>CAWUFW010001104.1:0-1231250 GCA_963921515.1 Calotriton arnoldi
GGCCCTCAAGTGCAGGCTGCTGCGGTGCAGGGACTCTCTGCGAGTCCTCCTCCCTCCCTGGCAGTTGCAGTTTGTTCGGATGCCAGATGTTGTTGCACACAGGGGAGGTGTGGACTAGATTGCTATTCATCTGGCGGAGGCATTGTAAATGTCCCCTGTGCACGCCGTCATCTCATGTAGTGCATCACTTGGACTCCACCGCTTGGGACATGTAGTAGAGTCCACCGTGACATGTGTGACTCCGCCTAGGACATGTAGTAGTCAGCGGGCATGATGGGCAACCTGCTGCTGTTTGATGTCTCTGAAGCCCCACTGCCTGGCTGACTCTCCGGTACTGGACTGGTGCGCATCAGCTATGCGTACCAGTTGTAGATGCTCTCATGCACACCAGCAGCGTCTGCAAGCAGCGACCTCTGTCCCACCCTCCCACCACCTCTGACATGTGCAGTGTGTGCGGTAGCACGCACAAGATAACCCTGGTCCACCTTGAGGGTTGGTGGTGGTGGTGGCAATCCCATGGCCCCAGGTTGGTCAGGGTCACTGTGCTGCAGTGTTGCTCCTTATTCTGTCCATGTCGGCCAGTTTGTTCGGCACCAGATGTTGTTGGCACACAGGGAGGTGTGGACTGGTTGCTGTTCATCTGGCGGAGGCATTGTAAAATGTCCCTGTGCACCGCCGTCATCTCATGCAGTGCATCCCACTTGGACTCCACGCGGGACATGTGTGAGTCCACACGGGACATGTGTGACTCCACGTGGGACATGTGGGAGTCCAAGCGGGCATGATGGGCAGCCTGCTGCTGTTTAATGTCTCTGAGGAGCCCCACTACCTGGCTGAGCTCTCCGGGTGCTGGACTGGTACGCATCAGCTATGCGTACCAGTTGTGGGTCGTCATGCACACCAGCAACGTCTGCAAGCAGCGACCTTCTGTCTCCCACTCCTCCCACCACCCCTGCTGACATGTGCAGTGTGTGCAGTGGCACGCACAGATAACCCTGGTCCACCTTGGGGTTGGTGGTGGTGGTGGTGTCCATGGCCCCAGGTTGGTCCAGGGTCACTGTGCTGGTGTTGCTCCTTATTCTGTCCATGTCGGCAGGGATGGTATTCGTGGTGACAGTCGTTGTAGGGGTGGGTGCAGGGGTGCAGCTGGTGGTCCTGCTGGTGCTGCAGCTGGTGGTCCTGCTGGTGCTGCATGTTGACTTGCACCGGATGTGCCAGGTTGTTCTTCATCGTCCGAGGAGGACAGAGGCTGTACGACGCCAGTGAGCTCGGCATCCTCTTGAGCCTGGGACTGGGACTCCTCAGCGTCTGCTGCTGTGTCCCCATCATCACCTGTTTTTGGGAGACACAAACAATGTATGTCATGTTTCTGCAGGCATCAATGGTTGACACACATGACAGTTGTGACTGTGCCTCTGGGTGCGGGCCTGTACATTGCATTGTCCTAAGTCGTCACAGTCAGGGGTTGATATTGGTGTGGCACATTGTCCTGCATTATTTGGGCATTTCTATGTATTTTCTGGGGTGTGAACATGGTCTGCATTGCTTGTGTTTGGTTGACAGCCGGACCTCCTTCCCCACCCACCCAGCCAGTCAGTTATCCCACCATGGAACGTGCTTGCATTGCAGGGAGTGTAAGTTGTCTCTCAGGATGTCAGTCAGTGGTGTCCTGCTGTTTGTTGGTGCACAGTTGGCAGCAGGGCCTTGTGCTCCCACAGCAGTAGCCAGTGTCAGCCATCTTGTGAGTCCTTCTCCACTCCCTGTGATGTGAGCATGGTTCAGGGTGGTGTTGATGGGCCGGTTGTGAGGCTGAGCAATGTCTGTGACTACGACTCCCATCATGCTATTGCCTCCACCCCCCTTCCCAGCATGCCCATGCTTCCTTCCTTTTGACTCTGCTTCCCTGTGGGGTGGGCTGGCTGTGCTGACAGGATGGCTGGGAGTGTTGTCCTGGCAGTTGTTTGGCTAAGAGTCCCAAGAGTGTCCCTGTGCTTCACACAACATAACCCAGGGTGGTGGTGCTTTGTGGGATCTTGTGTTAGGATGGAGGGCATTGCATTCTACCAGGTGGGTACTGTGGAGTTTGTGTTGGGGGGGTGTGAGGGGAGGTGCTGGTGACTATAGTCAGTGCTGCAAGTCCCCCTTCCCACCAAGCCAGCCAGATATCCCACCATGGAACGTGCTTGCATTGCAGGGAGTGGAAGTTGTCTCTCAGGATGTCAGTCAGTGGTGTCCTACTGTTTGTTGGTGCACAGTTGGCAGCAGGGCCTTGTGCTCCCCACAGCAGTAGCCAGTGTCAGCCATCTTGTGAGTCCTTCTCCACTCCCTGTGATGTGAGCATGGTTCAGGGTGGTGTTGATGGGCCAGTTGTGGGGCTGAGCAATGTCTGTGACTACGACTCCCATCATGCTATTGCCTCCACCCCCTTCCCAGCATGCCCATGCTTCCTTCCTTTGACTCTGCTTCCCTGTGGGGTGGGCTGGCTGTGCTGACAGGATGGCTGGGAGTGTTGTCCTGGCAGTTGTTTGGCTAAGAGTCCCAAGAGTGTCCCTGTGCTTCACACAACATAACCCAGGGTGGTGGTGCTTTGTGGGATCTTGTGTTAGGATGGAGGGCATTGCATTCTACCAGGTGGGTACTGTGGAGTTTGTGTTGGGGGGTGTGAGGGGAGGTGCTGGTGACTATAGTCAGTGCTGCAAGTCCCCCTTCCCACCCAGCCAGCCAGATATCCCACCATGGAACGTGCTTGCATTGCAGGGAGTGGAAGTTGTCTCTCAGAATGTCAGTCAGTGGTGTCCTGCTGTTTGTTGGTGCACAGTTGGCAGCAGGGCCTTGTGCTCCGCACAGCAGTAGCCAGTGTCAGCCATCTTGTGAGTCCTTCTCCACTCCCTGTGATGTGAGCATGGTTCAGGGTGGTGTTGATGGGCCAGTTGTGAGGCTGAGCAATGTCTGTGACTACGACTCCCATCATGCTATTGCCTCCACCCCCTTCCCAGCATGCCCATGCTTCCTTCCTTTTGACTCTGCTTCCCTGTGGGGTGGGCTGGCTGTGCTGACAGGATGGCTGGGAGTGTTGTCCTGGCAGTTGTTTGGCTAAGAGTCCCAAGAGTGTCCCTGTGCTTCACACAACATAACCCAGGGTGGTGGTGCTTTGTGGGATCTTGTGTTAGGATGGAGGGCATTGCATTCTACCAGGTGGGTACTGTGGAGTTTGTGTTGGGGGGTGTGAGGGGAGGTGCTGGTGACTATAGTCAGTGCTGCAAGTCCCCCTTCCCACCAAGCCAGCCAGATATCCCACCATGGAACGTGCTTGCATTGCAGGGAGTGGAAGTTGTCTCTCAGGATGTCAGTCAGTGGTGTCCTGCTGTTTGTTGGTGCACAGTTGGCAGCAGGGCCTTGTGCTCCCCACAGCAGTAGCCAGTGTCAGCCATCTTGTGAGTCCTTCTCCACTCCCTGTGATGTGAGCATGGTTCAGGGTGGTGTTGATGGGCCAGTTGTGGGGCTGAGCAATGTCTGTGACTACGACTCCCATCATGCTATTGCCTCCACCCCCTTCCCAGCATGCCCATGCTTCCTTCCTTTTGACTCTGCTTCCTGTGGGGTGGGCTGGCTGTGCTGACAGGATGGCTGGGAGTGTTGTCCTGGCAGTTGTTTGGCTAAGAGTCCCAAGAGTGTCCCTGTGCTTCACACAACATAACCCAGGGTGGTGGTTCTTTGTGGGATCTTGTGTTAGGATGGGGGCATTGCATTCTACCAGGTGGATTCTG
Organism: Calotriton arnoldi; assembly: GCA_963921515.1. Taxonomy (NCBI): domain Eukaryota; kingdom Metazoa; phylum Chordata; class Amphibia; order Caudata; family Salamandridae; genus Calotriton; species Calotriton arnoldi. The sequence continues at coordinate 3,768 of CAWUFW010001104.1, forward strand.
TGGAGTTTGTGTTGGGGGGGGTGTGTGAGGGGAGGTGCTTGTGACTATGGTCAGTGCTGCAAATCCTCCTTCCCACCCAGCCAGCCAGATATCCCACCATGGAACGTGCTTGCATTGCAGGGAGTGGAAGTTGTCTCTCAGGATGTCAGTCAGTGGTGTCCTGCTGTTTGTTGGTGCACAGTTGCCAGCAGGGCCTTGTGCTCCCCACAGCAGTAGCCAGTGTCAGCCATCTTGTGAGTCCTTCTCCACTCCCTGTGATGTGAGCATGGTTCAGGGTGGTGTTGATGGGCCAGTTGTGAGGCTGAGCAATGTCTGTGACTACGACTCCCATCATGCTATTGCCTCCACCCCCCTTCCCAGCATGCCCATGCTTCCTTCCTTTTGACTCTGCTTCCCTGTGGGGTGGGCTGGTTGTGCTGACAGGATGGCTGGGAGTGTTGTCCTGGCCGTTGTTTGGCTAAGAGTCCCAAGAGTGTCCCTGTGCTTCACACAACATAACCCAGGGTGGTGGTGCTTTGTGGGATCTTGTGTTAGGATGGAGGGCATTGCATTCTACCAGGTGGGTACTGTGGAGTTTGTGTTGGGGGGGGTGTGAGGGGTGGTGCTGGTGACTATAGTCAGTGCTGCAAGTCCCCCTTCCCACCAAGCCAGCCAGATATCCCACCATGGAACGTGCTTGCATTGCAGGGAGTGGAAGTTGTCTCTCAGGATGTCAGTCAGTGGTGTCCTGCTGTTTGTTGGTGCACAGTTGGCAGCAGGGCCTTGTGCTCCCCACAGCAGTAGCCAGTGTCAGCCATCTTGTGAGTCCTTCTCCACTCCCTGTGATGTGAGCATGGTTCAGGGTGGTGTTGATGGGCCAGTTGTGGGGCTGAGCAATGTCTGTGACTACGACTCCCATCATGCTATTGCCTCCACCCCCTTCCCAGCATGCCCATGCTTCCTTCCTTTGACTCTGCTTCCCTGTGGGGTGGGCTGGCTGTGCTGACAGGATGGCTGGGAGTGTTGTCCTGGCAGTTGTTTGGCTAAGAGTCCCAAGAGTGTCCCTGTGCTTCACACAACATAACCCAGGGTGGTGGTGCTTTGTGGGGTCTTGTGTTAGGATGGAGGGCATTGCATTCTACCAGGTGGGTACTGTGGAGTTTGTGTTGGGGGTGTGAGGGGAGGTGCTGGTGACTATAGTCAGTGCTGCAAGTCCCCCTTCCCACCCAGCCAGCCAGATATCCCACCATGGAACGTGCTTGCATTGCAGGGAGTGGAAGTTGTCTCTCAGAATGTCAGTCAGTGGTGTCCTGCTGTTTGTTGGTGCACAGTTGGCAGCAGGGCCTTGTGCTCCGCACAGCAGTAGCCAGTGTCAGCCATCTTGTGAGTCCTTCTCCACTCCCTGTGATGTGAGCATGGTTCAGGGTGGTGTTGATGGGCCAGTTGTGAGGCTGAGCAATGTCTGTGACTACGACTCCCATCATGCTATTGCCTCCACCCCCCTTCCCAGCATGCCCATGCTTCCTTCCTTTTGACTCTGCTTCCCTGTGGGGTGGGCTGGCTGTGCTGACAGGATGGCTGGGAGTGTTGTCCTGGCAGTTGTTTGGCTAAGAGTCCCAAGAGTGTCCCTGTGCTTCACACAACATAACCCAGGGTGGTGGTGCTTTGTGGGATCTTGTGTTAGGATGGAGGGCATTGCATTCTACCAGGTGGGTACTGTGGAGTTTGTGTTGGGGGGTGTGAGGGGAGGTGCTGGTGACTATAGTCAGTGCTGCAAGTCCCCCTTCCCACCAAGCCAGCCAGATATCCCACCATGGAACGTGCTTGCATTGCAGGGAGTGGAAGTTGTCTCTCAGGATGTCAGTCAGTGGTGTCCTGCTGTTTGTTGGTGCACAGTTGGCAGCAGGGCCTTGTGCTCCCCACAGCAGTAGCCAGTGTCAGCCATCTTGTGAGTCCTTCTCCACTCCCTGTGATGTGAGCATGGTTCAGGGTGGTGTTGATGGGCCAGTTGTGGGGCTGAGCAATGTCTGTGACTACGACTCCCATCATGCTATTGCCTCCACCCCCTTCCCAGCATGCCCATGCTTCCTTCCTTTGACTCTGCTTCCCTGTGGGGTGGGCTGGCTGTGCTGACAGGATGGCTGGGAGTGTTGTCCTGGCAGTTGTTTGGCTAAGAGTCCCAAGAGTGTCCCTGTGCTTCACACAACATAACCCAGGGTGGTGGTTCTTTGTGGGATCTTGTGTTAGGATGGGGGCATTGCATTCTACCAGGTGGATTCTGTGGAGTTTGTGTTGGGGGTGTGTGAGGGGAGGTGCTTGTGACTATGGTCAGTGCTGCAAGTCCTCCTTCCCACCCAGCCAGCCAGATATCCCACCATGGAACGTGCTTGCATTGCAGGGAGTGGAAGTTGTCTCTCAGGATGTCAGTCAGTGGTGTCCTGCTGTTTGTTGGTGCACAGTTGCCAGCAGGGCCTTGTGCTCCCCACAGCAGTAGCCAGTGTCAGCCATCTTGTGAGTCCTTCTCCACTCCCTGTGATGTGAGCATGGTTCAGGGTGGTGTTGATGGGCCAGTTGTGAGGCTGAGCAATGTCTGTGACTACGACTCCCATCATGCTATTGCCTCCACCCCCTTCCCAGCATGCCCATGCTTCCTTCCTTTGACTCTGCTTCCCTGTGGGGTGGGCTGGCTGTGCTGACAGGATGGCTGGGAGTGTTGTCCTGGCAGTTGTTTGGCTGGAAGTCCCAAGAGTGTCCCTGTGCTTCACACAACATAACCCAGGGTGGTGGTTCTTTGTGGGATCTTGTGTTAGGATGGGGGCATTGCATTCTACCAGGTGGGTACTGTGGAGTTTGTGTTGGGGTGTGTGTGAGGGGAGGTGCTTGTGACTATGGTTAGTGCTGCAAGTCCTCCTTCCCACCCAGCCAGCCAGCCAGTTATCCCACCATGGAACGTGCTTGCATTGCAGGGAGTGTAAGTTGTCTCTCAGGATGTCAGTCAGTGGTGTCCTGCTGTTTGTTGGTGCACAGTTGCCAGCAGGGCCTTGTGCTCCCCACAGCAGTAGCCAGTGTCAGCCATCTTGTGAGTCCTTCTCCACTCCCTGTGATGTGCGCATGGTTCATGGTGGTGTGGATGGGACAGTTGTGGGGGCAATATGTGTGACTGCGACTCCCATGATGCTATTGGCTACACTGACTTGGCCAGCATACACAGAATTCCTTCCTTTGAGTGGTCTTCACTGTGTGTTGGTGTTGTTGTGGTGGCTACATGTGTGGATGTGTTTGTTAGTTCTATTTGTGCCACTGCCTAGCTGTAGTTGTAGTTGTGTTTGTACATGTGTTGGCACAGTTTGATGTGACTTTTTTGATGGCATGTGTTGTGTTTATCTGACTGACATACACATTTTGGGATGATTCTGTTCTGGTTGCTGTGTAATTGCTAGGAGTGCATGGTTTGACTCTCCCCTTGACAGTGATGTGTGTGTTTTGTGGCAGTATATTGTGTTCATTTGTTATGTACTCACCAGGCTCTGGGATGTCCTCTAGTCCATATACGCTCACTGGCGGAAGGATGGCCCGCACCTTCTCCTCCCAGGGCCTGAGGTATATTGGCTTGGCAGGAGGGCCACTGCCGGTGTATTGGCTGTTGATGTAGTCTTTCTTCAGCATGTCCCGTACCCTCCTGCGCACGTCATACCACCTGTTCTGGATGTCGGTCTTTGTGCGCCGACATGGTGATTGTGCGTTCACCCTGTTGATGATCCTCTCCCACATCTTGGTTTTCTGTGACATGGGGGTCTGTTGGACCAGTGTGCCAAACAGCTGTGGCTCCACCCTGAGGATCTCGTCTACCATGACTTCCAATTCACTATCTAGGAACTTGGGATTCTTCTTGGGGGGCATGGTGATGGGTGGTGATGGTGGGTGATATGTGTGTTGGTGTGCAGGTGAGGGTGTGTGAGTGTGTGTTTTGCTGGGTGTATGTGAGGTAGGTATTTGTTGGTGTGCTGATGGTGTGTGGCTTGTGTGAGGGATGAGCTGAGGGTGTGTGGTTGCTTTCTCTTGGGTGCTGGCAGTGGAATGGCATTTGCAAAGGCTCATGGTAGTGATTTGTGTCCTTTATATAGGTGGAGTTGTGGGTGTGTCTTTGTTCTCTGTCCCCACCCCCCCCAGTATTTATTGGCTTGGTAATTGCTTGTTTGGCCTTTTTTTGGGTGATTTTTCCTTTGTGCTGTTTGTGTATGTTGGAAACGTTCTTGTGACCGAGTCGGACCCTGCATTGGTCTCGTACGGTGTTCTCCGCTTCGTTCACGCTGTGTTTGTGCAGTTTTGTATGCTGCGTACGCGTCGGTCGCGGTGTATTGTGTTGCTTCGGCTCGGTTTTGTATGCGTGTCGGTCGCACGGCTTGTCCTCCGTCCGACTCGCTCGTGGTTTTCGCGCCTTGCATCGTACTTGGCGGGTTGGAGTTAGCGTGTACGTTTCAGTCGGATTTGTTCCGGGTGCGTGTCGGTCGGTTGTATTCGCGTTTTTTTCCGGCCGGATTGCTGTTTTCCGTGCGGCTCGGTCGACTTGGTTTCCTTACGTGTCGGTCGGATTTTTCGCGCCTTGCATCGTACTTGGCGTGTCGGGCGCCACGGGTACGTGTCGGTCGGTATTTTTTCCGGATCCGAGTCGGTCGGTGCTTTTTCCGGCCCGAATCGGAATCGACCCCTAAGTATTAATGTCATCCTAAGGTGGCACAATAATGGCACGGAAAGATAACAGAGCCTTTTGAAATATGCGATTATATCCATGGCGTGAGGGGTTCTCTCTTGTTTAATTTTATATTTTGAATGATCGCGCCCCTTATTACCTCAACAGGATCTCTCCCCTTTATGAGACAGAACTGGAATGTTTATCATGCACTCATCTGGAAACAATCAGTTAACATGGAGTAAAAAAAATATGCATCTTTGTGAGACCTGCACCTAGCTTTCCATCCAATGTGACAAATGTAATCCATTTAATACAGTTTTAAAATATATGGAATTATTTCATTTGTATATTTCTTTTTGTCCATGTTACTGATATCCACATTAGGTGTCTTCAGTGATGCCAAATAAGATCAATAGTCCTGCGATGTCACTTTCTGTGATGTCACTTCTTGTGATGTTACATGCAAATTAGAGGGGCCTCACATCTTGACTTTCGCCCGGGGCCCCAGAAGTTCTAGGACCGGCCCTGTTGATTGGAGATAGCGAGGGATCGCTACTATTCCTGGATTTCGGTTTGGTAACGAGGCCACTGCCTTTGATGTCCCTAGTCTTGGGGGGTCTTGAAGGCAGCGTCAGAAGAGAAAGTAAAGAGGGCGGATGGATAGGGTTCTCTCCTTTCTCTTGCCCAAGCACATCAACATTGTAGAAAGTCTAAGGGTAGGGCAAAGGATCAATGCTGTCATTCAATCAGGGGAATAAAGGCTGCATCATGTCACTTTCATTACCCCTGGCATTTTGGTGAATTATCGTCCATGGCTTTAGCTCAGTAAGTAAGTCATCATTGTTATGCTGTGATTGTCTGGCTGGCCAGGAACTAAGTACACATACGCTCTCTCCTGTACATAATCAGGGTAATGGGATTCTCTTTAATTTATTTGTTTATTTTAGTTGTGGTCACTCACCAGAAGTCTCTTGGCGTTGTAGGAAATAAAAGTGAGAGTCAAAAGGGTGATAATAGAATTGTAGTCGAGGAACTATCTGGCCCAGTGTAGGAGAGTAGGATCTGCCTCTTATGTTGCCCCCACTTTTTTTCTGATGTTTACACTGGTTTCTGGCTATAGTCTGGCTGGGACCCTGCTAATCAGGGCCCCAGCCTCTCTGTTCTCTCTAAACGATTTGGAGTGCACTCTAGGTGCACTAGTGATTGGATACTGTGGTACCTTATGAGTCCCTAGTATATGGTACCTTAGGTACCAAGGGCATAGGTACTTCACAGGCCTACCAGGGGCTGAAGCATGTATTATGCCACCCCTGGGAAGCAGACTAAATCTGACACCACAGGCCTGCTACTGCAGCCTGGGTGAGGAAGTGCTAGCACCCCTCACTGAGATATAGGTCCCCTATATCTCTCCTGCACACACATTGAGACTTATCAGTCACCCCTAAAGCAGGCCCTATCAATCCTGAGGGCAGGGTGCTTAGTTTCCTGTGAGGGGGTGCCTCTGCCTGAGCAGGGCCCCTCTGCAGCTCTCAGAGTCCATTCTCTGGGGCTGTTTGTGGATGCGGTTAAACCATATACTTTTAAGTGCATTATATCCTCGCGGTAGAATGCTAACTTTGGAATGGCTGCATCGAAACATGTCGTGTTTGGTGTCAAACACCTTGGAATACTACCCCCCCGCCAGTCCTGGCGGCGGGGGTAGCATTCCACCCTTCTAGAGGGATAGACATGTACCTACTGTGGAAACGCGGTAGAATCCTGCAGAGCCCTGGCATCACAAAATGGATGCCACCAGTCACAGACACTGGGCTGCCCTCCTGCTGATGACCAACACTCGCAGAGGAGGGAGACCAACAATAGATATCCTGTCCCAAGGGGGTGTGACCACCTCCCAGACAGGGTTTAGTGTATTGGGGCTGGGTGGGTACACTCTTAGAGTGCTTTGAAGTCCTGCACTGGGGGAGCAGAAGGCTCCTCTGTGCATACCCCAGTTCAAACCGGCTCAGGGGCTACCTGCCCCTGCTCTGGCGTGAAACTGGACAAAGGGAAGTGGGTGTAGCCACCCACTCCCCTGACCCTCCCATAGGTAGGGTCATAGAGCTAGTTCCTCCCTTTCTTTTAGTATAAGAGGGGGAACCTGTGCATTGCACCCTAGATTTCCCTGGACGACGCTCTGAAGAAGAATCCCGGACCTTCGACGTTCCACTACCTTTGGAAGACTGAAGAATCTCCCTTGGAGTCAAGGAGTGACTCCCCTGCTTGGCAGGCACCAAAAACTACAAATGACGGTCACAAACTATGCCGCTCCCGCCGGAGTCCGAAGTCCCTGCAGCCCAAGAAGTAGATTTCCTGACTTCTCAAAAGCCATCGTGAGTCCCCAGCGAAGCTGAGGCCAGTGGGCCCCAAGAGTGATGAGGAACCGTGACCCCTGGGTACCATGCACTATTGTCAAGTGCAACCCCTTTACAACATTCCACGAACTTGTGCTTTGGACCACATGTGGTCCTAGCCTCCAGCAGGAATCCCTCCGAATATCAGAGGCCTACCACGTCCCGAGTGACCGTGGGCCCCTGTTGAGCAAATCCTCCCGAGGCGTCTTCGCGATCCCTTGCCAGCCGGCTTGTGGGTCCCCAGAAGACTTTCTAAAGACACCAAAGGGCTCCCATGGTTTCTCCAGGCCTGCCCTCACTTACCCTCGCTGGGTGAGTCCCACAGACCTTGCTGGTCTGCGCCATTACCTCTTCACACTTTCCCCAAGACTTGCTGTTACCAAGGCTTGTTGGCTCCAATCAAGTCGCCGACACTGCAGTAAGCTGCAGACATCATGGGATACGCCGAATCCAGCTCCTGGTCATCGTCGACGCCTCCTGAACCTCGTGGCTGAAGAGTCAAGGCAACTGCGAACGACCTGAACCTTGCAACGACGGTGGGCATCCATCTTCCTTGCCCCGAGTCACTGCCAAGTGACTTTGAACACTGTCCCCTCTGCTTTCAGGTCTTCCATCTTCCGAATCCAGGCTTGTATTCCTCCGGACACTTCTCCTGTCGCCGCAAGCAGCAAGTCTTCACTGGCTCCCATTGAAAACGACGCCGCGACCCGACACCAAAGGACACCTATGCACCCGGCTCCCCTGGGTGAGGTAACTTCAGCACTACGGTGCTCCTGTGGGTGTGGGCCCTAGAACTACTTACCCTGTAAGTGACTTGCTTGTAGCTTCCCTAGAAGTGCCCTAAAACTCTTACTTTCTAAGTGCGACAATTGCGCTGACTCGTACAGGGTTCGCGTCTGTGTTAGACACACCGCGTCCATCTCCTTTGTAACACTATCTAGAACTGTGTCCTTCGACTCGTACTGAGTCCGATCGGGGTTCGCCTCGAACACACAAGGAGCCTGTAACATTGAGACCTCCATTGCACTGACTCGCACAAGGCTCGCGTCTGTGTTAGACACAGCGCGTCCATCTCCCTTGCAACTCTATCTGTAACCGCGTCCTTCGACTCGTACAAGGACCGATCGGTGTGTTCGCCTCGAACACGCAAGGGACCTTTAACATTGAAATCTCAATCGCGTCTGAGCGCATAGACTCGCACAGGACTCGCACCGGTGCCAGGTCACCGCGTCTGTCCCCTGTGGGTCTCCTACAACTACCTGGGGTGGTTCTTGGGGGTCCCTCGATTCTAGATGCCCTAGACCTAGGTCTAGCCAAACTAAGATTGTGATATTCGATTGTGCTAAACTTATTTTGATAACATTTGACTTGTACATATGTTCCTGACTTCTAATCTCATAAAGAGATTAGTAGAGAGTGTTTATTAATAAATACATATATATTTGATATATATACCTGTGTGGTGTCTTTTCATTTGGTGATTCAAGAGATTGTGTGGTAAAACAAGCTGCTTTACATTCCTTCAAGACTTAGCCTGAAGGCTGCTCTCCACAGCTACCACTAGGATAGCTTTCTATAAAGGTTATCTTAAACCTATCTACCATAAGAGTCGAATTGTTCTGGTGCAAGGTGTCCACTTTAATTAGTGAACAGCATATGCCAGGCCAACTTCTCACACCCAGTTAATTGGCAGAGGCCAGTTAAGAGGCGAAGAAGACGATTACTTTGAACAGCCAAGTTTTAAGCGCTCTTCTACTTTATGAAGAGAAGTCTATTTCTTCATCTCAGTGTGAACACTATTTCTAACAAACGTGCCCTGAACCCAAAAGCGCGACCACCCCAATTTTTAAATGTAAATTTAGGATGCAAAAATTCATGTTTTGCGTTATCAATTGTCTCTGCGCTGATGAAGATGGTTTGGATACATGAAAGATTCGGTAGATCAAGCAAGCTAAATTAAAGCAAATCCTCTTATGGACCGGGAGGGGGAGATCGGAGGAGGGGTCAATAAACTTGTCCGTGACTAACCGAGTTAAATTTCTTGAGGTTGAAGAATGTTCTCACTGTAGCATTTTGAATGGATTGGAGTTGTTGAATACTTTTCTTAGTGCTAAAAAGGTTGCATTGCCAAAATCGATGCATTGCTAAACAAAGGCATTGACTATCATCACCCTTTGGAACAAGCATTAGCAAAGCCAAGAGGTTTAGCCTTTAGAATGAAAGCAGCAAGCTGTTTGCTTTACCAACGTTTTCTGTAAAGTACTGCATAAAAAAGTAAAAGAAAAAAACATTTCAAAATGCTGGAGGAAAAGCAGACATATGTTTTGTGGTATTTCTAAACTGTACGTTGAATTCAATGTGTTCAGTCTTTACAAATGTCATGGTTTATTTCTCAAATACTTTTCACTCAGGAAACTGAACAGAATTAAAAAAGAATACGGACGTGTCAGAGAGAAAAGGGAAATACTTGCAAAGGACTAATTTACTTTTCACTGGATTCGGCCATTAGGTCTTCTGAGGTAGCCAAGGAAGCAGATCTATGGGTCTCCTGGAGAAGTGTCATGCCAAGTACTCCTTCTCCCTCAAACGCCAGCTGAGTAAGTGCAGCAGATGGTACTTGCCCAGGCAACATAAAGGCCTTTGTGTGCCAGCTTGTGCTTTCATGTAATGTATGGACAAGCAAAAGATAAAATTTAAAAAAAAGTAATGTCTTCTCTTTATCCATAGTCCTGCAAAACTATCCCTGTTGCTGTGCTTTTCCAGACAAGCTGAGAGGAGTGATGAGCAACACAGCACTGGTAGTGTATGTTTGAAGGGGTGAAACAGCACATGAGGGAGAGCCCTAGAAAACCCATGCACTCTCATGGAGTGCTAAATGAGAAAGAAAAAAAATGTGATTAGTGGAAGGATACAAGTCAGCCAATCAAAAGGAATGTAAAGAGGGTATTCTCAAGGGGAGGGACAAACACAAGAGAAGGAAGGCATGCCATCAAATAAGAAGCAAGCAAATGAGAGCAACAAAATGACAAACAATGGTAAGCAATAGATGGGCTGTAAGCCCACTGCAAGTTTACAATAGGTATTTGGTGAGACCTAAAAATGAGGGAAAAGGAAAAATACACTGTAGAAAAAAACATATTTTAGTCACTTTGTCCAGCTGACAAGTCAAGGATAAATAGGTGTCCAACATGAGGCCTAGATTTCTCTCAGCTGGCACAGTTGTGTGAGCAACTTCCACGATTCAGGTCACAATCTAATGTTCCAGTAACTTCGGGGCATATCTACAAGGGCCGGCGATAATTATCGCTCAGCGCTCTTAGCGTGAGGATAATTATCGCCCGCCAACTCTGAATTTTATCGCGGAGATAGCGTGCAATCAGCAACGCTTATCTCCAAAGCGATAAAATTCAGAGCGCAAGCTGCCAACTGTGCGATTATCGCTGGAAATCCAGCGATAATCGCACTACATCTGGCGATAGCTTGCTGATAGGGCCACACATACTTAGCCATGATATCCACCTTCCATAGGATATCATGGCTAAGTCAGTGTCAAAGCACGCGTAAGGAAAGTAGCGATAACGGAGGTTATCGCTACTTTGCTTATCGCTATGCTTCTTTGCGTGGGGCTTGATAATAGGAGAAATGTCGCTTAGCGACATTTCTCCCGTTATTCTGGGGAGGAACGCCCACTTTGCATCTCAATAGAGATGCAAAGCTGAAGCGATAGGAAAAGGGCGAAGAAGCATGGATTCACGCGTTAGCGTGTCCTTGCTAATAGGGCGTTAAAATTATCGCCGCTTTTCGTCCGAAAACGGACGCTAAATACTTTTAACTCCGGCCCTTGTAGATATGCCCCTCGATTGTTAACAGGGAAAATCTGTGTTGTGGATGGATTACATTTTAAGTAGTTAACTTTCATCTATTCACAGTGGCCTCTAATGCTTGAAAGAGATCACATGGAAGGTTAAGCGCAAGCAATGGAAGAATGAACACCGTCGGTATGCCATCAGCATACATGCACGCTTTTACATTAAATTGTGACACGTGACTACCACACCTCAACACTTTCATAAACCGTGGCTTACAACTCGCCAACCTGACTGCCCAATGAATGTGTGCCATCACCCATGGGGTTTTTTTTTTAGAGTTTTATATAGCGCGAACTTGACCCGAAGATATCGGGTATCAGAGCGCTTTACATGCATGCTCCGTGCAAGGGTGCATGCATTGCAGGTAATGATTGTTTATGTGCAGGAAGGTGTCCTTACAGAACCATGTAAACCTGGGACAGCGCCAAAAAGCGAGGGGTGTTGCAGTGGAACGCCCACATCAACACCCATTGCACGCCCTTTCACACAAAGTGATGCGTGTAAAGGAGCCATATTTAGAAGGCGGCATTAAGCCACTCAAAGTGGCTTAGCGCCGCTTTGTAAATATTAAGCAGCACATAGCGCCACCAGAACGTTGGCAAAAGTGATGTTCTGGTGACGCGATCCCCTTGTAAATATACCCCTTATTTTGATGGAGGGCTAGGTGCCTCTGGCATTGAGCCTTACTACCACCCAATACTCTTAAATGACACGCTCCACGAACCATAATCAGAACTGACGCATGTCACTGAACGATGGAGGTTAGGAGACACTTGACCTTTACATTTTCTTTATGGTTGCAGAGAAGACCCTAAACTCCTTCATGTCATCATAGAGACATGGCATGAAGCACTGAGAAGTATAGGGTGGTACGGGACACTGACAAGGGGAGCTCCCCTGTGAATGCTTAAAATAGTATAAGAGGTAAGATCTTTACAAGGATCTAGAAGATGGGATAATATCGGAATATCCAGATTAGATGATGTGATTAGCAATACACATATGTACTCATTTACAGTATTGCAGCTCCAACATGACATACACAAACACCAGTCCTATGCAGGGCCGGACTGGGAACAGAAACCGGCCCTGGCAAACTGCTCAGCCGCCCCCCCCCCTGGGGTGAGGGGGAGTGCGGCCGAGCAGTTTGCGAGGGCCGGTTTCGGCCGATTTTGTAACCGGGGGCCGATATTGCTGACCCCCGGTAACAAAAATGGCCCCCAGGGCCCCAAAACCGGCCCCCAACCTAGTGGCCTGCCGGGGAAACGCCCGGTGACTGCTATGGCCAGTCCAGCCCTGGTCCTATGAATACTTACAGCTAACATATGCCCTGCAACCCTAAACTAAAGATATAAGTGAGCTGCCCAACTCCTCTAACCTAAACTGGTGAGGGGAAACATGGGGCAGGAAACGGTATCCAAGTTTACCAGTCCCTAGTGATCAACACTCCAAACTCGTTTGAGACACTGAGAAAGTCTTAGGAGAGGGATGCGGGGCAACTCACTAAAGAACAGTGGCAGGAGGCAAGGATGGCCCAAGAGGGGTAGCTATATCTGCTAAATTTAGACTTATCCAACTTAAATATTTTCATCGGACATATATGATGCATGTCAGGTTGTGGAAAGCAGGTAGAGCAGAATCACCAGACTGTCTGAAGTGCCATAGCCAACGGGTGTTTTTTTTTACACACGATCTGGAAGTACCTCAAAATCAGGCCGTTCTGGGATGATATTTTACAGGTGGTGTGTTGGATTGGCAACTAGAAAACGGCTCTAGACGTACAATGCTCCATCTGACCATGGATACTGACTGCAACAGATACAAGTTATCACTGTTATCACTGGGCCCAGTGTTGGCAAAATGTGTCATTGCCAAAAAGTGGGGACAAGAAGAGCCTCCAGACTTCAAAATGTTGATTGATTTGTTCTTTTAAGTTCGAGCAAATAGAAGGCCAACGAACTGAGAATTGAAGATAGTTTTTGAAGTGAATAAAATCACAGAAAGTATTATTGGGGAAATCACACTGGAACCCTGGGACTCCATTATCAAACTCCAACTAGAAGTATAACTCCAGAGTGGGCATCCGCAACACCAGGGCCTGATTTATGGCATTTTGGCAAAGGGCAGCACAGCAAGGCACCTTGCAGTGCAGCATTATGCCAAAGTGAGAGGGCAGGAATGCACCATATTTAAGCAATACTGTGCATTCCTGCCCTTTCTGCCTGCTCTGGCGCCGTTTAGACAGCCTAGCGCCAATGTATGCACCCTTGCACAATGGTGCAAGAGTGCCTCTGTTGCAGGCTGGATTGTTGTGCACAAAAACAATCCAACGAGGCATTTTGTTCTCGCTATGTGTGCTGCAGAATTCAGCACACAAGGAAAAAACAAAGAGAAATTAACATATTTGTCTTCATTACACCTCACCCCGGGAGACATACGGATTTGACACTTCCCCAGGTTTACATCTGTTTGTAAATGTGGGGCAGCGTCAAATTCCATGGGTGCTGCATGGGAAAACCCACTGCAGCACCCATTGAATGCCTCCCAGGCACAGAGTAAGGTGACGCAGCGATTTGCAATGCGTCATCTTACTCATGATTTATGAGGCCACTCAAAGCCATGCAGGGTGGCTTCATAAATCTTTATGAGAGCCCTGCGCCATGCATGTACCACTTTTCGTGGTGCAAAAGTGATGCAGGGCGCTCATAAATAAGACCCCATGTTTGGGGGCTCATATATATAATTATATTACCTGGTGAAGAGCAGTTGGCAGTTGTTACATTGAATGATACTGTAAGAAAAGGTAAGAACTATTGGAGAAAGGAAAGACAAAAAAATACCTAGGCAATACTCAATGTCCCGCAGTGAGGAAAAAGACTTGCATCTGATACAAGCGAACAAAATAATAATTGAACGTTATAACCATTAAGAGCCTCTCACAGTAAACATTAGAAGCTTTTAAAAAATATGTGTGTCAGCTGGTGGTTTTAAATATAATATGCAAGTGATGAATTAAAGTGTATCAGAATTATACTTATTATTAGAGTCTTTAGTGTCTCTTATTTTTTTGGAGAAACATTTTTGGGGAGCTGAAGAGGAGGCTCACTTCTGGTACATAGTACACAGGGCTCATTTACAAGCCCCCTGCCCCGCTGGTGCATAATTTTTTTATGACGCTCAAGCGGCACAGAGTGCAGAAACATATCTATGAGGCCATGCAAAGCTACTTTACTTGGCTTCTCATGGGCTCGTAAATATGGTAAAAGGCAACACAGCGCAAATCACTGCGTTGCCTTATACTGCGTCAGGGAGGCATTCCAAGAGCATCGTGGTGGGTGTTCCCATGCAATATCAATGGGTTTTGATGCATTTCCAGAATTACATGGATCTGTAAACCTGGGAATGCATCAAAACTGTGCATCCCCCCAGGGCAGGCATAACGAGTAGAAATATGTTTATTTCTTCTTGTTTTTCCTCTTTCTATGTGTGCTGCATTTTGCAGCACACTTAGAAAGAGGAAAACACCTCCATGGTTTACTTTTGCACAAAAACAATCCTGCCAACAATTTAGACACCCTTGCACCATGGTGCAAGGGTGCTTGCGTTGGCGATAGGCACCAAATTGTGCGCCGGGCTGGCTGAAAGGACAGGAATACACCTTATCTCGTAAATATGGTGCATTCCTGCCCTTTCGAATTGGCTTAGGGCAAAGCAGCAAAAAGACTTGCGGTGCTGCCCCACGTCAAATCATTGTAAAGGAGGCCATCAGTGTTTAGTTTGTCTAAATAAATTAAAAATAAAGTAGGTGCAGGTGCCCAATGATTTGTCAGGAACTTGCTGCTGGCAAAGTCAAAAGCCAAGATTGCTGAATATCAAGGCTGCCCTGTCTTGATTCCACTTCATGTCTCTTTATTGCACCACTCTACACTTCCTGTCTCTTTATCTCCCTCTTACATGTTCTCTTCATCCATTCTTTCTGACTTTGTCATGGTTTTCTCACTTTTATATTTCTCCTTTTTTCTATCATTTAGCCTTTCTCTCTCTTGCTCTCGGCTCAGTCAAAATCAGATGATGGAATATAAGTTCCAGTCCCAAAAGGACTGTTGGTTACCACCACTTGCGCCCCCCGGCACAAATAAGCACTGGTAATACACCAACAAAGTATAATGAAACAACAAATAAATATACAAAAAACAAACATGAAATGCGCCATTTACAGATCATCTTAATTGCTCCAATTACCCTTCCTCATCCCAGCACTTAATAATTTAAGTGTGTCCACCTCCTTCCACACACCATGTGCCCTAACAAAAACTTATAAAACCTGCCTCCATCCACTTCCTTTCTGGCTCTCCCCTTAGACTCCTTCTCTTTTGAGGGCCATTAAGGGGATTGAGAGCCCCAAAAATGTAGGGATCAAGGTCATGATCAAGGGAATGAAGTGTGAGCTGTAAGTACTGAGACAAGGAAGGGTCATTGGAGTAATGAAGATTACAGGGCAAGCAATCAGTGCATTAACTCCTCAACCCTTCTGCATCCCAGTACTTACGAACTGAGGATATACCGGATCAGTACTCTCACGACCCGATCCATACCAAACATTAACTACATTTTAGCAAGACAATGTTCCTCCAATGAAAGAATAAAGTGTGACCGAAGGTAAAGCTGGAAAACTGCCACAGCTGCAGAAAATAAGACAGCTCACAGAAGGATCACTGACTCAATATCGAGGAAAGGAATATCAATGTAAAAAATATTGGGGAAAAAATATCAATTACCATAATATTGAGATCCGATACTTATAATGGTAAGTACAAAAGTACTTGTTTTAAAAAAGACCGTTGACACTAATATCGTCCAAAAACAGACAAAAATATAGATTTTTAAATATAAATAGGGTTTAAAGTAGTAAATGTTAAATATTTTAAGATATAATTTTAATATAAAGTAAATTAAACATATCCCACTAATATATGATACTATATATATATATATAAATAAATATATACTTGTATAAACACATATATCTATATGTGTTTATATGTATATAAACACATCTATATATATATATATTCACTGAAAAAACCATAGGTTTCAGGCACGTTATAGTTAGAAATTAGCATTTAAAAAACCTTAGAAATTCACTGAAAAAACCATAGGTTTTAGGGAAAGTTATAGTTAGTTGGACATTGCACTCGTACAAAACCCGTGAAATTCCCCCGTTATAGTTAGTTCAGCTAACTATAACTCGCGCCCCCGCAATGCACTGCTGATGACGTCACATATTACATCACTCATGTCATGGTCAGTGACATCACTGATGACATCACTGATGACATCAGAAAATGACATCAGTGATGACATCATCCAGTGACTGTGTGTTTCTGTAAAGTTTAAATATGTTTAATATATATGCCAAGGTGTATTGAAGAATGAGTGGGTGTATAAGTGTCTGGATGGATGATTTAGTAGGTGCGTGACTGACTCTATAAGTGAGTGATTAAACGTATGTTACTGAATGCATGGGTTAGTGATTAAACTGTGTGAATGTCTGTGTCCGTCTGTCTGTTGCTGTGTAAGTGGCTGCATGGGTTTGTGAATAGCTACATGAGTGTCTATATGAGTTATTGATTGGTTGTCTGAGTATCTGTATGGGTGCCTGAGTGTTTGTGTGGGTGGGCTGTGTGTGACTGTGCATAGATGTGTGAGTGGGTGATTCACTGGGTGCATGGTTTCAAGAGTGCATCTGTGATGGACTGTATGGGTGGGTGAGTGTGTGTATGGGTGTGTTAGTGAGTGAATGTATATCTCAGTGGTACATGTGTGAGTAACTACATATGTGAAAGGCAGTATATCTGTGTTTTGGAGTATATAAATGGCTATAAGTGAGAGTGTGTGATTGTGAGAGTGACTGTATGGATGAGTGTGTACTTGTATCACTGATTGTATAAGAGCGTAAGAATGTGCTAGTATTTGTATGAGTAAGTGAGCTGGTGTGTGTATAACTGTATAGGTGAGTAAATGGCAGTGTGATTAATTATTTGCATGACTGACTAGGTGTGTGAGTACCTCTATGAATGAGTGGCGGTGTGTGAGTGTCTATGTAGGTGTATGAGTGCATATGATAGTCCTGTACTGAGTGACCGTAAGTATGAGTGACTGTACAGGTGAGTGAGTGGATGTGTGTGTAGACCTAAGAATCAGTGAGTGTGTATATAGTTACTGGTGTTGGAGTGTCTATGGTTTTGACAATGGCAGTCTGTAATTTACAGTGGGTGTATCAAAAGTTATATTAGGGTGTGAGAAGATGCATCAAATTATCACATGGACGATGTCATCAGTGATGTAATTTGAGATGTCATCAGTGATGTCATCAGTGATGTCACTGACCATGTCATGAGTGATGTAATATGTGACGTCATCAGCAGTGCATTGCGGGGGCGCGAGTTATAGTTAGCTGAACTAACTATAACGGGGAATTTCACGGGTTTTGTACGAGTGCAATGTCCAACTAACTATAACTTTCCCTAAAACCTATGGTTTTTCAGTGAATTTCTAAGGTTTTTTAAATGCTAATTTCTAACTATAACGTGCCTGAAACCTAGGGTTTTTTCAGTGAATTTCAAAGGTTTTTTAAATGCTAATTTCTAACTATAACGTGCCTGAAACCTGTGGTTTTTTCAGTGAATTTCAAAGGTTTTTTAAATGCTAGTTTCTAACTATGCCTACAGAGGTAGGACATGTGAACAAAGAAGAAAAAACGCACAGAAAGAAGCAAAAAAATGCAGAAAGAAGCAACAGAAGTCCACAAAGACGAAGAAAAGTGCAGGAAGAAGCAAAAGATGTGCAGAAAGAACCAACAGAGGAGCAGAAAGAGGCCTTGTTCCAAAATCATCCTGTGCCCACAACTTTTTCCGACGTGTACTGGTGGTAACTGACTCTGAGTAACCAGAGCCAGTGCTATGCTAAAACACACTTAGAATACAGTGAAAACACCTACATACACTAGGGAACACTATGCGTTGGGGTGCCCCTGTGATTAGCATGACCTCCTCTGTAAGTCCCTAGTACATAATAGGGCAGGGGGATTAAAACTACCTCTTAAAACGCGCTACAGGGCACGTTTGCACAGTGGTGAAGGGAGGGGGGGCCTGAGGTGACATGTGTGCAAACGCGCCCCGTGGCACGTTTTAAGTTGCGGGATTACGTCCCCTTGAATCCTGAGTGTCCCTGGGGCCCAACTAGCCCCCCAGGTACCTACAGTTAGGACCACAGAGCTGAGTTGCAGAGAGGCGTTCCGAGGCCACGCACCTTTTTCACCTCTCTGCAACGCCAACTCTGTTGTGCTTACTGAAGGTACCTGGTGGGCTAGTTGGACTCCAGGGACCCTCAGGATTGAAGGGACTTAATCCCCAACTTAAAACACACCAATTGGCCTGTTTGCACACATGTCACCTCAAGCCCCGCCCCCTCCCATCACCACTGTGCAAACGCGCCCCGTGGCGTGTTTTAAGTTGGGGGATTAAGTCCCCTTGAATCATGAGGGTCCCTGGGGTCCAACTAGCCCACCCTGTACCTCCAGTATGCGCCAAGGAGCTGCGTTGCAGAGAGGTGTTCAGAGGCCATGCCCCTTTTTACACCTCTCTGCAACGCAGCTCTGTGGCGCTTTCTGGACGTACCTGGTGGGCTAGTTGGCCCCCAGGGACCCTCAGGATTGAAGAGGATTTAATTCCCCATCTTAAAACGCGCCACGGGCCTGTTTGGACACATGTCACCTGAAGCCCCGCCCCCTCCCTTCACCACTGTGCAAACGCGCCCCGTGGCGCATTTTAAGTTGGGGGATTAAGTCCCCTTGAATACTGAGGGTCCCTGGAGTCCAACTAGCTCACCATGTACCTCCAAAAAGTGCCACAGAGCTGCGTTGCAGAGAGGTGTAAAAAGGGGCGTGGCCTCTGTACACCTCTCTGCAACGCAGCTCCCTGGCGCATACTGGAGGTTCCTGGTGGGCTAGTTGGCCCCCAGGGACCCCCAGTATTCAAGGGGAATTGCTTCCCCTTCTTACAACGCGCCCAGGGGGCGCGTTTGCAGACTGTTGCAGGGAGGGGGGGGCCTCCGGCACAATGCCGTTTCTTTTTTTTTTTTTTATGGGAGGGGGGCTGCGTGGCCCCCCTTCCCTCGACCACTTTTGGCCCCAGGGACCCCATCCCCCGGGGCCTCAGCATGTTCTTTTTATTTTTTTAAATGAAAAAAAACGGGAAGGGGGCCGCGTGACCCCCCTTCCCTGGGCCTCTATTGGCCCCGGGGACCCCATCCCCCGGGGCATGCCCACTGTTTTTTTTTTATAAAATATTCGGAGGGGGGCTGCGTGGCCCCCCTCCTCAGGCCATTTAAGGTCCCGGGGACCCCATCCCCCGGGGCCGGCCTTTGCGTCTTTTTTTTTTTCTAAAAAATTATTCCTTTTTTTGGGAGGGGGGCTGCGTGGCCCCCCTCCCGGGCCACTAATGTCCCCGGGGACCCCATCCCCAGGGGCCTGGCGACTTGTTGGGGACCGTGGGGGGGTCCCCAATCCCCGCACGGTCCCGCCGGCTCCCCGCGTCCTGCGGGAGCCGGCATTGCTTTCCATAAGGGGGCTGCTGACATGCAGCTCCCCTTATGGAAAAGCAATCTGCTGCTTCATTGAAGCGAGAGCAGGTTTCCCTGCTCTCGCTTCAATGAAGCAAAGCAAGTTTGCAATGACAGGACGGGAGCCGCGCGGCTCCGTCCTGCCATTGCAAACAGCAGTGTCCCGGGGGTAGGCATCCCGGGACACTGCAGGAGCCGGCCCTGGGGGGTGGCGGTCCCCAGGGCCACCACAGGCTCCAGGAGGGGGGCCGCGTGGCCCCCTCCCAACATCAACTGAGCCCCGGGGAGGTGGTGGTCCCCGGGGCTTTGGGGGTCCGAAACAGACCCCCACATTTCTTTTCTAAGTGCCCCGGGGAGGTGGCGGTCCTCGGGGCATGTGAGGGGGCTGGAGCCCCCCACACAAGTGATAAAAATTTTAAAAAAGAAGCCCCAGGGGTGGCGGTCCCCGGGGCTGCGGGAGGGCGGAGAGCCCTCCCGCACCATTTTTTTTAAAAAGCTCCTGGGGGTGGCAGTTCCCGGGGCTTGGGGGGCCTTAGAGGCCCCCCTATAAAATATAAATCAACCCCCGCATGCCCCTGGGACTTGGCCCACCCGGGGGCAAAATAGCCTCAAAGCGCGGGAGACCACGCTTCGATTTTTTTTTATCACGGCGGGATCCGCGCACCCTAAGCGCATCCCGCTGATTTTTTTCTTTTTTTAAAAATGCTTTTTTCTGCCCAGGGGGTCCTTGTGGGACCCCCTGAGCAGACCTAGGGGGTCAGGGTGTTTCTACCCTGCCCCCTTTTTGCGTTTTGCGCACTTGTTTCTGTGCCTCGGTTCTACCGAGGGACAAAATGGCTGCCAACACTTCCTGATTTAGAGTGTTGGCAGCCACTTGACAGCCAATTAGCATGCAGCTCGTGATCGGGAGGGTACGCGGACCCTACTCGGCCATAGATATATATGTGATTTTACTTTTGATTTTCTCAGGAACTACTGAACGGATTTACACCTTTTAAGCAAAAGGCACGACTCTGAACCAAGGGCTACCTTTTTGCCAAATTTGGTGTAATTCCGTTCAGCAGTTCGGGCTGTAGCTGCGATGAAAGGTTCCTATGGAAAATTGCATGGGGAAAACACGTTTTGGGACCCCCTTTTTTCTCGGCCCCCGCTTGCCGAATCACCCCGAAACTTTCAGGATAGGAGCGGACCGGAGTGCCCCACGAGTTTTGAAAATTTCGCGAAGATTCAGCAACCGGCGCAAAAGTTATTTCAAATAGAATGTTGCGGATTTCCTATGGAAAATAGGTCCTAACTATAACTATCTACTGGCGACCGCCAGTAGATAATGTGTATATATATATATATACAGTGTAACAATCTAGAAAATATTTACTTTTACCTTATATCATTCTTTTTATTTTAAATTAATCAACATAAAAAGATATATCTATCTATATATATATTCGTACCAATAAATTACAAACATTATTACAATTAATATAATCTAAAATAAATATTTTTCTTAATTATGTGAGACTATATATATACATTTATATAGATATATATAATTCAGTGAAAAAAGCAAAGGTTACAGGGATGTTAAAGTTAGGCTCAGGTTTTCACTCGTACAAAACCATTGAAATTCAGCAGTTATAGTTACCTAAGCCAACTATAACTTACACAATGCACTGCTTATGACCTCACATATTACATCACTCATGACATGGTCAGTGACATCACCGATGACATCATAGATGACATCTCAAATGATACCACTGATTACATCATTCAGTGAGTGTAAGTGTTTCATAAAAGTTTCTGAGAATTAAAGATCTATACTAAGGTACTCCATAAGTTAAATTACTATTCTTTTTGTACTTAATGAGTGATACTGTTTCTAATATAGGTCATCTCAGTGGCACTGTGACTGTCTGTATCAGTGTGGGAGTAGGTGTCTGAGTGGCTGTATGGGTGTGCGAATGAGTGAGTGAGTGGCAGTATGGGTGAATAAGTGGGTGTGTGAGTAGCTGTATAGGTGAGTGAGTGACTGTGTGAGTGGCTGTATGGGTGGGTGAGTGTGTATGTCAGTGGCTGTATCTGTGACTGTGGTGACTGTGTGAGTGGCTCTATGGGTAGATGAGTGTGTGTGTGTGTGTGTGTGTGGCTGTATGGGTGACTGAGTGGCTGTGTGAATGTCTCTAAGGGTGAGTGACTGGGTGTGTAAGTGGATGTATGGGTAAGTAACTGGCTGTTGGACTAGGTGTGTGGGTATGTGAGTGTGTGGTGAGTGGCTGTTTTGCACAGTATTTGTGTGAGCGACTGTATAGATGAGCAAGTGGGCATGTGAGTGATTGTATTGATGTATGAATGGGTATGTAAGTAGTTTTGTGGATGAGTGAATGGATGTGTGAGTGAGTAGCTCTGTTAGTAGCTGTATGGGTGAGTGAGTGGCTGTATGGGTGAGAGAGTGGTTGTGGGTGTGGCTGTGTGGGTGTGTGAATGGGTATGTGAGCAGTTGTATGGGTATATGAGTGAGTGTGTGAATGGCTACATGGGTCTGTGAGTGAGTGTGTGAGTGGTTTTGTGGGTGTGTGAGTAGGTGTATGGCTGTTTGAGTGACTGTGTGGGTGGGTGAGTGGTTGTGTGAGTGGCTTTATGAGTGAGTGAGTGTGTGTGTCAGTAGTTGTATGGGTCTGTAAATGGGTATGTGAGTGGTTGTGTGGGTGTATGAGAGGTTGTATGGGTGTGTGAGTGTGTGAGTGTGTGAGTGTGTTTGTGAGCGGTTCTGTGGATGATGTCATCAGTGATGTCATTTGAGATGTCATCAATGATGTCATCAGGGATGTCACTGACCATGTCATGAGTGATGTAATATGTGAGAAATAAGCAATGCATTGCAGGGGCGTAAGGTATAGTTAGCTTAGGTAACTATAACTGCTGAATTTCAATGGTTTTGCACGAGTAAAATCTGAGCCAAACTATAACGTCCGTATAACCTTTGTTTTTTTCAATAAATTTCTAAGGTTTTTTTAATTCTGTTTTCTAACAATAATATCCCTGTACTCTTTGTTTTTTTCAGTGAATTTCTACATTTTTTAAATTCTATTTTCTGACTATATCATCTGGAGTTAGTTTCAGTGTTTGGCGGCCACGTGGGAGAAGGCGTATCCACTGCTCCTGCTTTTTTGGATGCTGGGGGTGTGGGCCAGGTGGAGGGACGTGGAGCATAGTTGTCTGGTGGGTTGGTGGAAGTTAACTTTGTGGTTAAGGTAGGCGGGGCCCGAGTTGTGGAGGGCTTTATAGGCATGGGTGAGCAGTTTGAACTGGCACTGTTTGTTTACAGGGAGCCAGTGTTTAGTTTGAACTCGCATCGTTTCTTTACAGGGAGCCAGTGTAATGCTCTGAGGTGGGCGATCATGTGGGCTCATCTTGGGAGGTTGAGGATAAGTGTTGCTGCTGCATTCTGTATGATCTGGAGTCTGTTCAGAAGTTGTGTGGTGATCCCTAGGTAGAGGCTGTTGCTATAGTCCAAGCGGCTGGTGATGAGTACATGGGTGACTGTGCATCTAGTGTCAGTGGGGAGCCACTTGAAAATTTTCTTCAGCATGCGGAGGATGTGAAAGCATGCTGACGAGATGGTGTTTATCCGGTTTTTTATTGAGAGCTTGCTGTCGAGGATGATGTCTAGGTTTCTTGCATGTAGTGTGAGTGAGGGAGGGGGGCCGAGTTTGGTTGGCCACCAAGTGTCATTCCAGGGGGAGGTGGTGCTCCCGAAGATGGGGACCTCCGTTTTGTCGGTGTTGAGCTTGAGGCACTTGTTCTGCATCCAGCTGGCGACGTAGGGCATACATCTGTGGAAGTTTGCTTTGGTGGTGGCTCGGTCTGCAGACATGGACAGGATGAGCTGTGTGTCGTCAGCGTAGCAAATTATGTTTATCTCATGTGCTTTGACCAGGGCGGATAGAGGGCCCATGTAAGTGTTGAAGAGAGTTGGGCTTAGAGATGATCCTTGGGAGACTCCGCAGATGATGTCTTTTAGGCTTGAGGAGAAGGCGGGGATGCGGATGCTTTGGGTTCTTCCTGTAAGGAAGGAAGCAATCCACTTGAGGGCTTTCCTTTTGATTCTCATCTGGTGGAAGCCAAGTAGGAGGGAGAAGTGGGACACAGTGTCAAAAGCTGTGGATAGGTCAAGCAGGATCAGGGCTGCAGTTTCTCCCCTGTCCATGAGAGCTCTGATATCATCAGTGGCAGAGATCAGGGCCGTCTCTGCGCTGTGGCTGCGCGGAAGCCTGAATGCGAGGGGTCCAGGAGTTTGTTGGTTTCCACGTGGTTGGTTAGTTGGATGTTTATGGCTTTTTCTAGGACTTTGGCTGGGAAGGGGAGTAGGGATATCGGCCGGTAGTGTTTGAGTTCTGCTGGGTCTGCGGAGGTTTGTTTTATGAGCAGATTAACCCTGCGTGCTTCTAAGCGGCTTGGAAGTTGGCGGTATCAATGGAGGTGTTGATGATGGTCATGAGTTACTTCCTGATGGCGTTGGTTCCCTTGTTGAACACATGATGGGGCAGGGATCTTTGTGGGCTCCTTAGTGCATGGAGCCCATGATGGTAGAGGTGGACTGGGGTGTGAGTAGGTCCCACATGGTGATGGTGTTTAAGTTGTGATTTCTGTTGGTGGGGAGTCGTTCGAGGATGGCTAGGGGTGGTTGGGGGCCAGTGGTGGGTGTAGGAGTGCCGGTGTGGATCTGTGAGTGGGTGTGTGAGTGTCTGAGTAGGTCTGTGAGTCAGTGCATGAGTGTCTGAGTGGGTCTGTGAGTGGGTGCATGAGTTTCTGAGTGGGTGTGTGATTGGGTGTGTGAGTCTCTGAGTGGGTCTGTGAGTGGGTGCGTGAGTGTCTGAGTGTGTCTGAGTGGGTGCATGAGTGTCTGAGTCGGTCTGTGAGTTGGCACGTGAGTGTCTGAATACCTCCTTCTGTTTGTTTCTGATCTCTATTTTGCCTCCTTCTGCTCGTTGCTGACCTTTATTTTGCCTCTTCCTGCTCATTTCTGTTCTCTATTTTGCCTCTTTCTGCTTGTTTCTCTCCTTTATCTTGCCTCTTTCTGCTCGTTTCTGACCTTTATTTTGCCTATTTTGCTCACTTCCCACCTTTATCTTGCCTCTTTCTGCTTGTTTCTGTCCTTTATTCTGCCTCTTTCTGCTCATTTCTAACCTTTATTCTGCCACCTGCTGCTCGTTTCTGACCTTTATTCTGCCTCTTTCTGCTCGTTGCTAACCTTTATTTTGCCTCTTCCTGCTCATTTCTAATCTCTATTTTGCCTCTTTCTGCTTGTTTCTGACCTTTATCTTGCCTCTTTCTGCTAGTTTCTGACCTTTATTTTGCCTATTTTGCTCACTTCTCACCTTTATCTTGCCTCTTTCTGCTTGTTGCTGACCTTTATTCTGCCTCTTTCTGCTCGTTTCTAACCTTACTTCTACCTCCTGCTGCTCGTTTCTGACCTTTATTCTGCCTCTTGCTGCTCGCTTATGGCCTATATTTTTGCTTCTTTCTGTTTGTTTCTGACCTTTATTCTGTCTCTTGCTGCTTGTTTATCATCTTTATTCTGCCTCTTGCTTGTTTCTCACCTCTATTTTGCCTCTTCTGCTCGTTGCTGACCTTTATTCTGCCTTTTTCTGCTCATTTCTAACCTATATTCGGCCCCTTTCTGCTCGTTTCTGACCTTTATTCTGCCTCTTGCTGCTCGTTTCTGACCTCTATCTTGCCTCTTTCTGCTCGTTTCTGACCTTTATCCAGCCTCCTTCTGCTCGTTTCTCACCTTTTTTTTGCCTCTTTCTGCTCGCTTCTCACCTTTATCTTGCCTCTTTTGGCTCATTTATAACCTTTATTCTGCCGCTTTCTGCTCATTTCTAACCTTTATTCTGTCTCTTGCTGTTCTTTTCTGACCTCTATTTTGCCTCTTTCTTCTTGTTTCTGACCTTTATTCAGCCTTTTTCCGCTCGTTTCTCACCTTTTTTGCCTCTTTCTGCTCGTTGCTGACCTATATTTTGCCTCTATCTGCTCGTTTCTCACATTTATTTTGGCTCTTTCTGCTCGTTTCTCACCTTTATTTTGCCTCTTGCTGCTCGCTTATTTGCCTCTTTCTGCTTGTTTCTGATGTTTATTCAACCTCTTTCTGCTCATTTCTCACCTTTCTTTCCCTCTTTCTGCTCGTTGTTGACCTTAATTTTGCCTCTCTCTTATTGTTTCTCACTTTTATTTTGCTTCTTTCTGTTCGTTTCTGACCTTTATTCTGCCCCGTGCTGCTTGTTTATCATCTTTATTCTGCCTCTTGCTGCTTGTTTCTCACCTATATTTTGCCTCTTTCTGCTCATTTCTGACCTCTATTTTGCATCTTGCTGCTCGTTTCTCACCTTTATTCTGCCTCTTTCTGCTCATTTCTCACCTTTCTTTGCCTCCTTGTGCTCGTTGCTGACCTTTATTTGTCCTCCTTCTTATCGTTTCTCACTTTTATTTTGCCTCTTTCTATTCGTTTCTTACCTTTATTATGTCTCTTGCTGCTTGTTTATCATCTTTATTCTTCTTTTTGCTGCTTGTTTCTCTCCTCTATTGTGCCTCTTGCTGCTCATTTCTGACCTCTATTTTGCCTTTTTCTGCTTGTTTCTGACCTTTTGTTCTGCCTCTTTCTGCTCGTTTCTCACCTTTATTTTGCCTCTTTCTGCTCATCTCTGACTTTTACTTTGCCTTTTTCTGCTCATTTCTCACCTTTATTTTGCCTCTTTCTGCTCATTGCTGACCTTTATTCTGCCTCTCCCTTCTTGTTTCTTACCTCTATTTTCCTCTTTCTGCTCATTTCTGTTCTCTATTTTGCCTCTTTCTGCTCATTGCTGATCTTTATTTTGCCTCTTTCTGCTCATTTCTGGCCTTTATTCTGCCTCTTTCTCCTCGTTTCTCACCTTTATTTTTCCTCTTTCTGCTTTTTGCTGACCTTTATGCTCCCTCTTTTTGCTAGCTTCTGATGTTTATTTTGCCTCTTTCTGATTGTTTCTCACCGATATCTTGCCTCTTTCTGCTCATTGCTGTCCTTTATTCTGCCTCTTTCTGATAGTTTCGCACCTTTATTTTGCTTCTTTCTGCCCTATGCCCCCGGGACCAGTGGTCCTTGCCGGCTCTCCACCTCCTGTGGGAGCCGGCTGTGCTCTCACCGACAGGGAGCTGCTAAACATGCAACTCCCTGTCTGTGAGAGCAATCATTGCGTCTGTTTCCCTGCCCATTCGACAGCGGGGAGAGAAACAAACTAAAACTCAGCTTCCAGCAAGCGAGAGCATTTTGTCAGCTCCCACTTACTGGAAGTGGTTTGTTTGCTCTAACTTAGCGGTAGCTGTCACAGGTCCCGTCAAGTCACAGCAAACATATATGTCCCAGTGATGGGCACCCTGGGACATACCAGAAGCTGGCCCTGGGGTGTTGCAGTCCCCACGGCCATTATTGGCTCCAGGAGTTGGGGCCACACCAGGGCCGGACTGGGAACTGAGACCGGCCATGGCACACTGCTCGGTCCCCCCCCCCAGGGGAAAGGGGGGGTGCGGCCGAGCTGTTTGCAGGGCCGGTTTCAACTGATTTTGTTACAGGGGGGTGATAATGCCGACCCCCGGTAACAAAAACGCCCCTCCAGGGGCCTAAAACCGGCCCCCAACCTGGCAGCCCACCGGGGAAATGCCCGGTGCCCACTACGGCCAGTCAGGCCCTGGGCTGTGCGGCCCCCCTCCTTTCACTTTCACTGGCCTGTCCCGGGAGTTGGTGGTCCCCGTGGCTGAGAACAACCCGACAGCCCCTCTCCTTTTTTTAAAAGTGGTGGTCCCCGGGGTGTGGGGGCTTCAGTGTGGCCCCTGCTCCATGTTTGAGTTAACCCCAGAGAGGTGGTGGTCCCCGGGTTTTGGGGGGGTCTGTGTGGCCCCGCCTAAGCATTTTATTTTAAACCCCAGGGAGGTGGTGGTCACCAGGGCTCAGGGGGGTCCGTTAAAATGCTTTTATGCTATAGCAGTGTTGGGGGTCAGGGTATTCCTACCATGCCCCCTTTTCTTTTTTCCCCCTTTTTTCTGTGGGACTCGCCTGAATCAGAATACCAAGATGGCTGCCAACCCTTCCTGGTTGAAGTGTTGGCAGCCAATCAGAGCTCTGCATTTCCCTGCACAAGCTTGTTATTTTTCATGAATTAGGTGTGATCGCAGATATCCTTATTTGAATTTCCTTACATTTCTCAGCAACTACTGAACAGATTTACACCAAATAACAATAAACACAATCTGTGGACCAAAAGCTAGCTTTCTGCCACATTTGGTGTAATTCCGTCCAGCAGTTCGGTCTGAAGTTGTGTTCAAAGCTCCTATGGGAATTATTATGGGAAACACTTTTTTAACCTCCCCTTTTTCTCAGTTCCCGCTTGACGGATCACCCCGAAACTTGCCATGCCCAACAAGACTCACTGTGACACTTTTTTGGGAAAATTACGTGAAGATTCACCTAACGACGCCAAAGGTATAGGCAAGTCAAAAAACACTTTTTCTATGGAAGCATAGTCCTAACTATGACTACCTATTGGCGACCTTTCAGGGTTAGAGTGCCTCATAAATTATGCAAAAAGAAGCTAAGAACACTGGGAATTTCCAAGTTTAGGTGGAGAGCAGCTCCTGTGTAGAGCACCCTACAACACCAGCAATACTCTGAATCTGCTCACCTCAAATGTCTGTTTTTGTAGTAAAGTTTTTAAGCATAGGATTAATACAGTGCCATCCACGCCGAGCTAGAAAGGGGCAAAGTCTTTTGCCATTTCTATAGAAATATAGAGAAGCCTTTAAGTAAAAGATTAGCACAATGTAATCCACGCCAAGCTGTAATGTGACAAAACCCTTTTACCACTCCAGGCACAGTTTTACAGCTCTGGAATGTTATAAATACCATTGTAGGAAGGTGGAATCTGACTATATGGTTGCCCCCACTTTTTTCCTGGTGTTTTGCTGGTTTATGACTTAGTTGGACTGGGACCCTGCTATTCAGGGCCCCAGTCTATCTGCTCTCTCTAAACGACATGGAGTGCACTCTAGGTGCACTAGTGATTGGATACTGTGGTGCCTTATGAGTCCCTAGTATATGGTACCTTAGGTGCCAAGGGCATAGGTACTTCACAGGCCTACCAGGGGCTGCAGCATGTGTTATGCCACCCCTGGGAAGCAGTCTAAATCTGACACCACAGGCCTGCTACTGCAGCCTGGGTGAGGTGGTGCTAGCACCCCTCACTGAGATATAGGTTTCCTATATCTCTCCTGCACACACATATAAACCTATCAGTCACCCCTAAGGCAGGCCCTATCAATCCTGAGGGCAGGGTGCTTGGCTTCTATGTGAGGGGGTGCCTCTGCCTGAGCAGGGCCCCTCTGCAGCTCTCAGAGTCTATTCTCTGGTGCTGTTTGTGGATGCGGTTAAACCATATACTATTTAAGTGCATTATATCCTCGCGGTAAATGCTAACTTTGGAATGGCTGCATCAAAACATGTCGTGTTTGGTGTCAAACATCTTGGAATACTACCCCCCGCCAATCTTGGCGGCGGGGGTAGCATTCCACCCTTCTAGAGGGATAAGACATGTACCTGCTGTGGAAACGCGGTAGAATCCTAAAGAGCCCTGGCATCACAAAATGGATGCCACCAGTCACAGACACTGGGCTGCCCTCCTGCTGATGACCGAAACTCGCAGTGGAGGAAGCCCAACAATAGGCATCCTGTCACAGGGAGGTGTAACCACCTTCCAGACAGGGTTTAGTGTATTGGGGCTGGGTGGGTGCACTCTTAGAGTGCTTTGAAGTCCTGCACTGGGGGAGCAGAAGGCTCCTCTGTGCATATGCCAGTTCAAACCAGCTCAGGGGCTACCTGCCCCTGCTCTGGCGCGAAACTGGACAAAGGGAAGTGGGTGTAGCCACCCCTCCCTTGACCCTCCCATAGGTGGGGTCATAGAGCTAGTCCATCCCCTCTTTTTAGTTTAAGAGGGGGAACCTTGCCATTGCAAAGCAGATAACCCCTGGACGACGCTCTACAGAAGAATCCTGGCCCTTCGACGTTCCACTACCTTTGGAAGACAGAAGAATCTCCCTTGGAGTCAAGGAGTGACTCCCCTGCTTGGCAGGCACCAAAAACGACAACGACGGTCGCAAACTACGCCGCTCCCGCCGGAGTCCGAAGTCCCTGCAGCCCAAGAAGTGGATTTCCTGACCTCTCCCAGGCCATCGTGAGTCCCCAGCGAAGCTGAGGCAAGTGGACCCCACGAGTAACGAGGAACCGCGACCCCTGGGTACCGTGCACTATTGTCGAGTGCAACCCCTTCACAACGTTCTACGAACTTGTGCTTTGGACCACGTGTGGTCCCGACCTCCAGCAGGAATCCCTCCGAAGATCAGAGGCCTACACCGTCCCGAGTGACCGTGGGCCCCTGTTGAGTGATTCCGCCCGAGGTGTCTTCGCGATCCCTTGCCCGCTGGCTTGTGGGTCCCCAGAAGACTTCTTAAAGAAACCGAAGGGCTCCCCTGGTTGCTCCAGGCCTGCCCTGACTTACCCTCGCTGGGTGAGTTCCACAGACCTTGCTGGTCTGCGCCATCGACTTTTCTTCATCTCCCCGAGACTTGCGGCTGCCAAGGCTTGTTGGCTCCGATCGAGTTGCCGACACCGCAGTCAGCTGCAGACGTCGAGGGACACACCGAATCCAGCTCCTGGTCGTCGTCGACGCCTCCTGGACCACGTGGCTGAAGAGTCAAGGCACCTGCAACCGACCTGAAGCGACCGACGACGGTGGGCATCCATCTTCCTTGCCCCGGGTCACTGCCAAGTGACTTTGAACACTGTCCCCTCTGCTTTCAGGTCATCCTTCTTCAGAATCCAGGCTTGGATTCCACCGGACACTTCTTCAGCTCCCGCAAGCAGCAAGTCTTCTTTGTTCGCCATTGAAAACGACGCCGCGACCCGACACCAAAGGACACCTGTGCACCCGGCTTCCCTGGGTGAGGTAACTCCAGCACTACGGTGCTCCTGTGGGTGTGGGCCCTAGAACTACTTACCCTGTAAGTGACTTGCTTGTAGGTTCTCCCGAAGTATCCTAAAACTCTTTATTTCCAACCGCGACTTGCCCCATTGAAGTTAACGGCGATTCGCGCCTGTGTATCCACACTGCACGCGTCCCCCGTGGGTCCTTTACTTACCTGCCTTGGGTGGTTTCGTGAGGCCCCAGCACTTCTGAAGGCCCTAGGCCTTGTCTCCTTGCAAGTCGTTGGTTCTAAGTCTCTTACTTAGTATATGGTCTGGTACGCCCCTAGGGCCCCAGCCATATTTTGTGCTTAACTTATTGTGAAACGTTGATTTGTGCATATGTTTGTCTTCTAATCTCATAAAGAGATTAGTAGAGAGTTATTTAGAAATAAATACATATATATTTGATATATATACCTGTGTGGTGTCTTTTCATTTGGTGATTCAAGAGATTATATGGTAAAACAAGCTGCTTTACATTCCTCCGAGACTTAGCCTGAAGGCTGCTCTCCACAGCTACCACTAGGATAGCTTTCTTTAAAAGGTTGTCTTAAACCTATCTACCATAAGAGTCGATTTGCCCTGGTGCAAGGTGTCCACTTTAATTAGTGAACAGCATATACCAGGCCAACTTCTCACATTGGTGGGCAGCGTGTGGGATTCCAGCTTGCCATTGTTTTACCAGAAAATCTCTATTTGAATTACTAACTGAAAACCATTATAGGTACTCAAGGTACATATAAAGTCAAGCTTAGTATCAATAAGTTCTACTGAACTTAGAGCTGTGTGCCAAGGGATAGCACACCCTTTCCACAGCTCAAGCTAGGATCAGTAGGCCACAAACTAGTGTAGGTAGTACAACACTGCACAACACTAGAATGTCCTTAAAGGGTGGACCCAGTGGATCCACTCAGCCTCAGTATAAGGACATGGCTTTCTCTGACTTGAGAGCCATGTGTGTTGACAGACACCTGAGGATAGGACAGAGTCCCTCAACCCTGCACCTGATAGATCTGCTGACAGCAGATGACCTGAGATTGGCTCTAGGAGCTAAAGGGTTTGAATCAGTGGGTGGGTCAGTCATAGTATCTGGGTCAGATGATGAAAATCAGAATGACCAAGACTCTGTGATTGAAGGGCCAGGCTCCAAGGAGCCTGAAAAGGACAGAGGAATTCTCCCTAAGAGAACTGGCAGAGTGGATGAGAGGCACAGATCCCCTTCCAGGGAATCTGAGCACTCTTATCACTCTGGCAGAGAATTTGTCCAAGAGAGGAGCTCATACTTTAACTTAAGAGAGACCTCCTCTGAGAGAAGGTGCAAACTGCTCCAGTATGAGGAAGCCAAAGTGGCCCTCAGAACCAAGCAGTTGGCACTGGATAGAGAAGCCCTGGAGATCCAGAGAGCTTCCAGAAGGGAGGGTTTAGAACCCCCTGGTGGCAGCAACAGTGTCCCTAGAGGCAGAGAATATGTCCCTGACCATAGGAACCTGAGCAAGGTTGTTCCTCCCTACCAGAGTGGGGATGATATCCACAAATGGATAACTGCTATGGAGAGGGCCTGTAGAGTACAGCAGGTCCCCCAAAAGCAGTGGGCAGCAATCTTGTGGCTCTCCTTTTCAGATAAAGGAAGAGACAAGCTCCTCACTGTTAGAGAAGAGGATGCTGACGATTATGAGGTCCTGAAGAGTGCACTGATAGATGGGTTTGGCTTAACCACTGAAGAGTACAGGTTGAAGTTCAGAGATACCCAGAAGGCACAGACTCAGGACTGGACAGACTTTGTAGATTGTGCATCCAAGGCTCTGGAGGGTTGGCTGGTTGGCAGTAGGGTTACTGATTTCAAAGGATTTTATAATCTAATGATGAGAGAACAGATCCTTAATAATTGTCAAAACCAGCTTTTACACCAGTACCTGGTGGACTCTGATCTGACCTCTCCCCAAGAATTGGGAAAGAAGGCAGACAAATGGGTCAGAACCAGAGTAAGGCCTAAGAATCAGGGTGGTGACCACAAGAAAGATTCTACCAAGTCCCAAGAGAAAGGTGGGGATAAATCCAAGGATAAGTCCACTACAGGGCCCCAAAATTCCTCTTCTGGGGGTGGGTCCCAAACTCCTTCCTCTCCTGAAAAGAAACCCTATTGCCATGTCTGTAAAAAGCCTGGGCACTGGAAATCTGATCCCAGTTGTCCCAGGAATGGCAATAAAGAAAATGTTCCTCCAACAACTACTACCACCCCTCCTGGTACTACCAGTAGTAATCCTCCAGTTGGGAGTAGTGCACCCAAAAAGTTAGGTGCTTTTGCAAGAGGAACAGAGGTGGGCCCTAGTTTAGACAGGACCCCCTCAACAGACTCCTCAGATTCTGATGGTGGTGTAGGATATGCCACCTTTACCATGGGTCCCATAGCATTGGGCAGGTACAGACTGGAGCCAATAATTAATGGTCAGAAAGCTGTGGCATTTAGGGACACAGGGGCTAGTGTCACCATGGTGGCAGGGAAACTAGTCCCCCCTCACCAGCTTTTACCTGAGTTTAAATACCAGGTGACCAACATTGATGGTGTCAGAACAGATCACCCCATGGCCATAGTCAATCTCAGCTGGGAGGGGGTCACAGGCCCAAAGAGAGTGGCAGTGTCCCCAACCTTACCTGTAGATTGCCTGATGGGCAATGATCTGGAAATTTCAGCCTGGGCTGAAATTGAACACCAAACCCATCTGAAGATGTTGGGTGTCCCTGTAAAGGTTAGTGGGGCTGTGATGGCCACAGCCCCAGCCCAAGATTTTGGAGAGATGGAGCCTGGAAGAATGGCCCACTCTCCCCCAGAAGAGAGCACAAGGGTTGAAGAAAAGTCTTCTTCCCTCCAGACAGTAGGTAAGGGTCAGCCTCCTCAGGGAACTGACCCTACCCCTAGTGAAGGAACTGCCACAGAGGTAGTCAGGCCTGGCCTGGCCACCCCCTGATGGCAGAGGACCCTTACAAGGTGGTACCCAGTCTGGAGCAGGTAACCTGCACCTCTCTACCCTGCCTCAGTCAGCCCAGGGCTGCAGAGGTCAGGGAGGTCAGTGGACCCCCAGGGCCCCCTGTCCAGAGGAACCCCCCATCAGCAGATAAGGGGCACCCAGTCTAGTAGCCCTAGCCAGGTGAAAATTCCTCAACCCACTGAGGGATCCCCCATACCTTTATGTAGGGACCTCCCCCAGAAGGACTCTGTTAGGCAAGGGCAAACCTGGGACCAAAAGGTTCCAAACCTGCCATGTCCCTCCAGTAGTCCATTCAAAGGGACCCAACCCCCAGCTGTAGGCAGCCAAAGGTTGACCCTTAGAGCAAAATGCAACTCAGTCATGGAAAGACAGGCATACATGGTGACCAGTGATCTGAGGAAGCTGAGGCCAACCTTCCTAGGGCCTCACTTCCCTACTCAGACACCTCACCAGCCTTGTACTTTACCAGAGCACACCAGAGGTAGTGATTCCCCATGGTGGAGACCCTCTCACACCCTTAGGGTGAGGGATTGCTTAGTGGACCATCAGACAGGGGGCAACCATGCTAGTGCAGGTGCTTCCTTATATGGCCACTTAGTCAATAAAGGCTCAACTGGCCAAGGTTAGCCTTATCTCCTTTCGTTTGGGGGGGGGTTATGTAGGAAGGTGGAATCTGACTATATGGTTGCCCCCACTTTTTTCCTGGTGTTTTGCTGGTTTATGACTTAGTTGGACTGGGACCCTGCTATTCAGGGCCCCAGTCTATCTGCTCTCTCTAAACGACATGGAGTGCACTCTAGGTGCACTAGTGATTGGATACTGTGGTGCCTTATGAGTCCCTAGTATATGGTACCTTAGGTGCCAAGGGCATAGGTACTTCACAGGCCTACCAGGGGCTGCAGCATGTGTTATGCCACCCCTGGGAAGCAGTCTAAATCTGACACCACAGGCCTGCTACTGCAGCCTGGGTGAGGTGGTGCTAGCACCCCTCACTGAGATATAGGTTTCCTATATCTCTCCTGCACACACATATAAACCTATCAGTCACCCCTAAGGCAGGCCCTATCAATCCTGAGGGCAGGGTGCTTGGCTTCTATGTGAGGGGGTGCCTCTGCCTGAGCAGGGCCCCTCTGCAGCTCTCAGAGTCTATTCTCTGGTGCTGTTTGTGGATGCGGTTAAACCATATACTATTTAAGTGCATTATATCCTCGCGGTAAATGCTAACTTTGGAATGGCTGCATCAAAACATGTCGTGTTTGGTGTCAAACATCTTGGAATACTACCCCCCGCCAATCTTGGCGGCGGGGGTAGCATTCCACCCTTCTAGAGGGATAAGACATGTACCTGCTGTGGAAACGCGGTAGAATCCTAAAGAGCCCTGGCATCACAAAATGGATGCCACCAGTCACAGACACTGGGCTGCCCTCCTGCTGATGACCGAAACTCGCAGTGGAGGAAGCCCAACAATAGGCATCCTGTCACAGGGAGGTGTAACCACCTTCCAGACAGGGTTTAGTGTATTGGGGCTGGGTGGGTGCACTCTTAGAGTGCTTTGAAGTCCTGCACTGGGGGAGCAGAAGGCTCCTCTGTGCATATGCCAGTTCAAACCAGCTCAGGGGCTACCTGCCCCTGCTCTGGCGCGAAACTGGACAAAGGGAAGTGGGTGTAGCCACCCCTCCCTTGACCCTCCCATAGGTGGGGTCATAGAGCTAGTCCATCCCCTCTTTTTAGTTTAAGAGGGGGAACCTTGCCATTGCAAAGCAGATAACCCCTGGACGACGCTCTACAGAAGAATCCTGGCCCTTCGACGTTCCACTACCTTTGGAAGACAGAAGAATCTCCCTTGGAGTCAAGGAGTGACTCCCCTGCTTGGCAGGCACCAAAAACGACAACGACGGTCGCAAACTACGCCGCTCCCGCCGGAGTCCGAAGTCCCTGCAGCCCAAGAAGTGGATTTCCTGACCTCTCCCAGGCCATCGTGAGTCCCCAGCGAAGCTGAGGCAAGTGGACCCCACGAGTAACGAGGAACCGCGACCCCTGGGTACCGTGCACTATTGTCGAGTGCAACCCCTTCACAACGTTCTACGAACTTGTGCTTTGGACCACGTGTGGTCCCGACCTCCAGCAGGAATCCCTCCGAAGATCAGAGGCCTACACCGTCCCGAGTGACCGTGGGCCCCTGTTGAGTGATTCCGCCCGAGGTGTCTTCGCGATCCCTTGCCCGCTGGCTTGTGGGTCCCCAGAAGACTTCTTAAAGAAACCGAAGGGCTCCCCTGGTTGCTCCAGGCCTGCCCTGACTTACCCTCGCTGGGTGAGTTCCACAGACCTTGCTGGTCTGCGCCATCGACTTTTCTTCATCTCCCCGAGACTTGCGGCTGCCAAGGCTTGTTGGCTCCGATCGAGTTGCCGACACCGCAGTCAGCTGCAGACGTCGAGGGACACACCGAATCCAGCTCCTGGTCGTCGTCGACGCCTCCTGGACCACGTGGCTGAAGAGTCAAGGCACCTGCAACCGACCTGAAGCGACCGACGACGGTGGGCATCCATCTTCCTTGCCCCGGGTCACTGCCAAGTGACTTTGAACACTGTCCCCTCTGCTTTCAGGTCATCCTTCTTCAGAATCCAGGCTTGGATTCCACCGGACACTTCTTCAGCTCCCGCAAGCAGCAAGTCTTCTTTGTTCGCCATTGAAAACGACGCCGCGACCCGACACCAAAGGACACCTGTGCACCCGGCTTCCCTGGGTGAGGTAACTCCAGCACTACGGTGCTCCTGTGGGTGTGGGCCCTAGAACTACTTACCCTGTAAGTGACTTGCTTGTAGGTTCTCCCGAAGTATCCTAAAACTCTTTATTTCCAACCGCGACTTGCCCCATTGAAGTTAACGGCGATTCGCGCCTGTGTATCCACACTGCACGCGTCCCCCGTGGGTCCTTTACTTACCTGCCTTGGGTGGTTTCGTGAGGCCCCAGCACTTCTGAAGGCCCTAGGCCTTGTCTCCTTGCAAGTCGTTGGTTCTAAGTCTCTTACTTAGTATATGGTCTGGTACGCCCCTAGGGCCCCAGCCATATTTTGTGCTTAACTTATTGTGAAACGTTGATTTGTGCATATGTTTGTCTTCTAATCTCATAAAGAGATTAGTAGAGAGTTATTTAGAAATAAATACATATATATTTGATATATATACCTGTGTGGTGTCTTTTCATTTGGTGATTCAAGAGATTATATGGTAAAACAAGCTGCTTTACATTCCTCCGAGACTTAGCCTGAAGGCTGCTCTCCACAGCTACCACTAGGATAGCTTTCTTTAAAAGGTTGTCTTAAACCTATCTACCATAAGAGTCGATTTGCCCTGGTGCAAGGTGTCCACTTTAATTAGTGAACAGCATATACCAGGCCAACTTCTCACAACCATCCAAGCCAACCTGGAATGATTAAAAGCAACCCCTGACATGTGTTTTGCTATCATTATAGCTCTTCAGAGAGATTTAGCTTCGTCCAGACACAAGGCAGACTAAGGGTTAGAGTGCTGCATAAATTATGGAAACAAGAAGCAGAGAACTCTGGAAGTTCTCAAGTTTAGATGGACAGCAGCTCCTGTATGCAGCACCCTACAACACCAGCGACACTCTGAATCTGCTCACCTCAAATGTCTGTTTTTCTAGTGTCATGACACGGAGCACATGCTCATTTAGACATGTTGTCCAGTCTAAAAAACCCACCCTCTATCCCGTGCACCAGCACTCCATCATTTATGTATAATGTAAATATACTTCACTGTAATTGAGAACATGATTGTATGATTATTTAGTGATAATACCAAAGAATGTGATTAGTACCACAGAATGTGATTGTTTCACAACAAAACCGGTATGCCAGTAATAGTGGATTGCGGCTGAATTCATATAGCTTGCATTCTATTGCTCTGTTTTGTTCAAGCTATGCCAAAGAGTAAAAGAACGAGCACTCGCAAGAGCTCAAACACCCGAAAGCCATCTTGGGCGTGGTTCTCTATATAAGCCACACCCAAGTAAAGAGCCGGTGCTTTGCCTCAAGAATACTGCAGGAGCAGCAGCTGTGAGGCTGTGTTCCTCATTCTGGTTGTTGGTTTGTCACTTCCACCTGGCTTCCTTGTCCAGCAACATTCTCTTCTGCTATTTTACTTACCTGCAAGTATTCAGGCGGCGTCGACAATCGTCCCGATCTGGTTCTGGTGAGTCCACGTGCATCCGCTTTGGCTCAGATGAGTGTTTTAACTTTCCTCATCTTGTAATCAAGAAAGAAAAACATATTTATGCAAGTAAGCAAGTTCTTTTTACAGCAAAGACAAAATCGTAGTTTGAGAACCTTTGTTTATTAATGAACCTTTACCTAGTGTGAAACAAGCTGTAACAAAGACAAATTAATAACTCTTGAACCTTCGTTTATCATGAATCTTAAATTCAATGTTGCATGAACAAAATACAAACATTGCTACAGAATCAAGGCAACAAAATCAAGGAAGATAAAACAAGAAGGATCACTGATAACTCTGTGAAATTTCATGTGGGATTGTTATAAATACAAACATATATAGTTCTTCTTGTAGGAGTGAACAGTACATATAATTGTTTCTTATCGAAGAATATTTACAGTGTACTATGTGTTATCTTTTAGTTTGACGTTGTCATATTTTTTTTATTTAGAGAGTTATTCTACTAGTGATGCTCATCCCATACTACTTACTATGTAAGACCATGCAAGACAGAATACGCGAGACAAAATATTACCAGAACCATTAACCGTACGGACATCTCACATTTTTACAGTTGCTCGCAGGTAAGAAAGAGGATAGGTGTAACAGATACACTTTATTGATGTAGTAGAGATGTCTACTGAACTAAAGCAGAAACGAAATCACTCCTAATTATTTTAACAGGTCGACAACTGAGTTCATTCCCCCAACACAAACTACGACGTCCCATCAAGCCCTCCTTCCAGACTCTATCCAACTTCCTTGTGTTTACAAGAGGCACAGGCAGTAAGGTAGGGAATACGGGGGTGGGTCCATTATGTCCCTGCGAAGTAATACAGTGCTGGCAATAAGGTAAATGCCACATTGTTATTTGACCTTGACATCTAGCAACGTTTTTAAGCATAGGATTAGCACAGTACCTTCCATGCAGAGCTAGAAAGGGACAAAGGGGCATATTAGCAAGGGCGGTATCGCCGCTTTAGCAGCACTTTTTGCCGCTAAAGCGGCGATATTTCTATCGCCCTATTAGCAAGCTGGCGAAAGCGACCGTTTTGGTGCCGCTTTGCATGTCAGCGATAATTATCGCTAATGACATGCAAAGTAGGCGTTCCCAACTAAAAGCAACTGCAAAAAAAAACGCAAACACAACTTCCCCCTATTAGCAATGCCCGCGAAGCGATAAAAAAACTCGCGCTAACCGCGATTATCGCTGGAATTTAACACCTGCTAAAAACTTGACTTAACCATCTTGTCAATGGGAGGTGGATTGTAAGGTTAAGTCCTCACCTGCCTATTAGCGAGCTTTTCATTAGTGCAGTGAATTTATCGCTGGATTTCTCGCGCTATTGCTGGGTTTCGCCGCTATCGCTGGATTTTTTATCGCCTTGGAGATAAGCGTTGATAATAACATGTTATCTCCGCGATGAAATCCAGCGATAGCCAGCAATAAAAAAAACAGCACTAAGCGCGCTTTGCGATAATTATCGCAAATCCTTGATAATATGCCCCAAAGTCTTTTGTCATTTCTACAGCAAAGACTTTAAGCATAGGATTAGCACAGTGCCTTCCACGCCAAGCAGTAAAATGACAAAAGCCTTTTACCACTCCAAGCACAGGTTGGCTTGGATTGGTATAAATACCATCCGAGCCAACCTGGAATGAATAAAAGCTACCCCTGACACGTGTTCTTTAACATTATAGCTCTTCAGAGAGGTTTAGCTTTGTCCAGACACAAAGGAGGACCCAGTACAAGTCAAAACAAAACCCTTTCAAGGTTAGAGTGCTGCATAAATTATGCAAACAAGAAGCAGAGAACTCTGGTAAGTTCCCAAGTTTAGATGGAGAGCAGCTCCTGTATAGAGCACCCTACAACACCAGTGACACTCTGAATCTGCTCATCTCAAATGTCTGTTTTTCTAGCAAAGTTTTGAAGCATATGATTAGCACAGTGCCATCCATGCCAAGCTAGAAAGGGGCAAAGTATTTTGTCATTTCCACAGCAAAGTCTTTAAGCATAGGATTAGCACAATGCCATCCACGCCGTGCTGTAATGTGACAAAAGCCTTTTACCACTCCAGACACTGTATTACAGCTTTGGATTGGTATAAATACCATCCAAGTCAAAAAATCTCCCTTTGGGACCTCAGTCAACCACAGCTATGTTTCTGCAAACATTCATTCAAACATTCACCGCAATGGTCTCATACATCACTCCATAATGACCCCAACACTAATCAAGTCAAATATCACTAAAATGCCCAATTATTCAGATCTTTAATACCAGATCTTTACACATTACATCTGAAACAACATTTAAAAAGTACAAAAGCTGTACAAAAGTGAACCAAATCACTTGAAATCATCAATTCAAAACGTATAGAATATAAAAAAATGACCAAAATTCATGGACAATAAAAAGTTTGTTTCAAAAAGAGGGAGACCACACAAGACTATTACATCTGTCTTTGTCTATTGCTAATCTGTGTGAATCAAAGAATGGGACACTTGATTGTTCAAAAGATCATCATCTATTGTATCCACTTGTTCATCAGATTTAGCACAACCTAATCGTTGATGCTTTTCGGTGGTTAACACAAACTTTGACTACCTTCTTCAGGACAACAAGATATCTCCGATACATGGGTACATAGTATTAAAATTCACCTGTGTAAAAACATATAATTCCAACCATTATCATTCACATAGCAACGATAATACTCTTTTCATTGTACATTGATTAATAGTATTTCATTGCATCAAAAAATAAGCTTAAGCCAGCATGAAAGTGGTATAAAGGCTAGACAAACAAAGGATCTTGGGGTCACTCATACACTTCCTTGACCACATATAAACAATCATCCCAGCACCTTCCCACATTACAGATATCTTCATTCAATCCAATACTTCTCTTCAATCATCTTTCGCTCAAATCAGCTCACATCTACAATGGTCTAAATTTGAAGTCCATGGACTCACCAAGCGAAAGTGATAGTCTTTCATTTTCAATTGGCTCAATTTGTCATATAAATCCAATCCCTTCGGTTAGGCCCAAATCTAAATATGAAAGGGTCCTTGGCTTCACAAGTAGGCCCAATCGCAAGGGAGAATATAAAGAAAGATTTCCAGTTACTCCAATTCTTCCTGCACCACACTTACTTATACCTATTATATGCCATGCACTTATGTATAATGTATAATGACAAAGGTATCCTACCTTATGTTCTTGATAGATCGCCCGCCTGGTCGGGCTGTAGGGCTGCAGTGAAACAGGTCCCATTGGTATAAAGAAGGGCTATATTTGCCCGGTGAGGAACTGCATATCACTGCAGCCCTACAGCTCAACGAGGCAGGCGACCTATCAAGAACGTAAGGTAGGATACATGTAGTAGGAAAAACACCATTTCCACAATGTGACACTGGAAGGGTACTTCCAGCACAGGACTGTAATGTGCAAGTAAGACCCTCATTTGACCATGAAAAGTAGGTCAATAATACAGAACACTAGAAATGGAATCATCTTACAGACAGACAGCAGATCATTGTCTGAGAATCAAGAAGAAACTAAACAAGCGACCTGTATCCATCAACCAGCCCAAGAGTCGTCCAACCAGATGGCAAGAGCAGTCAGAAACAAGCTCCAATCCATCATTCCCCTAAGATGAACCATGGAAAGGATGAAGAAAGTAAGATTTTATGGCATGACACGGAGGCCAACATTATGCAAATCTCCTTTATTGCCACAGCTCAGCAGTAACAATGAAGAGAATATAGAACTTCGAAACATTCCAGATATTGTATATAGTCCATGAGTACACAGCCATCTTCCTTCTTTGTTGCTGCTGCTCACACAGATAAGTACCCTCTTTCAATCGTGCTTATTCAGTGCGTGTGTTTGCTTGATTTTGACTGCCTACCACATGGCTGGGTCCAATTGACCCTATCATGCGATTGTGTGTGTCCATGCGATTGTTTCTATTTTATTGATTCAATCCAACTTTCTTATCTTTATTACTACAACCAAATTCTTTTCAACTCTAACGCGTTTCTCTCGGGTTTTAACCCTCTAGCGCTTCTACCCCGGCTTCGCTCTGCCCCCCGACATTGCCCTAACATGAGAGCATAAAATAAATGAATTCCCCCTCACTCGCGTCTTTCAAACGACGCGACCTCATTCTTGTCGCCTGCAACGCCCCGAGCGCGACAGACACGCGAGTTCAAATGCGGCCGCACTCCCGTTCCCTACAAGCACTCTAAGCGCTGCAGGGCCTGGGGGCCCAAACACAATACCTTCTCCGGTTCCGGTGAAAGGCCTCAAACTCCTGCGTCCCTTCAAGAGACCCGGAGATGCTGTAGACTCTTCCTTCCCCTCCGCGGTGCGCTCTCAACCGCGTACCGCGGAGGGGCAAGCTATTTAAGGAAAGCACCTTAGGAATGACCACGCACGCAAGAGACGTGCGTGGTTGCCTTGGCTACAACACTCAACATTTGGCAGTTGCTGCTGACTAACCCGATCGGCACTCGACGAGGAGCAATTTTATCGCGGACATACCCCTCCTTCACAGTTTCACACCCCCCCCCAAAAAAAAAAGGGGGTTTATTCTGCCTACACTTATGTTCAGGTAGGAGACTGCATATATCATTTTTAATACTTGGATACAATTATACTTCCCTCCATGATGTCCTCTAATCCTGATACCAACCTAGAAGGGAAATTAGAATCAATGGTTTCTAAAGCCATGGATAGAGCAATTGACTCTTTTAACGAAACCATTAATAGGAAATTTGAAATGCTTTCAAGGGCATGGCCCTCTACTAGCAGTGCGCATACCTTTGGCACCAAAGAAGGGGCAGTTAAGGCCCCAAAGAAAAGAACACCCTACCCGTAAAAAAGACTAAGAAATCAACCAAAGCGGCTCGATCTCGCTTTCCAGGCGGAGACCAGAACGATGCCTCGGACATCTCAGAAGGGCAAGAGACAGGCCCACAACCCCCTATACACATTGATAGTGACGAACGGGATGAACCAGAGATAGACCTCTCCTGTTCGTAACCCTTTGACTCGGACATTGAGGTCCAAGCAGACAAATCCTTGGGAAATTCTGAGGAGGCAAGCAAGGCCTCGGGATCAAAAATGGGCATCACTGACCCTTTCGGGGACGATATGTTTGACCCTCTGTTAATTAAACATCCCCTATCTCCCGAATGGCTACCGTCCCAACATGTAGCAGACTATATTAGCTTCTGGCTAAGAAGGGAGATTCCAAAAGAAGTAAGATCCAGATTGAGATCGGAATGCCCTCGCCCATCCCTTCCAGACAAAATTACTTACACCCCTGAACTCGACCCTAAGGTCGTCGCTTTTATAGCCAAGGGTGCAAAGGACCCACGAAAAGGCATAGACAAAGGCCTAAGGTCATGCCAAGACGGTCTGCTCGATATAATTGGTCCCCTAACCAAAATTTTTGAACTGGCTGAAAACGCCTACGTTGATGGTACTCCTATTGATCCCAAGGAGTTACGTGAGTGGGTCCAAAGATCCATCTGCCTCCTCGGCAATGCAAACACTGCCATATCAAATGAGCGCAGGAAGGGGATACTCCTTAAAATAGATCCTAAGCTAATAGAATTGGCTAACAAGGAGGCAGGACCCACCTCACAAGGACTCCTATTTGGAGAAGATTTTATCCGTGATATGGCCAAATATGTAGGGGCGTTCAGCTCGATCCAAAAATCCCAGCGCGAAATTAAAAAAGTCTTCCAAGACAAAATTTTTGGAAGGGCTGGGAGAATGCGGGGTCGGTTCCCCGGCCGTGGCCAATCTACCTCAAGACACTTTTTGGGACGAGGATCTAGGTTCCAACAGACGTCTTTCTACGGGAACCAAACCTTCTACCCACAGAGGCAACGCAACAGGGGAAGACCCTTTCGAGGCGAGAGAAGAAGCAGAGGATTCTCCACAGGTAGGTGTATTGAAAGACCATTCAGATACCCCTATAAAGGTAGGAGGGAGACTAGCCCTTTTCTCTGGGAACTGGACATTGGTAACTCAAGACCCATGGGTCTTGCAAACCGTCAAGGGTTACAAG
Source organism: Calotriton arnoldi (assembly GCA_963921515.1). Lineage (NCBI taxonomy): Eukaryota > Metazoa > Chordata > Amphibia > Caudata > Salamandridae > Calotriton > Calotriton arnoldi. Next base: position 47,674 of record CAWUFW010001104.1, read on the forward strand.
ATAGAATTTATAGACATTCCCTTCCAATCATAAACACCCCGCAAGATAATTTTTTCCCAACAACAGAAAAAACTAGTTTCTCAGGAAGTAAAGGATCTACTCGCCAAAGGGGCTATAAAGAGAGTTCATAAACAGGTTTCATCAGCAATATCTTCTTGGTAGAAAAGAAGGACAAGACACAGAGACCTGTCATAAACTTAAAAAGTCTAAATGGGTGGGTATCTTACCACCACTTCAAGATGGAGGGAATACACCTCCTGAGAGATGTCTTGAGAAAAGGCGACTGGCTAACACGCCTGGACTTAAAGAACGCATACTTGACCATCCCAATTTGGCCCCCACACAGGAAGTTCCTCCAATTCACCTGGGAGGGAAAACTTTGGGAATTTTGCAGTCTTCCATTCGGACTATCCTCAGCCCCTTGGTGCTTCACCAAGGTCTTACGTCCGGTAGTAGCATGGCTAAGAGAAAGGGGTGTAAGATTAATAATTTACCTGGACGATATCCTTATCATGGGTCAGTCCAAAACGACAGTTTGTCAACACACGGACCTTACCATCCGCCTTCTGGAACATCTAGGCTTTATCATAAATACAAAGAAATCTTGCACTACCCCAACCCAGGAAACTCAATTCCTGGGCTTCATGGTCAACACGGTATCGGCAGAATTGAAATTACCAAGGGTAAAAATAAGGAAACTCAGAAAGGAACTCAAAAAGATACTTTCTCTGGAAGTCTTCCCTTTGAGACTTTTAGCCAGGATCCTGGGTCTCCGCTCCTCCACCATTCAGGCGATCTTTCTGGGCCCTTTACACTACAGGGCCCTCCAGAGACTCAAAGCGAAAGCTCTGAAGTCGACTCTGTCTTATACTCAGATGACTTCCCTAGACGAAGACTCAAGGAACGAACTATCTTGGTGGCTGATGAATGCAGAAGCCTGGAATGGCAAAGCCATCTTTGGGGAAACCCCAGATTTGATAATAGAATCAGATGCGAGTCGAGAGGGTTGGGGTGCCACATGTGGCGACTCTTCCACAGGAGGGCGGTGGACACGCGAGGAGAAGAAACTACATATCAACTGCCTGGAACTTCTAGCAGGTTCCTTTGCGGTTCGAAGCTTCACCCAGAATTCATTGAAATGCTGTATAATGCTGCGCATGGACAATGTCTCTGCGGTGAAATACGTCGAACAAGATGGGGGGACCACGTGCCCAAGGGTCTGACTGAAATAGCGAAGGTTTTTTGGGACTATTGCTTGAACAAGGGACTGTCAGTCACGGCGGAACACATCCCTGGTTCGAACAATGGTGTAGCGGACTGGTTCTCCAGGAATTTCAGGGACTCCAGCAATTGGAAATTAAACAGGGAAATATTCTTGATAATCAAAGACCAATGGGTTCCTTCGGGACGGATCTCTTCGCGGACAGATTGAACGCTCAAATAGTGAACTTTTTCAGTTGGAGGCCGGACCCACAGGCATCAGGGGTGGATGCCTTCCTCCAGAACTGGCAAGGGTTAAGGCCATATGCCTTCCCGCCATTTGTCATGCTCCCGCGACTTCTCTTACACGCTCGCCGGTACCTTCAGAGTATGGTGGTGATAACCCCCCTCTGGAGGTCTCAAGCATGGTTTCCGGTCATCTTGGAGATGACCATGGACTTCCCAATTCTAATACCACCTTTCAGTCGACTACTCCTGGGTCCTCAGGGCGAAACACATCCTCTCTTAGACCAAGGTCTGTTAATCCTGACGGCCTGGAAGATTTCAGGCGACAGTGGCAAATCCCTGGCCTTTCGCACGATGCTTTCCAACTCATATCTGAATCATGGGCATCTGGAACAAGGAAGGCATATCGATTGGCATGGAACAAATGGGTTCGCTGGTGTATTCAACGACATTACGATCCCGTTTCAACTGATCTAGTCCATGTAGTCAATTTCCTATCGGAGCTCTTTGCTTCTGGCCTTAGCTACAGAACCGTTAATGCCTATAGGTCAGCAATAGCTGCAGGCCACTCCTTAATCGATGGTGTGTCAGTGGGACAAAGCCTTTTAACAAAAAAGATTATGAGAAGCATGCGGGTTCTCAATCCTCCAACTCCCAAATATAAAGCCTTATGGGACGTAAGAATCATATTACGACTTATCTCCTCCTGGGGAGATAACGCTAACCTCTCTCTCAAACGTATTTCTTATAAGCTTACTGTGTTACTTTGCTTGGTATCCTTCAGACGAACATCAGATGTTAAGGCTTTAGATGTTACTAGCAGGGCTTATCAGCCTGAGGGAGTTTGTTTTTACCTTAAGAAAAGGACCAAGACTATGTCGTCCTCTATCTTCTATCCTTTCTTTCCTCAGAATGAAAGCTTGTGTGTTGTCAAATGTCTTAAAGAATATGAAAACAGAACTGTAAGTCTGAGAGGAACTGAAACAAAACTATTGATCTCCCATAGATCTCCTCACAAACCAGTTTCATCTCCCACACTTGAGAGATGGGTGAAAGAAGTGATGAGTGAAAGTGGTGTCGATGTTTCAATTTTCGGTGCACACTCTCTTAGGGGTGCATCAGCTTCTAAAGCTTTAATGCTTGGTGGAGGGCTCCAAGATATTCTAAGAGCCGCTGACTGGTCAAATGAGAATATGTTTAAAAGTGTTACTTTAGACCAATCAATAATGTGATTGACAATGTTCTTAATTCACTTTAAACTTGCATAATGTTGGCCTCCGTGTCATGCCATAAAATTTAGATTTTTCACAGCCTGCTGGGCAGAAAATCTGGATTTTATTAAAGACACGGAGACTAATATTATCCCTCCACTAATTGACCCTCCCTAAAGGTTTTTTATATTTGACCTTTTGTATCTCTTTTCTTTTCAGAATAGAATATCTACACTTGGTTGATGGAAATGACTCGCTCAACCTCATGGTTCAAGTTTTGAGTTTATTCTTTTGGTTCGCAGCATTGAACAAAGAAGGAAGATGGCTGTGTACTCATGGACTATATACTATATCTGGAATGTTTCGAAGTTCTATATTCTCTTCATTGTTACTGCTGAGCTGTGGCAATAAAGGAGATTTGCATAATATTAGCCTCTGTGTCTTTAATAAAATCCAGATTTTCTGCCCAGCAGGCTGTGAAAAATCTAAATTATTCCAGCAATGAGACGAGAAGACAAGAGCAAACAAGAAACTAATCACGGCAAAAACATCAAAATCTGCCCTAGGAAATATGTATCAAAGCCTCTGGGAACCAAACGATTGGACCAAGACTTATCCCATCCAACTCCAAAATCAGAAGGAACAAGTCCCACTTTGGTTGACTAGGAAGCCAAACTGCCCTTGGTTTGATAAAAAACAAGACTGACTTTGTATACCAAAGGTGGCCATGATAATCAAGCTTTTACACCACAGGTGCAAACCCTAGAGGAGCCTAAGGGAAAGCGAGAATTATCATAGATAGGAAGTTAGAGTTACTAAAACTTAATCCGCAAGATCAAGATTAATAGAAGTCCTTATAGCTCCGTCAGGGGAGCTATACCGGCTATAAAGGCTCGCTCCAGCGTTAAAGGCCCGAGCCGAAGGCGAGGGCCTTTAACAAGGGAGCGAGACTTTAATAGCCGGTATAGCCCAGCTACGAAGGGCTATAAGGCTATTAGAACATTCTGCCACTAGAGGGCAGAATGTTCTAACAAATAAAACAAAGGCGTCTCGGAGTTCGAGGGGGTTTAAATCCTCTCGGGCTCCGAGAGGCCTTTGTAAAACAACATTGGAATGTTGCTTTGCGGGCCTTTACCGGCCCATAGAAGCTCGGAGCACTCCATTGTATTCAATGCAGTGCTCCACATTCCAATGTTCTAATAGGGAGTATAAATCACTAGAATGGACAGAACCATATTTTCATGCTTCATCTAATAATGATTGCAAAAGGAAACAGAGTGGATAAAGACTAGTCTCCAAGTTCCAAACCTACTTAAGAGAATAGAAGCACATTAGAATGGTCCAGGTCGAAACCCCAAGGCTAAATCTACTAGAGTCAAGCCCAGTAAGTAACTTCTGCAGAAGTTCAAAGAGCAGAAACCTGATTTCACAAACTACATCTTATCCACCAGGGAGTGCTAGAGGAAGTCAAAGAGAGGTGGACTACCAGCTTCTAGCCACAAGGCCAGCAAAGAACATAAAGAAACTAGATCAATCAAGACAATGCCAAATTGCCGACCCATTATGGAGCTCTCTCATCCGCCAGGCTGGTCAAAGGTGAGCCCACACAGTTTTGAGCACAAGACAAAGAACGCTGGGTACAATATCTCAAGCTCCAAGCCCAAGGGGAACATAAGGGGTAATTAGAAAGATCAAGTTTTCATGCATAGTTTCTCAACTCCACAGGCGGAACCCTCATTATCTAGATTGGTCAAGGGATGCGAAAGATCCCCTCGGTTGCCTGCGTCTATGTAGAGCTGCAAGAAGACAAAGCAACCCTGCACCAATCCTTATTGAGGAATATATAGGAAGCAAATCTATGTTTCTTCTTAGAATCCTGACCATCGCATTGTACAAGTATTGTTTGGATCTAAAAATATTTTGATAACCTCATTTCTATGGTTCAGTGGCAGCACTTTATAAAGAAGGTGCTACATGTGTCTTTTAGCCCTGATTAAGACCCAGCCATCCAAGTCGTCATTATAATTACAATTATTGGGTGGAAATGTCAACGCTTCTTATCTCTTGGACTGTTTGACTTGGTTTGTAGATTGTAGATAAATATGCCTTAATGCAATTGCAATAGTCCGATTATATCATGCAGCCAACTATAACGTCTTTGTTTATAATAGACACTTTGGCATACCATGCTTGTCACTTTTCACTCGATCTGCGCTACTTGTGTTAATTGGAAGCACTACACAATGTATACTATCTGTGTAACTTCATAAACAAATCTATATGTGCCTACTCTGGTGTTACTTGTTCTTTAATGATTTATTCCTTGGCAGGTACTTTTTTTTACAGACTTGCAAATATTTAGATGTATTACTCGAATAATCTCTCATGAACCACTCTATATTTAATACCTATTAGTTTGCTCCTTACACACTTAAATCATTATCAAACGAATCTTTCTAAAGTCATGGGCGTGTCCTTTATGCAACACCACGTTTCCTATTGATACACCGTTTGTAATTAAAAAGAAGTTGACACATTTCTCTAGTATCCTATTTGGTCATCGCTGGATTGTTACTTTCACAGTTTTTGAAGCCGAGGCTCTATGTTTCCTATAGTCGCACTATTGATGGCTCAATAGTTTTAAACAGTCATGCCTCCTCTTAAGATTTCAGTAATCACTGGATATCATCGATGCACTTGCTCAAAAGGATATATCTATCATAAGAAGTTATCCCAATCACCCTGGCAACTAGTATTAATTGTTTAATGAATGCTAACTTGCAATTTGTCATATTGCTATTGTACTTATTACATCAGCTATCCCTCCTAACACCTCGGGAGTGCTACCTGAATGCTTTCTAAGTGAGTGTGCAAATCTTCCCATTGTATTGAGACCCCCTGGATGTTGGTGTTCAGTTCAATAAATAGCTGAATTCAAGTTTTCGTAGCTATCTTTCCCTGTCTCCTCCCCTAATGCTATTGGGGACAGAATCAATCACAAGATATTTCAGCGCGCTATCATTGTTGTCATGTACTTCTTGAAACTGACTGGTATGATTTATCCTTGTTTTTATTGCTCTTAGGTGCTGTAAAATCCCTGTGTGCACTTGCAAAGTAGTACTACCAACATAAGATATCCCCCAAGGACATAACTGTACATAAACAACAAAGTTATTTATGCACTGAAACATCCCGCTGATCTTTTTAGATTTTTTGTCAAAAGGTATAGAAAATACATTCTTGTTGAAACCATATTGACAGGCTTTGCATCTACTACATTTCCTAAAGCCTGCGCTATCTTTTAGCCACATTTCCTCTTCTGTCATCTCCGAGCTACTCTTTACCAGCATATCTTTCATAGATCTATCACGCCGAAGTTTCTTGGACCCCTGGTTTCTTGGACCAGATTTACCTAAAACTTGATCTTTGTTTATCAGATACCAGTACTTTTGCATAACGGGTCCTTCCTCTTTGGAAAGGGAAAAGGCGGTAATCCGCCATCATAGATGAGAGTTCAGTTTTGGGTATGATTTGATTACTTGGTATGTTACATATATAACTGTGGGAGTAAAGACGCAATCTCGGATTGAGGGGTTTCCTTCAATTGTCAAAATATGGGAGCCCTCGTCCAGAGCCGGCACCTCTGAGGAAGCTCTCTCACCAGCTGCCGCCTTAGACAACAGAGCCCATCAGAACGCCAGCCCGAACATGGAACAGGCAAGCACGACGATCAATAACATTCTGAGCGCAAGGTAAATAATGGTAGTTCACTATAGGTACAATCACTTAAAATAAAGCAGTTTTACCTTAAAATAGGATTGTAGATTCTTTCCCCCTTACCTTTGAGATATCTAGAATATTTAAGGAACATTCACAGAGAGAAGATCTGGGCTCCTAGGTAAGACCTGTCAGCAGGTCACTGTCAGCATTAAGGTATGCTGGAAATTTAAGGGAGGGCAGCTACAGGACAGCAGAGGGCGCTGCAGGTCAGGTCTGAAGATCTGAAGAACAGAAGCCCTGCTTTGTCACTGAAGTAGCAAACTATGAATATGAATGTGCACCAGGTTCGAGATACTTAGTTGATTAATTTATAATGCTGATTTGTAGGATACATTGGGCCGCTCTGGGACCACTAGAAGGCTCAGATACTCAGAGATCATTTTATATAAAGACAACTGTGGGCACAAAGGACCAGGACGAGGTTAAAAATAAATACTAGATTGGGTTACAAAGCAGTGGCCGTATTTAATATGTATTTTAAAACTCACAAGAGCAGAAACCACTTGAAAATACATTTCTAGTTATGTAAATCGATATCTGAACGACAATATTTTTGCATGCCATACCCGTTGCCAAGCATCTATCTAGAAGGTTACCATGCAGTGAGCTGGAACCCTTGACCGGTCCAAGCGACACCGAAATCGAAGAGAGACCCAGCAGCAGAGACTGGAAGTGAAGAGCAGTGAGCACATCTTGACAGCAGGACAGCCCAGCCCACGACTAAAAGCACAAATGCTGTGTGAAAAATTCTAGTCAAGGCCTCCTGTAGTATAGCTCCATTCTAGCCAAGGCCTCCTGTAGTATACCTCCATTCTAGCCAAGGCCTCCTGTAGTATAGCTCCATTCTGGCCAAGGCCTCCTGTAGTATAGCTCCATTCTAGCCAAGGCCTCCTGTAGTATAGCTCCATTCTAGTCAAGGCCTCCTGTAGTATAGCTCCATTCTAGTCAAGGCCTCCGTAGTATAGCTCCATTCTAGTCAAGGAGTATAGCTCCATTCTAGTCAAGGCCTCCTGTAGTATAGCTCCATTCTAGTCAAGGCCTCCTGTAGTATAGCTCCATTCTAGCCAAGGCCTCCTGTAGTATAGCTCCATTCTAGCCAAGGCCTCCTGTAGTATAGCTCCATTCTAGCCAAGGCCTCCTGTACTATAGCTCCATTCTAGCCAAGGTCTCCTGTAGTATAGTTCCATTCTAGCCAAGGCCTCCTGTAGTATAGCTCCATTCTAGCCAAGGCCTCCTGTAGTATAGCTCCATTCTAGCCAAGGCCTCCTGTAGTATAGCTCCATTCTAGCCAAGGCCTCCTGTAGTATAGCTCCATTCTAGCCAAGGCCTCCTGGAGTATAGCTCCATTCTAGCCAAGGCCTCATGTAGTATAGCTCCATTCTAGCCAAGGCCTCCTGTAGTATAGCTCCATTCTAGTCAAGGCCTCCTGTAGTATAGCTCCATTCTAGCCAAGGCCTCCTGTAGTATAGCTCCACTCTAGTCAAGGCCTCATGTAGTATAGCTCCATTCTAGCCAAGGCCTCCTGTAGTATAGCTCCATTCTAGTCAAGGCCTCATGTAGTATAGCTCCATTCTAGTCAAGGCCTCCTGTAGTATAGCTCCATTCTAGCCAAGGCCTCCTGTAGTATAGCTCCATTCTAGTCAAGGCCTCCTGTAGTATAGCTCCATTGTAGTCAAGGCCTCCTGTAGTATAGCTCCATTCTAGCCAAGGCCTCCTGTAGTATAGCTCCATTCTAGTCAAGGCCTCATGTAGTATAGCTCCATTCTAGCCAAGGCCTCCTGTAGTATAGCTCCATTCTAGTCAAGGCCTCCTGTAGTATAGCTCCATTCTAGTCAAGGCCTCCTGTAGTATAGCTCCATTCTAGTCAAGGCCTCCTGTAGTATAGCTCCATTCTAGTCAAGGCCTCCTGTAGTATAGCTCCATTCTAGTCAAGGCCTCCTGTAGTATAGCTCCATTCTAGTCAAGGAGTATAGCTCCATTCTAGCCAAGGCCTCCTGTAGTATAGCTCCATTCTAGCCAGGGCCTCCTGTAGTATAGCTCCATTCTAGCCAAGGCCTCCTGTAGTATAGCTCCATTCTAGCCAAGGCCTCCTGGAGTATAGCTCCATTCTAGCCAAGGCCTCATGTAGTATAGATCCATTCTAGCCAAGGCCTCCTGTAGTATAGCTCCATTCTAGTCAAGGCCTCCTGTAGTATAGCTCCATTCTAGCCAAGGCCTCCTGTAGTATAGCTCCACTCTAGTCAAGGCCTCATGTAGTATAGCTCCATTCTAGCCAAGGCCTCCTGTAGTATAGCTCCATTTTAGTCAAGGCCTCATGTAGTATAGCTCTATTCTAGTCAAGGCCTCCTGTAGTATAGCTCCATTCTAGCCAAGGCCTCCTGTAGTATAGCTCCATTCTAGTCAAGGCCTCCTGTAGTATAGCTCCATTGTAGTCAAGGCCTCCTGTAGTATAGCTCCATTCTAGCCAAGGCCTCCTGTAGTATAGCTCCATTCTTAGTCAAGGCCTCATGTGGTATAGCTCCATTCTAGCCAAGGCCTCCTGTAGTATAGCTCCATTCTAGTCAAGGCCTCCTGTAGTATAGCTCCATTCTAGTCAAGGCCTCCTGTAGTATAGCTCCATTCTAGTCAAGGCCTCCTGTAGTATAGCTCCATTCTAGTCAAGGCCTCCTGTAGTATAGCTCCATTCTAGTCAAGGCCTCCTGTAGTATAGCTCCATTCTAGTCAAGGCCTCCTGTAGTATAGCTCCATTCTAGTCAAGGAGTATAGCTCCATTCTAGTCAAGGCCTCCTGTAGTATAGCTCCATTCTAGTCAAGGCCTCCTGTAGTATAGCTCCATTCTAGCCAAGGCCTCCTGTAGTATAGCTCCATTCTAGCCAAGGCCTCCTGCAGTATAGCTCCATTCTAGCCAATGCCTCCTGTAGTATAGCTCCATTCTAGCCAAGGCCTCCTGTACTATAGCTCCATTCTAGCCAAGGCCTCCTGTAGTATAGTTCCATTCTAGCCAAGGCCTCCTGTAGTATAGCTCCATTCTAGCCAAGGCCTCCTGTAGTATAGCTCCATTCTAGCCAAGGCCTCCTGTAGTATAGCTCCATTCTAGCCAAGGCCTCCTGTAGTATAGCTCCATTCTAGCCAAGACCTCCTGTAGTATAGCTCCATTCTAGCCAAGGCCTCCTGGAGTATAGCTCCATTCTAGCCAAGGCCTCATGAAGTATAGCTCCATTCTAGCCAAGGCCTCCTGTAGTATAGCTCCATTCTAGCCAAGGCCTCCTGTAGTATAGCTCCATTCTAGCCAAGGCCTCCTGTAGTATAGCTCCATTCTAGTCAAGGCCTCATGTAGTATAGCTCCATTCTAGTCAAGGCCTCCTGTAGTATAGCTCCATTCTAGTCAAGGCCTCCTGTAGTATAGCTCCATTCTAGTCAAGGCCTCCTGTAGTATAGCTCCATTCTAGCCAAGGCCTCCTGTAGTATAGCTCCATTCTAGCCAAGACCTCCTGTAGTATAGCTCCATTCTAGTCAAGGCCTCCTGTAGTATAGCTCCATTCTAGCCAAGACCTCCTGTAGTGTGCGACTGCTTTGAACGTTTTTACCAGGGCTGGTTTCGGTTTCCAGTTCATTCCTGATTGTATTGTACTGTAATTGCAGGCGGATTATCTGACAGGTGGCATGCTACACCTTGGGGGAATACTTGGATGGAAGGGTGTTGGCATATCTCTGAACACAATGTGGGAATCGTTTTGGTGGTGTGTGCTTTGGATTGGCTTTTCCCTTTCTCATTTAAATGCATTTTGAACCACGTTTATGCTAAGCTAAACTATGTTTACACTGTACTCTATCTTGCAGCAATGTCACAATACATCATGTGATGATTGCTACTGATGTTTGCTGTTCTACAGAAAGAAGTACGAGATTCACATTAATAAACAGAGAGTGTTTCCAGAGACTTTCCCTTGCTGTACCTAACCAAGGATGTCCCAACAGTATCAGGCTATTGATGTACAATGTATCAGTTATCATGCTTGAATAAGTTGTGAGAATGACTGAAATACAATGCAATGCTACCATGAGAGAATCTTCGAATGTATTCTGTAATAAAATGTTTCTTCTTACTTGTACCCCATTGGTGCATATCCTGAGAATCATGTACCTGTGTAGAATGTATGACAGTCTTTGTCTAAAGTCCTATAAAAGAGGTGTAGTTTTATGTACCCCAGAGCCTCTTATTCCCAACCTTTAGAAGGCAAATCTACACCGAATTTCATATAGAACCGCACTGAGTTCTTTGTACTTATGACCTACATGCTTTCCTGCAAAACTTATTGATGGCACATTTCATGAATATAGAGTTGCAATTTATCTACATAAAATTTCAAGTTACAACTCTTGTTTGTCATACTTATGAGAATGTTACAGCATTGATTCTTGATTTTGACCATAATTATAGCAGCAACTGTTCTAATCGGGGAGCACCAAAGTCCGTATTGGGACTACACGGCTCCCGGTCTAAGCAGTTGGTGCGACTCATGAGCAGGATCATTTAGGACAAGTTTGCACACCGACAGCTCTGGTTTCAGAGGTGATGGTTCCAACTGGAATGGACCCATAATTGACAAGCTAATTGGCTATAGAACGGGGTCCTGCACCTTCATGGTTCAGACCGTTTTCCCCCTGAGATTTAAATTGGTCCAGTCCCAACCTGATCCTGGTTCCAGAGAGACAAGGAGGCTGAACAATGTGAGTATCAATAGGGATTGCAAGAACACGAAAAATAAAGTATGGAGCAGTGCATGTTGGGAGTCGTAGTGGCACATTGTAGTGGAATGCAGTGGACCTATTTCAAGAGCAACTATTATGCGGCTTTAATCATTGGATTTGTGGGAGCGGTGGTTATTGTGTTCTTGATGATATTCTTTGATTGTTAGAATTGACAAATATAGAAGTTGTTACACATATGATATAGAGCTAAAGAGAGAGACCTCAAGTTAGAATATCGAGTTGGTGAACTTGCCTGCAAAGGTGAGGTGTACTGTGAGGTGGTATCAGTTACACCAAGATAGGGACATAATACTTTCTTGCACAATTGAACTAATCAAACTCAGTGGTAGCTTGTTCCTTTGTGCACGGTAGTGAACGCGCCGAGTACAGGTAGAAGGCCCTCTGTTGGATGAAAGTAGGTAGTACTCTTACTGTGAAAGAGGCTTCCTGTTTAGTTGAAGCAGGCAAAAGGTGGAACATTTGTAAAAACGTGGTTCAAAAGCAGTCTGTCAATATTCGGGCATTGCATCATCAGGGTGCCATGCAGGGATTGGCTCGTGAACGCCGTAGTTGCGCTGTGATAGGTGAAGGAAGTGACCCGAAAAGGGCCACCCGGGTCACTCACGACCACCTTCTCTGGCTTCTTACAAATGAAGAGTCGGTCAGACAGTAGAGAATATAAACCAGATATTTATTGAGATTACACTGCAGTGGAGCCCAGTCTGCCCAGCCTCTTGGGATGGCTGTCGAGGGACTGAAGCCCGTAAGTATACAATTACATTATGTACGTTTGCAAAGTCCACAAAGGCACGCCTACTATGGAAAAACACTAGCAGGGGTCGTAATACAATGGGGGTACAGAGCATAAGTTTCGATTCTGCAGCTGGGCACAGGCTATCTACTGTCCAAGGTCGTCTGGCCTATCCTCCCTACCAGACGGATGGGAGAAAGGTTCCATCTAACAAGAAAGGTATGTACTAACGAGGATACTTGCAATTATGATAGAAAAAAGCTCAACCTTGGGAAACGAAACTTACCAAGGACCGTTTCTCGAAAATAACTAAGCAGTAGTTTCGATTATCATACAAAATGGCGTCCAGATTGCAAGATGGTGTCGTGAATGCTAAAATATACGGACAGAAGGGCCTCCCAATATTAACATTCCCTCCTGTTAGCATGAGCTAACCATCTACAATCGAAAAGACATAAACATAAAGGAATAATGAAGCACATAGCTTGGTTATGCACATGTTATGCTGTCAATAGTGGGAGTATATTCCAAGAGAAGAGAAGATGTTTCGAAGACACCTTCATCTATAGCCATAATGTCATCTACTTCTTTCTGTAACATTATTGCTGCATTAGTGTCATGAATCGATATCTTCCTCTTCGGAGCCAATACAGAGATACAGTATGTGCAGCACATTGGGAGACATTGAATAAGAACACAGCAAAGTATCAATATAACAATGAAATATATTGCTTTTTCTAATAGCCATCCCCATGTTCCAAAAGGGACCAACTCCAATTACCTGGTTCCATACCTTTGACATTCTCGATAATATCCAAGATATGCTTGGTGATATACTTTTCCATATTTGTTATGCCCACTACACACTGATCGCCAATAACTGCACACGCACCACCATTTTTTGCTAGAATAAAGTCCACTGCATATCTAGTCTGTTCAGAATAAATCCTCATACTTTCTAATTGAATGGTGATGTCACGTAATGCTGCTACTGTGGTATTTGACAATATCTGTAATTTACAGCCAAAATATTCCCGTGCCTTTTCAGTCCTACTCATAGCCATTCCCCCTAATGTGAAAATGGCAGACAGGATATAACCAAAAGTATTACCATTACTATAACTGTTGATCTCAATATCTGTTACTCCTTCGCAAAATTCATTTGTAAGTGTTCTCTTTACCCATTTTATTTGTCTGTGAGCATATTTGCAAGGGACCCCAGGGGCAGCACCATCGCAAGAGCTACATCATTGGTGCCATTATGAACATTTGAGTACGTTCCATTAGTGAGAAAGAAGAACCCGGGTGGGCATATATCGGCCTATCATAATTCACAGCTGAATAACGAGAATTACCTGGGATGGTGTCAGAACCTTTCGAACCTTTCAAAGAGAATGTCTCTTTGGATATGATCACCCCTGAGCAATTGATATACAATATGGTATCAGTACTATTTATGATCGGGCAACAGGCAAGGTAATAGCCAGCTTTCCGAGGAACCGTCACTTCTTTATAATGCCAACCCACCAACGTAATATTTTGCTCTTCTAAATAGTAGTTATCACAATACGTATTATTGTCACAACCGGGATAACCTATTCCTGTGGGCTGACAATGGTACAAGCATGGCCCTGGGTAGCCAAACCCAAATTCCCCTTTTACCTCAACAAAATTCGTCGGCTTAGAATATGTATAATTTATCAAAGACAGAGGGTAAGCGGTCCATAGGCTAGTTACAGATTCAGTAGCATAACAAGCAACACCATTACCAAAAATCTCTTATGAGTATCTAGAAAAACATTATTAGAAAGCATTCTTTTCCGTCTTGGTGTGAAAAAGATACCATTGTCAGAAGTAGGCGAATTACTTGCATTCTCTAACGCCCAAAGAACTCCACAAAGAATAATCATTAGAATAGCAAAAAGAAGGAATAGCACTCTCCGCTGCTTCACCCATGATGATCGGGGCAAAACAACAAAACCTAATGGCTGTTCTTCATCAATCATTGGCCTGCCAAAAAGATGCATGATAGCAGAATGAAAAGGTACTATCAATCTAACCGTAATGAAACTAAGCAAACAATCTTCTTTCCAGCGTCCGTTTTTCTTCTCCTGTGAGCCTCGCTGGCAGGCTCCTGTTGTTCATCCACTGTGGTGCTATCCAGCACTTCTCGTTGGAGCTACACATTTGCAGCCCTTGCTGGGGAAAATCCACTTCTTTCAGGATATGGTACTCTCCCTCCTGGGAAAACACCCCAAACTTATCCTGTCCAGTGTCTCGAACAATGCACCAATCTCCCTGTCTCTGCTCTATTGTCCCTATTCTTCATCCATTAAGTCCATTCCTACTAGTCTGACTTTTCCTTTGGTGCGCTGTTCCTTCGTCGAGGACACAAATTGTACTTAACAACTCCAGGAACAGAGGGATCAAGAAATAAACATTCACTTTCAGCGGTATGGACTGATTCGGATTCAAACACAGAAGGGCCAGCTGACTGGGGCTCTAGGCTGGCCTTTACCTCAGGTGGCACTGCTTCATTCAGGACTGCATCACTCTCCTCCTCAGAAGGTGCCCACGTTATTCTGGCATCGGAGAAAGGAATGAAACGAGGAACCTTTTCCGTCTCAGAGTCCCCTAAGCCGTCGATTCTCCACTGGTCATTCAGCAGGGGAAGTGGCACCTTCTTAGTATGCGTAGAGTGTATCCGATTCTTCCGGCCGTCCACTTTGACTGCAGTGTGAGTGGCGAGTAGTACTTGAAAAGGCCCCTTCCATCGGGGCTCCAAACTGCCTTTTCGCTGAAAGTGCTTTATGACAACATAGTCACCAGGCCAAAGGTCGTGGCCGGGTCCCTCTGTAGCGGATGGCAAGGCCTCTTGAATCTGCTGATGAATAGAACGCAAATTTTTAGTTAATTCATATAGATAATCTATCAACAAGGGGTACTCTATCTCGGAAAAGTGACGGGGTCTTGGAACTCCCCAGACATTAGCGGGCCTAACAAAAACAGTCTCATAGGGGGACAACCCTGTTCTAGTATGGGCTGTAACTCTTGTTGACAACAAAGCCAATGGTAAAGCATCTGGCCACTTCAATCCTGTACTCTCCTGAATTTTGGCCATCTTTAGTTTGAGTGTACCATTGTACTTCTCAACTAGACCTGCTGACTGGGAGTGATTTGCAGCATGACATTTTTTCTTAATGTGCAAGCCATCGCACACTAACTGGATGACTTTAGAAATAAAATGACTGCCATTGTCACTCCAAATCAAACGGGGCAAACCAAAGCAAGGGAAGAACTCCTTCAAAAGAACTTTCGCCATCGCTAGAGCTGTATTTTCCTTGGTAGGATAAGCCTCAACCCATTTACTGAATGCGCAAACCACCACCAACACATACTTCAAATTGTTCACCCGTTCCATCTCAATGAAGTCCATTTGCAGGACTTCGAAAGGGAAAGAAGGGGGTGCAAAGTTACCCGGAGGTGTATGGCTCCCCTTCCCTGGGTTGTACAACATGCACACCATGCAATATTTTACTAAATGGGCAGCCGTCTTTGGAATATTATCATTCTGCCCCACCGGATCGAGCAACTTGCAAATACCTCTAGCACTAATGTGAGCTGGTCCATGAGCCATAGTAACGACGGGGAGAACATATGCATCTGGCAACATCCATCTCTGTTTCCCTGACTTATCTATCCAACACCCATCATCATCCAATTGTGCTGTACTTTCTTGTAATATTGCTAATTCCTCAACTGTCGCCTCACTCTGGATTTCTTTCACACTATTTATTGTGTCCTCAAACATCGTGACTTCCGGCACCCATCTAGCAGGACCTGCTACAAACATCTTTTTCATCTTAGATCGGCCGTCTCTTTAGCTGTTTGATCCACAAAAGCATTTCCCCTCCCCACATCATCAGTAATTGCTTTGTGAGCACTACACTTCACTATTGCCAGTTTCTTGGGCAGGGTCAACGCCGACGAAAATCTATTTATCAAAGGGCCGTGTTGAATCTTTGAACCATGGGAGGTAAGGAATCCCCTCTCTTTCCAGAGCTTCCCAAAATTATGAGCGACTTCAAAAGCATACTGGCTGTCAGTGTAAATATTAACCGCCAGCCCCTGACTCAACTCACAAGCCCGAATTAGAGCTGCCAGCTCTGCAGCTTGGGCCGACTGATAGGGAACTCATGATGTCTCAACTATCGTGCGCAGTGTTGTGATCACATAAGCAGCAGTTGTGGTGCCATCTGGTAATTTAAAACAAGAGCCATCGACATATAGTTCCCCTTGGGGATCAGATAAGGGAACATCAGTCAAATCTACCCGTCCCTTCGTCTCCTCCTCAGTGCGAAACATACAATCATGTATGTCTGTCTCCTCACTCTCCGAAGGGAGGGGTAGTAATGTGGCAGGATTCAGAGTGGCACACCGTGTGATCGTATTATGTGGTGCAAAAAGAGTTATCTCATAGCCAGTCAGACGTGCACTGGTAAGGTGCTGTGTCTTTGTTCTGTTCAAAAGCGTATCCACAGCATGGGGTACCATAACTGTGAGATCAGTATCAAGAACAAGCCCTGCTGATTGTCGAATAGAGACGGCCACTGATGCAGGTGCTCTTAAACAGCTCGGGAGGGCTTTCACGACGGGATCAAGAACAGCAGAAAAGTACGCACACGGCCTCTGCTTACCTCCAAAGGCCTGTGTTAAAACAGAAAGCGCACAACCAGCCGACTCGTGTACATACAACATGAACAGCTTGTTATAATCAGGTGTGCCAAGCACAGAAGCCGAGCAAAGCGCAACCTTCAATTGCTCAAAAGCTTGTTGACATTCAGGCGTCCAAAGCAAAGGTTTATGCACATCTTTAGTTGTTAAATATAACAGTGGCTTTGTTAGTAAAGCAAAATTGGGTATCCAATGACGACAATAGGAAGTGATACCAATAAAGGCTCACAAATCCCTATTGGTCCTTGGAACAGGCATGTTAATTACAGCATTAATACGTTGAGGAGTTAGTTTCCGACCCTCCTTCGACAGTAGGTGACCTAAATAGGTGACCTCCTGTCGACAATATTGGAATTTGAAAAGGGACACTTTATGTCCATGCTGAGCCAAATGCAGCAACAATTTGACTGTAGCTGCTTTACATCCTTCTACAGTATCGGACGCAATTAAAAGATCGTCCACATACTGCAGCAATACATTACCTGGAGGACGGGTAAGGGAGTCCAATTGACCCTTCAGATCCTGGCTATATATACTAGGACTCTCAGTATAGCCCTGAGGAACCCGACAAAATCTAAAACTACGACCTGCCAGGGAGAACCCGAACAGGTGCCTGCTATTGGGATGAACAGGGATACTAAAGAAAGCGCTTTTCAAATCAATGACAGAAAAGAATTTGGCAGAAGAAGGAATCATAGTCAGGAGAGCAGTAATGTCAGGGACCACAGGAAACTGAGGGACTACAATTTTATTAACTTCACGCAAATCAATCACAAAACGATAGACATCAGCTACATCATCAGGAGAACCCGGAGGCGGCCTCTTGAGAACAGGAAGGATGGGGCTATTGCACACATTCGCCGCTGTCTCTTCAACAACTCCTGACTGAATCAAATCTTGTATTATATGTAACAACGCCTGTTCTCTTGCATGCAAAATCTTATACTGAGGAATATGAGGCAATATCGCATTCTCTTTAACCTGAATAGAAATTGGAGGTATTTGCAAAAGTCCCACATCTGTATCACTTGTAGCCCACAGCGTAGATGGAACATCTTTAAACTCAGCTGGGAGAGGGACATCTTTAGACAAGCATTGTATAGTACTAACCACACTCGGACCCATTGTCAAATGGACACTATCTGCGGAACAGTAAATAGTGGCATGTAACTTTTTTAACAGATCTAATTCCAACAGGTTCTCTCCACAATTTTATGTTAATAAAAATGGCGAGTCAACGGTAAAGGGACCTATAGTCAAGGCAAGGGGTTTGGAGATGGGGCTTACTACCGGCACACCGGAAAAACCAACCGAAACATTGTTATAGCCAGACAGGGCTGCCCCAGGGACCAGTGACTTCGCAACAGAACTATTCATTGGTCCTGTATCCACTAAAAATTTCTTCTCCGAGCCCTGCAAATCCACACTAGTATAAGGTCCATGCTGATCTACAGGTATCAAAACTGGTCCCTTACCCTGTCCTTGGCTGTCCTAGTTGTAAGACGACTCAGTCACATCCTTCAAATCATAGTCATCATGATAATACTGTCGGCTCTGAACGCCATCAAAATAATTCTGATCAGTACGGCCCGATGACGTT
This sequence comes from Calotriton arnoldi, assembly GCA_963921515.1. Lineage (NCBI taxonomy): Eukaryota > Metazoa > Chordata > Amphibia > Caudata > Salamandridae > Calotriton > Calotriton arnoldi. Next base: position 65,948 of record CAWUFW010001104.1, read on the forward strand.
CCAGTAGCCTGGTCTCCATCCTTACTGGCTGCTCCCCGTCCCCGCCCTCTCTCTCCCCGTCCTCTAGGAGCTGCAACCTTTTGCAGCAAAACTGGGCACTCGCTACGCCAGTGCCCTTCCTCCTTACAATATGCACATTGATTGGGGCCCACAGGCACAGCACTCCGACTCGTACGAGGAAGCTGCCTGGCCGGTGCAATGCCTCGACCCCGTCCCTGCCCCCTGGATGCCTGCTGCATCAGTACCCTAGTCTTCAACTCCTTTGTTTTCTTTTCCACCTTCTCTTTCTCCTCATTCTCTCTATGTTCATAATACTGAGCCATACTCAATATCACCGAAGGGGTAGAAGTAGTCCACGTGCTTTCGGCAGCCTGCAACCGTGTTACAATCTCTGGTAACAAATTTGTGACAAATCTGTTAACAAACAATCTGATACCCCCTTCAAAGGACAAATCCTGGCCACTAAAATCCAAAAACACACCTTCAAACTGAGTAAAAAAATCAGACACACTTCATCCTTTTTCTGACGACATGCGGCTAGCTTATCCCAATCCACCTTCCGGGGTGGAATAAGAGAGTGCATATAAGTAATGATGCGATCTGGCAAAGCCAAGATCTCAGCCTTAGGCTTATCACCAGGCTTCCTCTCCTTATCCCACGCCTTAATCTCATCCCATGTACCACCCAATTCTAGGGCATGGTTCTGAGTGTGCACCTGTCGCCAGACATCCACTGGTACCAATAAGCCAAAAAAACATTTCAATATCTGCCAACATCATTATCCTCGATGCAGCAGTCTCTGTCAATTCCTTATAGTAAGCAGTAGGATTTTTCCTGGGGTCGGGCAACTGAGCCTTAATTGCGAGGACTTCACTCCTCTTCCATGGAGAATAAACCCATTGTTCTTGAAAACGGGCCTCTACTCGTTGTCTAGTCACTTGATTATGTTGATCACGTAACTCTGGTATCTCCGGGTGAAAAACAGGATGAACTTCCCTCATTGGGAACTGAGATGTTACCGTCGGGGATTTTTGATGCAATATACCGCGCTATCCAATCAGTGTGGTAACACTAGCAAAAACCTCATTGGGAGCCATGCCAGCAGCATATACTTGGTCCCTAATATCGTAAACAGCCTGAGGTGCAACACCTTTAAAACACTGTTCCCATAGTCCAATCAAAGTGGCCGACATATGTTTAAGGGCATGCTGCTGAACAAATGGCTCATAATCCTTTAACACACTCCAAACATCCTCAACACCATAAATAGGACTATGGGCCCACTGGGCAGCCTGATTGGCCACCATATTCTTCTCCACATCAGACCGAATCAGCACGCGTCCTAATCGCTCCTTTGCAACTTCCCCAGCTCCATCGTCCTGACCATGCACCGGTGTCTCAGCATCTAACAAGGGGGTAGGAGTAAAGACAGGGGCCAACATATTGGTCGAAGAGGGGGGCATCAAGGTCAACATCGGCTGAGTAGTAGGTGTCTGTAAAGGAGAAAGTGACATCGTAACAACAGGGGCGGCAGGAGGACTGGCAGTCGCAGTGGCTGCGGGGGACGGAGCCACAGAAGAAACTGGTAATGCCAGAACCAAAGCACTTCGATCAATACCAGATACAATGGGAACAGGGAGGGCAGAGGCAGATGACGAGGGCTGTGGAACAACAGGGTATATTCTATTCGGGGCATAAGGGGAGGCGGTCTGTCTTCCAATAGCTCTTCCATAAAAGTGTCTGTTTCCTCTCTAGTAACATAAGACTTATCACATTGCAATCGAAACCTCCTATCTGCACATTCTATACCCTTCTCCACTTTCTCCTTATCATGTGCCACCGCTTTCTGAGTCAATGTCTGCGTTCTCTCCCTCCGTGCCTCCCTTTCCGCCCTCAGCCGTCTCTGTTTAGCTTCCTTCCGCCACACCTGAAGGTAATCAAACATCGACTGCCTACTACGTTTAGCAAACAATTTTTCCTCTAAATAATTCAATTTCTGTTCATCAAAGGTGCCTGTTGTCGGCCACTGCAATTCAGCGTTGTCCCTGGTATATTTGTACCATAATGTACTAAATATAATAGGGCCAAGGCCATGCTTAATATACATATCATAATTCGGTGTGCCCTCTGCGAGCGCAGGCTGCTTCTCTTCCAATCGAGCATCAGCAGAACAACAACGGCATCCCACACAGCACAACTTGCTAAAGCAAGGCATTCTTACCTCTACACACACACACCCACACACACAGCACGCTCAACCAAGTAACTCACAAACAACTCTTCCAAAGCAGGTCAACAGACCCCTTCCAACAAAGTATTGGTACCAAATACAAAAGTTCAAATAGTCTAAGCGCTTAGTCCAAAATGATCCTCAGATCGTACCAAAGTCCAACTAACGGTGCACCATGTTCACAAAGAACCCAAACAAATTCAAGCGCTTGTTCCAAAAACAGTCCACAGACTGCACCAAAGAGAGACAGGCTCAAGCCCCAGACATTTTCAAAAGTAAGCCAAATTCACTCAGTTGCCTGGCAGGGTATCCGCAGACACCCTATATCTCTAAATGGTCCGCAAACCTACCAAGTTCAAACAGCTAAGATGGCACCATATTTACCAAGAATCAAGACAAACTCACCTGGTGCACACAGGTCAAACAAAGTTATTCTCCACTGCCGACTCTTCGGACCAAACGGTCAAATCCAAGGGTTTCGCCATTCAGGACCCCAGTCGGGATGACCACTGGGCAGGGCACCGCCCGATCAGACAGGCGGGGCAACTGCGAGTGCGAAACTCTATCGTGCAGGGGTGCCCCGATCCGCCTATCCGACCCAACGCAGCCCCGTCCTCCTCACCCGTCCGCTGGCGAGGATAAGGTCACCCGATGGAGTCCCTGTTCGGGCACCAACTGAAGGAAGTGACCCGAAAAGGGCCACCCGGGTCACTCACGACCACCTTCTCTGCCTTCTTACAAATGAAGAGTCGGTCAGACAGTAGAGAATACAAACCAGATATTTATTGAGATTACACTGCAGTGGAGCCCAGTCTGACCAGCCTCTTGGGATGGCTGTAGAGGGACTGAAGCCCATAAGCATACAATTACATTATGTACGTTTGCAAAGTCCACAAAGGCACGCCTACTATGGAAAAACACTAGCAGGTGTCGTAATACAATGGGGGTACAGAGCATAAGTTTCGATTCTGCAGCTGGGCACAGGCTATCTACTGTCCAAGGTCGTCTGGCCTATCCTCCCTACCAGACGGGTGGGAGAAAGGCTCCAACCAACAAGAAAGGTATGTACTAGCGAGGATACTTGCAAGAAAAAAGCTCAACCTTGGGAAACAAAACTTACCAAGGACCGTTTCTCGAAAATAACTAAGCAGCAGTTTCGATTATCATACAAAATGGCGCCCAGATTGCAAGATGGTGTCGCGAATGCTAAAATATACATACAGAAGGGCCTCCCAATATTAACATAGGGTAACACACATGCATGTGGCTTAGCCAATGGCACGAATACACATCCAAGGATGGGGAACTACAATTCCCATTGAGCAGAACCTACAATATCCCTCAAACAGAGAGCCTGAGAACGAGAATGCACAATTTAAAACCACAGCCTAGGCCCACACAATTTGAAGCTCTATATCTTTAGGAACAAAGGGCCAATGAAAAGAAAGAAAGACATTTGAATTAAAAATCCATATTAGGGCTTATGCATGGAGAAGTGTCCAGGATGAGGAGAGGTAGAGAAAGTGAAAGGAGGAAGTTATTGAAACTGTTGGTGCCTCTCCCTTAATAGAGAATGAAGAGAAGGAGAAACCAAAGAGGGGTACTGAAATAGAGAGTGAGGAGGAAGATACTTTCATAGACGAGCTCCTCAGCATAAGACCACCCCCATACAATGCGGCAGCAGCTGCACAAAGTGCCACAGCCCCAGCAGTAACCCAGACCAGTACAGTGGCAGACTTTCATATAGGCACCCATGTACCTCTGAGCTATAAAGAAACTGCTGTCTGATCCCATGTTCAGGTCCCATTAACCCCCACAGTAAGCCCCCTGTCTTCACCAAGCATTGTAGTTGCTTCTCTGGTTGAGGCTCCTGCCAGTGCACTATCGAGTCAACCTATACCAAGCATGCCTCAGGACTCTGCACTGAGGCCTGGAGTAATGGCACTAGGGTCCCACACAAAGAGGGTGTTGCTAGCAGCAGGTTGGGAGCTCAACCCACTAGTACAGCTTCCCCAGTTAATGCATTAAGCACAGTGCAAACCCCACAGTGACTTAATGTCTTCCAACTGAAAACAGAGTTTGAAGAAATTGAGAAAGTTGAGGTGAAGCGAAAGAGAGAGGAAGAAGGGGAAGGAGCTGTAGATGTGGTGGTAAAACAGTATTCTTTGCGAGTAGTACAGGGAGGAGCATATGTACATGTCCCATGGTCACAATCAAACCTTTTTCATTTTACAATTCTCCCTCCTAAAGTCAGAGAAATTCCCGTGTGGTACACACAGATGGAATGGATTGTGATCATCTCTAGGGTTCTGTGGGAAGATTTGGATGTACTATTTGAAGTGGCGGTCCCAAAAGACCTGTGCGCAGAATGCAAGAGGGGAGTTGATTGGCCAACACAAGGCACTCCGCGAGTGGCGGGATCTAATGCCCTTTCGCCCCTAGTCAAAACCAAATATGTTATAAAACATCTAAAAACTAAAGTTCCCCAGAAAGAGATGAATTGGACTAAGATTTTCCGAAACTCCCAAGAGCCGAAAGAGTCAGTGCACGGTTGCTTTGAGAGATTGATGCAGGTGTACAGGGAGCACAGTGGGATGAATATCCTGCTGGGAGATAACATGGGAGTGTCTCTTGCCTCATTTGTACAGGGACTAAGACCGAGATTAGTAATCAAATCATCCAAGGTGTCCCATACTGTCAAAGCAAACCAGTTGATGAGATCTTGCAGTATGCAAAATACTGTAGTGACATGTTCAAAGGAAAACGAAAAGGGCTTAAGGAAAAGTTTATGATAGCATAGACACAGTTGGCACAGAGTGGAGGGGCAAAGGGACTTAAAGTTCTATTGCAAGGGCCGAGGTAGACCCCAGTTAAGGGATGGCAATGCAAGGGGTCTCCATGACTTACAGTAGGAATGCCCCAGGAGTAGAAGAGGCAGAGGTAGCTCAACACAGATTAGCATAAGTGCTTTAAAGAAGGTTACCCCTTGTCACATTTGCAACAGGGTGGGGCATCAGAAGAAGGACTGCCGCTATAACCCAGACCAAATCATAACCGGACCCCAACCTATGAATCCAGTAGGGCAGAGAGAGTTTCCCCCAGTACCAAGACCCCCCTATGTCAACCCTGAATGTCCCTAAGTCTGGCATGTTGCTGTATTACTTCAATCCAATGCAGAGCAGATGCAGGTAGATATTCAACACCCCAGCTGAACAGCAGAGTACCCCAAAACCCAATGTTGCCTCAAAATGGTACATTCCCCATGATGTTTGAGACTTCCACAGACTTCAGCCAGGACCACTGACAGTGCCTGCGGGAGGAGAAGGAGTGCGTACTTGGCGCAGTCCTGAAAGTAGAACGTATGTGGACAGAGAGCTTAACGGGCATCCCATATCTTTCCTAATAGACACAGGAGCCATTTGTTCAATGGTCAGAACAGTTGAGGTCCCTAACCTACCCATCTCGGAAAAGGAAGTCCAAGTTGTGGGTATTACCAATTAACAGCATACCAACCAAATTATTGCCCCAGTAAAAACAGGAGACATCAGAGAACAACATCAGTTCATGATTTGTGATTCTAGTATGGTAAATTTGTTAGAACCAGACCTTCTCTGTAAACTCAGCTACAGCATCTATTGCACACAGGATGGGGTCAGAATTGAATCCCAAGCCTTCAATGATGAATTCAAATTACAGTCGCCGGAACCTGCTGTCAGGTTATACCTGGTCATTGCAAAGAAGGACCTACCAGTTGATCTGAAAGAGACAGTGAGGGAGGATGGCTGGGACTTCATCTGGAGAGAGATTGGATTTATCAATGGCGCTGAGCCCCTAAAGATCACCCTCCGACCCAATGCTGTTTTTCCACAGATCCACCCTTACAAACTGACTCCAGAAGGTATTGCAGGAATCACCCCTGTCACTGAGAGCATGATAGAACAAGGCATTACGAAGGAAGTTATCGGGAGTCCATGCAACTCACCAATCATGGCCTTATAGAAAGCAAACAAAAAGTGGAGTATCGTGCAAGACCTCCGAAAGATTAACCAAATTGTCATTCCATGCTATCCTGTGGTACCGAAAAATGCTGTAATCCTGTTACAGATTCCCCCAGAGGCCGAGTGGTTCACAGTCATTGACCTTTGTCGAGCTTTCTTCTCTGTTCCTTACCGCAAAGAGAGCCAGTTTCTCTTTGTGTTCCAGTTCCAAGAGAAGACCCTTGTGTGGTTTCGCACTACACAAAGGTATACTGAAATTATCAATGAGATAATTAAAAAGAACCTAGAGTCTCTGTAGCTACCATGTAGTTTGACTTTAATACAGTAAACCGACGATCCTTTGTTTACCTTGATGACCAAGGAAGCTTGGAAGTAACCCCGGGCGTAGTGTGTGTAGCGGGGCTACGCGGAGGTCCACGGAGTTGAAAACAAACTCCGTGGAACTCCGCTACGCTACGCCACCCGCCTCCAGCCCCCCATTATAACAAGTAATTAAACATTAATAAAAAATAAATTTAAAACCACTTACCTGTACTGTGGCGTCCCCAGGCTGCCCTCCTCCTCTTCCTCGCCGTCTCGCTAATCCTTGTGAAAACTGCGCATGCGCCCGCGCATGCACATTTCTTGCGAGAAATGCGCATTTCTAAACTCACTGAGCTTTAATGGATACTGAATGGCGGGGGTAATGGACTCAGTACACTCAGTTAAAGGCAGCTCAGCTCCGACAGACCCACACCTTGTTTCTCTCCTCTCTCCACTGTATTTGAATGTATTGCCATAGTTTTTATTACGTACTTACTGTCAATATCCGGACATACTAGCATGATAACTGTAATTTGTTCCTAAATGTGTGGTAATCAACATTATCTCTTTGTGCTTTTATTTGTTTTAAACTATTTAACCTCGCACTTGCGAACTCTAATTGGTAATCCGGCTTCTGTAAAGGAGTTCATCACACTGTTGATCTAGTGCACGCCATAGAAATCTATTTAAAACTTGAATTAATATGAATACCTAAATATTGTCTTTAGGATATCTTGTTTCCACCATTTCTTTTCTTAACAGCTGGCATTTGTACTTCGTACATTTTGGTGCCCAAAAAACGGTATAGTACGCCAGATATGACTGTATTAAAATAATATGTTGTTTTTAGGTTTCATCTAGTTTGTTTAAATAGCACATTCATTGCTGCATCCGGAATGGCAGTGCGGTTTGCAAGAGGAAACAACAAGGCAAACAGCACACGATAAAACAAAGAGCAGCAATGCAACCAAACAATCTAGCACATGGGGGATACGTGCAATGAGAGATAATACTGTTAAACACTAGCTGAGCAGAGAAGTAGAGACCCGATGAAAGAATTTATGTTAGGGTCCTATGTCTACCTATGTTAGAGCCGGTTGTCAGTTATGTTAGGTTGCAATCACGGGTTATTGGTGACAGATATGGACTAGCAGATACTTTTTAGAAAATGAGCAGTTCACGATGGACTTTGTCCTGAACTCCTGGCTTTCCAAACGAAAAAGCGCATTTCTTTTAGGGGACCTGTTTCTTCCAGACATTTTGATTGTGTTTGTAAGGTATTTCGGACTGTGATGGTGTCTTATATATACTGCATACTTCAAGGGGGAGCCATTTTAGGTCTAGTGTGACAGCATTAGCTACCTACCAGGCTCATGTAATGAATAAAAAAATATATACATCTAGAGTGCTTTGTGTCAGGCCCCGTCAGCCATTGTTTGCTTGAAGTCTCATTCATATTTTCGATCAGCCCCCAGGAAAGCATACAGGAGGTGAGGTAATGGGTCAGAACCCTTCCAACACTGGTTTGAAGCCAGTGTCTTACAATCGGAATCAGCTCACAGGAGAGTCCTCTGGTGATCTGAGTGTGAATCATGAAATCATGATATATGGCATGCCATTTTCTGGTTTCTAACGTTACCTTAGGACTTCATAAAGCAGCATGTGGCATGGAGAACCTACTTTACCTTTGGAGTGCTCCAGGACACTACAGTGGGTTGCAGTGGCTCCGAAAACGCCCCCTCCCCCCCCCCACCCTTTCACCGCTTAAGGTTGACAATTATAGTCATTTATGACCCTGTCATTGCTGCAGCTCTGCAGACAAAAGCTAATAAAAAATCAAAAGTAAAGGAAAAGATAAACAACACAGTGATTAGGAGTTAAACTCAGCAAAGAATTTAAAAGAGAAAAAGAGAGGGAACGAAAGAGAGAGTGGAAGGAAGTGCAAAAGGAAGGAACTGTTGGTGAAAGGATGAATGCAAGGATAAAAGGACTGATGGATGGAAGGGGAAAACAAGATTTACATGGGTGGGTGAAAGAGCGTGTCTGTAATGATGAAAGGCTGGATGAATGGGTGGATGGATGAACAGACGGCTGGATGGAAGGATGAATTGATTGATTCATAAAAGGGTGAATTGGTGGATGGGTGAAAATGAATGGATGAATGAATGGGTAAAAGTATGGAGGAATGTTTGGAAGTGTGAGTAGAAAGATGTATGCAAGACTGTAATGATGAGAGGGTAGATGGATGGAACGGTGAAAGGATGGATGTATGGATGGAAACATTAATAGATGGATGGATACATGACAGGCTCAAATGATGGAGAAATAGATGAACAGAACGCAGGATTAAGGGACCTCATCTAGAGTGGGTAAAGTTTACTCGCTATGCTCACCTGTCGGCGTTTGAGGGATGGATCGAAGTGGGGAGGGTATTTTAATTTTCTGGCTGCTTTCTTGGTGGGCTGTCAGGGTAGGCAATTCTTGACCAGCACCACTGCCTCCACCATGCAAAGGCTTTTGCGTGCCTTGCTGTTGACACCTAACTGGTGCTAAATGTTGCAGCATTACCATTTTTAAATGGCCGTCATATTCAGGAAAGTGAGTCACGTACATTTTAGGCAGGTGAGCTTTAGACAGACACTGAAGCACATACTTTCTTTCGTATACAGCTTAATAAAAAATACATCACTTCAAATGGAAATGGCTATTTTTTTACGATGTAGAATGCCCACATCCTCTAGATACATATCAAATATGACGTACATAATTCATAAATGAAAAAAAAAATGCGTGCATTAAAAAATTGGCAGAACTTATTTTTAATAATCACAAAAACGTTTGTTATGTTATTGATATTTTCTATACATAAAATATGAATCTTTCAATTCGACACTTAGACAAAATAAGGAAGATAATACGAAACCACATGTTATGTTATGGGGGGTATTTGTAGAGCGCACAGCTACTCCTGAGAGTGTCCCTATTGTGAAGTAGATAAGGGCTTTAAGTGATCTGGGACTTAATCTCAATTAAATATATCTTTGAACATAGTGATAAAAAGAGTAAAATGTACATAATGCAAAGAAAACCCACATGCTAACACCATGTGAGCCCTTGGTCACCGAAATCATTCTAAATATTAAAGCTTATCATACTGTTACAATTATAATGAAACATTTTCAATTGCAGTATTCATTTGTACACTTGTGTAGCTCACACAATAACATTATTTGTCTCTAAGGGGCATATTGACAATTCCCCTGTGGCACTTTTACGCCGCCAAAGCGCCACTTTTGCAATGCTGCGGAGGCCCAGTGTGCCGGCCCATATTTACATAGCAACGCAAAGTCACCCTGCGTGGCTTGCCATGGCCTTGTAAATATGGAGTAAGCCAACGCCTTGCTCTGCGTTTCATGGGCGTTTCATGGGTGTTGCTGTGGGTGTTCCCACGCAACACCCATGGGGGCATATTTACAATAATTTGGCATAGGGCAGCGCCACAAGCCTTCTAGCTGCACTGCACTACATCAAAAGAAAAGGGCAGGAATGCTCTGTATCTACAAGACAACATACAGCATAGCGTAAATCTGGGGCAGCGCCAAAACTAACAGCTTCCCAAAGCAGGCGTAATGAGGAGAAATGTTTACATTTCTCCTAGTTTTTTCCTCTTTCCACGTGTGTTGAATTATTCTGCAGCGCACATAGAATGAGGACAGCACCTCCTTTGATTGTTTTAGTGCAGGAAGGTGTCCTTTCCTATACAAAAACAATTGTGCCAACAACACTGACACCCTTGCACCATAGTGCCTGCCTTGGCGCTCGGCTGCAGTTTGTGAGCTGGTAGAAAGGACAGGAATGCGCCTTATCTTATAGATATTGTGTATTCTTGCCCTTTTCTTTTGACATAGCGCAGTGCAGCTAGAAGGCTTGTGGCGCTGCCCTACGGCAAAATATTGTAAAAGGGGCATATTATCAAGAACAGCGTTAAAAATTATCGCCGGTTTAGCGGCAGAAAACTGCCGCTAAAGCGGCGATAATGGGCTTGATAATATGCCCTTGAGAATTCCAATAGAAGTCCATGTTTTGCTGTGAACATGGGCTTCTATTGGAATACTCCAGGGCTTATTATCAAGCCCATTATCGCCGCTTTAGCGGCAGTTTTCTGCCGCTAAACCGGCGATAATTTTAACACCGTTCTTGATAATATGCCCCTAAGTGTTTAATAATAGAATTTATTAAACACTTCAATTTGCATATCAGTCTATTCCCCACCTAGCAATCAGAGTAATAGAATTTGGAAGGCTATTCCATTTTAAATTAGACCGAAAGCACCTCATGAAACATTTCAGCTTTTTTCTACCTCCCAACGTAGGCATAGCTCTACCCAACATAAAGGAGAATATTCACAGCCCTGGCCCAGCAAAAATGTAAGTAAAAATGTAAGTCCGTTTTTATATAGCGCAGCTACTTACCCTTACGGGTCTCAAGGCGCTGGGGGCCGTCGTGGAAATTAAGTGAGCTATTGCCCAGAGTCACATGGTGCTGAGCTGAGCTGCCGCCGGAGCCGGGGATCGAACCGTGAACCCTGTGCTCCGAAGTCAGCTGCCCTGGCCGCTGCACCACACCTCTCCACTTTGCAATCCCATAACACCCCAATGCACACAAAAGGGCATACACGCAAGAGTGAAAAAACGATGTGCCATTAGACAAAATCTATCTAGACCTTAGGCAAAAAAAAAAAAAATATATATATATATATAATTAAAGGCATTATATGCATCAATGTGAAAATCCCACTCAGAAAAATACATGAACTTGAGTCACACTTCAATAAATGTTAAAAATTCCTTGTATTTCAATCAAAATAGTTCTACTGTTTGCCACATTAAGTAAGCGGAATGTGTCCTTTTCAAGGAAACAATCAGATTTTGGTGTAGACACAATGTAAAAAGCCGTGCTTCTGCCAGAGACATGTCACATCAAGAGATTAAAAAAGTAGTTATTGCTGCCACAAGCAAGTTGTTGGATTCATGTTGTAAAGAACTAGATTACCACCGTGTGGGGAAGGTTCTCTCGCCACTGTAATAGTATAGTTCCTTGTTAGGTAAAAATATTGTTTCTCTTAGAAAACCGTGGTTTATTCCAGATAACAACAGCACGAAACACCAGGTTTTTTTCAAGATAGTGTAAGTAAACGTTTAAGCAGCAATCAAAACTAAACTAATTTTCTAAAATGGAAAAGAACTGTATGACTAAAACCAGACAAAAATTGGATAATCCATTTAGAAGGTATAGAAATCGGGTTTAACCGTAACAAAACGCACATAGGCACCTTTTGGACATGAATGTCAAAATAGTTTTCGGTGCATTACCCTACAGAGACCACTAGAGGACTCTTTCCCTTCCAGAATCTAAGTACAATTATCCGATTACCCTACTACTCGTGCTTCCATACCGGGCCGGTCACCTAGTTCAAGGTCAGTAATTTTGTGCATGTTTGCACACTCCACTACTTGACCTCAACAGAGTTCCTTCTGAGGGTACCTGGGGGCAGATTCCCAGACAGAGCAGTCTTTGATCCCTCTGCCTCTGTGTTACAGCCAGAAGTCAGGTCTTCACTTTTACTTGCATTGGATAAGAACCTTTCCTGGTGATACCTCTAGTTCTCTGATCACCCGGAGAGGGTGCCTGGGAAACCAGAGCACAGTGAGTGGGTGTCCAGCTCATACAGCACTCTTCCATCAGGGCTTTTCACATCTTAGATACCACAGAATCAATAATCCTTCCCCGATGATCCCTAGAGCTCTCAGGCTCTCAGGCTCTCAGGCTTCCCATTGCTCTCAGGATTCCCAGACAGTGCTCCTAGGACACCCGAACACAGTGAATGAGAGAGGGGTTCATACTACTCACTGTCCATGAAAGCTCTTCCTTTTCCTTGTTTAATCCCTGTAGCAACAGGGGCCCAGCACGCCTTCTTCCATAACAGTCAACCAGCAAGTCCACTCTTCTGCAGCTCTGTTCCTAGTAGTATTCTGCACCATGTATGATTGATGGCAGGTGTTTTCTGTCTCCTACAGGAGCTCTGTGGGTCCTGCCTTAGGTGAGGCTTATTGCACGAAAGCAGGCACTCAGCCTACTCCCCTTTTGCTAAAATACTGTACATCAGCAAACCCGGCCGATCCCTGGTGCATCTGTGAAGAGTTTGGCTTTTTTCATGTATTTCACATTCCATAGATAGTATCTTCTTGTTCCTCCCAGAGACATTATAGCCAGATCCACCAATCCTGTTGTAATGTCAAAGGCCTCAGTGGGGCATCAGTAAAGTAATCATTCAGCTCTGATCAAGGCTACCCGGCTCTCACAAGGTGAGCAAGATGAGCAAGCATTGCCAAAAGGTCTTGCCCATGAAACCTATTGGCTTTGGCAATCATTTTTAGCTCTGCTGTGCAGCATGGCTGAAAATAATGTAAAAAAAAGGCATCATGATGCAGGCATTATGCCATTTTGTAGGGGCGCACCAACAAGGGTGCGCTCGCCCAGAAAATTAGCCAAGTATTTTTTTTTTCATTTTATTCCAACATGGATTAGTAAATAGAAAGTTGTGCAAAATGTGCATTTTTGATGCAGCGCTTATGCGCTTTCATATGTAGCACTACTGTACTTCCCAAAAAAAAAAAAAGACAAACAAATGGGGAAGTGGGTTGTGGGTGGGAAGCAAGCAGGAGATGAGGCAACACAGAGGGAGGGATAGGAGAGAAGGCTACAAGTGACTAATAACAATGGGGATGTACCTTGATAACTGAGGGCAGGGGATGGGGAAGCACATGAACAATGGAGAGTGGGTGGGTGCTGAAGCAAATGGACAACAGAGGGCGGACGGGGATGGGGAAGCGCATGGGCAATGGAGGGTGAACATGTGGGGATCGGGGAGCACACGGACATTGGATGGTGGGCAGGTGGGGAAGTAAAGGGACAATGGGTTTGCAGGCAGGGATGGTGAAGCAAATAGAGGGTGGGCAAGCAGAGATGGGGAAGCACACGCACAGTGATGTTGGGAAAAAGAACTGCAACAGAAGGTGGGCAGGAAGCAAGAATGGCACCTGAAGGAGGGGAGAAACACAAAGACGAAAAAGAGGAACATGAAGCACTCTCAGAGAGTGCTTAACCAAAAAGAAAAAAATAGCACCCGAAAAAAGAGCAGCGAAAGGGCAAAAGTAATGAGTTCAAACACCATGAGAGGGACAAACACCAGAAGAGGAAGCAAACCCCAAGGAAGCTGACAAATAAGAAGCAAGCATATGGGAGTGACAATAGAGCCAACCAATGGTAAGCAGTGGGCAGGCTATAAGCCCACTGTAAGCTAACTATGGGGCATATTAACAAGGCGGCGTTAATGAATTATCGCCGCTTTAGCGTCCGTTTTCGGACGAAAGCGGCGATAATTTTATCGCCGAGTAACAAGGACACGCTAGCGCGTGATTCCTGACTTAGCGTCCGTTTTCTGCACGCCTCCCATCGCATCGCTAATGAGATGCAAAGGGGGCGTGCCTGTGAAAACAACAGGGGAAATATCGCTAACCCAGGTATCGCCATATTAGCAACGTGGGTTAGCGATATTTTAAATTGCGTTAAGTATGCCTTAACGCAGGAATTTAACGTCTGCTAAATTCCTGACTAAGGCATACCTAACATGGGGGTGGATTGTGTGGCTAAGACCACAGGCCCTATCACCAAGTATATCGCCGTTTTCCATGGGACATCGCTGGAAAACCAGCGATGTTTCATGGAAAACATCGCTAACACTGGAAAATTATCGCCTTTGCGCTAAGCGTTGTTAATACAGCGCTAGCATGGCGATAATTTCCAGCGATAGCCGGCGATAGGATTCCTCACGCTAAGCACGGCCAGCGATAATTATCGCTGGCCGTTGTTAATATGCCCCTATATGTCTTACAACAGACAGCTCATGCATTATCTTTGGCAGGACCTAAAAAATAGGTTACATTCCTGCAGTTGTGGACACAGAGCACTTAACATGTGCATCAAATTAGAAATGCCACACATGCCAATTATGCCATTTGCCTTATCAAACATAATTTGAATTTTAACATGTATTGGCTGCATTTGGCCACAGACCGGCAGGGCTTCAGGTCTAGGATGAAACCAATCTTTTAAAATCACCCATATGGTTGATGCAAATCTGCAATGAAACAAAATTGCACATTTAACTCTAAGCCATGGGTGCCCTTTGCACCACTGTGGTAGCCGTACTGAAAGGTTGAATACTACAATCACAGTTAGCCAATCTTTCTCCATGGTTAAGGGGCAAAGCACATAGACTGGAAAGCCAGTTAGTGATTTTACATCTCTCTCAGCTAAAACATACCAGCAAAGCCAGCCAAAAGCAAGGATTAATAATGCCAATAAATCCAGCTTGCAACTGAAAGTTCCTTCTTCAGTCACTGGTGAATTTTAGGCACTCAGTAAGACACCATACATGCACTCTGTCACTCATCCTTTCACTCACTAATCTATTCTCTGACATATGTACTCAATTTTGCACTCACCTACTTAGCCATCCACAATAAAACACCCACACAAATTGAAAAAGCATATGCAAAATGAATTAAAACCATTAAAGTAAAGAAAAAGAGAACATGCAACTGCCAAACGTGGCAGACGTATGCTTTCAATAAAACATAGAATAAAACTTAGCAGTGGATGGCCATCTTACAATGGTATTGTACGTAGTCTACTGCTGTTTTAAAGTTCCATCATTGTCGCCATATTTAGAAGCAATGTGTTGATGTATTTTTGGACATCTTAGAATAGTAAAACATTGATACACTATGGACAATACCATTCAAAGATGACGACTAAGGGCCTGATTCAGAAAGGTAAACATACAGTTATGTGTAAATTTATGATTGCTTACTATTCACAAAGCTATTTTAATAGTAGTATCTTTACGACTGCAGAGTCTCCTCACTTTAAAAGATAGGAATTATCTATCTTTTTATGAGCAGTCGTAAAGATACTACTAGTAAAATACCTTTGTGAATAGCAAGCAATCGTAAAATTACACAAAAGTGTATGTTTACCTTTGTGAATCAAGCGCTCCATTTGGAAGCAGTGGCCATGCTGCATGAAATGAGCGCCAACTGAGTGGCCCAGCAGAGAGGTCTGGGGACCTACATCACACTCTGAAAAAAAATTACATTAAAAAAGAACAGAAGAAATGACAGAGGACCTACGGAAGGAGAAAATAGAAAACCAATGAACTGACAGACCAGCCCTGGCACTGAATCACAGTCCTTTTTAGAGGTGCATGTGTTTTCAGGTAAAATACTGTCACGCACCGATCAAGACAGACCAAGACAGTGGATGAAGTGTGCTGACCTATTTCCCCATGCTCTATGCTGTCTTAAACAGAAGCCAAGTGTCAATGACATTCAGACCAATTGCAAAAGAGAGCTGGTCTATAGACCATCAATATATGCATATGCATGTGTGTGTGTGTGTGTGTGTGTGTGTGTATGTATGTATGTATGTATGTGTGTGTGTGCACACATTTTGTTTTTATTACAAGACCCTGGCAAACAAATGTAGGTTATATTAAAAATTCTAGCAAAGGTTATCATACTGCAAATCTTCTACCTCCAGGTTTAATCAAAATGGATAATCAAAACCCTTGCCTACTAGAGTAATCTGTAAGATTCTGTGTAACATAATACCTGTTTAAAGGCTTTAACACAATAAACTATGTACAAAATTGCAGTTGGCAAAACTACATATCTCCTTCTAAAAGGGGTTCCAAGTATCATCAAAGTGCAAATCTACTCCTATGGTTTGCCAATGGGGATAACAAACACCAAAACCCTTGTTTACTACAACTGCAGTAGTCTGTGAGGTTCAATGTAACAAATGCAGGTCGTCAAGCTTTAACACAGAGTTATAACAATCCAGCCTTAAGGGCCTAATAGCTTTAACATATGCTTTTCAGGCCTACTACTCAGGACACATGTTTCTAAAATGGTTGTATGTTGGAACAACGAGTTCCCCAACCACGACTTCCCTAACAACGAGGTCGCAACCACGACCTTGTCTAAACCACGATTTCTTTTACCACGCATTCCTTTACCACGATTTTTCGTGGTAAAGGAATGCGTGTTAAAAATGCTTTCCAACTAGTACCCCGATCCCCCACCCCTTAAAAACGAATTCCCCCAGCCTAAAAGTAAACACGATCACCCACACACACTAAACTAATTCCCTCCCACCCTAAAAATATACTCGATCACCAACACATCCTTAAACGAAACACGATCACGCACACCCCCTAAAAACTAACCCCAAACCCCAAAAAACTAACCCCAAACCCCCCAACCCCTGCATACTAACACCAATCTCCCCCGCCCTCCTAAAACTAATTCCCCCACTCTAAAAATAAACACGATCACCCACAAACCCCAATAACTAATTCCCCCTTCCCTAATAATATACACGATCACCCACACACCCTTAATACAAACACAACACCATTTTAACTAATTCCCCCACCTTAAAACTAAACCCCAAACCCCTAAAAACTAAACCTAAACCCCCACCACCCCCTGAAAATTTACCCCTCTTACCTGTTCCTCGACGATCTCCTCTGCGACGCTCCTCGGAACTCCGCCCTGCCCGAACACTAGACCGAATCAGCCTTAACCACGCACATGCGTGGTTAAGGCTGAGTCGTTGTTCGGGCAGGGCGGAGTTCCGCTTTCGTGACTCCGGAACTCGTTGTTCCGGAGTCGTTGTTCAGGATGTTTCCCTTCTAAAATAGGCAGATCATAATTGATGGCCTCTGACATGACTTTCCCCAATGAACTATTAAGGCCTAATGCCTTTATCATTGGCTTGTTACAATAACTAACTCAGATCTACTTTATTGAGCATAAACGTACCTACAAAGCATTCATCAGGCATACAGTCATAAAACTACAAGTATGTACAAACTTAATTTTGGCAAAACAAAGTACAAGGATTATCAGAGTTTTACAGCAAGGGTGACTGACATCAAAACCCTGAAATAATCTGTGAGGATTCACATAACAACATACCTGTCTATAGGCTCTAACAAAGTACAATAATGTAGTATTTCCCCTTCTGGGCCTACTTTGGTTCTCCCTTGGTTGCACATATTAGCAGCACTAGGCTGCTTTTGCTTCACACAGCTACACATTTATAATATATTTGTTTTTGTGACATGATATTGTTTTAGCAATACGCTGCACATCTTATTTGTTATTCAGTGACTCTTCTTGGGATTTAGTCTGAACATTTTGTACAAGGTCGAACAACGTGGTGTACTTTTTTGTGTGCCCCATCAGCAACATCGCCTAACATTTTAAACACAACAAAGTAGCACAGCTGCAGATATCTAACACAACAGTTCTTATAATATAAACTGTGTGTCTACCCCTTGGAGGTTAGAGGGGGGGGAAGTCCAACAGAGAGACCAGTCTTGGAATGAAGGCTGCAGCCTTGCATAAACTGAGTTTATACCTATGATGTGGAATACCTAGCCACACATAGCAAATATGTGGTTCTGCACTAATCCCAGAAATCACTAATATATCCCTGTGCTCACATAGTGAGGGTAGGCTCAGATAGATATATTAGTTGCCATGGCCGGGTTGTTGATTGTTTACAGCTTGTTAGTAATGTTGATTACTTTTCTTAGTTGTATCTGTTTACTAATCGCAGGAAACCTTCTTCAAAATAGACTACGATATTTTCAATAAATATATTGTAAACTTCATTTGTGCCTTTCTTTTGTTTACTATGGACATGCATGAGTGAGAACAAAGTTGATGATCTGTTTCCATGGTTCCCTTGGGGGCTAGAGGTTCATGTTCTAGGTTTGCCAAAATCACCTGCTACTCTGGAAAGGATAAGAGTACAGGTGAGGCACTGTGAGCTAGTCGGATTTGGGCCTACAGGTACTGGCGTGGTAGAGAGACTCAGTCCCTACATTCTGATGTCCTGTTCTCCCAAGGCACAGTTCGTTTCCAAACAGAATCCCTGCAACATGGCACCTCCAGCGATGGTCTGGTACTAATTTAATGGGTCTCCTGAGCAGTACTTGTCCGTGCCCATAGTACCCTCACACCGACCACCGAAGATGTCCGTGTTGTTGGGGATGTATTTTCCACAGTATTTTTAGGAAGCACTGAATTTTTTCTGTTGTTTTTTCAAGCTTGAACCATAAAAAGGATTGCCCAGATTTGTGTGTGCACTTTGTTTCCAGTACTGTTTTAAAAATGGTGCAGCCACTACCTGTCCTTATTGCTGGCAATGGTAGACCTGCAGTCTTTGCACATGTAACTTTACATGGGCTTGGAGCTGCAGGTGGTGACTTTATTTTTGTGGTTGAGGCCCACGATGGCTATCGTTTAGAAGCCTCTTACTCTTGGGTCAATTTTACAGCTGTGGTTGCTAATACAAGCACATTTCATGAATACACGACTGTTTCTCCACCACAAGTATACAAAGCATATGTGCTCTTAGAAATACCATTATCACATTGGGAATATCAAAATTGATTCCAAGGCGCCCTTATACATGTACTTGCACCAGTAAGCATGGGTCCCTTAGTAATGAAGGGGCCACTCGGCCATCATTAGCTGGTTAGACACCATTCCCTAATATAGCGAATCTCAATGCTCAAGTGCTACAACAGTTATACACTGCTCTAGTTAGACTATATAAAAGCTTAACTCAATATGTTTCCCGCACCTTGCTTGCTGCAACTGCCAGTCAAGCCCAGTTGTCCGCTGTGCCAACTAGAAGTCCTGTCATTGTTCATTCCAATATGGTCAAGATACCTACAAATTGTGAAGAAATTCTGTTTTGGATCACCCAAAAAATAGATCAAATTGAAGCTGTGTTACTCCTTATGGGGCCACAAGAAAAGCACAGAAAATTGACTAGGTGCTTGCCCGATGGTATGGTTCACAGTGAGATCACTTTTTCTTAATTTGGTGCTGGTCAATAGACCTTTGCAGCAGCCTGAGAGGAAAAGGGGTTAACAACAATTTAAGTCTTCAAGTACAGTGTGTAACTTGAAGTTAAAATATTGATTACAAACTCAAAGCTAGACTAATATAAATCAATCTCAAAAACATGCTGTAGAAATATAGAATTATTAAAGGAGGGCCAACATGCCTTAAAATGTTGGTCTTCAACAACAAAGAGCATATAAGTATCTCCATTGCAGTAATGCAAAATATGAGGAAAAGAGCCTGATGACTTGGAGGAATGTTTTCGATCCTTCTCCCCATACATGGAAAAGGTTTGCAGCATCTAATAAGCCCTACACTAACCTAAGGGTAGGGAAGACCCGATTGAATCAAGGAAGCAAGAAAAGTGTCAGCATCAGAACCTCTGTAGAAGTTCTTAAGTAAGGAATCATTTAGAGCATGAAGCCACACTATCGAAGAAGTCAAGAGAGGTCTGTACCTCTACAAGTCTAATGGGAATTTGACTAACCCCAAGGTGTGTTCACTAATTAAAATGCACAAAGAACATTCGAGAAAAACATGACCTCATACACATCTCAATATCATTCAGTTCCCAAGAAAAGAACTTGGCACCTTTAATACAACTCCCATATTCCAGTCTCCACTTCCAAAATGTCCTTGAGTTCCTACCTTCATCTGATAGCGCCAACGGGCAACAGTAACACTCCCTTTGTTCTTCATTAAAATTGTTCGACCTTGCCAGTTCTTCTTCGCAGCCTTACTAACTCATAAATAGAGTGTGCTTTTCACTGACTAATAAATGCCTTTGGTCTGCACATGCAGAGGAGAAAATATGCAGAAAATCAACTTTCACGTTAGTATTAAAGGTCACGACTGTAAGCTTAAGGCCCACCATCCTGCTAATTTAACATTTCTTCTTTGGATACATATTAATTCTACAACCTACATATAATCCAGTCAATTAAATCTTTAATATAGAAATCAAACCTTCTTATACTGTACTCTTATATGGTGCATTATAACAGATAAATGTATTATTAAACAAATACGATAACTAGTCTCATTTTATAAAGTAAACATTGAACGCACATCTAAATCATTTCATTAATCCCTGGCTAATGCAATATTGCATGCTTTGTGTACAGCTCTCTGATACCCTGACAGGTCATGTTTGTGCTTTATAAAACCTTTCTAATAAAAATAAATAAAATAATGTATTAAATGCATTTTAGCCCACCACCTTACAATCTAAACCTACAGAAGACATTTCTGGAAAGGAAAACATTAGTATGCACACACATATATATCAAAAATACAGAATAAATGCACTTGCCATATACTTAGTGCACCATATTTCATTAGTATCATGGCACCACACGAGTACATAAGGCCAAATGTAAATATATATGTGGCGTAGCCAAACGTAGAAGGATGGAGCTAAAATTATGTTACTCATTACAGATTACAATCAGATCATTATCAGATTAGACCAATCAAAACCTAGCAGTCTTGAGCATCTTTCCCCTAGACTCATCTAGACACTTCATATCATCATAATATTTGCGCTGACCTTCCTCCAACTCCTCATCTGCTCTCTTTCTCTTCACTCCCTGCACTCCCAGTCTAGCTTGTGCATACCGATATCCCTTATTCACAAATAGAAATATCGCACAAAGGGTGATTATCAAAAAAGGTTTCAAAATAGCGTCCAAAATTCCACTTCCCAGACTCCCAAACCATCGGCCTATCAATGCAAATCCATTCCTAATAGCTTCCCAAGCACTTGCTAGCTTCTAACTCCTTCACATCCATTGCCAACCCAGATGTATTCTCATTATACATCTTCAAATCTTCACTTTTGTCTGGGATAGAAGTACAGCATTGTTGAACTTTCAACATCCGACAGACTCCGCCCTCTTTTGCGAGCAAAAGGTCTAACGCAAGACGGTTTTGCAAGACCATAGATCTTATCGCAACCATCTCAGTATTTACAAGCAATAATGAAATTGCAGTACTAGTGGCTAACCTATCCACTATCATAGACAGTTTTCTAATCTTCAGATCATTCAAGATCACACCTACAGATGGGATTATGGCACCAAAGATATCCCAACTCATCAACACAAGCGGTAGAGCATCGGGCCATTTCAAAGACGTAGAAGAACACACTTTGGCAAGCCTCGATTTCAGCGTCCTATTGACTTTCTCCACTAGACCTGAATCCTCCGGTCAATAACTACAATGCAGTCTCTGTTCTACCTGCAAAACAGAACACAGCATCTTCAGTACTTCATTATTGACGTGCATACCTCAGTCCGATTCCAAAGAGGTTAGGAAGCCAACAACAACTTTGCTACTGTGAGACTATCATTCCTTCGTGTAGGGTATGCCCAGACCATCTTGAAAAGATGCACACAACAACCAACACATATCTCAGTCCATTGCACACAGGCATCTCAATGAAGTCCATCTGCATCCTGTTAAAGGGACAACCTGACCTCCCTATATAGCTCAATGTCACTGCAGTTCTTTTCCCTACATTGTTCTGCTGGCACACAATACATACATCTGTGACATAACGCTTCAGCCATTAATCTGAACCTGGGATTAAACCATGTTTGATGAAATATTCTGACCATTGTGTCCAACCCTACATGGGTCAGACCATGATAATGTCTAGCCATTGGTGGTAACAAAGTGTTTGGCAACACAGATCGACCATCTCCTGAAACCCATATTTCATCCTCATTTCTTTTAACACAACCTGTGTTTACCCAACTCTGCTGTTCTGCTTCTGACACTTCTTCTTGTATCTCTTAACTTCCTCCCAAGTATCAGACACTGTGAGAAAAAGGTTGTAACTGATCCCATCTGTTCCTTTGTTTAAATACTCTCCATTGAATGTACAAGCATTGTAGGCACAGTACCTTGCGACTTCATCAGAATAAATAAATAAATAAAATAAACAGAATAAATAAATAAAACGAATTTCGTTGCGTGCGCTGCATCGCATTTGGCGATGCAGCGCGAGAAACGAAATTCGTTTTATTTATTTATATGCATACTTACCTGTAATCGGCCGTAATCCGTAGTTTACTACCCCACCCACCCTGCCCCTCCCCCACCCCACGTCAGCGCCCGGCGGCACTCCCACCACCGACCGCTACTGGTGTGGAGTGCAGGGGTGGGTGGGGGCCCCTGAGTGGATGCCTTTCATGGTTGAGGCGGTCTCATCTGTCGTGATCGGTGTCCAGGAGGAGATGGTGGGCTGGCTGGTGGGGCTGGAGGGCGGGCCGGTTGCGGAGTCGGGCGTATGATCGATGAAATTGTCGTAGAGGTTTTTGATCTTCAGGTGGAAGTAGGATGCGAGCTTGTCGCAGAGGTCTTGGGATGGGGTGATGTGCGTGGCTTCACTGCGGGGTTGGTGAATTCCCGGATGACACTGAAAAGTGCACACACTGCCGGATGACACTGAAAAGTACACACAAGGATGTTTTGGATCTGGTGCCTTCGGACAATGATTGTTTGGTTGCGTACCTAGAGTTCAGAGAAAGCCTCTGCCGCTCCCTGGCACTAGGAATGCCTGATTACAACAAAGCATTTTTGCATTTCTGCAGTGAAGGAGAGGGCTGCGCTGTGTTAACACAGAATCATGGAGGAGCCCGTTGACCAGTTGCATACTTCTCAGCCACGTTAAATCCAGTGGCTGCAGCGCTGCCTGACTGCCTTAAAGCGGTGGGGGCGACAGGTGTCTGCATTGAAAGATGGGAGAGAATAGTAATGGGTCATCCTTTAACTTCCTCATTCTGTCGAAATTTTGCGAACTAGACGAGGACACAGCATTTTACAAATAGCCGCATGACGCAGTATGAGAAAATCATACTGGCGGCCGAGAATGTGACTTTGAAGGGGTGCTCTTTTTTTAATCCTGCCACCTTGCTACTCCTTCCTGAAAATGATAATGATGATGCTGAAGTGGAGCTTGACTGCCTCGATGTCACTGAACAATGCACCAAGCCGAGACCAGATATCCAAGATGAACCACTACGAGAATCTGATTATGTATTGTTCATGGATGGCTCATGCTAACAAGACCACAAAGGAAATTTGAGAGCTGCTTATGCAGTCTGTACCATTTCAGGTGTAGTGGAAGCTGCTTGGCTTCAAGAAGTAGTCTCCGCACAAGTGGCTGAATTGATTGCTCTTACGCTAGCATGCCACGGTTCAGATTGATTTCAGATGGCTATATTTACAGATAGTCAGTATGGCTTTGGTGTGGTGCACAACTTTGGGCAGTTATGGTCCCAGAGGGGATTTATGACGTCATCAGGATCCCTTATACGAAATGGTGAGCAGGTGAGAATTAACCCTGGGCGGAGCTTGCGGAGGTGTACTCCGTGGAATTTCACGGAGTTAGTGGAAAACTCCACAGAGTTCCATGGCCTGGCGGAGTTACATCTACACCATGGGTATAGGTGACTGTGCCACTTGGGGCACAGTCTTTGCTGCTAAGCTAACACATGGTACTCCGTCTATGGCAGTCTTACCGGAGGTATTAAAACAAATACAGAACAAACACGGAGCAGCTGGTGCCCTGGATTTAGGGATGAAACTTAAGGGAAACTTTCCCGCAGTGTCAGCAATGATTCTGTCTAACATTAAAGGCGAAGATGCATCTCTGGCTATTCGTCAGGGGCTCACACAGGTTGCACTAGTCAACCAGATGCGCGAGCCACCTATAAATATTGCTGATGTCTACATCTTGTTAGGTTGCAATAATTTGGGAACCTGACTCAGTGAACCACAACTTGGCAAACCTAGTTCAGACAAGGAACATTACGCGTCTGAGGCTAAATTAGAATATGTGGCAGCCATGAAAAAAATATCATGCCCTTTGTAAATCTGCTCGTGCAGCGTATTTCACGGAGAAGATTACTAACTCCCAACATTGCCAGAATACTCTTTTTAAAGTTGTGAACGAACTCTCGGCAGCCAGCACCATCCTGACGCCCCTTCTCTTTCTCAACATCAGAGTGACAAGCTTGCAATGTTTTTTCAAAGCAAAGTTGAGTCAATTCACCGTCAACTAGCCGCTGACGCTACTAAACTAGTGAGTCTGGCATTTTCTGCAACCCAAGCGGATGTACACCAGGATGTAAACCCCTCGGATGATAAGCCTGAGGAACCTTTCAAAATTAGGGTACGGTCCTCTCTGGACCTGGCGACATTGCAATTGGTACTGGGATCTATCAAGTCTGGCTCCCCGCTTGATCCTCTTCCTCCTTCAAAACTTAGACTTTTAGACAACTCTGCCCTAACTGTGATTCTTAATCTCCTTAACACGTCCTTAAGTGCAGGGTACATACCTCAGAACTGGAAACACGCTCTTGTCCTCCCCTTGCTAAAGAAGAGTGATCTTGACCCTCTATGTTGGTCAAATGTTCGTCCGATCTCCATTATTCCTGTTTTTTCTAAGATCCTGGAAAGGCATGTTAATACCCAACTCTCCTCATTTGTTGTGACCTGCAAGTGCTCCACCTGTCATAATCCAGTTTTAGGGCTGGTCACTGTATCGAAACTGCTCTACTCGGGGTCACAGAACGGCAACAGCTCGATTTTGGCGGTACAGCCATTCTCATCCCACTTGACTTAAGTGCAGCATTTGAAACAGTGTTGCATCCCATTTTGATAGCAGACTTGAGCCTTTGGGCATTGAAGGCTTGGCCTTGAGGTGGGTGACCTCCGTTTTCAAAGATCGCACCTTTCAGGTCTCCTCAGCCAATATAAGTTCCAAGACTTTTGCTCTGACCTCTGGTGTTCCTCAGGGATCCATTCTGAGCCCACTGCTCTTCAACATTTACGCTCCCCCTTTGGCAGACGTGATCGAGAAGTCTGGACTCACCCTCTTCTCATACGCTGATGATACTCAGATCATCTTCTCATTATCAGCTGCTCAGCATCAAGATCCCTCGTTACTCCAGCTTGGTCTGAGAAATGTCTCCCTCTGGATGAACAGAAATGCAGTGAAGCCTAATGGCAATAAAACTGAGGTCCTGGTTCTGGGAAATAACCCTGAACTTTGGGGAGTCAATCATTGGTGGGATTTTCTGGGGCCACTACCTACTACGGTAACTAAGGTTAAGAATCTCGGCTTTATCATTGACAACAACCTCTACCTTCAGTCTCAGGTGTCTAATGTCACGGCCACCTGTTTCTCTGTTCTCAAATGGCTCAAGAAGATCCTCTGGCTAATTCCTCTGGCTGCCCAGAGAACAATGATGCAGGCTTTGGTGACATCCAGATTGGACACTGGCAACGTACTATACCTGGGTGCAGACAAATCTTCGATCCGTCGCTTGCAGATCATTCAGAACGCGGCTGCTTGCCTTCTTTTCCGGCTGCCTAGATATGTTTCCGTTTCACCGCTGCCTCATAAACTACACTGGCTTAGGGTCAACAAGCGTATCAAATTTAAGGCCTTATGCTATATGTTCCGGACCAGACATGGCTTGGCCCCTTCTTACATTCAAGGCTTGGTGAAACTCTATGTTCCCACCCGACAGTTGTGATCATCCAGCCTCTCACTGTTCGTAGTGCCCAGGTTTTCCCTTGCTCGCATGAAGGGTCGCTCGTTTTCCTACCTGGGCCCGAAACTCTGGAATTCCGGTCTCTCTTGGGAATTGTCACTCCCTGCTTATCTTTCGTAAGAATCTGAAGACACTGCTTTTTAGCCGTCATGTCTGATTGTTCTGTTACACAGAATTGTTGTTAGCTGCCCGTTGTGGCTCCGTTTGCTGCCTATATCCAGTGCCAGAAGACCCTTTTGGGTAGCTGCGCGCTTTACAAATTCATAATAATAATAAAAAAGGAGACAGCCAAGTAGGGCCCAGAGCTTGTTAAAATATCATAGGATAAACCCAAACCAAAACAAAAGGCTAGATCTCACAGAGGATCTCCGCCATCAGAGTCCTCTGGGAGTCATTATAATTCATGTGATCGCACACAAATGAAGACACTTGATAAGTATCTGTTTTCTGATACTCGTCCTTCTTGTTCCTTTCAGGACTCGTCAGAGAAACAATACAAGAGAGGAGGGCATTCTGACCGCAGACAGGCTGAGTATGGGAAACCAAAGAGGGACTCACAATGCTCGTCTGATGTGAAGATAAAAAAGGAGGAAAAACCTCCTCAGTTTAAGCCCCAATTTCAGAAAAAGAAGGTTGCGGCCATAACTGCAAAATATGCCACAAACACTGAGAACTCTCCTCCTGAACAGGAGGTGGGTGGTGACTCTCTTCGACAGCGCGGCAGTAGTCACTATAGTGCACTGGAATCTCCAGGAATTTCTGGCAGCAACAGCAACTGATAAATTTGTTTCAGTTGAAACCCCAGACAGGCGCGTAGCCCCTCCCGATAGACTATGTAATTTGGGTATACAAATTGAGGGTGACATACCACGCACCATTAAAGTAATATTCTGGGAAAATGTAACTTTGTCTTATGACATTCTTTTAGTGGAAGTCGATTGGCCCCCGCAGTTTGTCCGAAAATCCCCACAAGGAGAGCCTGTCATACTTTGCGCTTGTCCGTGACAAAGTCATACAAGCCTATGCAGCAGAATGGGCTCATGCACTAGCCCCAGCTTTATATTGCAACCATGTTGGCTGGGATAAGGGTTTTCCTTATAATATAATACCCATACAGTCCAGCCCATAAGTGCAATCACAATACCCAATAGAAGGGGATGCTAAACCACCTGTTACAGAAATACTCTCCCATTTGGAATACCAGGGAGTAATTAAACCCTGTGTCTCTCAAATGAATAATCCTCTTTACTGTGTTTTTAAACCAGATCATTCCTATTCCTTAGTCTTAGACTGTAGACATTTGAACAACCATACAGGCCCTTTTGCAATCCAAAATACACACAGTATGGCACTTATTAATAATATAGGGCCAGATGTACGACCATTCAATTTTGCTACTCGCTAATTGCGACAAATTGCGAGTCGCAATTTGAGAGTCGCAAAATTCAATGTAAAACAGTGTCTCAGACACTGTTTGCGATTCCCAATGGGGTCGCAAATTGCATGCCTCATGAATATTAATGAGACTGTCGCAATTTGCGACCCCATTGGGAATGGCTAGCACTCCTAGGGATGGTGGCCCAGCTTTTTTTTTTAAATGCAGCCGTTTTCCTTAAAGGAAAATGGGCTGCATTTAAAAAAGAAAAATGAAACTTTTGAGTTTCATTTTTTAAGGGCAGGCAGTGGTCCCTGGGACCACGGTCTGCTCTTGAAAAATATTTGCGCACCTATTCACTAAGGGGAAGGGGTCCCTTGGGGACCCCTTCCCGTTTGCGAATGGTTTACCACCTAATTGAAGTAGGTTGTAAGCTGCGAGTTTTTTTGCAACCGCAAATGCGGTCGCAAAACACTCATTCATGCATTTGCTCTCGCTATTAGGAAGGGACGCCCCTTCCTAATAGCGAATGTGTGACAGAATATCGACGGACAGAAAATCGACCTGCAAAAATATCGACACAGAAATATAGAAGTCAAAAATATGGAAGTCCAATCTACATAAAGGTAAGTACAAAAAAATCGAGAAAAAATATATAGTTGTCAAAAATATCGAAGTTAAAAATATCGTTTTTTTTAATGTTTTAATAATAATGTAAAATTAAGTAAATAATACATATAATTAAAAGAAATATAGTTAAAAATATTAAAAGATATCTAAAAATAATAACTAATACATTAAGGGGCCGATTCCGATCTCGGCCGGTAGGGCACCGAATCGGATTCGGCTTTACCGGATCCGATTCGGAGCCCTCTTTCCCGACCGATTCGAACGTGCGTCCGGGCGAGCGAGTACGATGCGAGCGCTCGCGAAATCACCAACCGACTCGTTCGCGGGACCCAACTGCTCCGACCGACTCGCACGGACACGACTCGCACCGCGCAATGGAGACGTTCCCCGGCCGGGTAAGTACGATGCGCGCCTCGAGCAGTCCGACCGACTCGCGCAGTCCGGCTCCAAAGAGCAGTCGGAGCCGCACTTTGGGGGTCCGTGTCGGACCCCCCTGTACGCGTAGCCGCACGAGTCGCACACAGGGGGGACGGGTCCCCCCTACCTGTGCATGTACGGCACGAGTCGCTTCGACGCGTACCCACTGTAGGGGGCACCCTTGTTTGCCTCGCACCTATTGAGTCAATGGGAGCCCGCGTACGCGTTGTACGACCGGCTCCCATTGACTTCAATGGGAGTCCGACCGAATCGAGTCCGATTGCATGCGAACGCATCGTACTCGTTCGGTCGGACTGCTAGAATCCGATTCGGTCGGAAATCTCTCCGGATCCGGCTCGGTCGGAGAGTTTTCCGACCCAGATCGGAATCGGCCCCTTAATGTTAAAATAAATTAAACATATACATATAAATTAATATATATACTTACTCCACATAGTGCAACAGTAGGGAAAGCATTGGATAGCGTAGGGGTAAAAATTACTATTCCCACTCCAGAGAGTGCAACAGTAGGGAAAGCGCTGGATAGCGTAGGGGTAAAATTACTATTCCCACTCCAGTGAGTGCAACAGTAGGGAAAGGGTTGGATAGCGTAGGGGTAAAAATTACTATTCTCACTCCAGAGAGTGCAACAGTAGGGAAAGCGCTGGATAGCGTAGGGGTAAAAATTACTATTCCCACTCCAGTGAGTGCAACAGTAGGGAAAGCGCTGGATAGCGTAGGGGTAAAAATGACTATTCCCACTCCAGAGAGTGCAACAGTAGGGAAAGCATTGGATAGCGTAGGGGTAACAATTACTATTCCCACTCCAGACAGTGCAACAGTAGGGAAAGCGCTGGATAGCGTAGGGGTAAAAATGACTATTCCCACTCCAGTGAGTGCAACAGTAGGGAAAGCGTTGGACAATGTAGATGTTAAAAATAACATACTTATAAATGAAATAAATATTGTAATTAAATAATGATTTATTAATAAATTTAGAAAAAGAAAAAAAAACTACAAATATATCAAAAATAATAATTACTTTAATAATATTAAATACTTCCCACCCTATTCCCCAATAAACACACAACACACTCCACATAAAATTTCACACAATTAAATTAATTTTCAATGAATCAATTAATAAAAATTAATTTGCAATTAATTAAATTAAAAAAATGTCAATAACAATAAATAATATGTAATAAAAATTAATAACCAATTAATAATTAAGGGGGTCATTACGATGGCGGGCGGAAGCACAACCGCCGTGCTGGCGGATGCAAAAACCACCAGTTACCGCCGGCACGCAGCAGTCCACACGCCCGCCCAATTACGATGCGAAAAGTAGGCCAAACACCGCCGGCAAGCCAGCAACACCGTCCGCCATCAAAGTGCGTCCGTACACGTAGCGGCGCAGCACAATTGACACACACCGTCCGGCGAAATCACGTCCCGCCCGGCGTATAAATTACGATGCCGCAAACAAACGGCTCCCACGGCTAAGAGACACCGTACGACAAACCGAAGCGGTAACACGGACGCCGAGCACGGACAACGAAGAAGCGGCTCCCCGAGCATGAATCCAGCACTGCAGGCCCTCCCCATGCTCTTGCTGATGCACCACCAAGGACGCAACGTACCGCGGAGACGCAGGTAGGCACACACACAACAAGTGCACGCAAACAGCGCACACAGTGCAAGAGGCGGAAAAAGCGGACAACCCCCACCCCGCGTGTACACTACACATCCACCATTGCATCCACATATGACACACAGGCCAAATCGTAACATCGCGTAACACATGTGTACACACCACCTGGGACTAGGAACCAACGACCCCGTCACGGCCCCAAAGCGGCGATGACGCCGCCACACATGCGCACAACGCAGAGGCCAACCGCAGCGCCATGCATGCGTCGCACACAGACACAGGGACACAACCAAGCAGCACACACATCAGCCCCACCCGAACGCACATGACACGTGACAGGCCTGCCACAGACATGTCCCCAACGCCCAATTCACGGACAACACCCAACGCCACACAACCGACGCACACATGTCAGTGAAGTCACGCAACAGCAGGACACACCCCAGTGTAACAAACATGGCGTAGCACACAGCGGCGGCAACACCAACTAGGAGAAGCAGGGCCCCTTCGGGAAGAGGAACGCCAGTACCACACTGAAACACCCATACCACCCTGCACATATGAACAAGACATATAAAACGGAACACCAAAGAGCCCGGGGACCGACAACAGGTGGCCCAAGAATAACATTCACACACAAGGCCCAACGCAGAGCGGAAAGGCAGCCTGCCGCCCACACAAGGGAGAGCAGACAGCACTGAATGACCTTCCATTCCAACTCCGAAACCACAGCCCTACGAAAGAAGCCGGTGAATACAGCCATTGTCCAAGAAAAAGACCAACACAGGCATGCCGAGGAGACCGACCACAGGGCAGATAGCGCATATCACAGAAGCACACAACGGACGGGGAAGAAAAAGAAAACACTCCCCATGTCGGCCACATGCAAGTTAATTGGAAGGAGTCATACATCACTGACCTTGAACTGTCTGAGAAGCATGTGGGATGAGGGCCCATGTCCTCCGCACAAGCCAACAGAACACAAGTCCTGTCTCCCTACGACTACACAGAGCTCACAGCAACCTCGGAGCGTGCACATTGCAGACTGCACACACAGCCGGAGCACGCCACCACAACGCACCGCTGCGAAATGGCAACCGCAACACACCTACCCAACTATGCCGGACAGCTCAAGCTGTACAAAACCAACCTGATACATATATTGGGATGCGATCTCCTGTCCCTGCTGAACGTAAGTTACCAACTGACTTACCGCATCACATTGTTCAGCTGCGTCATGCCCGTCTTCTACTGTCGGAGGTGTCCCTACCAGCATCCCGTGGAGATGTGCCTCTCCAACCCGGCATGTCTAAAGGCGGACCTGCTACCACTACTCCTCCCTCTGGACGCACACGACAGGGCCTGCTCTGCCTATGGGGGCATGGCGTATGTGGCCAACATCGCACCCGCACTGAAATGGGACCACTGTGCCTCCACACGACGGATCATCGAGAACAGCTACATCGAATGTCACCCAGCATGCCCCATCATGGTCCTCCAAGGGACAACTTACGAACAACACCTTGACAGCCACCATCCGCTACATTGGCTGGCAAACATGTACACCACCAATGACATGGAAGCCCTGCTGGACGGCATCGCATACCTGACAACCTGTAAATTCGTCGGACCACAACGCAGGTTCCCCGATTGACCTATGATGTCCAACCCCGCACCCATGCTTAGCTTCCGCACGGACTGGCCAGTCACCACCACAACAGCCATACCAAACGACCGGCAACTGTAACCACACCATCAACGACATCGCCATGACATCGGATATGACCGGGACATGCACACTGTTCCCCATCACATCCAGGAACACCGCATGCATCGTGGGAGGCAGTGGCATGGGGTCTGTGTATCGCACCCACATGGACGGAACTGCACGAACAACCAGGACACGACATGGATCCAGCGCCCATGGACACACACACCGCTCAGTGGACATGAATAGGTCACCTGGAGTCTGTGGGTGCTGCACCCCTCCCACCCCCGCCCGGGAATCCCATACCAGGACCTTTGCATGGACGACAAGTGCATACAACAACAACACGACCCCAGTGACTGTGACATGTCCAGTAACCACCACATTGCAACAACAAGTGGCACGCCGCTGCATGCACGCAAGCACATGCCCTGATGTCATCTCACATGCACGCGTGCATGAGGAACAACCGCAGCAAACCTGTCACATGGAACTGAGATGGACTGTGCCCATGATGCCAAGCGGTCTGGTAGGCTACATGTATACCGTCTGTGTCAAAGTCCGCAGCTCCGCAGCTATACGTAAATGTACATTAGCACAGCCTTGGCCAAGCAGATGTAACTCTGAAGCCCACATCCCACATGCAACAGCCAATCACATGTAACCCCACACCCTATCCCATTTGCAATCATGCTCAGTATATCCTCAACATGTATTCCGCTGCCAGTAGTGTCCACTATACTGCATCACAGAGGACAGAAGACTCAATATAATGTTTGAAACCAAAACTGTCTCCGCTGACTCATTTCACAAGTACGAATGAGAGAGGATGAGAGTATGTGAAGTACACGGCAGTCGTGACATGACCATGTAGTCCACTGGTATTGGATGTCAACGCAAATGAGTAGCACAACTGTGGAAGACACACATGTGTCGTGTGAAGTCGTATGGACGCAGTGCTCAGGTGGGTGGGTGTGACGGGTAGATGCGCACATGCCAAGTTGGAGCACGCCGTGTTGGGAGGGGTCATGAACAGTACACCACCGCTTCCCTGGGCATTGTGAGAGGACACCTGTCGGGGAGTGAACACGTGTGTGCACAGCAGCCGGGCACACGTACAAAGCGGTACCAGGCGCACCTCAGCCCACCCTCTGTGGACAAGCTGGATCCTGTTATGCGCCCGCCATGCCCCTTGACAAGGCACACACAGCCCCAGTCGACCAGGTGTAACCCCAACATAGTCAATCCGCACAGGCGATACAGGGCACGGGATGGCAGTGGAGCATGGTGTGTGAGAGGTCTCCTCGCGCTCCTCCTGGTCATATCACGCAGGCAATAGAACCTCAACGTCTAGCATGGCACAAGTCAGATGGAAGTGTAGGGGGACGCACCACAGCACGAGCAGCACTGACGTCACGGGAGGTGGCTCGCACCATCCCATCCATTGCCCATCATACCAACCACGCCACATGCCATTGCGACTAAGTGCAAGCGCGTGCACCACCACCCCCAAGCCCTCCCCAGAGAGGCCAAAGAGTGAATGTGTGGGCCATCAGTCACAGACGGACGCGGCCTGGCCGCAAGGGCAGCCACAGCCACTGGGTGTCGCAGGTGGCGGATCCGGAAGGCGAAGACTGTGATGCATAGTCCATGCAGGCCGGGTCTCCATTTGGGGCACCACGCAGGTGGACGGCGTCCCGTAACACATCATACCCTGAGACAGCCCACTCGTGCAACTGGACCCACACATACACTCCTTGCCCTCTCTGGTGCGAGCTTGGGGCTGCCTGTGCAAGCGCTAGCCTCGCAGGTGCACATGCATATTGGGGGAGCGAGGGAGGACATGAGGGCTGGGGCGAAGATGACTGTATCACTGTCAGTGAGTACAAGGGATGACCCAGATGTGGAAAGGAAGAGACGTGTCCCGTGTGTACTGCAACTAGTCGCCAATCCAACTACCCCCATGTCCGGAATGTAAGCCCGCACCTAGGCCCGCCCATCCGCCACATCGAATATACCACCAGCACGACAACCTTCCCATTCGAAACACTGACTGGGGGTGGCGACCAGTGAACAATCATGTGTAGCCTACCCACGCGTACATGTGGGCCCTCCATGATCCATGTCACCTGCGGCAAAGTCATGACATGCGCAATGAGGGAAGTGAGGAGAGCTGTCCGCCCCACGCACAGAAGGTGCATCAGCTCCACAGACCCAGCAGCGAGTCCAGCAGGGGTCACATGTGCAGGGGCAGCTGTGCCTGGTGTGAAGGCACATGCATATAGACAGCACATCGACCAATGTGTAGTCTGCCCACATCTACAGTCCATCATCATGCGGACATAGGAATTGAACACAGGGCAACACATCTTAGTGGGTGCACCCACCGTGACCAACAATGCGCAATCATCGACGTACCCGCCCTGTGCATGGCCCCCACCCAACGGAGGCACATCCAGTGCCACCATCCCACACACACAAGCCTTCCACGGAACATGCTGTGTCCAATGGTCAGTACAGAGTCAGCGCCCATCTGGTGGATCCTGAACAGGAGACACATGCACACACATGCCAGCTCCCACTATGTACGTCTGCCACCTGGCACGTGCAATGTAACCTCTCACCTGTGACGTGTGACTGCAAGCACACAGCCGTCTTGGCATGGGGCTGTCAATGTGGACACCTGTCAATGTTTCGGGAGGTGTGATCCGTACAGTGCTGTACATAGGGTGCAGTGCTGACACCTACTACTGTCTCATATCCCCTCGTGCCACAGGTCCCACTTGTTTTGGCCGCTCAGCCTGTGCCCACATCGTCGTCGTCGTGTGCCATACTCATCCAGCCTCGGAAGCAGTTCCATGCTCAGCAGACATTCATGTTGCCGTGGCGTTGCCGCTTGACGAATATGCAGTCAGTCCCCATCAGCACGCCCCGCAAGTCATTGGGGCCTAGATCCCCATGTGCATGCACATGGCAGTGGTTTGTATCACTAGCCATTGCCATTGTTGGGAGACCTGTGTAAGTGTATTGTGGCCGTGCCGTCCCAGCTTGACAGCTGGGCTGTGGCTCATGTGCTTGCTCAGTCATGTCAGTGATGTGTATGCGAAATTGCTATGTGTTGTGTTGCTTTGACATGTGTCCACTGCCATTTTCCCTAGGCGGAGACCGAACATTGACCGCCCATACCAATTGCTGGCGGACATGGACGATACAGAGGTCATTAGGAAGTTTCGGCTGGACAGGCCAACCCTGCATCGACTGTGTGCCATGTTGGAACCCCATCTCCGTCCCCGCAGGGTGTATCCGACAGCTGTCACCCCACGGCTAAGGTGATGGCCGCCATGCATTTCTTCGCCACTGGGTCATTCCAGCACACAGTGGGCAGTGGAGGAGGGCTGTCCCAGCCCATGTTCAGCAAGGTGCTGAGGGATGTACTGGCAGCCATGATGCTGTGCCGAAACAGGTACATCCGCTTCCCCAGGGCTCGTGAATTGGCGGCAGTGAAGGGTGCATTCTATGCCCTTGGCAGAATCCCACACGTCGTTGGAGCCATTGACTGCACACATGTTGGCCTTGTTCCACCACAGGCCACTGAGCACCTGTACCGCAACAGGAAGCACACGCACTCCCTGAATGTGCAAGTGGTGTGCCTTGCGGACATGGTGATCACCCACGTGTGTGCAAAGTTCCCAGGCTCGGCCCATGACGCACACATAATGCGCAACAGCATCTTGCCACGACTGATGTCCAATCTGCAACAGGATCGTGGCTGTATTGTCGGTGAGTATGTGGAGTGGTGTAGCGTGCTGGTTGTGCGATGCTGTCCCCTGTCCAGTTGGAATAGCAACGGTTCTCTGTGTCCCTCACACCCAGGTGACTCTGCGTACCCGAATGGGGCATGGCTGCTCAGTCCATTGAGGAATCCTCGCACCCCAGCAGACGATCGCTACAATGAGGCACATGGGAGGACCAGACGTGTGGTCGAGCGTACCTTTGGCCTCCTCAAGTCCAGGTTCAGGTGCCTGGACCGCACCGAGGGTGCGCTGGCGTACTCCCACAGAAGGTGTGCCAGATAGTGGTGGCGTGCTGCATGCTGCACAATCTGGCCATTCGGAAGCAGATCCCCTCATCGTGGATGACGGAGATCAACCAGGGCCCCAGCCCGCAGACCAGGACAGCTCGAGTGAGGAGGACAGCGGAGAGGAGGAAGCTGGTAATGTGCGGCAGCAGCTCATCGCCCGCTACTTCACTTGACGGTGAGTGTCCATGTACGACGGCTGATGTGGCTGTATCTGTGCAGGTGTGTGTGTGCTGTGTCAGGGTGGCCGTTTGTTCACTGCGTGCTGTGTGTCAACGCTCCATGGCCAGGGTAGTATGCCACTGTTGGTGGCTGTGGCATTGTGCCCTATTGCTCTGTGCGATGTGTGTACATTGCTTGTAGTTGTTGACATGTACTGTGTGATGGGTGTGTGACACACTCATTGAATGTGCTCCTGTTCTGTCTCCCACCCCTAGGTCCCTACAGGCCCTCCGGTTCCATTGCCATGCCACGCATCAGGTGCCTTTCCGCCCAAGGTGGCCGTTGTATTCCGTACAAATAAAACACAGGGCACAAACAGCAGTTTGTGTAAGAGGTGCATTTATTTCAAACTGTGACATGTGATTGTGTGTAAGGTGATGACAAAAGTGGTGCGTGCAGTGACAATGAGCTGTCGGTCATGGCTGCGTGATGTTCAGGAGTGTACCCACTGGTTCTATGTCCATGGTCCAACAGACACATGCCATCCAGATGGCTGTGTGGAGTGGGATCGTAGTCCAAGTCAATGCAGTGGGTGGTCAAGGAAGGCTGGCTGGCTGCCTCACTTGCGTCTGGAGCGTGCGAAGTCCTCCCGTGAGATCTGTTTCCACTTCGGACGGCCCCTTCCACGTTTGCGAGGGGGTGCCTGCTTGCGACCTGCTGGTGGTTGAGGTGTGCTCACTGGCTGTGGACGCAGGGGAACTGGACACAGCTGCACGACCCTGCGCCCCGGCAGGTGGTGGCGGTGGTGGAGCTGCTGTCCCTGGCTGTGACCTCACCACCAGCTGGCCCATGAGGTCCACGAGTTGGCCCATACGGGCGTCCATGGACCTCAGCACCCCCAGCACCTCCCGCGTGTCTGAAGCAGACCTGGCCCATTGTCCTTGGGCCTCTTCATAGGCCCCAAGGACTCTGGCCATTTGAGGCAGGGCATGGCTCCCAGGGAGACTTGCGTTTCCTGACCCTGCTCCTCCTACCGGTACTGCTGCCACCGGCCTGCCCACTAGCCACATTGCTCACCACGGTCCTCGCTGTGGCTCCCAGGGTGGATCCAGTCGGCCGGGCCACCACCTGCGCTGGGGCTGGTGCCAGCGAAGACGTGGTGGTGGTGGCGGCGGTGGTGGTCGGTGCGGCGATGGTGGCGGTTGCGGCAGTGGTAGTGGCCGCAATGACCGTGGGTGTGGCCGCAATGACCGTGGGTGTGGCCGCAATGTCCGTGGGTGTGGCCGCAACGACAGTGGCAGCAGGGGGCTGGGAATGTTCAGCAGCCCAGGATGATGGGTTGGTGGGTAGGAGGGGTCCTGGGGAGCGGCTGGGCCCTGCCACACCAGATGGGCCTGCTTGGTGGTCCGTGTCCGAAGAGGAGGACAGATCCTCCACATCCGTGTGTCCTCGTTGGGGGCTTGTAGGCTGGCTGTGCTGGCTGCTGTCTCCATCCCCAGCATCCAGCAGTTCGTCACCTGTGGAGAGAATGAGATTTGTTATTGTGTTGCACCTGGCGAAGTATGGATTTGTCGTCTGACATTAACAGTTCGTGCAATCTCGTACATGGGTTTCCCGGAGGCGTGTGTGTGGCTGTACCATTTGTAGTTGTGTGTGCTTGGCAATGGGACTGTGTGCTGTGCACATGTGGCATGGGACGGATTGGCCATGCCGATGGGTGTGTTGCTGTGCCCCTACTTATTGTGACTCTGGTGTATGCGGGCTCCTGGCCCATCCTGGGTCTGGTTTGTACTTTGCTTTTGGTGTTCAAATGGGACGCTTAGGAACGCATATGGCAACATGGGGGCCATGCCCCAGATTCGCATTTGGGAGGGAATATGCTTTTGGGGTACATGCTGTGAGCCATGGGTGCCGAACGTGACATGTGTTGTGGCAGCATGACAGTGCATGGTCTGAGGTGTGTGCATGTCTGACATGGCCTGCATATTTGCTGTCTGTTGTGATTACTGGACATGGCATTGGACGCATCGTTATGAGTGAGTGATGGTTGTGTGCCAGCCAACGTATTGCAGTTGTCCCATCTCCTTGGTGTGCGTGCTGCCCTGTGCCATGTGCATCACTGCAGTGCTCGGGGGGTGTGGCCCATGTTGTGTGTTGTTGCTCACAGTGTGGCGTGCGCTTCATTGACTTCTGGCACATGGTTGGTCATGGGCATGTATCTTAGCGTGACTGCTGTATGTGTGGCAGCTGTGCGGATGACATGCCTTTCATGAGACTGGGGCTGACGGATGGGATGGATGGTATGTTGTATGTGCATGGTGTGTCTGTGTGTTTGATGGGTTCAGTGGTGTTCGTGTGCATTTATGTTGTTCCGCTCTGTTGCGTCTAGTGTTGTTTGTCTTACATAGGCGTAGTTGTGGGGTGTGTGGTTGACAGGCAGTAGGGGCTACATGAACAGGACTTCAATGGTGTTTCGGTTGTGTGTGATGGGTTGCACAGTGGCTGCCGTGTGGTACTATATTCAGTGTGGCTTGTGCATGCAGACGTGGCTCCTTGGGTGTTGCTGTGTCTGTGATGGGTCATGTGAGGTGTGAGTCTGTGGTTCATGTCCGTGTGCACATTGTTCACTTGTTCGTGACGGTGGGCGGTGCTGCGTGTTCGTCTGCTACGTGACATGTCCCATGTGTTGGTCGTGTTACGGTCCTCATGCCTCCAGTAATCCAGCCCTGTCCAGTTTCCCACCTGCAGGTTGTTCGGGCGTGCACTGTACTGGATGCCACATGGTTCTAAGCGGGGGTGCTCCATGTTGCAGGTCTGTGGGGGTGGGGGTGTTGTGGGTCGTGGTGGTGGCTGGACACCCACTGACACCGATTGTTGTGGACCGTGATGTCTACCTTTCGGCTGTCGGTGTGCACTGCGGTGGCTGACACGTGGCTGTGGGGTGTGGGGATGCTCCTCCTTGCTGTGCTGTGGGACTAGGGGCCTGGTGTGTGTTGTACTTGGGCTGTCCACCCTCCCACCCACTGCATTTTGTGTTCCTGCCACTTACCTGTTACTTGTCGGTTAGTGCAGCTATGGCGGACACATGGGTGTGGTGGGTGCTCGTTGTGGCGCTTCTGGCATACTCGGGGACCTGTTGGTGGTTACGTGGCTGGCTGAGTGTACACATGTCCCCATGTATCTTACAGTTGTTCGGTTTGGGCTGTGTGTGGTGGTGTCTGTTGCATGTGTGTGTGATGTGTTGTGTATTGTGTGCTGGACATGGGGGTGTTTGTCCCTGGGAGCTGTGGCATGGTGGTAGTGCATGTGAGTACATAGCGGTGTGCTGGTATACATTAGTTTGTACTTACCAGCCTCCACTCCCCTGCTAATCCGGCGAGGATCTCCGGATGTATGATGACTCGCACCTTCTCCTCCCACGCTTTGAAGGTCTTAAAGAGCGCGGGATTCCCTCCGCCAGTGACGGCTGCCAGCTCTCTGTTCTTGCTCTCCTTCTTCTTGACCAGGCTCTTGACGTCATTCCACCGTTTGTTGATTTCAACTCTGTTCCTGGGCAGGGTCCCGACTGCATTGACCTGGTCTACGATCCGGTTCCACATTCTCTTTCTGGTGGCTAGTGGTGTGTGCTGGACCAGGTTCCCATAGATTTGTGGGTGCACCTTGATGATCTCGTCGACCATGACCGTCAGCTCAATGGGCGTGAACTTGGGCATTCTTTGTGGTGCCATGGTGTTTGTGGTGCTGGTGCGGTGTGTGTTGTGTAATGTGCAGGGGGTTTGTGGTGCCGGTGTTTGGTGGTGGTGGTGGTGGTGGTGGTTGTGATGTGTGCGTTTCTGTGGTGTGCTGCTGTCCTTGCTATGTTACTGTGTCCTCTCCTCTCCTCTCTAGTTTGCAATGTTGCAAGGGGTTGTGGTCTGTGGGAGTGCTGCTTTTGTACTTACCTATGTGGGTGTGTCCTCATGGTCTGTTGTTTTCAGGTGTGTTGTGTCTGGGGTTCTGGCCTTTGTAGTTTTTGTTTGTCCAGGGGGTGTTTTCGGGATGTGTACTGTGCTTGTGTATTTGTGCGTGCCTTGCTGTGTGGACTTGTTGGCCATGTTGTGTGCGATTGGTTTTGTCAGCGGATGGTTTCTGTGCAGGGACGTGGGCGCCATGGCTTCTGCCGTGTAGATTCTCATTGGCGTTGTTTGCGCTGGCGGGCGGTATATTTGTAGTTTTCCGCGCTCATGGCGGTGCGATCGTAATCTCACGTGCGGTGTGTCGGCCGTGAGGGCGGGCGGTTTTGTGTTGTCGTGCGTGTTTCCGTCCGTGGCGGGCGGTTTGACTCCGACTCGGACGATGGCGGGCGGTATCTTGTGTGATTTTTCCGCCGATGGCGGTTTTCGGTTTGTGTAATCGTAATGGCGTGGTCGGTGTTCAGACGGTGTGTGCGGGCGGATTTTTGCCGCTTCTATGCCTGGCGGATTTTTTTACGCCGGGTATCGTAATGGGCCCCTTAGTAACAAAAAAATTAATTATCAATACCAATAAATAATATTTAATAAAAATTAATAACCAATTATACATTCCTTAACGAAAAAATGTATTATCAATACTCAATTTTTCTTAATTAATAACTTAATTACAAATAATTTACTTACCACCCTATTCCCCTAAAAACACACAACCCACTCCAATAATAAATTAATACAAATAAAATAATTATCAATTAATAATAATTAATTACCAATTATTAATTAATTAACAATAAATTAATTATTAATAACAATAATTAAAAATTAATAATTACTTAATTAAATTACTTCCCGCCCTATTCCCCTATAAACCCACAAACCGCTACAGAAATAAAACACAAAATTTAATTAAAATAAATTAATAATTCCTAAAAATTATTATTTAATTTACTATAATTAAATTACTTCCCACCCTATTCCGCTATAAACCCACAACCCGCTACGGTACTAAAACGCTAAATTTACTTTTTTTAAATTACTAATTTCTAAAAAAATTATACATATATTTAAAAAAACAGTACAATACTTAACAAAAATATAGAACACATACATATTAAATACATACTAAAATACATAACACTCATATAAATATCGATATTATTAACATCGATAATTTAACTATCGATATTACTAACATCAATATTTGCAACATCGATATTTCTTACCTTAACTTCGATATTCTGGTTGTAGATATTCTTGACTTCGATATTTTGTCCCTACGATATTTAAAACTCGATATAACTGTGCTTCAATATTTAAAAATCGATATTTTGACTGTCCACCCTAATAGTGAGTCGCTAACCCTATTTTGCGAGTCGCTAATAGATTAGCGACTCGCAAAATAGGGTTAGTACATTGTGCATCCGTTTTTTGCAGTCACAAACGGGCCAAATGCCCCTTTGCGACCGCAAAAACGGTCGTACAACAGGCCCAGAGTCCGTAAAAAATACAAAACAACCTTGGACATTTCCAATGGTTTTTTTCTGCCAAAATATAGAGCCTGTTCTTTCTGCATTTGTTGCCCTAAGTGGGAAGGTATGCCCAGACATGGGTCCCATGCCTGTTGTGCCACTGAATTCAAGCCAGACTGGCTGATGAGGGCTGATACCCCGAAACCGGTCCTAGGATATTTGTTTCTGGTAGGACCTGACCTGGCAGTTTGGGTTGGACTGTTTCCATGGGGAGCAGGGTCAAGACGGATTTGCATATGGTGGAGTCCAAACTGGAATGGCATGGTGAGAAAACAAATGATGGGTTAAACCCAGATCTGTGATTGGGGGTCAATGGTCGATTTGTTCAGCATTCCATCCATCATCTGTTCTTTTTGCAGTTGTCACCCTAAGCAGAGATTGGACTGCCTTTTCGGCAGTAGGCTTTCAGCGTCATTTTTCACATCTCCCTATGGGTATAAGAACAGTCAAGGAATGTTTGCTGCCCGCATAATGTCAATTCTACAAGATATTGATACTGACACTTTGTCCTATGTGTATATCTACTTGACAGAAGATGAATTAAACATGCATTTAGCCAGGGTGGATCGCATAATATTGGGATTTACCGACTGTGGCTATAAGTTTTACTTTAAGAATTCTAATATAGCATTTCTTAGAGTCCTATGTTTAGGTTACAACTGTACACATGAATTAAAAAGCCTTGCACCGCACTTCCTTGAGAAGTGTGCTCTGCTGCAGCCTCCAAACACTTTACGGAAACTGCAATCCTTGTTAGGATTCCTGAATTTTGGCAGAACCTACATAGCTGATTATGCACAACGCATTAAATCATTATATGAATTGATTAATCCTAATTTTTCCAGTTCTCACTGGGCATCAGAACACACAGACACACCTCAATTGTTACAATCTGATTTGCTTGCAACACGACACTTACACACATGTCAACACAACCAACCTGGTCATCTGTATCATTGCGGGTACCATTGGCTTTACTTATGTCACCTTCAATGAAGGTGAAACAGTGCCAATTGCACATAAATCGCATTTATATTCCAGTGTGGAAATGCATTTTGCATACACTGAAAAAATACTGAATGTGGTGCAGATGGCTATACTTAAGGAGCAGCCACTTGCACAAGGGAAATACATTATTGTTGTTACTCCCATTCCAGCCTTAGAGGCTGTTACAAAAGTCAGCGTTCCTAACGCTAAAGCCATCCATCCTAGATGGAAACAATGGGCAACATCCTTGACAGCTGTTGATGTAGACTTCATCTTTGACCCGTCTTTACAGACCCAGGAGATTCTTCAATGTGAGCATGTTTATCCCATGCCAAGCAATAATTTGCCTCTTGAGCAGTATAAATACATTACTTATACTGATGGTTCAGCCTAACCTCCTATAGGTACCAAGCACCAAAATTCAGCGGCATGTGCCACTGTTCTTGGTGTGATGTTGGAAGGAAAATTCCAACCACAAAAGACTTGCACACATTCCTTAGGGGACTGTACTGCGCAGTTAGTTGAACTAAAAGCTCTGTTACTTGCACTGGAGAATC
Source organism: Calotriton arnoldi (assembly GCA_963921515.1). Classification (NCBI taxonomy): domain Eukaryota; kingdom Metazoa; phylum Chordata; class Amphibia; order Caudata; family Salamandridae; genus Calotriton; species Calotriton arnoldi. Next base: position 109,144 of record CAWUFW010001104.1, read on the forward strand.
CAGATTCAGAATTTCCCACACCTATAGTGTGTGATTCGTATTACTGAGTCCAGTCTTTTAACGACAGCATTATTGGTGCCAAAATGGATACAAAGATTCTAAGGGCAACACAATAAAGCATAAAAACACTTTGGATGAAGGAGACAGACCTTAAAGGTAGGTTACCACATGCCATTCATACATTGAATCATCAACGTATAAGAACACATATTGTAGGGAATTCTTTGGCAGATGAAGTGGCCAAATCTGCAGTTGCGACTGCAACAGTTGCTGCAATTGCTCATTCTCATACGAGGGTAGACAATGATATATTAGCTGCTGTTAATGCTACAAGTGACTGCACCACTTTACCTAGAAGCCTCCCGACTAAATACACATATCATTTAAGTGAACAAAATTTTCCCTTTGTTACAATTCCTAAACCTAGTGATCGCAGGCTAGCCTTAGTGACAGCTGTGCATGAAGGTGTTGCTAATGCAAATGCAGGTGTGGCGGCCACTATTTCATTGTTACAGCAACGTTATTGGTGACAAGGCTTATTCAAACAGGCAAAGAATTATGTCCTGTTGTGACATAATTCAACAAATTAAATCCTCCACCGTGGCTCGTCCACCTCAGACACACCAACAAACTACTTGGCTGCATTTATTTGGACCACTGTGGTCCTCTTAATTCAGATGGAGCTTTTAGATTTATCCTAGTTGCAGTTGATTCTTGCTCCAGGTTCCTCTGGGTTTGCTCACAACTTTCGGCTGATGCTTGCACAGTTACTAAAGATCTGCAAGTCTTTATCGGCCCATATGCATGCACTACATTCCACTTGGACCAGGGCCCTGCTTTCGCCTCGAAAGCGTATAGGGATTCAATGGCTTCCCTAAGTGTAGAGATACATTATTCTTCTACATATCAGACTGAGGGCAATTCTGTTGTCGAGAGAATGAACCATGACTAAGAGCAGTCCTTAACAGCTAGAGTATTGGGTACAGGGCGTAGTTGGATCTACCACCTATATGGGGTGCAACAAGCACTAAACAATCTCCCTACAATATTTCTCCATATGAGGTCCCTTTTGGCTTCTAAATGTATATTACAGACCTTGACGGTCCAGACATTGCGGCAGCAGCCATGCCCTTTGACCTAAATGATCGTTGTGCTGTCTTACAGGACTTACAAACTTCCATGATGGCCAATTCAATGAGCTGTTGAAGACGTCTGACTCTAGGAATCAAGGAGTACCCAGCACCTTCCGGCTGGATTCCACAAACTGGGGATCTTGTTCATGAACGGATTGCGGTGGAAACGGAGTTTGGCCCAACATACTGATACCGGTGCCTGTCCTTGGCATCCAACGTACAAGAACTGTAATTTTTCCACCACTTGCTGGTTCTAAAGACAATTGTTTTGTCTCCATTAATCACATCAAATTACATCATGTGGGTGATTTTAAACAGTAGGCCACGAGGAGTCCTTGGTAGTTCCCTAAGTCCTCTCACTACCATACAAGAAATTCCTCTTCAGCTTGTGAGAACCATTGAAGCTGTTTCTCCCCAGCTGGGGGGGGGAGGGGGAAGGCAGAGAATGAACTTCAGTTGATTCCCAATACCGCTACGAATCCCAGCCACACGATTGAAATGAGTGCTGTACTTACTGCTACATCTACTGCAGCTGATGTTGTTGCTACTGATCCACCTCTCACAGACTTTACCGATTCTCTTGCAGCACCTCCGGCTCCAGTTTTTCAACAAAATGCTTCTGGTTATTATGTGGGACCAGATAATTTTTCATCCAACTCTTTTGACAGTTCCTCCATTTTAGACACTCCACCTACAAAGGCCTGTGTTTTCTTTTCATGGCTTAAACACGCTTATCTAGTTCCTCCTTGGATATATGTTCAAATAACACTTTCCTTATTTTTTCTAATGCTTTGGATTGGATTTGTGACTGTTTTCTTTTTACTGATAAATGCCCATTACCTCACAGAACGCTCTGCCACAGAACTGGTTGATGAGGTATTAACACTTCACTCATTTTCACATAAACTTAAAAGAGACTTGTCCATTGCGAACATTTCAGATGTTCCAGTGACTGATTTTGTTTGGGATAAAGTGCCTTACGATATCTTGAGACCAATGGAAATTCAGCAGATTCCTTATGTATTTAGGGTTTCAATGGGTGATGTTATTGTAGCTGGCTTACATTCTGATGATTGGGATATTGAAACTGTGAACTCCACACTCTTGGAGCTGGAATACTACACAGTTTTTTAATCAACGGACCTGTATTTAAATTCTGTTATTTATGGTGAAATTTTCTGTTACCATCATTATGGACATCATTGTTTGCATTGAGCTACTGTTCAATGCACATGTTTTTAATTATACACGATGGGAACATTGTCCTACTCCCTCACAAGGGAGCTCCAAAATATGAAGGGGAAAATTCACATAATTTTCTGGATACGATACATTAGATCCCAAATTTAATTATTTTAAACTTGTCCCTACACCACCAAAGAAATATATGCTCACACAAACCAAGCTAATATATACAGACTTGTTTGTCACACAATTAGCCATAAAAGGCTATGGGGCACATGCATCAAAGCTTTTTGCGATCGCAAACGGTGCGATTCGCAAAAACCGTCCGTTTGCGATCGCAAAATGGCTTTTGCGATGCATTAAACAATTTGGCATGCGCAATTTTGGTAATCGCAATATTTTGCGATTTCCCAAATGCGATGTACATTAAGGAATCGCAATTTGCGATTCCTTAAATCTAATGCAAAAGCACTTTCAAATAGCGATTTCGCTATTTGGGGCCATAATTTACTGTAAAATAAAACAAAACGGTATTTTGCAAAAACTTTGAAAAATGCACTAAAGTGCATTTTTCAAAGTTTCATGTCACACACACACATGCCCTTGGGGCATGTGTGGGGCATGTGACATGAAACTTTGAAAAATGCACTTTAGTGCATTTTTCTAAGTTTTTGCAAAATACCGTTTTGCCCTTGGGGCATGTGTGTGCGCAACATGGGTGCACAGTACAATTTCAGGGGTGCAACAGGGTATCCTTTTGACAACCTTGCACCCTTGAAATTGCATGCGCAATTTGCGAGTACCAATTGGGGCTCGCAATTTGCGCATTCAATTTCCAAATTCTTTCCTATGGGCCTGTAGGCCCATAGGAATGAATGGGAAGCCATTCCTTAATTGCGACTCGCAATTTGCGAGTCGCAATTAAGGAATGTATAGGAATCGCTATTTTTATAGTGATTCCTACATGCATAGGCTTTTGCGAGTCCTTAATAATCGCAATTAAGGACTCGCAAAATCCTACCTTGATGCATGTGCCTGTATGATTATAAGAAGGATACCATTGACATGAAATCAATCCGGGATACCAAATCTTCGCAAGTTCAGGGGACAGACACCTTGTTCCATGCCTGTTTATTCCCACATAAATTATTGTTCTGATTGATACAGTTCAGCAGACTACTTGTCTGATACTGGGAAAAATTAAAGACATGAATGCACCAAAAATTGCTTCCATTGCCCGATTTGATAATTGGCAACATCTAACAAATTACACTGAAGAGCAACTCAATAGCTTGTTCCAGAATGGAACATTTAAAGCCACACTTCCAATCAATCATTGGGTGGTGAAGCGCAACTACTCACCCAAGAGGGTCTCAAGCCGCTGTGGAGGGGCGCAGCTCCCGGACGTTCACGGCGATTCGTCAAAGAGCAAGGTCTTGAGGTCCTTCATGAACTTGGAGAGTGTTGGAGTCTGTCAGAGGTGAAGAGGGAGGGTGTTCCATGCCTTGGCCACGAGGAAGGAGAAGGAACGAGCTCCTGTTCTGGTCTTCTAGATGCACGGCACCTTAGTAAGGGTGAGCTGGGCTGAGCGGAGGGATCTTTGGGGTGCGTGGAAAGAGAGGCGGTGGTTCAGGTAGGCAGGTCAGTGTTGTGGGGGGCTTTGTGAGCGTGGGTGAGAAGCTTGAAGGTGATTCTCTTCTCAACGGGGAGCCAATGTAATGTCCGCAGGTGTTGGGTGATGTGGCAGTAGCAAGGTAGGTTGAGGACTAGTCGGGTGGAGGCATTCTGGACGTTCTGGAGTTTGCGGATAAGGTTCTTGTTGATCCGGGCGTAAAGTGCGTTGCCGTAGTCCAGCCTGCTAGTGATGAGGGCATGGGGAACTGTTTTCCTGTTCTCGAGGGGAATCCAGTTGAAGCTCTTTCGTAGGAGATGGAGGGTGTGGAAGCAGGAAGAAGAGACTGCATTGATTTGATGGTCCATTTTGAGTTCGGAGTCCAGGATGATTCCAAGGTTGCATGCGTGGTCAGTGGGGGAGGGTGGGTTCCCGAGGGTGGGGGGCCACCATGTGTCGTTCCAGACATTGAGGTGTGGGCCCATGATGAGTAATTCGGTTTTGTCCGTGTTGAGTTGTAGGCAGCTGTTCTTCATCCACCTGGCTACAGCTTCCATTCCTTCTTGAAAGTTGTGTTTGGAGATGTTGGTTTCGTTGGATAGGGAGAGGATGAGTTGGGTGTCGTCTGCATAGGATACAATGTTGAGTCCGTGGGATCTGACGAAGGGTGCGAGCGGGGCCAAGTAGATGTTGAACAGGGTGGGGCTGATGGAGGATCCTTGGGGGACTCTGCAGGTGGTCGATGTGGGATCCGAGAAAAGGGTGGGAGTCTGACCCGCTGCGTTCTGCCGGATAGGAATGAGGGATCCAGTCGAGGGCCTTTTTCCAGATTCCTGCGTCGTGTAGTCTGAGGGCTAGGGTGCGGAGAGAGACTGTGTTGAAGGCTGCGGAGAGGTCTAGGAGGATGAGGGCCGCAGTCTCTCCTCTGTCGAGGAGGGAGCAGATGTCGTCTGTCGCAGTGAGAAGGGTGGTTTCGGTACTGTGGTTTTTCCTGAAGCCGGATTGGGAGGAGTCGAGGATGCTGTTTCCTTCTATGAAGGTTGTGAGCTGGCTGTTGATGGCTTTTTCGATGACTTTCGCCGGGTACAGAAGTGAAGAGGTCGGTGTGAGGTTTTTGAGGTCGGTGTGGTCCGCCGAGGGGTTTTTCAGGAGAGGGTTGATCTCGGCCTCTTTCCAGTCTCAAAGGAGCAGTTGATGATTCGTCGAAGCTCGGGGCGATGATGTCGTGGCTCTGTGGTAGATGTGGTGGTGGCATGGGTCCGTAGGGGCTCCGGAGGGGGTTGACTTCATAGTCTTCAGGGTGTCTTCGATGGTGAGGGCGGTCCAGCTGTCAAGTGTAGGCTGCATGGTGTAGGGAATGGTGGGTATAGGTTCCGCGTGTAGGTTGTCGTCGTCGAAGTTGTCATAGATGGTTTTGATTTTGTGATGGAAGAAGGCGCTGAGTCTGTCGCAGAGGTCCTGGGAAGGGGGATGTTGGTTGTCTTACTGTTGGGTTGGGCGAACTCTTTGATGATGCTGTAGAGTTCCTTGCTGTTGTGTGAGTGGGCAGAGATTCTGTCCTGGAGTGCTTTCTTCATTGTGTATCTGATGAGCTGGTGGTGGGCGGCGGTGGCTGCTTTGAAGTTGTCAAGGTCTGCTGTAGTTTTGGAGTTCCTCCATATCTTTTCTTGGCTTCTGCGGGTTCGTCTCGATTCTCGGAGTTTGGTGGAGAACCAGTTGGCTCTCTTGGCGTGTGGGTTGGTAGTTTTCTTGAGTGGGGCGATGGTGTTGGCGCAGTCGGTGATCCAGTTGTGTAGGGTTCGGGCGGCGGTGGTAGGGTCATCGTCCGTGGCAGTGGGAGCGGAGCTGCTGAGGGAGGCAGTGAGCTGGTCATCGGAGATCTTGTTCCAGTTCCTGCGGTGGAGCTGGTGTGAACGTTTGCGGGTGATGTTAGTTTTGAAGGTGAAGTCAACGCAGCGGTAGTCTGTCCAAGGGAGTTCAGAGGTGTGGCTGAAGGTGATGGAGTTTACTGCTATGAAGATGGGGTCAAGGGTGTGTCCTGCAGAGTGCGTGGGTTCGGGTACGATCTGTTTGAGTCCGATGTTGAGGAGGTTGTCTAGGAGGGAGTAGGAGTTGGGGTCATGGAGGCTCGCGAGGTGGAAATTGAGGTCTCCCAGCAAGGTGAAGTCGGTGGAGGTGAAGGTCTGCGGGGTGATGATGTCGGTGATGGAGTAGGAGAAAGGTGCGTGGGGTCCGGGGGGTCTGTAGATGAGGGTGCCTCGGAGGGTGGTGGTCAGATTGGTCTGTATCTTGAAATGAAGGTGTTCCATCAGGTCTGTGGGTCCGTCGGTGTGGGTGCTCAGTCGGAGGTTGGATTTGTGAGCGATGGCAATGCCTCCTCTGGGGCAGTTGAGGCGGTCCTTCTGGGAGAACTTGTAGCCTTCGGGGATGGCGAATGCGATGTTGGGTACTGAGGCGGCATTCGTCCAGGTTTCTGTGAGAAAGGCGATGTCGGGGGAGGTGCTGTCGAGGAGGTCCCAGATTTCCGTGGCGTGTCTGTGGAGGGAGCGGACGTTGAGGAGGATGCAGTGCAGGGTTTGGGGTGCGATTAAATTGTGGCTGGGTTGGGGTGGGTCCTGGGTCTGGTTGAGGTCTAAGGAGTTGCGGCAGTGGCGGCAGGTGAAGGGTCCGTGGGTGTCGATAGGTGAAGAGCGCTTGCAGTTGCTGTCCTGGCCTGTGTTGAGAGTGTGGAGGGCTGATGAGGTGTAGTGCTGGCGGGTCAGAGGACCAGGGTCCCTGGTGCTGGTCCCGATCGGGTCGCAGACGGCGCAGATGGGCTTTCCTTTGGCATGCCAGCGGTGCGGTAGCGCAGCAGCCGCCATTAAGTAGAGGTCAGGGGGGAAGGCGGGACAGCTGGGAGGCAGGAGCGGGAACACGCTGGAGGGGCCGCGGGGGCAGAAGTGGCAGAAAACTGCAAAAGCGGAAAGAAAACAAGAAGAATGCGAATAAGGTAAAAAACAAAAAAGGGACAGAAAAAGGCAGAAAAAAGAAAATAAATGAGGAAAAAGGCAAGAAATGGAAAAGAGTAGAACAGGCACAGCAGCGGAGATGAGTATAGGGTGGCACAGAGCCACAGAAGCCTAGAACAGGCACGGAAGCGGAGACGAGCAGAAGGAGGCACAGAAGCCTCGAACACCAACACCAAGACTAACACCAACCTTGCAGTGCTGGGGACAGGCACTCTACGGTGGAGCTGCCCAAGGGGAAGAGCAGTATTCTGACCACGAGGTCAAAGGTCTTGCTCACCCTGTTGCGCAGCGGCCGCCATTAAGTAGGGGTCGGGGGAGGGCGGGGCAGCTGGGAGGTGGGAGCAGGAACACACGGGAAGGGGAGGGGCCACGAGGGCAGCAGCGGAGGAAAACAGCATAAGGGGGAAGAAAACAAGAAGAACGGGAATGAGGCAAAAAACAAAAAGGGGCAGAAAAAAAAATGAGGAAAAGGGTAAGGAATGGAAAAGAGTAGAACAGGCACGGCAGCAGAGACGAGTAGAGGGAGGCACAGAAGCCTAGAACAGGTGCGGAAGCGGAGACGAGTAGAAGGAGGCACAGAAGCCTCAAACACCAACACCAACTTTGCAGCGCTGGGGGCAGGCACTCTACGGAGGAGCTGTGCGAGGGGAAGAGCAGTGTTCTGACCAGGTGGTCAGAGGTCTTGCTCCTTTCAGGTCCAATGGGTGGTTATTGTGGCCAGTAGAGACAAATGGTTGCTATGCTCATGTTTTGAATTCCACACCAGGGTTTAAAGCAAGCAGACCCAACCCCTGTTATTCCCATTCTCAACACTCAGGTATTGTCACGATCTATTCAGTAGGGAAATTGTGCCAACAATGGTTGGAGCACTCCACACTGTCTGCAGTAAAACAGCATCTTTCTCTCCTTTCGGAGGACAAGTACCTATCTGATTTTTTATTGGGTCCTAAGTCTCTGCGTTCAAAAAGATTTATGTATACCGCATATGATGAAATTTGGAAATGATCACAAATGGAAGTTTCTGCATGTTTACGACAGATTGATCAAGATAACTTGGATAAAGTACTTGCTGTTGTTGATTTTAGTATTGATACGTTGTCTTCTTGCATTTACAACTTGAATAACATTTTGTCGTCAGTTATCGATATTATGCAAAGCGACACTTCTTCTTTGTACCATGGGCAACGTCAGCTTAGATCTATCATGCAGTTTAGCTGGGCATCTCAAGTCCTTAAAAGTGGCACGTGCCATGGCATTACCTTAATTCTACACAGCTATTCTTGCCTTTCAATCTGACACACTAACAACGGCTCATGGCCAAAAAAGATGCCACTTACACAATGTTACACCTTGAGAAGTTAGAACAGCTCACTTTCACAATAGCAGAAACACCCTCTGCAGTGTGGCTAATACATGGTGTAATATCTTTGCCAATTTCCACGTTCCAGTTCACAGCTTGCATGAAACATTTCCTGGTGGGAAGATATGAAGCCCTTGGGAGGAGTTTTATTCATGAAGCCCTAGGGAGGAGCTTTATTCATGAGTTATGGTCTCTCACATTCTCTTATCGATGTGAGTGGGCTGAGAAAGAGGTATTTCTTATTGGAAAGGAATGCGACTCTTTTGTTGGTCACTCACTTGTCTGTAAACACGTTATCATTCACGGTGCGTGCAATGCTTCGATAGCAAATTTGGCCTGTTATCTAAAAGGAATACCAGCCCCTTCAATTCTCCCCCTCATCACTGTCCTTTCAAATGGAAGCTATTTAATGCGAAGCAACCAAGACTGTTGCGGCATGAAGGCCAGGATCCCAAATATTTTATTGGTCTCCCAAGTAGAGACCTGCTGCAATAAAGTGATTATTTTCTCCCTACACAGACTGTCTCTGATATCTCATTGTTGCCTTCAATTCCAACCTTGAAGGCAGAGTTTAAGAAGCTAAAGCAACTGAGAGCTCTATTGTTTCAAAAGGACATGGCATTAACATCTGCCCAAGAAACTTTTGAACTGCAGGTTGCAAGGACATCTAGCAAAATACAGTCCTTCTTGAATACCAATCTTCCATTACATTTCGGCGAGCTAGTGCACAGAATATTTAATGCCTCGAATACTGCCAGTAAAGAACACTTTTTTAAAGTAATTGAGACTGGCTTAGTCAGCACCTTCCAGAAGATTTTTGGAGTAATACCGGCATTTATTCATTCATTATTTTCCAGTGTGTTCGGGGGCATACCCTTGCTGTTATTCCTCATTTGGTGCATTTTGGTTCTATTTTTGCTACTCCACAATGGACGTTCCATTTCGAAGCCCATTGCTACTGGAACTACCACCTTGAGTGCAAAATACGACTCTTTGAAGTCTGATTGCTCCAGGAACTGAACACTGACTGGTCATTGTCATTTTGACCCACCTGGTTTACCTGGGTTAAGCCCATGTTTCATTGCCTATGGTGCCCCTTGAAATGGGCACTGGATGTCTGCTTGACTCTGCAGTTTCCTGTGGACATAAACCTGTTGATGAGCCCGATAATGACCCATTTTCTGAGTTGTCCCATGAACTTGCAGTTGCTTCAGGATGCTTGGTACGAGCCACTCCCTCCGGAGAGATGGGTGCCTCAGCACCAGGAATAACGACCTTTGGCTCTAATAACACAGGTGCATGTTGCCAGGCTGCTTCCTCAACATCGGCTTATAATGAGGATCATGTCTGTTCTTTGGAGCTTTTAAATGTAGCAAATATGGAATCATTGTCTGTGTAGATAGAATCCATTCTGGATTTACTAGACATTGATCGTAAACTTCCTTCGTGTCTTTCTTTTCTTTACTATGGACTTGCATGAATGAGAACGAAAGGTGATGGTCTGTTTCCATGGTTCCCCTGGGGACTAGAGGTTCATGTTCTAGGTTTGCCGAGATTACCTGTTAGTCTGGAAAGGTTAGTAGTGCAGGTGAGGCACTGTTAGCTCGTCAGATTTGGGCCTAAATATTCTGATGTGGTAGAGAGATGTGGTAGAGAGACTCAGTCCCTGAAGTCCTGTTCTCCCAAGGCACAGTTCTGTTTCCAAACAGAATACCTGCAACAATAACAATCCACCCTAGAAGGCCTACAGGCTTTAACATATGCTTTTCACAATAAATAAGCAAGGCCTACTCGCTTTGTCATAATTTTTCACAATAAACTAATCAGACATTTGGCATTGAGCATCAATACCAGAGTGAACCAATCAGGTATATTGCCTTTATCATTGTCTGGTCTCCATGACCTAATCAGTCCTACTGTATGGGGCATGAAATTTCAACAAGACGTCCATCAGGAATAAATACAAAATTACAATAAACAAAACAAAATAGTATTCCTCCTAAGTGGGCTAAAGAAGGATCAGTCAAAGAATGGAAATCTTGCCTAGCGTGGTCTGTAAGATTCCATGTGACAAAATATCTTTCAATAGGTGTTAAAACAGTGTAACAACAATCCACCCTTAAATGTTTATTGTCTTTAACATGTGCTATATGTATATGCATGTGTTTGTATGTCTGTATTATTTTTTATTAGTTGCCTTTGTTTTAACTTTTCCTAATAACAGGACAAAACTAGAGTCTTGATCATTCCCTTGCCACCATAACCAACTAAGTCCTGAAATACTGAGCATAAGCTTTCCCAGAAGGCAAAATGTGAAATACAAGCATTTTTTCAGTGGAAGCACACAGCTGCTGCCAAATCCACTGCTGTTGTTAAGGATATCAACATCTAGGCAGAGTTGAAGCACCACTCTTAGTAATGGTTCAGAAATCTCTTTTTCTGTTGGTCACATAAGGTCTCACAACAGATGCTCTGCCAAGCCAGACCTATAAATGGTCGGGGACCACTCAAAAAATAGATTTTCTTACTCATGAATTGTCACAGACTTGTTACAAAGATACATGACCACTGTTATCAACATCATAGATATTTGGTTCTGTAGTGTAACTGAAAACCTGTTCTTGATAAGAGAACAAATTGCCTTATATACTTTAGCTACTTCCAGAGAACCTTGTTCTGCGGGCATTTTTTTTTCTTCATTTGTTTTGAAAACTTTCATATTTATAATATGAAACTACATTAGATCATCCATCTTTTCTCCTCCCCCATATCTTGCATAGAGAGAGAGAGAGTTTGACTTGGCCTTGTTTGTGCAATATTTTTTGTAGACCATAGTCCAGGGCTGCTCAAAGTATGGTTTGGGGACGCTTGTGGCCCTCCTGACCTTTACATAGATTTAAGAAGTGGTCCCTTCAGTTACTAGACAGTTCTTGTAACGTATGTTATTTTCTTCTCTCAGACGGCCCCCTCATTTCACTTCACATTTCCCAGATGTGGGATGTCTCTGTAGTCCGGTAGTTCTCTCTTTCCCTTGTTCACAATCCATGCATGTTACCATTTATGAAGTTCCTGCAGCCTAGGCCGTGCTCACCAGCTGAGGCCTAAATATTCTGATGTGGTAGAGAGATGTGGTAGAGAGACTCAGTCCCTGAAGTCCTGTTCTCCCAAGGCACAGTTCTGTTTCCAAACAGAATACCTGCAACAATAACAATCCACCCTAGAAGGCCTACAGGCTTTAACATATGCTTTTCACAATAAATAAGCAAGGCCTACTCGCTTTGTCATAATTTTTCACAATAAACTAATCAGACATTTGGCATTGAGCATCAATACCAGAGTGAACCAATCAGGTATATTGCCTTTATCATTGTCTGGTCTCCATGACCTAATCAGTCCTACTGTATGGGGCATGAAATTTCAACAAGACGTCCATCAGGAATAAATACAAAATTACAATAAACAAAACAAAATAGTATTCCTCCTAAGTGGGCTAAAGAAGGATCCAGTCAAAGAATGGAAATCTTGCCTAGCGTGGTCTGTAAGATTCCATGTGACAAAATATCTTTCAATAGGTGTTAAAACAGTGTAACAACAATCCACCCTTAAATGTTTATTGTCTTTAACATGTGCTATATGTATATGCATGTGTTTGTATGTCTGTATTATTTTTATTAGTTGCCTTTGTTTTAACTTTTCCTAATAACAGGACAAAACTAGAGTCTTGATCATTCCCTTGCCACCATAACCAACTAAGTCCTGAAATACTGAGCATAAGCTTTCCCAGAAGGCAAAATGTGAAATACAAGCATTTTTTCAGTGGAAGCACACAGCTGCTGCCAAATCCACTGCTGTTGTTAAGGATATCAACATCTAGGCAGAGTTGAAGCACCACTCTTAGTAATGGTTCAGAAATCTCTTTTTCTGTTGGTCACATAAGGTCTCACAACAGATGCTCTGCCAAGCCAGACCTATAAATGGTCGGGGACCACTCAAAAAATAGATTTTCTTACTCATGAATTGTCACAGACTTGTTACAAAGATACATGACCACTGTTATCAACATCATAGATATTTGGTTCTGTAGTGTAACTGAAAACCTGTTCTTGATAAGAGAACAAATTGCCTTATATACTTTAGCTACTTCCAGAGAACCTTGTTCTGCGGGCATTTTTTTCTTCATTTGTTTTGAAAACTTTCATATTTATAATATGAAACTACATTAGATCATCCATCTTTTCTCCTCCCCATATCTTGCATAGAGAGAGAGAGAGTTTGACTTGGCCTTGTTTGTGCAATATTTTTTGTAGACCATAGTCCAGGGCTGCTCAAAGTATGGTTTGGGGACGCTTGTGGCCCTCCTGACCTTTACATAGATTTAAGAAGTGGTCCCTTCAGTTACTAGACAGTTCTTGTAACGTATGCTATTTTCTTCTCTCAGACGGCCCCCTCATTTCACTTCACATTTCCCAGATGTGGGATGTCTCTGTAGTCCGGTAGTTCTCTCTTTCCCTTGTTCACAATCCATGCATGTTACCATTTATGAAGTTCCTGCAGCCTAGGCCGTGCTCACCAGCTGAGGCAGGGGCTATGCTGCTCCTATGCTGCTCTTTCTATGCCTGTGTCAGGCTGCAGGGAGTCTGTGTCGGGCTGCAGGGAGTCACCCCAGCCAAGTCTAGCCAAGGTCACTACTATCCTCTGGCTCTAGTCACTAGTGCAAAGGTGTATACACTCTCCAGATGGAAGTGGTGGGCAGCCTAGTGGGGACCCATTTTCAGGGGTGTTTACCAGGGCCCAGTCTAACACCAACCAGTTACACAAAGCTGATAGCCCATTCTGGGTCACAGTGGGGATCCAGGCAGAGATCAAAGGATTCATTGATGATTGTGCTTGTTTCAAGGGCAGGGTGCTCAAAGAGTCGTTTGGACCTGAAGGTTCTTGACTTGAAGATAGGATGATCTCCTCCAGAAGCCACCTTGCCAGCAAGTGGGGGAAACACAAAGATGGAATGTCCCCTCTAAGTAAACCATCAGAAGGTAAAGAAGCCATGGCAGAAAAAATCTCCAGAAGCTTGCCGACAGTAATAGCACCAGGCACTGGCAAAGGGGCGAGCAGTGGAAAAATAAGCAAAAAAAAACCAGACTAGAGTCCAGGAGCATTGCGAAATAGTGGAATGTGACCTGGAAATGGAACTGGGACCCACAGAAGTATTTCCTTCATGTTAGTTAGGGAAAGCTCCATTAAAGTATATGAGACGGAAGCCATGATGGGTTAGGTTGGTGACCAGGAAGTCCCGTCCCATTATGGCCCTGTCATTTCCTGCTGCTGATTCCTTCACAATGCCCAGGCAAGCCATGCAAGATCCCCAAACCCCCCCATCACCTTGGATGGACGCTACCAGAAAAACACTGAGGGGTGAAGAGGAGCACGTCTGAGCAGCAAATTACTTTGTGAGCTTGCCCTGAAGGCACGCCCACCATTGCCGCTCAGAGGATTGAGTCTCACCGGTAGTCAAAAGAACGTGGCACATGAGCAGGTCCAACAGTATACCCACCCTCTCGGGGCTCCAGGCTTATGAGGATGTAGTCGAAAGAATCTCTATAATACCGCATAGGGCAACAAAAAGACCCGGTTACTACATGTAGCATTGTAAAAGCATCATAAAAGTTATTCCAAGGTCTGGTTTGTACGTTCACTGAGGCCACTGAGCTTGAGGATAGAACACTTAAGACAATTATCTAGAGATTCCAAGAGTTGAACAAGCAACTTTCCAAATATTCAGAGACAAACTGTGGTCCTCTATGAGAAACAATCATGGAAGGAAGTGCATACAGATGACAGATATCTTCAATAAACCATTTAGCCATAATTTGTGCTGTAGGGACTCTTTTAAATCTTAAAAAGTGTACCGTCTTAGAGAATGCACCAACAGTCATCATGATCAGAGTAAATCCTTTAGATGGGGCAAATCCACTATAACATCTGTTGAGATTGTGTGTGACAATTCAGGAGCTATTTGCAGAGGACGAAGACCATAGGTTTTAGAGTGAGAAGGTTTAAAATGGGGCATATGATACAAGAAGACACATATTGCTCCACATCCTTCACTACTGTAGGCCACCAGAAAGATCAAAGGATTAAATGTAAAGAATTCATTTTGCCCTAATGGCATGCGCTTAAAGAGTCATGGCATAAGTTCAAAACTGTCCTTTGTAACACTGGTTCCATAATGAATAAAGGGCCAGATGTACGACCCTTACATTTTGCGACTCGCAATTTGCCACTCGCAAAATGCAATGTACAACAGTGTCACAGACACTGTTAGCAATTCCCATGGGGTCGCAAATTGCATACCTCATCAATATTCATCAGGCAAGCGCAATTTGTGACCCCATTGGGAATGGCTAGCACTCTGAGGGATGGTGGCCTGCTGGTTTCAGCAGACCACCATGTCTGGGACTGCTTTTTAAATAAATCAATTTAAAAAAAAAAAAATTTTAAAGAAAAATGAAACTTTTCAGTTTCATTTTTTAAGGGCAGGCAATTGTCCCTGGGACCACTGCCTGCTCTTAAAATATTTTCTCACACACTCACAAAGGGGAAGGCGTCCCTTGGGGACCCCTTCCCATTTGCTAGTGGTTTACCACCTACTTGAAGTAGGTGGTAAACTGCGAGTGTTTTGCGGCCGCAAATGCGGTTGCAAAACAATAGTACATGGCAGTGATTCTCGCTGTTAGGAAGGGATGCCCCTTCCTAATAGCAAGAGTCACAAACGCTATTTTGTGAGTCAGTGACTCGCAAAATAGCGTTTGTACATACAATTACCCTTTTTTGCGGTCGCAATACGGCCGATCTCCCGTTTGCAAGCGCAAAACAGGGTTGGAAATCTGGCCAAAAGTCTTATTACAGAAAGATATTTCACTTTGTATATGAATTTTAAAAAATATTTGTAAATCTTTCATTTCTTCCTGATTCAAAAAAAGATACGTTTGTTGAACCTCAGCCAAAAAATAAGTGCCTAGTGAAAATATTCATCCAGGAGCCAAAATGGTTTGAGTTTGTACCCAGGGCCGGACTGGCCGTTGCGGGTACCAGGCGTTTCCCCGGTAGGCCGCCAGGGAGGGGGCCGGTTTTAGGCCCTGGGAGGCCGTTTTTGTTACCGGCGGTCAACATGGGATGAATCTTGGAGAGAAAGCGTATCTGCGAGGACATTACTGGATCCAAGAATATAAGTTATCACGAAATCAAATTGTGAAAATGAATATGCCCAATGGGCCAGTCAACTGTTCGGACACTGAAACTCCTGTAACACTTGAAGGTTACAATGGGCTGTTCTGATGAATAACCTAGCCTTAGAGAAGATATCTACATTCTATGAAGGCCTCTTTCATAGCCAACAACTCCTTCTCAATCTTCGAGCAATTCTGTTCTGAAAGAGACAAGATTCTTGAATGGTAAAATATGGGATGCTCCAATATAACGTCTTCTTGCTTTTGTAGAAGTGCAGCTCGAAGACCTCTTTCAGAGGCATCTCTTTCCACTATGAATTTCTTCAAGGGGTCTCTGGCTGTCTAAATACCAGGGCCACAGTTAAGGCCTTTTTCAGGTCCTGAAAGGCTGCTTCAGCTCAAGCATCCACAGAAAATCCGAAATTTAAGTTTTCCTTTTTGAATAGCCTATAAAATTCGGCAAATCCTAGAAAACGCTGGTTTTCTTGACTGAAGAGGGAGGTGACCAATTCAACATGACTTGCATCTGTCTAAGATCCATCGAGAGACCTTTGGGAGATATTATAAACCCAAGGTATTCTACTTTAGTCTGCTCAACAAGCACTACAAAATTCAAGGACAGTTAAGCCTCAATGCACTCTCAGCCATGACTGAGAAAAGCTGCATGACTTATAGACATATATTTTATTCCTCCAACTAAGCATAACAGGCTTTTGGTGCTCTTTTTCACTTCTTGCTAACAATAAGATATTGACCTGCTGTTCTATTTTCAAAAGGCCTTTTGAATTCTCTAGTGACACATTATATGCCCCTAGGATGCATTGCTATTTTTGTCTAAGGACGAATGGATTTTTTTTTAAAGTTTTATAGATAGGACCAACATTCTTAACACGTACATTTCCTCTAAATTGGTTATATTTTTGTATTATTGTTGCTAGCTTAAAGTTAAACACATTTTCCTTTGCATCCAATTGTTGTACATCCACAATTTAAAATTCACAGGAGCTTGGTGAAGAGTTCTGAAAAGAATTGTTTGTCACTGTGAGGTCTAACTCGTGAAACGATATAACATCTTGGCTATAATTGCCCAGCAATTCTGGATCCGAGAAAAAATATTTAAGTTACATTTTTAATGATGAAGCATACATGACAATAAAGTTAGCAGTCCCTTTTACCCTTATGGCTAAAATGAACCATGTAATCAGTAGAATAATAAAAATATGGAGCATTGTGAGCATGACCCTAAAGTCGGCTAGAGGTTATTCATAAAAATCTAGGAGCCCACATACTTTATTACCACTGTGCTGACATAAGGTGCAATTAAAATCTCCGACCCAGATGATACATAACGGGGAGAATTTTAATGCTACTTTGTCAATTTCTTCTTTAAGTGAATTATAACCCCAGAGCTTTGAGGGTCGAAAATATTGTAGTACCAATTGACTAATAATAAAGTTACGTTGATCAGATTAAGACACACAATTAGCTGGTACCAAGGGGAGTCAATTACTTTTTCTATTACAAGCGCCTCGTACTGTACCGAGATCATGGTTACCAATCCACCCTTTGCCCTCCCAGACGAGGAAGGCTCTCCAAGGACATTTAAGGAAGAGTATCCATCTATATTGACATCCTTTCTACTCCACGTTTCCTGGGTACAGATAATATCAAATGATTTTACATACCGAACCCATACCTCATCTGTTAACTTTGAGGTGATCCCTGCAACATTCCAGGGAACAAACGAAGCAGGCGGCTGTTTTGATGGGAGTTTGACACTTGCACGGCGTTCCCCTCGGAACTGCTAGAATTCTGATCGGGTAAAAAGATGGTTGAACCCGGCCCTACCGTACTCGGGCACGTGCTGTGTAGCTGAGGTAGAGAACATTTGTCATACCCACGAGCCACCCTCAATGAAGGTTCCCTTGGATTCCCAGTTGTAACGGGGATGTTGACAAAATCATTAAAAGAATCATGTGAATTCTCCTCCGGCCTACCCCCTTTAGTGGATAGTCAATCTAATTCTTTTAAATCGCTTAATGGCGCAAATCGATTTCTATGAAACCAGGGTTGGGGCTGAAGGTGCTGATTTATCATCGGGCGTCTCTCTTCTTCCATATTGTAAATTACAGGTTTGGGTGGTGGATAAAAAAAACCCAGCGGTAATACAGAAATTGTGTGCTTGTTCACCGGTTGATTAACCGTCATGTCTAATATTGATTTTACCAGGCCTGGGGATCTAAAGGTCAGCACAACACAATCCCCTGCCAGGTTCTTGTTAGTTACACCTACCCACCCAATCCTGCGGGCCATCTTAAATTCTGAGAATAAAAGTCTGTTATCAAACCCTGTTTTTGTATTTACAAAGTGCAGTGCCCTATTTCTCGGAGAAAACCAGTTTTCCCTCTGGCCAGACGGCAACGGGGGAACATTGGCTAACACAATAATGTAAGGTGTAGTTTGTGGGGGGGGGTGCAAATTAATATCAGTGCCACTTGTAATTAAATTATCTATCTGCCGCCTCGCAAAAGTACTTTGGCTTTGCGGTCTATTATCTGGTTTGGCATATACCTGACCAACCGACTCCAAGTTTAAAGAGTCTATGGCCTGTCCATCTTTTCGGAGCAGACCCTGGCTCTGGGATGAGGACTCACTATCATACAAATGAGCCCTCCTTTGATCTAAAGCATCCTGTAACATCACTTTTGGTGGGGGAATCATGGTCCGCGCACCCCCTCCGGCAGCCCCATCCATAGTCCTGATTGGCCTATGCATGCGATCTCTTGGTGATGGAGGTGCGCTATTAGTTTTCTCTTCTAAACAGTGTAGCCTATTCTCTATATCAGTCAACTTTTGTAAGATGGGATTTAAATGTACTGATATTAATGCTTCCAATTTAACCCAAAAAGCCCCCCTCTCCCCTGTTGGCACAGTCAATGTAGATGCCTCCTCTACTTGAACTGTGCACAAGTTGACTTCTAAACTAGGTTCATTATCAATCTGTTCACGCTCTTCACTCAGAGGTTTAGACGAGAAATAATTCTGTTTTGATGATTTAATTGCTGCCTGCCCCTTTTTTTTCCTTTGCTGCGGTACCACACTCCCTCTACCCTTATTCTTAAGTCTCTGGCCTCTCGTTACGACATTTGGCCTAGCCTCTTTAATTATCTGTACCGTGCCATTATTAGGCATTGGGCTTGATAAATGTGGCCCACTGGTTTGAGGTTGAGGTTGACAGTCACCCAAACGTCCCTGTGAACCTAAGGTGCAGGAGTTAGTACAGACTGATTGAGTATGGGGATCCAAAGACAGTCTGCGCTCTGTTAACTCTATTTCATGAATGAGAGCAGATTCTGCCCTTAGTAAAAACGCATCCAACGTGCCAACTACCCCTTGTCCCACTTTTAGTTTTGACATGATTTACTTTCCCTCCTTTCCTTATACCAAAGTCAATAAAGTCAGTAGGGTCAATAATGTCAATAACAACGCACCGCAAGTTCAAACAGTACCTTTTAAGTTTGTGCGCTTATCAAAGGTGGCCTCCGATGTGGAAGCTGAAAATAATGTGGCCCTGCCCGGCCTCCTTCGGCCTCTGACGGGCGCAGACGAGCCCGCCCTTGGCCCGGGCTTTGCCCGGGCGCGGCCACGCCCGCACGCGTCCCGCGCTACGGGAGGCTGGCTGGTCTTTTATGCGCCTCTAGGCGCGGGGAGAGACGTCACGGCAGGCACCACTGCGGGGCTGCTGGGGGATGTAGTCACCCCAGCGGCGAGAAGGACTTGTTGGCCGTTCCCCTCACGGCAGACAAATGATGGCGTCAATGGCCGTTCCCCTCACGGCAGGTAGATGTTTGTGTGGCCGTTCCCCTAACGGCAATGGCAAAGTGCAAGGGCGCTGAGTTCCAGCATGGAATTTTTTTTTTTTTAAAGTTGTATAGATAGGACCAACATTCTTAACACATACATTTCCTCTAAATTGGTTATATTTTTGTATTATTGTTGCTAGCTTAAAGTTAAACACATTTTCCTTTGCATCCAATTGTTGTACATCCACAATTTAAAATTCACAGGAGCTTGGTTAAGAGTTCTGAAAAGAATTGTTTGTCACTGTGAGGTCTAACTCGTGAAACGATATAGCATATTGGCTATAATTGCCCAACAATTCTGGATCCGAGAAAAAAATATTTAAGTTACATTTTTAATGATGAAGCATACATGACAATAAAGTTAGCAGTCCCTTTTACCCTTATGGCTAAAATGAACCATGTAATCAGTAGAGTAATAAAAATATGGAGCATTGTGAGCATGACCCTTCAAACTCTGTGCAATCTATTAGATGTAAAGCTTTAAATCCACATTTTTCTAGTATTGTAATTTTTTGATTGTAATAATTATCTTCTATTTTAGTTTTGTATTTGATAGGTTGGGTACATACTGATAAATCAATCTTATGTGTATAACTTCATCAATTTTGTATTTTGTTTTATCAATGGTCGCAGTGATGTCTTTTCTTTTACAGCTTTTGTATGTCATTGGTGTGGATTCCACTCATTTTTGGTGGGTTTTAGATTAATTAATTTTAGTTTGAATTATTTTATTTCTTTGAAATTATTATTTTATGGTATTTTATCATATACAATAAATGTCACATTTACAAAATGACTCTAGTTACTCCAGGTTTTGGTGTGACTGGGGAGCGTGAAGAAGTCCGGCCATACATACCACATGGAAAAGTTTGATCTACAAAGGAAGCCTAATAGAACACTGTTGTGGAGAAAGACTTCTTCCTTCTTCTAACACCACAGGAGGCACTATCTCATCTACACTGTCTTCTGTCTCCACAAAGTTCCACTCACTAACAACTAAATACAGAGAGTGGTGGTGTCCTGTGTCTTTGTTGCCAGTCCTCATCCAAAACCATTAGTGAACTACCTCACACACTGTTTTGCTTCAAATGTTTTCAGAGTATTATTGTTGTTCTCATGTCCCTTTTTCCTGGTGTTGCTTCTTCTGTGGAGCGCCCAAGACAGTACCTTTGTGTGGTTAGAGCAGCATCAATCTACCTGTCATGCACAAGTGTTTATTCATTTTGGGGCCAGTTGGAAGGGTAGGAAGGCCTCATCTGACACCTTGAGTTGGACGATCAAGTGGATAATGTCTTTGGCCAATGAGCAAGAGGAACAATAACTGTCTTACATTTATATAGTTGCTGCAGCAGGAGGAATCACTCCTACAGTTTGTAGCACCCAACTATCTGGTTGCTGACTCTGCTCCTGTCATACTGGCCACTCATTTCACCACTCTGTTTTATAATCTCCTACTTTCTAATTATGCCAATTGGCAAAGGCCGGACTGGACATACTGGGCATCAGGCCTTTCCCAAGGAGACTGGAAAGGTGGGTGCTGATTTTGCTACTGGGCGCAGGTTTTGTAGCAGTGCAGCAGTTTTAAAAGCACTGCAGAGTTCCTTGTATATCCAACACTTTTCAGGCAACAATAAAAGTGGCAAGATAACTGATGATGAATGTACCTGCTGGAGAGAAATCGGATTTTTGTCCAGTGGCAGTTTTGACTCATCTAAGGTAGTGCAGAGGGTTAATATGTCGGTTGCAAAGAACGTGCGCTATGGAGATCACAGAACAGTATTTTATGTGCATAGCTCAGTGGGTTACTGCTTTTGTCACAGAGATCCTTTTGTTACTGTGCAGCTTATAAGTTACAATTGTAATCTAGTTTAGAAAGTTATTTTTTGTCCCAGTCTTTCATTCCCCTATTTTTGCTAAAAAGGGTTTCTTTGGGTAGAAATAAATTCTTATCAGTAAAGTCAACCCTAACCACTGTGTTACGTTCTGAATCCTGAGTTTGTCCTTCCCCAGACCAAGAGCTCTTAAAAAATGCCTACCAGAATGGATGACATGTGAATCCTACACCTTGTAGTACCCTTTGTCTTATGTAAGGTTTTCTATAGACTGATATACACATGTATGATTCATTGTCTCTGTATGTGTTTATGATGTAAAATTCTCTGACATCCTACACTTGTATGAGACCAGGGCCGGATTGGGAATGCAAACCAGCCCTGGCAATTACGTAGGACCGGCCAGGAGGGGTGGGGGGGCACTTTCTGTTACAGGGGGGCCAATATTGCAGCACTGCTGCAAAACCAGCCCCCAGTAACACAAACGGCCCCCATCGGTCCAAAACCGACCCCCACCCTTCTGGCCCACTGGGAAAACACCCAGTGCCCGCTCCGGCCAGTCCGGCCCTGTAAGAGGTGCTGTAAAACAAATCAAATACATGTGAGAGAGGGGCTTTGGAGAGATGAGGGGCACTGTTGGAGGGTGATAGTGAGGGAATCATTGAAGAGCACCAATAAAGACTGCCATATCCTGGTGCACTGTGAGGTCATCATTTACTATGTTTGAAAAACTAATACAATTAAATATATAATGAAAAAGGTGCTCTAGAATGAACCATTTCTGCCATTTTTCCCCCAAACTATCTTGGGGGGGGGGACAACCCACTAAACCCTCATGTAGTGGTCAGGCTAGCTCGCTGCGCTCGATCGCTATGCACCGTATGGGGGCTGATCTGACAAAATTTGCCAGGGCTGATTTGAGTTCCCAACCCGCCGATGCAATTGTTAGTGGGGTCCATCAAATCAGGTTGCATGTTGGAACAACACATGCCTTTAT
This sequence comes from Calotriton arnoldi, assembly GCA_963921515.1. Classification (NCBI taxonomy): domain Eukaryota; kingdom Metazoa; phylum Chordata; class Amphibia; order Caudata; family Salamandridae; genus Calotriton; species Calotriton arnoldi. Next base: position 131,360 of record CAWUFW010001104.1, read on the forward strand.
CACGCATGCTCTTACTCAGCAGTCTTTAGAAAGAATGCTTCTTTACCACGCATTCACGCATGTTCATTTCAACGACATGCCTTAGGGAGATCGCAGGACTGTGGATCAGTATAATTTACTAATCCAACTCTGCACAACAGTAGGGACTTTAAAGTCCAACGCCGCTTTCCCTAAGGCATGTCGTTGTAATGGCATGCGTGGTAAAGGAATGCGTGGTGAAGACACTTTCGTTGCAGTGCCCGTGTTGTAACTGCAGCACGTGGTTCGGCTGTCATGGTAAAGGCCGTTTCCCATCCAATCACTAATCAGAATTCCAGTTGATCTGTTACAAATGGTCCCTACTGGATGCAAATAATGAAGAAACTCGAAGAAAATTCAGATTTCAAATTGGTTATTGTTATTAATTGCTTTCAGTTTTATTTTTTAACTGGTACAATATTATATGTTTTTTTCTGATGGACATGTATTTATGGTACAATACAGTGCTAGATATGGATTGGCAGAAGTGTGGGGACTCAATAAAATCAAAGTAGCTAATTTCTATTCATAAGGGCGAGTTACCCTATCACCAGTGAGAAATCACTTTCAGGTTTAAGCGCAGAAAACACGGAACCGTATAAGTGTGAAGGGTTTGCATCAATGGGCTTTCCATCCCGATCTGACTGGGATTACCGCAGTTACCGCTTTCACTTTACTGGGACAAACACTACATCAAAAACACGTGACAGATTAAAAAAATAAAAATATTTGCTGTGAACTCAAAAGGCTGGATATTTTCCTGTCGTAGACAAAGGCCTTTAGTTGGGCTGAGGCGACCTTTGCAACCGGAGCTGGGGAGTGACGCGGGTGCTGCCGGGCATGGGTGGCACCGCTCTCTGCTGTTTGCCTTGGCAGCTGTGCCCTCTGCTGACGCAGGCCAAATCACCAGCCTGCCCAGCAGAAATTGCGGCGCGTGCCCTGAGGTGCCACACCGAACGGAAAATGTAACTGTATTTATATAGCGCTTCCTAGCCCTGTCGGCGCGCTGAATAGGAAGGAAGGATTAACGCTTTTTTATCAGAGCTAGTAAATGTTCTCTTAAATTAATAGCTACTTGTTGACTGGTGAACCTCGCACATTGACTGGGAGGACAAACCTCCCGCCCACTGCCAGAGGCCTATCCTGCCGGGATGTCGAGGCGCTACTTCTTCTGTGGAAGCCGCAGTTCTGACTCATGATCTTCCTCCTCCAGTCACATCTCCTGCAATGGGCCGGGCAGATTGTTACAACTCCCCTGTTTCACTTCTCCCAAGAGCTACTAAAAGCTGCAGTTGTTTGCGAGCTATTGGCAGTAAAAACCCAACAAAGGTGCCAGTGTGGGCTTTTTCCTTTAAACTTCTTCATCATGGAAAACTACTTTGAAGATGGTGAATGTGATGCTGATTGTGGAGCTGAGATAGGTTTTGCATGTGCTAGTGATTATGGTTCTCACTGTAAGGGTGAGTGGGGTGATAAAGGTGGGCGCATCTGTAGAGCTGATGAGGATTGTCAAGTGTATTAGGCTTCCAAATGCGCTGGTAAGTTTAGATGCAAATTGTGATTTTAGATCTTAGTGATTTTGGATGCTGTGGTGATTTTGGATGCTGTGGTGATTTTGGATGCTGTGGTGATGTTGGATGCTGTGGTGATTTTGGATGCTGTGGTGATTTTGGATGCTGTTGTGATGTTGGATGCTGTGGTGATGTTGGATGCTGTGGTGATTTTGGATGCTGTGGTGATGTTGGATGCTGTGGTGATGTTGGATGCTGTGGTGATGTTGGATGCTGTGGTGATGTTGGATGCTGTGGTCATTTTGGATGCTGTGGTGATGTTGGATGCTGTGGTGATTTTGGATGCTGTGGTGATGTTGGATGCTGTGGTCATTTTGGATGCTGTGGTAATGTTGGATGCTGTGGTGATTTTGGATGCTGTGGTGATGTTGGATGCTGTGGGGATTTTGGATGCTGTGGTGATTTTAGATTTGATTGTGATTACGGATGTGCTGATGATTGTTTTGTTATGTTGTAAGTATTTGTTTTGCACACTATCACCTGTGAGGATATCCTGTTGTTGTGCAGGTGTATGAGACACTGGGGAGGAGCCATGTCTGCAACTTCCTGCAGAATTCAAGAAGTGTGGAGGGGGCTTTGATGTGTAGAGGGAGGGCATTCCACGCTTTAAGAGCAAAGTAGGAGAAGACTGGAGCTGCGGTTCTGCTTTTGCGGATGCATGGGACGCACGCTAGTAAGAGTCCAACGAGTCATAGGTGTCTAGAAGGATGATGGAAGTGAATGCAGCTGTTCAGGTAGGTTGGGCCTGTGCTGTGTAATGCTTTGTATGTGTTGGTGAGGAGTATGAACTGTACGCCTTGTGTATCAGGAGCCAGTGAGCTCCGTCAGGTGTGGTGTGATGTGAGACCGGTGTGAGCAGTTGACGACGAGTCTGGCTGCTGCGTTCTGGATGGACTGCAGCCACTTCGTGAGATGATTTGTGATCCCTGTGCAGAGTGAGTTCCCATAGTCCAGCCAGCTGCTGTTGAGGGCTTGGGTGAAGGTCTATCAGGTGTTGTTCAGTAGTCATTTGTAGATCTTTTGTAGCATCTTCAGGGTGTGGAAGCAGGACCTGGTGATGGCATTTACCTGGATGGACATATATAGCTTGTTATTGATGATGATGCAGACACTGCATGTGGGCTGGGGGTGGGTCTGTAGGCCACCAGGTTAAGTCCCACGGTGAGGCATACTTTCCGAAAATGATCACTTTTGTCATGTCAGTGTGCAGAATAAGACAAATGGATTTCATCAAGGTGGCCACTTCAGTCATGCAGGCAGTGAATTTGGTTTTTGTGTTTGGATATTTGTCCAAGAGGGGCCGTATAAGTTGCGCGTCATCAGCATAGGCAAGGATGTTGATGCAGTGGACGCGGATTGCGAACATCTGCCTACTACATTTTGGCAGTGGCATGTTTTCTTTTTCATACTTTTATTCTTTTGCATGTTGATTTTGTGTGTGTGTATTTTATTGTGGATGAATGCAAACATGAGTCAGTGGCTGATTGAAGGGACACATGTTTGCATAGTCCATCTATGGTGACTTATTGAGTGTCCTAACTAACCAGGCACTGAAGAGGCATTTTCAATAATAAGTCAGACCTTTGCCATTACCAATGCTTGTCTGTTATTATGCCTCCATAATTATACTTGGTTTCACTACTGTTTCATGATATATACACATTGATACTTCCGAACCTTCATGTATTCTTCTATTCCTGTAAAATGGCTTACATTTCAGTTTCCCCTGCATGTCTTCAACGCACTCTGGTATCGAGTCTGACGAAAACCTAAATAACCAAATATTAGAACCAGCATATGAAAGACCCCATAACTGAACTGGTCGTGGCGCTTAAATAAGAGAGGTTAATGCAACTCAACGCAATAGTACTCATTTTATGGCCCTCAAAAGGATGAAACACGGCATCGCCCCTGCCAAAGGCAAGCAGGTTACACACACAAACTTCTGCAAGGGTGCTCAACCCTACTCAAACGTACTTTTTAAAAAAGGTAAATAAAACTTTACAACCATTAATCATTAGTGTCAAGTTTCTTTTCAGGCAAACATGTAAAAATGTGTGTGCTTTAGGGAGAAGGTGCTTTAGGCATCTCAGCATGAAAAATATTTGAAGCCCTGGACCTGATTGCATACAAGCAGCAGTGCATTTTACACCATCAGTTGCTCCAACCAAAGAGGGCCGGCAAACAAATCCAAAAATGTACGCTGACTGACCAGACAGAAAGCAGTCTAGTTTGTGCAAATCTCTATTTTCAACGATCAGTACTTGCTAATAGCTGTGCAAACTGGCACCTAGGACAGTGCAAAATTACCTGACCTCAGTGCATCCTGTGAGCTTCCTTTAGGAATAGCAAATACTGATCATGTATTTACTTTTATAGAGTGTCTGCTGCCATGCTCTTGAAACTTTATAGAACTAGAATAAGAATTACTGCTAGTATGAAAGCCAATTGCTGTCGTTTTATCGACAGCGGAAGGATGAAAGATGAAAACAGCCCTGCCTGGACTCTGTGAGCTGCAGGTTGCTCACGCATGTCTGCAGATGACGCTCTAACCTGCAGCTGTGTTGTAGAGTGGATTTCACCTCATGTGACAGGTGTCTCTTTCTTAAACGTCCTTGTCTAGTCGTATGGAAGGCCATAAGTCATTGCTTTTCCTTGAAGGATGTAGGAGGAACAAGAAAGCATGAGTACGATGTATGGTTCATTCATTCCTCCCTCTCCGATTCCCCTCAGCTGCTGCTCGGATCTCTGACTCAGACTCACTCACCCACATTCAACATCCGCCTAGTTAAACATTATCTCGCATCTGCGCGCGCCAAAGAAGTGACTTTTTGGGCAACAGGTGTCTCATGCTACTGATCTGAACTTTTGGCAGAACACATTATTGGCGGTCTCTCTGCCTCATTCACAGAACTTGTCACTCTTCCCACAATGCTCCTCTCTTAAACTTTCTGGAACTGCTTCTTTCCAACAATTGTGCATTGTGCATTAGTTTATGTGACCTGCTGTGCACGAAACACTGACACGAGTAGGGCTGGGTCGGCCAGACAGGAAGTCGTGTTGTGCGCCTGTAAAAAGGTCACTAAAGGTCAAAGTGGCATGCGACAAAAAATCGTTGGTAAATGACTCCACTTGCTTTCTGTGCTTGCGGTTCCTGGTTCAGCGGCTGTGCGAGGGTGTGCCTAGTCTGCCAGAGCTCTACCGCCCCACAATTTGCTTTGGATGTCGGTGATGTAGGCGACGGTTTTTTATAGGAAAATGGTTTTACAGCAGTACTCATGTAAACCTTTGTAAATTCTATAACAATCTGAAATTTACTCCGAATCTAGGAGGAAACATACTGTATTGTATTGTAATTGCATTTATATAGTGCTTGCTACCCCTGACGAGGCGTCAAAGCGCTTTTTTGGCGAATAGCACGCGACTCCGAAACCCATGAAGGATTAGTGGTGAATTAGTATAGTGAAATATGAAATTAATTTGAGAGGTGGACACGTTAGTCTGTTATTTGGATTAAAAAGGATAGTGGAGGGGTTGAAGAGGGAAGGATTTAGACCTTTTTTTTGTTTTTGTTCTGGAGGTCATAGCAGTAGGAGGAGGCTTGCATGTGAACGAGCCCTAAAAAGTGTGGTGGAAGAGGTGTTTAAGAGACACAGGCAGAAGAGAGACTGGTTAAAGAAACTAAAAGAATATTAGGATAAAGACCGAAGCCAGGCTGAGAAACATGAAATCTTGAGGCCTCTACGCCCGAGGACACAGTGCCCTAGTCATTGTTTTCGAGCTTGTTTGTTAAAGTGAAAGAATTGCTAGGAGTACAACCTCCCAGACAGCACGAGGATAGCAAACGAAAAGTGAAGACTGAGGGGACTCCGAAGTGAAAGGTAAGGTAACGGAATATGGTGCTGCAGCCATCCTGACAGCGAGTGGAGAGAACAGGGGTCTTCAACCTTTTCTGTAATAAGAGCTACTTATGTTAAATTAAGATCATCCTGAGCTACTGTTATTACTATTGGAATAGTGAGCATATCAGACAAGATTACATTAGCAACCACCCCATGCAAGACTACCAGAAGTGCTCACCTCAGTGCCACAGACAGGGTTGCCCCCAGTAATGTGAACAAAGGCTTTACCAAGGTGATAATATAAGTCATAAGTCTCCCTGAAGCTACATGATTTAGACTCAAATAATGTATTTAAATATACTGTACAAAGTTTATAATTTTTCTCAAAACAACAGCTTATGAGTTCTGAACACATACATTTTGATCTTGAATACACTCTTTTCAATTTGGAAATATATATATATATATATATACATATATATATATATATATATATAACCAAGTAAAAGCTCCTACTTGAGCATGCGATTGTACGCCTGCTGTGTTTTCCACATAATTGTAGATTTTCTGCATTTGTCACACAATCCATCATCTGCTGCATATTCTGCAGACATTAAAAAAATTGTTTTTAGCTCAAATAGTTCAAAGGTACTAAAAATGCAGCAACATCTGTTTCCACGCATGGTAAATAGCCGACTATTGTTTCTTGTTAGTTGTGAATCGGGCCAATGTTTTTTTAGAAAATATATTTGAAATAATACCTGGGTCTCGCAATTTCCATAGAAGCGGCGACTGTATTCCTATTAAGGTTTCATCATCACTTGAGGATCTCCTGTTTTCTTGTGTTGCTACAAGCATCACCACATCTTCAAGATATAAGAAGCTAATATTCTTTTAGCCCTAAGGATGAGAGTGAGAACATAAATAGGCATTGAATACTTTGTTTCGAAGCTCTCTGCATATTTGCTCATAAAGGATCCATTCCTAGATATAAGAGTTCTGATGAGTGCTCAGAATCTGGAAACGTTGAGATAATTCTCCAGAATCCTGCCTGCTCTGTTGGAGCTCAGATACCTCTCGCTGCCCGTCAGTGGACCCAGTAAGCACTAATCTCAGTTCTTTGAAGCGATCACTGCAGATGTGTGTAACCAGTCAGGACCAGGACTGAATACTGGTTGGTGCACTGGGGAATAGTGACGTACTTATTCTGCTACCAGTGCGCGGCCTGCGACTGAAAGCACTGCAAATAAGCAAATCACTATTGAAAATTGCATTGCACACAATATAAGATAGGCTGATGCAAAATGTGAAAAAGAGATTTAGTTATTTAGACAAACAAGTGTGTTAAAAATATAAATGTTTAGCAATAGACTGTATCGAGTGCAAACCTGTTTTTATAAATTTCCAATAGCAGAATACTGCCCCGGACTCAACTGATACCTGTACATTGCCTCTTAAAAAGTATAAGTGCCTGATCTAGATCTTGGCGGATGGGTTACTCCATCACAATGGTGACGGATATCCCATCCGCCGAAATATAAATCCTATAGGATATAGTAGGAATTATATTTTGGCTGATGGGATATCCTTCACTGTTGTGACAGAGTAACACATACGCCAAGATCTAAATCAGAGCCCTAAATCTTAGTCATCATGCCATCTGTAATGACTGTATCAATTAAAACCATATGCTGACTCCCAAGCAGCCTTTAGATTTGCTGATTCACGAATTACATGCTGCGAGAAAGTGAATTATTAGTTGGGGTGGTAGTTCACCACAAGTACTAAAGTCACTAACTTGTTAGGTCTGGTCAAAGATTTCAGTTATTTAAACATAAGCTCATCCCCAGGTAGCTATGGCACAGAGCATAAAGGCTTACCTTTGAGAAAATGTATAAAGCATTGAAAAATAACAAAACAATTAAAAAGTAAAAAAACACAACAAAATAAAAATCTTACTCGAATTTAGAAAAATAGAGTAAAATTTAATGGACAAAAAAGACAAAAGTCCAATAACAGGAGCCAGTGATATGAATTTTTAAAGATTTAAGGAAACCTAGCACCAAAAAGAGTAAAGCACCAATGGTAGTCAATGGTTGGGGTAGACCAGCACCTAGGGGCAATTTGAGGCCAACTGTGATTGAGCGCCGGTCAGATACTTCAACTAGGTTTGACCTGGTCAGAGGTTTTACTGTAGGACTTTGTTTTTTTTCTGGAAGTAAAAGTCTTTAGCGGGGCAAGGCAGCAGGCTGTATATGGGGAAGTCCTCCCAAAGTCGGGTAGGCGGTGGACAAGGTCCCACTGAAGTCATTGGGTTTGGTGGGAAAAATTCAAATTTTGCACCCATGGAAGTCCTCTTGCCAGCCAGATACTTTTGGCACCTTCTCCCAGACAAGATTTTTACCTTCGGACTTAGGGACCTGATTTAGATTTCAGCAGACGGGTTACTCCGTCACCACAGTGACAGATATTCCAGCCGGACGGCATATCCATCACTGTGGTGACAGAGTAACCCATCTGCCAAAATCTAAATCAGGCCCTTAGTCTCTATTTTGGAGCTCAGAATCCTCTAGAGTGCAAGGCTGTGGCTATATCAAACAATGACTTCCACAAGTCCGGATACCTTCTCGCTGAGGGTCTGCCAAACCAGATTTGCTGCTGCAAAGATGTTCCGGTCCATCGAGGTTGCCCTTTGGGTAAATAGCCTGGGATAGTTAGTCCCTGTCCTCTGCAGGGCTGGAAGTCCAAATATTTTCTAAATCCCAGGTTTTCAGAGGTGAGAGAAGTCAAGTTAGACACTGCCAAGGATCCCAGGACCTCTGGAACAGCACTTGGGGGTCAAGAATCACTCCAGCAGAGGCCATCATCAGGGTCCAATCCAGGTTCAGTTGGTACTTGTCAGCTGGGCACTTCAGAGAAAAGACTTCTTGCAGCTTGTTGTGGTCCCATAGCTACTTAGAAGGTCAGCCAACTGAACCTTTTAGTCTCCTTCTTTGTCATGGCTTCGAGAGGGAGCAGGTCCAGTCCATCAGGGCTCTTCTCAGGTCACAGACAACAGGTCGAGTATGCTTCTGTTCTTCTGCATTCCCTGTTAGTGTTCTGAAGAGAGTGCCTTAGTGTCCCATCTTTATGCCTGGCACCAGCTAGTCGGTGGGGGGAACTCCTGGCCCCTGCCTAACTAACAGGGTAAAAGTTCCCAGGGGTAACCCAACCCACTTTTGCATCGGTTCCTGTTTGCTGTACTGCAAACAATGCCACAGAGCCCCTCACTCTCAAAATCCACGCTGGAGAAATCCTTCTCCCATTATGCAGAGCCTGTGTGTCCACCCTGTGGTGTGGCCAGGGTAATGAACAGTGCTCTCCTCCTTGGTCACTTTAACCCAGCTCTGTTAGCAGCTTCCCCACACTGGTTGTGATGTCTGCCTGACTGTGAGGATAAAAGATTGGGCGTTTCCAGTGCTTCCTTGTGACAGGGAAGGCCCCTTTTAAGTAATCTAAGTTTCTGGACCCAGTCCAATTGACCTTCAGGCGTTTGTCTCCACTCAGGGAGCAGTTTTCACACCTCATCAGGGCTAAGCACTCACTAGGCTACTGCTGGAGAGCTAATACAAATTAGCCTACAGGAACCCCAGGGAGGGAAAAGGTAACTTCCAAAAGTTTATTTTCTTTAATATTTATTAACAATCAGACTTCACTATTGAGTTGGGCCTTTAATAAATATTAAAAAGAGTGGTTTACTCATATTTCTAGCTGGTCCTAATCAAAAGATAGCAGAAATAACATTAAATATCACTTCCCAGTGTTTCCCTATGTACCAGTCAGTCTTGCTACAGTGAAAATAGCTTTCGGGTGGTACTCACTGTAAGGACATGTTAACTTTAACTTTCTACATGTCATATTTTTAAATCCCATGCACACAGTATTGTGAGATGCAATGCCTACATAGGGCTGACTTATTAATATTAAAAAGGAAGGTTTTTGCTTGTCAAAAAGGATTATTTTGACAGGTCGGGCTGCAGGTTTCGAACTGCAGCAGTGAGGCTACAATGGTAGGCCTGGTGCCATGTTTTCTCTTGTCTTTCTGTGAATCACATAATAAGTGCCTTTCATGCCATGGGTGCATTTCTACACCATATAATATGGCCTTATAGAAGAATTAAATAAGAAATAAGCCAATCGGGGATTAGCCAATTTCTACTTGTTTGAGGGATTAGAGCACATACACTAGCCACTGGACCAGTCCATGCTCCCATGCCAGCCAACATTCTCTAGTCATTTATTCACCCTCTTTTCCCCCCACCTCTGCCTTACTATAGCCCCATGCACACTTTTACCACAGCCCCCTGCACATTTTTACCACTTACTTAGAGCAGATGGCAAATGTGTGCATGAAACCCCATGGACAAGGGAATGCCATGCAGAATGCCACCTGATAATTCTGGGTCCACACAGTAATTGCCCATTCCATTGGGTTTAACTCATAATTGCCCGGTACTGGTGCAGCTTGTAATCAAGGTATGGGGATAGATGAAATGGGGTGAGAGGACCAGTTATCACATCACACCACATCTACAAATACAGAGCAGGTGTACTTCACCACATTCAAACTTCAAGAAAAGAGAATCATTATATTCTAAAGGAGGCAGCAATATAATATTGTATTGCTATTGGTATAACACTTTCCTAACCCTTGACAGGCCCAAAGTGCATATCTGGCAGAAACATTGCTTTGTTTTATTTTTTTTTTAATGTTTTGATCCTCTTCATTCAGAGAGTATCCCTTCAAACCCAGGGGATAGAGCTATTAGATCAAATTCACCAATATTCCCCTAAGTGTATATTCAAAACAAAGAAAAAAAGTAATGTGCATTCCATTATACATTCAGACCAAAAAAGGAAAATCACATACATTCCATCATACATTCCATACTGCACTTGCATGACCCAGAAAAAGCCAATGTGAATACCAGATGTCTAGAAAAATATATATATACATTTAATTTGAGTAAGCAAAAAGATACATTATATTAATAGACACTTATTAAACATGCCAAAATGTACTATACATAACAACGGAAAAAAGATTGTTTTAAGATAACTCAATCAGCCTTTATGCAGATGCATCACTAATTAGTATATCACTGAACATTTATGAATTTAGTTGATCATGTACAAATGTCCATAGTAGTAGATCGTGGGACAATAAATTGTTGACATGTTTCAGTGGGATGAATTATAAATTCCACTTTCTACATTACTGTAAAACATTTATCTATTCCATAATATTAAAATCAGATTTTACACCAACATCTACAAGCAGAATAATATGTGACATATTGTGAACATAGCAATGAATCACAGCATTACCTGCATGAAAGACAAGGATAAAACATAAAAATATATATAACAACAAATTATACATAAAACCATAGTGTACTATACCCTGTTGTAGCCATTATTCTTAATATAGACTCAGGGCCAGATGTACGACCATTTTTGCATGCGCAAACGGGTTTGCGAACCCGTTTGCGCATGCAAAAACAGCATGGGGAATGTACAAACCCTATTTTGCGAGTCGCAATTTTTGCGACTCGCAAAATAGGAGTTTATGACTCGCTATTAGGAAGGGGCGTTCCTTCCTAATAGCGAGCGCAACTCTATGTAAGAATGTTTTGCGTCCGCAATTGCGGGCGCAAAACACTCGCAAATTACCACCCTCTTCAAGAGGGTGGTAATGGGGTCGCAAAGGAAGGGGTCCCCAGGGGACCCCTTCTCCTTTGCAAATGCAGGGGGAAATATTTTTTAAGGGCAGGCAGTGGTCCCAGGAACCACTACCTGCCCTTAAAAAATGAAACAAAAACGTTTCATTTTTTTCTTTTTTAAATGCATCCTTTTTTTCTTTAAGGAAAACGGGCTGCATTTTAGCTGCATTTAAAAAAAAAAACTGCTTTATTTAAAGGCAGTCCCAGACATGGTGGTCTGCTGAACCCAGCAGGCCACCATACCTGGGAGGGCCAGCCATTCCCAATGGGGTCGCAAATTGTGAGAGGCTCATTAATATTCATGAGCCTCTCTATTTGCGACCCCATTGGGAATCGCTAACAGTGTGAAAAACACTGTTGTACATTGGAAATAGCGCCTCGCAAATTGCGAGTCGCAAAAAACTCGCAATTTGTGAGGCGCTATTTCCACAGTCGTACATCTGGCCCTCAGTCAATTGCTACATGATACATGATTCAGTAAAAAGGTGTCTCAAATCTTCAAATTTCTTTATCAGGTTTTCTCTAGCTGGTACCATGTGGTATTCCAATGCTCGTTTAAAATGGCTGTCACTCACACATTCTCATCCCACTCACACATGTAGTTCACGCATATACGTGCAGGGGCACCAACCTAATATTTTCTCTAATTGAAATTGACTATATTTCATCTTGAATATCTTTTGAATGAAAATACAAATGATTGCTTTTCAAATCAGTCCTTGGACTTGCATTACATATGACTTTATATCACCATTATTAAACCGCTCATATCTAATCTAGTTTGATTCCAATAATCTGCTGTGTTGATCTGGACGGAAGCCCACTTGTCAGTCGGAAGTGGTTAAATCCCCAATTTTTCTAAAACAAACCAAACAAAATCTATCTTAAAATTAAACTTATGAAAGTGTACAGCCTACAGGTCTTAAAAATGTTTTAATGTTTGCGATCATCTCTTATCAATTCCTGTGTAAAGTATTTCCTTGGGCCTTAGTTGCAATAAAGAGAATTGTAAAATCACTTGCCCAAGCCCTCTCTCCAGCATTATTTTACAGCCGCAGCTGGCACGGACCCGGGGTGAGGGTGCGGGGGAGGGGGGTAATGGATCAGGGAGGGGCTGAAAGGGTCGGGGAAGGGCGTGGGGTGTAGAAAAGAAAATAAAGCACTTACCTCTTTGGCTAGCCATGTCTCTCCTCCAATTCCCTTCCAACATGCCTGGAACGGAAGCAGGAAACACACAGGCATCCCCTAGCTAATCACAACGCTGTGAATGGCAGCGTCGTGATTGGTCTAAGCACTGTGGTTCGGCGCTCAGACAGGTATTATGAGCTTGTGCATGTTCTCCGCCGAGAACATGCAAAGTGCGCATGACGGTTTGACCGGCTGGAGACGGCCGGCCAAACTGTCAGGCGCACTGAAGTGCTCACCACTCCTCCCCCTGTGAGATGAGCAGCCTTGCCCCGCTCCGCAAAACTGCTTCATCAAGGAAAAATAAAATAATAACAACAGCGTGTTATCATTTTCTTTTTTCTTTTTTGCACTGATGAAAGCAGTGGGGCGACGCTCCTCTACCTTAGTGGAGGAGCCGCCACTGTTATATTATATTGTGCCACATCTATCCTCACACTTCTCTCCCACACGTTCTTTAAGTACCCCTACAAGCTTGTTTGTGACACAATTTCTGCATATCCACACACTGAAACACTTCAACTATAGGTCAGACTACACTCACACACTTCTGTCCATCAATTAGGACTGAATGATTAAGATACTGATCTTTCACTCATTTTCTCTTCAAATTCAGACAGAAACATAGCAGCAAAATGTATTAAGTGCATAACTCTGGTTCTGATGTGTGACATCACCTGAGGGATAGCACTTGTGTCCGCTACCTGACCTACGTGTGGACTGAGAACTCAGCTATGTGAAGCCAGAACACATAGTTTATGTCTAACCAGAGGCATACCTCTCCAGCCTAATGCAAATTTCTCTATGATCAGTTTCTCAGAGTACATAAAAGACAGATGAAGAATTTGATTTAACATATGCCTTGTTTTTTCTCCAGAATAGTGTCTATGCAAAGTCAATACGTTTGCATTCTCCTTGAGTAAGCATTGCATTGCTGTGTCCTACCTCTTTGAACTAGTGATATTTGGCAGAAAAATGCTAGTGAAACCCTATTCTGCTGCCAAGCTAAGCCTCGATTTGTCAAAAGTGCATGTGTGATAGGTTACCAATGTAAAAGCATTCCACAATGAAAACATTCCTTTTAGCACTACTTTTTGCTTTGTTACAATGACAAACTGGTATCTGTGTTGCCTTCCTGGTGTCTCTCTTGTGCACCATTCCATTCAAGGTTGTCCATTTCTCTACCCAGGCCAGGCTAATTGCTATAATCAATACAGAGAATGTGGCCATTCTTCTCAAAGGAATTTTGGAGACATTTGTAACAAATGTTATAATATACATTGCCCTTGAATGATTTAAAAACAACATTAATATTTTAGTGGAAATGACACTTTAAGTGCTGTGGACCTCAGAACAGAATTGAAAGAATGCTCGGTAATAGAACATACGCTATTAAATGGCACCATTTCTGTTACTATTGGACTGACCTCTTTGCAGGACATTGCCCCCCAACCACACTTTCTCTGTGTTCTGGAGTTTAAAGGGATACTTGTATATTTTGTTTGCTAGGACACCATTTGCTACAATGTTATTTCAAGGCAATTACCTTTTCTATCAGTTGTTTAGGCTATGTGGCATGCAGCCTGTATGTGGCTCAGCCATCTGATATCAGAGCTGCTCATTGTGGGGTGCTAACAAAAACTATTGTATCTTGATTTAGAAAGTGCAGACTCCTGGCACAGTAATTAACAGGCAGTAATACTGCCAACTGATGGGCGCTCACCTAATCAATCTAAGAGGAATGGAAGATTCATTATGACCCAAATATAAGACTTGCCAGCCACACATGAGACAAGTACATGTGAACAGCCTTGAACAAGCATATGTTGCAACGTGTCTATGAGCAGACTGAAAATGATCCTTTGGTAATTAGTAAAGAAGGAACACCTTCTGAAGATGGAGTTCAAATATTGCTTGAGCTAATTGTCATTTCAAAAAGGAGCTTTTGGAAAACTGTCAAAAAGGGTCCTTGCCTTCAACTAACTTTCCAAAAACTGGTTCTAAAGTGTTTTGTTCTGAAATGAGTAGCATCTGTCTTCTAGTTATCAAATGACACATTTCCCTTTTTTTTAAACAGTTCTGTCAGAAGCCTACAAACATCGCCAAATCCGCTAAAACATGTTTGTTGCAATTGCATTGGTTTGATCAATATGTTCAAAATAAACACTTTAGCACTCTATTTTCTTGTATTGGCTCAAAGGATAGCTCCACCCCACTGTTTGAAGTGTTTAGTGCCATCTCCCTTGGTTGACCTGTTAGTCACTGTCCAATCCCAAAGTTTGGGTCTAGTTATGCCCTCGTTATCAGATATTAGAATAGCTGAAAATGAAAATAGGACTTTTTTCTGATATAGATGTGGACAATAAATTGGGGAGATGAGTTGGCCTAACGGCTAGGGCGGTCGACCTCGAATCTGGGGAACTGGGTTCGAGTCTCGGCAATGACGCTGAACATCCTGTGATTCTGGGCAAATCACTTAATCTCCCCGTGCCTAACAAAAATGAATGTGTTCTCATGTAATGCAACTGGTGCTATGTAAAGCGATCTGATACCCGATTTGGGTCAATTGCGCCCTATATAAAACTCTGTAAAAAAAAAAAACTATGGATGTATCTATATGTGGTATTTCTATAGCACGAACCTAGCCCAAAGGCAGCGCATCGCTGTACAGACAAGCATAAAGTCAACTGGTAATAGCAAAGGTAGCTGGGTTATAGACAGGGCCACAGGAATTATGCGATTGTGCGGCCACTGTGATTTATGCTTAATCGTAGATTTAACGCATTTGCCACATAATCCATCATCTGCTGCATAATCTGCTGATTTTAACAAAAAAAATTGTTTCTAGATCAAACGGTTCAAAAGTTACTAAAAACACAGCAACACATGTTGCTGCGCAGTGGAAGGCCAGTTTGGCTGGCGAACTTTCTGTTGCTTACTGCTAAATTTGGGTATTAATCTGGTACTAATAAGGTGCAACCAATGCCGAGAGAGTGTCAACAAGTGTAAAAATGGCATAATAATGAAATAATACTATCGCACAATGTGCCATATTACGCTGCATAATTTGCCTTTTCCTGGCACATAATTTACTCAACCCTGCTGCATAATTTGGCCCTCCCCAGCTGCATATTTCCAATAGCCCTGATTAGGGGTGGTTAGTGCATTATGATGTATTGTTCTTTAAAAAGTTGAGAATTCAACTCTTTCCATAATTGGAGCTGTGCTGGACCAGTCCTGATGCATGCCGTGATATTGTTCCAGATCCTGGATGCATAGATGGAAAGGATCTGCTGCCTTGTTTTGTCTTTCTTTTAAGATGAAGGAAGGCGATAAGGGAGTGTCTCTGATATAGAAAGCATTCCATAGATGTCAATCCCTAGCCAGTACCACTGTAGATTTCTGAAGTAGTTTGTATGTTTATATAGTTTAGGTAAAGCTTTGTGTGCCAAATGCAGTCATAATGAATGCTTGCTTTGCCAGAAATGGGGTCATGCCATTGCTGAATTTATAATAAAAAAGAATGCAGGGGACCACAATTTTTGCATAGGAAGTTGATGCCAGTGCTTCTGAATACCAGTGAGGTCGAATGCCAAGGCTGCCTAGTTTTGATTCCAATTATTGCCTTTTTTTAAACTGCCCTTCACTGCCTTGCTCTTTCTCTCACTCATGTAGTTATTTTTCATCTCTGCTTTCTCCCTTTATCACGGTTCCTCTGTCTTTTATTTCCTCCATCTTTCTCCTTTTGCTGCCTTGTCTCTCTTGCTTGGAGTCAAACTCTGACGATTAAATATTAGTGAGTGCCAGTTCCCACCACCGGAAACCACCAACACAAATCACAGGGGCCATCCAGTGAATGATGTCCCGATAGACGTCAAAACCGCAGCTGACCTCATCAAACAAATGAACATTCTAGAATGAGTATTGTTGCTGATAATTAGAGCTGTAGGACTGGTCAAAGAACTGTATTTTCTCTACCCTGGATATCCACTTAAGCACAAGATAATGTATCAAACTAAAGTTTCCAATCAAAATCATCATGGACTCTGCTTCAATTGTAGGCTCTGATTTGTCTCAACACCTTTTCTAAAAGGTGGAAGAGTGGGATATGGGTCCTATTTCATATTGAAAGAATTGGGGGGCATATGTACAAGCCCCTATCGCCACGGGAACGTCACTTTTGTGACGTTCCCGTGGCGATAGAGGCCTTGCCTATGTACAAGGCAGCGTTAAGCCACTTAATGTGGCTTAACGCTGCCTTGTACATAAGGCACCCTTTCACGCTATGTTTAGCGTGAAAGGGGCGTGCAGTGGGTGTTGCGGTAGGCGTTCCATCGCAACACCTATTGTTTTTGACACTGCCCCCTATGTACAAGGGTGGCGTACATAGGAGGCAGCGCCAATATTAAGACCAGGAAAATCCTGGTCTTAAGTTGGCGATACGAGGAGAAATGCATTATTTCTCCTCGTTTTTGCTTTTTCCATGTGTGCTGCCTTGCAGCACACATGGAAAAGCAAAATGCCATTGTTTGTTTATGTACAGGAAGGTGTCCCTTCCTGTACATAAACAAACCTTTTAAAAATGCCATTTTGTAACTTTCATGTGTACTGAATGAAGCAGCACACATGAAAGTTACATAATGGCATTTTAGGATTGTTTATGTGCAGGAAGGGACACCTTCCTACACATAACCAATCCTCCCCTGCACACAGAAACCCTTGCACTCTGGTGCAAGGGTGCCTGCGTTGGCGCTAAGTTGTTAAACTTAGCGCCATCGCAGGGGGAAACGCAAGGCTGCACCACATTCTTGTAAATATGGTGCAGCCTTGCGTTTCCGAAGTGGCGGAGCGTGTCGTTAAGCCAAGGCGGCTAACGACACACTCCGCCACTTCATTGTACATATCCCCCAGACACCCTTGCACTCTGGTGCAAGGGGGCCTGTGTTGGCGCTAAGGGGTCGATTCCGATTCGGGCCGTAAATTTCTCCGACCGAGCCGGACCCGGAGAGATTTCCGACCGAATCGGACCCGTGCAGTCCGACCGAACGAGTACGATGCGTCCGTATGTTATCGGACTCGAGTCGGTCGGACTCCCATTGAAGTCAATGGGAGCCGGTCGTACAACGCGTACGCGGGCTCCCATTGACTCAATGGGTGCGAGTCGGACAAGGGCGCCCCTACAGCGGGTACGCGGCGAAGCGATTCGTGCCGTACACGCACAGGTAGGGGGACCCATGGGTCCCCCCTGTGTGCGACTCGCGCGGCTACGCGTACAGGGGGTCCGACACGGACCCCCAAAGTACGGCTCCGACAGCTCTTACGAGCCGGAGTGCGCAGCTCGGTCGGACTGCTCGCGGCGCGCATCGTACTTACCCGGCCGGGAAACGTCTCCATTGCGCGGTGCGAGTCGAGTCCGAGCGAGTCGGTCGGAGCGGTCGGGACGCCCGGACGAGTCGGTCGGCGATTTCGCATCGTACTCGCTCGGCCGGACCCGCGTACGGTTCGGTCGGGAAACAGGGCTCCGAATCGGATCCGGTAAAGCCGAATCCGATTCGGAGCCCTACCGGCCGAGATCGGAATCGGCCCCTAAGTTGTTAAACTTAGCGCCATCGCAGGGGGAAACGCAAGGCTGCACCACATTCTTGTAAATATGGTGCAGCCTTGCGTTTCCGAAGTGGCAAAGCGTGTCGTTAAGCCAAGGCGGCTAACGACACGCTCCGCCACTTCATTGTACATATCCCCCTGGGTCTCTTCTCACAAAAACATGTGCCAGTATCCATTAGGCTTCATTGTAGTCTTTTCGGTTTTAATGTTACCTTGTTAATATTATTAACCAGTTTCCTTTGCTATTGCCTAATGAAAAACGCTCTTTGTATACCTCGACTTTATGCAGTTTCCTATTCCCTTTTCTTGGATTTTTAACTCCAGTTAACAGACAATATCCCTTTTGGGCAACTACAGTAACTCAGGGTGTTTTTTTCTGTTTCAGCACAAGATTCAGTGTCTTCATCTTGAGGGAAAGAATTTGCAGCTTACTCATAGGACATTATGAGTGGCCTTAGAAAAGTAATTTGTCCAAGTTGTGTAGTAATGAACTGCACCATTCTATGAGACATACATAATTTACATAAGGGATATGGGCATAAATAGAAATATCAAGTAGGTAAGCCAGGATGAAAGATGAGGAAGAAAAAGCAAACAAAGAGAATCTACATCTCCTTTTCTACAAACCCACCCTCCACTCCAGACACTTGAGCAGACCACGACACGGCTTTATTGAATGAAAACACACTCACATAAAAAACAAAACTCCTCCTCGTCACCTTTCCACATAAAAACAATCCTACCTACTGGTTAATCCTAAACAGTATCACTGGCAGTGCTGCATTGTTCTATAGGTTAATTGACTGATGTTCTATTCTAGAATGGTGACAGGAGGTTTTCAGGTTGCTGATCACAACTACAGAGCTCCAAATGTCTGCTATTACTAAATGTCTTCTCTTCGACTAACATCCCAGGTGGGTTCTGCATTCTTGATTACTAAAACTCTAGGCATTGCCAAGAGAATACTTTTTCAGTACTGGAAATGATCAAAGATGTTTTGCATTAATGACTGGTCGGCATACGACCATACAAGCCAATTTGGAGAAGGTCACCTATACACTAAGTAACAGTTATCTTCAGATCCATCTGGTATAGTAATTTTGTCCGATTGTATTCATAACTGTTGGGCATTATGTTTTGCGTTCCATGTTTTTTTCTTTTGTTGTGAAGTCTTAGTTCGGTTTTTAGTGAAATTTGTTTGGATCTTTTGTCATCAATATTTGAATAGTTTGTAATGTCTGATTTCTAAAATGTAGAGTTTGCTTCTATTGTACGAGCACGTTATTATACTTACTGAATGTTTAATGCTTACTTTTATTCTATGAGCACATTACTATGTTTACTTAACTTTAAATATATTTTTTCAAATTGTAAATTGGTATGATTATGTCTCTGAATGTTAGACCGCTCCAAAAGATATTGCCTCCTGAATTAAGGTGAACACTGAACTTGAAATTATGCTGCATGTACCAATTGTTCATATTGAAAATGGACTATTATGTGCTACTGTGAACTATGTTTTGGTATGCGGTTATTACATAACACCAATGTTCCTAATACTGGGGCTCATGATACTTCACCTGACAGACTTTGGTCTGCAATTGTGGTTTTTTTTTTACATGCGTCCTGCTCCAAGTAGGTGTCAGTGTTACGATCTGGATGGTGGGGGGTTTCCGACTTCACCTCAACTAACTTTCTATATACGTCTGCTTGGTTCACTTTCCGTTCCTTCTTCGTCCTTCATTGTATTCTCGCCCCTCACGCAATCCATCTTTGGTACTGATCCAGCGCAATATTAGCCAACAACATTCATACACCATATACTCACTTGGGCCCATACATTCACACTACACTAATACTTACGCTGGGTGTCAGATGTACTCTTTTATCAAAGTCCCTGCTACCAATTACCTTCTGATTGAAGAGTAATAACTTACCAATGGATCCTTTGCTAATTGGGAAGTTTAAAATGAGTGACATTCATTATAGTACATAATCCTGAAATAACCACGGAGTCAGGAAGTTTTAAAATGTTTATCTAAAGTTTTAGCAGAGTAAAATACAGAAAACACGGTACTTGATTGAAATACCCAAGAAAAAGCATAGAAATGATTTTGCTAATCATTGACGGTGTTTAAGGAAGAGGAGAAGATAGAGACAACAGCGCAACTAAAGGTTGCAGTATAGTTACCTAAAAATGCGAGAACCAAGCCCCTTAGCCAAGGAGTTGGAAAAGATAGGACCCAGGAAGGATGAAGAGCAAAGACTTCTTCCAGGATCAGGACAGGACCGGTGACCTCTCTACAACGACGCCTGCGCCGTTCCCCTCTCTGATACTTGACTTCTCTCGATTCTCCCGTCTAATGGACTCCGCCGCCCCCTCCTCAGGACCTCTTCCGGACAGGAATTCAGTCAGCAACCGATCAGCTGGGCAGTCTGGAGTTGAGAGCGCTCTGGCAGTGTGGACGCCTGTTCTTCGTGAACGCATGCTCTGACTAATTAACTAATGCTATATTCTATTATACCCTTCTACGCCCATGTACCTCCCCTTAATGTTGCTAAAATATGGGACCACTACTTCTGATTGGACAGGGACAGGGGGTGGATTCTCGCACCATAACAATTTTGGCCTAAATTGTGAAGCCTATTGTTTTTAGCTTCTCGCCCCTTCAAATTAATACATTCACTTTATTTCCCACCCGTCTCACGACAAATGTTATACATTTTACAGGAGAAAAGTAACAATTTGTCCGCCGGAAACTTTGAGTACATCATCTTCGGCCAATAGGTCGTGGCCTTGGGAGACGTCCAAGTTGACTTCACTTGGCAGGCATACAGGACACATGCGCAGAACCCTCTGTCTCTCGAGTTTCAAGACACCAACCCAGGCCCAAGTTTACGAATTACTAAAAGTGTAAGAAGAAAATATTAAAATCACAAATAAAAAGTTTCACTGTATACCCACTTTCCCTACTCTATTCCCATTTAATCATAATACTATCCTGCAATAGTAGCGTTAAGAAAACGACAATTTAATAATGACATGAGAGCAAGCTTAAGCATGTGAAAACATTTAGCGGCCATTTTAATGCACACTGCGCAGAAGCAGAAGTTTCCCACCAAGCAAAGAAAGACGTCACACCATGTGATCAGGTTGCGACATGCGCAATGAAGTCCCGCGCTTTTAGCGGCCATCTTGGTTTATAGACAAGCGTTATTCATTAGTAAAACACATAGGCAAGCGTCTATCCCTTTTGTGTTTGTGAATGCAAAGATTAGTATTGACAGTACAAGTTTAATAAATTAATACTATGAGGAGGATTGCATACAAGCAAGTTTCATTTTTGAAACCTTGCTCCATCAATCCCCTCTCTGATGGCGTTTCTGAGCCATCAAAATACTACCCTCAACCAGATGCCAACTTTTAGCAAATCGTTTCATTCTCATTTTTACTTTTTCTATTCTTACAGTCTCCTTTTAATTTCTTGTATAAATCACTTCTCCATTCTTCTAGTTCTATTTCATCTAGTTTTCTCTTCTTTCCTTTTCCTGTCACTTTATATGTTCCATTCTTTCTACAGCATTTGCATTCTCTTTATTAATTCTACTCTTTCAGAGGTTATTCTTCTTTTTCCCCTCTCAATTTGATGTCCCAGATATTTAACAGCTGTCCTGCAAAATTGTAACTTTTCAGGTGAGACTTTATGCCCTTCCTCAGCCAAAAGATTCAATAATGCTATGGAATCAACAACACAGTCTTCTCTGGTGGTCGACGCTACTAATAAGTCGTCGATATATTGAACTAAAACTGAGCTTCCTGGCATCACTAGTTTTTCAAGGCACTTTTTCAGTATCTGGTTGAAAATGGAAGGACTTTCTGTGTACCCCTGAGGAACACGATTCCACACATATACTTTATTCTCAAATTTAAATGAGAAAAGATACTGGCTGTCTGGATGCAATGGTATAGAAAAGAATGCTTGACACAAATCAATTACTGTGAACCATCCTGCATTCCAAGGGATCTGGTATAGAATTACTGCAGGATTTGGTACTATGGTACAACAAGGTTCCACAATCTTGTTTATTTTACGCAGATCCTGAACAATCCTATATTTTCCACTAGGTTTCTTTAGTCCCATGATTGGTGAATTACATGGGCTACTCATTACTTCTTTTAGGATGTTTTGTTCTACCATTCGTTTTATTTCTTCAATGACTCCTGCTTTTACTTCTGCACTCATTTTGTATTGTTTAGTATTTGGGAAAATCGCACCTTCTTTTACAGTAATTTGAACTGGATCTATTTTTGCCATAAGTCCTGCTTCTTTTCTGGTGAAATCCCATACTATTTGGTTTACTGTACCTTTTAATTCTTCTGACAACTCATCTTTTGTTATCAACGAAAACATTTCATCTATTTCTGTACCTTGTTTTGCAACCATAATTTTATATACATGGTCCTCATCTGGTGTCTGAACTGCCACACCATCTGGCGTGCAGAAAATTGTACAGTTCATTTTGCACAATAAATCTCTACCTAATAAATTCACTGGGCTAGAATCGCACACTACAAATTGGTGCATTTCTCTGAAGTTTCCAATTTTAACTTCCATTGGTTCGGTAAGAGGTGTTCTAATTCTTTGATTAGCTACCCCCACTACTTGGATATCTTCACCAGAGAGAGGAAGGTCTGGGATGTCTGCTGATCTCACAGTAGACCTGGTAGCACCAGTGTCCAAAAGGAAAATAATATCATTACCTTTCACATTTCCTTCAACATATGGACCAGACTGATCTACCTGTAAGGATGCGCCAAGTATGCACTCCTTCTTCCCCTCTCCTAGGCACCGTCATGAGTCGTATTTACAGTAATTGTCCTGCAAAAGAAATTGTGATGTCATATAATCATTCTTACCACTCCCTCCTGGGTATCCAATGTCTGTACCATGTTTTGCTCTGCTTATATTACCCTGAACAGGTGGAGGTGGTAATTGATTCTGGGGATTTACACCCTGCTGTGAATCATTCTGCATCTGTGGATTTAAGTTTTGATTTGGGCCATTATTATTCCGAATCTTTTTACACTCGTCCTTCCAATGCCCCAATTTTTGCATCCATGACAAGGAAACTTCTTTTAGCTTCTTCTCTACTCATTCGTCCTCTAAATTTTCCACCATTTCCCGTATCACCACTCGTTCCAGGATCTTTTCCTGGATTTTCACTCGGATTTTCCAAATTAATTCCCTGCTTCTCTGCCATTTTCACCTGAGCCCACATCACTTTTACCTGCAATTTCTTGTGTCTATCCTCAATATCGTCTCCACAATATTTTGCATACTTCAGAATCTCATCTATGGGCTTTCCTGCCAACACAGCATATGCTGTTTAATCATCTGGCAAATCTCTGGCTTCAGACCGTAAACAAACCGATACACAAACTGACTCATGTTCTTGTCTCCAATGTCCTCAAATCCACTATACTGTTTAAACACCTGCAATAAACGCTCATAATAGGAATGTACTGTTTCACTGGCTTCTTGGGTTGTTCGATCTATTTTCACCCAATCTGTTTCTTTCGGGGTATTTTCCCTTTCAGGTATGTTATCACCTGCTGATACTTTTTCATCACATCATTTGACGGGGCACCTGTTTTCGGATCTCTAGGATATTCATCACTAGGCCAATCGACTGTGATCTTACAATCTGTCCATAAATCGGCAGGTACCACTATGTCAAACAAACCATCTAAATCCTTCAACAATACCTTTGACACCTTCACAAACCTTTCAACCTGCTTGTACCATTCAATTGGTTTTTCTCTCAATTTTGGAAAATCATTCGTAAATGATAAAATATCCTGTCTGCTCCATGGGACATGTACATATCCTCCTCCCGCAACTTCTCGCATTGGATACATCTGGTCTGATTTTCCTGCTTCCTTCATCACATATTCTGATGCTGTTCTACTTGTTCGTGCTTCTTCCTTTTTCTTGGCCCACCTAGATCTCCATTTATCTAGATCTCCCCATTTTTGTAAAACTAACATTAATTCTCTTATTTGCAGTCTTCTTCCAGATGCATTCATATTTTCTAAATCTTTGTCCACAAATTCTGCTCTATATGGTTTCTGTAATACTTTTGATCTCCCTATTTCGATTCCCATCTGTAGTGCTAAATTGGAAAAATTTTCATGGAATATCTTTACATTTCTAGTGATACTCCTGCACAAGAATAATAATTCTTCTTCATCATAGGTATTCAAGCGTTCTACTCCTACATTTCCTGCTATTATTTCTTCTAATTCGACTTTCAATTTATGGATATCCAGTACTTTTGGAGGTGGCACTGTTTAACTGACCCTTGTACCCATCTTTCTAGATCTTCAGGTGTTACTATAGTAGCACTTTTTGTTCCTGATGAAGTTACTAAACTTACATCTTTTGAACCTCCAGGTACATCTTTTCTGGGAGTACTATTTACAGAACCTCGAATAGGTAAATCCATGAGTGATATTGTGGATTCACAGTCACTAAATTGATCCTCAATTATAACTGGAGCTTCAGGTTTGGGGTTACTCACAGGAGTATTCATAGGAGTCGGTACAGGTATCAATGGAGGGTAGTTTCCTTGAGTACCATATAATGGAACTACTGGACCAATTGTTACAGGAATAGTCAATGAATCAGGATGTACTTTTATCTGAGTTATTTTCTGTACTAATTCTGCTCTAGTCTTTTCTAAAGCTTCCTTTTCTTTGTCTTGAAGTATTCTAGTCGGGGTGAATTCATGCATTACCTTTTGTACCATTGGAGTTTGTGGTGGTGCACTAGGAGTGCATCCACTTGTCCCTTCCTGATATGGTGGGGGATTTCTTAACATTTCTTCCATAAGTTCGTCTTCTGAATCCTCATTTCTCATTAAATGTTTTGTCTTTTCTGTACATTTGCCTCCTGATTTCTCTCCTTCTGTGAATAATGTATACAGTCCCTCTGTAATCATTGCCCTTCTCCATTGTTTCATCTGACCCTCTCTCGACTCACGTAAATATCTGGGGTAAAATCCTGGGTAAATCCTATTACTTCTAGATCTATCCCGCTCAAATGCCTCGGTTTCCCATTCTTCTAGAGCTTCGCACTGGGTTAATCTAGGTCTGGGTTCTAAATCATTCATCCTCAATCTCAAGTTTTGAAGAATTCTTCCATTGAAGGTACCATTCTCGGGAAATGCTAATACTCCATCATTTTTGGTGTATTCTATCCAATTCTCCATCCATACACAAGTATGATAACCTCTCTCCATCATCATAAATGATGCTGGCGTTTTAGCTGGTGGAATAATAATTCCTTCTCTGGTTTTGATTGGTTTGTCCTTTTTAAAATAATTCTTAATCTTTTGTAAGAATGACATTTTTCTCCTTTCTCCGTACATTCTATCTAATCTTCTGTGTACAAAATTATATTCTGCAAAACCTAGGAATCTCCTATCCGGACGAGTTCCTGTTAAAGTCGGATCACGTTTTAACATGCAATCCTTATCCACTAAGAATTTTGCTTCTATAATTTCGACCAATCAAATGTCTGCTATCTTTTATTTCCGAGCCAATACTTGCGCGGCCTTTTGGTGATGTTTGTCTGTCAACCCCTCCTTTACAATCTGCTCTTTTCTGTCCTCGCTGGTTTAACCAATCCCAGCGCGGCACCTTTGACGTCAGTACTACTCCTGACTACTGACCCCTCCTTTACAAAGGTTTTCTCCACACCCGCTGTTTCAACCTACCACAGCGCGGCGTTTTGTGACGTCAGCTCCCTCTCCGGCAACTGACCCTCCCTTTACAAAAATTTACGCAAACTTATTTTCTCTATAAATCTTAATTAAATTTCAGTAACAACATAAAATATTCGCTATCGTGCCAGTTTCCACTAATTTTGAAAAGGATAGTTTCTTCCACACTTTAGTAAAACCTTTACGTTTACTAATACATACACTACGAGTAAAACACTTCCGTCTACTCTTCACACAAGCTCCAGAAGTACCTGTTACTTCTCCAATGTTACCCTTACTAGGTGATATAACATCAAATTTTTATCAGTGTACCCTTTTTGCTATTACTCACACGCATAGAGTCCCTAACGAGTACTTGAAGTCCTGCTTAACTTCTCAGTACTATTTCTGCCTGACAGATAACCTCACTGCAGTATGGCTTCCACTTGCCACCCACTATTCTTTTTACCTACCCCGGGGTATTCTGGACAACATATAACAAAAACTCAAAAATAAGCGGATGTTAGTTCATAAAAAATACAAATAAAATTCTCATTACCCAATTAACAAAGAGTAACAAAAACCGTCCTCTGCTTACCAGAAAACTGATCCAGCGCAATATTAGCCAACAACATTCATACACCATATACTCACTTGGGCCCATACATTCACACTACACTAATACTTACGCTGGGTGTCAGATGTACTCTTTTATCAAAGTCCCTGCTACCAATTACCTTCTGATTGAAGAGTAATAACTTACCAATGGATCCTTTGCTAATTGGGAAGTTTAAAATGAGTGACATTCATTATAGTACATAATCTTGAAATAACCACTGAGTCAGGAAGTTTTAAAATGTTTATCTAAAGTTTTAGCAGAGTAAAATACAGAAAACACTGTACTTGATTGAAATACCCAAGAAAAAGCATAGAAATGATTTTGCTAATCATTGACGGTGTTTAAGGAAGAGGACAAGATAGAGACAACAGCGCAACTAAAGGTTGCAGTATAGTTACCTAAAAATGCGAGAACCAAGCCCCTTAGCCAAGGAGTTGGAAAAGATAGGACCCAGGAAGGATGAAGAGCAAAGACTTCTTCCAGGATCAGGACAGGACCGGTGACCTCTCTACAACGACGCCTGCGCCGTTCCCCTCTCTGATACTCGACTTCTCTCGATTCTCCTGTCTAATGGACTCCGCCGCCCCCTCCTCAGGACCTCTTCCGGACAGGAATTCAGTCAGCAACCGATCAGCTGGGCAGTCTGGAGTTGAGAGCGCTCTGGCAGTATGGACGCCTGTTCTTCGTGAACGCATGCTCTGACTAATTAACTGTTGCTATATTCTATTATACCCTTCTACGCCCATGTACCTCCCCTTAATGTTGCTAAAATATGGGACCACTACTTCTGATTGGACAGGGACAGGGGTGGATTCTCGCACCATATCAATTTTGGCCTAAATTGTGAAGCCTATTGTTTTTAGCTTCCCGCCCCTTCAAATTAATACATTCACTTTATTTCCCACCGGTCTCACGACAAATGTTATACATTTTACAGGAGAAAAGTAACAATTTGTCCGCCGGAAACATTGAGTACATCATCTTCGGCCAATAGGTCGTGGCCTTGGGAGACGTCCTAGTTGACTTCACTTGGCAGGCATACAGGACACATGCGCAGAACCCTCTGTCTCTCGAGTTTCAAGACACCAACCCAGGCCCAAGTTTACGAATTACTAAAAGTGTAAGAAGAAAATATTAAAATCACAAATAAAAAGTTTCACTGTATACCCACTTTCCCTACTCTATTCCCATTTAATCATAATACTATCCTGCATTAGTAGCGTTAAGAAAACGACAATTTAATAATGACATGAGAGCAAGCTTAAGCATGTGAAAACATTTAGCGGCCATTTTAATGCACACTGCGCAGAAGCAGAAGTTTCCCACCAAGCAAAGAAAGACGTCACACCATGTGATCAGGTTGCGACATGCGCAATGAAGTCCCGCGCTTTTAGCGGCCATCTTGGTTTATAGACAAGCGTTATTCATTAGTAAAACACATAGGCAAGCGTCTATCCCTTTTGTGTTTGTGAATGCAAAGATTAGTATTGACAGTACAAGTTTAATAAATTAATACTATGAGGAGGATTGCATACAAGCAAGTTTCATTTTTGAAACCTTGCTCCATCAGTACGGTATCTCCAGGTTATCTCTAAAGCGTGCGTAACACATTTCTGGTATAGCTATACTATAAAAGACGATAAACAAATAAATAAATAAGTAAGACGAGGAGTGGGTCTTGCAACGTTTTTACCCAACTCATGTGCATGCTGAATAAGTCACGGTTGTCACTGTGGGTGATTTTCATAAGGAGCTTAGAAATGAAAACCCTCGATTGTGAGAAGCTGGCCTGGTATATGAATTCCACTAACGTAAGTGGGCACCTTGCACCAGTCCAGACATCCCTTATGGTGATTTAAGAGGTCTTAGACAACCTTAGAAAGCTATCCAAGTGGTAGCTGTGGAGAGCAGCCTTCAGGCTTAGACTTGAAGGAGTGTAAAGCAGCTTGTTTTACCAGAACACAATCTTATAGTATAGATTAAGTGAAAAGAACCACACTAAGTATTTATAAAAGTATGTATTTATTATATAATACTCTCTAGTTTGTTCAAATATCCCCAACACAGAGATAAACACAATGCACACAATACGTTAGCAAAGAAACACAATAAATAGCACAAAATACACCATATACTAAAAAAGTGGTATAAGAACCACTCGAGTCAAGACAGGGTCGAGAGGACGTAGATGTGCTGGGACCCCAAGGAACCACTCGAGGTGAGTAGAGAGGGGCCCCATGGAGTGCGTGTGCAGTGTAGAGACACGGCTGCATGCTCCGTACAACTCTATGTGCAAGTCGCAGTTGGATTTTTAAAGGTTAAGGACCCTTCCCAGTGGACCCTGAAGAAACCCAGTGGAAGAAAGAAGTTTGGAGAGCCACCCCACCCGTGGATACCCTAGTACCCACGTTACCTATACCAGGGAAGCCGGGTGCATACGTGTGAAGTGGTGCCAGACACCGCCATCGAACCCAATGGAGGACTTCAGGAAAGTGCCGCTGCAGGAAGAGGAGAAAGTGTCCATGGGAATCCAAACATGGATTCTTGAAGAGGAGTACCTGAAAGCAGAGGGGACAGATTCTTTGTCACTCAGGAGTGACCAGGAGACTTGGAAGACGAATGCCCTCCGATGTCAGGTGCTTCAGGGGAGATGATGATGACCTTGACTTTGCAGCTGTGAGGACCAGGCGATGCTGAGGAAGACTAGGACCTGGGAACGAGCTGTCCCACGAAGGATGTCGAGTGCTGAGGGGTCGGTGTCCGGCGGGAGCACCAACAAACCTTGACAAAGGCAAGCCACGCAAGAATAAAAGAAGGAGCACCGTCGGGATCAACAAGGTCCAGGGGACTCAACAAAGGCAGGGGAGTCAGGGCAGGCCCCGAGCAATCAGGGGAGCCCAAAAGTAACAAGTGTGACCCTCAAATAGACCCACAGGCCGGAGGCACTGGAGTCATGAGAGGACCTCAAGCAGCTCACCAAAAGATGCAGGCCAAGATGCACACAATGTGGTGTGGCTAAAGATTCTAGTCACTGGAGGTGCTCGAGGTTGGGGCTACTTGGAGCCCAAAGATCTTTTTGCAAAGAAGCCAACAAGCCTTTGCAACTGCAAGTTGGACGTGGTACCCAGGGGTTTGACTATTGCAACCCCCACGAGGGATGCTGGCCTCAAACTTGGTGAGAGGGTAGAGCAGGCCTCAGGAGCTGTGGAAAACCACCACCTGTGTTGTAGAGCCCTTTGGAGTCTGGAGGAGCTCAGGATCTGCAGACCGGTCGACTTAGTTGCGGTGCCTGCAAATGCAGGGGAGTGACTCCTTCACTCCAAGGGAGATTACTCTGGTTGTATTTGATGCTTCACAGGCCTTGGAGGTTCCTGTATGATGCACAGGCACAGACAATGCAGCAGACTGGAAGGGAGATGAAGTCAGGCCCAAACGAAGTCCAACGAAGTCCAGAGTGCCCAGACGGTAGAAGTGCAGTGGTGTCTGAACTGAATCTTATCCCACGACAAATCTAGGGACATACACCCAGGTAAGCCCTTAAGTACCCTAGGGAAAGGGTTGGGAAGATTCAGGGGAGGGTCTGGACAGGCGGGAGGTTACTCCCATGTCCTTTGTCCAGTTTCATGCCAGAGCGGGAGCCAATGGCTCCCAGGACTGGTTTGAGCTGGACTATGCACAGGGGCACCAAATGTGCCCCTCATGCAGACTTTCTGGCGCTGGCAAGCGCACCCACCCAGCCCTAATACACTAAATCCTGTCTGGGAGGTGGTCACACCTCCCTGTGACAGGATGCCTATTGTTCTACCTTCCTCTACTCGAGCTTGGCTCAGCAGCAAGAGGGCAGAAATGAGTCTCTGGTCAGCAGCAACCATTTTGTGCTGTCCGGGTCTAGAAGGCTGGTACCGGGAACACTGAGTGACTGACGGAGGGTTCTTCCAGTGCTTGGAATCATCCCTCCAACACCGTTTACGGTGTGGGGGTATGATTCCAATATGTTTGATACCAAACATGATAGGATTTGTTGCAACTGTTTTCGAGATGGTCATCGAGTAATTACGCGGTGCCCCTCTATATAGTATATGGCTGCTTCACTGATAACCCGTGAGAATGGACTCCGTAGGCTGAAGGGGTGTCCTGCTCATGCAGGGGCACCCTCTCACTTAGAACCAAGCACCCTGCCTTCAGGATTGCAAAGGCCTGCTATAGGGGTGACTTATAGATTTTAAGTGCAGTGACTCTTAGATATAGTAAACCTATATCTTTAGTAGGTGGTGCATGCACCAACTTACACAGGCTGCAATGGCAGGCCTGTAGTTCCATTTTGAATGGTCTCTCATGAGTGGCATAATACATGCTTCAGCCCATGGGAGACCTCTGGGATACCTATGCCCTGGGTACATGAGTACCATATACTAGGGACTTACAAGGGTACCCCAGTATCCAATCTGGGGTGTACCTAAGTACTGAACTGACCAATTTAGAGAGAAAGCAGATAGACTGGGGTCCTGATTAGCAGGATCCCAGTCAGACTAGTCAAAAACAGCATCACATCAAGCAAAAAAGTGGGGGTAACCATAAAAGTAGATCCTACTTTCCTACACAACCTCCCTCCCAAATGTAAGTAGATGAGACTAACCTTGCCCAGTTGATTCTTCATTTTCTAAGTAGAAATATCCAGAAAGTCCATCTGCATTGGCATGGTTACTCCCAGGTCTATGTTCGACTGTATAGTCCATCCCCTGTAGGGAAATGGACCACCTCACGAGTTTGGGGTATTCACCCTTCATCTGTTTAAGCCATAATAGGGGCTTATGGTCTGTCTGAACAATGAAGTGAGTGCCAAACAAGTATGGCCTCAGCTTCTTCAGGGCCCAGACCACAGCAAAGGCCTCTCTCTCTATGGCTGACCAACGTTTCTCTCTGGGGTTCAACCTTCTGCTGATAAAAGCTACTGGTTGATCCTGGCGCTCTGCATTAAGTTGTGACAACACAGCCCCTACCCCCAACTCAGATGTGTCTGTTTGGGCAATGAATTGCTTAGAGTAGTCAGGACTCTGCAGAATGGGAGCGGTGCACATGGCCTGCTTGAGGTCATCAAATGCCTTCTGACAGCAACCTGTCCACTGACCTTTCTTGGGCATTTTCTTAGCTGTCAGATCATTCAAAGGAGTCACTCTGGACCCATACCCTTTGACAAATCTTCTATAGCACCCCATCAGGCCCAAGAAAGCTCTGACCTGAGTCTGGTACACAACCTTACTCTGCCCTATCTGGCACTTAGTAGCCTTGATAGTGAGGCCTGCTTTTGCAGAGCCTCTAAAGCATTCTTTAGGTGGACCAGGTGATCCTCCCAGGTGGAGCTAAAGACAGCTATATCATCAAGATATCATGCACTATAGGCTTCCAGGCCTGTGGCAACTTTATTCACCAACCTTTGGAATGAGGCAGGTGCATTCTTCAAGCCAAAGGGCATCACAATAAATTGATAATGCCCACTAGGGGTTAAAAATGCTGTTTTTGGTTTGGCATCCTTAGCTAGTCTGATTTGCCAATAGTCAGCAGTAAGGTCAAATGTGCTTAAGAACTTGGCTGAGGCCAAAGTGTCAATAAGTTCCTCTGCCCTTGGAATTGGATGAGCATCAGTCCTAGTGGCTGCATTGAGTCCCCTGTGGTCAACACAGAACCTCTTTTCTCTCTTTCCACCCTTGGTGTGAGGTTTTGGTACCAGGACCACTGAACTAGCCCAAGAGCTATCTGAGGGCTCAATTACTCCCAATTCAAGCATCTTTTGGACCTCTGTCCTGATGCGATCTCTGACATGGTCAGGCTGCCTGTAAATCTTATTTTTAACATGTAGACTCTCACATGTGTCCACTTCATAGGTACACCAGATGGTTTGACTGGGTGTCAAAGAAAACATATGCCTATATTGATTGAGGACCTTCATACAATCAATCTGCTGTTGGTCATTGAGGCTGCCTGCCAAGGTTACACCATCTACTGACCCATCATCAGGGTTTTGTGAGCGGAGGTCAGGGAGAGGGACACTCTCTTCTTCCTGTCCCTTATCAGTTGCCATGGGCAAGCCCATGTCAGCCCTGTCCACAAAAGGATTTAGCCTGTTCACACAGAGCACCATATGGGGGCTCCTGGGAGTGCCAAGATTCACCAGGTAGGTGACCTCACCCTTTTATTCAATGATAGTATGGGGTCCACTCCACTTGTCTTGGAGAGCTGCTGGAGCCACAGGTTCCAACACCCACACTTTCTGGCCTGGCTGGTACACAGTCAGGACAGCCTTTTGGTCATGCCTAGCTGTTTGCAAATCCTGAATAGCCTCCAGGTTTTTACTTGCCTTCTTCATGTACTCAGCCACCCTGGAGCAGAGACCAAGTACATAGTCCACTATGTCTTGTTTGGGAGGTTTGAGAGGTAACTCCCATCCCCCCTTCACCAGACACAAGGGACCCCTAACTGGATGCCCAAACAGAAGTTCAAAGGGGCTGTAGCCAACCCCCTTCTGAGGGACCTCTCTGTAGGCAAAGAGAAGGCATGGCAGAAGGACATCCCATTTTCACCTAAGCTTTTCTGGGAGGCCCATGAATCTTTCAACTAACCCATTGCATTGAGGATGATAGGGTTTGGTGAATTTGTAATTCACACCACATTCCTTCCAGATTGCAGTAATATAACTGGACATGAAGTTTGTACCTCTGTCAGTTAAAACCTCCTTAGGGAAGCCCACCCTGGAAAAAATTCCCAAGAGGGCCCTTGCCACCACAGGAGATGTAGTGGTCCTAAGGGGAATGGCTTCTGGGTACCTAGTGGCATGGTCCACCACCACTAGAATGTAACTGTGCCCAGATGCTGTAGGAGGATTCATTGGACCAATGATATCAATCCTAACCCTCTCAAAGAGAACCCCCACCGCTGGTAGTGGTATCAGGGGGGCCTTTGTGGTACCAACTGCCTTACCACTGGCTTGGCAAGTGGCACAGGAGCGACAAAACTCATTTGTGTCCTCAGACTTGTGAGGCCAGTGAAAGTGAGGGACAAGCCTGTCCCAGGTTTTACTTTGGCCTAAGTGTCCTGCCAGGGAAATGTCATGTGCTAGGTTGAGTAGGAAGCCCCTAAACTTCAGGGGTATAACGAACCTCCTGGTGGCACCAGGCTTGGGGTCTCTGCCCTCAGAGTAAAGCAGTCCATCATCCCAGTAGATCCTGTGGGACCCACTGACATTCCCAGCAGCCTCAGCAGCAGCTTGCTGTCTGAGGGGTTCAAGAGAGGGGCAGGTTTGCTGCTCCAAACTCAAATCTGCCCTGGAAGGGCCCCCCGCCCCCAAGAACTCAACCTGATCAGGCTCAAGTTCATCTGGGGCAGTTCCCTCACAGGGGCTAAGATCATCTCCCTCTAGAGACTGATCCTCACTTTGAGTCTGGGGGGGAAGACACAGCCTTACCCCTCGTGCTCCTTCTCTTGGAAGGCACCTGGTCCATTGTTCTAGGATCCAGGGACTGTTCAGTGGATGTCAGTTTGGCTTGTGACCTAGTCACAGCAAACACATCTGCAGAGATGCCCAACATTGCTGCATGAGTCCTAAATTCAACTTCAGCCCAGGCGGAAGTCTCCAAATCATTGCCCAACAAACAATCTACTGGTAGGTCCGAACTTACCACAACCCCTTTGGGGCCAGTTACCCCTCCCCAGGTGAAATTAACAACTACCAAGAAATGGTCAGTCCTGACATCGTTTGCATTGGTCACTTGGTACATTTCACCAAGTATGATTTGTCCAGAAGACACAAGTTTCTCTGTCACCATTGTGACACTGGTCCCTGTGTCCCTGTATGCCAATGCCTCTGTTCCATTGATCAAAGGCTGTTGTTTGTACTTGCCCAGGTTACTGGGACTGACAAGTAAGGTAGCAAGATCCATGCCACCATAACAAACTAGAACAGCCTGAGCTGAAGTTCTGACTAAACCAGAACCCAACTCAGATCCCAAGGTTAACCCTAGTATCCCCTTGTTTGCTGTCCTACCACTTGTACTGGAGCTAAGGGGCGCAGTTGCCTTAGGGGCAGTGGTAGTAGCTGTAGTTTCCTTGGCCTTTGGACAATCAGCATCCCTTGTCCAATGGGTCTTCTGTTTACAGAGATGATGGAGCGCGACAGTGCTCTTTAAATTTGTAGGGGTGCATTATAATCACGAGTAGTCTGCACCTACATTTATTCCTTGTTGTATTAACATGTAGCTAGAAAAACGTATTTGTTCATAACAATGTGAAAGAGAAATGTTAGAATTGTTACGTGTCATGTAAAGAATTAAACGTGGCAGTTGCGTTTTGAATAATGTAACCTTTAGCTTTGTTGCCAACGATTAACGAAGTTGCTCGTGTATAATGTGATGCATAGATTTAAACGTGTACCATATTGAAGTGGCACATGATGCGACTAATTGTGATTTAATGCGTAGAAATGATAGGTTGCTCATAACGATTTTTGTACTAATGGGCTTATGTATCGCGATAGTTTGTAAATGCACATATAAATGTTTGCTCATGTGTAATTCGTAGGCCCTGCATGCCTTATTCTTATGTTGGCCGATTTCTGTAGCCCTGAAATGTAATTTCCCTGATGGCTCTAGCAGAGGGGGTAGGTTGAAATTCATGTTCATGCTGGATTTGTTCTTTCTCACGTTTCTGTTGCAGGTGGAGAAAGTCGTCTTTGTTAGTTAGAATAACGCCTTTTGTTTTAGGAGTTAGGCCTGAGGAGGAGAGGATACTTTTATGCAAAGAATGATGATAATTGGGAGACGGTGTTCTTTCATGCTGGAGGAGGCCTGGGAATCAAGGTCACAGAGCCAGGAGCTGGGAGTATCGAGCTGGATGCAAAATCACCTATGAGAAGTGTCCAGGAGGGTGTGGTGATCCTGATGCAACAGTGGGTGTGTTTTGTGTTTTTGCATTTTGAATTAGGGTCAGTGCCCCGAGGGTGGAGTGAGGAGAAGAGGTGAGGAGATCGAAGGAGAGGGAAGGAGCATCTTAGAACAAGTTCTGTTGCTTTGGCTACTTGACCCATACAACGTGAGTGTACTTCTAGGAAGTCTTCACGTGCTTACACCTTTTCCTGATCTTGCCTGGGAAATGCTAAGTAGGGATGTCACGATAGTGGTAGTGTAGGGATAGACTAATGCTTTTCTCTTATCAACCGCAGATGAAGACGGACCTTGATGTTCTGGTCCTGGAAATTGTCATTCTTTTCCTGCTTCAAAGATGTAATCTTGCCCGTAGGTTTGGATTTGTATTAGTTCCTTTGTACTTCTATAACCTCGTCCTGAGGTGTTTGTATGTTCAGTTATTTTTGGCTTTGTAATAAACCCACTAATTTGAACTTCGGAGTCAGTGGTTCTTCAGAGTCATGTCTCCATCTAAAGTTGACTAGATTGTATAAATGAGTTGTTTCTCCCCTCTACACTTCTCAGCAGGCAACTAAGGTCCATCGGCCGAGGGTTCCGGAGTAAGTTGGTAGTGTGGAACCTGGCCCTATCAGTTGGTAGCAGAAGGACGTTTGCCTCTGCAGTGAGGGGAGAATTTAGAAGTTAGGGAAAGTTAGTTATAGAGCCCCAAAGAGCCCAGAGGATGAAAGCCCAGAGGATTGAGAGCGGAGGACGACGGACGTTGGCGGACACCGACGGAGAGTGACGGTGTGGCGGAAACAGCAGTTCACAGTGGAGTGAGCATGAATATGGATGTGTGTGTTAGATTGCGGTGATGATTTGATTGTGTGATGTCTTGCGGAGTTGGGATGAGAGTCGAGTGATGGTGGTTACGTGCCGAATGCGTGCGGTCCATGTGATACGATTTGATGATTTTGATGTCAGGCTCGACGAGTAGCCTAAGATCCCGGGATAGATTTGAGGTGTAGAAGACACCGAGTCATGTAATTGTCTGACCAGTGATTGTGGGAGTCGTGAAGCGCTATCGACGACCCGTTTGAAGATAGGGAACGTGTGTGAGTGAGCCTGTTAGAATCGTGTGGGAAGCTAGTGCACAAGGGCAGACCGCAGCGATTCGAGTGGCCAACACAGGTCGTGGGTCACTGTGTGTAAGTGATTGAGAGAGTGGATCCTATCGATTTATTTATATGACTGTCCGACCGTTCGTGGGCAGATGGTCTGAGGTGACTGTCCGGTCGTTTCGCGGACAGACGGTTGCCAGAGGTGAGGCAGACAATTACTCGAGACTGTCCGGTCATTTCGTGGACAGACAGTCGGATATGTAACTGTCCGGTCATGTGGTGGACAGACAGTTGCTAGATTCTATGAGTGAAGCGCGTGAATGTGTAAGGAAGAGATTGTGAAGGGGCGAATTGCTGCATGTGCATGTGTGAGGGGGAAGAAGTGACGTCGGAGTGTGCTGCGCTGCAATAGGTCGGTTGGTGTAGAGCCGCGCTGGCACTGATGGATTGCCATCGGGAAGTGGAACGAAAACATCTTGTGGGTAAAATAATTTGGTTCAATCATGCGATGCTTTAGGGTGTTAAGAAATCTTTGTAGGGGAGATAGGGTGGTAGTAACTCGAGTGGGTGAGGAAGCACCACCCAAGGATACACTAGCACATTACATGGTCACAAGTGTAGGACTCCATACCATAGTTTGGCTTCAAAATTGGCATAAGATTACCGAAAAAGAGGGAGATTTGTTTTTTCCACGTTATGGTTCATTTAGATTAGACATGCTGTATCAGTTAAGGGCAGTGATGACTTCGTTGTGACCTCCACCTAGACCAACACAGTTTGAGGCATTGTTTGCATGGATGAGAGCAGCACAGGCAAAGAAGAGGGAGCGAAGTCAGGGAAGGATTAAAAAGGCGATGAAGGCATATCAAGATGCGCGTTGGGACGCACAGTTGAAGAAGTGGAGAGTAGACACCATTGAGGGAGAGAGATTATTCTCACTGCTAGTGAAGGTAGGAGACACACAGAAAAGGAAGGAAGAGGACAATAATGACACCGATGACAGCTTGTTAGACAGGTTGCTGGCAGAGCGTCCGCCTCCATACAATCCAAGCTCAGAAGAAAGTACGCGAGCGCTGATGGGGGAAATGGGAGAGCCACAGGCGAGTCCCAGTGCAAGAGTAGTGGGAAAGATTTCAACAGGTACCGAAGGAAGTGGGATACAAGTATTGAGGAGTACAGAAACAAATGGAGTTAACGCTGCTATGCAGGGAGCTAACGTTGCTACACGGTTACCGGAATCCCTTACGGTGCCGGTTACCATTGGTCCCATAGTGTCAGTGTACGATCCGAGTCAGGTAGAAAACAGTAGTCAAATACAGTCAGTAGTGGGAGAAGGCATTCGTTCTGGAGGAAACGCTACGATGAGCGAAAGTGGTCCCTTTTTGAGACCTGTAGAGGCTAGTACTCCATTGCCAACCACTGGAGACTCTTCTAGAGGACCCATTGAACATAGAGCGGTAACTTCAGTGTCGTTGGCAGATTCACGCTCTGACTTGAGGATGTGGGAAGTCCCAGTTCGAGGTCCCCTTAGGGAGGACTGCAGAAGGAATTAATCAAGGAGCTTCTGGGAGTCAGGATGTCCCACGGGGTACAGCTGAATGGAGTCCCCGGGGAAATCAGGGCAGTGACAACGGAGAGTTGAGTAGTGCATCAAGTCAGGGGACGATTAGAGCTGCTTTAAGGGCCAAGGTGTTAGATGTAGTTAGATTAAAAGCGGAAACGGATGAGATGATAAGTGGTAACTTACCTCTGGAAAGGATGGAGCTTTATGAGCAAGATGAGCTGTTGTTTGTGGCAAAGGATGTTACTCGTAAGACAAGGAAGGCACATGAGAAACTGACATCGTTGGCACAGAGATTTGAGGTGGATTTGTCTAGAACAAAAATGTTACAGGGAAGTCATAGGCTAAATTACAGTGATCAGGAATTGGAAGAGAAAAGAGTCATAGGGTTGAAAACACATATTCGAGAAGTGATTGAAGGGATACGCACATGGAGCATGCTTGACAAATGGGAGGAAAGGTGGTCAAAGAAAAAGAGTGTCAAAAAGGGTATAGGAGATACGCCACCCCCTGGAGGAGGAACAGCAGGAGTAGAGGCTTACCCGTTGTGAGAGGTACCGAGTGGAGGGTATGTGCATGTACCTTGGAGCAGGGGGGATTTGGCAGCATTTACAAATGAATTTTCCTGGGCTGAGGGAAAAACCTGTTGAGTGGTACTAGCAAGTTGCTTGCTTTGTCAAGATTTCAAAAGTATTGTGGGTTGATTTGAATACCTTGTTTGACATTGTAGTACCAAGTGATTTGTGGTCTGCTTGTAAAATTGCTGTTGAATGGCCAGCTTCAGAATCTGAGCGAGACCCCATAACGCATGGTCTTTCACCTGTGGTTATGAAAAGGTACGAACAGGTAGTCACATGGTTACAGTCCAAGATTTCACCACAAGACATTGATTGGGTCAAAATAGATCACACCACCCAAGAACCCAAAGAGTCAGTTCATGCTTATTACGAAAGGCTCTTGCAAGCCTTCAAGCAGTTTAGTGGATTGGATACTCTAGATTCAAAGAACATGGGACAGCTTGTTTCCAAATGTGTCCTAGGGCTAAGGCCAGAGATTCGTTTTATGATCCAGCAGCATTTGATATGCTGCTAGAACAAGTCTGTGGACGAAATTCTGCGCTATGCCAGATACTGCAGTGATGAAGTTGACTCAAAGCATAGAAAGCTCAAGGATAAGTTGATGCTAGTCCAAATGAGAAATGCAGATAGGGTGGAGCAAGCACAGCCGAGTGGGGGAACGTTAGGACGAAGGCTGGGAACCAATCATGGAGGGACCCATAGTGTGTCAAATAACGCAGGTCAGGGAAGAGGGAAGTCCAAAGACCCCAAGACAGGGATTGACATTGGTACCTTGAAGAAAACTACTGCATGGTCACTTTTGTCACAAGATCGGGCACTGGAAGCGCGAGTGTCGATTAAACCCCGCTAATCAGATTCAAGATGAGGAAGTAGTACAGACCCCTTAGGTTGTGAATACAATAACTATGGACAGATTTGTACACGGAGGGGGTTTGAGTCCACAAGTGCAGGTTC
This sequence comes from Calotriton arnoldi, assembly GCA_963921515.1. Classification (NCBI taxonomy): domain Eukaryota; kingdom Metazoa; phylum Chordata; class Amphibia; order Caudata; family Salamandridae; genus Calotriton; species Calotriton arnoldi. The sequence goes on from CAWUFW010001104.1 coordinate 170,833, forward strand.
CCCAAACTCCGAGAATCCCTCAAGGAAATTGGACGTACCAACAGATGCCATTCATCGAGACTTTCGATGATTTCGATTCAGACCCATTGCAATGAAGGTGCCTGAGGGGGGAGGAAGACTGTACCCTTGGAGCAGTGTTGGAGGTAGACCAGAGAGGACTGTACATGGATACAGATAAAGACAGTCATCCCATCACCTTTCTGATTGATACTGGTGCTACCCGTTCTACTGTGAGATCTGCAGTAGCCCCAAACCTACCCCTCTCGGTACAATCGATCCAAGTTGTAGAAGTTGCTAATAAGATAATGACAAATCCGTTGACTGATGAGATACCTGTGAGAATAGGAAACTTCCATGATCGACACCAATTTATAGTGTGCGATTCAAGTCCAGTCTGCTTGTTGGGTCGTGATCTTTTGTGTAAGTTGAATTGCACCATCTATTGCACGCCCAAAGGAGTGGAGTTGCAGACCAATGATGATGATCTTGCGTTCAAACTGGCAAACCAGAACTTCTGTACAGAGATGTATCCCGTATTGACAGTTGAAGAACTACCACTTGATTTGAGAGACTCAGTCTCTTTGGAAGTATGGGATTTTACGGGAGACGAGATAGGGTTGATCAAAGTGGTTGAGCCAGTTAAAATTCAGATCAAGCCAAACGCTGAGTTCCCAAGAATGCCTCAGTACAATCTGACACCGGAAACGGTGGCAAGAATCAAGCCTGTAATTGAATCCATGATCGAACAGGGAATCCTGAAAGAGATAATGGGGAGCCCATGCAATTCCCCTATAATGGGACTGCAGAAACCGAGTGGGAAGTTTAGAATCGAGCAGGACCTGCGAAAGGTCAACACGATTGTGGTTCCATGCTGTCCTGTGGTGCCGAATCCATCAGTGATTTTATTCCAAATCCTGTGTGAAGCTGAATGGTTCACAGTGATTGATTTGTGTCAGGCCTTCTTTTCGATACCCTTACACAAGGAAAGCCAATTTTTATTCGCTTTCCGGCTGGAAAATAGTGTGTTAATGTGGTGTCGTATCCCACAAGGGTATACAGAGAGTCCATCGATTTTCAATCAGATTTTGAAGAAGAATCTTGAGTGTCTGGTACTGCCACAGAATTTAGTCCTTGTACAGTACCTTGATGACCTCTTGATTGCATCCGAGACAGAAGACGCTTGTAGGATCGATACTGTTGTCTTGTTAAACCACCTGGCAGAGAATGGAGACAAGGTGTCCCCGAACAAACTACAGTATTGTTTGACTGAGGTTCAGTATTTGGGTCATCGCATTGAGAAAGGCAAGAGGAAGGTGTCACCAGACTGCATTGAGGCAATCATGAACATGACTGCGCCTACCACACAAAAGGAAGTCAGGATGTTTTGGGGGATGGTTGTGTACTGTCGGCAGTGGATTCCCAACTTTTCACTGAAGGCGAAACCTCTACAGAGGCTGACACATAGGGATGTGAGTGATCTGGTACCATGGGATAACGACTGTTTGGTTGCCTGTCTGGAGCTGAGAGAAAGCCTGTGTCACGCTCCAGCTCTAGTAATGCCTGATTAGAACAAGTCCTTCTCACTATTTTGTTGTGAGCGGGAGGGTTGCGCACTATCGGTACTCACACAGACTCATGGAGGTGTCCGTAGACCAGTTGCCTATTTCTCAGCTACCCTAGATCCAGTAGCTTCAGCGTTGCCCGGATGTCTCAAGTCCGTTGCGGCAACAGGTGTCAGCATCGAAAGGTGTGAAAGTAATGTGATGGGTCATCCTCTTACTGTTCATGTTCCATACTCAGTTGAGCTCCGGATGACGAGAAGCACAACACAGCACCTGACAAATAACAGACTCACACGCTACGAGCAGGTTACACTTGCCTCAGAGAATGTGACTCTGAAAAGATGTTCTGGTACTGAATCCTGCTACTTTGATGCCTCTTCCAAACGGTGATGGTGAAGATTGTGAGGACCATGACTGTTTTGATGTGACTGAACTTTGCACCAAACCGAGACCTGACATTGTCGATGAGCCTCTACCTGAGTCCGATGAAATTTTCTTTGTAGATGGTTCATGTTTAAGGAACAATGTGGGTCACCTAAGAGCAGCATTTGCTGTAAGTACCATTTCTGGAGTTGTGGAAGCTGCTTGTTTACAAGGAGTATATTCCACACAAGTGGCTGAAATCATTGCATTGACACGTGCCTGCTTGGTTGCTGATCAAATCCGAGTCACCATCTACACCGATAGCCAGTAAGGGTTCGTGTGGTTCATGACTTCGGACTGCTATGGTCACAGAGGGGGTTCCTAACGTCATCAGGATCTCCCATCAGAAATGGGGAATATGTGAGACAGCTGTTAGAGGCTTTGCAAGGCCCAAGGGAAATAGCTGTGGTAAAGTGGGGAGCTCACAGGAGGGGAAATGATTTTGTGACTCTCGGCAACAGATACGCCAATGAAGTTGCGCGTTTCTGTGCTGAACAAGTATGCATTTTCACAGGAGAGTACACTGGAGAGAGCCCAGAAAGAACCGAGCTCAGCATGATGTTCGCCATGGCGGACACTTGGGATGAGATCAAGCGTCTTCAGGGAGATGTGTCAGGACAGGAAGAAGCTGGTTGAATTAAAGCAGGTTGTGAGAAGAGAGATGATGGTATTTGGGTTTCAGCTGATGGTCGAGCAGTGTTACCAGATGATTTACTGTGTCCTATGGCAAGGCAGATTCATGGAGCAGTACACATTGGAAAGGATGCCATGGTGCGAGTGTTCAGACAGACGTGGTTTAACCCACGGTTTTGTGCGTTAGCTGAGGCAGTGTGTCACAGATGTGTTACATGTCAACAAATGAATACTGGGAAGAAAACTGTGGTTGCACTGAGTCACATTGGAATCAATGGGATCCAGCTTGATTTTATCGAGATGCTGAGGTGCAATGGGTTGAGGTACATTCTGGTTGTGGTGTATGTTTTCTCACGGTGGGTGGAAGCTTACCCGACAAGAAGGAGTGATAGTCTCACAGTAGCAAAGTTATTGCTTAGGGAGCTTAGACCTCGGTTCGGTGTTCCAACTTCTTTGGAGTCGGACAGAGGATCACATTTCCATAGTGAGATTATGAAGTTACTTTGTGCTGCTTTACAAGTGGATCAGAGATTGCATTGTAGCTACAGGCCCGAGGCATCAGGCATCATGGAGCAGATCAATGGAACTCTCAAGATGCGAATGGTGAAAGTGTGCTCATCCACGTCTCTGAAATGGCCTGATGCATTGCCCTTGGTGCTAATGAGTATTCGTAGTATCCCCGATAGGAGGACAGGTCTCTCGCCTCACGAGATCTTGATGGGGAGGGCGATGCGTTTGCCTGAAGTGCCGTCTACAGCCTTGATAAACATCACAGATGATCTGATCCTTGATTATTGCAAAGGACTGGCTAACATAGTCCATTCTGTGTCTCACCAGGTTGAAGCTGCGACTGCCCCGACCTTGAAGGACCTGTACCATGACTTGTGCCCAGGCAATTGGGTGCTAGTTCGTAAGCACATGAGGAAGAGCTGCCTTGATGCTCGGTGGAGAGGTCCATATCAAGTGATTCTGGTGACCAACACAGCTGTGAAGTGTGGAGGCTTGCCAAACTGGATGCACGCCTCCCATACCCACAGAGTTTCAGGACCCTCAGAAGAGACAGCTCCTCTCCCAGAAGGAAATCCAGCTGTGGTTTCGAGGCCACAGGAGAGGACGAGCCAAGCTGTGAGGGTTGCTGACGAAGCTGGTTGCCCACCAGAGCAAGCTGAGGGGGGCTCACGCTACACAAGGCCCAGGTATTGACTCTGAGGGAGACAGTAACGTTGCGAGTGATATAGAGTCAGACTCAGCTGAGGGAACTGGTGCGTAAAGTGGTCGGGTGCAGAGAAGAAGAGCAGAGGTTGCAAGTGAATCGTGGCCTGTGAGACAGAGAAGGCTAAACTTGAGATTGGCGTCTGAAAGAGATCTTGCCCCTGTGTCTGAAACATCTGAATCAGGGCTGAGTAACGGAGAACAAGCACCAGAGAGCCCGAGGAGGTCGAGAAGAGCAAGAGTGCCTTGTCAAAGGTATGCTGCCCCAGAGTGGACTTACTTGGTCACAGATGCCGGGAGCAGTGGGGACCGGGAGACTGAGGTCTTCACGAGTTGTCAGCAGATTCCAGGAACTGAAAATTGATATTGTGCTAATAGTCACTGGATTGGAAATAGAAGGGGTGTTGACAGTGACTGTGCCGAGACCTCCGATATTGAGCAAGGGAAGCGATTCAATTTTGCAAGATTTGTCCTTTCCACACTTTGGATATCTGCCACCAGCACAGGAGATTATAGCTGTTCGTCACAAGATTCTACAATGTGTTATTGCAGAAATTATTCTGAGCTTATAAGAGACTTTTGATTGAACTGTGAACTGTAAATAAAGCTGCTTGAAAGAAGATAACCTAGGCCCGAGTGGAAGAAGAATAAATTTAGGGACTTTTCTGAATAAGAAGAAAGAGGGCTAAGGAAGTCTTTTTGAACTCTGTAATTAAAAGTGCAACGAACTGTAAATCGATTTCCAGGACTTCAGTGAACTGTGTATAATGGGTCAAACAGCAGTTAGAGGCAGAGAAAGAGACTTTGCATTGATACTCTTGCTGTGCTAATCCGACAATTTGCAAATGGAGTCTGGAAATTCGAACCATAGGTCTAAGTATGTGATAGGTACACTCATAGTAGGAGTGATAATAGTGATAGCGGTAGTCATTATTGTGTCTGTAAAAATTTCACATGATGCAGAAGAAGGGGTGGGAGTACAAGGGACAACCACACCTGTTACTTCTAGCACAAAAGAGGGTATCGTAGGAGCCAAAAAAGCTATGCTAGATCAAAATAGTCGTATGTTGCACATAGACTTATCTAAGGGGGATTACACGCTTAATGCTTATGCAAAGCTGCTATGTGAGCATGTGAGCACGATGGATGTCAGAGATTGTTATGTGTGTATGCAGTTGCCTGCGTCTGTGGAAGAGGGTATTCGTTATCATCACCTTCCTTTGACATATGGCATCACATGTAGTTTATTGCTTAGTATGTTTTACGGTAAGGGTCATTATGAGTACTATTTCTCAAACTATGACGTAGTGCTTTCAGAAGTTCCAGCCTATAAGCACTTGAACAAGTATGATTATTACAAGCAAGAAGATACAGTGGGAAAGTATTTCATACCTACCAATGCATTGGATACAGCTTATGCACATCGTCATAATTTAACCTGCCTACTAACAGACATAGAGAATAAATTTATAGATCAGGTAGAAGATAGACATAGACAACTAGTGGCAAAATCTGATATTAGAGGAGGAAGGGTTGACTGGACCCAGGAAGAGTTGTCCCACAAAGAAAGGGGCAGTTCTGGTCCAATAGCTTTAGATTTTGAGCAGAGGGGAAAGCTTTGTATCCGACACGTACAGACGTACTATGATAAGGTTTCTGTGGGAGAGAGTGTGTGTGATCACATTTTCACAATTGAGGCCACTGCGAAGAAGTTCTTGCAAGATGCGGTGCAAGTGGTGCAAAATGTATATTTTGTGTCTGGAAGAAATGCCTATGTGAGATTGCCATTGAATTGGTATGGTACATGTTACGTGGCTGGCGTGTTCCCCAAGATATACCATGTAGCGGATTTGTGGCCTTTGGAAGGTGCATTACACCATAGAGAGAAGCGAGGTGAAAGCGCAGGAGAAATTGTTGGAGATGTATTTGGAGCAATGATACCCAGTCTGGGAGTGATCCTGAATGACGTGAAGATTAGGCGGTTGTCAACTATTGTGGATAAGCTGTCACCAAATACAGCTCAGTCATTGCTACTTGTGGATGGAGAGATGGTGTCGATAAGGGTTATGGTGATGCAGAACCGTCTTGCTCTTGATGTCCTGTTAGCAAAAGAGGGCGGAGTCTGTAAAGTATTGAAGGTCCAACAGTGCTGCACTTATATACCTGACACTGTCTTGACTCGAGTCGTGGTTCTTATACCACTTTCTTAGTATATGGTTTGGTCCCCCCCTAGGGCCCACTGTGTATTGGTGCTATTTACTGTCATTTCTCTGCTTAAGTATTGTGTGCTTTGTGATTATCTCCATGTAGGAGATCCTGTGTCGTACTAGATAGTGCTATATTAATACATACATATTTTTATAACTACTGTGTGTTTCTCCTTTCATTTAACCAAAGGTTGCATTCTGGTAAAACAAGCTGCTTAACATTCCTTCAAGATAAGCCTGAAGGCTGCTCTCCACAGCTACCACTTGGATAGCTTTCTAAGGTTATCTTTTACCTCTTAACTCACCATAAGGGTTGTTTGGACTGGTGCAAGGTACCCACTTTAATTAGTGGACAGCATATATCAGGCCAACTTCTCACATTGGTGTGCAGCGGTTGGGATTCAAGCCTGCATTGTTTAACCAGATAAATGTTTTTATTGATTAACTGAAAAACTACTAGTACTAGGTACATATAATACTAGCTTAGAATAAGTAAGTTCTACTGAACTTAGGGTTGGGTAAGTCAAGGTTTAGCACACCTTTTCTCCAACCTCAGAGAGTTTAGTTCCCACTAGGTTAGGTAGGTGCAACACCTCACCACACTTAGTATGTCTGCTAAAGGAGATGCCAGTGGCTCTCTGCCTTCTAGATACAGTGAGCTTTCGTTCCAGGAACTGAAAGCCCTGTGTGCCTCTAGAAAGTTGAAGACAGGGAGAAGTGCCAACACTCAACGGCTGGTAGAGGTGTTACTTCGAGATGACTTAAGGAAAGCCCCTGGGTCAGATGAACAGGAGAGAGTGGGTGGGACAGGGAATGAAGACAAGTCAGGAGGTGACACCTTTTATGACCTAGACTCTAAACCTGACCAGGAGAACCTAATGGTTCTCACCTGGATAACTCAGATCTTCAAGAGGAGAATGGAGGAGGCCATGAGGCTCCACTCTTTACTCCTCCTGGATGAGTGCAGAATTTACCATGGAGATCTAGATCTCCCTCTGCAGAGTCTAATCACTCAGGACAGTCTGTAGGGACCTCTGTATCTAGCAAGAGGGACCACTCTTTTGATATGGAATACCAACTGCTTGAGAAAGCTAGGCTTAGGCTCAGGCAAGAGCAGTTGGCCCTTGATAAAGAGTCCCTAGAAGTCCAGAGAGCTAGAAACAAGTTGGAACTAGAGTCCCATGGTGGCAGCAACAGTGTCCCTAGAGTTAAGGAACATTCCTTTGATAATAGGAACCTGAGCAAGATTGTCCCTCCCTACCATGTTGGGGATGACATCCACAAATTGAAAACTGCTTTAGAGAGGGCCTGCAAAGTTCAGAGGGTCCCTTAAGAGCAGTGGGCAGCTATCTTGTGGCTCTCCTTTGCTGACAAAGTTAGAGATAAGCTCCTCACTGTTAGAGAAGAGGAAGCTGACAATTATTCAGTTTTGAAGAGTGCTCTCATTGATGGGTTTGGCTTAACCACTGAACAGTACAGGATTAACTTCAGAGACACCCAGAAGACACAGAATCAAGACTGGGTAGACTTTGTGCATAGTGCCATTAAGGCTCTGGAAGGCTGGTTGCTTGGCAGCAAAGTGAATGATTTCAATGGATTATACAATTTGATTATGAGGGAGCAGATCCTTAATAATTGCCAAAATCAGTTATTGCATCAATACCTGGTTGACTCTGATCTGACTTCTTCCCAAGAATTGGGAAAGAAGGCGGATAAGTGGGTCAGAACCAGGGTGAAGCAGAAAAACCAGAACAGTTGTGGTGACCAAAAGAAGCAAGATTCTAAAACTCCAGATAAGGGTGGGAACAAGGGTAAAGATCAAAAACAGTCTTCATCAGGGCCCCAAAAACCTGCATCTGGGGGGGAGTCACAATCCAACAAAGGTAAAGGCAAAAAGAAACCTTGGTGTTACTTTTGTAAGGTAAAGACTTATTGGACAAAAGATGCTGATTGTCCAAAAGCCAAGGAAAATCCTCCTACCACCACTGCCCCTAAGGCAACTGTGCCCCCTAGTACAAGTACAAGTGGTGGTACAGGGAACAAGGGATTAGTAGGGTTAACCTTGGGCTCTGAGATGGGTTCTGGCCTAGTCAGAACTCCAGCTCAGGCGGTGCTTGTCTGTGATGGTGGCATGGATATTGCCACCCTATTTGTCAGTCCCAGTAATCTGGGCAAATACAGACAGCAGCCTTTAATCAATGGTAAGGAGGCCATGGCATACAGGGACACAGGTGCAAGTGTCACTATGGTGAGAGAGGATCTTGTGGCCCCTGACCAAATCATACTTGGAGAAATGTACCAAGTGACGAATGCAAACAATGTAGGACTGACCATTCCTTGGCAGTTGTTAATTTCAGCTGGGGAGGGGTAACTGGCCCTAAGAAAGTTGTGACTAGCCAAGACCTACCAGTAGAATATTTGTTGGGCAAGGGTTTGGAGACTTCAGCCTGGGCTGAAGTGGAACTTAGGACTCATGCAGCAATGCTGGGCATCTCTGCAGATGTGTTTGCTGTGACCAGGTCACAGGCCAAACTGACTAACACTGAACAGGTCCTGGATCCTGGAACAATGGACCAGGTGCCTTCCAAGAGAAGGAGCAGGAGGGGTAAGGCTGTGTCTTCCCCCCAGACTCAGAGTGAGGATCAGTCTCTTGAGGGAGATGATCTTAGTCCCTGTGAAGGAACTGTCTCAGAGGTACTGGAACCTGATCAGGTTGAGTTCTTGGGGACAGGGGGCCCTTCCAGGGCAGACTTGAGTTTGGAGCAGCAAACCAGCCCCTCTGTTGAACCCCTCAGACAGCAAGCTGCTGCTGAGGCTGCTGGGAGTGTCAGTGGATCCCACAGGATCTATTGGGATGAGGAACTCCTTTACTCACAGGGTAGAGACCCCAAGCCTGGTGCCACCAGGAGGTTGGTCATACCTCTGAAGTTTAGGGGCTTCCTACTCACCTTGGCAGATGATATTCCCTTAGCAGGACAACTTGGCCAAAGTAAGACTTGGGACAGGTTTGGCCCTCACTTTCACTGGCCTCGCATATCTGAGGACACCAAGGAGTTTTGTCGCTTCTGTACCACCTGCCAAGCCAGTGGTAAGTCAGGTGGTACCACAAAGGCCCCCCTCACACCACTACTAGTGGTGGGGATTCCCTTTGAGAGGGTTGGGATTGATATCATTGGTCCCATGAACCCTCCTACAGCATCTGGACACAGTTACATACTGGTGGTGGACCATGCCACTAGGTATCCAGAAGCAATACCCCTTAGAACCACCACAGCCCCTGTGGTGGCCAGGGCCCTCTTGGGAATCATTTCCAGAGTGGGTTTCCCTAAGGAGGTCTTAACTGACAGAGGTACAAACTTCATGTCAAGTTACATAACTGCAATGTGGAAGGAGCATGGAGTGAACTATAAGTTCACCACACCCTATCACCCACAATGCAATGGGTTAGTTGAAAGGTTCAACAACCCTCAAGGGGCATAATCATGGGCCTCTCAGAAAAGATTAGGCAAAAATGGGATGTTCTGTTGCCCTGCCTTCTCTTTGCCTACAGAGAGCTCCTACAGAAGGGGGTTTGCTACAGCCCTTTCAAACTTCTGTTTGGGCATCCAGTAAGAGGTCCCCTGTGTTTAGTGAAAGAGGGATGGGAGTATCCTCTCAAACCTCCTAAACAAGACATTGTGGACTATGTACTTGGTCTCCGCTCCAGGATGGCTGAGGACATCCTGGAGAAGGACAGCAAAAACCTTGAGGCAAGTCAAGAATTATAGAAAGCTTGGCATGACCAAAAGGCTGTTCTGACTGTTTATCAGCCAGGGCAGAAGGTATGGGTGTTGGAGCCTGTGGCCCCAGCAGCTCTCCAAGACAAATGGAGTGGACCCCATACCATAATTGAGCAAAAGGGTGAGGTCATCTATCTGGTGGACCTTGGAACCCCTAGGAGCCCCCACAGGGTGCTCCATGTGAACAGGCTCAAACATTACACAGACAGGGCTGACATGGGCTTGCTCATGGCAACTGATGAGGGACAGGAGGAAGAGAATGACCCTCTCCCTGATCTCCTCTCTCAGAACCCTGAGGATGGGTCAGTTGATGGTGTAGCTTTGGCAGGCAGCCTCACTGACCAACAGCAGATTGATTGCAGGAAGGTCCTCAATCAATATAGGCACATGTTCTCTCTGACTCCTAGTCAGACCACCTGGTGTACCCAAGAAGTGGACACACTTGAGAGTCTACCTGTTAAAAATAAGATTTACGGGGTGTGGCCAGCCATCATGGCCGCGAGGACGTAAACCTGCTCGGCTCCCGCACCAACGTCCGAATACCAGCCTTCATCGGTGTGCTGAGCCCGCCGAAAACGATGATTTGGCGAGCTAACTGATGAGGGACAACTCGGCGGCCGGCTTTGAGACCTAAGGAGGTCCGGGAACTGCCTGCGGCTCATCTACGCTAGTGGGGCGGTGCGCGGCCGCTCCTGCAGCATGGCGGCTGAGCTGAGATCCTGAGCGGCTCCCGGCGTGAACGGCTCTGTCGCGGTTCCGGAGAAGGACTGCATGAAGGAGAGTACCTCCGACTTCGCGGTGAGGAGGGGAGCCGCGACTGATTACAGCCCTGATGCACGGCGCTGAGCGGAGATTGGCGGGCAGTGTGACTCACAGGCCCCGGAGCATGGCGCTTGCTGAGACGGTTTTGGAGTAAAACGGGGCCCAGCTTCTGGTATCCGGGCGGCGCTGGGCCTTCTGCTGCTGTGTTCCCTCTGGCCGGTTCTGCGCCTATCAAGCTGCAGGGTGAGAGCGCACGAGCCCTCCTGGGAAGCCCAGGGACCCCCGCCTTGCCGCACGGAGTCATTTGTCCTTCCATATCCAACGCGCCGATCCACCGGGGCCCAAGTGCCGCCGGGCTGCCGTTCAGGATGCAGCAGAGCGCGTGGGAGGCCTAGGACTCGGCATGCCTGACCCCCCTGCCCGGCCTTAAGATGGCAGCCTGACTCTTCGTCTCCTGCGCTTCTGGGACTCTTGGGGGCTACATGGCAGCACGAGTTCCACTGTAGAGCCCTGCCTGGAGACACTGAGGAGCACGCTTGGCGGAGGTGAGGACACCTGGCCCCCGAGGGACATTTAATAGCCCGCGAGTCCAGCCATCCATGACCAGGGGGAGGGGCATCTTCAAGCGCGCTACGGTGTGGCCTGGTTCCGTGGTGAGCCCACATGCCGCCCAAAAAAACACAGCCTAATAAGGTCTCAAGCTACTTTGGTGCCTCTGGCCCGGGAAGTGGCCCAGCCCTTGAACGCACTCCTACGGAGGGGGCTATGGCACTGACGCGCGAAGACCTTCTGGCCACCCTCAGGGACTTCAAGAAAGAGCTCTGCGATGATCTAAAAGCGGACATCAATGCCTCTCTCGACGCCTTCAAGTCCGATATGGCCTCCAAAATTTGTGACCTACGCACCGATGTGGACTCCGTGGGAGCTTGCGCCCTCGACCTGGAGGCAAAATGCCAAACCCTTGAAACCCGGCTCCAGCCGCTCGAGGAGGGCGCTGAAGCCCTCACAGCACAACTGAACTCTGCGCTACTCAAATGCGAAGACCTGGAGAATCGGTCTCGACGCGAGAACATCAGAGTGCGCGGCCTGGAGGAAGGACGCGAGGGGGCTGACCTGGAGCAGTATATTGTGGGTCTCTCCACCGCCATCGTCGGAGACGACGGGCCACCGATTCATCTGGAACACGTCCACAGAGTAGGCCCGGTCCAACAAGGGAAACATCAACACCCTCGAGACATCCTGGCCAAATTTGCCTCCTTCAAGATGAAAGAACTGGTGCTCCACAAGGCCCGGGGACAGGAAACGTTTGAATATCAAGGTGGTACATGCGCTTTATTCCAGGATGTTGCCCAGGCCACCCTGATGCGTCGACAGCAGTTTCGCCTAGTTACCACCGCCCTGCGAGACAAGCAAATCAAATATAGGTGGACATATCCCTTTGGTCTCGCCTTTACCTTTAACAACAAGCAACATCACTTCTCCGAGGTGGAGGGTGCCGCGGCCCTGCTTGGCCTCGCCGGCGCTTCCCCTCAGGGCAGTCAGGCCACGCCGGGAGATGTCAGGAGAGGGGCACGAAACAGGGTGGCCACTGAGGAATGGCAGACGGTACCGGCATCTAACAAAAAGACTCCCTGACCGCCTTCTGGATGCTGAATCGGGATGCCTGCCGAGGTCTCTTCCGCCCCACATACGATAACTGGACTCCCAAGCCTCACCACTCGGTGAACCACGACGAGTCTCACGCCGATCCACATGACGGATTCATGGTGACCCTTTGAACATTCTTCAATCTAACCGAAAGCGGTACTGAGGGTCATTCGATAACTACGGACTGTTTGGTGCAGGAATGGTCCTACCCCTATAGACAATTGTCAACGATGACTTTGAAGTTTCTACAATGTTTTCCGCAGTCTGCGTTGCTTTTACTTCATGAGTTGTTTTTTGTCATTTTTGTTTTTTCCCAATTTGGTGCGCTACCTGGGGAGGGTCGCAGCGGGAAGTCGGGGAGGGGAAGAGGGGTTCTCGTCAGCAGGTCTGGCTTCTGCAGGGGGGATGGGGGTTAAGCTTTTATCATGGAATATTAGGGGCCTCAACTCCCCTAATAAGCGCCACAGGTTTTGGAAGTATATCGGCGACCAGGGCGCACTAGTAGTAGCCCTTCAGGAATCTCACATAAAGAGGGCGGAGGAAAGTAGACTCAAACATAGACGCTATCCCCAAATTTATCAAGCCACTAGCACTAAAAAACAAAATGGGGTTGCCCTGATATTCCACACCTCTGCCCATTTTATTCATGAGACCACACAGAAGGATAAGGAGGGCTGGTACGTTATGGTTAAGGGGACGTTGATGGGTAGGCTCTGTACCATTGCTTCAGTATATGCACCCAATACTGGGCAAACTGACTTCATTGCTTCCTTTTTTGATACCTTAATGGGATTTGCAGAGGGTGATCTGATTATTATGGGGGACTTTAACCTCGTTTGGGATCCTCAACTAGATACCTCACGGACCCATAGAACCAGAGGGGGCGTCTTTCCCATGCAACTTAAGCACACCATTCAGCAGCTGGGTTTGGTGGACATCTGGCGCCACCTCAACCCCACACAGAAGGACTTTACCTTCTTCTCTCACGCCCACAGGTTGTACTCCTGTATTGACCATGTGTTCCTCAGTCAGTCGCTCACCCCAGCAGTCACAACCTCCCTCATCCTGCCCATTGCCATCTCCGACCATGCCCCCTTGACTTGCCTTTTGGACTGGCCTGCTCCACGCTCTAAACTTGTCCGTTGGTATTTCCCGGAGTTCCTCTGTCGGGACAGGCTACACCGCGATGACTTGCACAAGGCGATCAGGGACTTCTTTCTAACCAATGATCCTGCTGACACATCCCTAGCGACTACCTGGGACGCGCTTAAGGCACATATAAGGGGGCATTGCATTTCACTGGCTGCGTCTCTCAGGAGACTCCAAACTAAAGAACGCCTAGAACTAGAACGCGACCTGGTAGCGGCAGAAGGACAGCACAAAACCGCCCCCTTGGCCCCATCCTTGAGGAAAGTCACAGCCCTTAAAGGTAAACTAAACGCCATCTACACGAATAAGGCGGAGAAAACGCTCTTGAGGCTCCAGGCTGGGGCTACGAAGGGAAGGACAAGGTGGGTACCTTATTGGCCAAGCAACTGCGAGCCAAACAGGAGAAGGAATACCTTAAACAAATCATAGATGATTCAGGCAGGGCCCATACCGGCGACACTGAGAAGGATAAGGTCTTTCACGATTTTTACCAACAACTCTACTGCGCTGATACGCTCAGAGAACCCGAACAAACACAATATTTAGCTCCCCTTGATCTGCCCCAGCTTTCTATTGCAGCCAATGATGATCTTGGGAGAATTATTACAGTGGAGGAGGTCCAAGCTGCGATTGATGCTTTGAAGCCCCACAAAGCGCCAGGACCTGATGGCTTTACCGCTCAATTTTATCGCACCTTTGCGGCTGATCTAGGTCCTTACCTTACCACACTGTTTAATGATATCGCGACTCGCCAGTCAGTGACTCCTTCTATGGGCGAAGCTCTAATCTCTAATATCCCGAAGCCCGGGAAAGACCCTCAGAAGTGCTCCTCTTATCGCCCTATAGCCCTTCTCAACCTAGATGCCAAATTATACTCAAAAATTCTAGCCACCCGACTTGAGAAATTTCTCCCTGACCTCATACATCCTGATCAGTCGGGGTTCATAAAGGGTAGGCAGACCCACGACAACCTTAGGCGCATTTTCCATCTAATCGATAAGTCCCAAAAGAAGAAGATCCCGGCTGCACTCTTGTCGCTCAACGCGGAGAAGGCTTTCGATCGAGTTGATTGGTCCTTCTTGGAGCTTTCTCTGCGCCGATTCGGCTTCTGCGATGCCTTCATCGGGATGATCCGTGCCAACTTCAGTGCCCCTAGGTCACGTGTGATGATGAATGGTGTGGCTTCGAACTTTTTTAATCTGGAGAGAGGGACCAGACAAGGCTGCCCCCTATCGCCATTACTATTCGCTCTTAGCATCGAGCCCTTTGCGGCGCGAATCCATGCCAACTCACAGGTCACTGGGATCCAATTTGGAAAGGATGATCATAAGATCGCTTTATTTGCGGATGACATCCTTCTGCCAGTCACGAACCCTACCACTTCCCTCTCTGCCATTAGTCGGGAACTTGAACAATTTGAGGCAGTTTCAGGTTTTAAAGTTAACCTCTCCAAATCGTCTATTCTTAATCTCACCCTGCCCTCGGCCACCCAGGTGTATCTGGAGGGGGTGTCCCCCTTCCGGTGGGCCCGTAAAGCCATCACCTATCTAGGGGTTCAAATCACTCCTAAGCTTACCGACTTATATAAGGCCAACTTTCCACCCCTCCTTACGCGCCTGAGAGCCGATTGCAAAAAATGGAGCACAGCCTACATCTCCTGGATAGGTAGGATTAATGCGATCAAAATGAACGTCTTGCCACGGCTCCTTTACCTTTTCCAAGGCCTCCCTATCCAACCGGACAGAGCCCTCTTCCCGGAGCTAAAAACTATGTTGCTCAACTTTATCTGGCAAGGGAAACGTGCACGGCTCTCTTATCACTTGTTGACACGGTCCTGTTTGAGGGGGGCCTGGCACTACCAGACTTCCTGACCTATTACAGGGCGGCCCAATTAAGGGTTCTGAGCAAATGGTCACTGCGAGAATCTGACAAACTATGGCTCCATATCGACAGACAGGTGACGGGCAGAACGATCTGGGATCTCCCTTGGCGACATAGGACGAATCGGCCTCTTAACGCTTACCTCAGTGTGCCTACCTCCACCACCCTCCAAGTGTGGGATGCGGTGACCAAAACACTGCCGCTGACTACATTCCTGTCTCCTTACACTCCCATACACTTTTCAAAAAACTTCCCCCGAGCTCTTCAGGAGGGGCCCTTTGATTTGTGGAGGGAAGGGGGGTGTCTGATGATCTCGAACCTTTTCCACGGGTCTAAAATACGATCTTTCCACGACTGTATGAATCACTTCCACCTACCGCCCTCAGAACGATTCCACTACACTCAATTACTACATTGGGTCCAGCGACCGCAGATTCGCCAAGCGGCCACTAGAGATTACCTTCCCATCGAGAAATTTGTTCAGACGGGCACTACGGGCAGAGGGTGTATTTCCTTTTTGTATACTCTCCTACTCTCCCTCTCGCCGCACCGCTCTCAACGTCATAGAGTGTTCTGGGGAGACATGCTACAGTCACCACCCTCCGACAAGCAATGGGCAACCCTATACAAAGATATAGTGAAGTTTAACAGATCTATGCACCTCAGGGAAGCCCACTACAAAACGCTCTATGACTGGTATCTCCACACTCACAAACTACACTCTATCTTTCCGGGCACTTCCGACCGGTGCAGGCGTGGTTGTGGGCTGTTGGGAGACTTTAAACATATATGGTGGGACTGCCCGGTCATCCAAACTTTCTGGAAGGAGATTCTTTCCCAAGTTAAGATCATATTAGGTTATCCAATTGGGGAATCTATGGAACAGGTGCTGCTTGGTCTACGCGACCCATTACTTAAATACCAAACCCATGCTGACTGGTCCCTTTTATGATTGTGCTTGGGTGCCGCGAAGATGGCTATAGCCGGGGCGTGGAAGAGACCTGAGGCCCCTTCGCTCACCCAATGGCATGCCCGGTTATGGAAGGCGCTCACAATGGAATGTCTAACTTATATTGCTGAGGATTCAAGGAAGGGATTTGACTACATTTGGACCCCCCTGGTCAGTTACCTCTCAGAAGGGCTTCCCTTATTCGCCTGCAGCCCCAGGCTGCGAGCGCTACACCTCTTCCTGATTTGAAGTACACTTGATCCTCTTTAAGGAGCCAACACCATGGAAAGGGCGGCCACAACGAGGCTTGCATCTGGCGCAGGTCGTGGGATTCTCGCGCTGTGGCCTGCCCTCCTCCCCCCTCTACAGCCAACACGCTTACCCAGTTCATTTCCCTGGGTATCACCATAGTGGGTTATTTTTTCTTTTTCGTCAGTTCTGCCTATCTATTTCTTCTCTCTTTTCTTATCTCTTATTTCTCTTTGGGTAGTTGCCTTCTATTAAGTGTTCTATCTCAGCTTTGGCAATGTCTGCAGAAGGCCTCTACAGGATTTGCATCTGAGGTGCATTGCTCATTTCTCGAGAGTGTTCGCCCATTTGGCGCTCTGTGGAAGATTGGGCCCAGTGACACCTGGAATGGTCTGGGTTTACTTCCGTGCTTTCTGTTACTGCAGGTCACTCTACCCAAACTTTGAAGGGCTGGCTTACCACGGCCGTTAGAAACTGTGTTTTTTTATTTTAGCTACCTACTGCTTGGGGCCCGTGCCCGTCAACCTGTTTGAATGGCATTGCGCGCAGTTTTCCATATGCAATGTTTGTTATTTGTGATACAAATTTCAATAAACAGATTATGACAAAAAAATAAGATTTACAGGCAGCCTGACTATGACAGAGATTGCATCAGGACAGAGGTCCAAAAGATGCTGGAGTTGGAAGTGATTGAACCCTCAGATAGCCCTTGGGCTAGTCCAGTGGTCCTGGTACCCAAACCTCACTCCCAGGGTGGTAAAAGAGAGTTGAGGTTTTCTGTGGACTACAGAAGGCTCAATGCAGTCACTAGGACTGATGCTCATCCAATTCCTAGGGAAGATAAGCTTATTGATACTTTGGCCTCAGCCAAGTTCTTGAGCACATTTGACCTCACTGCTGGCTATTGGCAAATCAGACTAGCTGAGGATGCCAAACCAAAAACTGCATTTTCAACCCCTAGTGGGCATTATCACCGTAGGCTGCAGGGGTGTCCTGCTCATGCAGGGGCACACTCTCACTTAGAACCAAGCACCATGCCTTCAGGATTACAAAGGCCTGCTATAGGGGTGCCTTATATGTTTTAAGTGCAGTGACCCTTAGATATAGTAAACCTATATCTTTAGTAAGTGGTGCATGCACCAACTCACACAGGCTGCAATGGCAGGCCTGTAGTTCCATTTTGAATGGTCTCTCATGGGTGGCATAATACATGCTTCAGCCCATGGGAGACCTCTGGGGTACCTATGCCCTGGGTACATGGGTACCATATACTAGGGATGCACCATGCTCTGTTTGGGGCTGCCTCTCAGATACTCAATGCTAGGATTATGAAGGTATTTTTTGCTCATTCAAGGAACACTTCAGGCAAAGCTAGAACTCAAAATATTTTGGACAAGAAATGGAGCAAGACTTTTATCAGTCTTAGTTGGTATGTTAGCTCAGTGCATTAAACCATTGATTGCAAAGATCTGTCTCTAACCATTCAGCTTCTCAACTTTTTCAAGTCAATAAAATGAGCACTATTTATTTATGTATTTATTTATTTATGGAGTCTTATAGTGCACACTAAACCCAACGGGTATCAGCAGGCTGTACAGAAAAACACAAAGTATAGCATCATTACACATCACAAAAAATAGGTAACCATGCAATCATCGACCTGTGTAATAACTGTGCCTAGAGAAAATACAGTTCTCTCTATACACTAAATAAGTATTGCAATTTATATTATTACTTATCTTAAGGTCTGATCGAGAATGCATGCAAAAGGGAAAAGCGAGGCCAGGTCTTGCACAGAAATGTCGATGTTTAGGGGATACAACGAGCTAGAGAATGATGAATGAATGATGTACGCTCTAGTAGAGGGTCCACGAGAACTGGAATGTGGTGATGAGGTTTGGGTACAGTCGGTAACCCTCATCCTGCCAACTTCCACCCTATGCCAAACATGGCAATTAATGTGGTCGAATGGTTTTCCAGGGAGGCAATAGAAAAGCAAAACTGTCCTGAAGAAGGCTGAAAATAAAAGAAAATATGCTGGCTCTCCACATAGAATGAAGGCTTTCAGAGAAAAAGGACTAGTTAAAAACAGTTTCCGGGGAACACTGATGTGCATTCTTTATTGAAATTTAGGTAGAAACCCCAATGCTGTTGTCCTATTTTTGCATTCAGGGTCTGCAGTTTAGTGAGAATATGGAAGGCTGTGACATAGTGGTAGACACACAATATGGTGTGTTTCATATGTTCCATTTTGAAGGTAATTTATCAAACTGATCTCATTAAGAATATTTGTGGAGAGTTTATATAGGGTCTTTTCACTGTGCATTGCGGACACATAGGTGCAAATTTTAAAATCTTTCTCTACAGTTAGGGTTGGGTTGATTCAGCAAATTAGGATGTGCCTCAATAATTTTTTTAGTTCCTTTTCTGAAGCTGGGGATGAACGGGGTGCATCTGTTGCATGGAGGAGGCCACACAATACTGCTGTCCCTTTTATGAGGGTCATTTATGGAGTTGGTCTCATGAAGTAGAGGTGTTGAAAATGTTAGTAAGGTGGAGGAAGCAGCTAATACTTTTTGCTGGAAATGTGAGTGTCATTTATGAAGATGGTTATGCTAAGTAGGGCTCTGGTGAGTCCGTGGCACGGTGGGAGTTTTTTTTAAATTATTTTAGGGTTGTTTGACACTATTTAACCAAATAATGCTGTCAGTCAGGCATAACTATAAAAATATCTCTGTAAGTTGGGCCAGTCACTTTATCTGCAAGGAGGGTGCAGATTTCTAATGCTAGCTAACAGGCTTCGCTGGTGCCTGGGATTTCTCTTCATGGGACACACATATAAAGGTTTTTTGCAGTTGTAAACACTCCGATTCAGAGTCTGCAACTCCAAAAAAGCTTTTGTCAATGTATCAATCCCATCGGAAGAGTCAGTAAAGTTTTACCGACTTCTAAAACGGGATTGCAACTATATATTGATTTGATTTTTGGAACTGGCATGTTGTGGGCATCTCTTCCACATACCAAATAAGTGCAAGATGTATCAATGTCTCAATTCCAGTCACAAACCACTGACAAGTTACAAAATCCCAAGTTAGGGTGGTGGCTGATTTGCAAAGGGTAAGGGTGCCATTTGGTCCCCTTCCCCTTTGTGAACTGTGGAAAACGCTTCATGGAGAATGGACATTGGTGCAAGAATCACTCCCAACCCTCACAGTAACTTTTTTTTAAATATTGTGTGTTTTTTAAAGCAGTCACATTTTCCTCAAGGAAATTGGGCTGCTTTAAAACAATTTGTTATTAAAAGCAATCACAGACATGGTAGTCTGCTGACCCTTGCAGGGCACCATCCCTGTGATTGCCTCCAATCGGAGTGAGTCAGAATCTGTGACCTACCTTATGAATATTAATGAGGTAGGTCAGACTGCGAATCACTCTGGTTCTGAATTTTGCAAACCGACTCATTAGTACCTATATTGGTTTGCAAAATTCAATACTTGTTATAAAAATACTTTTCGGAAAATGTGACCACTTTGTACAACTAGTATATTGATACGTCTAACACCTTGCCTCTTTTTCCTATGGCAGGTTTAGAGCGATTGTTACCATTTGGCTTTAGGTTTGGGTTTAGAGTAAGGGACATGCATAGGCTTAGTTTTAGGATTAGAGAATGGGATAGTGTTGGGTTAGGTTTTGAATTAGGTTTTGGGTATGGAGAAGGCTTAGGGGCCGATTCCGATCTCGGTCGGAGACGCACCCAACGCCATTCGGTCGGGAAAAAAGCCATGCGAATGCCTGTTTCCCGACCGATCCGCACATTAATCCGAACGAACAAGTACGATGCGCACAACAGCGCAGATTCCGACCGAGTCGTACTCACCCAATCCAGGTCCTGATCCCCGACCGAGCCGGATCCGTAAACGCAGATACGAGTCGCCCGGAAGCCAAAAAGCAGCCCCGTCCGGCCGGACAAGTATGATGCGCTTCCCGTACGCGCCGAACCCGTCGCTACGCACGGCACGTCAAAGCATCCGGGAGAGGCGCACATAAGCTCCGATTCGCGCCACAACACGATCCACGGCTACGAGACAAACACGCCAGCGACGAGGACAAGGCGAAGCAACGACGAAGACGAACGAGACGAACCAACAATGAATCCCATCGTTCCGATCCTACCAATATTCTACATCTACTACCGGAACAGGCACGGACGCGTACGGCGCAGAAGGTAAGTCAGACACCAACCACAAACACAAACTACACGTACCCGACATATCACACACACACACAGGGATGCAGAAATTACTTACTCCAGAAACAGCAGCACCATAGGGGCGGGATGCCCATCACCAATGCCACATATACACATAGGGGCCCGGATGCCTGTCACTACTACCACCTCTACCCATGGGGGTGCCAGGTGCCTACCACTACTACCACCTCTACCCAGGGGGTGCCAGGTGCCTACCACTACTACCACCTCTACCCAGGGGGTGCCAGGTGCCTACCACTACTGCCACCTCTACCCAGGGGGTGCCAGGTGCCTACCACTACTGCCACCTCTACCCAGGGGGCTGGATGCCTGTCACTACTACCACCTCTACCCAGGGGGTGCCAGGTGCCTCCCACTACTACCACCTCTACCCAGGGGGCTGGATGCCTGTCACTACTACCACCTCTACCCAGGGGTGCCAGGTGCCTACCACTACTACCACCTCCACCCAGGGGGTGCCAGGTGCCTACCACTACTACCACCTCTACCCAGGGGGTGCCAGGTGCCTACCACTACTACCACCTCTACCCAGGGGGTGCCAGGTGCCTACCACTACTGCCACCTCTACCCAGGGGGTGCCAGGTGCCTACCACTACTACCACCTCTACCCAGGGGGCTGGATGCCTGTCACTACTACCACCTCTACCCAGGGGTGCCAGGTGCCTCCCACTACTACCACCTCTACCCAGGGGGCTGGATGCCTGTCACTACTACCACCTCTACCCAGGGGGTGCCAGGTGCCTACCACTACTACCACCTCTACCCAGGGGGTGCCAGGTGCCTACCACTACTACCACCTCTACCCAGGGGTGCCAGGTGCCTCCCACTACTACCACCTCCACCCAGGGGGCTGGATGCCTGTCACTACTACCACCTCTACCCAGGGGGTGCCAGGTGCCTACCACTACTACCACCTCTACCCAGGGGGCTGGATGCCTGTCACTACTACCACCTCTACCCAGGGGTGCCAGGTGCCTCCCACTACTACCACCTCTACCCAGGGGGCTGGATGCCTGTCACTACTACCACCTCTACCCAGGGGGTGCCAGGTGCCTCCCACTACTACCACCTCTACCCAGGGGGCTGGATGCCTGTCACTACTACCACCTCTACCCAGGGGTGCCAGGTGCCTACCACTACTACCACCTCTACCCAGGGGGTGCCAGGTGCCTCCCACTACTACCACCTCTACCCAGGGGGCTGGATGCCTGTCACTACTACCACCTCTACCCAGGGGTGCCAGGTGCCTGTCACTACTACCACCTCTACCCATGGGGGTGCCAGGTGCCTCCCACTACTACCATACCACCTCTGCCCATGGGGGGCTGGATGCCTGTCACTACTACCACCTCTACCCATGGGGGTGCCAGGTGCCTACCACTACTACCACCTCTACCCAGGGGGTGCCAGGTGCCTACCACTACTGCCACCTCTACCCAGGGGGTGCCAGGTGCCTACCACTACTAACACCTCTACCCAGGGGGTGCCAGGTGCCTACCACTACTACCACCTCTACTCAGGGGGTGCCAGGTGCCTACCACTACTACCACCACTACCCAGGGGGTGCCAGGTGCCTCCCACTACTACCACCTCTACCCAGGGGGGCTGGATGCCTGTCACTACTACCACCTCTACCCAGGGGGTGCCAGGTGCCTACCACTACTACCACCTCTACCCAGGGGGGCTGGATGCCTGTCACTACTACCACCTCTACCCAGGGGTGCCAGGTGCCTCCCACTACTACCACCTCTACCCAGGGGGTGCCAGGTGCCTACCACTACTACCACCTCTACCCAGGCGGTGCCAGGTGCCTACCACTACTACCACCTCTACCCAGGGGGTGCCAGGTGCCTCCCACTACTACCACCTCTACCCAGGGGGCTGGGTGCCTGTCACTATTACCACCTCTACCCAGGGGGTGCCAGGTGACTACCACTACTACCACCTCTACCCAGGGGGCTGGATGCCTGTCACTACTACCACCTCTACCCAGGGGGTGCCAGGTGCCTACCACTACTACCACCTCTACCCAGGGGGTGCCAGGTGCCTACCACTACTACCACCTCTACCCAGGGGGTGCCAGGTGCCTCCCACTACTACCACCTCCACCCAGGGGGGCTGGATGCCTGTCACTACTACCACCTCTACCCAGGGGTGCCAGGTGCCTACCACTACTACCACCTCTACCCAGGGGGCTGGATGCCTGTCACTACTACCACCTCTACCCAGGGGGTGCCAGGTGCCTCCCACTACTACCACCTCTACCCAGGGGGCTGGATGCCTGTCACTACTACCACCTCTACCCAGGGGTGCCAGGTGCCTCCCACTACTACCACCTCTACCCAGGGGGCTGGATGCCTGTCACTACTACCACCTCTACCCAGGGGGTGCCAGGTGCCTACCACTACTACCACCTCTACCCAGGGGGTGCCAGGTGCCTCCCACTACTACCACCTCTACCCAGGGGGGCTGGATGCCTGTCACTACTACCACCTCTACCCAGGGGGTGCCAGGTGCCTGTCACTACTACCACCTCTACCCATGGGGGTGCCAGGTGCCTCCCACTACTACCATACCACCTCTGCCCATGGGGGGCTGGATGCCTGTCACTACTACCACCTCTACCCATGGGGGTGCCAGGTGCCTACCACTACTACCACCTCTACCCAGGGGTGCCAGGTGCCTACCACTACTGCCACCTCTACCCAGGGGGTGCCAGGTGCCTACCACTACTAACACCTCTACCCAGGGGGTGCCAGGTGCCTACCACTACTACCACCTCTACTCAGGGGGTGCCAGGTGCCTACCACTACTACCACCACTACCCAGGGGTGCCAGGTGCCTCCCACTACTACCACCTCTACCCAGGGGGCTGGATGCCTGTCACTACTACCACCTCTACCCAGGGGTGCCAGGTGCCTACCACTACTACCACCTCTACCCAGGGGGCTGGATGCCTGTCACTACTACCACCTCTACCCAGGGGTGCCAGGTGCCTCCCACTACTACCACCTCTACCCAGGGGGTGCCAGGTGCCTACCACTACTACCACCTCTACCCAGGCGGTGCCAGGTGCCTACCACTACTACCACCTCTACCCAGGGGGTGCCAGGTGCCTCCCACTACTACCACCTCTACCCAGGGGGGCTGGGTGCCTGTCACTATTACCACCTCTACCCAGGGGGTGCCAGGTGACTACCACTACTACCACCTCTACCCAGGGGGGCTGGATGCCTGTCACTACTACCACCTCTACCCAGGGGGGCTGGATGCCTGTCACTACTACCACCTCTACCCAGGGGGTGCCAGGTGCCTACCACTACTACCACCTCTACCCAGGGGTGCCAGGTGCCTACCACTACTACCACCTCTACCCAGGGGGTGCCAGGTGCCTACCACTACTGCCACCTCTACCCAGGGGGTGCCAGGTGCCTACCACTACTACCACCTCTACCCAGGGGGTGCCAGGTGCCTACCACTACTACCACCTCTACCCAGGGGGTGCCAGGTGCCTACCACTACTGCCACCTCTACCCATGGGGGGCTGGATGCCTGTCACTACTGCCACCTCTACCCAGGGGGGTGCCAGGTGCCTACCACTACTACCACCTCTACCCACGGGGTGCCAGGTGCCTACCACTACTACCACCTCTACCCAGGGGGGGCTGGATGCCTACTACTACCACCCCCACTCACAGGATGGCAAATACATGCCACAAGAAGCACACACCAGCAGAAAGAATGCAACACAAAGACATCCCCCCAACACCATGACAAGCGTGTGTAGACTGTGACAAATGCCTACAACACTGAACAGGACTGTGGACATACAATGTGACCCCCTATCACAAGTGCCACACATAAATGTGTGTGGCACCCACAATGCAAGCAGGCCATGACCATTGTGGCAATGGGGTCCAAACCCCCATCATCACAGTGACCAAAATGTGAGTGTGGGGTCCATAGCTGAAGCACATATTGAACATTGTGGCAATGGGGTCCAAACCCCCATCATCACAGTGACCAAAATGTGAGTGTGGGGTCCATAGCTGAAGCACATATTGAACATTGTGGCAGTGGGGTCCAGACCCCCATCATCACAGTGACCAAAATGTGAGTGTGGGGTCCATAGCTGAAGCACATATTGACCATTGTGGCAATGGGGTCCAAACACCCATCATCACAGTGACCAAAATGTGAGTGTGGGGTCCATAGCTGAAGCACATATTGAACATTGTGGCAGTGGGGTCCAGACCCCCATCATCGCAGTGACCAAAATGTGAGTGTGGGGTCCATAGCTGAAGCACATATTGAACATTGAGGCAATGGGGTCCAAACCCCCATCATCGCAGTGACCAAAATGTGAGTGTGGGGTCCATAGCTGAAGCACATATTGAACATTGTGGCAATGGGGTCCAAACCCCCATCATCACAGTGACCAACATGTATGTGTTGACAAAGAATAAGCTGCAACTGCCAAACTGCATGGATTATTCCTGGTCACAGAACAACAAACACATCAGTGGCAAAGTAGTGCTTGTGTCCCATAGCAACATAGAATGGGGGAGGCAAACAATGCAGTGCAAACAAGACATACCTTTGGCCATGTGCAGACAAACATCACCCATGGGGGCTGACACTGTCAACACTCATCAATGACTCAATGACAGAAGTGACCATCAGAATGCAGACCCACATATTTGCACCAATGGGCACACAAATTCAGATACCCAGTGGAGACTGTAGAAGGGAGGTGAACAGATACCATACCATGGCAGCAATGGGACACACACACAATGATCATTGTGCTGACTGATGACCTAGGAGTCCCAGGGACAGCAGGGCAAACACACCAAACAACATACAGCCAATGGCACACTAAAGATATGCCAATGCAGTGGTGCAGATGCACAAACACAAACAGGCAGACCCACACTGCACATCAAACACAACAGGTGAGGGGGGGTACCAGTGTCCCCAGGCAAACACACAACACATGAGGAAGCCTGAATACCAATTACACAGACGTGCATACAGTGCCACACAAAGGTAACTCATGGATCCAAATCCCCTATGTGGGCAATCAGGCATTGTCAGATGAGTGGGAGCACAAATCACACATGTCACACAAGCATGTAGGAACAGCAACTGACTCAGCAAGACACACAGACACCACAGCACCACACCCAGGGCCCCCACAATGTGGTGACCCTGGGCTGCATTACAATCCCACTGTGATGACAAAGCTAGATGTCGTTCACACTGTGAACCACAGTCATGTGTCCTGAGCAACAAACTACCATCACACCTACACAAGCACAAATCAACCAGCACGGCCTGTCAGCCAAGGCCAACATGGAGGCAGGGGTCTAGCCGGGCAACAACTCTCATCTGCACACACTCAACACCACACACCTCGACCTCCAACAATGTGCAGCAGTGAAGCTCACATGCACTGGTGACATTGCACATGCACCCATGACAATCCCAGGGGGTGGTGGGAACCAAGGTGCAGGAACACATCACACATGGCCACTCTACCAGACTCCTGAATGTCTGACACACTGCACACTACGCTGTACATGGACATGACGGCAATACCACACCAACCAATGGGATCCCAGCCACAGTCACACACCTATGAAGAAGCCAAGGTCACCCACAAAGGACACACATAGACAACTACCAACATTGCAGCCCTGAGGAGTGCCAGCAGTCACACACACAACGTGTCACAACCAATGAAAGCTAACACAAACCAGAAATCACATGACAGGTGTCAACAACAAGTGCAAAGGGGAATCCGGACTGTGACACATCAGCGTCTGCCCACAAACTCAGCCCTGACAGCAAACACACCTATGGGTGACACCCTGATGACCAGTAATGTGCCATGCACCCACATCACAGAGAACCCAGGGAGAAGACTTTGGGGGAACATAGCTCAACTCAGCAAGCATCACAAACAGGAACATCACTAGGGATCCCAGCATGCACAGCAACATGGAAGTGAACACACACACATGCTCATACAACACACACCTTGGGCGCACGAGATGTCACAGGAGTACACACTGCCATGAGGGGACTCCACTCCTGTGTGAGGAAAGCTGTGCCATATGTCGCATCAGTAGGGCTCCATCATGTCAGCAGAACACTTGGTCACACAGTCAACAATTAGCACCAAATGAAGGCTCCCGTCACATCAGCCTGGTCATGGGAATGTCAACGAAATCAACAGCACAGATCCAACACACATGTATAGCAAGTTGCACTGACAACACAGAAGAGTCCTTCCCCATTGATGCCCAAACCTGCATGTCCAGTGGAGATGGCCACACGGTCAGGGAACTAGACTAATTGAACAATGGCAAACACAACAGATGTGCATGGGTGGAACCCACAGATGTGACATTGCTAATGTAAGTAGGAAATCCCATTGCCAAATATTGAATACATGACACCCTCAGATGCTGCTAAGGTCGACATGGATTCACCACAGGATAGGACACTGTCCCCCTGGAACACATGGGTTCATGCACAGTAACACTTCATTTTCATGAGTCCAAAAATCACCATCACTGCAGCAAGGGCACGGTTAGCATCATCAACATCATGTACATCAGAAGCAAAACCACTAGAGAACAGAAAGTTGCTTTATTCAGCATGTGGGTTCAAAACTTGGAAGAACTGCAAGGTATCAACAAAGGCCAATGGCCAGTCCATCAAGGAAGTCTATACAGGGTGACAGTGGCAGATGTCACCCTATGCATGCCTGCACTGATCACAACCGGGGACAATCCCCTAGGAGGGGCATACGGGGGCAGGCCAGGCACCGCAGGGACAGGATCAGGGCTCACCAGGAGGAGGCAGGGAAGGGGTGGTGGGTGCTGGAGAGCCACTGACAACTGCAGTGGAGGTGTCTGACATGGTGTGTGCCGGCACAACTGGGGGGCATGACTCAGATGTTGTGGGTGCCGGCACAACTGCAGTGGACCCTGCAGATGGAGTGGACAGGTCCGCCACTGCAGCGCCCAAGTCAGACAGGGTGATAGTGGACTCCACTGCAGTGCCCACCTCCAGGGGAGGAGAATGGGGATCAGGAAAGGTGGGCAGGACAGAGGGGAGGACACCCTCACCACATCAGTGGTACAGACAAGCGCAGCGGGGTGTGGGGCCGGAAGAGCAAGTGGCAGGGGAGAAGGCCTGACCCTTCTGGGGATGGTGTATCTGTGGGTGGGGGAACCTGGGGCAGGGTGTGGTGGGGGCACCTGTGGAGTGGGGGCCTGAGGGATGGAGGAAGGAGACTTGGTGCCTGAGCTGCAGGGCGGCGGCGGGGTCTTGCTCTTCCGGGACCGGGGGACTTGCGGGTGGGGGCCTCAGTCGGTCCGCGCCTGGGGGATGGTGTCCGGGGGCCAGGGGCACTCCGCTCCATGTGGGTGGGCTTCCTCTTCCCCCTGAATGCTGGATCAGCTGGGTCGGAGGGGAGAGGCCAAGGTCACAGAGGAAGAGCCGCTGTGTGTTTGGGGTTGCAGGTGAGGCAAGGGAGGGGTCTTTGGAGGGAGAGGCAACTGAGGACTGCGCAGTGCTTGTGGATGCGTGTGTTTGTGCCTGTGCCCCATCCCCTGTGAGTGTGGTTGCAGTCCCCTGACGGTGCGTGCGTGTGCGTCTTGTTTCTGGCGTGTGTGTCCGTGTGCTGCATGTGTCTGTGCTGGTGTGTGCCTGTGCCAGTGTGTGTGTGCTTGGGACGGGTAAGGTGCTGGGGAGTGTGGATGGGGCAGAGGCAGGAGGGGTGAGGGACTGTCGGAGGAGGGACACTGCTGCCGTCAGGGAGGAGTCCATGGACCTATTGCCCCTCTGTAGGTCAGACATGCCCGATGAGATGCCCTCCATGAATGACACCAGCTGAGTCAACAGACTGGTGTGTGCATGGAGGACACTCAGCATCGCTGTCTGTCCTACATGGAGCTGGCGGAGGAGGTACACAGACTCCTCACTCAGGGCAGCAGGGGACACAGGTGCAGGGGGTGCGGTGCCTGGCCCGAAGGAGACACGCTCCCGAACATGGGAGCCTCCACGGACCTCGGGAATGGGAGCCAACGGGAGGGCGGTGGTGGTGGTGGTGGTGGCGGGGACAGCAACACTAGCTGGGGTGTGGTGGCTGCTGACACCCGCCTCCATAAGGGAGTCATCGTCCGAGTTGCTCTGGTCCTCAGCTGAGGTGGATGGTGCTGAGGACTCCTCGGTGTGGCTCCCCTCGCCCTCCGTGCCACTGGGTCCCTCCGACCACTCCTCGGCTGCTGACCCAGTCTGGCTCTGCGGCTCCTCCTGGTCCATGGAGCTGTCCCCTCCTGTGGCCGTGGATGTATCTGCAATCAATAGGGAAACAGACAGACATCAGTCACCTGCACCGAACGCACACACCACAGTAAGTACAGCACATTACAGAGCAAGCCCTGGCATCCTTAGTTGAACATTGCTAAAACTGCACAAACAGAACAGGAGAAGTCAATTGTCAGTCTGATGGTCAACCATGGCACTCACATCCCACCTGGCCTTGCACCCATCTGTATGGTGTCTGTGGGATGGCAATACCCCAGTGTGGACACATGCACCACCTACACAGTATTTGGACAGTGCAGAGAACCCGGTGAAGCATGTGGACATGCACACATCACAACTCTTGCCACTGAGTCAGTGCAGGTGTCCGGATGAAAGGGATGCCCAGAGTCAAATAGGAAATGCATGTGATGCATACCAGCGACAGACACCATGATGCACCCATGTCCTGATAGCCATTGCCACAATGGTGTGCATGTAGCAAATGTCACTCCCCTGCAGGATCACTAATAGGAAGTCACATGCCATGGCACAGCCATGCCTGCTAAGTCATACATAACTGTCTCCAGTCACATGGGCAGGGCAGCCAGACAACAACACTCTGCACTGTGTCACAATAGTAGATCATGGGGAATGCAAGTCCTGGAGCTGAACAAGTGCACATGTACATCCCCCACACACCACATCATCTGTACCCTCATCTGTCCAGGTTATACCCATTGTACATATGGGAGACCTGTAACACTACCCTCTGCACCTGAGCACATCACAATCTGCTGTGTATGGGAAACAGCTGCCTGAACCTCATATTCGCATACCCCAGTCTGCACGGTCAGGTGATCAAACACCTATGTGTCACACATGTATCATCTCCTATGGTCACATCTCCGGTGGCATGCGGAGCCCCAACCGAGGAACACCCCAGCAGACCTGACAACGAAGCCACAGCACACTGACACAGAGGCAGACACCTGAGGGGACGAATCACTGAGCAAAACGTGTCAGCTGATACACGGCAGTGGGAGTACAGAGTGTATTGTATGGCCTGGAGTAGGCATGACTGTCCTGTCCCACATGAATGAGGGATGAGCCCTGGACAGTAGGCAGCTGGCTAAGTATGTGTGACACACGTTATATACACACTCCTGGGGCACAAACATTGTTCCCACCCGCAGCATGGGTGTGTGCCAGATACCCCAGGCACATGTGGTGGATCAGCTCAGCAATTGGGCCACATATCAAAATGACACGCAGAACACATGTCAGAACACAGGCAATGTGTAAGCAATGGACCCACCCATGATGCCCACCACAGAGTCAGGGAAACAGATGCTGTCCCCCACCTTGAGTCAAGCAAACTGCAAGGACACAGTACCCAAGTGACACAATACCCTGACTGTAAGGGCCACACCTGGGTATCAGATGAGGAGTGGGCAGTGCACAATAGAGGGACATGGGTCCTGGACCACAAGACTGATGTACTGTGGAAGTTTAACCAGGCCAGAGGAGGGCACATAGCATGGCAGACATAGTTCACAATGCAGACATGGACTCAGCCCCTCCTTGCTGCTCTCTGGCCTTCAGCTGCCCATCCAGATCAGGGAAGACCACCGCCAGGATCCTCAGCATGTGGGGGGTCAGGGTCCGGTGTCCGCCCCTCCTGCGAGGAGGCGACAGCTTCAGCTGGACCCGTGCGATCCTCCGGGTCCAGCCCCGAAGGTCCTGCCACCTCTTCTGGCAGTTGCGGATCCGGCGCTTGTAGACCCCCACGGATCTCACTGCCCGGACGATGGTCAGCCATATCTTCTGCTTCTGGTGGGCATCAACCTGTGAGGATAACAAAGTGAGAATGCCATTACTACACATGCAACATATCCGTGCATTACACAGTTGGATATACATGTCTCAATCACAGGGGCACATGATGTACACAGGCAGTGCAACGATGGCTATGGACAGTATGCCAGCAGTTACTACATGGTATCATTGCCTGGGAAGTAAAACCTAGTTTAAATGCACTGTCACTGCACTATACCTGTCCAGTGCATGTAACTACACACTATGGGGGGTGACAACTACTCAGTGAGCCTGCTAGCCAGTGGCGTGCAGACTGTTAGCCTTGCTAGTCAGACAACATGCACATTTAGAAAGGCAGTGGACAGAACACTCACCTGCTCCCCTGCTTTCCCATACAGCTTGCTGTACTGTGGAAGGAGGCCATCCAGCAGGGCCTGGTTCTCCTCAGTGCTGAAGGCTGGGGCTCTCTCCACAGTACGTGCCATTGCAGGGTCCAGAGGGTGCAGATACAGCAGCAGTGTAGTGGCAGATGTCGTCCTGGAGCATGTAGTGCAGGCAAGTGAGCTCTCAGGGGAACAGCCAGCATTATATGTGTGCTGCAGAGGCAGATACTGTCCCATGTGTCCAAAGTGATAGGTCCAAGTCGTTTGCATCATCTGAATCTGGCCAATCCATGGAATTGCACCACTTACACACGCCCCCAGCATCCTTCAAATGTTCAACTTCGTGACACCCATGAAATTGCAACATTGTTGTGGGTGACCAACTGAATTTACAGCATCAGACTCGTTCAAATTTTGAAAACGCGTCCGTTGCCAGGCCAGGCCATAGCCAATGGGTGCGCACCGATCGGACCATTGCTGTTCAACGCGTACATGGGAAACAACGCATACCCGCACACATTGAATGCAATGGGCCGGCCGGGCACACCGATCGGACCATTGCTGTTCAACGCGTACATAGGATACAACGCGTACCCGCACACATTGAATGCAATGGGCCGGCCGGGCACACCGATCGGACCATTGCTGTTCAACGCGTACATAGGATACAACGCGTACCCGCACACATTGAATGCAATGGGCCGGCCGGGCACACCGATCGGACCATTGCTGTTCAACGCGTACATGGGATACAACGCGTACCCGCACACATTGAATGCAATGGGCCGGCCGGGCACACCGATCGGACCATTGCTGTTCAACGCGTACATGGGAAACAACGCGTACCCGCACACATTAAATGCAATGGGCCGGCCGGGCACACCGATCGGACCATTGCTGTTCAACGCGTACATAGGATACAACGCGTACCCGCACACATTGAATGCAATGGGCCGGGCACACCGATCGGACCATTGCTGTTCAACGCGTACATGGGAAACAACGCGTACCCGCACACATTGAATGCAATGGGCCGGCCGGGCACACCGATCGGACCCTTGCTGTTCAACGCGTACATGGGATACAACGCGTACCCGCACACATTGAATGCAATGGCCAATGTGTGCGCACTGATCGGTCCATTGCTGTCCAAGGCGTATTGCCAATACAACGCGTACCAGCGCACATTGAATGCAATGGCCAATGTGTGCGCACTGATCGGTCCATTGCTGTCCAAGGCGTATTGCCAATACAACGCGTACCAGCGCACATTGAATGCAATGGCCAATGTGTGCGCACTGATCGGTCCATTGCTGTCCAAGGCGTATTGCCAATACAACGCGTACCAGCGCACATTGAATGCAATGGCCAATGTGTGCGCACTGATCGGTCCATTGCTGTCCAAGGCGTATTGCCAATACAACGCGTACCAGCGCACATTGAATGCAATGGCCAATGTGTGCGCACTGATCGGTCCATTGCTGTCCAAGGCGTATTGCCAATACAACGCGTACCAGCGCACATTGAATGCAATGGCCAATGTGTGCGCACTGATCGGTCCCTTGCTGTCCAACGCATCCCTGTACAAGTCACTGGCATATGTCACCATGCCTGTCACAGGTGAACATATGCCAGCCACATATACTTCCCAGGCAGTGAGGGGCACACCTACAACACCACAGCCTGTCCAAACTGTATCCTAGGGCATGTAAGGCTGCATTACCTATTCCGTGTATGGGGGTGAACATGTTGTTCTGTGGGTGTCACTTGGGGGCAGCCACCCCCAGGCTGTGCACGTGTTTATGGGGACAGAATCCTTGGTGTTTCGTGTACATGACCACTGTGATGTGCAACTGTTCATATCTGTGCATGTGGCATGGTCACAGTTCACGGTGGTGTATGTATATGTCATGTCACATACCCCCTGAGTCCCATGTGGGACGTTATGTTCAACCCAGGGTGACCCATTGGCACAATGTTGATGGTCCTCCACAGTCTGTGTGCATGTTGTGATTACAATGTCTCTGATTTCATGTGCACAATGGGAGGCAGTCTCCACATCCACGTTGTTTGTGCATGGACTTTGATGTTGTGCGTGTGTGTGTCACAGACGTCCATGTCTGTCCTGACGAGGCAACACGGACCACTACCTGTGGGGCTCATGGTTGTTTTGCTGTGGTGTATACATGATACACCATGTCATGCCAGTGTCCATGTGGCAATACAGGGTCCCTGGGAATCTACCTGTCGTTGAGCTGTGATGCCTGGGGCACATCAGCCCTCACATGTCACTGTGGCGTGTGTTTGTTATTTGGCAGCAGGAGATGGGTAATGGGACACGGCCTCATGGTATCTGATGGCATGACCTGGGACTTCTTGATGCCACTTGTTGGACTGTGATGTTAGATATTGGCCATGTATGTGCCATACATATCCGTACGGAACTGCACACATCATGTACTTGTGCCTCATTATGATGTATCATGTGATGTTGAGTGTGTTCAATGCCACATATGTGGGGTGACTGACAATCTTGCTTTCTTCACCTATGCACTGCAGGGCACCAGCTGTCCATAGACCATTCCCTGACCTGGCAATGATGGTGGAACGTGACAGCATCCGACGGTACCGCTTCACCAGGCAGCTGATTGAGGATTTGGCAGTGCGCTTGGCACCACATTTGCAACCTGGCCGTCCGTACCCTACAGCGTTGACCCTCAAGGTGAAGGTGATGGCAGCTCTACACTTCTTTGCCACTGGTACCTTTCAACACACTCTGGCGACTGCTGGTGGGATGTCACAGACCATGTTCAGCCGTGTGCTCCGGGATGTTTTGGAGGCTATGTTGATATACCTGAACCAGTACATCTATTTCCCTAGACTCCAACGACTCACTGGCGTGAAGAGTGACTTCTATGCCCTGGGGAGGATGCTGCATGTCATTGGCTCCATTGATGGGACACATGTGGCGTTGGTACCACCACAGGCCCAAGAGCAGGCCTACCGTAACCGCAAACACTACCACTCGGTCAATGCACTGGTGGTCTGTCTTGTAGATATGAGCATCACACAGGTGTGTGCCCGTTTCCCTGGTTCTGCACACGATGCGTACGTGATGAGGAGTAGTCGCATCCCGAGGATGATGGCACAGATGCTGAACCAGCGTGCCTGGCTTGTAGGTGTGTACTGACTTTGTACCATTGTGTGTGTTCTGCTATGTAGTGTTCCACCCTCTTTTCCAACTCTGCTAATGTGCAATTGTCTGTATGTAGGTGACTCCGGATACCCCAACATGCCGTGGTTGCTGACGCCCCTCAGGAACCCTGTGACACCAGCCCAGATGCGCTACAATGAGGCACATGGTCGGACCAGGAGAGTGATTGAGCGGACATTTGGTCTCCTGAAGAGCCGCTTCCGCTGCCTCGACAAGACAGGAGGGTCCCTCCCATATGCCCCAGCAAAGGTGTGCAAGATTGCTGCATGCTCCACAACCTGGCAGTGCGGAAGGAGTTGCCTCTCATCCTGGATGACGATGACCAACGTCCGCCACCTGTGGAGGATCCTGGCCTGGACCACGATGCCAGTGATGATGATGATGATGATGTTGAGGGTGATGTCCGCACACAGCTCATCACCAACTTCTTCAGCTGAATGTGAGTATCCAGAGATGGCATGTCAATGATGTGAGTTTGCATGATATGTGTTGGTGGTGCTCTGGTGCTGTTTGAGTGTGTCCATGGGCTACATGTCTGTATGCGTGTAGCGATGTGTCCTTGCAGGTAGTCTGTACTCCCCAACAGTGTTGACATGCTAACTTGGTTCTGGGTGGGTATCTTGTAACATGTATTGTGCATGAGTATTGCAGTTCTGTCCTGTTCTTCAGTACTTTTGACTGTGTGTCATTTCTGTCCTTCACAGGGTACTTTCAGAGTCGTTTGGTCAACTGTGATCCCCAACACCGTGATTTGACTTCCCGGGTGGTAGCTGTTGTGTCCCTACAGGTGATGTGCACCACACCCATGGACTTCCTTCCTTCTACACTTGTTGACTATGTGCCCGCTGCCAGGTGGGATTACCTTGCATCTGTGGTGGTTTCAACATGTTGCAAATGTGTAATAAACCTGTGCTTCACTATGTGATGTGCGTTGTCTGTGGTCACACATCTGACTGACATTTGCTTACTGCACCAGTGGGCTAGTTAACACAGACTGTGAATAGGTGTTGGGTCTGTGCAATGCAACGTATTTCCTGGCAACACCAGTGTAGGCGATGAGTCAGATGTCCATGGTGTGTATGTGTTGTGTAGCCCTGGTGGTGTGCCTCCCCCATATGTGTGAAGTCGCCATGACTCACATGCCAGTGTTGTACTTGCTGTAGCAGTTAGCATGCACAGTGTCATTTCCCCGATCATCATCGCAACTTCTGAGACAACATTGGAATCACAACAGAGGCAAGTATGGTGTATAAGTGAGTTTATTGACATACATGTGTGAGTATAGTGCACAGGTTGTTGGGTGCTGTACATTGTGATTGTGATCCAAAGTTCCTAGATAATTTGGAAGTCCTGGTAGCAGAAATGTCCAGAGTAAAGTCCACAGTAATCAGAGACATTGGTCCAACTTGAGCTCCCCATGTCATGTGGGAGAGTTGTGTTGCAGTCAACAGGGTGAACAGTTTGCGCACAAAGGTTATTCTCCAGAACAGGTTTTGGCTTCCTGGGTGTTGCACATGGCCATCGGCCTCTCACTTGCCCCTCCTCGGGCGACCCCTCTTCTTTGGGGGGGGATCCTCAAGTGCAGGCTGCTGCGGTGCAGGGGACTCTCCGCCAGAGTCATCCTGCCTCCCTGTGGCAGTTGCAGTTGTTTCACCAGCAGATGTTGTGGGCACACAGGGAGGTGTTGACTGGTTGCTGCTCATCTGGCGGAGGCATTGTAATATGTCCCTATGCACCGCCGTCATCTCTTGCAGTGTGTCCCACTTGGACTCCACGCGGGACATGTGTGAGTCCAAGCGGGCATGATGGGCAGCCTGCTGCTGTTTAATGACCCTGAGGAGCCCCACTACCTGGCTGAACTCTCCGGTGCTGGACTGGTACGCATCGGCTATGCGTGCCAGTGTGGGTCATCATGCAGTCCAGACCCCTCTGTGAGCAGCGACCTATGTCTCCCACCACCCCTGGCGACACGTGCAGTACCTGAGGTGGCAGGCACAGGTGACCCTGGGCCACCTTGTGGGTTGTTGGTGGTGGTGGTGTCCATGGCCCCACGTTGGTCCAGGGTCCCTGTGCTGGTGGTGGTGCTGCTCCTTGGTCTGTCCGTGTCGGCAGGGGTGGTATGTGTGTTGACAGTCGTTGGAGGGGTGGGTGCAGGGGGTGCAGCTGGTGGTCCTGCTGGTGCTGCATGATGACTTGCTCCGGAGGTGCCAGGTAAGTCTTCGTCATCCGAGGAGGGCAGAGGCTGTTCCACACCAGTGAGCTCCGTATCCTCTTGAGCCTGGGACGAGGACTCCTCAGCATCTGCTGCTGTGTCCCCATCATCACCTGTTTTTGGGAGACACACACAATGTATGTTATGTTTCTGCAGGCATCAATGGTTGACACACCTGACAGTTGTGACTGTGCCTCTGGATGCGGGCCTGTACAATGCATTGTCCTAAGTTGTCACAGTCAGGGGTTGATATTGGTGTAGCACATTGTCCTGCATTATTTGGGCATTTCTATGTGAATGTTGGGGTGTGTACATGGTCTGCATTGGTTGTATTTGGTTGTCATCCGCTCCTCCTTCCCACCCAGCCAGATATCCCACCATGGACCGTGCTTCCATTGCAGGGAGTGCAAGTTGTCTTTCAGGATGTCAGTCAGTGGTGTCCTGCTGTTGGTTGTTGCACAGTTGCCAGCAGGGCCTTGTGCTCCCCACAGCAGTAGCCAGTCTCAGCCATCTTGTCAGTTGTTTTCCACTCCCTGTGATGTGCGCATGGTTCAGGGTGGTGTTGATGGGACAGTTGTGGGGGTGACCAATATCTGTGACTACCACTCCCATCATGCTATTGCCTCCACCTCACTTCCCAGCATGCCCATACTTACTTGCTTTTGGGTGGACTTCAGTGTGTGTGAGTGTGAGAGCAATGGCAAGATGACTGGCAGTGGTGTCCTGCTGTTGGTTGTTGCACAGTTGCCAGCAGGGCCTTGTGCTCCCCACAGCAGTGTCCAGTGTCAGCCATCTTGTCAGTTGTTTTCCACTCCCTGTGATGTGCGCATGGTTCAGGGTGGTGTTGATGGGACAGTTGTGGGGGTGACCAATATCTGTGACTACCACTCCCATCATGCTATTGCCTCCACCCCACTTCCCAGCATGCCCATACTTACTTGCTTTTGGGTGGACTTCAGTGTGTGTGAGTGTGAGAGCAATGGCAAGATGGCTGGCAGTGGTGTCCTGCTGTTGGTTGTTGCACAGTTGCCAGCAGGGCCTTGTGCTCCCCACAGCAGTGCCCAGTGTCAGCCATCTTGTCAGTTGTTTTCCACTCCCTGTGATGTGCGCATGGTTCAGGGTGGTGTTGATGGGACAGTTGTGGGGGTGACCAATATCTGTGACTACCACTCCCATCATGCTATTGCCTCCACCCCACTTCCCAGCATGCCCATACTTACTTGCTTTTGGGTGGACTTCAGTGTGTGTGAGTGTGAGAGCAATGGCAAGATGGCTGGCAGTGGTGTCCTGCTGTTAGTTGTTGCACAGTTGCCAGCAGGGCCTTGTGCTCCCCACAGCAGTGCCCAGTGTCAGCCATCTTGTCAGTTGTTTTCCACTCCCTGTGATGTGCGCATGGTTCAGGGTGGTGTTGATGGGACAGTTGTGGGGGTGACCAATATCTGTGACTACCACTCCCATCATGCTATTGCCTCCACCCCACTTCCCAGCATGCCCATACTTACTTGCTTTTGGGTGGACTTCAGTGTGTGTGAGTGTGAGAGCAATGGCAAGATGTCAGTCAGTGGTGTCCTGCTGTTGGTTGTTGCACAGTTGCCAGCAGGGCCTTGTGCTCCCCACAACAGAGCACTAGTGTCAGACATCTTTGATGGGGCTTTCCACTCTCTGTGGGGTGTGCATGCTTGAGTGTGAGCTTGCTGTGCCATGTGGGTGGGGGATGTTGAGCTGTGACTACCACTCCCATCATGCTATTGCCTACACCCCACTTCCCAGCATGCCCATACTTACTTGCTTTTGGGTGGACTTCAGTGTGTGTGAGTGTGAGAGCAATGGCAAGATGGCTGACAGTGGTGTCCTGCTGTTGGTTGGTGGCCAGTTCCCAGCAGGGCCTTGTGATCCCCACAACAGACCACCAGTGTCAGACATCTTTGATGGGGCTTTCCACTCTCTGTGGGGTGTGCTTGCTTGAGTGTGAGCTTGCTGGGCCATGTGGGTGGGGGATGTTGAGCTGTGACTACCACTCCCATCATGCTATTGCCTCCACCCCCCTTCCCAGCATGCCCATGCTTCCTTCCCTTTGACTCTGCTTCCCTGTGGGGTTGTGTGCCTGTGCTGACAAGATGGCTGACAGTGTTATCCTGGGGTTAGTTTTGCTACAGGTCCCATGTGTGTCCCTGTGCTTCACTCAGCATGACCCAGGGTTGTGGTTCTTTGTGGGATATTTGATTGGAGTGTGGGGCAATGCATTCTCCCAGGTGAGTTTTGTGGAGTTTGTGTTAGGGGTGTGTGTGAGAAACGCTGCTGGTAACTATGGTCAGGGCTGTGAGTCCTCCTTCCCACCCAGCCAGATATCCCACCATGGAACGTGGTTCCATTGCAGGGAGTGCAAGTTGTCTTTCAGGATGTCAGTCAGTGGTGTCCTGCTGTTGGTTGTTGCACAGTTGCCAGCAGGGCCTTGTGCTCCCCACAGCAGTGCCCAGTGTCAGCCATCTTGTCAGTTGTTTTCCACTCCCTGTGATGTGCGCATGGTTCAGGGTGGTGTTGATGGGACAGTTGTGGGGGTGACCAATATCTGTGACTACCACTCCCATCATGCTATTGCCTCCACCCCACTTCCCAGCATGCCCATACTTACTTGCTTTTGGGTGGACTTCAGTGTGTGTGAGTGTGAGAGCAATGGCAAGATGGCTGGCAGTGGTGTCCTGCTGTTGGTTGTTGCACAGTTGCCAGCAGGGCCTTGTGCTCCCCACAGCAGTGCCCAGTGTCAGCCATCTTGTCAGTTGTTTTCCACTCCCTGTGATGTGCGCATGGTTCAGGGTGGTGTTGATGGGACAGTTGTGGGGGTGAGCAATATCTGTGCCTACAACTCCCATGATGCTATTGGCTACACTGACTTGCCCAGCATACACATATTTCCTTTCTTTCAGTGGGCTTCACTGTGTGCTGGTGTTGTAGTGGTGGCTACTTGTCTGGATGTGTTTGTCAGTTATATTTGTGCCACTGCCTAGCTGTAGTTGTAGTTGTGTTTGTACATGTGATGACACAGTTAAATGTCACTTTGTGATGGCATATGTTGTGTTTCTCTGAGTGACATACACATTTTGGGATGATTCTGTTCTGGTTGCTGTGTATTTGCTAAGAGTGCATGGTTTGACTCTCCCCTTGACAGTGATGTGTGTGTGTAGTCGCAGAATATTGTGTACATTTGTTGTGTACTCACCAGGCTCTGGGATGTTTTCTAGTCCATAGACGCTCACTGGTGGTAGGATGGCCCGCACCTTCTCCTCCCAGGGCCTGAGGTATACTGGCTTGGCAGGAGGGCCACTGCCGGTGTATTGGCTCAAGATGTAGTCCTTCTTCAGCAGCTCCTTGACCCTCCTGCGCACGTCATACCACCTGTTCTGGATGTCTGTCTTTGTGCGCAAACATGGTGATTGTGCGTTCACCCTGTCGACGATCCTCTCCCACATCTTTGTTTTCTGTGACATGGGTGTCTGTTGGACCAGTGTACCAAAGAGCTGTGGCTCTACCCTGAGGATCTCATCTACCAGGACTTCCAATTCACTATCTAGGAACTTGTGATTCTTCTTTGGGGGCATGGTGATGGGTGGTGATGGTGAGTGATGTGTGTGTTGGTGTGCAGGTGAAGGTGTGTGAGTGTGTGTTTTGCTAGGTGTATGTGAGGTTTCTATTTGTTGTGGTGCTGATGGTGTGTGGCTTGTGTGATGGATGAGCTGTGGGTGTGTGGTTGCTGTCTGTTGAGTGCTGGCAGGTAATTTGAATTTGCAAAGGATCATGGTATGGATTTGTGTCCTTTATATGGGTGGAGTTGTGGGTGTGTCTTTGTTCCCTGCCCCTCCCCCCAGTATTTATTGGCTTTGTAATTGCTTGTTTGGCCTTTTTTTGTGTATTTTCCCTTTGTACTTTTCGTGCATGTAGGAGACGTTCTTGTGACCGAGTCGGACCCTGCAGTTGTCTGGTACGGGCTCGTCCGTTTCGTTCACGCTGTGTTTGTGCTGTTTTCTATGCTGCGTACGCGTCGGTCGCGGTGTTTTGGGTTGCTTCGGCTCGCAGTTTTGTATGCGTGTCAGTCGTACGGCTTGTCCTCCGTTCGACTCGGTCGTGTTTACCACGCCTTGCATCGTACTTGGCGGGTGGGAGTCCGCGGGTACGTCTCGTTCGGTATTGTTCCGGGTGCGAGTCGGTCGGTTCGAAACGCGTGTTTGTCCGGCCGGATTGCAGTTTTCCGCGCGGCTCGGTCCTTCGGCTTGTGTTCCATACGAGTCGGTCGGGTTTTGCTCGGTTCTCATCGTACTTGGCGGGTCGGGCTGCACCGGTACGTGTCGGTCGGAATTAATTCCGGCTCCGAATCGGTCGGTACGTTTTCCGGCCGGAATCAGAATCGGCCCCTCAATCTTAGATTTAGGGTATGGCTTAGTGTCATGGAAAGATTTATTGTTTGGCTTCTTGTTGGTGTAATGATGAGATTTATGGTTAGATTTAGCCATAGGACTTGGTTTGGGATAAGCTTCAGGCTTAGACCAAAGATTCAATTTAGGGTTAGGGAGAGGTTACGTTTTAGGGTCTTGAGATAGATTTAAAAGGTTAGTTTCACTTAACATTATGCTTAGCTCATTCAGTTGTGCTACTTTCAATAGAGTTGAATGAATGAATAGGTTTATTTGCATAAGTTAACTAAAACCATTGCAATACAAAATAAAAAAGAAATAACAATTTCCTTGTACAATAAAAAAGTTGATAAAATACGGTTCTTAAGTGCCAGCAATTGTCTCAGGTCTTATTTTCAAATTTGGGTTTGACCGTTGCACTGTGGCCCCTCCCGTGAGAGATTATCGTCACCCAGAAATGTTCAGGGCTCCAAGACTGCCTTTATTGCTGTTCCTCTCGTTTTGAGATATTTCTTGTGTAAAGTGCTAATACATTGCTAATTCATGACCTGGTGAGCCAGATTCGTGTCTGATTACGTTCGACTGTTGTGAGCCATCTGGAGACACAGCCCTGTGGGCTCGTAGTTTCGTTTGTCCGGTGGCTACGACCAGTAAGGTGCAAGGGAACTTTAAGCTCGATTGCTGCTTCCTAGGCTTGGTTCGTTCTCTTTCGGGGACCTTTGTTTGAAGTAATCCGGGATCAGCATTTGGACTGTTCGAGGGCAAGGTGCAGTTGCAGGGCGGGGATAGATGGCTTGCCTGATAGTTTGTACAAATCTTCCACAGCGGGCCAAAAAGTTGGGTTCTCTTTGTGAAAAGCATATAGCAGAGGCCTCGAGGCAGGTGTTTGCTTTTTCACTTAGGCATAATTGTCTAAGGAAGATCCTCCTTTCGGTTGCTAGGGCCGGGCAGCAGCACAAGAGGTGTAGCCAAGACTCTCGCTTATAGTTGCACAGACGGCATGCCCCTCCTGTGCTTTGGTTTGCCCAAGCTTGGCTGAAGTCTGTGATTGGCAATGCCAGCAGCCGCAGGTACATGATCTCTCTTCTGACTTTGGGGTTCAGTGGGGCGGCAAGATAGGCATGCGGTTTGTTTACCGTATATGAGTCATTCAGCTGGATAAGGAAAGCTGAGGTTTTTAGTGTTGTCCGGTCTTGCTGGAATGAGACTAGTTGGACTTGTTAGTTTATTCGGTTTTTCCATGCGGCGTATGAGATGTGAGGCAGGACGAGTGCTGGTTCATTTCTATCTATGGAAGCCAGGGCTTTCCTGAGTTGAGTGTTCCATGGAAAGCCAGGTTTTTCGAATGTATCTCTGAGGCGGCTCTTTTAAAGATTCCCCCGGCGTTTTTAAAATACGAATATAGTATTTCAAATAGTCGGCCTCAAGGGTAAGTGAAGGTTTGACTAGCCCCAGCTCCAACAGAGTCTTGCCCTGGAGAGGTGTTTCGGAAGTTGAAAGATTTTTTTGTAGGCCACACATTGGGCCCGCTCCAGGGTTTCCGAGCAAACGCCCGGGAATGCTTGATGCCCATACGCATGTGCTGGTAGAAGCGCATCTTGGGTAACTTTCCTGATACTCTCTGCTGAAGGACTTATGAGCTTGTTGTTCAGTTTTATTAAACCATACTTGATAGCCGCTGATTTTTTGGTCAGATCTTTTTTGTAGGCGATGGGACTTGCAGTTTCTGTGAACCAGACCCCCAAGTACTTGTATTTCTGCACATAGTTAATTTTCCTAGATCCAATGGTGCATGTAATGTGTTTTTTATGCTTTGGCCGACCTATTACTACTATCTTGGTCTTATCTGAGTTGATAATAAAATGGTTCAATGTGCTATATTTGTGTAAGCTGGTCAAAGCACGTTGGAGGCCCACTTTGGTGTGGTCCATGATGACACTGTCATCCGCGTACTGCAAAATGTATAAAGGTTGGTTACTTAGTCAAGGAGGAGCCAGGCTGCTGTTGACTAGTGCATTTCCCAGGTCCACTGTGTACAGATTAAAGAGGCAGGGGTGAGCACACGCCCTCCGGGCGTCCGGATTTTCGCCGACAGAGATGTGGGACCTGTTTTTATCCGTACCAAGGTTTCTGAATAGAGTGATATTTTGGCTGTTAGAAGTGATGGTGGAATGCCCCAGTTTGCAAGTTTCTTCCAGAGCGAAGGTCTATCAACCTTATCGAAGGCTGCGGTTAGATCGACAAAGCAGCACCAAAAAGGGGGATGTAGCAGCTGAGTGGCTTAGTGACAGAGGGCCGATAGAGAGATTATATTATCCGTTGTGGGGCCTTCTCCACGAAAGCCAGTTTGAAAGAAGGGGAGCAGCTTGTTATCTTCAGCCCAGGTTTCCAGTTTTTCCAAAAGGATACAGCTTCCAAGTCTAATAGTGCTATTAGGCGATAGTTGCTGGGGTTTAGACGATCTCCCTTTTTGTGAATCGGGCATAATATTGAGCCCCTCCATGAGTCCGGTGTCCTTCCAAGGGTGTAGGCGGTATTGAAAAGCGGGGTCAGAAGCGCTGCCCAAGCCTCTGGGGCAGATTGAAAGATCCCGGGGAAGTCCGTTTGGGCCCGGCGCTCCGCTTGGTTTCATAGATTTTATTAGTCTTGTAATTTCCCTTGGTTGGAATGGTGTTTGTAAATCTTCTGTATCCGATGAGACGGAAGCCGTGGTAACTGTGTGTTGGTAGGCCAAAAACTGGCTTCTTACATGGTTCTCCCATGTTGCTCATATAAGATGAAGAGATGCACACCAGTGTACTCATGCTTAAACGCTGTCTTTTTTAACTCTGTTTGACTGCTTCAGACCTCTATTGGCGTGCAATGCGAGATACGCGCTCCGTCCAATTGCGCTTGCAAATTATAAACAAAACACGGGGACCCATGACATATATATTGAAGCATATATAGCGACAAAACTTGATTTATTTAATTCATTGGAGCAACGGGCATGGCTGTGCTGCTTGACAAGGGATCTTACTGGGTCCCCGTGTTTTGTTTATAATTTGCAAGCGCAATTGGACGGAGCACGTATCTCGCATTGCACGCCAATAGAGGTCTGAAGCAGTCAAACAGAGTTAAAAAAGACAGCGTTTAAGCATGAGTACACTGGTGTGCATCTCTTCATCTTATATGTACAATATTTGAATTTCCGTCCAAAACGGCGAGATTGCACCCATGGTCAAACAATTGATTAACAGCGAAAAGTAAGATAATGAACACATTCACTTCAATAAAATCTTCCATCTACACAGGAGTGTTGGTTTCCAGATTGAAGCGACAAGAAGAATGGGAACAACATCAACATGCAAGAGACTGTTGTTTTTTACAAGGGGGAGTTGGTTTGGTCTTAGTGTGAGAAATGATAGATTATACACTTCTTTGCACTATGGGGCTGTTTTAAATAGGAGCGTCCAGTTAGTTCACATGCTTGATTATTCATAACTATTTTACATTGAAGGAGGGAGAGACCAAGGACAATGTGTTTGTATTATCATATAGACATAGCATGCTGGGAGTTGGAGTTTTACTGCTGTTTTGGTATCATAGGGTGAGCGCGTAATTTAGTAGTTGAAGCCGTTAGACAAGTGTCAGCACACCTGAGGGTATGGGGAGGAGTTATAT
The DNA here is from genome assembly GCA_963921515.1 of Calotriton arnoldi. Classification (NCBI taxonomy): domain Eukaryota; kingdom Metazoa; phylum Chordata; class Amphibia; order Caudata; family Salamandridae; genus Calotriton; species Calotriton arnoldi. Next base: position 215,571 of record CAWUFW010001104.1, read on the forward strand.
ATGGTGGTAGGAGATCGCATTTGTTGAAATATCCACAGTGAATTAAGACGTGCAGAGGCACTCGTTACAACAATGGAGAAATCCAGAAACGAAGTTAACTCGGGTTTCTGATCGATGTTTGTAAAGTTATTCATGTCACGGTAAGCGCACTCGCAACTAAATCTCAGGCATTTAAGTATTGAGACTGACATGGGGTCATTGTTGATTATAGCAGTTATTTGGGAGTGACATGAGTCATGCTGTGTTTTCGTCTAAACAAGTGGTGAAATGTAACTGAAGCTTTAGTTTTAACTATCTTGTGAACTACTATGAAAGTTTATATCGAGCTTTTATGTGTATGCAGTGTTATTGTTTGATTAACACAGTTTATTGAGTGATTGAGAGGCATCATTAGAATTATAACGTTAGTGTATAGATGTCAAGTTGTCAACATTGCAAACATTAATGATGCTGTATTTCATGGATTTTTTATAGATACCCCTGACGAAGGGAAATTCGTTTCCCGAAATGCATTGGGTGCATTTGCAATAAAGTCGTGACATGTGGAAACACCTCCTGTTTGTGACTATTTTTGGAATGAATATGGGAATGGATAAAATAAATTGATTAATATGAAACAAGAAGCAAAGGAATTGGTAAAAGAGTACAGAAATTGAAGCATATATAGCGACAAAACTTGATTTATTTAATTCATTGGAGCAACGGGCATGGCTGTGCTGCTTGACAAGGGATCTTACTGGGTCCCCGTGTTTTGTTTATAATTTGCAAGCGCAATTGGACGGAGCGCGTATCTCGCATTGCATGCCAATAGAGGTCTGAAGCAGTCAAACAGAGTTAAAAAAGACAGCGTTTAAGCATGAGTACACTGGTGTGCATCTCTTCATCTTATATGTACAATGTTTGAATTTCCGTCCAAAACGGCGAGATTGCACCCATGGTCAAACAATTGATTAACAGCGAAAAGTAAGATAATGAACACATTCACTTCAATAAAATCTTCCTTCTACACAGGAGTGTTGGTTTCCAGATTGAAGCGACAAGAAGAATGGGAACAACATCAACATGCAAGAGACTGTTGTTTTTTTACAAGGGGGGAGTTGGTTTAGTCTTAGTGTGAGAAATGATAGATTATACACTTCTTTGCACTATGGGGCTGTTTTAAATAGGAGAGTCCAGTTAGTTCACATGCTTGATTATTCATAACTATTTTACATTGAAGGAGGGAGAGACCAAGGACAATGTGTTTGTATTATCATATAGACATAGCATGCTGGGAGTTGGAGTTTTACTGCTGTTTTGGTATCATAGGGTGAGCGCGTAATTTAGTAGTTGAAGCCGTTAGACAAGTGTCAGCACACCTGAGGGTATGGGGAGGAGTTATACATGGTGGTAGGAGATCGCATTTGTTGAAATATCCACAGTGAATTAAGACGTGCAGAGGCACTCGTTACAACAATGGAGAAATCCAGAAACGAAGTTAACTCGGGTTTCTGATCGATGTTTGTAAAGTTATTCATGTTACGGTAAGCGCGCTCGCAACTAAATCTCAGGCATTTAAGTATTGAGACTGACATGGGGTCATTGTTGATTATAGCAGTTATTTGGGAGTGACATGAGTCATGCTGTGTTTTCGTCGAAACAAGTGGTGAAATGTAACTGAAGCTTTAGTTTTAACTATCTTGTGAACTACTATGAAAGTTTATATCGAGCTTTTATGTGTATGCAGTGTTATTGTTTGATTAACACAGTTTATTGAGTGATTGAGAGGCATCATTAGAATTATAACGTTTGTGTATAGATGTCAAGTTGTCAACATTGCAAACATTAATGATGCTGTATTTCATGGATTTTTTATAGATACCCCTGACGAAGGGAAATTCGTTTCCCGAAATGCATTGGGTGCATTTGCAATAAAGTCGTGACATGTGGAAACACCTCCTGTTTGTGACTATTTTTGGAATGAATATGGGAATGGATAAAATAAATTGATTAATATGAAACAAGAAGCAAAGGAATTGGTAAAAGAGTACAGAAATTGAAGCATATATAGCGACAAAACTTGATTTATATTAATTCATTGGAGCAACGGGCATGGCTGTGCTGCTTGACAAGGGATCTTACTGGGTCCCCGTGTTTTGTCTCCCATGTTGCTGCCAGAACTGCATTAGATCTCGGAGGTCCATGGGATTTTAGGGAGTTCGCGTATTGCCAGAATCTAGCTAGGGATCCTTCTTTAAGCATGAAAAAGATCTTGTTCCATTCTTTCTCTTGTTGGGCATATTTCAAGGCCCAAACATTTTTTTGTGAGCATTGCTCGCTTCTTTTACTGCCAGAAGGTTTCCAGGTGTTGTGTTTTGTTTGAGCTGGTGGGTTTTCTTCCTCAGATTCCTTTGCGTGAGTGTAATGCACTGTAACGCCAGTGGTTTATTTGGGAAACTTGTTAAGCGTTGAATCCTCTTTACGGGGCCACTTTGATCCTGGCGTGACAGTCCCCCCCCTCTGGTCTTATGGAGGGAGACTCCTAACTCTCTGGTCAGCTGGTCCCAATTTGTTAGAAGGAAGTTCCCTGCGTGGTCCTGGAGACAGATTCTCAGGTCATCAAGCCAGTTGGTGACCTGGGGCGAGTGGAACAGGTGCCACTTGATTCGTTTTACCAGGGACTTATGTTCGTCTCCCGTCGAATGGCCAAGGTCTTGGCCTGGGTCGGCAATCTGGAAATTTAAATTCAAGCCTGCAACCAGAGGATTGTGATCACTGTCTGTGTGATTTACGATGTCGAAGCTCTGGAGATGGTTGATTAAGCCACTTGACATGAAGATATAATCTATTGTCGATATGTTCTTAAACGTGGGGCGAATGACCAACGGAGTCCGGTCTGCTGATTTTAGATCAAATGTGGTAAGTAAGTTGTTGAATTGAGTTTGTTCATTATTCCTCTGGGCGAGGTTGTGACAAAGGCCCAAGTGTTTGGTATTAAAGTCCCCTACCAGCACAATTTTGTGTGTGGGATAGGTTTGAATAATTGCCTTGAGTGCCTTGACGTGCTTTTGATATTTTGCGTGGATTTAAACAGCAGTTTAAAAGGATCAAGGAAGAGAACTTCTGGCCGCTTTTCAGGCCTTCGATGGATAACGCTTGTACGTTCTTCTGGACCTGCGTAGGTAAAGAGATTGTTGCTTTAACTGTTTGTTTCAGAAAGATAGAGAGGCCCCCCGAGGGCTGCCCAAATAGACTTGTTTACGTTGCCGGTTGGAAGACTTCGTAGAACCCATAGATTATCGTGAGGGTCAGTGCCTATGTCTCCTGCAGGCAAATAATGTCGTACCTGTTTAAAAATTTGTGCCCCTGATTGGAGCGAAGTGTGAGGCTAGCCCGGCCACATTCCAGGTGAGGATGAAGAGTCGATCTTTCGAAGCCAACTTCCTGGTCTGGATGGGTAAGGTGATCAGCCTGGCTGGGGGTTCCCGTGGGCTAGGGGTCATACTGGGGCTTTTTTTCCTCTAGGGTTTGGGTGCGGGAATATCCCCTCGTGGTTCTCGGCTACTGCTTGCCATCTGATGATCCGCTCCTTTTCACCACAGAGGACCATTAAGGGGTTTGTAGTCAACTATGAGCTTACTAACCAATCGTGGGTTGCGCCCCAAGCTCCCTTCAGTGTGCATCGTCTGGGGGGGGATATATGGTCCTCAATTAAAACATGTGGATATTTCTCAATTAAGACGTGTGGATATTTCTCAATTAAGACGTGTGGATATTTCTTTCAATAGAGTTGGTTCTATGTAGTGGTATCTAAATTTAGAATTCTATGACATGACATACAATCAATCAGATATCTAAGTTAATCCATGTTTTGTAGTTCAGAAGGATAGACAACCATGGGGCCTGATATGTGATGATTCCGTTTGTAAACGTTTTGAGAATGGAATCTGATTGTGTGAACCAACCTATGTACTAATACATTCGTTTGTAAAATAAAGACATGTAGTGAGTGGCAGACCGCCTTACCTATTGAATGTCCATTAGGCAGTTTGCAAATTGTGAGTCACTACTATTGGTCACAAGCACAGGAATGGTGGCCTGCTAGGGTCAGCAGACCACCAGGTTTGTGATTGCCTTTAAATAAAGTAAACCTTTTTTTAATTTAGGGCATTCCCGTTTTCCATAGAAGAATCTGTCCTGAATTTTAAAAAATATACTTTCTTCTAAACATTTGCTTGAGAGTTGGCAGTGGTCCCTAGGTCCACTGACTATAACCCAACATACTTTTTTTTACATTCACAAAGGGGAAGGGTATCCTTTGTGAATGGGGTACCACCGCGAGTTGGGAGTCACAAAATACTGACACATCTCATACCTAGTCTCAATTTGGAAGGGACATCTACAATTTATCCATTTCAAATTGCAAATCAGTACCAATAATCCTATTATAGGAGCCTGTTGAAGTTTACTCCTAAAATAGATTTAGTGCATAATAAAACCCCATTTTTCGATCGCAATTGCACTTATTTTGCAAATTGCAGCATTTGCGTCCGCAGAATAGGTAAGTACATCAGGCCCATAGTTCTTTCCGCCACTAGAAGCAATGTGGTGAAGGACGCCCTTGAGAGTGTCAAAAACCCTCAAAGTGCAGGAAAATAGGAAACCATCAAAAAGGTTTTTGTGATGCAAGGCAACGCAGCAGTGGAATAGGATCTTCAATCTTTTTATGGCTCACCTAGTGTCGGCCCATCCTTGTGTGCCATTACTCTCTGTGCCGCACCCCTGGTCAGTTCCAACCCTACTCCTTCCCCAACATTGCTTTCTACTCCCTGTGGAAGTGGAAGTCCTATGGACTGTCTCTCGGCTACCCACAGTCATTCCACTCACTGAAGTCTTGTTCCCTGCAACTGATCTCTGCTGGTTTTGTGGTGGTTTGCTTTAACCTGCAGTGGTTGTTACGATTCACATCTGGGGACCTGCCTCCAGGGCCGGCTTTAACACCGGTGGTGCCCTGTGCAACACTGTTTGTTGGCATCCCCCCCCCCACGACCATCTCTGCCACGGATTCCCTCACCACCGCCCTTTAAAGGTGCCCCTCAAGTCTCCAGAACCACTGTCTCTATGATTCATTTAGTTTTATAGCACCACTCATACCATTGTAAGGTGTCAGAGCACTTTACATCACACACACACATTGCACAGAGACAATCATAGGAGTGTAAATCAGTGTATAGGAAATGTTACATCAGACAGGACTACAAGGTGTAGTGTAGGAGTAACATGTCATTGATACTGGTAGGCAATATAGTTCAAGAGTCCTTATTCTGGAAACGCACAAATTCAGAATTTAAAGTGTAACATCATTGTTAGGGGTTCTCTTTAATAACAAGAATTGTTTTCTACCCAAATTAACCCTTTTGCCAAGATTAGGATAATGAAAGACTGGGCAAAAAAACATATAGCTCTAACATAATACTTGCAGATTACACGCAGCTGTTTGATGACAGTTAATAGCTCAATGTTCTATATTAGGATTTTGACTTACACAAACGACAAGTAACAAAAGGAGCTCTCTTACAGAAGCAGTAGCCCACTGACCTATTAGCATAGGATGCACTTTGTGATCTGCATGTTACACGTTCTTTGGAGCAGGCATTTTAACCCTCTGCTCTACCTTGGGGTGAGTCAAAACTTCCACTAGTCTCTTTCCAGGAAGACGATTGATCACCGGAGTTATCTTGACATTTTAATTGATGCCTGATAATTGCTGGAGGCCAGGAACGACGCAGCAGATAATTTTTAAATGACAAAATACTAGCAAAAATGACGTCCCCCACCCAAGTCAGCGCCCGGTGCGGTGGCACCGATCGCACCGCTCTAGAGCCGGCCCTGCCTGCCTCCTGCACCAATCTCATCTTTGAAGGTAAACCCGGACCATGCTTCTGCTGCAAGCACTGCGCGGCTCCAGTTCCAGGTGCCGGTCACTCTTGAATTGTTAGCCGCGCTCGCAATTTGTCACGCCAAACTCGTTTATTGTGAAACTTTTTAAATCTATACAAAATATCAGTTGTGTCTGATTATTCGGAAAAATGCACCCACACATGATTCTAATGTTTTATCTCACCTACAATATCAGATATTTTAATTAATAATTTGTAAGAAAGTATTGTGCCATTTAGGGGCACAGCCTGAAATCTTTGAAGGCCACTTCCTTAACCTCATGTATATACACAGACTCTCAAAGAACAACAAACAAACGTGAACTTCTTGAATAACTAAATTAATGATATATTCGCAATACACACAAACTGAGTAACTAGGAAACGCAAGGGAAAATTCAGAACCAACGACAGATCTGCAGAAGCCCAAATATGGTCACAGATTAGTCATGCTAGCAGAAAGAGAGTTGCAGGGACATCTCAGACCATACAACAGCGGAGTGTGCTTCCAAAGCAGTGTGTCAGGGATGTGGCACTCCCATCCACTGCCTGCTTTCTGGAGTTCTTAGGTGTCATGGCCTGTCTGTCAGCCCTCTATACAGCTACCAAGAGTAAACCCATCCTTGGCTTATAGATCAAAAGAACTCACATAAAGATTGAAAATTATCAACTTTTTAGTGATCTTATACTGGTTAAGTCAGGTAATAACTATATGTAATGTACGCGCATGCGTGTAGCACTGCAATGTGTTTTTTAGTAACAGAAGTAATGCTGCAGATGGGAAAGGGCTTTTCTTTTTCACCTGAAGAATCACCCTCAGATCACCTTTCCCTGCTACTCCTATACACATTACAAGTGTAGGCAGTAGATGCACACACAGATGCACACATGCACATGGAGTGCGCTTGCCAGATGGAGAGCTCATGCCCATGTGAACTCCCATTGTGAACATGTTGATTAACTTGCTTTCTGTGTTTTTGTCACCTCATATTTTGGTAGGTAGTCATGGCTGTCTGCACTCATTCAGTCTTGCATCTGTGGGCAATGTATAGGAGACCACAGTCAAAGTTACAGCCACATTGATTAGACCCCAAATTGCCCCCTACCATCAGAGGTCTCTTCATATGTATTGCCCACACCGAGGCTAGATTGTTTGTCTCTGTCTATGACTGTCCCCTCTTATAGGAGGCAAGGCCTTCAGCCCTAGCCTGGCTGTTTTTCCTCCAAATACCCTCTGTACCAGTTTTGTCAGTAAACCATCTCTGTGCTTCCTGCCTCTACTCATCCGGTCTTTCTGGCCCCTGATTGCCCATGCATATTTTCTAAAAATATATTAGTTCTCTGTGCTCTTATAAATCACATCTCAGTTCCCAACAGAAATACTCTCTATCTGTTGACGTAGTCGCCCTTCATGCTGCATGAATGGCAATCAAAGGAACACCACAAAATTCAAGTCGAATTCTGCAATCCCGAGTACCAAAAGGCAGAGACCCCACGATCTCAAGCCTTCTGTGACAAAGTCTCCGTGGAACTAATTAAGGTGGTTGTGACCACTGACAGGGCCGGGTCTAGGGCGGTGCGACCGGTGCCACAGCACCGGGCTCTGACTTTGGAAGGGCGCCATGCTTTCAAGTACAATACAGTTTTAAAAGCACCCGCTGCTGCGTTCCTTGCCTCCAGCAATTTCAAGCAACGCAAAAATGTCAGGATAACTCTGGAGATTGATGAACCTGCTGCAAGAGATTGGAGTTGTGTGTAGTGGAAGTTTTGAGTCATCATGAAGTAGCGCAGGAGGTTAAAGTCCCTGCTGCAAAGCACGTGTACTGTGCAAATCACAAAGCGCATACAATGTAAATAGGTCAGTGCGTTACTACTTCTGTCAGAGACCCCTTTTGTTACTTGCAGTTTATGTTTAAATCCTAATATGGAACAGTGAGCAATTAAGTGTCATCAAAGAGCTGCATGGAAACTGCAAGGTATAGATAGGTACATTTAAAGTCGCACTTCAGCAAGCAAGGCAAAAGTAAAAAGAGCTACGGCTAAAAAATTAATAACTTCCATTTGTGTGGAAATAAACGTTTCCCTTTCACTCGGGCTGCAAGAGGCTCGTCACAAGCAGCCCCTCCCACAAGGCCGTGCCTCCGTAAAACCGCAGAGTGCCGGAATTCTGCACACAATCTGTCAGGTGTGGGCTGTGTATACATGCCAGAGGACAGAGCAGGGGAGGCCTCCGGGGCTGTCAAACAATGGGCTTCAGTTTAGAGCCAGAGCAGCCCCGTGTTAGTGTTAATCATTCCAGGGTTACACAATCCCAGCTGAGGAAAGGAGCAGAGATCGCCGAAGAGCACACTGGGTTTGAAGGGGAAAGTCCTCTGGTTACTTCTCTTTTCCGCAAACGCAGCAGCTCAGGCCTCCGTGTTCCTCTGAAGCTGCCGCCTTTGTGGCGCAGAGCCCGCGTGTTATCGTGCAGAGACAGTGCGTTCCGGGCTCTGTACAGAATGCATCTGTTACTGTAATGCTTTTAGTAAGTCACGCAGGCGCGGAGCGCGAGGGAACTCCAGCCTGTGAAAGGCTTGACGAAACTGACACATTCTCAGGGGAGAGGGGGTCCGTCCCTGGTGCCGAAGGCTTCAAGTGAGGGGCAGGTACGGGGGGCCGAGGGGGTCAGCGGGAGCTCGGCGCTGCGAAGAGCTCACAGGAGAAGGCAGCGCTTTAAATGTGCAGGTACTCTCCGATACTGAGCAGCTGCACTCCTTAATTTGAAAAGAAGAGTACCTGCATGTCTCAGCACTGCTACAATACATTTGCACTTTTCAGAAGCAAACAGGTACTCAGGATAGTGAGAAACGGGTACGGGTACACGGGGTGAGAGAGAGAGGGGGCTCTATGCACTTTAGAGCCCCAGGCACAGGGGTAGGGTAGGAGAGAGAGAGCTCGGTGCTGTGAAGAACTTCCAGTAGCAGGTACAGGTATGGGGGAGGGGGCGACAGGGAGCTTAATGCTCAAAATGGTTTACAATTACAGATCCATGCCCCTCGCGGGGGAAGGGGGCCGGTGGGGGGCTCCGTTCAGTGCTCTAGACAGCTTACCCTCACAGAGAACACCTGCAGTGGATGAGAGGGAACCCCACGCCGAGAAGAGTTTACAATAATAGACACCGGGGGCAAAGAGGTTTTCTATGCAGTAAAAATCTCAAAGTGACAGGCACAGCAGGGTAAGAGGGAGCGCCATGATCAAATAACGGGCGAAATGTTGGCATGGCTCTAGCGCATGGGTACTCACAAACATTTTCCCGGGGCCGTAAAGTTTGGTCTATGGTGTGACCGAGGGCCGCACTGATGCCAGCGGTCGGGTATCAAGGGGGTGTAGGGGAAGCAAAGCATGTATATCTAGTGGCTGTCTTTAGAAATGAAGGTGCTCCTAAAGTTAAGGGCCTAGTTACTTCCATTCCCTAACTGCAATTAACCTTTAAATAAGTGCTTGCTGTATATTTAACATTTATTTCCATGTTCGTGCTGTCTAGTAAACAGCAGCCCAGTGCTGCTGCTGCCCAGAGGGCCGCAAGTAAAGGTCAAGAGGGCCGCATGCAGCTCTCGGGCCGTACTTTGAGTATCACTGCTCTAGAGGGAGGGTACACTCCCATTCAAATGCACCATAATTGAAGCCAAACAGGCAGGCCTGTGGGAGAGGGAACTTCACGGCCAGAAGAGTATAAAGGCACGGGGTAAGAAGGAGCCCTGCGGCCCAGCAGCAGAACCACCCTGGCATGGGACGACAGGGAGCTACTTGTCCAGGCAAACTCACCCTAACAAAAGTAATACAGAACAACAAACATGTGGCGAGAAGGGCCTTCCTTCAGGGGCTGCAGTAATTTTATTCATACAGATGCAGTGGGGCAGAGGGCTTGCTGAACTCGTGACCGGATCAATATGCACGTCGCCGTGTTTGCGTTATTTTGCATTTACGATCAGCTTTAAATATGATTGGTTTTGTTTAAAGCACGTGCTATGCCTTGCTAGTGTGGATGTATTGTAATATATTGGCCTAGTACGATGCACTAGTTGCAGGGTGATTTCTTTTTTTCTCACTTGCTTGTTTTTTTTTAGCCTACTTCTATCGCCACAGATTGCAGGAAGTGCAACCCTTTGGTACTGATAGTCCGCACCCACCGCCCTTTTGTCTTGCTGGTCTGGGCATAATCTTTATTGAGCCAAATTCTGCAACCTCTTAGGCATTCCCCTGTGGGCTCCCCTGACCACATTACACCTCAGTCTCACCTAACCCATCCTTCCCTGCTGTTCAGTCCGAGCGTCGAAGTTCATGGCGAAGTAAAAGGTGTCTTCCTGTGGCCTCTTCCCCGTTTGGGCCTGTTAGACCCTCGAAAGAGCATATTACCAGAAATCCTGCACCGTAGCCCCGACCACTGCTCCCATCCCTTCCCCCTCAACTCCCTCTTCTTTTAACCTAACACCTTCCTCCCCCAGCTGAAACACCAGCAAATACATACTTGGGGACACTAGAATGACACTGTGGTATGAGTGTAACACATTACATGTGACGTAACTTATCGCCCCTGGGTCGACTCTACATTGTGTATTATTTGGTGGCTTATCTCTACCTCCAGGAGTTTGGGCTTCGTGCTGTGCTCTTTTCCAGTCCAGACAAGCAAGCCATGGAGCAGGTCTCGTAGTGAATAAGGATCATATAAAGCCACATTGCATTCAGACTGGCAATGCAGTCTTGGAGCCTCCCAGCATTGGACAGAACTGACCTCAGGTTGTCATGGGTTGTATACAGTGCCTGCAAAGCTGTCTCTTACATTATCTTCACATTCCTCATCAAGCATAGGATGCTGCTACACTGCACCACACCAAGCACAATCTGGGCCTCACGTACTGCACCAAAAGTCAACTACATAGATGACACTGCGATCAACACATTTTCCTCAGCCATAAGCTGAAATGCGTGGTAGCTACCTCCTCAACCACCATGGTGCTACCACTGCTGATTATAGCTCATATCGACCATTACTGTGGTACCTGATCTCCAACACTGCTCCGGGGTACAGCTGATAGAGACCAGCACTGTCAATCAATCAATCAATCAATCAATCAGAGGATTTATATAGAACACAGCAACTCAATGGGTGTCCCGGTGCTGACAATTTCGCTGACCATCATACTGAAACAATTATTGATATGCCAATTCAAAAAGCCCGGCCTTAAGATTCCGTTTGAGTGAGAGTACATTCTTTGTAGCCCGAGGATGAAAAGCAAGAGCATTCCAGTCCTGAGCGGCAAGAAAGGAGAAGGAGGTGCCACCCCACTTCTTTCTTTTTATTCACGGGACCACCGCCATCATAGCATCAGATGAATGAAGGGTTCTTGCCAGCTGGTAAAGGATAATCCAGTTGGCCAGGTACCATGGACCTGTTTGATAGAAGGCAATGTGAGCCAGCATGAGCCCCTTGAAGCACACTAGTTCCCTGATAGGTAGCCAGTGCAGGTCCTTCAAATGAGGATGGATGTGGTCACCTCTCAGGAGTTTCAGCAGAAGTTGTTCACTGGCATTCTGTACCAGCTGAACTCTCCTGATTTGATATGCTGGTAAACCCCAATAGAGAGAGTTGACATAGTCAAGCCGAGAGGTGATAAGGACATGTATTACCATTTTCTGATGTTGCAGTGGAAGAAAATAGAGAAATTTCTTTAGGGATTTCAGAAGTCCAAAACAGGAACCCACAACTCCAGCAACCTGTGGACCAAAAGAGGCTTGATTGTCAAACTTCACCCCTAAATTATATGCAATGGTAGCTAGGGCAGGCGGGGGCAGAACAAAGCAAGGCCAGCATTCACCTTACCAGATGGGTGGGGGTAGGCCGAATAACAAAATTTCCATCTAGCTCACATTGCATTGTAAATTGATGAAGCGCATCCACTGAAATACTGCCGTTAGGCAAGCCTTGGATCTGCTAAACGCATTTGGTATGTTTCTGGCTAGAATGAGGAGAATCTGGTGCCATTGGCATAGGACACAAATTGCACACCAAAGGATTCTACCAGTCCAGTCAAAGGTGTCATATATATATTAAACAATGATGGACTCAGGGCAGAGCCCTGAGGGACACCAAATCCTAGAGGTTTAGGATCAGAGGCATAAAGGGTCATCCATACCGATTGGCTTCTACTAGACAGAAATGACTGAAACCAGGCTAACATGGCTCCGCTAACGCGAATATTTCCTAGTCACTGCAAAAGAATAGGTTGAGATACTGTATCAAAAGCTGCAGATCGATCTGAGAGTAGCAGCGCCACCTGTTTCCCCTGGTTCACCACCAGCTTAATGTTGTCCGTGACCTCCACCAAGATAGATTCAGTGCTAAAGCAGGGGCGTAAACCTGATTGAGAAGGATGCAGCAACTGGAATTGTTCTAAATAGGCATATAGTAGGCAACTGATTAGCTTCTCCTGTGGTACCTGTCATACAACACCACTCCTAGGTACAGCCCATAGCCCACTAACGTAGTATCCGTCCTCCCTCAACTGCTCCATAACCACGTCTGAGTGTAGCCAATAAGTAAAAGTATTGCAATCCCTGTCCATCCTGAACTGCCCCACACCATTGCTGTGTTCTACTTATAGAGATCACAACTGTGGTAACTGCACCCATGCTTTTGCACTCCTACAGGGTACAGCTCACAGGAGTCACTACTTCCCTAAATTGCTCTAAACTGCTCCTGGATTTAGCCCATCCAACGTGAATTGGCCAAAATCGCTGCTTTGTACCACTTTGATGTGGTGAACGCGCACCAACACTATGGTCTATAAACAAATCCACTGGTGGGGACAAGGATTACGACTACCAACATGTGAGGTTCACTAAGGACATTGCAAAGCTAGTCCCCAAAATGCACTTGATGACCAAGACGGCAATGGTGGAACCTTGGAGTTCATTAGAGTAATTTCTTTTTTTTTTGCAGATTTATATAGCGCGGACTCGACTCGAAGGTATTGGAGCGCTTTACATGAGCAACAGTTACGTTACACAAGGACACATTCATTTTTTGGTAGGCACAGGGAGAATAAGTGATTTGCCCAGAATCACAGGAAGCTGAGCCGACGCAGAGGCTCGAATCTGGTTCCCCAGCTCCAAAGTCGCCAGCTCTGGCCGTAAGACCACAACCTCTCACCATTTCACTATATGATCCATGAGCCAGAGCCACATATTTTGCTGATACGACGACTGTTGCCGAAGAAACCAAAAATAATGATCTCCTTTTCTTGTACTATAGATGCCTATCTATATAATTTTCATAATTTTACTTTTAACTTCAAGCAGCTTGTGGAAAGTGTTGGAGCTGTGTGTATTTTCGACCTACTCCATTTCTTTTGTGGCAGGTGGGAAAATATTTGCAATACAACATAGTCGTGCCTCATGAGAAAACAAGACAAACTCAGTTTTCTCGTAAAATGGGAGAAATTAGACTCTTTTCAGGTTGACTCTTTCAGTCTAGCATCTGGCATGCCCAGAGAGGTCCTGGTGAGCTTGGCTGGTCCCTGGGTTGCCTCTTACAGTGCTCATTGCTCAAGAACATTAAAGAAATTGTTTTGACATTGGCTGCTTTTCTTATCTGTTTAATGTGCCCACGTGCATTGAAGCTGTTTTTATTCTCCCCGCTTTCTGCTTCAATGAGTGTTATACATGTTTTCTTTGATCCTTCATTTGGAATGCATAGGACATTAGGACTCCATTAAAAGAAAAATCACTTGAAGAAGGTGAAATAAAGCTCATAGAGACCACTAATGTGATACAATTCACTCCACTGAGTCACTGCTATCAAGGACAACTACTGTTGGCACTGCGAACTACTCTGAGGGTCCAAGTACCACCTCTGGGCATAAACACCCAGAACTGAGTCCAAATGATACTCCAACTGCATCAAATGGACGAGAAGGAAAGAATAAAAGAACTTTATTCCCAATCAGCAATGCTAACCATAGCAGCAGCAATATGCACAAGTAAATCAAAAGGATATGTACTCACGATCCACTGTTTCCTATGTGTACTATTGATTCCAATATAAAAATCTCATCAAACTTGTGAGAGCTTGTAGAATCATTTCTGCAAAATCTTCCCTCTGATTGGCCCTGCATATCAGGGATAACTGTTCACTTGAACTACAAATATGCATGGATGTCTCTCTCTAAATCATGATCTTGCTGTCCTAACTAAGCATGTTTCAATTCCATTTCATACCACACCTTTAAACATTCATACCCACTATATTAACTGAACCTTATATCACTATAAATAACAATTCTCTATCCAAAAATTAGAATAAAAAACTGTCAACGTCTGGCATGACAGTCTATTATCCATTTCTATAACAGTGTTACTAATTGCTTGAAGCATCCTATTGACTCTAACACATAAAATTGGACTGGAACTGCACAATCTCGCAGTCTTCAAGACTATTTCAAATTGCATGGCTCAGAATGGAAATGACACAACTAATTACAACCCTGACACTTGTCTAATCACCAACATTGTAACATTGTTTCACACAGAGTAAAATGCTACCTGTCGATATACACTGGCTGCGGAGAATGTCAGAGCCTTCATTCTATCCTGCTATGGGCAACGACCGTTTTATTGTACACCGCTGATTCACAGCATGATATCCATATAAGAACATTGGTAAAAGACAACTCGTGCTGGAGCTCAGAGAATCCCAAGCCACAAAGGTACAGAAGATAGCATGGAGATCCCTGTGGGATCTATGGTGAAACAGGGTCATATGAGCATAGGAGAGCTTTGAGTACAGATGAGTGTAACACAAGTTGTACTGGGAAGTGTGATTGGGAATTCCATACACCATTTACAGGAACACAGGCCCTCAAGGTACAGGTGGTGAGAGGGAGCTCCTTGGAAAGATCGCAGTAACAGACATTTCCCAGGTGGGTTATCCTGAACTCAGCATAACACTCCAAATTGGGTTTTCAGAACTACAAGCAGTACTCTGGGTGCATCATACAGAACTGAAAACAATACTGCAGATATGTCACTCAGCCCTGGACACAATACTTCAGATGGGCCCCTTAGAACTAGACATAATACTCTAAATAAGACATCGAGAACTGAACCAAATATTATGAATGTATCTCCCAAAACTAAACACAATGCTCCAGGTGTGGCCTCCCATGTTGTACACAATACTTCAGTTAATGTTTTGTGAACTAGGCCTAAAACCCCTTCTGTGGCTATGTAACTTGACAGTTCTCCAGAAAAGGCTAGGATTGGAAACAACATTCCATGAGCCATCTGCTTAGGAAGTGGCATCACTCCTCATAGGAAGTGATATCACTCTATTTCACATCACCCATCGAAACAGGAATTTACATCACTGGTTTCTCGCAAAACTAATCGTTAAAAGAAGCCTGACAAGAGGACTTCATTTCCCATCATCCATCTGCACAGGAAGTGACATCACTGGATTTCCCATCATCCATCTGCACAGGAAGTGACATCACTGGATTTTCTATCATCCATCTTTTGTAGGAGGTAACTTCAATAGTTTGCATCAAACCCATTTTTAAAGGAAGCCAGAAAAGAGGGTTTAATTTCCCATCATCAATCTGCACAGGAAGGGGCATCACTGGATTTCCAATCTAGCATTTGCACAAGATGTGACATCACTTCCTACTTCTCCCTATTTCAAGCAACTCTTCAGGTACCCAAGTGTCTTCCATCTAAAGGGGTACACAGAAAAGGCACTGCTTTGTTTGGGCCTGTAAGACCCATGCAGTGCTTAGTTTGTTAGTGACTGAGCGCTGGTGCCCAAAGATCTGCTCAGAGGCCTGCACATGGTGCAATTAAATGCCAGTGCACCAATTACCAAAGCTGTATAGTTTTGAATTCACCCCAGGCCTTTTTAAACCAGTACCAGAAACTCCTGTCCCCTTTATTTCACTCTTCCAGTTTTCTACTTACTCCATTTGAGACAGTTTTTCTGTCTTTCTCTTCCTCCATCTTTACACTTTCTGTGCTTTTTTCTCTCTTGTTATCTGTAAATGTCTGATGGGGTAAAATAAGTGCTGGTCCCCAAAAATAAGTGCTGGTGGCCCCCACCAGCAACCACCAGCTCAAATTAAGCTCTGGAGCCAGGAAGGGCCTTGAACTAAAACTCTTATTTCTCATAAACTTACAATGTAAGATTTAATCATGTGCCGCAATCAGTACCCTATAATGCCAATCCTCACAATCACACCTAGACTTCGGCAACCCAAACTCTTACATATCATTTGCACAACACATTGACCCATCCTCATGTACATGTCACTAATAATCACAAACCCTTAAACTACAGGCCACATTCCAACTCATGCTCCTTAATGCTCACTCTGCACTACTCCATTCTCCAGACCCACTGATTCCTGCCTCCATTGAAAAGTGCAATGCCGTCAACCTCTTCTTCAGTGAAAAAATACAGAAGAGCCAACAGCACTTTGGAAACACCAAGCCTGCTTCATCTCTTACACTCACCCATTCCCGTAGAATCGCACAATGGTCATCCATCAAAGCACTATATCTTGCAGATCTCACTGACATACTCAACTCTATCAAAGCCACTTCTTAGGAAGATGATGTCTTACCCTCGTCTTTCACCAAAGCTGTCTCTGGGGACACTCTTGCATTCCTACTCACCATTGTCAGTGCCTCCTTCACCCAAGGACTCTTTCTAGAAGCCCTCAAGACATGCCAGATCCTGCCACTCCTAAAGAAACCTGCACTATGCCCTGATGTCCTCGCCAACTATCAATCCATCACTCACCCACCATTCAACACCACACTCATTGAAAATGCAGTCTATGTTCAACTCAAAAATCACATTAAAACTAACCATCTTCTCCACAATTAGTAGTCTGACTTCAGATCATGCTACAGCATGGAGACTACTATCTTAGACAATGCCCTCCTAACCACAGATGAAGATGATCCCTTCCTCCTGATATTGCTGGATCTCAGCTGCCTTCGACAAAGTCAACCATCCCACCCTCATATGCATCCTGGAGTCTCGAATGGGATTCATTTACAACATCCATCTCTGGATCTCCTCTTAGCTTTCAAACCAACACCAGTTTGTTCACATGGGCACCTCCAGGTTCCAAAGGATCCCTATCACCTGTGGAGTCCCCCAGGGATCCATACTGTTCCTTGTCATCTTCAACCTCTTCATGGAGCCGCATGATGCTCTACTCACAAATAGAATCATGATTCACCAATATGCCAATGATACACACCTCTACTTGAAGGTCTCCTCTGCTTCAGATGTCCAACACTTCAAACGCTGAGTACACAGAATCCAGTCCTGGATATCCAGTGCCTACCTGAAACTAACCACAAACAACACAGAATTTCTGTTATTTGCCGATTTGCCAAGAACAAAAAACAGTATAAACCTGGCTTAATGACATGATCCTTAGTGGTTTCATTCAACAATGTTCACCAAATTGCAAGTCTCTTGAATTTTCTATGGACACCAGCCTCATCTTCAAGGAACAAATTGCCTAAGAACACAAAAAAGGCCTGGCACCAGCTCTCTCTTCTAAAGAAAGTGTAACTTTTTCTTCCAGAAAACAACGTCAGAGCTGCCATTGAAGCCCTCCTAATCTTACATTTGGATGGAGATAACTCAATGTTCTAAGGCCACCCGGACACCACACAGGCACCCCTTAAGCACATCCTACATGTTGCAGCACATCTCATCCAGGGCCTGAAATAAGATGATGACATCAACCTCCTGTTGGACTCCATTAGCTCCCCTAGCCAGCCCGCCCCATTTTCAAAACCAGCTGCATCATTTAACAAAGCCATCACAACCAGCACCCACACTTATCTTGCAGACAAGTTCACAATCTCTGTTAGTTTTCAGGAAACCCAGAGGCAGGACACTACCAGACTGCAGACTAAGAAGTGTAAAAAAAACATAGGGCAGCAGGCCTTTTCCAACTATGCACCCAAGATCTGGAACACCATCCTTGTTTCTCTCAGGACGTCCCCAATGCTGCTCCAATTTAGCCAAGAGTTGAAGACGCACCTCTGCAAAAAATACTACATCACACTGCATTAACCATCCTCAAAGCAGCTCAATCTCCTGATGGAGCGCGATGGTGCTCTTTAAATTTGTATGGGTGAATTATAATCACGAGTAGTCCGCACCCATATATATATTCCTTTGTTGTGATAACATTTAGTTACTAGATTGCATTCAGTAATAACATGTAAAAGCATAATGATAGAAATGTTTCGTGCCATGTAAAGAAACATCATGGCATTTGTGTTCTGAATAATGTAATCGTTAGCAGTTGCCTGCATTTGCTTAACGAGGTTGTTCACACGTAATGTAATGCATTTGATTTAAACGTGCACCATGTTAAAGTTTGCACGTAGATATGACTAATTGTGCTTAACGTGTAGGATTTCATAGGTTGCTTGCAATGAAAAATGTATTTTCTGCGCTTATGTAACATGATGATGTGAAAGGCCTAAATGAAAATGTTCACTTATGTGTATATTCGAAAGGCCTATGTGCCTTACTTATTCTTATGTTGGCCGATTTCTTTGGGCCTGAAATGTAATTTCCCTGATGGCTCTAGCAGAGGGGGTAGGTTGAAACTCATGTGCATGTTGGATTTGTTCTTCCTCCGGTTCCTGTTGCAGGTGGAGAAAGTCGTCTTTGTTAGTTAGAATAACGCCTTTTGTTTTAGGAGTTAGGCATGGGGAGGAGAGGATACATTTCTATGAGAAATGCTGATAATTGGGAGATGGTGTTCTTTCATGCTGGAGGAGGCCTGGGAATCAAGGTCACAGAGCCAGGAGCTGGGAGTACCGAGACTCAACAGAAAATCACCTATGAGAAGTGTCCAGGAGGATGGGGTGATCCTGATGTAACTGTGGGCGTGTTCTGTGTTTTTGCATTTTGAATTAGGGTCAGTGCCCCAAGGGTGGAGATAGGAGAGGAGTTGAGGAGATCGAAGGAGAGGGAAGGAGCATCTTAGAACGAGTTCTGTAGCTCTGGTTACTTGACCCATACAACGTGAGTGTACTTCTTAGGAAGTCTTCACGCGCTGACACCTTTTTCCTGATCTTGCCTGGGAAATGCTAAGTAGGGATGTCACGATAGAGGTAGTGTAGGGATAGACTAATGCTCTTCTCTTATTAACCGCAGATGAAGACGGACCTTGATGTAGGGGAAATCATTGCCTGCGTTCTGGTTCTGGAAATTGTCATTCTTTTCCTGCTTCAAAGATTTAATCTTGCCCGTAGGTTTGGATTTGTATTAGTTCCTTTGTACTTCTACAACCTGGTCCTGAGGTGTTTGTATGTCCAGTTATTTTTGGCTTTGTAATAAACCCACTAATTTGAACTTCGGAGTCAGTGGTTCTTCAGAGTCATGTCTCCATCTAAAATTGACTAGATTGTATAAATGAGTTGTTTCTCTCCTCTACACTTCTCAGCAGGCAACAAAGGTCCATCGGCCGAGGGTTCCGGAGTAAGTTGGTAGTGCGGAACCTTGCACTATCACTCCTATCACTCATTGACTTTATGCTTGTCTTTGACCTTGTTTAGTGACCGGTTGTGTTTTGGCTAGCATGTGCTATAGAAAGGGCACATGTATACATACAATCATACATATATGTTTTGTATAGCAAAACTGAAAGGAATCCTCCAAGTGTGGTCTAGGGAGCTCAACACAACATGTCTAGTTGAGGGCTCACCACTGATATGCACAGTGGTAACTCGGTCTACTTTTAGTGTTGGTTCAGCCTCTCCACAAAAATCTCAACATTCCTCTGTTCTGTTCTGAGAACACCTACCAGTACTTTGCTCTCCCTGCTTAAGATTATTCATCCCTGCAGGCCATAGATGTGCACATTCAGAGCAGGACCCGTCTTGTCTGTGCTCCGTGCCAAGCTGGGCATGGAGGTCGTTTGAATGGGCACAGCCTGCTCTTTTGACAGGAACAGGTAATCGTCTGGAACAACGACATGAGCTACACCCATTACAAACATGTGGGGTGTAGTACGGCATCTGGCTCAGCTGTGCATCATTGATGGAACAGTGGGCAAGGTTGCTTTTGCCTGTGATGGATTTGTTTAGTGTATATTAGTGATTTTTGTGCGGCTGCTTGTCATGTTGCCCCAGGTCTGTGAGTGAGGGGAGCTGATACATCTGTTGTACTGTACCCATCTTTTGCATGACAAGATTAATTTTCTATTGCATGTTATCAAACCAATTTGTTTATGAGTGCAGCTGAAACTTCTGCTTTCTGTTATTCAGAAGGGGAGAGTGTGTCTATGTGTGCGTATTAGAGCCTTGCACTGCTGTTGAAATGTTCTGTACATATGGGAGGTTTACTGTTAGAAATTGTATTTCTGGTTGAGTAATGTATGCACCCAAGCCAGGCAGAACCCACCACTCTAGTGAGGGTTGAAGGAAGTGACCTGATTAGGGCCACCCGGGTCACTCTCGACCTCCTCTTAGCCTTCCTAGAAATGAAGAGTCGGTGACGCAGTAGAGAATACAAACCAAAGTTCTTTATTGTAAAATGCACTGCAGCGGAGTCCAGTCTGACTAGCCTCCTAAGATGCTACCGAGTGGACTGACTTCCAAACGTTTGGTAATATGAAATAAACCTTCCAACACCTCTCGAAACCCCGCCCCTAATGGAAAAATACTGCTTGGGCACGGAGACTGACAAAGGAGGCACTGAGAGATGAGCTAACACCTGCAGAATGGGTACACGTTATCAGACTTCCAAGGCCGTCTTACTCAATCTCAGCTCTCTCTAGTGTGGGAGCTAGCTATGTCCGATGATAGGAATGCGGAGAGAATAAACTATTCTCTTCGTCATCTGGGTTCAGACCTTGGATGAGATATGAGAACCTTTCTGAACAGCAGCTTCTGCTGAGGCAAGCAGAGAGCGGGGGCACAGAGACCGGGGATTGCTCACAGCGTAACATGGCGAGTGCAAAAGAAAAATGGCGTCTCAGATGCTAACTTAGGCCTACACTACCCTACAGTAGCCGGGCACATGCACAATTGAAATCACGATTATATATCATAGCTACATGAATGCTAACATAACACAGCATATATCATGGAAGACGGGAAGGGAAGACATTTCGATTCTAACAGACCCTCCTTTTAGCATTCATTGCTAAATCTTTATTGGTGCCATCAGGTTAGGGTCTTTACAATTCTAATGGAAAGGGGAGGCAGAATGGTACATATATAGCAGTGGACTATTGGGGCAATCATTAGCAATATTAAACAGGTACACATATCAATATTCAAAAATGCCCACATCTATGGACATTAAATCTTGAACAGCCTGTACCATCATGACAGAACTTTTATCCTTTTGTCCTTGAACTCCGGGCTTGGGTGTTAGCTTCTACATACAATAAGAACAACAGGCGGGAAGGCAATTGATGCACAGACAACAAGTGAATATCACACCTGCAATGGTACTAAATAGGAGTATTGTCCAGCCCCACGTTGCTAACAGACCCCAAAACCACCCAGACAAGGACGATGTATCATTCTCCTGGTGGATGTCAGATGCTAGTCTGTGTAACTTTTGTATTGCTGCATATACATTCGGGGCATCATCTGGTATGTACACACAGCAACTACTACCGATGACGCGACAGGTCCCACCCCGATCAGCAAGGATGAAGTCTAACACCCTCCTGTTTTGAAGGTCAACGAGTCTCGTGGCCTGAAGCTCAGCTGTGATGTTGTTCAGTTTTCCCGCAGAATTGTGTTAATGACTCCCTCTACCACCCTTATGAGTCGGCGTATACTACGGCTGTTGTGCATGGGGCCCAAAAGGGTAGAATACCCTTCATGGCATCTGTAAATTGCTGCAAGGTAGTGTCAGTCTGATCGATATCTTTTGTGTCAAGAACCCGCCTTACTCGTGACAGGTGCACACTCCTGCGCCGTAATCTGTGATCTCTATGGTAATTGGAGGGTGCAATGTACACAGGGGGCAAGAGAAAGGACACATAGCACAACCCAGACCACCCCCTAGGAAGCCATATGTAAGCCTGGGACCCGCAGACAAAGTACACGTTGTGGGGCGGAAGCAATGGTGGACTACTGGTGGTGTTCAAGTCGTAAGTATAATTACAAATACTCTCTCCTACTGGAACCTTTCCAAACCCTCGAACACAAAAACTAGTGGTCGCGTTAATCACTGGTACTGGCATCGCCTTATCTTGGGTAATATTACGTAACTGAAAAGATCTGAAATACTCAGTGACGTTAAAGTCCTGAAAATCTGCCATCTCATCTAAAAGCCATGTTACATTTTTCTTCCTTTCATACATATTCATACAGGCTGCAGGATGAAGTGTGTCAACGGCCCCCTTCTTCCCTGGAGTAAATCCTTGGTGAGTTGCTTTATAGCCCAGTACGGCCTCATAATCAAGGTATGTCATATTCATCGCATCTGAATGATAATGGATATATACCATAGTGAACAATTGAAACCAGGCTTCACAGCTGGCTAGATAAGAGGGGGCAAGGACAGCAACAGGTCATTTTTATGCATTACTGAGGGGAGTAAACCACAAACCCAACAATCGGTGACATTGGTGGTATGGTGAGCCTGGTGAAGCATCTGCAAAAAGAAATTGTCTACATAGGTCTGCCTATGTCTTTCCTTATGCGGGGCTAGAGTGACAAAGATGTGCTCGGGGGAGCTGTAGTCGTTGCAATCAGGGTGTGTACAGAATGTCTTCTAAAAACCATAGGATGCCTAACACTGCTACCAATGCTACAAAAACTATTACTTGGAACACTATCTTAGTCTTAGTGGGCCAGCTTGACCAAATGGGGCTATGTTGGTCAGGACGACGTCCCTCTAATGGCTGTTCCTCTTTCATAACTATACGACCAAAGGGATACATTTTCATCTATCAAACTACCAGAGGAGAGTGCGTGCTATGGAGCCAGGTATACAGGGGAAAAAAGGAAAAATAGTCCCTTAGTGTCTATTATCGGTGGTGCTAATGAGCACTTCAAAAAGGAAAAGAACAACGGGAAAGAAAAAACAATAGTTTCCAAGTGTCTCTCAATGGTGGTGCTAACGAGAACGTCGCAGTGGGGCTGCACGATCACAACCCTTGCTGTCTCTTCACTCAGGATAGGGCAACTTCCCTCCTTGGAAAACACCCCCCACTTATCCTGTCCAATGTCTCAGACAATGCACCAATCTCTCTGTCCCTAAACTATTGTTGGTACCATAGACAGGGTACATAAGCTCTATTCTTCATCCAGAAGTCCATCCCTACTAACCTGACTGTCCCTCAGGTGCACTGTCCCTCCGCCGGGGACGCAAATTGTACCGAGCCACTCCAGGCACTGACTCGTCTCGGAAAAGAACCTTAAACTCAAGGGAGGCAGTGGACTGAGACTCCTGTTCCTGTGGACCAGATGGAGGAGAAACCTGGGCAGCCCTTATTTCTGGAGGCACTGCCTCGTTCAAAGCAGCATCATTCTCCTCTTCCGTCTGTGCCCAGGTCAGTCGGGCATCAGAGAAAGGGACAAAGCGAGGGACCTTTTCTGTTTCTTGGTCCCCAATTCCCTCACGAACCCATTTATCGTAAGGGAGAGGAAGCGGGACCCGTTTACAGTGGGATGAATGGATCCAGTTCTTCCGTCCCTCCACCTTCACAGCAGTCCTTGTTGCGAGGAGGACTAGCAGGGGCCCCCTCCACCTCGGCTCCAAGCACCCTCGCCTCTGGTAGTTGCGAACGAGCAGATACGTTCCGGGCTGGATACTGTGCCCTGGCCCCTCAGGTATTGGCGGCAGTGCCTCGTGGACCTGTTGATGAATAGAACGCAAATAATTTTTAGGCAGCTCATAAAGGTAATCCACAAGCAACGGGTATTCAATGTCAGAGAAATGCCGTAGGCGGGGAACAACCCACACATTTGCAGGACAACCAAAAACCAATTCATGTGGGAATAACCCCGTTCTGGAATGTGCTGTCACTCTGGTGGATAACAGGGCAAGGGGTAGTGCGTCCAGCCATTGCAACCCTGTGCTCTCCCTGATCTTTGCCATCTTCAACTTGAGAGTACCATTGTACTTCTCAACTAAACCAGCCGACTGGAGGTGGTTTGCTGCATGAAACTTCTGCTTAATATGTAAACCGTTGCATACCAACTGAATCACCTTTGCATTAAAGTGACTTCCGTTGTCACTCCAAATCAAACGGGGCAAGCCGAAGCGCGGGAAGAACTCCTTCAAAATGGCCTGCGCCGTCGCCATGGCTGTGTTCTCTTTAGTGGGGTAAGCCTCAATCCATTTACTGAATGCACAAACGACCACCAGCACATACTTCGAGTTGTTAACTCGTTCCATTTTGATGTAATCCATCTGGAGAACCTCGAAAGGGAGAGAAGGAGGCGCAAAATTACCAGGAGGTGCAGGGGTACCTTTCCCGGAATTATGTATCAGGCAAACCATGCAATTCCTCACCAAATGGGCCGCTACCTTAGGGATATTATCATTCTGCCATACGGGATCCAATAGCTTACATTTCCCCCTTGCCCTAATGTGGGCTGGACCTTGTGCCATTGTAACTACAGGGAATACATATGCATCTGGTAACATCCATCTTTGCTTTTCCGATTTATCGGTCCAGCACCCTTCCTCATCTAAGCGCCCCGTACTCTCCTGCCATGTTGCCAACTCCTCAACTGTTGCCTCTCTTTGAATCTCCTTCACATTTTCTAATGTGTCCTCAAACATCCCACCTTCAGGCACTTATCGAGCTGGCCCTGCCACAAACATCCACTTCATCTTGGACCTATGTCTCTTTAGCTGTTTGGTCTGCAAACGCATTGCCCCTCCCCACATCATCAGTAATCGCTTTATGGGCACTACACTTCACTATTGCCAATCTTTTGGGAAGTGCCAGGACTGACAACAACCTGTGTATCAAAGGGCCGTGCTGTATCTTAGTGCCATGGAAGGTTAGGAATCCCCTCTCTGCCCAGAGCCGCCTACAATTATGGGCTACTCCAAAGGCATACTGGCTGTCAGTACAAATATTGACAGCCAATCCCTCACTTAATTTGCATGCTCGCAAAAGAGCAACCAGCTCTGCAGCTTGTGCTGATTGGTAGGGAACACGTGATGTTTCGACTACAATGCACAGCGTAGTGATTGCATATGCTGCGGTGGTGGTACCATGTGACAATTTGAAACAAGAGCCATCGACATATAGTTCCCCTTGCGGGTCAGATAAAGGAATGTCAGCCAGGTCTACCCGTCCCTTCGTCTCTTCTTCCGTCCGGAACAAACAATCATGGACATCTGTGTCCACATTGTCCGAAGGGAGGGGTAGTAACGTGGCTGGGTTCAGAGTGGACATAGCAAAACCAAAGATGATGATGGACGGAGTGTTGAACATTGGAAGCACTCACCCCCAGTCAACTGATCTGGGTTTAATCCATCATCATTCTTTAGCTCACTCCGCCACCCCAGTTCAGACATGGCCATATGCAAATCAGTCTGACCCTGTGCCTCATGGGAACAGTCCAGCCCGAACTTCCAAGCCATGTCTTCCCTGGACCAGAAACAAGCATCATGGGACCGGTTTCTGGCTTATCCCCTTTGGTTTTGCTGGGTTCAGAGTGACACATCTTTTTATTGTAATGTGTGGCGCAAACAAAGTCAATTCATAACCAGTCAGATGAGCACTGGTAAGGTGCTGCGTCTTTGTCTTGTTCAAAAGTGTGTCCACAGCATGGGGTACCATTACTGTGAGATCAGTATTAAGGACAAGTCCTGCCGATTGTCGAATAGAGACAGCCACAGCCGCGGCAGCTCTTAAACAGCTCGGGAGGGCTCTGGTGACAGTGTCAAGAAGAGCAGAGAAATAAGCACACGGCCTCTGCTTACCTCCAAAGGCTTGTGTTAACACAGAAAGCGCACATCCAGCCGTTTCGTGTACGTACAACACGAAAGGCTTCTGGTAGTCAGGCGTACCAAGCACAGGCGCAGAGCAAAGCGCAACCTTTAATTGCTCAAAAGCTTGCTGACATTCATGCGTCCAAGGTAAAGGCTCATGCACATCTTTAGTGGTTAAGTAAAGTAGGGGTTTCGTTAGTAAGGAGTAACCGGGAATCCAGTGGCGACAATACGAGGTGATGCCTATGAAAGCACGCACGTCTCTCTGAGTCTTGGGGACGGGCATCTTAACAGTGGCATCAACTCGTTCAGGTGTTAGCCTCCTTCCCTCCTTCGACAGTAGGTGACCTAAATAGGTGACATCCTGTCGACAATATTGAAATTTGGAAAGGGACACTTTATGTCCATGTTGTGCCAAATGTAGCAGCAATTTGACTGTGACATCTTTGCAACCCTAGTCAGTATTGGAGGCTACCAACAGGTTGTCCACATACTGCAATAATACGTTACCTGAAGGAAGAGAGAGGGAATCCAACTGACCTTTCAGGGCTTGACTATAAATGCTAGGACTTTCAGTATACCCCTGAGGAGCACGACAGAATAGAAAACTCCAGCCTGCTAAGTTAAAACCAAAAAGGTGACTGCTATTTGGGTGAATTGGAATGCTAAAGAAAGCATTTTTCAAATCAATCACGAAAAAGAATTTGGCTGTGGAAGGAATCATTGTAAAAAGAGCAGTAATGTCGGGGACCACCGGGAACTGAGGGACCACTATTTTGTTAACCTCCCGCAAATCAATCACAAAACGATAGACATCAGGATGCGCATCAGCAGAGTCTGAGGGTGTCTTTTTGAGGATGGGAAGAATAGGGCTGTTACACACATTCACAACTGTCTCCTCAACCACTCGTGATTTGATCAAATCCTGTATAATCTGCAACAAAGCCTGTTCCCCCGCCTGCGGTATTTTGTACTGGGGAATACGAGGTAGCACGGCATTGTCTTTGATCGTGATAGAGACCGATGGTATCTGCAACAACCCTACATCCGTATCTCTTGTAGCCCACAACGTGGGCGGCACATCTTTAAATTCAGCAGGAAGCGGTGCGTCTTTCGAAAAACACTGTTTGGTACTGGCCACATCGGGTCCTATTGTCATATAAACACCATCTGGAGAACATGAAATCTTAGCATGCAACTTTTTCAGCAAATCTAATCCCATTAGATTTTCTCCACAATTCGCTGTCAACAGAAAAGGCGAGTCCACATTGAAAGGGCCAATAGTTAAAGTAAGAGGTTCAGAAATGGGGCTCACAACCAGTGTGCCTGAAAAACCTACTGAAACATTGTTATGGCCAGACAGAGCTGCCCCGGGGACCAGTGAACGAGAAACAGAGCTATTCATTGCACCTGTATCCACCAGAAACTTCTTAGCCGAACCTAGCAAATCCGCCGTGACATAAAGACCACGCTGATCTACAGGTATTTGAACTGGTCCCTCACCCTGTCCCTGGCTGTCCTAGTTATAGGACATCCCTGACGCCTCATCCAGATCATAATCATCATGATAGTACTGCCTTCCCCGGGGGTCATCGAAGTAGTTCTGGTCAGAACGACCCCCCAAGGATACCCCACCCTGGGTCTCATCATGACCGCCTTCACCACGTCCCCGTCCACTGGCACCCCGACCCCTGGGGTCGGCAACCTTCTGCAACAAGTCCAGACACTCACTCCGCCAGTGCCCCTCTCTTACAATATGCGCACTGATTCGGCCCCACCGGACCACCTCCTCTGCCTGAGCCACGCAATCGCTGAGCCGAACCAGTACCACCTTAGTTTCAACTCCTTATTCTCCTTATTCTTCTTCTCCACCTTTTCTTTCTCCTCATTCTCCCTATGCTCATAGTACTGGGCCATACTCAATATCAATGAAGGGGAGGAGGTAGTCCAGGTGCTCTCAGAGGCCTGCAACCGAGCAGCTATCTCGGGAAGCAGATTCGTTACAAATCTGTTAACGAACAGCCGGACACCACCTTCCACCGACAAATCCTGTCCACTAAAATCCCAAAACACCCCTTCAAACCGAGTGAAAAAATCTGACACACTTTCACCCTTCTTCTGTCGACATGCCACTAACTTATCCCAATCTACTCATCTGGATGGGATGAGAGAATGCATGTAAGTTATGATACGACCCGGCAAAGCCAATATCTCAGCCCTAGGCTCTTCGCCAGGCTTCCGCTCATTATCCCACGCCCTAATCGCATTCCAAGTGCCACCCAACTCCACAACATGGTCCTGCGTGTGTACCTGCCTCCATATATCCACCGGTACCAACAACCCGAAAAACATCTCAACATCGGCCAGTGTCACCACCGTCGATGAAGCGGCCTCTGTTAATTCTTTATAATATGCGGTAGGATTTTTCCTAGGGTCCGGCAACTGACTTTTGAGGGCAAGCACCTCACTCATTTTCCATGGAGTGTAAACCCATTGCTCCTGAAAACGAGCTTCCAACCGTGGCTGAACTATAATATCCTGCGCATTACGCCGTTCTGGGATCTCGGGATGAAAAATAGGATGGACCTCCCTCATTGGGAATTGGGAAACTGTCGTCGGCGTTTTCTGGTGCTGCCTACTCCGGTACCCAATCATCATTGCCACATTGCTGATGACGCCGTTAGGGGCCATATCAGCAGCATATACACGGTCTCGAATGTCATAAATTATCTGGGGTGCTACACCACCAACACACTGCTCTCACAACCCTATCAATGTAGCCGACATGTGCTTGAGGGCATGCTACTGCACAAACGGCTCGAAATCCTTCAACACACTCCACACATCCTCTACACAGCAGATGAGACTCCATGCCCACTGCGCAGCCTGGTTGGCGACCATTTGCTTTTCCTTGTTCCCCACATCAGATCGAATTGTGATGCTCCTATTACCATGACTAGAGATTCTGGATTTCA
The DNA here is from genome assembly GCA_963921515.1 of Calotriton arnoldi. Lineage (NCBI taxonomy): Eukaryota > Metazoa > Chordata > Amphibia > Caudata > Salamandridae > Calotriton > Calotriton arnoldi. Next base: position 244,457 of record CAWUFW010001104.1, read on the forward strand.
TTAAAGACACGGAGGCTGACATTATGCATATTTCTTTTAATGCAGTCCAAGCAGCCGCATACATCACAATATAAGAAGGTTCCAGAACAGAACATTAGAAACATAAAAAAGGCATGAGCCATAGACAATCTGCTCTTTTAAATGTGGAGAAGAGAATAAGTCCACGGATTTTAAACTTCTAAACGATCCTCAGGTGGTCATCTCAAAGGAGAAAGAAAAACGAAGGAGGATCCAAACATCAGACGCCTCGGAGTTATGAAGGGTTACCTGAAAAGAGAGAGAAAAATACCTCTTGGACAAAATACATAGTATAAATCTTAAAAAGTTAATAAATGAATTCTGAGACATTTCTAGCACAGTTAATAGAAAAGAACAATTATTCACTGTAAGCCCAGCCATCCAAGGGGTGGGATTGGTGGGATAATGTCAGCCTCCGTGTCTTTAATGAAATCCAGATTCTCTAGTCATGGTAATAGGAGAATCACAATTTCATTACAAGAACAGAGGCTACATTATGCATGTTGGTAGCTTTGTAAGACTACATCAGACATGTGTTCGATAGGTTTGCAATAGTGTCGAGCAAAAGTGCTAGCGTTCGACCAATCGGCCGCCTTGAGAATATCATCCAACTTACCTCCAGACCAGAGAGACTTACTGGCCATAGCACCTCTAAGAGAGTGAGCTTGAAATTTCTTTAGGTCAATGCCTGCTAAATTCATAACAGTTTTAACCCATCTGGCAATAGAGGTCGAGGTTATACCTTTATGGGGTTTAACAAAGGATATAAGTAACTGGTTGACACTCGCCACGACGACCCAACATTCTACGATCATACTCTCTCATGCAATCAACAACACAAAGTTTTGGGCATAAATCAAAATGTGGATAAAAGATTGAATCAGACATAGTCTTGGTTCTTCTATATATCTCAAATTTAACACCAAACATGTTTTAGGATCTATTTGTGACCTCAAGGGTTTTGACATCAGAGACCCTTCTGCAGGAAATCAGGCATAGAAGAGTAGCAAGCTTAATAGAAAGGTTTTTTCTATTCAGGAGAGTATTATCTGGCCAGTTAGAGAAAAGCTCTAGTAGCTTAACGTCCCAGAGAGTCTCGTATTTGGGTTTAGGAGGCCTTCTTAGACAAATGCTTTTCATTACTCTGCAAACAATGACATTTTTACCTACCGTTCTACCGTTGACAAGGACATGGCCACCAGAGATAGCCGATCTATAGCAGTTGATAGTTCTATAGCTGAGACCTCTTTCAAATTGTTCAACAAGGAAGTTAACTATGTCAACAATAGGTGCCTCCAAGGAATCCAGGTTCCTTTCCAGGCACCAACGTACCCAGCTTCTCCATATGTTGTTATATCTGTAGTAAGTGCCTGGGGCCCAAGACTCTCCGAGGAGAGTTGCAGCTGTCGACGAAAGCACTGAGATTTCATTGGATCTCCTGACACTCTCCAGGCAAGAAGGGTTAAGCTCCCGCTCTGAATTAGGGGGTGACCTCCTCCATCTATGTCTGTTAGAAGATTCTCTTGGGTAGGAAATAAGAAGGGGGGTTGCAAGCTAGTTCTAGAGTGGTGGGGAACCAGGCCTGAGATGGCCAAAAGGGAGTTATTAGGACAAGGAAGCACTGATCCTGTCTCACTTTCTGAAGAACTCTCTGAATCATGGCAAAGGGGGGGAAGGCGTACGCTTTGACTCCTTTCCAAGACTGTAGGAAGGCGTTGACTGCCAGAGCACCCGGGTCGGGCATCCAGCTGAAGTATTTCTCCAATTGAAAAGTTAGTCTGCTCGCAAATAGGTCTATCTCTAAGGGACCCCAAATCCTGTTCAGGGTCCTGAAAACGGAAACATTGAGTTTCCAATCACTGTGATCTAACAGGAATCTGGAGTTCCAGTCTGCAGAGATGTTCGTTTTCCCCGGGAGGTATTCCGCTTTGAGAGCGATCTTGTGCTCCAGACAGAACATCCATAGTTTCTTGGCTAAGTTCGAGAGGTCTGCAGATTTGGTGCCTCCCAGGCAATTTATATAGGCTACCGCGGAGATGTTGTCCATCTTTAGGATGACTGACCTGCCCTGGAGAGAGTGTTTGAAGCTCATCAAGGCGCAAAGGCCAGCTGTTAGTTCCAAGTAATTTATGTGGTGAGAGGACTCCTCTTGCGACCAGATACCACCCGTGTTCTGATCGAGAAGGCAAGCTCCCCAGCCATGGAGGCTCGCATCTGACTCTAAAACAAATTCTGGGTTTGACCCGAAGATCGCTTTGCCATTCCAAGCGTCTAGGTTCTCGAGCCACCAGGTTAGTTCCGATTGGGCTTCTAGATCCAGAGTGATCCGATCTCCGTACCAGAGGCCAGATCTTAGGGATCTCGCTTTTACCCTTTGGAGGGCCCGATAGTTTAGGGGACCGGGAAAGATGGCTTGGATGGAGGAGGAGAGAAGACCCAGTAATCTGGCTAGCTCCCTCAGAGATAAATCTTGTTGTTTCAGGACATGTCTTTTTTCCTTCCTGATTTTGGCAATTCTTTTGGAAGGGAGTAAAAGGAAACATCTTGATGTATCTACTGTGAATCCTAGGAAATCTAGAGTTCTGGAAGGGGTCAAGATTGATTTTTCTTTGTTTATGATGAAACCTAAGCTTTCTAGGAGATCCATCACAGTCTTCAGATCTTGGACTATTTGTGACAGGTCTTGCGACATTATAAGAATGTCATCTAGGTATATGATTAGACGAATGCCCCTTACTCTTAAGGATGAGGCAACAGTTCTCATGACGTTGGTGAAACACCAAGGGGCAGAAGAGAGTCCGAAGGGGTGTGCCTGAAATTGGTATAGATGTTTTTTCCACACAAATTGAAGAAAGGGTTGGTGGGTTTCGGCCATAGGAATGGTGAAGTAAGCATCCTTTAGGTCCAGTTTGACTAGCCAGTCTCCCTCTAATAATAGATCCCTCAGGAGGTGGATGCCCTCCATCTTGAAGTGCCTGTAGACCAAATATTTGTTTAGTTCTCTTAAGTTTATGACAGGTCTCCAACCCTTGTCCTTTTTTTCCACAAGAAAGAGTGTGCTTATAAATCTTAACGCTTCTAAGGGGACCTCTATTATCGCTCCTTTCTGAAGCATTGAGGAGATCTCCTCCTCTACTATTTTTTGTTGATCTAGAGAGAGAGGCATGTCTCTCGGGAAAGAGGTTTGTGTAGGTGTATGAGTAAAATCTATCATAAATCCCCTGACGTTGTTTAAAACCCAAGGGTCTTGAGTGATCAATCTCCAATTCTGAAGAAAGTATTTGAGTCTGCCTCCTACTTTTTGGGGGAAAGAAGGGGAAGGGAGGGGGGGAGAGTACTCACTTGTAGGGTTGTTGGAGTTGGAAGTTCCGCGGGATCTAAACCCTCTGCTGGGTTGTCCTCTCCCTCTTTGGGGGTAGAATTGAGGTGTGTTGTACTGCTGGTACCCTATTCTGTAGCCACGGGGTCTTGAAAAGGGCCTTTGATTGAAGCGGCCGGAAGAGAGGCCCCTTCTTCCGGCCCGGCCAAAAAGGTCAGGGTTAAAAACCCGCCGCATATTTTGCTGGGCCTTATCCAAGGCCGTAAATGTCGACACGTACTTTCCCAAAGATTTAATAAGATCTTCACCGAAAAGTAACCCTTTGGCGTTTTGTGAGGGCTCTTTGTCCGCCATATCACTGAGTTTAGGGTTGATTTTGGTCAGTACGACCCTTCTTCTCTCAGCATTGAGGCTTGCGTTGACATTGCCTAGAAGTATTAGTGCTCTCTGGCTCCAGCCCCTGATTAAGTCAGTATTAAGAGGTGTGCCATTGATGTGGCTTTCCTCAGCGGAATCTATGATTCTGGCTAAGGGACCCAGGACGTCGAGGAGACGGTCCTGGCAACCCTTGAGGGATCTTTCCATTCCTTTTCTTGGATCCTGTCCGAGTTTGAAAAGGAATTTAATCAGCTCCGGGTCCAAGTTAGGAGTGTGGCAGGTCTTGTCCTCAATTGCGGGTCTAGAGCACTCAGCTCTGAGTATGTTGCGGGTGTCTCTCTCTAGAAGGTTTCTTAGCCATTTTTTCATGAACTTGGCCTCGTGGTCTTGGGGCCACCACTCGGAGCTTCTGGGGTGTTTGATATTTTGTGGAGAAAACATTTCTTCCCACATGGGATCAAGGATGTTGTCTTTTGATGATGATGGGAGTTCCTCCTCAGGACTATAAAATTCTTGATCGTCTTCGTCCAGATCTAGGACGTATTCATCAGGAATGTCTGATGAATCATCGTCAAGGAACTCGTTGTCTCCCGTATTGTAATGAGCACTATGATATTTTGTGCCGCTAGGGACACCCAGATATTTTGTGCTGCAAGGACACCAGAGTAAGTTGTGCCGCTAGGGACACCTAGGGAGTTCGAGGTGCGAAGGCCTCCATTATTAATTGAGGTGCTAAGACCTCCATGATAAGATGAGGTGCTAGGACCTCCTATTGTGCTCTTAGTGGTAACTTGCTCAAAGGTTTTATTTTTCCTTAGTCTTTTACCCCTTATTTCAGTGATATTGTCATTCAGGGTTTCTGAAACCTCGTCCTCCTCGGTGGGGAGTGACCTCTTGGAGGACATCACCTGACTCAAGGTTTCCATCATACAGGACCTCATTTCTTTATGTAGGATGTTTTTAAAAGCTTCATTATTAATATTAGGAGTAGGGGCAGTAGCGTCATCTGATTCAGAGTCAGACATGGCGCAGGTAGCGAGCATAGAAAAGTGCAAGTAAAGTAGGCAATGCTAAGGTCTGAATATTGAAGGGGGATAGCAAGCCACAAAAGGGGGCAGTGCAGAGTGTATCTGCTTAGGGGTTAAGAAAATTTAAAGCAAATTTCCCCTTTCCAAGTAAATAAAAATAATGCCGGGTGTAAGTGGCTAGAGTAAAGGTTCGTAGGACTGTTCCCCCCCCCCTTTTTTTTATAAATCAGAAGTTATTAGAGTTTAACTTGCGGTAATTGAGTATTTCCACCCGTTAAGCAGTGGTCGTTAGCCAGCAGCTTGTCGTCGAGGAGATTCAGCTAACGTTGAAATGCAGGCTCGAGCGATCAGCTGTGGCTACGTTGTCATGGCAATATCCGGCCTCGAGCGCGATCGACTATGCGATCAGCTGGAGGCCGGAGGAGAATGCTTGGAAGAAGGGTTCCTGGCAACGGGAGGACGTAGTGCTCCCGTTGCCAGGGAACTTTTCTCTAATCCCTTACTTCGCGCAGAGCCCTGCTGTAGCCGGTGGCTTGTGTCGAAGAGAGAAGAGCTTACTAGAGATCCGGTACCTCGGATTCGGTATGAAGGTCCGAGGGAGTTAAATGGCATAAATTAAAACGTTAGCAATTGGCATACATTAAAACGTTAGCAATTGGCATACATTACTTCATTGGAAAAAAGAGCATAATGATAAATAATTACAATAAGGGGTATAATCGGCGAGACAGAGAAAGTAGTTAAATGATCGGCGAGATAAACGGAAAAACATATTAACCTGATAGCTGTTAAAGGTGAGGTGTGGAAAAGGTGAGAAGGAGATCTCTGTAAATTGGAGATCGGTAGAGAGGCACGGGTAAGGGGGGTGGGGTTAGGCCACGCAAACGGTACCTTGAAATTGTAAGGAGGAACAGTTATAAGTAAGAAGTAAAGATCAACTTATCTGCTCGGAGCCGCATTTAAAAGAGGCAGATTGTCTATGGCTCATGCCTTTTATATGTTTCTAATATTCTGTTCTGGAACCTTCTTATATTGTGATGTATGCGGCTGCTTGGACTGCATTAAAAGAAATATGCATAATGTCAGCCTCCGTGTCTTTAATGAAATCCAGATTCTCTAGCCATGGTAATAGGAGAATCGCAATTCGATCTGATGTGGGGAACAAGGAAAAGCAAATGGTCGGCAACCAGGCTGCGCAGTGGGCACGGAGTCCAATCTACAGTGTAGAGGATGTGTGGAGTGTGGAGTGTGTTGAAGGATTTCAGCACCCGCCCCATCCGTTCCCGTGCCGCAGCCCAACTCCCCTCATCCATTCCACGCACTGGTGTCCCAGCTCCTAACGAGGCTGGGGACGAAATGTCTGGGAAAGACACAATAGATGAAGGAGCAGGCACCAATGTGACTAAAGACTGCGTTAAAGGTGTGAGAGAAGGGGGAGAAACAGGAGCGGGGACAGCAGATACAGCAGAAGGACCCGCAGCTACTGCACTCGCAGCTTGTGAAGCCAAGGGGGAAACAGGCGGAGCTGTAGCAGTAGCAGCTGGATCAGAGACACCAGGGCCAGATATAGAAACAAGAGGAGCAGCAGACTGAGATGCTGGAACAACAGGGTATAACCTCTGTGGGGCATAAGGAGGTGGGGGCCTAGTGTCTAATAGTTCGTCCACAAATGCATCACCTTCCTCCCGGGCAACATAGGACTTATCACATTGTAGTCGAAACTTCCTATCAGCACTCTCTATACCCTTTTCTACTTTATCCCTATCGTAGGCTACTGCTTTCTGAGTTATCGTTTGCATTTTTCCCCTCCGGGCCTCCTTTTCTGCCCGCATGCATCGTTGCCTAGCTTCCTTTTTCCATACCTGAAGGGAATCAAACATCGACTGCCTACTTCTCCTGGCAAATAATTTATCTTGCAGATAATTCAATATCTGTTCGTCAAAAGTACCTGTCGGTGGCCACTGAAGCTCGGCTTGTTCCTCGTATATTTGTGCAATAATGTACTAAACATAATAGGGCCGGGGGGGCGCTAGAGGGCGCCAAGCAAGATGGCCGCACCGATGTGAGGCTCCTGCAGTTCGGGGACTTAATCCGCCGCTAATCCGTATTATCCCGGTATAACATGCAAAGGGGACTATCTCCCAGGCTCTGACAACATCCACGCCATATCCTGAGCCCATTATAATACCGGGCTGCGCCTACAGGCGACGAAAATCATTGCCGACTGTCCCTGGCCACGCCGGTGGTGGTGGTGACAGGCCGCGCGGCCTGGACTGACTCGCACATAAGGGGAGCTGGCTGCTGAGACCGAGGGCCCGCGGCCACACAGCGACGAGAATCACACACCTCACCTGCTTCGCTGACCCCTGGGAGGCGTCTGGACACTACCGCTTGCTGGCCGGAGGCTCGCTGAGACGGAGGCCTCGGGGGGAGAGAGGCTCGACCGGAGCGCTTAGGGCGGATCGAGGGAGCCCACTCGGCGGCGGCGGAGGTGAGTGCTGCTGCTGCCCCTGCGCGTACCGCCCGGCTCCGCTGTTCCAGTGCGGGGGGAGCGGCGCGCGCAGCCCGAGGCCCTGTCTGGGAGTCCCGGGACGCGCTGCTGCGGCCCTCCGCGGAGACCAGCGGCCCTCTGGGCCCAAGCACATACGGCGGCGCACAGAGCACTACGGAGCAGCCCGGCCCTTGCTGACCCTGCTCGAATAAGACAGCGCCGCGTGAGCACTACACAGCCCTACCTTCCTGTGCCATGCTCCCGGATCCGTCTGGGGCCCCTGCTGACTGCGGAGGGGTGTAGTGTGACTTTGCCTCCCGCGCTAGAGGGAAAACCCGGGCGGCTGCTTCCCCCTGCTGAGTCCGACCTCCCGGCGGCCTAGTTGACAAACAGGAGGCGCCTGCACCAAAACAACTTATCACCCAAGGAACACCCTACCCAGGGGGGGAACAGCTACGTGGGACACCACAATACGCCTGCAGGCTAGTACCCACTGGAAGCACATACACCCCCGCGACTCTGCTGCTGAAGACACCATAGGCGCAGTGATAGAGGCAGCGATTGGGGGAGCAGTGTGAGGACCCAACGGGCTGTGGTGCGCCCGGGGACGCTCCGAGGTGGTCGCCCCTGCAGCCCGCACTCCGTGCATTGTCACTGCCGGACGGCAGCTACCACCAGCTGCAAGGAGGAATCACCGCATTGCTCGCACGGAGCCTGCGTCGCGGGGGTTGTACGTAGGGAGCACCGCTGGAACAACGCGAGGCCTACCTCTCCCAGCTGGCAAATAGAGCGACGCTCCTGATCTGCGCCATAACCTCTGCGACACCTCCACCTGAAGCGTGGCACAAACCTCCTTCGACCTCGGCTCAGTCAGGAATTACTCAACCCACCAACCATGGGTAAAACTGACGGAAGACAACCAAAACTAACCTTTGATACCCGGAAGACCTCCCGCTCTCAATCAGAGCCAGATGATGATCGCGCGGAGGCTCCATCAACCTCAACAGCGGATTTGAAAGAACTGTTGCTTGTAATGCAATCAAGCCTCACGTTGATAGAGTCCAAAATGGACTCTATGTCAGCCAGAATGGATGGCCTTGCACAAAGAGCTGATAAACATGACGACCGTCTTGCTGAGGCGGAAAGACGTATATCCGACCTGGAGGACACGACCAGCGCCACCACTAGTCACACCCTTGATATGGACAAAGTACTGAAAATCATAGCTGCCAAAAATGAAGAATTGGAATCCCGTTCAAGGAGGAACAACCTCCGAATCCTGGGAGTGGCAGAATCCACGGCCACTGGAAAGATGGAGACATATGTGGAAAGCCTGCTTATCACCCTTTCCGGCAGGGAAGCGTTCTCAGCAATCCTTGTGGTGGAAAGGGCACATCGCTCGCTGGCGGGCCGCCCTCCTCCGGGGGCCCCCCGCGACCCATCATAGCAAGGATATTGAATTACCGCGATAGGGACACGGCCCTCCGGCTCTCCAGGGAAAAAGGACGCCTCAACTATCAGGGGATGGAGATCTCTATCTTTCCCGATTTCACCATGGCCGTGCAGGAGCAAAGGCGGAAGTTTCTCCAAGTCAAGAAGAAACTCCAACAGTTCAACATCCCATACGCTATGCTCTTCCCAGCCCGTCTAAAAATAACCTTTCAGGAACGTCCACACTTCTTTACCAATCCTCAGCATGTTCTGGACTTTCTAAAAACCATACCTAAACCACAGGAGGGCCGCTCATCCCCGAGAAGCCGTGTGGATGCACAGGAAGGCGCATCCGACATTGAATAGCTTTGCATAATATAACAGCGAGAACTCCTGTCTATGCCACTGGGTCTTCTACTGATCCTACGACATTCCTACACTGCTCAGACGGAAAATCAGAACTCTCCGCCTCACATGTGCCGGGGACTAACCTACATTGGCTCCCTACCAGCTCGACACCAAGCTGCCTCCCCCGCGCTCACCATTCTGTGCAGTTCTTATAATGCACTGACATTGACACGACATAGCGGATTAGACGCCAGCACATTGATACTTATCTGAATGCAACCTCCGGACGGGGGAATCTGTAGGACGGGAGCGCCTGAATGGAACTCTTTCTCATGGAGCAACGTCGGAGCAGCTGACAGAGGCTGCCTAACATCTGCAACTCTGCGAGAGGCCTGCCCCACTTACGTGGGCCAACATTGACTATAACATGGGCCTAAACCAAACTCTTACCATGCCGGACTACCATCATAATCCCCGAACACCCTCGCTCCTGCGAGGAGGACCTGGTCGGCCTCTGGCTGCTGCCCACCAGGTGAACCCTACACTTTATTGAAATGGGACTTAGTTTAATGCACAGTCCCCTGTTGGGACTCAATCGTTTGCAATGGGAGGGGTGGGGGGAGGTAATTGTCACGGCAGAAGGGGATTGCTGTTGTGGGTGGAGGGAGGGTTTGGGGAATGTTGTTATGTTTTTGCTAAGAATTGTTCTACGCTATTGCGTTATGATGCTGATGCGACACACAATGACACACGCCGGTACGCATGACCACTTTATTCTACTGACTGCACAATGGAATCCCGTCCTAACATACTCAAATATAACTTTTTGACTTGGAATGTGCGAGGGTTGGGGGATCCCCGCAAACGCCGACACATTCTTGCGTATTTGGACCGACATAACATCCATTGTGCCATGCTTCAAGAGACCCACTTGCCTCCTCACACCTCCCCCTCCTTCGCTGCCCGATGGGCAAGCCACAGAGGCTTCTCATGCTACTCCTCCTATTCGCGTGGAACTGCGATCCTTATAAAACGGACACTCCCATACACCCCCCTTGGCTAGTACACAGACCCACAGGGCCGATACACTCTCTTATGAGGCAGGCTCTTAGCGCAAACAATTACGATGGCATCTTGCTATGGCCCGAACACAGATGATCCGGATTTCTATCGGGTATTATGGGGTAAAATCCAAGATGTGGGCACTACACACTTGATATGGGGGGGGACTTTAATGTCACTATCTACCCGCATCTAGATAGATCACACCCACAACCACACCATTACACAGCCGCACACCTAGCCCTGAAAAATATTGTTGAAGATCAGGATCTGGTAGACCCCTGGAGAGCACAATGCCCACTTGAACGTCAGGGATCTTGCTACTCCACTGCTCACGCTTCCTGGTCACGTATTGACTACTGGTTGGTGGATAGAGACCTGGCGACTTGGGAATCACATACCTCGTATCTTCCTCGCACCTACTCCGATCACTCCCCGGTCCTACTGTCTCTTGGCCCACCACAGACGGAACCCCCATGCCTTTCCTGGCGCCTCAATCCGCAATCGCTTCTCGATCCAGTTTTTAAAGCTGAGATAGAGCAAGAGATAACTGATTTCTTCCTCCGCAACGAAGGCTCTGTCTCACAATATTCTATCATATGGGAGGCTTTCAAAGTCACCTTGCGGGGAATCTGTATGGCCAAGAGTGGAGGAATACTCAAAGATATCCGCAATACACTTCGTAAATTGGAGGCAGATATAAAACAGACTGAATTAAACATACAAGCTACACCCTCCCCTACACTGCGGGCCCATCTGCGCGCGCTACTCACAGAGTATCAGGAGACAGCGGAGCGCGAATGCAAATTTAGAGGGAAATATAACACGGCTCGCCGATATGGCGAGGGGGATAGACCGGGGCGGGCCCTGGCTTCCACTATTCGACCCCCTCGACTTGCTAACACAGTGCTTGCTATTGAAGATGAGGATGGTCAGACGCACACAAACTCTTCCGACATACTCGCTGCCTTCCGAAGGTTTTATAGAACATTGTACACCTCTCACCGACAGACCCCGGCAGACTTTGATCCTTTCTTTGAGGACACTGCCATAGCCTGGTTGGGAACTGGCCAAAGAGAGTTTCTCTTGGCGCACCATGAAGACGAAGAGATCACAACTGCAATTATGCAGTTACAATCAGGAAAGACTCCCGGCTCAGATGGCCTCCCAGCCGAGTTTTATAAAACGTACCGGCACTTATTACTCCCGAAACTGAGATATGTATTCGAGGAAGCCCGAGAAAATGGCGCTCTTCCCCCATCCATGCGAGCAGCACTCATAATTTCTCTGCCCAAGCCCGGTAAACCACCCTCGCAACTAGATTCGTATCGGCCCCTATCTCTTATAAATACAGATGCTAAAATCCTGGCTAAACTCATCGCTAACCGCATTCGCCCCTTGATGCCGATGCTGGTCCACCCGGACCAGTCAGGCTTTGTTCCCACCCGAAGTACAGCCCACAACCTGCGAACTCTGTTTGCACTGCTGCACGACATTGACCCGGACGCTAATGCGGCTGCTATATTCCTAGATGCCACCAAGGCATTCGACTCCCTCGAGTGGGACTATCTCTTCTATGTTCTGGTGCGCATGGGATTTCCGGCCCCCTTTCTGGATTGGATCACCCTGCTATATACCGGGCTAGGTGCCAATGTAGTGGTGAATGGGCTCCGTTCTCCCTCCTTTCCACTGGGTAGGGGCACCAGGCAAGGGTGCCCGCTATCCCCCCTCCTTTTTGCCCTAGCAGTAGAACCCCTGGCCGCTAAAATTCGACAACACTACCGCGAACATGCCATAATTTATCCGGAACGGCAAATACTAATATCCTTATACGCAGACGACATCACGCTATACCTGCGAAACCCTGAGGCGAGCTTAAATCCTATTCTTCGCCAGTTTCTGGTATTTGGGCAACTGGCTGGAGTTAATATTAACTGGAAAAAGTCCCAGATTTATCCCCTGACTGCTGCCACACAAAAGTTCCATCCAGACTTCCCTCTCGACTGGAGCGCTGACACTCTCACTTACTTGGGGATAATCATATCCCGCAGCCGCGAGGAACTTATGAGGGCTAACTATGGACGGGCACTGGACTCTATCACTGACAAAATAACACGATGGATCGCGATGCCCCTGTCTATGGCGGGCAGAACGGCTATAATTAAAATAGTGATTTTACCTAAACTTTTATATCTCTTTGTGAATATCCCATACGCTCCCAGCAGACATTTCTTTTCCTCGATAACGACTCAACTCATCAGACTCACATGGGGGGGAAAACAGGCCAGGCTTCGGTGGGATATACTTACACGGCCATTCGACGCCGGAGGCTTCGCTATTCCAGACATCGAATTGTACTTTAGCTGCGCACAGGCACACTATGCCGCATACTGGATGAAACCCCCTCCCTTCATGCCCCATCTTGCAATAGAAGACGGATATATGACTCCCACCCCAAGCACTGCATATCTTAGTATCCCAACAGTTCCGCGCCGCCTGACCTCCACCACCGTCCAGTGCACCGTCAGCGCATGGCACGACCTTGCCAAAGCTACACAAACTACACCAATGTATTCTCCGCTTCTGCCCCTTGCTGGGCGGAAAGATATCCCGGTTACGGAGGAGGGTGGCTGCCGGCGACTCCTTCGAAAACTTTCCATCCACACCTGGGGCCACTTATACACCAAGGGAACATTTAGCACCTCTGAAGAATTCTTTAAAGATGTAGATCCCACCCCCCTGGACCGTTTCTACTATATACGACTCCGTCAAAACATAAGGTCCCTTACGCCCACCTTTCCCCTGGAGCCTCCACCCATGCTTCCGCTACATGCGTTACTGCAACAGGACACTCCCGCACATGTGGTGTCATTGTTATATCGCACGGCCCAGAATGCTAGGGAATACGGTCCCCCCCTAGCTCGTCAGCGGTGGGAGGAGGAATTGAGACACCCCCTAACTGACGAACAATGGACTTTTTGCTGCAGACAAACGGGCGCAATATCCGCTAGCAGTAGATTTCGCATGATACACTATAAATACGTACACCGCCTGTATTACACTCCCGCACGCATGCTCCGACTGAAGCTGCGTGATAATGCTCGATGTGAACGCTGCGGAAGCGAGGGAGCGGACTTTATGCATTTGGCCTGGGATTGTCCTCCTAAATGAGATTTCTGGACGGCGGTCCTGACTGCACTAGACACCATGACGGGAATCCGTATCCCTACTGACCCCCTGACTGCCCTGTTAGGCTACACTGAACCCCTCGCACTTACAATACGCAGATACGCCTCCCTTGCGCTCCTCTTAGCTAAACGGAGGGTGGCTTGCAGATGGGGCAGGGGACGGGCGCCGAAATTTAAAGAATGGATGCACGATTTGATCTACTGCCAAGAACAACTACATACATATGCGGACCTTCAACCCCCTTCATCGCGACCAAGAGACATCTGGGGCCCACTACACACTTATCTATTAAAACATACAACAGACGAAGACGACACAACGTCACATTAGACGCATGGCACCCCCTTGACGGCACTAGCGCCCTCGCCCTTGCACGTACCTCTCCACTGACTGTGGCGGGACACCAAGGCAGTCACTCCTACTACACTACACGATTAAACCCGGCCAGAATCTACGCCTTGCATTTGATAACCTCTGTATATTGGTGTATGCATCTCTTTCTATTGCTTTTATTGCATAAAGGTAATCAATCCGTTAGAATTCTACGCAGCCTGGATGTACCGCACTTGCTGTCTACATACCCTAATTATCCTCATAACGCGGCCGGCCCGAGAGGGTTGTAGGCGGCTTGCTGTGTAACTCCCCACTATGTTCAGATATCGCTTACATGCAGCTGCTACTATAATGCCGGCCATAATGTGGATGTAGGCAGATTGCTGTGTGTTAAGCCTTATATTGTCTTCTTTTACCTTCTCTTACCTCAATAAAGGTTTTTGAAATAAAAAAAATAAAAAACATAATAGGGCCAAGGCCGTGCTTCACATACATATCAAAATTCGGGGTGCCTTCCGGAGTTGCAGGTTGTCTCTCCTTCAACCGAGCTGCGGCAGAGCAACAGCGGCACCCCACACACCACAATTTACTTAAACAAGGCATCTTAACAACAGACACATACACTACTCGCACGAACTAAACAACACACCAAACAAAGGGAAGCCAAAGCATGACAGTCCGAGGACTGTACTAAAACAAGACAGTCCGAAGACTGTACCAAAACAAGACAGTCCGAGGACTGTACCAAAACAAGACAGTCCGAAGACTGTACCAAAACAAGACAGTCCGAAGACTGTACCAAAACAAGAAGGCAGGATCTAGCCCCAGGCCTTTTCAAGAGTAAACCAAATTCAGCAGATGGCCTGGCAGAGCGTTCGCAACACTCTGTACCTCAAGGGTCCACAGACCCACCAAGTTTAAACAAGCTAAGAATGGCCCTCGGACCATATTCAAGACTATTCAAGACGGCGCCATACCTGCAGAGAGGCAAGACAAACTCACCTGGTGCACACAGGTCAAGCAAAGTTATTCTCCACTGCCGACTCTTCGGACCAAACAGTCGGATCCAAGGGTTTCGCCTTTTCAGGAACCCAGCCAGGATGACCACTGGGCGAGGCAGCGCCTGATCAGACGGGTGGGGCAGCTGCGAGAACTAGGCTCAATCGTGTGGGGCACCCCGATCCGCCCATCCGACCGGACGTGACCCCGACCTCCACACCCAGTCGCAGGCGAGGATGGGTCACCTGGTGGGGTCCCTGTTCGGGTGCCAACTGAAGGAAGTGACCCGATTAGGGCCACCCGGGTCACTCGCGACCTCCTCTTAGCCTTCCAAGAAATTAAGAGTCGGTGACGCAGTAGAGAATACAAACCAAAGTTCTTTATTGTAAAATGCACTGCAGCGGAGTCCAGTCTGACTAGCCTCCTAAGGTGCTACCGAGGGGACTGACTTCCAAACGTTTGGTAACATGAAATAAACCTTCCAATACCTCTCGAAACCCACGCCCCTAATGGAAAAATACTGCTTGGGCACGAAGACTGACAAAGGAGGCACTGAGAGATGAGCTAACACCTGCAGAATGGGTACCCGTTATCAGACTTCCAAGGCCGTCTTACTCGATCTCAGCTCTCTCTAGTGTGGGAGCATAGCTATGTCCGATGATAGCAATGCGGAGAGAATATACTATTCTCTTCGTACATCTGGGTTCCGACCTTGGATGAGATATGACAACCTTTCGGAACAGCAGCTTCTGTTGAGGCAAGCAGAGAGCAGGGGCACTGAGACCGGGGATTGCTCACAGCATAACATGGCGAGTGCAAAAGAAAATGGCGTCTCAGATGCTAACTTAGGCCTACACTACCCTACAGTAGCCGGGGACGTGCACAATTGAAATCACGATTATATATCATAGCTACATGAATGCTAACATAACACAGCATATATCATGGAAGACGGGAAGGGAAGACATTTAGATTCTAACAGGGTAAGTCAGATACACTACAAAGATAACCTGTGCTCACCCTCTGGTATCTTGGTACTGAGCAGGCAGGCTTATCTACATAGACAATGTGTAAAGTATTTGTGCAGCACACACACAGTAACACAATAAATACACCACAAAAAGACTCCATGCAGGTTTAGAAAACTTGTAGATAGTTATCTGAATAAACAAGACCTAAACAACAAAAATCCAATCAGTAGATCATGAGATATCAACTCTTTTTTTTTTTTTTAAGGAGTTTTATATAGCGCGAACTTGACCCGAAGGTAACGGGTATCAGAGCGCTTTACATAGCACCAGTTGCGTTACATGAGGACACATTCATTTTTTGTTAGGCACAGGGAGATTAAGTGATTTGCCCAGAATCACAGGATGTTCAGTGTCATTGCAGAGACTCGAACCCGGTTCCCCAGATTCGAAGTCGACCACCCTAGCCGTTAGGCCAACTCCTCTCCCCTCCAACTTTTAAATGAATACAAGCAAAAGCAGCGCTTTAATTGACTGTGCTCCTTTTAAAGTCTTTACGGTAATATTTCTTGGCAAGAACAGCACAATAACGGTATTAGCGTTGGGACTCAGACCGTCCTTACGAGGTCTTGAGGGGACAGGAATGCAGCCAATGTATCCCCCCAGCTGCCCGCGTTGTCACGTGGTCAGTGGTTCGCCCCTGTTGCTCACAGTACCTCTGTTTTGGTGGCTGAAGCTGCTGTTTGGCGAGTTGCACTGTGACCCTGCTTGCAGATGGAGGTGAGGCACACAATCAGCTGGCACGCCCGGCCCCAGAAGAGTGGCATGCTCAGCCCGTCTCGATTGCAATGCAGCAGGGAGAGGCTGTGAACCCAGTAGGATCGGGGCACACACGCTGGTCTGTTGTCCCAGTAGTGCTCACTCTCATGCAGCGAGGATCGCTGATCCTCAAACGCTCATGCAGGGAGAAGCACTGCTCCTCAGGCACTCTTGACGAGGGAAGCACTGCGATTTAAACTCTTATGTAAAGAAACGCGCTGCTCCTCTGGAGCCCTCTTGAAGAGGGAGGAGCTGATATTTAAAAGCTGAATTTCAGAGTGTTGCTGCAAGACTAATACATGGCAGAGTTCAACAGCAGCTGCACTTGGAGGAAATCTTTGATGTCCCAGAAATTTACCACAGAACAGGGGGCAAGCCAGCAAGCCTTTGGAGTTTAGTCCTGAGTCCTTGGTAGGCCAGAGATCAGCAGGCAGAAGGGCAGTTCAGTAAAGCAGGGTAGCAGTTTCTCAGACCAGTCAGTCACAGCAGAGTGGCACAGCACAGCACCTTCAGCACAGCAGTCTCTACTCAAGCGGAGTTTCTTCCAGGTCCAGTAGTGTATGATTTGATAGGGTCAGAGCCCTGGTACTTATGCCCAAAAGTGCCTTTGATGTAGGGGGTGACTTCAAATGGACTCTCTTAAGTGCACAAGGATCCCTTTCAACCCAGCCTTGGCTCCAGTCTACCAGTTGGAGGTAAATCAGCTCTTTGTGTGAGGGCAGGGCACAACCTATTCGAATGTAAGTGTTAACCACCTCTGTCTGCCCAGAAAGACAATCAGTATGCAGATGAATGCAGATGTATCCCCTGTCACATGCAGCCCTTCCTGTGTTGTGGCTTTCTAGAGAGTATGCACAAAGTGTAGCTGTCACACAGGCCAGACGTGTATTGGAAGCAGACTGCAGGCACACAGAGGAAAGTTAGGAGCAGAGAAATGTTCACTTTCTAAAAGTGGCATTTCTAAAATGGTAATGCCAAATACAACTTTACCACTAAAGAGGATTTATCGCCACCATTCCAAAGAAATTAAACATGAAGTATCTAGTCCTTTCCAAACAGGAATCACAGCTTAAAAGGTACTTTAAGGAATCCCCAATGCTAGCCTATGGAGGGAGTAGGCCTCATAGCAGTGAAAAACGAATTTGACTGTTTGTCACTATTAGGACATGTAAAACTTAAAAGGACATGTCCTGCTTTTAATTACACAGCACCCTGCCATTAGGGTTACTTAGGGGCTACCTTAGGGGTGACTTATGTGTAATAAAAGGGGAGTTTGAGGCTTGGCAAGTGATTTTAATTGCCACGCCGAAGTGGCAGTAAACTGCACACACAAGCCCTGCACTGACAGGCCTGAGACAGGTTTGAAAGGCTACTTGTGTGGGTGGCACAATCAGTGCTGCAGGCCCACTAGTAGTATATGGATTACAGACTCTGGGTATATGGTATACCATTTTACAAGGGACTTACAAGCAAACTAAATATTCCAATCAGGTAGGTACATACCAATTTCAACATGTTTACGGGACAAGCACATGCACTTTAACAGTGGATAGCAGTGTTAAAGTGCTCAGGGTCCTAAAGCCAACAGAAAGATACAGCAAAAAAGTGGGAGGCAAAAAGTTAGGGGAAGACCGCCTTAAGGATAACAGGTCTAACACTTACACTGTCTCCGGCGCTGTACCTGTGCTCTTTATAAGGCACGCCTCTAGCACAGACCATGCTTTTCCTGTTCTGTGTAAGAGGAATTCTTGTCCTGCAGCCATTTCTACCCATTTCTGACTTGGGAAGAAGTATGCACTACCGCAATTCTTCCAGAGAGATTCGAAATAACTTCAGGGTTAGGGCAACTGTGTTAGGTCACAACTCCTTTCAGGGTTCACTCTGCATTTTATTCCACTGAATTGCTCTTCGGGGACCCATTACTAGTTTGTTGGAGTGGTATTCCCATGTGGCCTATCGCTCTACCTAATTATAACTGGCTCAGTGTTCAGCACCCAGGATATCTAGTTGCAGGAACATCACACCACTTATAATTCGACAGAGCAGTATTTCACCTGCGGAAACCACCCCAACTTGAAACCATGATCTATGAAAACTATCCAGCCAATAAAAACTTCTTTGGCCTTTGGACTGCATATTCAGGCTGGCCAATTTTCTGGCCCCTGCCCGACCCCCTTCATGGCATAGGGGGAACTTGTAGTGATTCACCATGTCAGGATACATCTTCTCTTACTCACTGCCACCCTCCCCCACTTTTCTCCCTATACCCCCCTTCCATGCATTAGCCTCATCCCCACTGTTTACCACCTGCTCAGGGTAGTGTTAATCCCCTTGGAAAGGGGAATAGCATGCAGAATTTTGGATGGAAAAACCTGATCTGCATGTTTATTCACAGGGCAGGCTTTAGCGCTGGTGGCGCCCAGTGCAACAATGCTTGTTGGCGCCCCCAGTGACCACCTCCACTACGGATTCCTTCATAACCATCCTTTCACATTGCCCCTCAAGCCTCCATAACCTCTCTCTCTCAGATGCATTTAATTCGTTTTATAGTGCCACTCCTATCAGTCTAAGGCAGGGGTCTTCAAAGTGTGGGGCGCGACTCCCAGGGGGGCCGTGGAGTGATGGAAAGGGGGTCGCTCATTCCCGGTCACACTTCTGCCCAGGCCCATAGGACTTCAAGGGATTCAGCCCCCCTCCTCCCCCATAGTGTGTCTCAGCTCGAGCTGCTGTGGCCTCCGCTGGGCTGTGTCTGCAGTCTTATCTCCAGCACAGCACGGCACGCCTGAGTTTTTCACAGGTCTTTAAAGACCATTTGCATGTTTACATACCTTTTGTAAACTGGTTACTGAGGCTTAGTTTCTTTTTCTAGTTCCAGTACCCCCTGGGCCCCCACTCTGCCTATTCCTTACATTTGTATTTTACATTTACTGCAGTAGTGTGAGAATGCATTTCATGAAAAGAAATATAAAGTAGGGTTGCCAAAAGAAAAATACCAGCCATTTGATGTTTAAAGAGCCTGCAAAGGCCTCCTCTTGACACTAAATAGGATTGTAAATAAAATCATATGCGTTCATTCGTAATGTGACTTTTCTGTCTTTGTTCCCTTTAATTATCAGTCATGGATCATTGAGGCAGCCCTAGAACACAATTAAAAGTGCTTTCTATTTATATTTGCTGTTCCAAGTATGCACAGATGAGTGCTGAAATATACAGCTTTAGGTGACTGCTTATTTTTGTACCGTCTGGGACATCAAAATAATGAGCAGGCAACCCTAATCATAAGACTGTAAGTGTGTTGCAAGATTAGCATATCATTTATTTCCTCCACCCTCGATCCCTGATTAATGCCATAATAGCAATAGTTTAACTTATATCTTAAACCCTACGCCGCCGTCAATAATATGCTGAGTCACTTCAAGTGTCTGGGAATGCACCCTGCATTCAGACAACTCGCTCCTCATTCTCGCACTTCACTTTCACGCTCATCCTGCACTCACAGCGATCACAATGCACTCACACTGATCACCATGCACTCACATCATTCACCCTCTCACCCTGCACTCAGTGATCACTGCACTCACAATGCACTTGCGCTGTTCACCCTGTACCTCACCCTGCAGTCACACTACTCATCTGCACTCATGTGACACCTCATTTACCTGCCCCCTCACTGCTCAATTTGCAACTCACTCAAACAAGCCCATCATTAACCATGCATTCATTCGTCCCACTCTGCACTTACATCCGCACCCAAATTCATATGGTCACCTCACTCACCCTGCAGTCACTCCTCTTTCCCTACTCTCACACTGTTGCATCGCTCACCGTGCACTCACATGGGCACTCTTGTCACCCACACAGTGCAGAGGGTTAATGTGCCTGCTACAAAGAACATTTACTATGCAGATCACACACCTGAGTGTGAGTAAACTATGAGTAGCGCTATAAAAAAAAAACGTTTGTCAGAAAGGTGCTACAGAGAGATGAGGTGCATTGTTGGTGAGTGGTAGTGAGGGAATTTATGGAGAAGGAGGAAACTGGGGAGGGGGCACCAAAAAAGACTGTTGCACCGTGTGTGCCCAGTGCTAGGGCCAGCCCTGCCTGGGAGTGTAGGCCCCGCGAAGTTTGGGTCTAGTGGCTCACCTGCTTCTGCCTATTACTATTATTATTTACATTTGTAGCGCGCTACTGTTACCAAAAGGTGTCCTGGGGCTAATAGCCATCTGCTGCCTGAAGGCAAATGAGAAACACACAGAAGGGGAAGGAGAACCAGCCAAATGGGGTAACCTACAGAGCATAGAGCCAGGTTTTTATATCTTCCTAAAGAATAATAGATTCTTGGTGGAGCGAAGCAAAGAGGGTGCACGTTCCATAACTGTGCGGCCTGCACCAAAACAGCTAGACAGACAATTCGTGCCTTCCTGAATTAGGGAACAATAAGCAGAGTGGCACAGGCCAAGAGGAGCATACGGGTTCAACCTGTGTGCTGGTGAGGAGAGATGAGAGGATGAGAAAGGACAGCAAGGGAGTGAGAGAATTCGATTGAAGAGGTCAGGGATGAGGAGAAATGTGAAGTGCCGAAGGGAAGTGCAGACACGCAAGAAGTGAGTGTGAGGGAAATTTGAGGGCACAGAGGAGGGCTACTGTTAAACTGTGAGAGAAGATAGCTGAGAGATGATCTGTGACCTAAAAAGTAATTTGATGCGACATGGGTGAGGGACAGCAGCGATAGGGGAAGAGAGGGAGTACTGGGGTGGGTGCTGAGCAGATTAATTTGTAATAAAACATGTGCCAGGGACCTCACCAGTAGGCCACTGCAACTTTAACCACCCACCCATTGCCTTGCCTGTGCGGCCAATGACAATACCTATGCAACTACCAACCATAACACTTGTACAAGTGTGACTGTTCAGACTATTTCAAGCCCCCAAAGCTATAAGAATGGCATGGATGTCAGGAGTTTATAGTTTTTAATGTATATTGAATTAATAAACAGCTGTTCTGCTCGTCTCTAAATTACACAGACAGAGCCACCATGTGGCAGACGATCATAGTGCCAGTGTGCACAATTAGGTGCCAGTGCGGAGCACCGGAAACCACCTGCTCAAATTAAGCACTGGTGCTGAGGTAACGGGGTAGAGGGACATTGGTTCAAGAAGGTGTGGAAGAACAAAGGGGAGATGTGAAAGATGAATGGGGGGACTGGAGAGGTGTAAGGTACAAATAGACAACAATTTGAATGGAGAGATTTGAGGTGAATGAGAAGTGCAGATGGGCACGGGAGGTGACGGGGCCAGAGAGGCCATGAGATAAATGCGAGCGACTGTTAGAGATGAGGGCAGTGGAAAGACAGAATGGCAAGAGGTGATTAAGGGTGAAGTGAGAAGTTGAATGGGGAGAGTTCAGAAGTTGTAAAAAGGGGTGAAAGAAAATGGCCTGCAAAGTGAGAGAGGGATCCGGGATTGGGAGAGGAGAGGAGAGGAGAGAGGGATGGAAGGGAGGGGTGAGAGGAAAGCGGCATGGATAAATTGCTTAACTCTGCACAAGACCGCCAGGGTTTTAAGGGACCCCTGCTGCTCCCAGCCAGGCCCAGGTGAGCTTCTAATGTGGCAGCACGTATTCCTGCAGAGTGGAAGGCCCATCACAGAGGTTGACTAGACATCTTTCTGATGTGAATTGCTGTATTTTGGTTATAAACTGGTACTGATGGGGTGAAATCTTTCCTCAGTGTTACTGTGTGCAAAAAATGTCAAAATAATGAAGCAATTCTATCCCAAAATAACGCGGCATCACATAACATTATTTAAATTTTCTTCCCACACAATTTAGTCAAGCCTGTCGTGTAATTTGGTCCTCACCTGCCTCATAATTCCAGTAGCCCTGCCTACAGGTTTAGAAATGTTTGTCAGGAGGGGGTCCTTACGACTGAAAATGTTGACAGGGGGGTCTCGGCACCCAAAAGTTTGAAGACCTCTGGTCTAAGGTGTCAGAAGACTTTATATCACACAGATTATACAGAGACAATCAATCATAAGTGTGTAAATCAGTGTATAGGAAATGTTACATAAGACAGAGGACAAGAAGGTATAGAAGTCACAGGTCATCCATACTGGTAGGCAGGATAGTTTAAGAGTGCTTGGTCAGGAGAATCAGAAACTTAGAATTTGAAACCTAACACCATGGTTGGGGGTTCTCTTTAATAATAAGAATTGATTTCTACCCAAATGAACCAATTTTGCTACTAGGGGGAAATCAAAACGCTCCAGCCTATACCTTGCAGTTTTCATGCAGCTCTTTGATAACAGTTACTTGCTCACTGTTCTACATTAGGATTTTAACTCATAAAGAGCTAGCAACAATATGGTCTCTCTGACAAAAGTAGTAACCCACTGACCTATTTACAGTACATTATATGCACTTTGTGATCTGCACGTTCTTTGCAGCAGGCATATTCACCCTCTGTGCTAGCTTATGATGAGTAGAAACTTCCATTACACAAACATCCGATCTCTCTCTTTCTCTCCAGGAAGTACATTAATCACTGCAGTTATTTTGACATTTTTATTGTTGGCTGAAAATTGCTGGAGGCCAGGAAAGCAGCAGCAGGTGCTTTTAAAACCATAATATTGGCGACCCCACACGAAGTGAGCACCCGGTGCGGTGGCACCAATCGCACCACCCTAGAGTCGGCCCTGTTTATTCATTAAGGATTAACTCGCAATAGGCAGATTTAGCTGCAGAGATACACCCCAGGATAGTTACTTCGGCCACCTGAAATCTCCGCACAAAAACCAGCACAACTTGTAATGAGGCTTATAGACTATGGGGCCGATTCCGATCTCGGTCGGAGGCGCACCCAATACCATTCGGTCGGGAAAAAAGCCATGCGAAAGCCTGTTTCCCGACCGAACCGTACGCGAGTCCGTCCGAGCGAGTACGATGCGAGTCGCCGACCGACTCGTCCGGGCGTCCCGACAGCTCCGACCGACTCGCTCGGACTCGAACCGCTCCGACCGACTCGCTCGGACCCGATTCGCACCGCGCAATGGAGACGTTTCCCGGCCGGGTAAGTACGATGCGCACCTCGACCGCTCCGACCGACTCGCGCCGTCCGACTCGAACTCGCTGTCGGAGCCGTACTTTGGGGGTCCGTGTCGGACCCCCCTGTATGCGTACCTGTGCGAGGCGCACACAGGGGGGACCCATGGGTCCCCCCTACCTGTGCGTGTACGCCGCGAAGCGCTTCGCGGCGTACTCGCTGTAGGGGGCGCCCTTGTCCGCCTCGCACCCATTGAGGCAATGGGAGCCCGCGTACGCGTTGTACGACCGGCTCCCATTGGGTTCAATGGGAGTCCGACCGACTCGTGTCCGATAACATACGGCCGCATCGTACTCGTTCGGTCGGACTGCACGGGTCCGATTCGGTCGGAAATCTCTCCGGGTCCGGCTCGGTCGGAGAAATTTCCGGCCCGAATCGGAATCGACCCCTATATTGAGAGAATATTTTCGTATGTGAAACCCTGAAGCAGCCTTTGGTAATGAAGGTTTTTAACATGGCATTCTATGGGCTTCCATGGGGCAGGTAGTCTCACAATTATGAATTTAGGAGAAAGCATTGAAATCACAATACTTGTAATTGTGACACTTCACAATCAGCAACACAGTGATCAGGATCATTGTAGTGATTAACAACCTTTTATTATGGTTGTGCTTTGGGCACCTAGTGTTCAAGCTTTGGCTTCATTGAGGATCCTTGTGTATTTAGCGTATGGTACGATTACTTAGTATTCTGTTTGCCTCTTTACTGTGTATATATTTTATGTGGTAGTAAAGTGTTTTTATTTTAACTGGACAGTCCATCTTTATTGTGATTGTGATAAAGGTGTCATACTGTATCTAGTCTCAACCTTCTTGCCATTTCTTGTGAGTTAGATCTTGACTGCTTAAGCTCAACCGGAGAGTAAAGGAGGCTGTCGAGACTCAGCTCCTGTTTGTAGGAAGCTGGCTCTGTATATACTATACCAAAGTAAGGTATAGTGTGCACAGAGTCCAGTGGATCCCCAGAGGCTTACAAAGGCTTAAGTAGAAAATACTAAAAGCTCAATTTGTGGTAGTGTGGTCGAACAGTTAGGCTTATCAGTGGGCTGTGTTAACCATTTGTTGTACACACTCAGGCAAGAAATGGTTACACACACTCAAAGACTGAATCCAAGAGCAATTGTTTTGTATAAAAAGTTATTACTTTGTTATTTTATTTTAGAACCAAGAGGAACTCAGTTGCAGGTAAATAACAGTTTCAAGAATAGCAATAATACTTTTCAAGATGCAGTAGGAATTATTTTGCAAGGAAGTAAAAATGCTTTACAGTAGTAGGAATACTTTGGTATTTGTTAGGAACAGTAGAACTTAGCAATGGTAAAATATAGACTTTTAAATGCAATAGGAGAAATGCAATGCAATCCTATGGGAGGAAAACAGTTATATGCATTTACAGTTAAGTAAGTACTCGACTTACACAATCAGTCTTTGGGGGTTTGGACCAACACTGGGCAAGGGTCAGACCAAGGTGGGTACTGCACCACCAGCGGCACTGGGGCGGACGGGTGCATAGTTCACTAGGCCCAATGTTATTCAATGGAGACTGGGGGCACCAACAAGAGGTGCTGGTTGCAGGTAGGTAACCGCGGTTTCAGGGCACAGCCCCTGGGGGTTAAGGTGAGCACAGAGGGGGCCACAAGGCAGCACCAAGGCTACACTACCAGTGGCACAAGCCGCCGGGTGCAGGGCGCAAATCAGCATCGGGTGCCCAATGCTCTTCAGCGGGGAATCTCGGTAGCACAAAGAGGCTGCAGGCTCAGACCAGGAGGCTGGAAGAAGATAACCACTGACTGGACAGGTAAGTTGGGATGTTGACGGAGGTCTGGACACCATCAGCTGGGTCCCTAAAGGCCTTGGGGGCTGAGGATGCAGGGATACCTTTTGGTGTTGGATTGTCTTTGCCGGATCCGGTCAAGATCAGGGGAACCCTTCATGTAGAGGCTGTAGGCGACTTCGTGGAGTCCAGGAGAGGTCAGCCACCGATGGAGTCGAGGTCTGGATCGCTGGGGAGACTTCACTGGACAGGTAAGCCACTCAGACTCGGGCCGTGGGCGTTGGGTGCAGAGTGGGTTGGGGTCGCGGATCCACCTGATCAAGAGTCCTTGAAGTTGGAGTTTTCTGGGCAGGGCCACTGTCATCAGGAGAGCTGGTGTTTGCTGAAGAGTGGCAGTCTTACTGAGGTTCTTGGAAGCCGGTGGCCACAGGACAGGTGTCGTGTTTGTCACAGGTTCTTTAGCTGGAGACAGGTCGGTAGTGCTGGGGCCAAGTCAGAGGTTGTCTTTTGGGTTGGCGGCATGGCGTCTTCTCTCATCCTTCTTCTTCATAGGTGGCAGGAATCTGAGGATCAAGGTTTAGGGGTGCCCCTAAATACTGAATTTAGGGGTGGTACAGGTACTGGCAGCTGGTAGCCATTGGGCTACTTGCCTTTAGGGAGACTACACCCTTTATATGTCCCCTCCCTTTGGGGAGGGGGCATCCCCTAAACTGATTAGGTATAATTCTTCCATTTAAGAGGGAGGATTTCCTAAGGAGGGGGTCACCTCGTTTGAGGGCACCTTAGGGGTGGTCCTGGCAGAGAGGGGACATACCTCTCCTGACTAAACATTTTTCCCACCAACTTTGCTGAAAAAAGTGGGGCTTGGTCAGGGGGAGGGCATCTCTTCTAGCTGGAGAGGCCCTGGCTAGCATATCAAAGGGCAGGAAGCCTTTCAGGCTCAACACCTTGAATGCTATTCCTGCTTGGGGGGGTGGGGGGTGTGAAGCAGATTCACCCCAAGCAGCTTTTGCCCCTTACCCACAAGAGCACAAGAGCTCCCTCCTCAGGGGGTCAGAAATATGTCTGTGTGTGGTAGGCTGGTGCAGGCCAGTCAACTGGACATGAGGGAGTTGGTCATTTTTCAGGGGCCATCTCTAAGATGCCCTCTAAGTGTATTTTGTATACTGGCATCAGTGTGGATTTGTTATGATGAGAAGTTTGATACCAAACATCTTAGCATTCAGTAAAGCCATCATGGAGATGTGGAGTTTGTAATGACAAACTCCCAGCCCATGTACTCAATATGGATCCACTGCACTTACAATGTCTGTGAATGGGCACAGACACTGTAGGGACACAGTGCTCATGCAGCTACGCCTTCACCTGTGGTATAGTGCACCTTGCCTTACGACTGTGATGCATGCCAGAGGGGTGACTTACCTATGCCACAAACAGTGGTTTGTGTGCATGGCACACAGCGATGTGTGCCATGTCGACTCTTAAGTTTTTTCTGCACCAAACACACAGTCTGCAATGGCAGTGTGCATGTGTTTGATGAGGGTCTCTGAGGGTGGCACAATACATGCTACAGTCCTTAGAGACCCTCTCTGATCACAAGGCCCTTGGTACCAGTGGTACTTGTTACAAGGGACTTACATGTGTGCCAGAGGTGTGCCAATTGTGAAAACAAAGGTACAGTTTTGGGAAAGAACACAGGCACTGGGAACCTGATTGTCAGGGAGCCAGTGCACACTCAGTCAAAGTGCATCAGATATCAGGCAAAAAGTGAGGGGTAATTGTAGTAATTGAAGTTATATAAAAAGAAGATTTAGCAGATACAGCACAGTACACACAGACTGCTCAACTCAACTTACAGCGTAGCAACAGCTTACTCAAAGTATTCAAACATAAACAGGGCACATGCCACAGTGACAAAGAAGACACAATTATAATAAAATAATACAATAGAACAGTAACCATGCAAAAAGGGGCACTTTCCTACACTGTTGCAGACTGAGCATCCAAAAATCCTAGTTGGTGTGGAACAAATGAAATTTGATATTATATGTCTTGATGCTGCTACATAGTCCCTTAAGCTTCACTGATCTGAAAAATGGCCTGACAGTTCCCAATGGGCACAGTCAAATTATTATGGTCCCTAAGGAACAGAGATTGCCATAACCTCACACTTGGGAACACAAATTACAGATCTTTTTGGCTCTAGTATTCTCATTCAAAACATACCACGGCAACCTGGTTCTTGCAGACTGGCAAAGGGAAGGGACTCCTAGAATTTAAATGAGTATATATTTTTAGTTCTGGTTGTAGTTAGCAAATTGTAATGCTACTGCCCTACTAAGAGGTACGGCTTGTTGTGAAGACAAACTTAAAATCTGTCTATATAAGTTATATACTCTCATCTAATGCAGTGTTAGTAAATGCATCTGTATCTCTGAGTGTATTAACCATTTAATCAAACATGGATGTTGTTTTGCTAAATTAACTTAAAGCTTCCTGTTACATTGAGGACAAGATTCACAAAGGTAACAAACACTTTTGAGAAAGTTTACACTTTTTGAGTAAGTTTACTAGTTTTTGGTATTCACAAATTCCGAGTGTAAATTACTGCCCAA
Source organism: Calotriton arnoldi (assembly GCA_963921515.1). Lineage (NCBI taxonomy): Eukaryota > Metazoa > Chordata > Amphibia > Caudata > Salamandridae > Calotriton > Calotriton arnoldi. The sequence goes on from CAWUFW010001104.1 coordinate 272,327, forward strand.
AAAAATTAAACAGTAGGAAGTCCAGCACTACACACGGCCAAACACTGGTACTGCAACACTCTCCAATAGAGCATAATGGAATTAGGGACTTAAACTAAAATGCCATAGGCAATAATGTCAAAATTAAATAAACTAAAATAGTTAAAAATATAAATAAATATAAAGGTATGTTTAAAATATATACATAAATATTACATATTCATTATTCAGTCTTAAAATAATTTAATAGCTTATTTTTAATTGAGAAAATAATGTAACAATACATTTTATTAAAAAAATAGTGCATTCATTGTAATTAATTGTATACATCACTTTTAATAATTATTAATGCACATTAAAGAAATGTTTTATTCTTTAGTTTAAACTTCAGAAAAACACTGCGCAGATCTCTTACCTGGCTGCAGAGTCTCTCTATGGCAGGGTTCTTCAAACTGGGGGGCAGGCCCCGCTTGGGGGGCCTCAAGTGATCCCAGGGGGGGGCGCATTTTAAAACAGCAACAGAATGTAACTGCAATGTTTAAATATGTATACACATATTTAAACATTGCCAATTTAATAAAATAATTGTGAAAAATTCTGAGGGGGGCTGATGAATTTTTTTCCCCTCGGGGGGGCGTGGCATTAAAAAGTTTGAAGACCACTGCTCTATGGTAAAGTATAGCAAAAAGTATAAAATATTGATTTATCTTGTAAAATAAACATAAAACATATTTTTATTATAAATATTAATGTAAATTCGTTTTATATAATTACATTAACTGTAGAACAAAAAAAAAATTACAGCACTATTAAATTAAACTTGGATTAAAACTTTAATATATCAAAGTATGTCAAAATAAATAATAATTATTTTTCTGCAGTTTAAATTAAAAAAATACATTGCCAATTAAAAAAAATGAATTTGTATAGCCTAGAGATTTCCTTCACTACTGATTTAGAAGATATTGCTAGAGATCTAAATATTGAAAAAGGTGTTACACAAAATAGTTGTCTGGCTTATCACTTTTTGTTCCACACATGGAAAAAGAAGATGTAACTGACATTTTTTTCAAAATGGTTTGTGATGATTTAGATAAAATGAAAAAATTGACTGGTAAGAACAATTTTACAAAAAAGAAATACAAGCGTTGACAAATTTTCAAGTTTACTTGACAATTATTATTTGTCAGGCAAATAAAGGAGGCAATGTTGTTATTATGGATTTTTAAAATTACAATGAAGAGGCTAAGAAACAACTAAAGATTGTGTGTGATTATGAAAAATCTAAACAAAACAACTATAGCACCATACAAAAGGCGTCTTCGAGTTTGTTTAAGAAGTGATTTGATTTCGGCACATTAGATCAGGAAGAGTTCAGATACATGAGTATGAGGATCCCAGTTCTGCCACCTGGGATCCTCATACTGGGAGGCGATATGAAAGCTATAATTGAGCCGAGGATTGAAAGAATGAGCAGGACTGCCCCGCAACCTGAGTCGGGGCAGGTACGGTCCTTTATGGAAGCGATGGGACTGACAGACCTATGGCGCACACACAACACACAGCAAAAATAATACACATACTTTTCGGCAGCGCACAGTAGCCACTCCCATATTGACCATATCTTTACCCACCAAGTACATGTAGGCCAATTCCGAAACACGTCACATATAGGTGCGAGGGATCTCCGATCACTCGCCAGTTGGGGTAGTGCTGCGCGGACCAGCCCGAGATTTCACACTGCCCCGTAGACTTGATCCATGGAAACTGCACGGCAGAGGCATGAAAGAGAAACTGAGGGAAGGGATAGACACTTCACAGAAAATAAAGGGACTGTAGATTCAATGTGTGTCCTGTGGGAAGCGTTCAAAGCTGTTATACATAGTCAAGCTCAGGCCCTAATAGGGGGAAAGAAGAAAGAGACAAAACTTGAACATGAAGCTATTGAGCAGAATATTAAGGCTTTAGAAACCAGGGCACTTGAGGAGGGGACTGCTGACTTTCGTCATCAGCTTCAACTCCGGCAGCACGACCTGCTTGTACTGGCGGAAGATAGGGTGCGTGCCCATACTCTCGCAACACAATGCCGGATATATGACATAGCAGATAAAGCCAACAAGATTAGATAAAGAGCGTAGTTGGGTGCTGGAAATCCTCTACTAAGACAGAGTGCCCCAATGGACCAGTGCTGCCATAGCTAATACTTTCGTCACTACTACGAAGGTATATACACCTCTGCGACTATTATGACAATGCAGACTGTGTTAACTGTCTAAAAGACATTGACCTCCAGACACTCTCAGATGAGGCTAGAGAGGCTTTGGACAAAGACCTGGCTGGGGATGAAGGAAGTGACCCGTTTAGGGCCACCCGGGTCACTCGCGACCACCTCTCAGCCTATCAAACAAATGAAGAGTCGGTCAGACAGTAGAGAATACAAACCAAAGTATTTTTATTAGTATACACTCTAGTGGAGTCCGGTCTGACCAGCCTCCTCAGATTGCGCCAGAGGGGCTGACTCCCGATCACATGGTAAAGTCAGATATACATTTCCAACACCACTAGAGACCCACCCAGACTGGAATTTTCCAGCCTGGTCACTGATGAACAATGGAGGTACAGAAGGATGGGCTATCATCCTGAGACAGGGTACACACTATCTTAGTTTCAAGGTTACTCTGCCCGTTCTCGTCTCTCTGAGAGTGGGAGCAGCTCTACCTACTGGGAAAGGCATGCAGTTGCAGAATGATCTATTCATTAGTGCAGCAAAGCTCGTCCTTGAATAATAAAGAGAAACAATTGGGGCTGCTTTCTGCTGAGGCAGACAATATGAGACAGAAGCTTCATTTCGATCATGGTACAAAATGGCGGCTGGATACAAAATGGTGCTGCAAATGCTAACCTAACTCGCACAATGCTAGAAGGAGTCAGCTAGACGCATTTTCAGTCCAACAGACCCTCCTTTTAGCATTTGCTAACAATTTTGTCTAGTGCTAGGAAACCAATAACTACATGCAAATTAAGAGGAACATTAGTATATGTCAATACACACATTATCAATATTCAAGTATACCCTCATCAATGAACATCAAGTCTTGGGCAGCCTGCATATTCATTAGGGACGTTGTCTGAGATGCATAGGGACATCAACACTCAGAATGATCCATATATTCAGTTTCAGGAATAGAAGTTGCAAGGGAGGAGGTAGAACCAAAGATGCCCTCATCTATTTGCATCATTTCGTGAATGTCCTTCTGCAACATAATCGCAGCAGTGTCACGGACTGTCTTCTGCGGCTTATGGGTGAGGAGTGTTGTACAGTAAGAGCAGCATAAGGGAAGACACTGCACCAGAATGCAACAGACAATTAGAATTACAATAAAGTAGATCACCTTTTCCAGAATCCAACCCCTTCCACCAAGGAGGGACCAACTCCAATTTCCACTTTCCATTCCCTTGACAGTCTCCAAAATATCTAAAATATGTTGGGTAATATTCTTTTCCATATTTGTGATCCAGACTACACACTGGTCTCCTACTACTGCGCACACACCACCGCTCTTAGCTATGATGAAATCAACTGCATATCTCGTTTGCTCAGAGTATATTCGCATACTTTCCAACTGGGTGGAGATGTCACGTAAGGCCGCTACTGTAGAGTTAGACAGTATCTGCAGCTTACATCCAAAATATTCCCTAGCCCTTTCACCTTTGGCCATAGCGGTACCACCAAACGTAATAATGGAGGAAAGTATATACCCAAAGGTGATACCATTACTAAAATTATTGACCTCCAGGTCTGTCACTTCGTCGCAAAATTCCTTTGTTAACGTCCTTTTAGCCCATCTTATATTTGGTTTACTATACTTACAAGGCACCCCAAGAGGAAGTACCATTCCCATAGCCACATCCTCGGTACCATTATTAACATTGGAATAAGTACCATTAGACAAAAAGTAAAATCCTGGGTGTGCATAAAGTGGACCTTGATAATCTACAGGAGCATATCTGGTGTTCATTCCCACTGTACTCGGATCATTTTTCCTCACTAAAGACATTGTATTCTTGAACAATATCAGTCCAGAACAATTTATGTATAGGAAAGCGTCAGTACTATTTACTATCGGACAGCATTCGGGATAGTAACCTGCCTCTCGAGTAACTGTTAAATCTTGAGAATGCCAGCCCGCTAAAGTAATGTTCTGTTCCTCCATATATAGATTGTCACAATACACATTAGTGTTACAACCTGGGTATCCCTTCCCTCGTGGCTTCCTATAATACAAACAGGGACCGGGATGTCCCATCCCGAACTCACCCTTTACGTCTATGAATTGTGGTGGGTGAACATATGTATAATTAACCAGTGACAATGGGTAAGCAGTCCACAAACTCGTAACTGATTCAGTAGGGTAGCAAGCTGTACCTTCACCAAAGAATTTCCTTTTGTGTATCTAGAAATACATTGCTTGGGATTGTTCTTTTGGCACGAACTGGAGAAACAATCTTGTATATAGCACATGATGAGGCTTTACAATCACACTCCAAAACCCAGGACACCCCACCCAAAATCAACAACAGTAACAATACAAAAACAGCACAGAGCAATTTTTTCTTAGTAGACCAACCGTTTCGTACGCGAACAAGGAGAATTACTTGTTGCTCTTTGTCAGTAACCATTTTGCAAAAGGGGCATATAATGAATAGGTAAGCAAGGGGGCAAATTTCCAGCAAGAGAAATATACAAGGTTCCAGTGTCCGTCAGAGTCTCACTGGTAGACTGCTATTGTTCATCACTGTTGGCGCTGTTGAGCACCGGCGGTGGAGCTAGGCGATCCTAGCTCTTTGAAGAAATCCCACATCGCACAGGATATGGCACTCCCCTTCTCAGGGGAGCACGTTCGATCTATCCTGTCCAATGTCCGAACAATGCACCAATCTCGCCTTTCCCTAAACTGCCGTTGGTACCACAGACAAGGTACACCCTATCTCTTACGATCCATCCCTACTAATCTGACTTCTCCTTTGGTGCACTGTTCCTCCTTCAGGTCGCAAATTGTATCTGATGACTTTAGGCACAGAGGGATCAGTAAACAATTACTCCTGGACATCTCCTCTTTTCTGGTGGTACTGCTGCGACCAATACGTCATCATGCTGTAAATCCATCTTTGCCCCAGCCACCTCGGATTGGCCCATAATAGATAGCCAGGCTGGGTATTGCGTCCGGGCCCCTCTTGAGTAACTGGTAGGGCTTCCCGGACCTATGAGTGAATAGAATACAAACTTTCAGTTAACTGGCAAAGATACTTTTATCAGCAACAAGTGGTGAAATAAGCCTCAATCTTTTTATTGAACACTTAAGCAAAATTGGTGGTGTAGAACTACCAGGTGGTATAAGGATACCTTTCCCAGCATTATGGATCATGCACACCATTCAGTATTTTCACTAATTGGGCAGATTTCTCAAAATACTATCATTCTGCCATGCAGGGTCGTTCAATTGTGCTATACTTCCTTGCCATATTGCTAATTCCTCTATTGTGGCCTCACCCTGTACCTCATTTCACCTTTTCAAACGTGTCGTCAAGCATTATAACTTCAGGCACCCACCTAGTAGGGCCTGCTACAAACATCCTTTTCATTTTTTAAGCCATTTCCTTAGCGGCCTGATCTGCAACTGCATTATCCCTTCACACATTATCAGTGACTTTTCGGTGGACACTACACTTTCAATTCCCATGTTCTGCTCGGACTGACTGATCGACTGTAATAACATAAGCAGTAGTAGTTGTGCCCTCTGATAATTCAAAACAGCAGCCATCGACATACTGTTACCCTTGAGGGGGTTAGATAAGGGAACATCAATCAAGTCTACCCGTCCTTTCGTCTCTCCTCAGAAGGAAGGGGCAGTAACATGGCTAAATTCAGAGTGGCACATCTGTCAATCGTGATGTTTTTAGCGAACCAAACTAATTCATAGACAGTTAGATGTGCACGGGTAAGGTGCCATATCTTATTTAAAAAAATTTATCCACAGCATGGAGCACCATGACTGTGAGATCAGTATCAAATATGAGGCCAACCGATTGCCTTATCAAGACAGCCACGGGCACGACCGCTCGTAGACAGTTCAGGAGGGCTCACACAGCAATGTTAAGCATAGCAGAAAAAATAAGCACACAGCCGTTGCTTACCTCCAAAGGCCTGTGTTAAATCAAAGAGCGCACAACCAGCCGTCTCGTGTACACACAACACGAACGGCTTTGCACCAAGCACAAAGACTAATTAGGTGAACCAAGCACAGGAGCCAAGCAAAGCGCAACCTTTAATTGCTAAAAAGACTGCTGACACTCAGGCATCTGGAACATGCATCCATGCACAGCAGGATCATGCACAGCAGGGTCAAGCATGCATCCATGCACAGCAGGGTCAGTCCCCTACCCTCCTTCAACAGTAGGTGACCTATGTAGGTGACCTCCTGTCGACAGTATGGAAATTTAGAAAGGGATACTTTATTGTCATCTTAAGCTACATTTTGACATACTGAAATAATGCGTTATCTGTGGGGAACGCAAAGAAATACTTTTCACTGTCGAATTAGTGATACCGGGGTAGCCGGGAGAAACACGGCAAAACCTGAAACCTCTACCAGCGGGTGAACCCACGTGAACTCAAAAATCCAGGTGAACCCAAGCAGATATCCGCTAGCAGGAGGAATAGGAATGCTGAAGAGCGTGCTCTTTTTAGTCAGGGGCAGAAGAGACAGCAGCAGAAAAAGGAATCATAGTCTAAAATATCTTGAATGTCAGTAACCGCTGTAAACTGGGGAATCACTGCTACATTCATTTAACGCAAATCAATCACAAAAACGACAATCATCTTCATAGTCATCGTGATAATACTGTCCACCCCTGTTGTCATCAATGTTGTTACTATCCGAACGATCCTACGAGGCGGCAGCAGGCTGAGCTCTGTCCTGTCCACCAGCTCCATGACCCCGTATCCCAAGAACCCGCGACTTCCTGTATGCTGTCTTCGGGCTCTTCTCAAGCAGCCTACCTCAATTAAGCGACCAGCGTTGCGGCATTACCAAATACCTTACCAGATGCCACAGCAGCAGCATACACATTGTCCCTGATATCATAATTAATCTGGGGTGCTACATCATTTGAGTACTGCTCTCACAGTCCAATCAAAGTAGCCGACACATTCTTAAGGGCATGCTGCTGCACAAAAGGCTCATAATCTTTCATTACACTCCACGCACCCCACTGAGCGGCTTTATCTTTCTCTTCACCTCCCACATCAGATTGCATCAATATCCACCCCAGTCGCTCCCTAGCAGTCGCTCAGTCTCCGTCCACTAATCCACGTACGGGTGTTCCTCTACTCAGTACTGTCGGGGAATGAAGGAGTAGTAACAGAAGAAACAGGCCCCAATGTCGTTAATGGCTGTGTTGTGGGTGTAAGGGCTGGAGAAAAACAAGACATTGACACGATAGGCATAGCAGGAAGACCAGCAGTTATCGCAGGCGCGAAAGGCGAAGCCACAGAATTGACAGGAGGCGCAGAGGTTAAAGCAACTGAGTCGATAACAGAAGAAGCAGAAACGGCAGGGGCAGAAGAGACGGACGACTGGGGCTGTTGCACAGCAGGATATATTCTCTGCGGGGAGTATGGAGGCGGAGGTCGGGTGTCTAACAATTCCTCCACAAATCAATCAATCAATCAATCAATCATGTCACTTATAAAGCGCACTACATACCCGCGAGGGTCTCAAGGCGCTGGGGGAAGAGGGGGGTGGTGCTGCTACTGGTCGAAGAGCCAGGTCTTGAGGAGTCTTCTGAAGGCCAGTAGGTCTTGGGTCTGTCGGAGGTTGGTGGGGAGGGTGTTCCAGGTCTTGGCGGCGAGGTGGGAGAAGGATCTGCCGCCGGCGGTCGTTTTCCGGATGCGGGGGACTGTGGTGAGGGCGAGGCTGGTCGAGCGGAGCTGGCGGGTGGGGGTGTAGAAGCTGAGTCGTCTGTTGAGGTAGGCTGGTCCGGAGTTGTGGAGTGCTTTGTGTGCGTGGGTGAGGAGCTTGAAGGTTATCCTCTTGTTGACAGGGAGCCAGTGCAGGTCTCTCAGGTGGGGTGTGATGTGGCTGCGTCGGGGGATGTCGAGGATAAGACGTGCAGAGGCGTTCTGGATGCGTTGCAGCCGTCTCAGGAGCTTAGCCGTCGTTCCTGCGTAGAGGGCGTTTCCGTAGTCCAGCCTGCTGGTGACGAGGGCCTGGGTGACTGTTTTTCTTGTTTCGGTGGGGATCCACTTGAAGATCCTGCGGAGCATTCGGAGGATGTTGAAGCAGGATGAGGAAACGGCGTTGACCTGCTTAGTCATGGAGTGGGTGGGGTCAAATGTATCATTGTCTTCCCGAACCACATAAGACTTTTCGCATTGCAATCGAAACTTCCTATTCACACCCTCTATTTTTTTTTTTTTTTGAAGAGTACAAATTTATTTTCTGTTCATCAAAAGTGCCTGTCATCTGCCACTGCAACTTCGGAATTGTCCCTCGTATATTTGTGCCATAATGTACTAAACATAATATGGCCAAGGCCATGTTTGACATACATCTCGAAGTTTGGGGTGCCTTCTGGAGGCGCAGGCTGACTCTCTTCCAATCGAGCATCAGTAGAACAACAATGACAACTCACACAACATAGGGGCATATTCTCAAGGATCTATCGCCGAGTTAACGGCACTTTATCTCAGCCAAAGTCGCGATAAAATTATCGCCCTATTCACAAGCTGGTGCAAACAGCCGATAGCACCAGTTTACCTGCGATGGCATCCGCAAAAAACATCGCCACAGATGAGCCCGGCAGCTATCGCTAATGAGATGCAGAGTAGGCGTTCCCGAGCAAATATCCGCGACAACACCACAACGCTAAATTCTCAACGACCAGCCAGATCGGCGATAAGAACACAAAACAGGTGATACGGCGCGTTATCAGCAGGAAATTAACTCCTGCTCTGACCTGATGCAAAGTCGGACGACAACCTGCACCAGAAAAGGGAGCCCAGCCCACAGCCACACCTGAAGAACAACAGACGCCATGGAGCTACTCATCATGCAGCTCGGAGCCCCAACAGGGCCACAACACTCACCGCCACCACACCCAGGCCCGCCACCCCCCCCGGAACCCTCCCGGACCACCACGGAGGCAGCGCAGACAAAGACAGCGGACCTTCAGGAAACGCACCAGCCTCACAGACTTGACACCAGAGAATGTCATTGCCCACTACAGACTCAAAAGGTCAACCATCCTCCGCATCCTGACCACCATTGCCCACAGGCTGACGGTACCAACACAGCGGACAACCAACATCCCACCTCAGACAAAGCTGCTGGCTGTGCTGCACCTGTTGGCCTCTGGGACATTCCAACCAACAACCGCCAGAGTCGGAGGAGTCTCACAGCCAGCCCTATCCAAGTTCCTCAAACCTGTCCTGGATGCCATCATCAGCTTGGTACCCCAGTACCTATACTTCCCCCTCACTGCGCAGGAACAGCTGGAGACCAAGCAAGGCTTCTACGCCATAGCTGGCTTCCCGCACGTGTTGGGGGCAATTGACTGCACACATGTCCTACTTGTGCCCCCTGCCGACACTGCACACAATTACCGCAACAGAAAGCACACGCATTCCATCAATGTGCAGGCAATAGTGGACCACCGGGGACTCTTCACCAATGTCGTCGCCAACTACCCAGGCAGTGTGCATGATTCATACATCTTCCGACAGTCCATCATCAACCGGCGCTTCCAGGATGGCACCTACGGAAATGCAGTGCTCGTTGGTAAGTACCAAATGAAAACACCACACACCTCAACTCCACAATCATGCAACTCACAACTCTGGGAATGCACACATTACAAACTCACATACAACATGCCCACCCACCATACATGACAGCACAACGTACTGCGGAAACCTGGGCTAGCCATGTACATGAGCCATCAACGGCATGGCACCTCAGCCACACAATAGCAGTATGTGGGGAGAGGTGGGAACCAGGCATGTGCGAAGGAGGCAAGTGACCCACGAATGAGAATGCACACAATGCCAAGTGTGGCGTTGAAGTGCTGGACAGACTGCAGTATGCAGACCACAGACATATCCATGTCAGCATATACTGCTGGTGGTGGTAGTGTTGTGCACAGTGGACGCAACCATGTCACCCCAGCCAGTGGGGAAGGTCTCGAAAATGTAGCTTGTTACGTCCCCCTGTAAGCGTGTGCGGAGTGGGCTTGCCCGGCATATGCCAGGCTAGCGTAGGGGTGTGAATAAAAAGCACGTAGCCCTGGGCGTGGTTCTCATCCGGAATGGCCAACGTGGCTGCCAGGGCGGCGCCTCTCACCCCACCATGAGGCCGACGCCGTGTGCGGCGGTGCCTGCGATCCTGTGCGCCTGCCGCAGCCCGGGCCGCTGGTCCCCGAACCAGTCTTGTCCGCCCCTGCGCATCCAGGCCTCACTGCTCACCTGCCGACACCGGCGTGTCTCCAAGAGGACCCACCACGTGCCGGTGCTAGCTCCAAGCCAGAGGCCCTTGACCTTGGCACCCTCCTCAGACCATCACGGCCTCCGCGAGCAAGGCTCGCAGTACTCCTTTCTCGTTGACGTGCTCCACCGGCATACACAGCGGACAAGTAGGTCACACATTTGGAACTGAGTCTTGATTACACAATGGCAGAGTACATATATTAATGCAGAGTTTAAATCAGTATACTCCCTTTGATGTGGTGCCACCAACTCTGTGCATAGCATTCCAACCACACGTGTCTGTGGGCCCTTGCTGACCGCTGCCTCCGGCCTACACTGCGGTCCAGCAGGCCTCACACCAATCCAATACAGTCCGTAACAGGCAGGACACGGCATTGTTGCTGGCTAAACACCCGCTCAGCTCTGGTGCCTCCACCTCCGTCAACCAGGAATCTTCTCCACATGCCATTTCAACGCCGTGTGTTAGAGATCCAGGAGGAGCTGGCTGCACTGCAGTTGCCCCGCGCTGACCGCTGCCTCCGGCACCCACTGCGGTCGAATAGGACACACAATTGGAACTGAGTCTTGATTTGTTCATTGCAGACTTTATATCATTGTACAGGCCTCATCGCAGATAGCATCCCCTTCCGGCTCTGGTGCCACGGGAGTCATGGACACTCTCTGGTTGAACTCTGGTGGCGTCTGAGTCTATGGCCTGGGGGTTGTCTGCATCATCATGTAGCTGATACTGACATTGTGGGAAAAAGGAGACTGTAGCATTCAACTCCTCCATATTGCCTGTTTCTGCTTGCTTCTGCCCTCTGCATCATGCCCTGGATGGACACCTTCCACTGTCCCCCTGTAACACTCCGCGACATTCTCCTTGGACATCAACGAGGACCTGCTCAGCTCTCGTGGCCCTACCTCAGTGCATCGCAAGTCACCGTCCTGTGGCGGTGTGCCTGTGCCGGCCGCTGTGCATCCGGGGCCACCAACTCTGTGCAGCTCAAGTCATGGACCCTTGCTGTTTGTACTTTGAACTTCTGATTGTCTGATCACTGTTATAGTTGTTGCCAGCACCAACCAACCCCTGAGGGGTGGCTTACACTACCCAACACCCATCCAGCACAGGCGTCACTGGACGTGTGACCCTGGCAATAAAAGGTGCCGGGCGCACGTGCCCGTAGCCAGTTCCACGGATTATCTCAGTGTGTCCTGTGTGGTCATTATGTATGCATGAGGGCCCCAGGCCATACCACATTACATTGTGCTTTGTACAGCGGGCGCAACCTTGTCACCTCAGGCAGTGGGGTAGACCTGGGACATGTAGCTGTGTCGGACCCCCCTGTGAGCGTGGGGGAGTGGACCGGCGTACGGCAGTACGGCGTAGGGGTGTGGTCATTCAACACGTGGCTCTGGGCGTGGTTAAGTTTAGGCCTTGCCAAGGAAGTAACTAATGCATGTGTCTCAGGTGTAGTGTCGGCGCCACCTGTCACGCAATATACAATGTTGCTATGTAGCATGCACCCGGAGTACGGGCTCGGCCGAGGGGTAAATGAGGGTGCGCAGGCCCGCTCGGGGTCAGGGATCAGACATGCCAACTGTTGTGTGTGTCGCTATTTCCGCAGCATAAGCCAAAGGGCTACCCTCAACCGCATGGCGAGTTCAGCCAGGCATGAACTCTACATCTGTGTCCGCCTTGTCCTTACCGTAGGCCTACACACACGTGTCCGTCCACCTTCAGCGCACAACATCACTGTGTCGTTGTCAGGCTTGTGGATATGCGCAGACAGGCATGACAATAGTGTGCAAGTGATGCAACCGCGCTGCGCACACTGGTGAATATGCTCGGGGGAGGGAGGCGTGGCATTGAGGCTACGTAATACACATTGATGCCGCTCATTTGCAACAAGCAGTACATGTCATGCAGGAATCACAAAGTCACACATATCACACACCAATGAACCAGTGAGCCTGCCAACACATCATGCAAAACCAACTATTGACTCATGTCTCTCTGCACTGTCACAGGTGACCAAGGATGTGCACTCTGCCCTTGGATGATGACACCCCTCCGAGCCCCGAACACACAGGCCCAGAGGCAGTACAATGCGGCCCACAAACGCACCAGGGGCATCGTGGAACAAACATTTGGCGTATTGAAGTCACGTTTCAGGTGCCTGGACGTCACAGGTGGAAGGCTCCTGTACAGCCCAGACATCGTGTGCAAGATGATCGTTGCATGTTGTGTGTTGCACAACATATGTGTACGCAGCAAGGCACCATGGATACAAGTGCCAAATGCACGGGACGATGATGATGAAAATGAGGCAGGTGGACCACACCCCACTGCAGCCGCAGCAGGAATAGCCCGTAGGAACACCATCATTGACAATTTCTTCACATGAGCACGTCACATTGTGACAGTCCTTGGCAGTAATGGGACAGTACAAAATGGGCACAGCATGTGCAAATAAATGCATTCAAAAAACACATTCCCTGAGTGCATGTCACTCATCTGTACAGGCTGAAAGCAGATCCTTCACCACTGGAAGGGCAACTCATGTAAGCACTCCGACGCGAAAACTTCGCTTTGAGAAATTAAATCTCCATTAATTGTGTTTCATTATGATTTATTTAGAACATGTTTCATTCGTGAAACTCATCCAATCGTTTGTTCAAAACTGTATGGTTTCAGTCTTCAATATAGTACTTCTGCTACAATATTGTACATCCAATGCTGATTCACAGGACTTTAAATTCAAATCCCCGATGCATTTCGGGACCAGCCCTTCTTCAGGGGGTTCTCCCAGTAAACAAAATAAGGACTCTTACAGATCCAAGAACTGAATGCGTCAAAACAAGGAAAAATCTACTAAGACTACGTATCTAAGGGAAAATAAATCACTTATGCGCGCTGTGTTCGCAAAAAGTCGTGAAGAATGACTAGCAAGTGAGACCTTTATAGAAAAGAGGTGATGTACCCACGCGTGTAACTTATAATGTGCTCTAACTGTTAGCGACATTAAATAGGGTGTGATCTATCCGCAAAGTAACTGAGTGGTAACCGGCGTTCTCAAAAACGTGCCTTAGATCAACATGCCTCCAATTCAAGTGTACGGCCAATTATGAAAAACCGTATTCAGAACAGTGCCTAAAATAAATGTTAACCCGAGTTACACTGTGCTCCGTTAAAAATAACATTAACAACCACAGGGGCAACCCTATAGACCTGAACCAGGGGCAATCAGTGTTTAATCCAAACAACGGTCCAAGATATTGAAAAAATTCAATTTTTCACAGACAAATAACAATACAATTGTACATAGAGAGAGGACTAAAAATCAAAAATCAAAAAAACCGAAAAAGGCCCTTATAAGAAATATCGTAAGAAAAATATACAAAATTTATTCAATATAAAAACAAATTATTCACATTACACTCAGAAGTATTAGTTGGTACATATAACAATTATTATACAATACAATACCAAACAAGTGGCAAACAAAAAAGTCACATAAAAGAAATTTTTCAGAACAACACTGAAACGACAAAAACAGAACAATGTGTCCTTCATTACTAGCGGCCACAATTGCGTCGACGGCGTTCGACCTTTGTCATGAATACATGGTCATCATCAGGACATAAATTTTGCTGAGCATCCAAGAAAAAATCTAAAATGCAAAGATAATTTATAAATAAATATGAATTTATAAAATTCCATATTTCTAAAAGGGCAGAAAAAAGATTAGAAATCCAAAAATAGGATTATATTAGACAGCAATCCCAGAAAGTAAAAGGACCCAATAGAATCTCAATAGCCTTGAAACAAAACAACACACCAATGTGCCAGAATAATTAAACTGTCAGTGAAGAAAAAGAGAAGGAAAGGTGGTAACCAACTGTCCCAAAGTTGTAATAAGGAAGTGTAACATAACTTCCACTTACTTCAAGTCACACGATGAAGATGTGTGACAAATACCAACAGGTTGACATATCACCAATGCCAAATGAAAACTAAAATCAAAAACCAAACCGTGGAGTCAATCGAACAGACCACTCCAATATGTAATTGAAGCCAAATTATAACCCAAATAAACTTACGTCTTCAGTCAATGATGCGAGATTGAAAGTAAATCCTTCATGAAATACTTTTCATAAATTATTCTTGTGTTGCCCCAGTGGCTGCATAAATAAATTGGCACGATTAACCACGGGCAAGGAGAACCAATCTCCTTTATATCTCACTCACACGTAGTGGCTAAAAGTAAAGGATATAAGGGTAAATAACCGCTCCCTACTTTTTTAAAGACAAATAAAACTCTGACGTACTTTTTTACGGACACTGAAAGTCAACACTGAACTAGAAACAAACATTATATTAGTTTACACTATTTTCAAACTTTCATGCGGTCTATAATTACTCAGACCGCAATGAAAAAACCCCCCAGGGCAGTCTAGAAAGAATACTCTAAGCGCAAATGGAAACAAACTTTGGACCCAGTATAGTTAATGACTTGACAATATTATAACACCACATTGCCGGTTCCCAAAGTCCCAAGCGGTCTATAATTGCTCTATCAGGAATACACCTCTATCGGCATACTCAACAAGAGACCGTTCCTATTTCACTCACCAGATAACGTCACCCACTCGACATCAGAGTACGGAAGCAGCAATAGCCTCACCGTACCTGTTTTAAATACAGCAAAACCCGGAAGTAATCATTAGAGGGCAGATAGAGAGAAAGGACTCACCGGTGCTAACCCGTCCCGCGCCATCCAAGATGGACGGGTTAGCACCGGTGAGTCCTTTCTCTCTATCTGCCCTCTAATGATTACTTCCGAGTTTTGCTGTATTTAAAACAGGTACGGTGAGGCTATTGCTGCTTCCGTACTCTGATGTCGAGTGGGTGACGTTATCTGGTGAGTGAAATAGGAACGATCTCTTGTTGAGTATGCCGATAGAGGTGTATTCCTGATAGAGCAATTATAGACCGCTTGGGACTTTGGGAACCGGCAATGTGGTGTTATAATATTGTCAAGTCATTAACTATACTGGGTCCAAAGTTTGTTTCCATTTGCGCTTAGAGTATTCTTTCTAGACTGCCCTGGGGTTATTTCATTGCGGTCTGAGTAATTATAGACCGCATGAAAGTTTGAAAATAGTGTAAACTAATATAATGTTTGTTTCTAGTTCAGTGTTGACTTTCAGTGTCCGTAAAAAGTACGTCAGAGTTTTATTTGTCTTTAAAAAAGTAGGGAGCGGTTATTTACCCTATATCCTTTACTTTTAGCCACTACGTGTGAGTGAGATATAAAGGAGATTGGTTCTCCTTGCCCGTGGTTAATCGTGCCAATTCATTTATGCAGCCACTGGGGCAACACAAGAATAATTTATGAAAAGTATTTCATGAAGGATTTACTTTCAATCTCGCATCATTGACTGAAGACGTAAGTTTATTTGGGTTATAATTTGGCTTCAATTACATATTGGAGTGGTCTGTTCGATTGACTCCACGGTTTGGTTTTTGATTTTAGTTTTCATTTGGCATTGGTGATATGTCAACCTGTTGGTATTTGTCACACATCTTCATCGTGTGACTTGAAGTAAGTGGAAGTTATGTTACACTTCCTTATTACAACTTTGGGACAGTTGGTTACCACCTTTCCTTCTCTTTCTTCACTGACAGTTTAATTATTCTGGCACATTGATGTGTTGTTTTGTTTCAAGGCTATTGAGATTCTATTGGGTCCTTTTACTTTCTGGGATTGCTGTCTAATATAATCCTATTTTTGGATTTCTAATCTTTTTCTGCCCTTTAGAAATATGGAATTTTATAAATTCATATTTATTTATAAATTATCTTTGCATTTTTAGATTTTTTCTTGGATGCTCAGCAAAATTTATGTCCTGATGATGACCATGTATTCATGACAAAGGTCGAAACGCCGTCGACGCAATTGTGGCCGCTAGTAATGAAGGACACATTGTTCTGTTTTGTCGTTTCAGTGTTGTTCTGAAGAATTTCTTTTATGTGACTTTTTGTTTGCCACTTGTTTGGTATTGTATTGTATAATAATTGTTATATGTACCAACTAATACTTCTGAGTGTAATGTGAATAATTTGTTTTTATATTGAATAAATTTTGTATATTTTTCTTACGATATTTCTTATAAGAGCCTTTTCGGTTTTTTTGATTTTTGATTTTTAGTCCTCTCTCTATGTACAATTGTATTGTTATTTGTCTGTGAAAAATTGAATTTTTTCAATATCTTGGACCGCCGTTAAAAATAACAGCCATCCGAAAAGAAACGGGATAGTACATCCGTACGATAATAAAACACCGGTGAGCGTGGTAATGTGCGAACATGCAAAATAACAAGATGACCGCGGTACATTAAGATGATCCCATTTACCTGTGAAAAAGGTATTCAAGATCTAGCGTGCTCCATTTACAAGCTCGCGACGATGATTCTGCTCAAACACAGTGACCCGGAAATATAATAGAAGCAGTGACCGGAAGTGAACTTCACGGGTGAAAAAAACTAAAAACTAAAACGCACTATGCCAAAACGTAAACACGGTGTGAATAGCGTGGTGCAATAAAGTTTTCTGTCTTTGGTATAATCAGTTTCCTGTAAACAAAACCCAGAAAAAGTGTGATAATGCTGTGGGGCGTAAAAAGATCATTTCTAAATAGTTCGTGCCTAAGATAGATAAAATGTATAAAAAACGTTCAAAAATGAGAGAATGTGAGCTAAGGTCTCAAAATTTAAAAAAATTATCAATGTGGTAATTGGAAAAACATTATATGAACGAAAAAGAGAGTTATACAGCGATATGTAAATACAGTATACAGTTAACATATTGCAAGATTATAAATGGCAACTAAATTCAACACGGTCATTTAACCCTTTGGGACTTATTGAATTCAATTTATGTATCCAATACAGTTCACGTTGCAAGAGGAACTTCTTATTGTCTCTGCCTTCTTTAATTGCGACTTGTTCCAAAATCAGATACCGTAATTGACTAATGTTATGATTTTGTTCAGAGAAATGCATGGCAACTGTCGATTTGGGATTCTTCAACCGTATGTTACTTTTGTGTTCAACCAAACGAGTTTTGATTTTGCGTTCAGTTTTCCCTACATAAGGTAGTCCGCACGGACATTTCAGCAGGTACACGACGTTGTTTGTATCACAAGTTGCTGTCACTTGTAGTTTGATGGGTGTACCTTGGGTAGGATGCCTCAGAGTTGTACCCTTTATTATATTGTTACAACTTCCACAATTGTGACACGGAATTGTTCCAGTGAAAACCTGTTTAGGACCAGTTTTCTGCTTTAGTAACAATTGTTGTAGATTCTCTGTTTGTTGGTAAGCAAAGATGGGAAACTGCGCAAATATGCCTTTGAAATCTGTTTCTGCCTGTAACAATGGCCAATATTTTCTAATGGTTTGCTTGATTTTGAAACTCCTAGTTGAATATTTTGACACAAATACCGTTCTTTCATCTTTGTCCTCTGTGCGATTTTTGCGTTTTAACAATTCAACCCTGTCTATTTGATTGGCTCTTTCATTAGCTTGTCGTAAAATGTCATCAGGGTATGCTCTGTGTTTGAATTTTAACAATATTTTGTCTTTATTCTCTTGGTAAAGTTCTTCTGATGATGAAATTCGCTTTGCTCGGAGTAATTGAGAATATGGGAGATGTTTTTTCAAACTCATTTGATGAAAGCTGGAAAAGTGTAAAAAATTGTTTCGATCTGTTTGCTTGGTGAACACAGACGTAATTATTTTGTGATCTTGTATCTGAACGTCAACATCTAAGAAAGGAATTCTTTTGCTATCCAAGGTGTGTGTAAATTGGATACGTTCGTCTATGATGTTAATCTCTCCAATAGCCTGAAGAAGTTCAGTCTCTGTTCCTTTCCAAATTAAAAATATATCATCCATGTACCTGTAGTAGGTGATCAGGTTCTCTTGCCAGGTAAATTTAGACAAAATGTGTTCAAGCTCGAATTGATGCATGAAAAGGTTTGCGTACGCAGGGGCAGCGCAATTTCCCATAGATGTACCAGATAGTTGGGTGTAAAATTGATTCTGCCAGGTAAAATAGCTATGATATAAAGTGAAATGCATAAGTTCAAGCAAAAATACTTTCAGGTCTTCGCTTTTCTCGCTTTCAAGAAGAAAAAATTCCATCGCCTGTAAACCCAAGTCATGTGGAATAGAAGTGTATAAAGATTTAACATCGATGGTACACAAGATGTATTCAATATCCTTGTTCAACGCGATGTTCCCCAGTTTGACTAAGAAATCAGTAGTGTCCTGCAAGTATGTTGACATCTTTTGAACGCTAGGCTGTAAGTGTCGATCAATGTATTTACCAATGGGTTCGTGTATTGAATTCCGAGTACTCACTATGGGTCTGAATGGAGGCTTTTCTACGTTCTTGTGAATTTTCGGAATCATATATAGGTAGGGTGTACTGGGATTTTCTTTGGTTAGAAATTTCTTGTCCCGTTCGTTTATTGTTCCCATATTTAATGCTTTATCAATGATTGTAGATAACACCCTTGTGTATTCTTGAGTGGGATTAAAATTCAACTCCATGTAGATATTTTTGTCTGCAACATGAGCTTGGACGCCCTCCAGATGGGATTTTGTATCTAGAATGACTAGTGCTCCACCTTTATCAGCCTTACAGCATGTAATGTTGTTGTTATTTGCCAAATTAGATATGGCTCTCCGCTCTTTCAATGTTAAGTTGTGTCTTTTGGTCATACTAGTTTTGAATATGTTTTGAAATTCTTTCTGTACAACCGTCTCAAATGAATCCAGAACTTTGTGACTTACCGGCGCCTGGAATGTACTTTTGGGTTTCAACTCCAATAATGTCCCTTGTTCTTCAGGTGCTTTAGATACTAACACATTCCTAAAAAAATGTTTCAAACGTAGAGTTCTCATAAATTTGAACAAACAAATCTGAGTATCTAATTCATTAGACCCATGTGTGGTAACATAGGATAAACCTTTTTGTAAAGTTTGAGTTTGAAAGGTGGATAATTCAATTTGGGAAATGTTTATTACTAAGTTTTCTGACTCCTGGTTGATTTGGCTACAGGCAGATCTGTGTCAATCACGGTTTGTCCTCCTGGTTCGGCGAGTGTACCTCCGCCTCTCCCTAAAAAAGGAACCATGGCGACATTACCTATGTTAGAAGTTGAAGGTCTGTTATCTCTCTCAAAATTGGTTTTTCTAGGCGGTAGCCCTCTTAGCTGTGTTCTTGGTTGTGATTCATCCGACGAGGATGTTTCTTCGCTAGATCGGTTGCCAAATTGTTGCTGTTGTCTTCGGGAAGCATATACTTCTGCCCAACTATACACCTCCCCTAATTTATAATCTACCGTATCACGCTTGAATTTACGCAGTTTTCTCTCATTAATTTCTGTGGTGTATTTGTCAAGCTCTGAATTGATGTCTTCGAGAGTTTTATTACACTCTTCTGCTGTTAATTTATCGTTGATTTCTGATTTCAGTTGAGTAACTTCTCTCTCAAGTTCCTCCAAAGCTCTAGATAATTCTTCCACAATTAACAATATCAAATCGAGTGAACATTTGTTTAAAATTCCGTACCATCTTTCAGTAAAACGTGCGTTGTTTTTACATAAGGTGGGTTTCAGAGGTATCCTCAGACCTCTAGGTATCCTTTGAACTTTGTGGTAACGTATCAATGTACTAGCGTGAAGTCACTGGTTAATCTCTCTTTTTGCTGCGAATAGTAGTTGCTTAATGTTTGACTTTATGGATCCTGTACTTGAAGAGACACATTCTGGTTCTTGGATCAGTGAGTATATGCGATTTGTGTCTTCTAGTGTAAAACCAAATGTGTCAGCTTTGTTTCCAGTAATGTTTGCGATATCTTCGTAAGACATTCTTCTGTTGGGTGCGACTGTTGTGATCAGAGGGGATAATGCATCAAAAATAAAGACAGTCGCACTCCTTTCTTCTCAAATTGTAAATTATTAATTCAAAATTCACATGGTATGGGTGCTATAGAGTATCACCTCCTGACCTTGAGGTGTAACGTTAGACTGAAAGCAGATCCTTCACCACTGGAAGGGCAACTCATGTAAGCACTCCGACGCGAAAACTTTGCTTTGAGA
The DNA here is from genome assembly GCA_963921515.1 of Calotriton arnoldi. Classification (NCBI taxonomy): domain Eukaryota; kingdom Metazoa; phylum Chordata; class Amphibia; order Caudata; family Salamandridae; genus Calotriton; species Calotriton arnoldi. Next base: position 293,003 of record CAWUFW010001104.1, read on the forward strand.
AATTAAATCTCCATTAATTGTGTTTCATTATGATTTATTTAGAACATGTTTCATTCGTGAAACTCATCCAATCGTTTGTTCAAAACTGTATGGTTTCAGTCTTCAATATAGTACTTCTGCTACAATATTGTACATCCAATGCTGATTCACAGGACTTTAAATTCAAATCCCCGATGCATTTCGGGACCAGCCCTTCTTCAGGGGTTCTCCCTGTAAACAAAATAAGGACTCTTACAGATCCAAGAACTGAATGCGTCAAAACAAGGAAAAATCTACTAAGACTACGTATCTAAGGGAAAATAAATCACTTATGCGCGCTGTGTTCGCAAAAGTCGTGAAGAATGACTAGCAAGTGAGACCTTTATAGAAAAGAGGTGATGTACCCACGCGTGTAACTTATAATGTGCTCTAACTGTTAGCGACGTTAAATAGGGTGTGAACTATCCGCAAAGTAACTGAGTGGTAACCGGCGTTCTCAAAAACGTGCCTTAGATCAACATGCCTCTAATTCAAGTGTACGGCCAATTATGAAAAACCGTATTCAGAACAGTGCCTAAAATAAATGTTAACCCGAGTTACACTGTGCTCCGTTAAAAATAACAGCCATCCGAAAAGAAACGGGATAGTACATCCGTACGATAATAAAACACCGGTGAGCGTGGTAATGTGCGAACATGCAAAATAACAAGATGACCGCGGTACATTAAGATGATCCCATTTACCTGTGAAAAAGGTATTCAAGATCTAGCGTGCTCCATTTACAAGCTCGCGACGATGATTCTGCTCAAACACAGTGACCCGGAAATATAATAGAAGCAGTGACCGGAAGTGAACTTCACGGGTGAAAAAAACTAAAAACTAAAAACGGACTATGCCAAAACGTAAACACGGTGTGAATAGCGTGGTGCAATAAAGTTTTCTGTCTTTGGTATAATCAGTTTCCTGTAAACAAAACCCAGAAAAAGTGTGATAATGCCGTGGGGCGTAAAAATATCATTTCTAAATAGTTTGTGCCTAAGATAGATGAAATGTATAAAAAACGTTCAAAAATGAGAGAATGTGAGCTAAAATCTCAAAATTTAAAAAAATTATCAATGTGGTAATTGGAAAAACATTATACGAACGAAAAGAGAGTTATACAGCGATATGTAAATACAGTATACAGTTAACATATTGCAAGATTATAAATAGCAACTAAATTCAACACGGTCATTTAACCCTTTGGGACTTATTGAATTCAATTTATGTATCCAATACAGTTCACGTTGCAAGAGGAACTTCTTATTGTCTCTGCCTTCTTTAATTGCGACTTGTTCCAAAATCAGATACCGTAATTGACTAATGTTATGATTTTGTTCAGAGAAATGCATGGCAACTGTCGATTTGGGATTCTTCAACCGTATGTTACTTTTGTGTTCAACCAAACGAGTTTTGATTTTGCGTTCAGTTTTCCCTACATAAGGTAGTCCGCACGGACATTTCAGCAGGTACACGACGTTGTTTGTATCACAAGTTGCTGTCACTTGTACAGGCACATCACTCAGACAAGTGTGAGTGCGACATGTATTGCTGACAATTTTATGATTTGTTCATGGATGGTGGGTGTGTCACCTCTGTGCAGAGAGGCTGTTTAGGGTGTCACGTATTCGAACTGCCAGTTCTGTGTGTCGCAGTTAGTAGGGAATCCCACTCTTCGGCGTTTCACATGTGTCCAAATTCATTCCATTTTGGCTGCCATTTGTGTCCTACAGGTGACAACAGGGCTCCTGATATGTACCACCATGATGCAGGGATGTCCCCTGTGATTCAAGTCCCACAACATGGGCAACATGTATGTAAGCGGGAGTCACTGCCCCTACATTCGTCCACGCTTTCATAATTGATTGATCATGGTCATGACACGTCTGTGTGCAGGAGGGGTTGCTTGTCCCTCTGCAATGTGAGGGGGAGATGCGGTTTCACTGTGTGTTACATGCATGTTTCAGCATTGGCGCAGTTTACATGCAGACTGCATGTCAATGTACATTGTGACTGTGAGGAGATGCCTATTTGATGCGGGACAATGGTCATTTGTTCTACGTCACGGATGTGGGGTTGTGCTCGCACATTGTCATCTCACCGTTTTTTTACTCTGGTTTTATGTGCATTTTCCCGCATGACGCGTGGGAATTGCAGGGCTCTCGCTGGTTATCGCTGATTTTTGTATCGCGATTGGCCTCATCGCTACTATTTTCGCGTTCGTGTTTCGTGTTTTTCCTGCGTCGCGTTAGTTTTAACACGTTCATTTGATGCGTTATCGTGGGACTATAGCATGGGGCCACCGTGTTGTGAATACCACGTTAACACGAAGTTGTTTTCCCGTGATAGACTGCGATGTGAAGAGTTGCGTTAAGCTAATTTTGCGGTAGTTATCACACGTTCTTGAGAATATGCCCCATAGTTTGCTAAAGCAAGGCATTTTAAAACGAAAACGTTTTCACTATTTATGCCAAGCAGATATTTGCAAATATCCTACCAAAGTTGGTCTTCAGACCTCACCAAATCCGGATCAAAGCAATACCATGTTCACAAAGAACTCAAACAAATTCAAGCGCTTGTCCAAAACGATCCTCAGACCGTACCAAACACAAACCAAAGTGGTACCACAAACCAAAAGCCGGCTAACCCCAGGCATTCTCAAAAGTGAACCAGATTTGTTGCGTTGCCTGGCAAAGTGTTCACAAACACTTTGTATCCAAATCGGTCCTTAGACCGTGCCAAACACAAACCAAAATGGCGCCATAGTCACAAAGAACCAAAGCAAACTCACCTGGTGCACACAGGTCAAACAAAGTTATTCTCCACTGCCGACTCTTCGGACCAAACGGTCAGATCCAAGGGTTTCGCCGTTCAGGACTCCAGCCAGGATGACCACTGGCCGAGGCACCACCCGGTCAGACAGACAGGGCAGCTGCGAGTACTAGACTCTCTCCTGCAGGGATCCCCGGTCCGCCCGTCCGACCCGACGTGGCCCCGTCCCCCTCACCCGTCCGCGGACAAGGAAGGGTCACTCACCTGATGGGGTCCCTGTTCGGGCACCAACTGAAGGAAGTGACTCGTTTAGGGCCTCTCGGGTCACTGGCGACCACCTCTCAGCCTTCCAAACAAATGAAGAGTCGGTCAGACAGTAGAGAATACAAACCAAAGTTTTTTTATTAGTATACGCTCGAGCGGAGTCCGGTCTGACCAGCCTCCTCAGATTGCGCCAGAGGGACTGACTCCCAATCACATGGTAAAGTCAGATATACATTTCCAACACCCCTAGAGACCCACCAAGACTGGAATTTTCCAGCCTGGTCACTGATGAACAATGGAGGTACAGAAGGATGGGCTATCATCCTGAGACAGGGTACACGCTATCTTAGTTTCAAGGTTACTTTGCCCGTGCTCATCTCTCTGAGAGTGGGAGCAGGTCTACCTACTGGGAAAGGCATGCAGTTGCAGAATGATCTATTCATTAGTGCAGCGAAGCTCGACATTGAATAATAAAGAGAAACAATCGGGCTGCTCTCTACTGAGGCAGACAATATGAGACAGAAGCTTAATTTCGATCATGGTACAAAATGGCGGCTGGATACAAAATGGTGCTGCAAATGCTAACCTAACTAGCACAATGCTAGAAGGAGTCAGCTAGACGCATTTTCAGTCCAACAGGGAAGAGTTGGCGCTAGCTATGCATGATCTCCAGTATGGAAAGGCGCTTGGGCCCAAAGGCCTCTCAATTGAATTATATAAGGAAATGGTTGATAAAAAATGGGCAGACCACATGCTACCCATGTTGCATGCTGCGCAAGAGGAAGCCACTCTGCCTGAGGACCAGAGGATCACCACAATTGTAGTTAGTCACAAAAATGGCAGGCTGCCGACTGATTGTGGATCGTATAGGCCCATCTCTTTATTGAATGTGGAAGCCAAGGTGCTGTCAAAGGCCTTGGCAACTAGTCCACGCAAGGTCATCACTTCAGTGATCCAGCCTAACCAATCAGGCTTCATGCCCCATAGGAGCACACGTCTCAACTGGTGACATATTTATGGGGTGCTGCACATGACCAGACTGCTGCACGCCGAACAGGCAACACTTATGGCCCTAGATGATGGGATTGCATTCAACAGCAACGAGTGGAACTACATCTTTGCAGTTCTGGCGAGAATGGGCTTTGGGCAAAATTTTGGGCTTGGGTGAAACTCTTATATCAGGGCCCGTGTTCTAGGGTGAAGGTCAATTGCATGATTTCCTGGGTCTTTGGCCTGCAGACGGGCACAAGGCAGGGGTGTCCCCTACCTCCAATGATATTTGCACTGGAGCTTGAGCCGCTGGCGACGTGGATCCACCAAGATTCACTTATACAAGGAATGGGTGGGGACGGGAAGAGCGCATCTCCCTGTATGTGGATGATGTGTTGCTTTATATTACTCAGCCCACTCTATCCATTGCTAGAATATTGCAAATTTTTTACATATTTGAGGACCACTCGGGATATCGAATAAATTGGTCCAAATCATTGATCTTTCCCCTGGCGGGTGGGAAGTCTAGGATCCTCTCCTTTTGTACAATGCCCTTGGCACTGGATGGGTTCCAATATCTTGAGATTTACATTACTCATGATCCTAATGAATTTCTTCGTAGGAATCTGTTCTCGCAACTTGATAGCTTCCGTAGGGACTGATAACATTGGAGGACTCTTCCACTATCATTAATTGGCAGAGCTGCCCTATAAAAAATGATGACCTTCCCCCACCTCCTATATGTACTTCAAAATACATCTTTTAAGATCCCTTCCAGAGTTCTTACGTAAAATAGATCATGAAGCCTGCCTTTTGATATAGAATGGCAGTAGCTCGCGAATTGCACTGAGCAAGCTCCAAAGAGGAGCGTACGATGGAGGACTGGCGGTTCCAGACATACTTAAGTATTACTGGGCTGCTCAATTGGTGGCAGTCAGTGACTGGGTATTTACTAATCGTAGCGAACGTCTTACTGAGTAGATAGAGATACTATGCGTCTCAGGGGTCATGGGGCAGTCCTATACCAATGAGAAAGGGTACAAGGCCTCCCGTTAAATACCCAGAGGGTGGTCTGTGTATGGAGGAGGCCACCAACTATGTGTGCAGGGGGAGCAAGCTCACTAACAAAACCCCACTGTGGAACAGTGCCCTACTGCAAAAGGTGGACGACCTAAAAGGTTTTTCAAAATGGGCCTTGATCGGTATAGAAAGCTTGGGAGACATCTGACGGGGGCAAGCAATAGTTGGGTTTGAGGTCCTGCAACAGGATTATGAATTGAGAGAAACTGAGCGGTATAGGTACTTACAGATTGGGCGTGCCCTTAGGATACAAATAGTTGAGGGAGAACAACTGCCGGAGATGACGCCACTTGAAAAATATCTTCTCATGGAGACCCTTAGCCTATAAAGCCATCTCTATAATCTGCAAAAAGCTAATCAATAATTCCCCTGACCCTATAGTGGCATTGAGAGAGGCCTGGGTGATTTGAAATTATGACGACTGGACAGAAGCCCTCCAAAGCCCGCCAAAGCCCGCGAGAGGTAGCAATTCATACCCATTTTCGACTGGGGAAGCTGAGAATTCAATGCATATCATACTACTCTAGAGTTCTGCTTCAGAAGATAGGAAAGGGGGACTCTGCTCCCTGTTTGAGAGGGTGTGGGCAAGAAGGCACATTCTTTCACATCCTTTGGGAGTGTCCAATCATACAGCTCTACTGGGGAGAAGTAACTTGGAGAATGTCTTGGGTATTAACTTTGGAGGTTCCCCTGGAGGCGAAATGGCTCCTTTTGACTATAAAAGGGTAGGTGGCCTGGCCAAAATATCAAAAGATCTGGCTGGTGGTTGCAGCAGGGGTGGCTAAACGTAATATTGCACGGACCTGGGGAGAAGCAACTCTCCCTTGGATAGAAGACTAGGAGTCCGACTTAGACTGGTGCCAACGCGCTGTGCGAGTGGTCTTTCAAAACAGGGGCTGCCCAAAGAATTGGGAAAAAGTGTGGGACAACTGGTGCAGCTTTCGAGGGTGCTGAATATGGGGGGTGGAGCTAGGAAGGGGAGAATGGACATTGTTGCCTGGAAGTCTATTAACTCTGTATACTACAATTTCAAATGTATAATCGGTTTACATTTGCATTTTCTGCTTTAACCGAAATGTACACTGAATGCTCGCTTTCATGTCAGTTCTGTACCTACTGTATGCTGGGCGATGTTTCAATAAAAAGAGTTTAAAAAAGTAATATGGAGTTATTAGGTAAGATGTTTATAACAACATTATAAGACATGAGGTGTTTGAGACGCTGAAATGCGTCAAGTGTTTTTGATGCGATGCATGGTGCCAATGTCTTTGCTTTATAATATCAAATAAACAAGCATTTACCAACGTCTTTGGAGTGCATGTTCCTCTCTCTGAAACATTGGAGGGCAGTGTTCTTTGACAGAATACCTGCTCCTCACCCAGATGCGCATTGCTGCCGAAAGGGCTTGGGGAGACGAGGACGGTTGTGGTGCTTGACATATAAAGATAGATAGATAGATAGATAGATAGATAGATAGATAGATAGATAGATAGATAGATAGATAGATAGATAGATAGATAGATAGATAGATAGATAGATAGATAGATAGATAGATAGATAGATAGATAGATAGATAGATAGATAGATAGATAGATAGATAGATAGATAGATAGATGTTATGGGTAGTTCCAAAGTTTAGGTGGAGAGCAGCGCCTGTGTAGAGCACCCCGCAACACTAGAAATACTCTGAAAATGCTCACCTCAAATGTCTGTTTTTCTACCAAAGTTTCTAAGCATGGGGTTGCACAGTGCCGTACATGCTGAGCTAGAAAGGGACAAAGTCTTCTGACTTTTCTACAGCAAAGTCTTGACTTTGTAAAGGCATTTTGTATAGATGTTTTTAAGGAATGGGAAACCGCATGCATGTGTGATTTCTGCAGGTATTGTTTGTGGCAATATGAGGTAAATCGGCCCACCAGAAGATAAAATAGGCCCATAAATAGCCACAAAACGGCCCACACACTCACATGTCAGACCAGACATTCTGTTACAGACTCTGCCTTCACGTTTTCATCGACTCCCTCAACTTTGCAACATTTATGCCAACCCCCTCCTCTTTGTAGCACTGTCCCTCTGCTGTTCTCAACAATAGACGCCCGGGTAGCTAGCTGTAACTATGACCTTTAGTGGCTCTGAGGAAACTGTCAGGGGAGGCAGTGAGGGAGGAAGGTGCTTCACTTGTTACATTTGTTATACTTTGTTTCTGAAACTCAATAAAAATCTATTAAAACATAAAATGGATGCCCTACTATTTGAATATAGAAGCTCACAAGGGTTTCCAATTGCAACTGTATCCCATGCGCACATCTAGGAGTCTAGGAAACTATATATGAAGTTGAGGTTGGGGGGGGGAGGTGGAGGAGAGTGTTTGCTACATAGTGTCGGAGAGTTGTTTACAATAAATTAACTCATGCTAAAAGGTGCTGTGGTTGTGGAGATGTTTAGGCACTTTAGTTCGTGTTGCTTTTGTCTTCGGCTACGTGAAACTAGGCTGCTGCACCTGTATAACTTAATTTCTCAGACTGATGGCTATAGTGACTTAGGAAAATGTGTTTTATTATCTGGGGCTACACCCGAGCTAGCTTTAAAAATTGTATAATGTTGTGCTCTAGTGCTGTGAAAAGCCCAAAATAAAGTTGATAAAAAATAAATTGTATAATGTTGTCTCAGGTTCTTAATGTGTGAATTTATGTTTTTTTATTATTATTGTATTTTTGGTTATTATTGTATGATTTTTAATGTGATTTTAACTCCTTTTTAATAAATCTTGAATTTGTTATACATTTGAGTATTTTATCCTTATGTGATATATGGTTGTTTCTCTGGGTTCAATTGTATGGTGTTTATGGAGGAATCTGTATATGTGATATAGCAGTGCGCAACTGGTTGTGAATCTGGTTGATTGTCTACCGGGTTGAAGGTGTATTTCTGTACATGTCCAAGAGAAATATTTTTTTATATTTACCAGTGGTACCCTGTCTCTTGGTCAGTGGGGTCGCTCCCTATTTTTCTAATAACTTAATTTCTCAGACTGATGGCTATAGTGACTTAGGAAAATGTGTTTTATTATCTGGGGCTACACCCGAGCTAGCTTTAAAAATTGTATAATGTTGTGCTCTAGTGCTGTGAAAAGCCCAAAATAAAGTTGATAAAAAATAAAGTGTATAATGTTGTGCTCTAGTGCTGTGAAAAGCCCAAAATAAAGTTAATAAAAAATAAATTGTATAATGTTGTGCTCTAGTGCTGTGAAAAGCCCAAAATAAAGTTAATAAAAAATAAATTGTATAATGTTGTGTTTAATGTGATATTATTACAAAGGTTTATATTGTTAAGCTATGTAAGCTAAACAATAGGATTCCTCAAGAGGAAAAACAAACTGAAGGGATGCCAAACATGTAGTGTGTAAATTATCTAATCAGAACTCGGTTGTATCCAGAACGACAGAAATCCTGAGTTCCTGTTTAACGAAAAAAAACAAGATTCCCACAGGATTTAGATCTGATGAAAACATACAGTCGAGGTCGACCTGCTCTGGGGAACAGGAGAGAGCTTCAAAGTCATTTTAAAGGCCCAGGTTGTCGACCTCAGGTTTAGGATGGGTGCACAATCGGACTGGATCAAAATGAGAGGTGCCAAGGTGCCATGGGCCGTCGGCGTCTCGTAAGCTCATCCAATCATAGCTGAGTTTTGATGAGTGACAGCTCTCAGTTGTTTCAACTGGTGTAACACAATAAGGCCCAGATTCTCGTAGGTGTCAGGCAACGTAGAGCTGCGCTGTGTTGCGTGACAGGGAGGGTGCAGGACAGCGCCATATTCACATAGAAGTTGCTCCCTCCTCCCCTCGCCCTAGTGCCGGTGCTGTTTTCAGCCGCCGAGCACCATGCACACACCTTAGCGCCATAGCGGTAGAGTGTGTGCATGAGTCTAGAATAGGTTTTGTAAAGGAAGGATACCCTTCCTGTACAAAATTCTATGCTTAAACAAGTTTAAAAGCTTTTCCTACATTGCATGTGTGCTGCACAGTGCAGTGCACATGCAAGTCGGAAAAGCACGGAGAAATGAAAACATTTCTCTGTTTAATGGCTGCTTTTCTGCTGAATTAATTTTTGGCACTAAACCCTTTCTACTGATATTTAAGAATTGGGTTTAGCGTCACAAAGCATGGGTGGTAGCACGGGTACGCCCATGTAACACCCCCTTGACACAAAGTAATGCAAAGCAGCATTTCGCGCTGCTTTGCGTTATTTTTCCATACAAACCAACCCAAATACCAATTTGTGCTGGTTTGTGGATTCCAAAAAATGTTTAGCATCGGTTTAGCTTTACAAATGTAATGCTAATCCGGCGCTAAACCTTTGAAATTCTGGTCCTAAGGCTGGAGCCATATGACAGGCATGCAAAACCATTTCAAGGATGCTGGTAGAAGAGTGACTGACATTCGAGGCTTGGTTACTCCTAAAGACACTGTCCATTCAGATTTACAGCTGCACAAGTAACATTCGTCAATAAATAGGAAATCAAGAATCAGCTCAAAGCCGGCACGGTTTAAAGGATCCTCAACCTTGAATTCACTTCATTTTCATAAATAAATATCCACAACAGACCAGGGTTGAGCTTCTTCCAAACTCAGTCCTGACTTCCCAGACCAAGGGGGTGTCTTGATCAACGCACCTCTCTTCTGATCTGCACCCTGCATGGCCATCACAATCTAAGATGGTCACAGGGCTCTCACGCTGTCCTAGATTAGCTACTGGGCATCAGTGTGCTCTCATTTTCAATGTGAACACCCATCAAGGTTTCGTAACGCACCTCTCTGTGTTCCGTCATGCTAGAAAGGAGACATCTGCGGAGCTCTCACACAACCCCTCTGATCTGCCTTGCACCACGCACTGATATTCCATGACAGAGACATTCACCGAGCTCTCTTGATATACCTCTATGAGGACTTGCATCATGCGCTGATAGCCAGAGAGGATGAACAATGCACCTCCATTTCACTTCCAGTATTCACTTTCTGCAGGATCTTCTAATGTACAAACTTTCCGATCCAATTTGTGACACTCTAGCCAAACCAAACCTTGAAAACCATCACTCAAGAAGATATTCAGTCGTGGAGCAGTGGGCTCCCTCACAGGACTCTTGCAGCAATGAGAAAGCTCCCATTGTGTTTGCAAATCAGCAAGTCAGCCAGGCTTTGGCAGAGGGTCGCCAGCAATCCTTACAATTGGGGCTCATGGCACCTGTTAAAGACAAGGACAGGAGAAAGGCAGTTCAAAAGGAAACCACAAGCAAATAAAAAACATCCTATTGTGATGGTCATATTTAAGCCTTGGCGTAGTTCGCGAAGTAGCGCTACGCGAAGCCACGCAAAGTGCAGTTCGCACTACGCGAGCTACGCGTAGCACTACGCGAACTGCGTAGTGCACTGTTCGCAATGATTGCACAGTGCCGGATGCTTGTCCGCACTGTGCAATCATTGAAAACGGCATCTTGCACAGTGCGAGCTGTCTTTTACTGCCGCTCGAGTAGATTTTTACTCGAGCTGCAGCTTTCTCAACGCGGACTGGTAGTTTCTCATCGCGAGCGGTCGCGAGCATACGCGACCACTCGCAATGAGAAACCTGACCTCCCCGCGTTGAGAATCTCGCCGGGAGGTTTATTTTCCACGCTCGCGATCGGCAACTTGATGTTGCTGATCGCGAACGAGGAAAAAGTCTCGCCGGGATGTCATTTTGCTTGCTCGCGGTCGCCAACTTGACGTTGAGGACCGCGAGCAAGCAAAAAATGACCGCTGCACTACGCTACGCTACGCGTGTTTGCACTGTGCTACGTGCAATTCGCGTTGTGCGAAGTAGCGCAAACTACGCGAGCGCAGCGTAGTGCTTTGCCCAGGGTTAGTCATATTGACTGTGGGGTTTAGTGTGCACTGATAGTCTCCTCCCTGGTTGCTTCTGGTAAAAGAGCAAGATGGCTTCACACCACAGCAGAAGTATTGCCAGCAAAAGGCACGATTATCCCACCTATTGCTCACAATGCTCACAACCAATTGTATGATTATTTTTTCTGTGTAGTCACTAAAACATGCATACAAACACAGTGCACACGAACAGAAATAAGTCAAATCGGTAGGCAATATGAGCTAACAGATTACTAAAACTCCAATGCATGTCTGATACCTGATTCTGTACTAACTCAAAGTGTTTAATCCTGGGCAAACAGCTTCACATCTCTGTACTTGCTTGTGATTATACACTGAATTTGGGAGTACTTTCAAGTAAATCCGTCCAGAGTTAGCCTTATGAAAAATATCTTCATACAGTTCATAGAGAGTAATATTGTGCCACATATGATAATAGTTTTGATCATTTAGACAGTGAATGCCAAATGCAACCGTCTCTCTTCTCTTGAATGGCAAATTCATCCAGGCATGTAGGGACACAAAAGGTTCCCCCGCGGCTTCGGTGAGTGAGCCCTTGCCTCATGTTCACCATCACAAGTTCTGTAGGTTTTTAACTTTCCGCTTCAGTACACATGACAGTCCTGATCACTGGGCTGTTGAGGACTGATAGTGGTGGCAACCACAGATTATGGTGACCAAACATGCCTTTTTACCTGTGACCTACCAGGGAGAGTCGCCTACTGGTCTCTCCTGTATTTTTAAATTGGTATTCCAGTCCCTTGCAACTGGGCCCTTCTCTTTATCCAAGTGGGACATGGATTATCTGTTTGTTTGTTTAACTTCTGTGTGCAGAGGTTGTGTATGGAGTGTGTCTGTTACATGTGAATGCAGCTACACAGGAATCCATTTTGATTACCTGAGTCCAAGTGATACCTAAGACAGAGGTATCACTCTCCTCCTCTTAGTGGGTCAGTCTCCAGGCTGCGGAGAAGAGTAGACAGAGGGTCCCTCTGAAGTTTAAGGAAATTCCCCTACTCCACTGTCCTTTAGAAGGGAAACCTCTGCACATGTTAACAGATGGTTAATTGCTTCTTCTTCTTTTGTGCCTTAGTTCCCCTGACAGGAGACTCCATTCCACCTTCCTGTCGACACCTGAAGACAACAGATTTGGCCAGACTAGTCTGGTAGGAAAAGGCAAAATGGAGAAGCTGTCTGAAGCCAGTCCTAGAGCTGGACTTTTGGAGCAGACAGACTTTGTCTGCAACATTAGTATAACAGTTAGGCAGTGAGTTCCAGTCAGTGTGTCAGGATTTCTCTACTAGAATCCGCAGTCCCAGTGCTTAATTTGTAAAAGAATAAGTGCTGGTCCCAAAGTTTTCCTCAGGAATCAGTGGCCAGTTCTTCTGAATGTCATTGTGCTGAATACCAGTGCTACATAGTCTTAATTCCATTGCAAGACTCTTTAATCCACCACTGATACTCCTTTCCCCTTTATCTAACTCTCGAAGGTTCCTTCTTTCTCCTTTTGTCACATTTTTTGTGTCCTTTTCCTCCTTCTTCCCTCCTTGTGTGTCAAAGTCAAATAAGTGCTGTCTTCAGAAACGAGTGCCGGTGGGCCACACCTGCAACCACCACCTCAATTTGAAGTACTGGTGGGGACCAAGAAACTCTACTGTACTTCAGGGTTGGGCATGGCTGCCAACTCTCCTTTGCCAGGAGAGTTCTACAACCAGCCAGAAAGAAAATTGCCTTGGAGTCTGCCTTAAAGTTAGAAGCTGGAAGTGCTCTTGCATGATGAAGAAACTGCCCAAAAGAGGGGGACAGTGAAGGAGCTGTAGCACTGAGAAACTGAAACTGCTGCTGCAGCTTGGCTAAGGCATGCATTCTCCAAGTCGTAGGATGAGGTGTGGGATACCCTGGCATCCCGGCAGAGAGTGCTGAAGCGGGAGTGCCCATGGCTAGGGCAAGCTCTTGAAAATCAACTGCATGTGTCACATTCTTTCTGCTAAATAATCGTAGCGCTTAGAAGTGTGAGGAGCTCAAAGCATTGTAACTAAATTAGGTGGTCTCAATCAAACGAGTGCCGGATGAGGGGCTGTGCCAAAGGAAGGCTTTACCCATCACCAAAGAAAATATCGATCTAAGCCTCACTATCACCACTGCGACCCAGGGTGGACTCCTAACTTTGTTTGGGTGGAGGGATTGTGTCTGAGCGAAAGGAAGAACCAGCAGAGGAAGATCCACTGGACCATGAGAAGCACAACCTGAGCACAGCCATCCAACACAGGTACTGCCTCCGCTGACACCCACCTGACATGGTTTGCTTATGTGCACTCAACCTAGACCGCTAAAATATCAGCTGGGTGGTGCCATACTCGAGGCAATCTCCCCTCTGTACAGTCGTGCACGTATGCACACCTCCTGGGGCAGTGATGCCCCTGCTGATCACTGACACTTGCAGGAGGGGTTTTATCTCATGAATACCAAAAGAACATAAAAGGTACTGTACAATAGTGACTCCAGAAGTTAGGGGAAGCATCACTTCTTGGGAACAGATCACAAAGAAGACTCTGGCAAAACCATCAACTAGGCCACAGGAGATTCTCATGAACAGTTCTCCCACAATCCCTCCAAGAGTGCTCTGGCCCGGTCGTCTGACAGACTATTGAGGAAACATATATTGTGTGGATAGAATATCGTGTTGAAAATATCAAGTCCCAAAATATCGAGAAGGTAAGTGCATCGAGGTAATTATAGATTTATTATTCTTAACTCCACATCTACAGATCTTGAAGATATATATAGATATTGTCAAGGTACATATATGTGGAGTTAAGAATAGCTAAAGTTTGCTTACCCACAAAAAAGTACCTTCACAATATTTTTGTCCTCGATATTCTTGGCACAATATTTTGTCCACACAATATTTTTTCTCCAATATTTTGTGCAAACACCCTCTGGCCCAGTTTGCACTAGGCTACCACTTACTACAGGTCCAAATGGAAGAACCTAATCTGTTCTGCTAAATCTTTGTGATTACCTCGTGAAAATACTGGTTTACCACTTTATGACCCCTCTGATAATGATGTACAGCATTATGTTGCGTGCAAAAAGGCAGTACTTTATCTTTGTTAAGTAAAAGCACTGCTTGGATTTTGATTTATTGATTGTTATTGGATGGTTTGTTGAGTTGTAAATACCTAACCCCACACAACCACCCTGAGTAGTATATTGGACAGCACAACTTCACTACCATGAGGGTCCAGTGCTAAAGGGGTATTTTGGTACTCAGTTTTCACCTCCACAGTATACATAAGCCCATGTGGTAAGAAACTCTGAATGTCATAATCTGAGACTGTAACCCTGTCTGCTATGGGACTTTCTCAATGTATATTTTGAAACTAGAAATTTTGATACATTTCACTTGATGCAGTAACACAGTATGGCCCTAATTAAGATGTCGGTCGGACGAGCATCCAACCGACATCGTTGTGGTAAAGAGACTGGCCGATAGGTAGTCGGCAGTCCCGACCACCTAATTAGGATCCGACCGCCGTGGAGGCAGCTTGAAACATGCCTTTTGGCATTGAGGCTAGTGCTGCAGCCCGGAAACGGGCCGCAGCACAAGCCCCAATGCCAAAGGCATGTTTTTAAACATCCCTGTACCCTGTGGCAGGCACCTCTGGTGCTAGCCTGACCACATTGCAGAGGCCGCGAAGCCATTGAAAGGCTGTCGGAAAGGGCCATTGTAATCCCTACGGTGGTGCCTGAGCAGGCACCACCCTCATTGTAGGGATTACATTCCGACCGCAGGGCAGACGGGCTCCTTGACCCCGTCGGAACCGTAGCAGTTGGTCCCTCACACATGCGGTCGTACCGACCGCATTGTAATGCGGTCGTCTGCCCTCTGCTTCAGATGTCGGCGGGACCGACACGACCTACCGGCGGTGTCAGTCCCACCTACCTCATAATGAGCCCCTGTTTAAATCTTAAATGCTAGAATACAAGAAGTTTGTTTTAGGCAGTCTTGTCATAGGTTTACATGTCATCTGTTGTGTGATTTAGATAATTGGTCTTTCAATGGCTTGACTGCTGCATTGGCTCTCTGGGAGAAGCCAGATCCCCAGCTGGCTCCTTAAGGTTTGGTGGATTGCCCACCTTTAGAGTAAAAGAGTGAAGCCCTACAAATATGAGTAAATATTTTCATTGCTCCCTTGTGGCTCCATGCTGGATGGGACAGCTTCAGCTAGTCCTGGCTTTTTAGCCAACAACACTTTGCATGATGACATTCTTAAGCTCATCCTTATAGAAAAACAAAACTACAAGTCCCAGGAAGCAAAGTTATATTAGTCAAATATCCAGAAATTCCTCAGTGTGTCTCCCATAACATGGGATTTCTGAACAGCAATTAGGTTTATGTCGGTTTTACATAAAAAAATAAGCTGTCACAGTTTTGACTGGGCCATTTGTAAAATGTAAAAAGTAAAAACGTTTCAGTTTGTGATTGTCTGACATTTTTGTAGGAAGCTATCAAATGAGATGAAAGAGGAGAATGCCTCTTCGGGTATAGATAATTGCAGCAAAGCACAACACACGCATAGACAAATATTTATACTCATCTAAAACAATGGCCATGTTTAAACTAAACAATGCCCCGCAAAATGAGAGGCCTCAAAGCAAGGACCTCTCACAGAATGTAGGTCCTGAATTTGACTGAGCCTCAACTCTCCTTTAATAATGCCCACTCTGGCAGAGGTGGAGTCTTGTCTGAAGAGACACTGCTGTGCAGGTGTTTGCTGGGATGATGCTTGCTGGCAGTGATTAATTTGTAAAATAATAAGGGCCGGTAGTGAAAGTTTTTTTTTCAGAAGTCTGCAGTCAGTGCTAACGAATGTCAGAATTGGTGAATACCAAAGATGCATAGTCTTGATTCCACCTCATTCCTCTTTTTCCAACCATAATACACTCCTGCTCCTTTATTTCACTCTTGCAGGTAGACACGGCTGGTGATTTGTTCATGGGGGGCCACACGCACACTTACACTCATCTATGTACATGCACACTTACTCATGCCCATACATTCACAAGCGCACACATACACTCACCATTCACAAGCACACACAAATGCACACACACATTCACAGCATGATGAGTGTCACTGATGGACAGTCGGCCCTGGGCACTTCAGGGTTTAAAACTGAAGCACCCAGGTCTGACTCTATCAGTGGCGCCCCCACCTCGCCATGAGGTGGAGGAACTCCAAGCACTTTACCAGGCTAAGGAGGTCCCACCCACAGCACTATGAAATCTTCAGCCCAGCAAATTTCAGCTCAGGCAGCTAGGAGCCTGTGCAAGCACATGTACAGCGCTTGGCCGCCTGACCCAAACATGAAGAGTGTCAGGCTTACCTTTGCTCAGCCTGACAGACACTCTTCATGTTTGCAAAAATGATGGGGGCGGGACCCTTCCACCCTTAAGGATGTGCAGCACCAGCTTTCTCGTTTTGGCACTATTTTTCCATCTACCTCTTCCTCTTCCTTTTGTATTTGTCTTTCTATTGCTCTGGTTCAAAGTCTAATGAGGAAATTAAGTGCTTGTCCCCAAAGTGAGTGCTGTCTCAAATTAAGCACTGCGTGCTGCACATTCAGCACCTCTGTGACATGCACCCTGCTTTGAATAAGTGCAACACAGGTTACAGATGCTGCACTGGGAAAGCTGTCACTGCTTCAAAAGGCTGCAGCCAAACTTCAACCTGTTCTGGTTGTGTGTGAGGGACCATCCCCTGCAGCCAACACTGTACCTATTCTGTGCGAGGAACTGTTCACTGCAGCTGTCCATCCTGTACTTTTTCTGAGCCATGGAAACCATCACTGCAACTGTATGTGCTGCACCTATTCTGGGTGTGAGGGTAACGTGCACTTTCGATACTATAGCTGTTCTGTTTCAGGGAACTGCACACTGCCGCCTTCAACGCTGTACCTATTTCCTTGTGTGAAGAACCGTACACTGCCACTGTCAATGCTGTGCCTTTTCTGTGTGATGGAAACCTGCACTGCATCTGTATGTGCTGCACCTATTCTGACTGTGAGGGAAATGTGCCCTTTCAATGCTACAAATTCTGCTTGAGGGCACAGTGCACTGCATCTGTATGTGCTGCACCTATTCTGACTGTGAGGGAAATGTGCCCTTTCAATGCTACAAATTCTGCTTGAGGGCACAGTGCACTGCATCTGTATGTGCTGCACCTATTCTGACTGTGAGGGAAATGTGCCCTTTCAATGCTACAAATTCTGCTTGAGGGCACAGTGCACTGCATCTGTATGTGCTGCACCTATTCTGACTGTGAGGGAAATGTGCCCTTTCAATGCTACAAATTCTGCTTGAGGGCACAGTGCACTGCATCTGTATGTGCTGCACCTATTCTGACTGTGAGGGAAATGTGCCCTTTCAATGCTACAAATTCTGCTTGAGGGCACAGTGCACTGCATCTGTATGTGCTGCACCTATTCTGACTGTGAGGGAAATGTGCCCTTTCAATGCTACAAATTCTGCTTGAGGGCACAGTGCACTGCATCTGTATGTGCTACACCTATTCTGACTGTGAGGGAAATGTGCCCTTTCAATGCTACAAATTCTGCTTGAGGGCACAGTGCACTGCATCTGTATGTGCTACACCTATTCTGACTGTGAGGGAAATGTGCCCTTTCAATGCTACAAATTCTGCTTGAGGGCGCAGTGCACTGCAGCTGTCACTGCTGTACTTTTTCTGTGTGGATAAAACCTGCACTGCGTCAGTTTGTGTTGTACATATTCTATTTGAGGGAAATGTATCCTTGCAATACTATAACTATCCAGTTTGAAAAAAACGTGCACCGCAGCTGTCAACGCTGTACCTATTCTGTGTGAGGAACCGTGCACTGCACCTGCCAGTGCTGTACCTTTTCTCAGTGATGAAAAGCTTTGCTGCAGCTGTACGTGCTGCACCTATTCTGAGTATAAAGAACATTTGCCCTTTCAATGCTGCACCTTTTCTGTGTGATGGAAATCTGCACTGCAGCTGGATTTTCTGTGCCTATTCTGTTTGCGGGAAACATACCCTTCCAATGCAATAACACTTCAGTTTGAGGGAACCGTGGACTGCAGATGTGAATGATGCACCTTTTCTGCATAATTGAAACATGCACTGCAGCAGTTTGTGCTGCGCCTATTCTATTTGAGGGAACGTATCCTTCCAATGCAATAACCGTTCTTTTGGAGGGAACCATGCACTGTAGCTGTCCATGCTGTACCTTTTCCTGTGTGGTGGAAAGCTGCATGGCAGAGGTTTGTGCTGTGAGTAATCTGTGTGTGAGGAAGAATGTACTGCAGCTGTTAATGCTGTACCTTTTCTTTGCAGTGGAAAGCTGCACGGCAGCGGTTTGTGCTGTGAGTAATCTGTGTGTGAGGAAGCATGTGCTGCAGCTGTCAATGCTGCACCTTTTCTGCATAATTGAAACATGCACTGCCGCAGTTTGTGCTGTGCCTATTCTATCTGAGGGAACGTATCCTTCCAATGCAATAACTGTTCTGTTGGAGGGAACCATGCACTGTAGCTGTTAATGCTGTACCTTTTCTGTGGGGTGGAAAGCTGCACGGCAGAGGTTTGTGCTCTGAGTAATCTGTGTGTGAGGAAGTATGTGCTGCAGCTGTCAATGCTGCACCTTTTCTGTGTGGTGGAAAGCTGCACTGCCACAGTTTGTGCTGTGCCTATTCTATCTGAGGGAACGTATCCCTCCAATGCAATAACTGTTCTGTTGGAAGGAATCATGTACTCTAGCTGTCAATGCTGTACCTTTTCTGCGTGCCGGAAACCTGCACTGCAGCTGTATGTGCTGCACCTACTCTGAGTGTGATGAAAATATGCCCTTTCAATGCTGCACCTATTCTTTTTTGTGAGAAACTAAGCCCTGCAGCTGTCATAATGTGCCTTTTCTGTACAGTGGAAAGCTGCACTGCAGCTGTATGTGCTGCACCTACTCTGAGTGAGAGGAAAATGTGCCCTTTCAATGCTGCACCTATTCTTTTTGTGAGAAACTAAGCCCTGCAGCTGTCATAATGTGCTTTTCTGTACAGTGGAATGCTGCACTGCAGCAGTATGTGCTGCACCTACTCTGAGTGAGAGGAAAATGTGCCCTTTCAATGCTGCACCTATTCTTTTTGTGAGAAACTAAGCCCTACAGCTGTCATAATGTGCCTTTTCTGTACAGTGGAAACCTGCACTGCAGCTGTATGTGCTGCACCTACTCTGAGTGAGAGGAAAATGTGCCCTTTCAATGCTGCACCTATTCTTTTTGTGAGAAACTAAGCCCTGCAGCTGTCATAATGTGCCTTTTCTGTACAGTGGAAAGCTGCACTGCAGCTGTATGTGCTGCACCTACTCTGAGTGAGAGGAAAATGTACCCTTTTAATGCTGCACCTATTCTATTTGTGAGGAACTGTGCACTGCGGCTGTCAATGCTGTACCTTTTTCTGAGTGGTGGAAAGCTGCACTGCAGCAGCATGTGCTGTAAATAAACTGTGTGTGAGGAAGCATACACTGCAGCTGTCAATGCTGTACCTTTTCTGTGTGCAGGAAACCTGCACTGCAGCTGTATGTGCTGCACTTACTCTGAGTGTGATGAAAGTGTGCCCTTTCAATGCTGCACCTATTCATTTTGTAAGGAACTAAGCCCTGCGGCCATCAATGCTGTACCTTTTCTTTGCGGTGGAAACCTGCACTGCAGCTATATGTGCTGAACCTACTCTGAGTTTGAGGAAAATGTGCCCTTTCAATGCTGCACCTATTCTTTTTGTGAGGAACTGTGCACTGCAGCTGTCAATGCTGTACCTTTTCTGTACAGTGGAAAGCTGCACTGCAGCGGTTTGTGCTGTGAGTAACCTATGTGTGAGGAAGCATGTACTGCAGCTGTCAATGCTGTACCTTTTCTTTGCAGTGGAAAGCTGCACTGTAGCAGTTTGTGCTGTTACTAATCTGTGTGTGAGGAAGCATGCACTGCAGCTGTCAATGCTGTACCTTTTCTGTGTGCCGGAAACCTGCACTGCAGCTGTATGTGCTGCCCTATGCTGAGTGTGAGGAAAATGTGCCTTTTCAATGCTGCACCTATTCTTTTGTGAGGAACTGTGCACTGCAGCTGTCAATGCTCTACCTTTTCTGTGTGGTGGAAAGCTGCACGGCAGAGGTTTGTGCTCTGAGTAATCTGTGTGTGATGAAGCATGTAATGCGGATGTCAATGCTGTACCTTTTCTGTACAGTGGAAAGCTGCACTGCAGCGGTTTGTGCTGTAACTAATCTGTGTGTGAGGAGGCATGCACTGCAGCTGTCAATGCTGTACCTTTTCTGAGTGGTGGAAAGCTGCACTGCAGTGGTTTGTGCTGTGAGTAATCTGCGTGTGAAGAAGTATGCACTGCAGCTGTCAATGCTGTACTTTGTCTGAGTGATGGAAGCCTGCACTGCAGCAGGATGTGCTGAAACTAATCTCTGTATGAGGAAGCATGTACTGCAGCTGTCAATGCTGTACCTGGTCTGAGTGGGGGAAGCCTGCACTGCAAAGGGAGCATTTCAAATGTGTGCATCACGTGAATAACATTTCAAATCTAACAGACCCTCCTTTTAGCATTCATGCTAAGCTTTATTGATGCCATCAGGTAAGGGTATTTACAATTCTAGAACAGGGAAAAAGGAACATCCACTCATATACTACCATTGCTAACCTTTAAACTGTTCAGTGAAACTAATACCCTAAAAAAAATGTCAAACACATATAATTAATATTCAAAAATACCCTCATCGATACTTAACAAATCCTGAATACCCTGCATCATCATAGCTTTTGCATTAGAATCACGTCTCAAGGTCCTGGGACATGCCTTGAGCATTGATACACAGCAGGCACAACAGGCAGGGAGGCAGTGTATATATAGACATCATGTCAATATTATACCTGCTATGGCAACCAGGAAAATAAGGATCTTCCAACCCCAAGTGGTGAACAGGCCCCATAACCATCCCGTGAATGACCATGTACCATTCTCCTGGTGTATCTCCGAGGCTATTTTATGCAATTTCTGTATAGCAGCGTACACAGTGGGGGCGTGGTCAGGGATGTACACACAACAGCTACTGCCGATGACGCGACAGGCCCCACCCCGATCAGCTAAGATAACATCTAAAACCATACGGTTTTGAAGGGCAACAAGTCTTGTAACCTGAACCTCTACTGTGATATTTGTCGAAATTCCTGCTGTTATATTAATGACTCCTTCCACCACCCTAGTGAGCCATCTAATATTAAGACTATTAGCCATAGGACCCCAGAACGGTATGATGCCTTTCATTGCGTCCGTGAACTGCTGCAAGGGGGTGTCTGTCTGATCTATGTCATCAGTGCTAATCATTCTCTTAGACCGGGGCACATGGGCACCTCTCCGCTGTAGGCGGTGGTCCCTATGGTAGTTGGGAGGGGCTATATACACACGTGGCAAGAGATAAGAGAGGTAACACCTTCCCGACCACCCCTCAGGAAGCCAAACATAACCGTGAGCTCCACAAACAAAATAGACATTAGGTGGCGGGATCAGGGGTGGACTAGATGTTGCTCTCAAGCTATAAGTAGTGTTGCATCTGCTTTCCCCACCTCTATTTCTCCAGCCCCCTGGACACAGAAAGGAGCCTTGACATCCACCACTGACAAGGGTATCGATTTATCTTCAGTAGCGTTGCGGGTCTGAAAGGACTGGTAGTATTTTGATGCATTAAACTGTAGAAAGTTGTCCCTTTCCGCCTGAGACCAATTTCCGTTCCTTTCTCCCTTGTACGCATGCATGCAAGAACTCAAGAACAACCTGCCAAATGGCTCTCGACCTGTGGGAGCACCGGGGGGTACTCTATGCTGGAAACGTACATTCTGTGTCAGGGTACGAGAACTAGTACTTTTTTGTTCCAATGTGTCAGCCTGTTGAAATGAACGGACCATGCTAAGTAATGCAAACCATCCCTCACAACTACTGACATATGACAATGGCATAGATAGCAAGTTCTCACTTCTATGAGTTACTGAGGGCAGCAGCCCACATACCCAACATTTTGTTGTATTATAAGCAGCATGCGTTTGATGCAGGGTCTGAATGAACACATTATCTTTATAGGACTTCCTGTGCTCCTCCTTGTGAGGCGCAAGGGTAACAAAGATGTGCTCGGGGGAACAGGCGTAGTACCAATCAAAGTGTGCACAGGATATTTCTCTTCAAGAAAGTACGTTACCCCAAATATCAATATTAGAGAAATCAAAATAATTGCTATGAACACAACTTTACTTTTTACAGACCAGGAGGTCCAAACAGGCCCATCCCGATCAGAACGTGGAGCTGCGAAAGGCTTCTGATCCTCCTGAATGGGGCGACCAAAGGGATACATTCTTGTAAAGCAGCGGAAAAGACTTACACTTGGAGCCAAACTGGAATAAAAGCAAGAAACTAAGGCAATATATTGTTCATTAGACGTAGGCGCTGTTGAGCACCGGCGGCGGAGCTGTTCGTCTAGCTCGGATCCAGAACCCACGTTGCAGGGCAAAAGCACCTTCTCCTCAGAAACACAGTTCACTTGCCCTGTTCAGTGACTGTCCGAATAACGCACCAATCTCCCTGTCCCTAAGCTATCGTTGGTACCACGGGCAGGGTACGTTCACCCTATTCCTCAGCAATGCAGTCCATCCCTACTAACCTGTCTTTCCCTTTGGTGCACTGTTCCTCTAACGGGGGCGCAAATTATTCCTCAACACTCCAGGCACAGCGGGGTCAGAAAACAAAGGGTCTGGCTCAAGGAGACCAAGGGGCAAAGGGTCGGACTCAGACAGGTCGGTGGATTGGGGCTCAACTAGACATGACTCAATCACAGGTGGGCCAACAGGCTGGGGCTCCTGGATGGCCTTTATTTCAGGTGGCACCACCTCATTCAGCACTGCATGACTCTCCTCCTCCGTCGGTGCCCATGTGAGCCGGGCATCCGAAAAAGGAATGAACCGTGGCACCTGCTCCGTCTCACAATCCCCAATCCCGTCCGCGACCCACTGGTCGTAGGGCAGCAGGAGGGGCACCCTCTTACAGTGCGTGCTGTGGATCCAATTCCTCCGACCGTCGACCTTCACCGCTGTCCTGCTGGCCAGTAGGACCTGCAGGGGTCCCTTCCAGCGTGGCTCCA
Source organism: Calotriton arnoldi (assembly GCA_963921515.1). Classification (NCBI taxonomy): domain Eukaryota; kingdom Metazoa; phylum Chordata; class Amphibia; order Caudata; family Salamandridae; genus Calotriton; species Calotriton arnoldi. The sequence continues at coordinate 316,261 of CAWUFW010001104.1, forward strand.
AGCCGCTCTTCCGTTGAAAATTTCGGACTAATATCCAGTCACCTGGCCATATCTCATGGCCCGGACCCTCTGGATGTTGCTGTAACGTCTCAGTGATCTGTTGGTGAATGGAATGCAAATTTTAAGTCAATTCATAAAGGTAGTCTATAAGCAAGGGGTATTCTATGTCGGAAAACCTCCGCGGTCGCGGGACGCCCCAAACATTTGCTGGGCGCCCAAACACAAGCTCGTACGGGGACAATCCTGTTCTAGAGTGGGCAGTAACTCTTGTGGACATTAGTGCTAGGGGTAAAGCATCGGGCCACTGCAATCCTGTGCTCTCTTTGATCTTGGCCATTTTCAGCTTGAGAGTACCGTTGTACTTCTCAACTAGGCCTGCTGATTGGGGGTGGTTCCCTGCATGAAACTTTTGCCTAATGTGCAACCCGTCGCACACCAATTGGATGACCTTGGCATTGAAGTGGCTGCCATTGTCACTCCAAATCAAACGGGGCAGACCAAAACGTGGGAAGAACTCTTTCAAGAGTACCTTGGCCGTCACCATGGCGGTGTTCTCTTTAGTAGGATAGGCCTCAATCCATTTACTGAATGCACAGACAACCAACAACACATATTTCAAGTTATTGACTCGTTCCATTTCGATGTAATCCATCTGGAGAATCTCGAAAGGGAAGGAAGGCGGTGCAAAACTGCCAACAGGAGTGGGGGTACCCTTCCCAGGATTGTGCATCAAGCAAACCATGCAGTACTTAACTAGGTGGGCTGCAACTTTGGGAATATTGTCATCCCGCCATACAGGATCTAGCAGCTGGCAAATCCCCTTCACACTAATGTGTGCTGGCCCGTGCGCTATGGTAACCACAGGGAGGACATATGCATCCGGTAGCATCCATCTCTGCTTACCGGATTTGTCAATCCAGCACCCATCCTCATCCAAATTCGCCATGCTCTCCTGCCATATTTCTAACTCTTCAATTGTTGCCTCACTCTGGATCTCTTTAACGTTTTCTAGTGTATCCTCAAACATCCCATTTTCAGGCACCCATCTAGTCGGACCTGCCACAAACATTCTCTTCATTTTTGTCCGTGCTGTCTCCTTCGCTGTCTGATCTGCAAATGCGTTCCCCCTCCCAACATCATCAGTTATTGCCTTGTGAGCACTGCACTTCACTACTGCTAACTTCTTAGGGAGTGCCAGGGCTGACAAAAGTCTGTGTATTAATGGGTCGTTCTGAATTCTCATTCAATGGGACGTTAGAAACTCCCTCTCCGCCCAGAGCCGCCCAAAATTATGAGCCACGCCGAACGCATACTGGCTGTCAGTATAAATATTGACAGCCAGTCCCTCACTCAACTCGCAGGCATGAAGAAGGGCCACCAACTCTGCAGCTTGCGCTGACAGATGGGGAACCCGTGATGTCTCAACTACAGTGGTGATAGCACAGGCCGCTGTTGTCGTGCCATCTGGTAATTTAAAACAAGAGCCATCGACATATAGCTCCCCTTGGGGTTCAGATAGGGGAACATCAGTCAGGTCTACCCGTCCCTTCGTCTCTTCCTCCGTCCGGAAGATGCAATCATGCACATCCATCTCCTCACTCTCAGAAGGGAGGGGTAGTAACGTGGCTGGGTTCAGAGTGGCACATCTTTTGATGGTGACATGCGGAACAAACAGGGTCAGCTCATAGCCAGTCCGACGTGCACTGGTAAGGTGCTGCATCTTTGTTCTGTTCAAGAGTGTGTCCACAGCATGCGGGACCATGACTGTGAGTTCAGTATCAAAAATTAGCCCTGCCGATTGTCGGATAGAAATGGCCACTGGCGCGAACGCTCTCAGACAGCTCGGGAGGGTTCTGGCGATGTTATCAAGCAGAGCAGAGAAGTAGGGAGTTGCTTACCTCCAAAGGCCTGTGTTAAGACAGAGACCGCGCAGCCAGCCGTTTCGTGTACATACAACACGAACGGCTTCTGATAGTATGGGGTGCCATGCACAGGTGCAGAGCAGAGCGCTATTTTTAGTTGCTCAAAAGCATGCTGACTGTCATGCGTCCAAGGCAGGGGTTCATGTACATCTTTAGTAGTTAGGCGGAGCCAGGGCTTCGTTAGTAAAGCAAAGTTAGGGATCCAGTGGCGACAATACGAAGTAATACCTATAAAGGTGCGCACATCTCGTTGCGTCTTGGGGATAGGCATCTTAGTTATAGCAGCAAAGCGCTCAGGTGTTAGTCTCCTTCCCTCCTTCGACAGTAGGTGACCTAAGTAGGTGACCTCCTGTCGACAATATTGAAATTTAGAAAGGGACACTTTATGTCCATGATGGGCCAAATGTAACAATAATTTAACCGTTGCATCCTTGCAACCCTTTTCAGTATCCGAGGCGATCAGGAGGTCGTCCACGTACTGCAATAAGACATTACCTGAGGGAAGGACGAGGGAGTCCAAGTGGCCTTTTAAAGCTTGGCTATAGATACTAGGGCTTTCAGTATAGCCCTGAGGAGCCCGACAGAGTCTAAAACTTCTGCCGGCCAAGGAGAATCCGAACAGATACCTGCTCTCTGGGTGTATGGGGATGCTAAAGAATGCATTCTTCAAATCAATGACAGAAAAGTATGTGGCAGAGGGAGGAATCATGGTCAGGAGAGCAGTGATATCAGGGACAACAGGGAACTGAGTGACCACAACCTTATTCACCTCACGCAGATCAATCACAAAGCGGTAGACATCGGGATGATCATCTGGGTAACCCGATGGTGCCCTTTTTAAGATGGGAAGAATAGAGCTATTGCACACATTCGCAGTCGTCTCCTCACCAACCCCAGACGCAATCAAATCTTGTATAATCTGCAATAGCGCCTGTTCTCCTGCCTTTGGTATCGTGTACTGGGGAAGACGGGGCAGGACAGCATTGTCCTTAACTCTGATGGAGACCGGAGGTATCTGCAACAACCCTACATCCGTATCACCTGTAGCCCATAATGTCGTCGGCACCTCTTTAAACTCAGCAGGAAGGGGCTCATCCTTTGACAAACATTGCTTGGAATTCACTACATTGGGTCCTATGGTCATATAGACACCATCCGGGGAGCACGAAATAGTCGCATGTAACTTTTTCAACAAGTCCAAACCCATTAAATTCTCTCCACAGTTAGATGTCAATAAGAATGGCGAATCTACAGTAAAAGGGCCAATAGTCAGGGCTAGTGGCTCAGAGATGGGGCTCACTACCGGTATACCTGAGAAGCCTACCGAAACGTTATTTTGGCCAGACAGGGCTGCCCCAGGGACCAGTGAACGAGAAACAGAGCTATTCATTGCGCCTGTGTCCACCAAGAATTTCTTTGCTGAGCCCTGCAGATCAGCAGTAACATAGGGTCCCCGCTGATCCACACGGATCTGAACTGATCCCTCACCCTGCCCTTGGCTGTCCTAGCCGTGGGTAAGTCCCGTCACTTCATCCAAATCATAATCGTCATGGTAATACTGTCGCCCCCGTGGATTATCAAAATAGTTCTGATCAGACCGACCTGGCTGCTCCTCACTTCCCCGGCCTCCGCCATAGCCACCTGCACCCCGTCCTCATCCTCTGGATCCCCGTCCCCTCGGAGCCTCAACCCTTTGCAACAGCGTCGGACACTCACTACGCCAATGCCCCTCCTCCTTACAATACGCGCACTGGTTCGGCTCCACGGGCGTAGTATTTCTACTAGTGCGGGGCAGCTGCCGGGCCGGACCGATGCCCTGTCCTCTACCGTTGCCCCGGGACAACTGTTGCATCAACACCTTCGTCTTCAACTCCTTATTTTTCTTCTCTACCTTCTCCTTCTCTTCGTTCTCTCTGTGCTTGTAATACTGTGCCAGACTTATTATTACCAATGGGGAGGAGGTAGTCCAAGTGCTCTCCGAAGCCTGCAACCGAGTCGCGATCTCAGGTAGCAGGTTCGTAACAAACCTGTTAACAAACAGACGGACGCCTCCCTCCATCGACAAATCCTGTCCACTAAAATCCAGAAACACCCCTTCAAACCTAGTGAAGAAGTCGGATACACTCTCATCTTTCTTCTGGCGACAAGCTGTTAGCTTATCCCAATCTTCTCTTCTAGGTGGGATCAAAGAATGCATATACGTGATAATTCGACCCGGCAAAGCCAGTATCACAGCCTTAGGCTTCTCGCCAGTCTTCCTCTCTTTATCTCATGCCCTGATCTCACCCCAAGTGCCACCCAACTCCACTTCGTGGTCCTGTATGTGCAAATGCCGCCAAATATCAACCGGTACCAGCAAACCGAAAAACATCTCGATGTCTGCCAAAGTCATCACCGTCGATGACGCAGCCTCTGTCAACTCTTTGTAATAAGCAGTCAGATTTTTCCTAGGGTCGGGCAAGTGAGTCTTAAGAGACAAAACCTCGACGATCAGAACAGAGGGAGAATATGGCGGCCGCTAGTTGAGCAGCCGCTTGCTCCCCGGAGGCACTAGCGTCTCGAGCTAAATGAGGGGAAGCGGAGACCCGGCATACCTGCATTAGAGATATTTTTCAATGTGCTGAACAGTTGGCCTTCGTACTTTCTTGGTTCTGTTGCGTTCTCTTTCCATTCCGCGGGGCATGTGCTGTGGAGCCTCGGCGCCCGCTGTTTTGTTCCACTCGTCTCGGTGGGTGCTGGCCGCCCTGGAGCTGAGATGGGGCCGCAGAGCAGTGGCTCGGGGGCACCTCCGTGTCAGCACAGGCAGCGGCAGCACCAGTCGAGCCTTCGCCGTCCTGGAGCGGGTTGAGACCGGAGGGGAGTTCGACGAGGGACGGAACCCAGGCTGTGGCGTTTCTCCGAGGTCCCCCACGCATTTACAGCTGAAGGAGCAGGTACAGGGGGCCCAGGCGAAGCGGGCGAGTCCATCGCCCCAGGTGGTTTTAAGCACAGTGCCCTTAATTAAGAGGTTGAAGAAAGGTAGGAGGCGAGGGGGGGCTACGCATGGGCCAGTAAAAACAAAACCGGATAATAAAGGTACTAAACAGCCCCCGGAGGAGAAATCTGGCATAAGTACTATTGGGGAAAATCAAGAAAAAAGTACTGTTATTAGTGTAGATGCAGAAGCTAGCTGTTCTCCCTTCCAGCGGTGTGAGGTTAAAGGGAGGACCATTAAAGCAGGAAAGGCTAAAGGCAATCCTTTGGATCTTAAAGTCAGAATCACTCCCTCATTAAGGACATATTTTAAAGTACAACCACCAGTATTAGATATTGTGAGGCAGGGTGAGGCCCTCAGAAGGGGATCAGTAGGCCTGCCTGTTTTTAGTTCCAACATGGAGGGAAGGAGGTTGTTTGCGGTCCCCTGCCTATAGTATCAACTCTAGCTTCAACTCTAACTACCAACAGTAGTTTAACAGGGGCCCCGAGTAAAGGACAGGATACTGAAGGGCAGAAGGACTTGGCATCACTAGGGGTGGAAGCTGGGCATGACGCAGAGGTGGAGGTGGGCAAAGGTCCCAAAGATTATGAAACTAGGGGGCCATCAGTGGCTTCTCTTGAGGCTCTTTTCTCCACTCTCTCGGCGGATATCAAAAAGGGGTTTTCTGTTTCAGAAGCCAATCAAGGAGAGATTAGGAATTTTTGCGAGACATTGGACAAGAAAATTGATCTCCTAAATAATAGAACTGATACCTTGGAGAATACAGTAGGAGAACTGAAAGATGACCTTGGAGCGGCAAAAGCTGACATACTGTCTCTCAAGAAGGAGGAATCGGTTCTTCGAGATAGGCTTGAGATGTTGGAGAACAACTCCCGAAGAAGCAACCTTCGTATTTTGAATGTCCCGGAGGGAAGGGAGGGGATGACCTCAAATCCTATATGATTTCACTTTTAAAAGAATCATTGCAGATGGAAGAGTCAGAAGAAGATTTGAGGAAGGACATACAGAGGATCCACAGAGACCCCTTTAGAAGAAACCCTAATAGAATAAAGCCCAGACAAATTCTCATTAACTTTCATACCTACTCCCTGAAAGAAAAGATCCTCAATATGGCTTTAAAGGGGAAATCATTGAAGGCCAGAGACTTTTCATTTGAAATACGTTCAGATCTGGCCCGAGCTACCCTTGACAGGCAGTGGGAGTTGGGCAGGAAGCTGGATGACTTTAAGAAGCTTGGGGCTGTGGCTCAACTAAAATTCCCAGCGACTTTGAAAGTTATGCATAATAACAAAATGCACAATATTAGATCGGTGCAAGAGGCAGATGAGTTATTGGGAAGTCTGGGGAAGGGTGAAGTATAGTAGGTAGGCCTATCTCTGGAGATTGGGCGCTCATCTATGCTAACCATCTATGTGAACAAACATAGTAGATTTCACTAGTAGGGCTTTTCAAAATATACTCTTTTCTTTTTTCTCTTCTTTTTTGGTTTTCAAAAATAGTATTAGGGAGGTAGTTACAGACCCGCTATATAGGGATCTATATGTGGATACTGAGTTAGTGGGAGTTAAGGGCCAGGCTCAAAACCTTTCCTCTTTCTACTCTCTTTTCATTATTATAAAGGGACTGCACGGGTGGCTCCCGGGGAGCAGAAACTGTACTTCACTTGTCCAGGTAAATGAGGGGGGTTCTCCTGGGAGGGGATTGTTGGGAGGGGGGTTGGGTGCACGGGGCGGGGAGTATAGGGGTAAAAAATAAAAAATGTCCTCATTCACCTTAATGTTTGTTCGTACTGCCTTAGTTGTGTTGCGATTGGTCTGGTGTTGGTTCCTTCTGCGATTCATCAGTCTTGTAAATCTCACATGTACCTTTAAACCCCCATGAAGACGATCCAGTTTTTATCCTGGAACGTTAATGGCCTGCGTGTGAAAATCAGAAGGGTAAAAAGTTTGCAATATATAAAAGACTCTCCCGCGCAGGTCATTATCCTTCAGGAAACTCATCTTTTGAAGGAAGAGATCTCTGAAGTATTTAAAAAGCAAAAATGGGTGGATCATCTAATCTGCTCTAATCAGAGTGCCAATATAAGGGGTGTTGCTATATTAATCAAAAAACAAGCAAAAGCCCGCATTCTAGATTTTCTGGTTGATCCATGTGGCAGGTGGGTCATTGTAAAGACGATCATCTCAGGTCATCCACTTACCTTGGTGGGCTATTATGGCCCAAACCAAGATGACCCCTCCTTTCTTAAAACTATTTTTTTGAATCTCCTGGATTATTCAGACCCTGTGATCATGGCTGGTGATTTTAACATTGTCTTGAATCCGAAATTGGATAAGTCAGCAAGTAGTAGAGCTAAGGTGCCCTCTAGATCTAGAATGTACCTCCAATCCATGATGGCACAGACGGGACTCTGTGACATCTGGAGAGATAGATCGGGTTCTCGGCTGGGTGTCTCATACTATAATAGTAAATATGGCCACAAGTCGAGAATCGACTATATTTTGGTTAGTCATAGCTTGCGGGGTAAGATTAAGGATATCGGATATCTAACTCCCCATCTGTCCGATCATTCAGGAGTATGGATGGATCTTGTCCTGGCAGATGGTCAGCAGCCTAGTGGCTGGACGTTTGATCGGACCCTACTTCTCGATGGTGAGGAGATGAAATATTTATCTCAGGAGGTTGAGGGTTTTTTGGGTGTCAACGTAGGCTCTGCTGCAACTTCGGTGGTTTGGGATACTTTAAAGGCCTTTTTAAGGGGCATGATCAAGAGCAGGGTCTGTTTTAGGAATAGACAATATAGAGAAGTGGTGGCTTGCAAGGAGACAGAGTTGAAAATAGTAGAGTTGGGTCTGAATAAGGAGACGGACTCTGAGAAACAGCAGGAAGATTTGGTCAAATTAAGAAGATTAAAAGATCAGTTGGATACCATCCTACAGACTAGGGTTGCACAAAGATGGGAGGCGAGTAAGCTTGCCCACTTTGAATATTGAGAAGGTGCAGGCAAGCTCCTGGCATGGAAGGTAAAGTCTGATAGGATGCGTAATCTGATCAAACAAATTGACAACACAGGTGGGGTTACTACTCTGTCCACAGACGAGGAGATAGGGGGAGCCTTTTTCGATTTCTTTCAGGATCTGTATCAAGAAGATAGCCCGGTGGATAAAATGACAGCTATGGAGTGGCTGCATGGGAGTAAGCTTACCCCTTTGAATTTATTTCAGCAGGAGGACCTAGAGCAGGATATCTCTCAGGAAGAGGTGAGAATGGCTATTCTTGCCTGTAAAAGTGGGAAAGCTGCCGGCCCAGATGGGCTGCCAGTAGAACTTTATAAATCCTTGGGACAGGTGGTAATTCCCATTTTGGTACAGCTCTTTAATTAGATCTTATCTGAAGGTGTGAGGCCTCCAGTCTCATGGGGGGAAGCTACCATTACCTTGATCTTGAAACCGGGTAAGAACCCAGCCCGTTGTGGGTCTTACAGGCCCATTTCGCTGCTGAATGCAGATTATAAAATCTTTGCCAGGATTCTGGCGGGTAGGCTGGGCTCGGTCGTTGGAGATATACTCCACACCGATCAGAAAGGTTTCGTTAAAGGTAGGAATTTATCGGACCTGACCTATGATTTTATCGGGGCAATAGATCTGGCCACAACCTACTCGCTCCCCCTTGCTGCAATAACGTTGGATGCCACTAAGGCTTTCGACAGGGTCAACTGGGTGTACTTATCTGCAGTTATGGAGAAATTCAATTTGGGGGAAAGTTCTGTCGTGCAATCCAGCTGATTTACCAAGATCCGTTAGCTAGACTTTTGGTAAACGGCAGCTTGACAAGACCTTTTAAGATCACTAGGGGTACTAGGCAGGGCTGCCCTCTTTCTCCCCTCCTCTTTGACCTGTATATTGAGCCTTTTGCCCAGCGGTTAAGAGAGGAGGCTAGCATTTTACCATTTAAATATGGGGCTTGGGAGAGAAAGGTTGCCCTGTATGCCGATGATATTTTGGTCCTTTCCGCAGACCTCGCTAGGACCTTCCCTACGGTTATAAGGTTGGCCAGAGATTTCGGGCAGGTATCCGGTTATGAGGTGAATGCTGAGAAGACTGAGGTCATGACCTGGAATCTGGCAGGGTGTCGGCATCAGACCAAGCGCGATATGAGATATTTGGGGGTTAAAATTGTTCAAGAAATCGATAAGATCTCAGCCAGTAACCTGGCAAATGTTTCAAAGGAGTGTAAAAACTTATGAAGTCCTGGGCACACCTCCCTTTAACCATCCTAGGGAGGATTAACTTGGTGAAAATGGTGGTGCTCCCAAAAATCACCTTCCTTTTTAATACCATTCCACTTTGGCAATCGAGATATAGTTAAGTTACAACAGGCTATTAATTCGTTTGTCTGGGCATATGGAGGTACCAGGATTGCCTGGAAGAAATTGAGACGCAGGAGGGAAAAGGGTGGACTTGCACTGCCGGATTTGCAATACTACGCATGGGCCTTTCAATTATCGCATTCCGGGATGCTTTTAAAAACTCCGGACAACACAGGGGTGGGCGCCATGTTTTCTGCAATGATAAAGGGGGCTGGTCTATCTATGGAGGGATTCCTGTTCAAGTTTGGAGAACCAAAATTCTTCAAAAAGATCAAGCTAAAAGTCCTGCAGGGAATGGCTAGAATATGGGCCAGTATTAAAAGGTTCACGGGCCTAAATTACTTCTCAAACCGGGCCCCCTTGTGGGACTCACTTGGCGCACCAGATTGCCTGAAGGACAGGTTAGCTCTTCCACTTAGAGCAGCAGGATTGAAGACGTGGGGAGACCTTGCTCATGAGGGCATGCTTCTCTCCTGGTCATCATTATGCAACAGGGTGGAAGAGGGCTTGTCTAAATTCAAATACATTCAGTTGCACAGCTGGTTCCAAAACTTGAAAAAACCCATAGGAATAGCTAACACTCTTGAGGAGCAGCTAGTCACAAGACCGATAGGAAGGAAGGAGGTCTCCTTCCTGTACTGGGCTATCGAGGAGGCAGTGGATGGAGATTTTAAATTGGCTGAAGAACTGTGGGGGGGTCTTATACCAAATGAACAATGGGAACATCTGTGGCAAACATCCTTTAACATCTTGTTTGACATTGTTAAACCAGCCTGGCTTAGGAGGAACCGCTTGTTCACGCTTCACAGGGCCTATCTATCTCCGTTAAGGTTGACTAAAATGTCGAGGGGGCCTCCAGTTAGTTGTAAAAAATGTAATATGGAGAGAGCCTCTGATGTGCATATGTTTATGGAGTGCCCGGCCATAGCAGATTTTTGGGAAAGAGTGGGGAACACCATCACGGACATTCTAGCCCTCCCAATTCAAATAAATCTCATCCTGATAATTTTTGGAATATCCAGTGAAATTGTAGGCTATGCTAGATCTTTTCTTTTCTATGCTATACTGCTGGCCAGGAGGGAAATATGTAGGAGATGGGTAGAAGTTGTTCCTTCTCTGCACTGTGACTGGCTGTCCTCTTTGCTTTCGACATCTAGGAGAGATCGGTGTAGAATTCAAGGCAAGAAAAAGAGAGCACTATGGGATTTCTTACTAAATTGGTCCAATGCTTAGGTTTGGGAGACTTGATAGCCCTCTTCCCTCTTTTTTCTTCTTGTTTACTTATTTATCAATGTATATGTATCAATATGTATTGATATTGATTTATAAGAAAACTTTGGTCCAATGATTACGCCTTCTTGAAAACTCTTTAGGCTGTGCTGTTGGGCAGTCCCAGTTTTCCCATCTGCTCTTTGCCAACATCAACAGTCTCCAGGGTCATCTGGACCAATTGGGAGAGTGACCTTCCCTTTATTATGTGGTTAGTGTCATCCAAGCCTGCTGCAGTGCCGGTAGGCGGGGCGCTTCCTCCTGGTCCCCATCCAATAGCCTACACCTCTTTGTGATCGAGTAACGGTACGGGCGACTCGTATGTTCACTAAGGTCTGAGGTGAATAAAGATTAAAAAAGAAAAACAAAAAAAAAAAGAGACAAAACCTCACTCCTTTTCCAAAGAGTATAAACCCACTGTTCCTGGAAGCGGGCCTCTACACGCTGCCTGATGACTTGGTCCTGCCCATTTCGAAGCTCTGGTATTTCGGGGTGGCGGATGGGATGCACTTCCCTCATCAGGAACTGAGACACCGCAGTCGGGCTCTTTTGGATCAACCTGCCTCGGTATCCAATCAACGTGGCAACATTGCTAAAAACGTCATTAGGGGCCATACCAGCTGCATACACACTGTCCCGAATATCATAAATGATTTGGGGGGCAACACCATTAAAACACTGCTCCCACAGCCCAATCAGAGTAGCCGACATATGCTTAAGAGCATGCTGTTGCACAAATGGCTCGTAATCTTTCAGTACACTCCACACATCCTCCACACTGTAAATCGGATTCCGGGCCCACTGGGAGGCCTGGTCAGCCAATATCTTCTTCTCTGCATCACCAACATCAGACTGAATCAACACTCGCCCCATTCTTTCCTTAGCAGCCGCCCACTGAAGGAAGTGACCCGAAAAGGGCCACTCTGGTCACTCACAACCACCTTCTCTGCCTTCCTACAAATGAAGAGTCGGTCAGACAGTAGAGAATACAAACTAAAATATTTATTGATCATTACACTGCAGCGGAGCCCAGTCTGACCAGCCTCCTGGGATGGCTGTCGAGGGACTGAACCCCATAAGCATACAATTACATTATGTACGTTGCAAAGTCCACAAAGGCCCGCCTACTATGGAAAAACACTAGCAGGTGTCGTAATACAATGGGGGTACAGAACATAAATTTCGATTCTGCAGCGGGGCACAGGCTATCTACTGTCCAAGGTCGTCTGGCCTATCCTCCCTACCAGACAGGTGGGAGAAGGGCTCCATCTAACAGGAAAGGCATGCACTAACGAGGACACTTGCAATTACAGAAAGAAAAAGCTCAACCTTGGGAAACGAAACTTACCAAGGACCGTTTCTCGAAAATAACCAAGCAGCAGTTTCGATTATAATACAAAATGGCGTCCAGATTACAAGATGGTTTCGCGAATGCTAAAATATACAGACAAAAGGGCCCCTCAGTATTAACAAACACTCCTGTTAGCATGAGCTAACCATCTACAATCGAAAACCAAAGCAGAAACATAAATTAATAATAAAGCACATAGCTGTTTTATGCACATGTCATGGTGTCAACAGTAGGAGTGTGTTCCAAAAGAAGAGAAGATGTTTTGAAGATACCCTCGTCTATGGCCATTAATTCATCTATTTCTTTCTGTAACATTATTGCAGCATTGGTATCATGAATCGATATCTTCCTTTTTGGAGTCAATACAGAGATACAGTATGTGCAGCACATTGGAAGACATTGAATAAGGACACAGCAAAGTATCAATATAGCAACAAAATATATTGCTTTTTCTACTAGCCAACCCCATGTTCCAAAAAGGGACCAACTCCCATTACCTGGTTCCATGCCTTTGACATTCTCAGTAATGTCCAAGATATGCTTAGTGATATTCTTTTCCATATTCGTTATGCCCACTACACACTGATCGCCAATAACTGCACACGCACCACCATTTTGTGCTAAAATAAAATCAACTGCATATCTAGTTTGTTCAAAATAGATCCTCATACTCTCTAATTGAACGGTGATGTCACGTAATGCTGCTACTGTGGTATTTGACAATATCTGCAATTTACAGCCAAAATATTCCAGAGCCTTTTCAGTCCTACTCATAGCCATTCCCCCCAACGTGAAAATAGCAGACAGGATATAACCAAACGTAATACCATTACTGTAACTGTTGATCTCAATATCTGTCACTCCTTCGCAAAAATCCTTTGTAAGTGTTCTCTTCACCCATTTCACCTGTCTGTGAGCATATTTACAAGGGACCCCCAGGGGCAGCACCATCCCAAGAGCTACATCATTGGTGCCATTATGAACATTTGAGTACGTTCCATTAGTTAAAAAGAAGAACCTGGGATGGGCATATATTGGTCTGTCATAGTTCACAGCTGAAGAGCGAGAATTACCTGTGATGGTGTCAGAACCCTTCGAACCTTTCAAAGGGAATGTCTCTTTGGATATGATCACCCCTGAGAAATTGATATACAATATGGTATCAGTACTATTTATGATGGGGCAACAGGCGGGGTAATAGCCAGCTTTTCGAGGAACCGTCACTTCTTTATAATGCCAACCTACCAACGTAATATTTTGCTCTTCCAAATAGAAGTTATCACAATACGTATTATTGTCACAACCGGGATAACCTGTACCTGTGGGCTGATGATGGTACAAACATGGCCCTGGGTAGTCAAACCCAAACTCCCCTTTTACCTCAACAACATTTTTCGGCTTAGAATATGTGTAATTTATCAAAGACAAAGCAGATAAGCAGTCCATAGGCTAGTTATAGATTCAGTAGGATAACAAGCGACGCCATTACCAAAAAAACTCTTACGAGTATCTAGAAAAACATTATTAGAAAGCATTCTCTTCCATCTTGGGGTGAAAAAGATATCATTGTCAGGAGTAGGCGAGTTACTTGCATATTCTAACATCCAAAGAACCCCACAAAAGATAATCAACAGCAGAATAGCAAAAAGAAGGAATATCACTCTCCGCTGCTTTACCCATGATGATCGGGTCAAAACAACAAGACCCAATGGCTGTTCTTCATCAATCATTGGCCTGCCAAAAAGATGCATGATAGCAGAACGAAAAGGTACTGTTAATATAGCCTCAATTGAACCAAACAAACAATCTTCTTTCTAGCGTCCTTTTTTCTTCTCCTTTGAGCCTCGCTGGCAGGCTCCTATTCTTCATCCACGGTGGTGCTATTGAGCATTTCTCATTGGAACTGCACGATTGAGGCCCTTTTTGGAAGAAAATCCACTTCTTTCAGGATAGTGTACCCTCCCTCCTGGGAAGACACCCCAAACTTATCCTGTCCAGTGTCTCGGAGAATGCACCAATCTCCCTGTCCCTGCTCTATTGTCCCTATGCTTCATCCATGAAGTCCATCCCTACTAATCTGACTTTTCCTTTGGTGCACTGTCCCTTTGTCGAGGACGCAAATTGTACTTAACAACTCCAGGAACACAGGGATCAAGAAACAAAGGCTCACTTTCAGTGGGATTAACTAATTCAGATTCAAACACAGACGGGCCAGCTGACTGGAGCTCTTGGCTGGCCTTAATCTCAGGTGGCACTGCTTCATTCAGGACTGCATCACTCTCCTCCTCAGAGGGTGCCCATGTTATTCTGGCATTGGAGAAAGGAATGAAATGGGAACCCTTCTCCGTCTCAGAATCCCCAATGCCATCGAGCCTCCACTGGTCATAGGGCAGAGGGAGCGGCACCCTCTTGCGGTGCGTTGAGTGGATCCAGTTCTTCCGACCGCCCACTCTCACCACGGTACGTGTGGCAAGGAGGATCTGGAAAGGCCCCTTCCACCAGGGCTCCAGGCTGCTTTTGCGCTGAAAATGGCGAACCAAGACGTAATCCCCGGGCCGAAGTTCGTGGCTGGGTCCCTCTGTAGCGGATGGCAAGGCCTCTTGAATCTGCTGATGAATAGAACGCAAATTTTTAGTCAACTCGTATAAATAATCTATCAACAAGGGGTGATCTATCTCGTAAAAGTGGCGGGGTCTCGGAACGCCCCAGACATTAGCGGACCTACCAAAGACAACCTCATAGGGGGACAACCCTATTCTAGAATGGGCTGTAACTCTTGTCGACAGCAAAGCCAATGGTAAAGCCTCCGGCCACTTCAATCCTGTACTCTCCTGAATTTTGGCCATCTTTAGTTTGAGAGTACCATTGTACTTCTCAACTAAACCTGCCAACGTGGGGTGATTCGCAACATGAAACTTCTTCTTAATGTGCAAGCCATCACACACCAACTGGGTGACTTTCGAATTAAAATGGCTGCCGTTGTCACTCCAAATCAAACGGGGCAAACCAAAGCGAGGAAAAAACTCCTTCAAAAGAGCTTTCGCTGTCGCCAAAGCTGTATTCTCCTTGGTAGGTTAAGCCTCAACCCATTTACTGAATGCACAAACCACCACCAACACATACTTCAGATTATTCACCTGTTCCATCTCAATGAAGTCCATTTGCAGGACTTCAAAAGAGAAAGAAGGGGGTGCAAAATTACCGGGAGGTGTAGGAGTGCCCTTTCCTGGATTGTATGTCATGCACACCATGCAATGTTTTACCAAATGGGCAGCCGTCTTTGGGATATTATCATTCTGCCATACAGGGTCTAGCAACTTACAGATACCCCTAGCACTAATGTGAGCTAGTCCATGAGCCATAGTAACTACGGGAAGAACATATGCATCTGGCAGCATCCATCTCTGTTTCCCCAACTTGTCTATCCAGCACCCATCATCATCCAATTGCGCTGTACTTTCCTGCCATATTGCTAATTCCTCAACCGTCACCTCACTCTGTATTTCCTTCACGTTATCTAGTGTGTCCTCCAACATCGTAACTTCTGGCACCCATCTAGCAGGACCTGCAACAAACATCTTTTTCATCTTAGATCGGGCCGTCTCCTTAGCTGTTTGATCTGCAAAAGCATTCCCCCTCCCCCCATCATTAGTAATTGCTTTGTGAGCGCTACACTTCACTATTGCCAGTTTCTTGGGCAGGGTCAAAGCCGACAAAAGACTATTTATCAAAGGGCCATGCTGAATCTTCGAGCCATGGGAGGTGAGAAATCCTCTCTCGGCCCAGAGCCGCCCAAAATTATGAGCGACTCCGAAGGCATACTGGCTGTCAGTGTAAATATTAACCACCAATCCCTGACTCAACTCACAGGCTCGAAATAGAGCTACCAGCTATGCAGCTTGGGCCGACTGATAGGGAACTCATGATGTCTCAATTATTGTGTGCAGTGTTGTGATCGCATAAGCAGCAGTTGTGGTGCCATCTGGTAATTTAAAACAAGAACCATCGATATATAGTTCCCCTTGGGGGTCAGATAAGGGAACATCAGTCAAGTCTACCCGTCCCTTCGTCTCCTCCTCCGTCCGAAACATACAATCATGTATGTCTCTTTCCTCACTCTCCGAAGGGAGGGGTAGTAACGTGGCAGGGTTCAGAGTGGCACATCTTTTAATCGTAATGTGTGGTGCAAAAAGGGTTAGCTCATAGCCAGTCAGACGTGCACTGGTAAGGTGCTGTGTCTTTGTTCTTTTCAAAAGCGTATCCACAGCATGAGGTACCATAACTGTGAGATCAGTATCAAGAACAAGCCCTGCCAATTGTCGAATAGAGACGGCCACAGCCACGGTCGCTCTTAAACAGCTCGGGAGGGCTTTCGCAACGGGATCAAGCACAGCAGAAAAGTACGCACACGGCCTCTGCTTACCTCCAAAGGCCTGTGTTAAGACAGAAAGCGCACAACCGGCCGACTCGTGTACATATAACACGAACGGCTTGTTGTAATCAGGTGTGCCAAGCACAGGAGCCAAACAAAGCGCAACCTTCAATTGCGCAAAAGCTTGTTGACATTCAGGCGTCCAAGGCAAAGGTTCATGCACATCTTTAGTTGTCAGATATAGCAGATGCTTCGTTAATAAAGCAAAATTGGGTATCCAATGACGACAATAGGAAGTGATACCAATGAAGGCTCGTACATCCCTTTGGGTCTTTGGAACAGGCATGTTAATTACGGCATTACTACGCTCAGGAGTTAGTTTCTGACCCTCCTTCGACAGTAGATGACCTAAATAGGTGACCTCCTGTCGACAATATTGAAATTTGGAAAGGGACACCTTGTGTCCATGTTGAGCCAAATGCAACAACAATTTGACTGTAGCTGCTCTACATCCTTCTTCAGTATCGGACGCAATCAAAAGATCGTCCACATACTGAAGCAATACATTACCTGGGGGAAGGGTAAGGGAGTCCAATTGACCCTTCAAAGCCTGGCTATATATGCTAGAACTCTCAGTATAGCCCTGAGGAACTCGACAAAATCTAAAACTACGACCTGCCAGGGAGAACCCGTAAAGGTGCCTGCTATTTGGATGAACGGGTATGCTAAACAAAGCCTTTTTCAAATCAATAACAGAAAAGAATTTGGCAGAAGAAGGAATCATAGTCAAAAGCGCAGTAATGTCAGGGACCACAGGGAACTGAGGGACCACAATTTTATTAACTTTGTGCAGATCAATCACAAAACGATAAACATCAGCAACATCATCAGGAGAACCCGGAGGTGGCCTCTTGAGAACATGAAGGATGGGACTATTGCACAAATTCGCTGCTGTCTCCTCTACAACTCCTGACTGAATCAAGTCTTGTATTATGCATAACAACGCCTGTTCACCTCCGTGCGAAATTTTATACTGAGAGATACAAGGCAATATTGCATTTTCTTTAACCTGAATAGAAATTGGAGGTATTTGCAAAAGTCCTACATCTGTGTCACTTGTAGCCCACAACGTAGATGGAACATCCTTAAACTCAACTGGGAGGGGGGCATCTTTAGACAAACATTGTGTAGTTCTAACCACACTCGGACCCATTGTCAAATGGACACCATCCGGAGAACAGTAAATGGTAGCGTGTAACTTCTTCAACAGATCTAATCCCAACAAGTTCTCTCCACAATTTGATGTTAGTAAAAACTGCGAATCAACGGTGAAGGGGCCTATAGTCAAAGCAAGGCGTTTGGAGATGGGGCTTACTACCGGCACACCAGAAAAACCAACCGAAACATTGTTATGGCCAGACAGGGCTACCCCAGGGACCAGTGACCTCGAAACAGAACTATTCATTGCTCCTGTAGCCACCAAAAATTTATTTTCCGAGCCCTGCAAATCCACACTAATATAAGGTCCATGCTGATCTACAGGTATCGGAACTGGTCCCTTACCCTGTCCTTGGCTGTCCTAGATGTAAGACATCCCCATCACCTCATCCAAATCATAATCATCATGATAATACTGTCGTCCCCAAACATCATCAAAATAATTCTGATCGGAACGGCCCAATGATGTCCCAGTAGCCTGCTCCCCACCCTGACTGCCTGCTCCCCGTCCTCGCCCTCTCTCTCCCCGTCCTCTAGGAGCTGCAACCTTTTGCAGCAAAACCGGGCACTCGCTGCGCCAGTGCCCTTCCTCCTTGCAATACGCACATTGATTTGGGCCCACAGGCACAACATTTCGGCTCGTACGAGGAAGCTGCCTGGCCCGTCCAATACCTCGACCCCGTCCCTGCCCCCTGGATGCCTGCTGCATCAGTACCTTAGTCTTCAGCTCCTTCGTCTTCTTTTCCACCTTCTCTTTCTCCTCGTTCTCTCTATGCTCATAATACTGAGCCATACTCAATATCACCGAAGGGGTAGAAGTAGTCCACGTGCTCTCAGCAGCCTGCAACCGTGTTGCAATCTCGGGAGCAAATTTGTGACAAACCTGTTAACAAACAATCTGATACCCCCTTCCAAAGACAAATCCTGGCCACTAAAATCCAAAAACACACCTTCAAACCGAGTAAAAAAATCAGACACACTCTCATCTTTCTTATGACAACATGCGGCTAGCTTATCCCAATCCACCTTCCGAGGTGGAATAAGAGAGTGCATATAGGTAATGATGCGGTCTGGCAAAGCCAAGATCTCAGCCTTGGGCTTTTCACCAGGCTTCCTCTCCTTATCCCACATCCTAATCTCGTCCCAAGTACCACCCAATTCTAGGGCATGGTTTTGAGTATGCACCTGTCGCCAGATATCCACTGGTACCAATAAGCCAAAAAACATTTCGATATCTGCCAACTTCATTACCGTCGATGCAGTAGCCTCTGTCAATTCTTTATAGTAAGCAGTAGGTTTTTTTCTGGGGTCAGGCAACTGAGCCTTAATTGCGATACTCTTCCATGGAGTATAAACCCATTGTTCTTGAAAACGGGCCTCTACTCGTTGCCTAGTCACTTGATCGTGCTGATCACGTAGCTCTGGTATCTCCGGGTGGAAAATGGGGTGAACTTCCCTCATCGGGAACTGAGATATCGTCGTTGGGGATTTCTGATGCAATCTACCTCGATATCCAATCAGTGTGGTAACACTAGCGAAAACCTCATTGGAGCCATGCCCGCGGCATACACCTGGTCCCTAATATCATAAACAACCTGGGGTGCAACACCTTTAACCCCTTGACCGCGATCGGAATTCTGCTCGTGTGCTGGACATTCCGATCGCGGGTGCGGTCGTGACGAGCTCAGCTCGTCATGCGCACAGCACTACCACGTAGCATGACGAGCTGAGCTCATCACGCGCATCGAAGGGGTTAAAACACTGTTCCCATAGTCCAATCAAAGTAGCCGACATATGTTTAAGGGCATGCTGCTGAACAAATGGCTCATAATCCTTTAACACACTCCATACATCTTCAACACCATAAATAGGATTACGAGCCCACTGGGCAGCCTGATTGGCCACCATATTTTTCTCCATATCTCCCACATCAGACCGAATCAACACCTGTCCTAATCGCTCCTTTGCAACTGCCCCAGCTCCATCGTCCTGGCCACGCACCGGTGATCGGCATCTAACAAGGGGGTAGAAGTAAGAAATGGGGACAACACAGTGATCGAAGAGGGGGGCACCAAGGTCAACATCGGCTGAGTAGTAAGTGTCTGTGAAGGAGAAAGTGACGCCGTAACAACAGGAGTGACAGGAAGACTAGCAGTCACAGTGACTGTGGGGGACAGAGCCAAAGAAGAAGCTGGTGATGCCGGAACCAAAGCACTTTGATCAATACTAGAAACAGCAGGAACAGGGGGGGCAGAGGCAGATGGCAAGGGCTGTGGGACAACAGGATACATTCTATGCGGGGCATAAGGGGGAGGCGGTCTGTCTTCCAATAATTCTTCCATAAAAGTGTCTGCCTCCTCTCTAGCAACATAAGACTTATCACATTGCAATCGAAACCTCCTATCTGCACATTCTATACCCTTCTACACTTTCTCCTTATCATGTGCCACTGCTTTCTGAGTCAGTGTCAGTGTTCTCTCCCTCCGTGCCTCCCTTTCCACCCTCAGCCGTCTCTGTTTAGCTTCATTCTGCCACACCTGAAGATAATCAAACATCGACTGCCTGCTACATTTAGCGAACAATGTTTCCTCCAAATAATTCAGTTTCTGTTCATCAAAGGTGCCCGTTGACGGCCACTGCAATTCAGCATTGTCCCTGGTATATTTGTACCATAATGTACTAAATATAATAGGGCCAAGACCGTATTTGACATACATGTCATAATTTGGAGTACCTTCCGCAGGTGGGGGCTGTTTTTCCTCCAATCGAGCATCAGCAGAACAACAACGACACCTCACACAACACAACTTACTCCAACAAAGCATTCTGTTCACACAACGAAACACATTCACCACACAATTACACTAAAATGCACTCATGACTTTACCAAAAATCGCTTCCGCGATTTGCATCAATGACAAATTAACAAAATGGTACCATGTTTCAAAAAAAATCTTCAAAGTCAAATGCAAGCGCTTGTCTAAACCTAATTCCTAGACCAACCAAAGTACCCACCAAACAAACGTCATGACAACAAAGAACCAAACAAGCTCACCTGGTGCACACAGGTCAAACTAATTTATTCTCCACTGCCGACTCTTTGGACCAAACGGTCAGATCCAAGGGTTTCGCCATTCAGGACCCCAGTCCGGATGACCACTGGGCAGGATACCGCCCGATCAGACAGACGGGGCAGCTGCGAGTACGAAACTCTATTGTGCAGGGGTCCCCCGATCCACCTATCCGACCCATCGCGGCCCTGTCCTCCTCACCCATCCGCGGATGAGGATGAGGTCATCCGATGGAGTCCCTGTTCGGGCACCAACTGAAGGAAGTGACCCAAAAAGGGCCACTCGGGTCACTCACGACCACCTTCTCTGCCTTTCTACAAATGAAGAGTCGGTCAGACAGTAGAGAATGCAAACCAAAATATTGATTGATCATTACACTGCAGCGGAGCCCAGTCTGACCAGCCTCCTGGGATGGCTGTCGAGGGACTGAACCCCTTAAGCATACAATTGCATTATGTACGTTGTAAAGTCCACAAAGGCCCGCCTACTATGGAAAAACACTAGCAGGTGTCGTAATACAATGGGGGTACAGAACATAAGTTTGATTCTGCAGCCGGGCAAAGGCTATCTACTGTCCAAGGTCGTCTGGCCTATCCTCCCTACCAGACAGGTGGGAGAAGGGCTCCATCTAACAGGAAAGGCATGCACTAACGAGGACACTTGCAATTACAGAAAGAAAAAGATCAACTTTGGGAAACGAAACTTACCAAGGACCGTTTCTCGAAAATAACCAAGCAGTAGTTTCGGTTATAATACAAAATGGGGTCCAGATTACAAGGTGGTTTTGCGAATGCTAAAATATACAGACAAAAGGGCCCCTCAGTATTAACACCACTCCCCATCATCCAGTCCCGCACCGGTGTCCAAGCGCACAACAAGGGCGAGGAAAGGGAGAGAGGGGAGGACACACTTGCGGATGTTACGGGAACTAGAGACACCAATGTCTGTGTGGTGGGTGTAAGCGAGAGGGGTAGAGAAGAACTGGAGGTACTGGGTACGGTAGATCGGCCTGTAGTCACTGCAGCTTCGGCCAATGGAGCCGAAAAGGAAACAAGGGGTGCTCCATCTGAAGCGGCCGAGTCAGGGGCAGGGGAATCAGAGGCGGGAGCATGGGAGGCGAGGTATTGGGTTGGCGGGGCTGCTGTATATATCCTCTGAGGGGTATAAGGAGGTGGTGGCCGTACATCTAACAGATCCTCCACAAAAGGATCGCCTTCTCCTCGTGCAACATAAGACTTATCGCATTGCAATCTAGACTTCCGGTCAGCACACTCTATACCCTTCTCTATCTTCTCCCTCTCGTACACTATAGCCTTTTGTGTTACTGTCTGCGTCTTCCCTCTCCGAGCCTCCTTCTCTGCTCTTATACTTCTTTGCTTAGCCTCCTTTTGCCATACCTGAAGATTGTCAAACATGGACTGCCTACTTCTTTTTGCAAACAATTTATCCTGCAAGAAGTTCAATTTCTGTTCATCAAAAGCACCTGTCAAAGGCCACTGCAACTCAGCGTTGTCCCTCGTATATTTGTGCCATAGTGTACTAAACATAATAGGGCCAAGGCCGTGCTTCACATACATGTCGAAGTTCGGGGTGCCTTCCGGAGTTGCAGGCTGCCTCTCTTCCAATCGAGCATCAGCAGAACAACAACGGCACCCCAAACAGCAAACCTTGCTAAAACAGGGCATCTTCAAGAATAAAGAGGAAAAGAAAATTTGCTACTTGTGCCCAACAAATAACTTACCAATTCTTCCCCACAGGTCCGTCCTCGGACCGTACTAAACGCTCAAGGACCAAAGAAAAAGAGAAAAGAAAAGAAAAAAAACCCGGTCCGCAGACCGCACCAATTCGTCATATCAGACTCTGTATCACAAGTCCCAAACACTAGTCAACCCCCAGGCGTTTTCAAGAAAAAGCTGAATTACCAAGTCGCCTGGCAGAGGGTCCTCAGACACCCTGTACCTCCAAAGCGGTCCGCAGACCTATCAAGTTCACAAACAAACCAAGAAGTGGTCTCCAGACCATATCCAGGATTATTCAAGACGGCGCCATATTTACCAAGAATCAAGACAAACTCACCTGGTGCACACTGGTCGAACAAAGTTATTCTCCACTGCCGACTCTTCGGACCAAACGGTCAATTCCAAGGGTTTCACCTTTTAGGACCCCAGCCGGGATGACCACTAGACGAGACGTCGCTCGATCAGACAGGCGGGGCAGCTGCGAGAACTAAGCTCGGTCTTGTGGGGATCCCCGATCCGCCCGTCCGACCTGACGCGACCCCGTCCTCCACACCCGATTACGGGTGAGGATGGGACATCCGATGGAGTCCCTGTTTTGGGCGCCAAATGAAGGAAGTGACCTGATTAGGGTCACCCGGGTCTCTCACGACCACCTCTCTGCCTTCCCAACAAATGAAGAGTCGATCAGACAGTAGAGAATACAAACCAGACAATTTATTGACAATGCGCTGCAGCGGAGCCCAGTCTGACCAGTCTCCTAAGATGACTGCCGAGGCACTGACCCCCGTTCACACGGTAACACAAAATATACATTTCCAACACCTCTGAAATCCCTCCCAAACTGGAATTTTCCAGCTCAGGCGATGGTGGACAAAGGAGGCAAGCAAGGATGAGCCATGGCACAGGGCTGGGTACATGCTATCTCGATCCCAAGGCCGCTCGGCCGGTGCCTACCATTCTAAGATGTGGGAACGGGTCTATCTAACAGCAAAGGTATGCAACAACAGATAATGCATTCATTAGCACAACGAAACTTCAACCTTGAGAAGGACAAGCTGGAGGCGCAGAGGCAGCCTTTCTGCTTAGGCAGGCGTTATGAGACAGGCGCTCGATCTCGGTTACAAAACAAGGTGACGCCAAAAAAGTTGGCAGTTAAACCCAGATCAGTTGACTGGGGGTGAGTGTTTGATTAGCTCAAGCGCTCCGTCCATCATCCCCTTTGGTATCGCTTTGTTCACCCTAAGTTGGCAGGGTATGCCCAGACGTGGGTCCCTTGCTCACTTTGCCACTGGATTCAAACTAGCCTGGCTGATGACGGCTGAATAGCCAGAAACCGGTCCCAGGATGCTTGTTTCCGGTCCAGGGAAGACATGGCTTGGCAGTTCGGGCTGTACTGTTCCCATGAGGCACAGGGTCAGACTGATTTGCATATGGCCATGTCCGAACTGGGTTGGTGGAGTGAGCTAAAGAATGATGATGGATTAAACCCAGATCAGTTGACTGGGGGTGAGTGTTTGATTAGCTCAAGCGCTCCGTCCATCATCCCCTTTGGTATCGCTTTGTTCGCCCTAAGTTGGCAGGGTATGCCCAGACGTGGGTCCCTTGCTCACTTTGCCACTGGATTCAAACTAGCCTGGCTGATGACGGCTGAATAGCCAGAAACCGGTCCCAGGATGCTTGTTTCCGGTCCAGGGAAGACATGGCTTGGCAGTTCGGGCTGGACTGTTCCCATGAGGCACAGGGTCAGACTGATTTGCATATGGCCATGTCTGAACTGGGGGTGGTGGAGTGAGCTAAAGAATGATGATGGATTAAACCCAGATCAGTTGACTGGGGGTGAGTGTTTGATTAGCTCAAGCGCTCCGTCCATCATCCCCTTTGGTACCCCCAAAAAAGATGGCGCCATGAATGCTAACTTAATACGAAATAAAGTATAAGCATTGCAAAGGGAGCATTTCAGATGTGTGCATCACGAGAATAACATTTCAAATCTAACACTACTTAGTCTGTATGAAACCGCACAGCAACTGCCCATGCTGTACCTGATCTGTGTATGTGAGGGAACCCTGCGCTCTGCTGCCTGTGCATGTTAAGGAAAAGATCAGATAAGGGAATTATGGAGAGCCTTCGAGTGGCAAAATTGGAGTATAAAAATAAGTTGAGAGATAGGAAATTAGAATATATGGCCAAAAATTGGGATACAATGTTAGATGTGATAAATACAAATAATATAAGATTATTCTGGCGCCTGGTAAAAGAGGGAAATGTACAAGAGGAAATGCGGTGTTTAGTGGGTGAAGACGACTGGGTTAACCATTTGAGTAATCTGTATAATGGTATAAATAGGGAAAAGACCTTGGAAATAAGGTATGAGGAGACAGAACTACTAGGGCCGCACTTCTCCTTCCAAAATATAAAAGAAACTATTCAATCCCTAAAGCTAACTAAAGCGGCAGGGCCAGACAATCTACCCGCAATCATATTAAAAAATAGTATAGATTGGTGGGCACGCTTCTTAAATGTGACCTTCCAAAATATTTTAACTTCGGGGTTTTCCCAGAAAGTTGGAAGGGGGCTATTGTTAGGCCAATTTATAAAAAAGAAGATGCTACATTACCTCAGAATTATCGCCTAATAAGTTTGCTGGATGTGGGGAGAAAGTTTTTTCTAAGATATTATTAGGCATAGTGAAGATTTGGGTAGAGCAGTATAACTTGATACCAATAGAGCAAGGTGGGTTCAAGGAGGGCCATTCAACCATCGACCATTGCCTTAGTCTATGGGCAATGGCAAAAAAGGCAATTGAAGTGCGAGGTAACCTGTTCTGCTGCTTTGTGGACTTCCGAGCTGCCTTCGATTTAGTAGATCGTAGTCTACTGTGGAGTATGCTGGCAGAGCTCGGAATCAACAAGGCAGTACTTGCCTTAATTCAGGAAATGCATTCAAGGAATTGGGCCAGGGTTATCTTGGATTCCCATGGCACCCTATCTAATAAAATTCAGATAATGAATGGTTTGCGGCAGGGCTGTGTTCTTGCCCCATTGTTATTTTCCCTATTTTTATCTGATTTGCCTAATATATTGAGTAGGGCAGGTGGTGTAAGCCCCAAGATGGGGGGACCCATATATCTTGTCTGCTATATGCAGATGATTTAGTGATAATGGATATGACAGAGTTGGGCTTGCAAAAAAATTGGATGCCTTTTATGAATATTGCCTAAAAAATGCCTCACGGTCAACCTAGAAAAGACCAAAATAATGGTATTGGGGAAAAGAAGAGCTCCCTGTACTGGAAATTGGGAGAGGTTAGAGTCGAAGAAGTGGATAGATATAAATATTTGGGTATGTGGTTCGATAATAAGCTAAACTGGAGGGATCACATACAGTCACTTAAAGCAAAGGCCCTCTCTTCAGTATGGGGCCTTAAACAATTCAAGCAAAAGTATGGGGCCCCTCTCTGCGGCCAATTCTATCGGCTTTTAATGCATTGGTACGCCCACAGTTCCAATATGGCGTAGAGGTCTTATACATGGGAGGAAAATCGGATTGGAACTTAGAAGAGGGTAAATGCGTTAAACAGCTCCTTGCACTCCCTCGTCAACTATGATACAGGCTGTACGAGTGGAATGTCATCTCACAGCCTGGAATTTTCGGGGTATGCAAGCAGTATTGAATTTTTGGCAGAGAATGAATGGTGAGGGGCCCCTAAAATAGCAAACCTCTGTAAAAAGAAATAGAGGATAGCGAACTAAATTGGGCGTCCCAAGCTAGAATTAAGCTAGATAAGTTGTGTGTTAAACTTTCTCTAGAACCAGACCAATGGAGTTTGGGGCAGCAGATTCCCAAGTCGGTGTTGCGTGCTATTATTAATTCGAAGGCCCGAGAGGAAGATTTTGGTTACTTGAGGAGTAAATCGTCCTCCAGGTTTTTGATAAATGGGTGGACCAATGATCAAACATTCCCCTATATAGAGGCCATTCCTAACCCAAAGTTTAGAAATATAATCCTGAAATTTAGAGTTGGCTTGAATCCATGCAACACTGATTGGAAGATAAAATCTGCTATGATGAATGAACAAGGTCTGTGCACATGTGGATTAAAAGTAAAATGCAACGGCCCACATATTCTGTTGGACTGCTTGTGGTTCTTAGAAGAACGGAAAACATTTTTAAAACCCCTTTTTATTGCCTATGAAATTATTAGTAGGGATCAAGCTCTTAGTTTATTGGTCAATATGAGATTTTTAAATGTGACATGTGCAATGGGAAGATTCTTAATTGTAATACAGGAGTCGTTGAAGGAATTGGTAATATAATTTAAAATGGGCGGGGTAGAAATGCGATCTTACCCATGCTTGGGAATACCCCCGGCTCTTGTTATTTATGGTGGATGTACAAATGTATACCCAACGTATAAGTGATCTCTTCCCCTTGTTGATGATGAATTAGGCACTCCCTATGGTTTGGTAGAGTTCCCTTTGTTTATTTTATCAGGATTTTATTGTGTTTTATACTGTTTTATGGTTACAGTGTTTGTATAATTCATATTTTAATTGTATGTATTGTGGTACTTTCTTTTTTTATGGCTATATATGCCAAATAAAAATATAATAAACGAACGAATAAAAAAATTGTTTCTAGTTCAAACAGATCAAAATTTGCTAAAAACATAGCGATGTGGAAGGCACTTTGCAAAGATTAACTGGTCATCTTTCTGTAGCTTTTTTCTGTATTTGGTTGTTAAACTGTTACTAATGAAGTGAAATATTTGCCCAGACAGTATTACCATGTGTAAAAATGAAAAAAAAAATAGGTTTAATAGTAACAAAAAATGTGCCGCATTATGCTGCATTATTTAGGCAACTCTGCCGCATAATTTAGTGCTCCCCTGCTGCATAATTCCAGTGGCCCTGTTTATAACAATATGGGCCACATACAGGATTCACACGACATTGCCTTTTAGTTCACTATCGTCACTGTCAACAGAGTGGGGTGGGGCCAGGAATGGTTCTAAGTACACGTTTAAAAACTATCACTTTTAATAAGTACTTCCCAGCGCAGTGCTATAATATGACATATTATTGTCAAGGTTTCCACATGTTAAAGAAATACACTTTTTTGAATTTTGAAGAGATGTTATCATATTTTATGTGATGTTTGTTGTATGATTTACACATGGTAAATATTTCCAGGGCTCGGCACGTGCACGGGTTCGAAGTGCCAACTGCCAAGCCAGACCCTACGCTGGGTTTTGGCTCGCTCGCCATATTAATTGTTGGCGCGCCCACCTCTAACTGCGATCCATCGCTTTCCCATAGTCGGAGTGAAGGGCGGCTGCTCTACTGCTCTCTGTGCGGTAGCTGCACTGTGTACCTTTGAACCCTGAGCTGTCCTCACCCTGGTCTGCTTGTTTTAGTTCTCCTACTGAGTAAAGGTCAGCTCCCTGCACATAAATCAATATTTCCGAATACATTATTGATACTTTGGGCAAGTATGACTTTTTAGTATTTATTCTTATAGAGAGTTGGCAGAGTTCTCTGTGGGAGTAAGTCGTGGTCCATTTAGGATTCTGCGCAGATCTTTGCCAGCTCAGAACCAGATGTTCGGCCGATGACTTCAGTGGTGACGGTAGCTGCGTGTACTCTCCGAGAGAGAGGTGTGACTGACTCTCACAAGCAGCGATCTGACACGTGGCGGACTGTTCCCCACAATAGATTTTAAGATGTAATCACCTGGCATGCAACTGATTCTTCCCCAGCCCAGCGTGCCTTTGTTTAGTCTGCCTGACAAGCACCTGACACCTTCCCAGCAGTTGCCTGCTGTCAGAAGCAGAAGTACGGCACTGACGGCGCCCCAGCCCCGCAGGCGAGAAAGTCATTTCCTTGCAGGTGGTGCCTGGCTCCTAAGTCCCGGATCGGTGAGCCCCACCCCAGGTCAAAGTCAATGCCAGCGCGGGGCCGGAGCGGGCTGCTGCCGAGGCCAAGCCCAGTTCTGTTTTGGGATTGTCAGCGGAAGGTCCCGGCTCCTCCTCCCGCGCGCACCTCCCTCACCCCCAGCATTGGAAGCCTCCTCGTGTCCTGAAAGGTGTTCCGGGCCCAGGGAATCGCCGCCCCACCTCCCCGTCCAGTGTCCACTGAAGTCCCTGCGGGAGAGCCCCCCCTTGCACTCCGAGGGCAAGGTCAGGCCAGGATACCTAGGAGCCCCTCCCCCCTCAGGAGCCTGGCACGGGCACCGGCGAGAAAGCCCACCTCTCAGGCGCTACCCAGGAACCCCATGCTGCTCCTGTGAACGCACGGAACACGGAAGCGGCCATGAAGCGATCGTCCTATTCCGGTAAGATCGCGGTGTTTTCTGAAGGCAGAGCGACAAAGATCAGGGTTTTGGAACGGCCGGGGGTGGGCATAGATATACCTGTCAACTCACCCTCTTTTGGCGGGTGTCATCCGCTTTTTTTTACTAATATACATTCCTCATGTAAAACAGCATGCATCCGTACACCTCTGATAGGTCAACCTCTTGCATAAACAAACTTTCTCAATCTAATCTGAAGGGGTAAGCCTCTTAAACACCTGGCCTCGCCCTCATTTCCACGCCAACTGGCTGACAGTCACATTTAAAATCAGACACCGCATGATATACGGTATGTATAAGTTGGCGCTATGTAGCGCCTGTCTAAGTGAGGAGAAACGTGCCTCTGTGCATGTGTTTCTAGGAGTCCAGCTACATGGTTTGAAAGAGGTCCACGAAGTTCAGCCCGCGTCAGGAGGAGCCATGGTGCCCAGACGCGGGAGCGCATTTGGGGTGCTGGTGCCTGGAGGTAGAAGTGTTGCCGGGCACCGCCCAGCGATAGTAGAGTGAAAGGGGAGATCGCTGCCAATATCAGTGTCGGGAAATTAAATTAATAAAACCTACCGGGCTTCTCTAAACCCAGAGAGACGCAGCTGTTAAGAGACAACTTTAAACAACCTCCTGTCGACAGGTACCTGGGCAGCAGCAACACAGCTGCACGACCAGCACGAACACAATGAGAGGTCAGTACACGCTTGAGCGTCCCTTACACTTTATGCTGCATAATTGCAACATTTACACACATTATTTGCACGTGGAAATAATTTACGTTTTGTTTTAAAATGGTGTCCAAATAAAAGTAACACATTCAAAAGTGACCTCAGCTTAACATCTGCCAAAAAGTGTGAATATTTTCAGTGAGGCAGGCAGCTGCACACAAAGAGCCGGTAAGACAGCTCAGTGGGTTCTTGCCTCTGCTGCAGAGATCTAGCTGTGCTTCACAGGGTTGAATCCCGGGGCAGCTAACTCAGCCCTTTTTACAACCAAGGTCGGGAAAATGAGAAAGTCTGAGTTTAGTATAGGCTCCGCCAAGCCTGAAGCAGCGAGCATTACAGAGCACCGTTGGCAGTGGTGGCCACTGGACCCTGGCAGCTGTTACTGCAGTGGTATGGGCTGACAGGGCCGAGGCCTGGAGATCTTCACAGCCCACTATACATTTCTCCGTCAGTGTACAGGCCCTCCTTTACTTATGCTATTGTGAATTTTTCAGAATGCTCACACTGATGTACCTGACCAATCACGAGGAGGCACACCTGGGAGGTGATGAGAGGCCTTACAAATAACATGAAACACCTTTTTTCAGGACCCACCCCTGCCACAAAACGACTACTGGCCTGCAGAGAAATAAAGGCATTACAGACAGGCCAGTGTCTCTGACAGTTTGTATGACGGAGACCGTCAGCCACCTTTGCTTGCTCAGGCTGTACTACTTGGTGTCTTGCTTGTTGGCTGCTCTGTTACATCTCTCTGATGCTTCGATACTTCCCCGTAGGCTGCACCACGGCACCTCTCAGTGGCCTCTGCTGCTTCTTCTCTATAGGGTAACTCCACATCTCGAAGTAGGCTGCAAACTTAGGCTGTGCTGCTTCATCAATCTGTAGACTTCAATACTTCATGTCAAGTCGATGAAGGCTGCAATACTTCATCTCGCTGTAGGCTGCAATACATCATCTCG
The DNA here is from genome assembly GCA_963921515.1 of Calotriton arnoldi. Taxonomy (NCBI): domain Eukaryota; kingdom Metazoa; phylum Chordata; class Amphibia; order Caudata; family Salamandridae; genus Calotriton; species Calotriton arnoldi. The sequence continues at coordinate 346,570 of CAWUFW010001104.1, forward strand.
CTGTAGGCTGCAATACATCATCTCGCTGTAGGCTGCAATACATCATCTCGCTGTAGGCTGCAATACATCATCTCGCTGTAGGCTGCAATACTTCATTTTTCTGTAGGCTGTAGGCTGCAATCCTTAATCTCTCTGTTTGCTACCCTACTTCTCACTGTAGGCTACAATACTTCATCTCCATGTACGGTGCACTATTAAATCTCTCTCTCGACTATGATACTCAATCTCGATGAAGCCTTCAATACTTCATTTCTCTGTAGGCTGCAAATCTTCATCTCTATTTAGGCTGAAATACTTCATCTCTCTGGAGGCTGCAATACTTCATCTCTCTAAATTAGGCTGTAATACACTCACCTTGATGTAGGCTGAAATATTTAGTCTCTCTGTAGGCAGCAATATTTCATATCTCTGTAGGATGTAATACTTAATCTCTCTGTAGGCTGCAAATCTTCATCTCTCATTAGGCTGTAAAATGCTCATCTCGATGTAGGCTGCAATGCCTCATCTCAGTGCATGCTGGACTACTTCATCTCTCTTTGGGCAGCAATGGTTCATTTCTTTGGAGGCTGCAATACTTCATCTCTCTGTAGGCTCTAACACATCTTCCATGACATAGGCTGCAATACTTCATCTCTCTGTACTCTCCAATGCTTCGTCTCTTTGTTGGCTATACCACTTCTCACTGTAGGCTGCAATACTTCATCTCTCTGTAGGCTCTAACACATCTTCCATGACATAGGCTGCAATACTTCATCTCTCTGTACTCTCCAATGCTTCGTCTCTTTGTTGGCTATACCACTTCTCACTGTAGGCTGGAATACTTCATTTCTTTGTAGGCTCTAACACATCTTCCTTGACATAGGCTGCAATATTTTATCCCTCTGTAGGCTACAATGCTTCAACTCTCTGTAGGCTGCAATGCTTCATCTCTCTGTAGGCTGCAATGCTTCATCTCTCTGTAGGCTGCAATGCTTCATCTCTCTGTAGGCTGCAATGCTTCATCTCTCTGTAGGCTGCAATGCTTCATCTCTCTGTAGGCTACAATGCTTCATCTCTCTGTAGGCTGCAATGCTTCATCTGTCATTTGACTGTAGCTCACTTCATCTCTTTGTAGGCTGCGCTACTTCAGCTCACTGTACGGTGCACCACTTCATCCCGCTGTAGGCTTGAAATACTACATCTCACTACTATCTCAATGTAGCCTGCGATGCTTCATCTTTCTAGAGCAGAGGTCTTCAAACTTTTTGATGCCGAGACCCCCTTGTCAAACGTTTTTAGGCGTAAGGACCCCCTTCTGACGAAAAGTTCTAGAACCTGGTACTCCTTATCATAGACAATTATCGACAACCATAAACGCCCCCAATTCCCACAGCAAATAATTTTTACGGTGGGGAAATAATATTAAACAGTGTTTATCAAACCAAAGGTCGGTGAGCGTGGGGGTGCATCAAAGGTGTAGCTAAAAACGAACGGCCTCATTTATGAGGAATTGGCGTAGTGCAGTGCCGCAAGCCTTCTTCATGCGCTGCCCTATGCCAATGTGAAAGGGCAGGAATGCACAGTATTTATGAAATGCGGTGCATTCCTGTCCTTTTCCTTTGCGTTGGCACACAAATTGCTGCCTAGCACCAACATAGACAGGATTGTTTTTATACAGGAAGGGGCACCTTCCTTCAAAAAAAACATCCAGAGAGGAGTTTTCCTCTTTCGATGTGAGCTGCAGAATGCAGCACACATAGAAAGAGGAAAAAACGAGGAGAAATGAAAACATTTCTCCTCGTTACGCCTCCGCTGGGGAGGCGTCCGTTTTTGGAGCTGCCCCAGGTTTGTGATTTTGTAAATATGGGGCAGCATCAAAATCCATGGGTGTTGTGTTCCCACGCAAAGCCCATGGAACACCTTCTTGATGTATAGTAAAGCAACGCAGGGACTTGTGCTGCTATGTCTTACTCCATATCTACGAGGCCATGCAAAGCCATGCAGGGTGACTTTGCACAGCCTCATAGGTATGGTTGAGACGCTTGTGCCGCCGGAGCATCAAAAAAGTGATGCTCTGGCGATGAAAGCCTCTCAAAAATATTCTGCACGTTTTTTAGGTCTTTCATTATCAGGTATCTACATATAAAATAATGGGCAGCATAAATGAAAAATACATTTAAAAACTCAGTGGGAAATGCACTGTAGTACATTATGAAACGAAACCTCTATTAGTTAAGGCACTACAGAGGTCTGTGTGTAACCAGAAAGCCACAGAATTAAATCTTGATTGGTGGCGTGGAGAATAGTGACGTGTATTTTTAGTGCTACGAGGTCACAGCCTATGACAGAAAGCACTGTAAATATGTAAGTCATTACTTAATAGTTGCATTACACACAGTGTAAGATAGAGTGCTGCAAAAACGTGCAAATAGTTCTACGATAAAATGGTGCTTCCAAAATGTAGATTTTTAGTAATACCAGAGCGTATGTAATGCAATTTTCATTTTTACATCACTGTCCCTTCAACACACCTTTAGGGGTACTAAGGGCTGTGTAAATGCAGTTAAAATTAAAAGCGTGCACTTCACAGCTCAGTTTTACGTTGAGCCTGAGCCAGCGCGCATGGGCTGCTCTGCGAGGCTTCTTGTAATCAGTCTAATCTTTTCTGTGTGGGTCTGACTCCACCCACGCATTTGGTTGGCTGTTGCCTGTGTCATTTTCTTATTGTAGCCTGCAAATGGCTAAAGACGGGCGCATGTCCCACCTTTTTGGCAAATGTTCACTCCCACAGCGTTTTGCTTGCGGGAGCGAGCAGCGGCGCGCAGGGTGGCAGCGGCATTCCTCTCCTCGTGGGTCAGGTTACGCGCACAGCGCCGTGCTTTCGCTTTTTTGTATCTGCTTGTTTTGCATTGCAGTTGAATCTTGTTCAATATTTACATATGTAGGTAGACGCCTTCTCTGCGCCTCCTGCTGCTGTCTATTGCGCGCGTGCACAGGATCGTCTCTGTCACTTGCCTGTGCTGCCCCTCCCTTATCTCCGCTTGTACTGCCCCTGAGCGTGCTGCGCGTCCCTGTTTTGCCACTTAGCGCGCCCCCGCCCTCTCCTGCTCGTTGGGTTGTGGCCGTAGTGGTTCCGCTTCCCCCCTTTGGCTCCACCATTGAAGCACCCGTTCCGTGTGTGCGCGAGAAAGCGAATAGGTGACAGAAGGCTCAGCCCGTGACTGGGAGGAGACCCCGGGAGCGAGTCAAAAAACTTCACCTGCTGGGAGAGAATTGGTGGTAAGATCCGGTAGCGAAGCTGACGAGTGTAAACTCATGCGTATTATTACCCTCATCTCTTTGAATCTCCCCCAAAATATCAGTACCGGAACCCCCAAATTGCCATGTGACCAACGCAATTCCCAAAACTTTGCTCCACTATTTCTCATTGACAGCTCTAACTATTGCTGCCTGTCCGTCATCATCAAGATTCTTAAAGCATCTACCCTCACATAATTCCTCTGCTAAGTTCTTACAACCAGTTACCTGATTTCACCAGTGTCTCGCCGGTGTTTCTCCTTCGCATCAACAGCGCCATCCCACGAAGTGCTCCTGTCCCGAGGCTAGATTTGTTAACTCAAATATATATTAATTTACAGACAAAATATGTTGGTAGATGTTAACTTCCTAGGATTGAGCTGAACACTTTAATATACTCAGTTGCTTCCAGTTTTCTTTACCTTGCATGTTTGGAATGTGAAGCGTGCAGCAGGGTGTGGGTTTTTTGCAGAAATGTTACAAAGGTATTCAACTACAAAGAACTACAAAGAAAAGAAGCATCCGCATCGGGGATGCTGTGCCAGCATGGCTAAAACATCGACATCGACAAAGCGAATAAGTCCCAAAGGCGAGACCTATTGGCTTTGCCAATGCTTGTTAACTCTTTGCACTACCACTCAAAAAACCAAATCTTGTCATCACAAAGCTTGGAGTGATTTGATCAATTAAAGCCAGAACCAGCTCCCACGCACCCTTTACACTTGCAGATTAACTGATAGGCACATTTGCATTTCACTCAGGCAAGCTGGCACCCTGGCACAAAAGCTTTTCACATCACTAGAGACTCAATTGATGGCACTTCAGCTGATAACGATCTAAAATTTAGCCATCCCAGGACTGCTGTCTTTATCCAAAACTGAAAGCAAAGGTTTTGAATTGCAGGCACAAGTGAAGCTGGGGAATGCACAACCCCCTTCCCAGGCCTCCACGGCCCCCCTGGGGGTCGCGGCCCACAGATTGAAGACCTCTGTTCTAGAGGCTCTGCTACGTCATCTTGCTCTTAGCTACTCTACGTCTTGTCAATGTAGGCTGCAGTGCTTCATGTATGCAGACTCTAGTGTGTCATCTTTTTATGGGCTACAGTACATCTCTGAAAGTTGTACCACTTCATCTCTCCGCTTGTTGCAGCGCTTCTCTCTGTCGGATGTGCTCCTTCCTCTCTAATACGTCTGTAATAAGTTGTTTTTCTGTAGAACCTGCTCCTTTATGTATGATGGTTACAATTCTACATCTACCATAAGGGTGTGCTACGTCCTCGCTCTGTTTATTGTAATACGTCATTTCTCTGCGCAAGCTGCAATTCTTCATTTCTCTCTCTCTAGGACTTGCTACTTCCTCTGTATGTTGTAGTATGTCTCTTTTCTGTAGAGCATATGCCTTCTCTCTCTGGGGTCCAGTTCTTCGCCTCTCTCTCTCTCTCTCTCTCTCTCTCTCTCTCTCTCTCTCTCTCTCTCTCTCTCTCTCTCTCTAGTGCAGGCTACCATCTCTTGATTTATTTTGGAATGCATTACTTCTCTGTAGAACATGCTCCATCATTTCTCTGCGAGATGCAGTTCTCCATCACTCTCTAGGGGAGTTAATTCCTCTCCCCATTTGTTGTTTTGCATCGCTTCTCTAGAACAAGTTCCTTCGTCTCTCTGCAGGTTGTTTTCTTTCATCTCTCTTTCTAGGCTGTGCTACCTCAACTCTCTGTAGGCGGCAGAACCTTATTTCTTTGTAAGTTGCTCTACCTCATCTCCACATGGGCTTGAACATACCATGTCTTTGTGGGTTGCAGTATTACATCTATGTACTGATGGCAGATTGGGCGCTATACAAATGCTACTTAACAATAGCAGTAGGTTGTGCTGCTTTCTCTTTGTGTGGAACTTGTGCTATCTTTCTTCCTGTTCATCTTCCTGTGTAGGCTGTGCTCCTTCATCTTCCTGTGTAGGCTGTGCTCCTTCATCTTCCTGTGTAGGCTGTGCTCCTTCATCTTCCTGTGTAGGCTGTGCTCCTTCATCTTCCTGTGTAGGCTGTGCTCCTTCATCTTCCTGTGTAGGCTGTGCTTCTTCATCTTCCTGTGTAGGCTGTGCTCCTTCATCTTCCTGTGTAGGCTGTGCTCCTTCATCTTCCTGTGTAGGCTGTGCTCCTTCATCTTCCTGTGTAGGCTGTGCTCCTTCATCTTCCTGTGTAGGCTGTGCTCCTTCATCTTCCTGTGTAGGCTGTGCTCCTTCATCTTCCTGTGTAGGCTGTGCTCCTTCATCTTCCTGTGTAGGCTCTGTTACAGCATGTCTTTATGCAGTGTGTGCTACTATTTGCCAACATAACCTGCACTACTTGTTCTCTCACTGCAGATTGTGCCATTTCTTCCAATGTCTTTGCTTTTTGTGATCCTCTATATCCTTACGTTATACCTCACTCCTCCTTGCCTTTTCTTTCCTCTTTCAGCACCCCATTCATTACCACCTCTGTGTCTAGAGAGAAGCAATATATATGGTTAGGTCATAGGTTCTATGAAAAAAGCATTTTTGTTTGTTTTCTTTATAAGTCTGGTGCTGTTTGATGAATCTGCAATAAACCTTTTTAAAAAGTACATTCGTTTTGGATTCTTTATGGAAAATATTTGTGCAGCTCCTTAAACAGCAGGCCTAAAAAGGCGGGTCTCAAAACTGGCATTTTCTATTTTAACTCCCATCAGATTATTTGCTCCTCAGTATAGAAAACACCAAACTTGCTTTTTTGTAAATCTGTTTTGTAGTTTTCGAGAAATGACTGCTGAAAAAGTGTTCTGGTCTGGGCACGAAAAGATTACATTTGAGAGATATCTGGACTGTTACTTCACTGCTCTTCTGCGGGTTCGCGATTCTGTGGAGGATGTGCCAATCCAGGTAAAAAATAAAGGCACGCCATTGAATGAGGCAGCTTTTTCCCCTGTCATTCATTGTGGAGTTGTCAACCAGACTTGTGAAACTGCCAAGCTCTGATTGGCTGGCTGTCACAGAAAAAATGTATATGGCATTTGCCGCTACCTATCACAGTGCACCAAGTGCCGTTTTGCTAAAAAAATAAAATAAAAGGGCATAAGGAAGCAGGGTGAATTTATCCTGACCTCTATACCTATGTGGGGAAGGGGGCCCAAGTGTAACATAAATATAAAATAAAATGATTTTGATCATAGGATTCATGAATCTTGTGCCGGATTGTGCCAAATCCTGGACCCTCTCTGGGTCCCCCAGACACTTCTGGGCCTCAGGAGTCAAAAATCCACACAGGATTCACAAATCTTGAAATGAAAAAATTAAACCAGAATTCAGTTCACTCTGCTTACACTTTGCCAATGGCCACACGTGGGGACTAGCCCCACACTATGGGTTTGGGACATGACCTTGCTGCAGGTCATACCTTGCAGCCAGTCTGCAATGTGCACATCTGAAAGACGCGGATTGCAAATGTTGGCTACACATAGCGAGGAGGGTGCAGCTCTTGGCAGCAGGCTAACCCTTGCACCCAGTACCCACTTACCAGAGTCCAAGCTTATGCACTCTTGGAACTGACAGTCTGTGACCAACCCCAGCTACCTACGAGCAAATGCCCTTTGTGAATCAGAGGTTGTCCACCTTCTGCAGGAGAGGCTTTCAGCTAATCTCCACTGTGCATGGTCTTTGGCCGTGCACATTGGGGTTGGCTGTAAATAGGATGTTAGGCACAAGGAACTGTTGCATGTGGTGTATGATCAAAAACAGAGAAATTCACTGAAAGAAACAAAGGTTAATGTAAAGTTATGGTTAGCTTTGGTAATAAGACCTTAAAATACCTTAAACAAAACGTTAGATATTCACTGAAAAAAACAGTTAAAAAGCAGTTATGGTTACAAAACCTAAAAAACACTGAAATTCTCCAGTTCTGGTTAGGCAAACTAACCATAACTCACGCTCCCATCATACCTGCTGACAACTTTACATTAGTCATCCCTGATGACATGTTGAATTGCATTATCGATGACATCACAGATGACATCCTGAATGATGTCTCTGATGACATCATTCATCATAGTGCTGTTGGCATTAGATTACGGCCATAAAAAAAATAGAAAAAAAATGGCCTACAGCTGTATGCAGCAGTGGCTAACTGCAGAGGGTTGGGTACAGAACCTAGTTGTACACTAGGTTCTGCTGCTAATCCTGCTGTGCAGTCCATGTGCAGCAGGCATTGGCCGCTCATGAATGTCTTCCTGCAAAAGGCCAGGCTACACAGGCAATCGTGGAGAATTTCAGTTGTTGTTAGGTTTTGTTTTGTAACCATAACTGCACCTTACTTGCAATGTGCTCCACCACATTTGCTATAGCCACTGCCTTGCTCAGATCCCGCCTCTTAGTAAGCGATTTCTCTTGCACTTCTGGTTTTTAGTACACCTTACTAACTGATCACAAACCAGTAAGTCAGTAAGTGTACCAAATTCAAAGGCAATGCCATAGTATGATGTAGTGTCACATAGGTTTTCACCCTGTCATGGTTACCCTAAATTCTACTGCTGGCTTTCTACGACAACATTTATATGTGGGCTAAATAGTATCTGTAGCATTTTTACCGCCTTGTAATAGACATTGCTAGCATTACCACCTCTGATCTGGATTTCTGGATTGCTATCATAAATACCGCATCCGTCTATGCCTACACGCATTTTGAGTTCTTTATAGAGAATGTTTTTCACCGTCAATTGTTATCATAACGGTCAGTTGCTTCCACTACTTTTTCTGTGGGAAGTGGGAGAAGGCGACTCTCCCACTACTCCCAAATCTCAAAGAAAAAGTGGAGGCTGTGATATGCCGGTTGCCGCCATCCTGATTTCTTAACTTCACCAAGGACATAATGTGTTCCCATTTTTTTTTCGGAAAAAAAATTAAAGAAACTATCTATAATAATGATTCAGTATAAGAAGGTGAAGTGTCCTTTGTCAATGCACTACAAAGGAATGACGGCTGTACTGCTGCTGCACAGGTGTTCTTCCTACTGCTTCAGATTGCAACATTATGGTTAATGCTGCACCGCGCCATATCTCGAGATCACCATTTCGGCAATCTGCAGCGATCAGCTCATTTGGACCAACAAAGAGGTCACAAAAAAAGAAAGGTTCTACAACCCTCCAATAATCAATTCAAATGTCCTGCTGTTTGTGGTAAAGCTAAACACAGATCAATGTACAAAGGTACATCGGCCCATGATGGTAGGCCAACTAATATTTTTCCACTGCTCAGCTCCCAAAGATGTCAGCATTACTCTAGGATAACAGTTGTGATTCTATTTGGCAAAAGTATTTTTTCCTCACAGTTTCTTTCCAACTGTACAAGTTGCACTGTGCAAATCTTCATTCTCAGATCACACCTCGCCTTTCTTCCAGCTCCAGGGGAACCAATATAGAAATTGCCAGAGTGGAAAGAATATGTTCTGAATTATTTACATATTATAGAGGATGACTCTAGTGAGGAATTCACCCCAAGGACGAAAAAGAAAATGTTTCTACATACTGTCGGACCTGTAGACCTAATGTTCGGGTCTAGAGTCATATGGGAAAAAACAAGGAAAGCAACAGGAACAGATGTGTTTCAAATGCCTTGGATGACCTGGATAAACTTAAAATGCTGACTGTCTGTGTGGCGATAGAGCATTTTAACTTTTTACTGCGGAAGAAAGGCAATTTAGATTCAGATGAGGATTACGTGGCTGCCCTTAAAAAACTTGTAATGTCATGAAAATGTTGCAGAATGCATGATGACTACATCCATGACCAGCTAGCGATGCACCCAATTATCCCAGAGTACAGGAAATGTTATGGGTGGGGGGTGATTCCTGCCTGAGGATGTTGTAGCCATCATTAATAAGGCTGAAATATCAAAAAGATGTGCCAAAGCTGCTTTGGGAAATGCAACTAGCAAGGATAGTATAAACATGTTCTTCCAGGTGAACTTGTACTCCACTAAGAAGAGGCACAAGAAGCCATCTTGAAGTAAAATAATGAGACACCTTTAACCTATAGATCGAACTATATGAAATCCAAAGAGAATCATTCTAGTTGTTACAAATATGGTAGTAAGGACAAATATGGTACTAAGGAGAAACTCTCTAGCTGTGGTATCATGGGCCACTTTGTCAGAATTTGCATAAGGAGGCGTAGTATAACTAATGTGAAATATTTAATTAGGAATTCAGAGTCTGAATCCTCTGAAAGTGATCAAAGCAAGGAAAGCAAGGAAGTTGTGTGTTCAGTGTTTTGGGTCTGCATGTGAACTTCCAGACTAATCCAGTCTGTGAGTTCAAAAGATTTACATAAAAAAATTATTCTTGAGGTGAGGACCAGTTCTATAGCCCATGAGGATAGGAATATTTCCATCTCAGTCACGGAAGAAGTAGAAAATGAGGTGAGGAAGTTGGAGAGGGATAGCATAATTGAAGCTGTTGAGACTACAGAGAGGTTTCCTGGTGAACTACCAATGGGGTTAAATGGTTTTCCTCCTTGGACTTACCATCAGTGTACCACCAAGCAGCCTCTGCAGCCAGATAGCATGGCATTCATTACACCTTTTGGCTGTTTTCAGTTTGTGTGAGTGCCTTTTGGATTAGCATCAGCTGCAGTTGTTTTTCAATGGATAATATGTTAACGTTTTAAAGATAACAAAGGTGCCATCTTTTTTCTCATAAGGAAGGTTTTACAAGTGCTGGAAAAATAGATTTCATAGCTGAATTTGCAAAGTGTAAAGTAGCGGTACCATTGGTAAAGAACTGGGTTAAGAAATCAGCGACTGGGATTGACACCCAAGAAAGAAATTGTTGTTGCAGGCCGATCTCTCCCCGGCATGCTGAACCAAAAATTCTTGCAAAGTTATTAGCAAACTGCCTGCTCCCAGTGATATCCTCATTGATTCACCCTGATCAATCCTACTTTATGCCGAAGCGCAACACTGCACAGAATCTCAGACGTTTTCATGGGGTCCTGGGCAGGGCAGAGTCCATTGAAGAAGATGCATTGATAATATCACTAGACGCTCGTATGGCGTTTGATACAGTGGAATGGCCCTTTCTGTATGCAGTATTAGAGAGGTTAGGCTTCAGGCCGAAATGTTTGAACTGGGTAAAACTCCTATATGAAAAGCCGCTGGCACAGGTCTCAGTGAATGGCAACATTTCAAGGATCTTTGAGTTACGGAGGGGAATGAGGCAGGGATGCCCGCTGTCCCCCCTGTTGTTCGCTTTGATTCTGGAGCCCTTGGCCACCTGAATTCGGGGAGATCCCATGATACGTGGACTCCGCTGGACACCGGACTGGGAAGATAAGATCTCCCTGTATGCGGATGACATTCTCATATATGTAGCGGACCCCAAGGTTACGATCAATAGAATGTTACATATCTTTGAATTATATCACAAGTACTCTGGATACACAATTAACTGGGACAAATCTGTGATATATGTCCTAGCAGGTAATAAACCTACGCTTCCCAGAGGATGTCAACTGAAGATTGCTTTTGAGGGGTTCCGATATTTGGGCATTTACATTACTAAAGACCCCTTGGACTTCTACGAACACAATTTGCCCCCGCTAAGTTGCTCATCAAGCGATACTCAACATTGGCGCTCGCTCCCGCTATCCCTTTTTGGGGAGTGCGGCACTGTTTAAAATGATGGCACTGCCCAGGTTCCTTTATGTTTTACACAACACACCCTACCCAGTATCCCCACAGTACTTCCAGCAAATAGACGCAGCGGTTAAGGAACTGCTATGGGATGGGGGAACACCACGAGTCGCATTAGTAAAGTTGACCAGGGGCTGGTATGATGGTGGGATAGCACTACCCTCAAACAGACACAATTACTGGGCAGCCCAACTGACGGTGATTAATCACTGGGTACATAAACCGCAGATCGACCCTGCTTACAGGATGGACCGCCATAACATGTCACCGGGAGGGTACCTCAGGGCGATATATGGGGGGGAACCGGGGGGAACATTCCGTGTCCCGACATCAACCACACTCCGACTATGGCAGGAGAGTACTAGAGAGCTGGGATGGCCCGGTCAACTTACCCAGATGACTCCCCTGGGGGAATCAAAAAAATTAGGCCTGTGGAAGCTGCGCGCAGGCTTCATTAAGTAGGACACAATTGGAATCTCCAGGATAGGGGACCTCTGGGAGGGGGGGAATGTAAAGGCCTTCCCGGTGCTGCAGAAGAAATATCAAATGCCACAGTCCGAAACCTTTAGATACATCCAGCTCACTCATTCACTGAGAAAGACATTACACAAGAGAATGGCGCTCCCAGAGGCTTCCCCACTCGAAGATAGGCTCCTGGACGACTATCTGGCGACAAAGGCAATATCGTTGGTATATCGCAAGCTCATTAATAATCTTCCAGACCCCTTGACGCAGCTTCGGAGCAAATGGGAGGGAGTACTAGGTGCACTGGAAGACGAAGAATGGATAGAAGCCTTGGCCTCCCCTAGAGAGGCGGCCATCCGTCTGCGTTTTAGATTGATACAGTTAAAGGTACTTCACAGGGTCTACTACACATGCACTACCCAGGTTAAAATGGTAATACTTGACTCACCGCTGTGCCCGAGGGGTTGTGGGCAGGAGAGTTCCTTCTTCCACCTGCTGTGGGAGTGCCCCAGCAATATTGGGATGGGATACTAAGGACCATGAGAGAACTTTATAATGTGACTGAGAGTAAATCGCTGAAATGGTGTCTGTTGAATATTTGGGGGGACTTGGATATTACGAACGTGGAGCGTCTGTGGGTAACACTGGGATTCACAATAGCCAAACGTAATATAGCAAAGAAATGGAGGGCCGTGGATGCCCCGACGTTGGGGGAATGGAGGACTGACCTGGACTGGTGTATGCAGGCGGAACAAACGATTTATGAGAGTAGGGGATGCCCCCGAAAATGGAGAAAAGTCTGGGAAAAATAGAATAGCTATCGGGGTATGATATGTGACCCGTTGACTGTACATGATCGGGAAGATGAATCACTTTAAATGGGGGAGAGGGAGCTAGGGTGGGGGGAAGAGAGCTGGTAACTGAACAATTATTGTTAGCTAATGATCATGACATATCTGATTTGTTGGTAAATTGTCGGTCTATCTTGCACTATGTATCCTGTAAATACAGATGGCGTGTTCTTGTTTCAATAAAAAGATTTTTTTTTTTAAAAGAAACAATTTGTTGAAGCAAGAAGAAATGCAGCTCCACCTGTGTTCAAAGATGAAGTGAAGAATAACTGAATTCTGTGTCAAATGTGTGAGAGATTGTACATGTAAGATGCATGAGATGTGTTGCAAAGTCATCCTGTGCCCTGGGCACCCCCCAACTTTTTGCTGACTGGTACTGGTGGTAACTGACTCTGACTGACCCTGGGCTTTGCCTAACCAGGCCCAGGGCCAGTGCTATGCTGAAAACATTTAGAATACAGTGAAGACACCTACATACACTAGGGTACACTATGGGTTGGGGTACCCCTGTGATTGGCATGACCTACCCTATAAGCCCCTAGTATATAATAGGGCAGGGGAATTGAAACTACCTATCAGTCCCTAGTATATAGTAGGGCATGGCAGTTTAGAGGCCAGCAGCTTTCTGCACTTGCATGTGTGCACTGCTGAGGCCTGAGGTCAGTTTTAAAAGCAGCCCTGGGTGCCAGGACTGCTTTTAAAAAGTAAATTGTGCCCAAACTCGACTTTGGTGTTTGGGGCACTTATAAATGGGTAACCTACAATGTTATGGTATATTAGGGACCCCCAGGGTCTGCCCTAGGTGTCCCAGGGGTGGGGGGTCAGGTATCTATAAGGTAGACCCTTATAAAATGAGTTTTATATGCCCTGGGTTAAGTGAAATTTCACATTTCACTCCCCACATTGTGGTAAAGTGCTGCCCAAATTCGACTTTGATGCTAGGAGCACTGTGAAGTGAGGATCTGCAATATTTCTACAGATTCAGAACCCCTAAAGTCCCACCTAAGTGTCCCATGGGGTAGGGGTCCTGTAGATATAAGCAAAGTACTTATAAAATATGTTTTTGTAAGTCCTGGTGCTGGAAAAATGGCCCAAGTCATTTTTCCCATTGCAAATCCCTGTTACATAGGTTAACATGGTAGAAAGTTATTAACAAATAACTCTTGATAGGAGAGGGCTAGAAGTGCCATTCAAAGACTTCCCCGAATGGTATTAATAAATTCAACAATATGATATTGTTGAATTTCTCCTAAAGTGTACATACAAGAAGTTATAAGACTTTCTTGTTTGTAAGTCCAGATTCAGCCTTCCAGTGGTCTGCCCTGATTGGTCAGAGTTAAGTGGATTAGCCAGGCTGCCTTGAAGAGGTGATAAAGAGTCCCTGGGGTCAACCAGCTCTGCTGGCAGGGCAGTGTGCTGTTCCATTGGAATGCCAGGCCAGGGGGAGGAGTCGTAAACTATGTTCTTCAAAGAGGAGACTAGAGATCAGTGTCATTTACAACTCTGAACTTTCCACCTTAGGCAGATGGTAGGATTAAGGAAGGTATGAGCAGATGCAGGGGGTAGAGTCTAAGTAAATTAGCCATCCTAGGGGTGTGTTCAGCCAGCTCTTACCTCCTTGCCGGAAAATCAGCCATTATGGATTTGGAAGATTTGATGCACTCTGGGACAAAATAATGCCACACTCTACAGGATGTGGTCATATGTTTGAGGAGTTACCCTGCTCCCATTGGTCAGGAGTGACCTCCTGTCTGACCCAGAGAACTTGGAATAAGTATCTGAGAGGGGCAGAGCCCTCCAGATCTGCTGCTTGAAACTGAAGAAAGCAAGACATTGTGCCAAGCTGAGAAGTTTTGCTGTGCAAATTCTAAGGCCTGACCTTTGAAGCCTGCACCATCAGAAACTACAGCCCTGTGGACTACCTTGCTGAAAAAGAAGTAAAGAGTGGACTCCCTGCATGCTACAGGTTAACAGAGCTCACCTGGACCCTCACCACCAAGGATCATCAACCTGGGGAACTACCAGTGGATTTGTAAGGGTGCCGTCCAAGTGGATTGTGAGAACTGAAGTCCTCAACTTTCAAGGACCATCTTGGAGCTTCCAGACCCTTGTAGTGAGTTAGAGACACTTTGGGACCCTTTGAGGAACTTCAGGAAGAAGTTCAAGAAGTTTGGAGAACTTTGGAGGAACTTTGAAAAAAAGCTGCATAGAGGGACCAACTCAACCTGGTCAGCCAAGCCGCCTGCCTTCAACCGCGAGCCGGCCAACCCATCCAGGTTCGTCCCGCTAAAGCTCCGTCGGTCCAACTTCCAGAGTTTGACCGGGAGTAGAAGAAATCCGAGGCCGGCGAACCCTCACCGAATCTGGCCTGGTGAAGAGCATCGAGGGACCCCGCGAGAAAAAGCTCCAGAAAAGTTTCTAAGTCCGCTCGTAGAAAAGGTGACCGGGAGCAACCGCGAAAGCCAAGCCGCCTGCCTTCAACCGTGTGTCGGCCTGGATCCTGGGTTTGCTCCGCTGGAACACTTCAGAGGTCGAACCGCAAAAGTTTCTAAGTCAGAACGTAGAGAGGTGACTGGGAGCTCATCGCAAGGCAAGCCGGCGAACCCTCACCGAATCCGGACTGGCTGAGAGCTTCGAGGGACCTCGGGGAGAAAAGCTCCAGAAAAGTTTCTAAGTCCGAAGGTAAAAACTGTGACCGGGACCTTCCGCGTGGGGTATCCGCTCAGGGCTCCATTGCGGTCGGCCTGAAACTTTGACTTTGGGTCGGTCTATCGCGAGCCTGTATCCCAATATGGTGCTATAAGCTTCTAAGTGCTATATTTTGCTAAATCTTTGAAAATTCATATCTCCGGTTCCCTACATTGGAGTTTTGTCGTTTTGGTGTCATTTTAAAGATAAAAATATTTCCTATTTTTATAAATTGGTGTTGGATTTTTATTATGTGTTGTGTCTTAATTATTTACTGAATTGGTGTTTTTAAATGCTTTACATACCTGTCTTTGAAGTTAAGCCTGTCTGCTCGCAGCCACGTTACCAAGGGTTGAGCATAGGAATAATTTTCTAAGACCTATGCTGAGTCCTACCAATGGTTAGTGGCCTTATTGCCAGTGGCAGACCTACATTTGCCCCTACCAATAATCCACTTTCCAACAAGATGAGACTATTGCTTAAAAATAATCATACCGTTGTGTGGAGGTAAAAATACAGGAGTACTTTAGTGACTTTCAAAGAAGCAGTGGTCATCCCACTTCAAAAAAAGCAAGGCATTGATCCCAAAAAACTGGGGAACTATAGACCTATCTCTCTTCTCCCGTTCCCGGCTAAATTGCTGGAGACTCATGTTGCCACTTGTCTCAGTTCCTTCTTGGAAACCACCAAGTTCCTGGACACTTACCAGGCAGGCTTTCATCCAGCGCACTCCACCGAATCTGTGATTCTATCGGTTCTGCATGACCTCAAAGGACAGGCTGACACTGATTGCACTCAGGCCCTGATCCTCCTTGACCTGTCTGCGGCATTTGACACCGTGAACCACAAACTTTTGTTGGATCGCATTGCCGCAGCAGGTCTCGGGGTTTTGGCACTTGACTGGTTCAGATCCTTTTTAGAGGACCGCAAACAGTCGGTGTGGCTCTCGCCTTTTAAATCCAAAATGGTAGCGTTGAGTTATGGCGTCCCACAGGGTTCCTCCCTCTCGCCGATTCTTTTCAATATATATATACGACCCTTGATTTCTAGTCTTCGGCAGAGGGGGGTTAAGATTTTCAACTATGCTGATGACATGCAGCTAATCTTTGCCCTGGAGAACTCCATGGAATCTAAAGACTTCGTCAGGAGGTCTATGATGCATGTTAAAACCTGGATGGACAACAACCAATTAAAGTTAAACTCTGAAAAGACCGAGATAATTGCCCCCAATAGCAAACTAGCTCACTGGACTCCTTCCTACTGGCCCCCTGCACTGGGTGTGGCACACACTCCAAAACCAGTGATAAAGAGTCTGGGCCTTCATATCGATGCAGATCTCTCTATGAGTGCCCAAATTGGCTCAGTTACATCTGCCTGCTTTGTCCAACTTCGCAAATTGCGCAAGATTAGACGCTTTTTTAGTAAAGAGGCTATTACCCAAATTGCAATAGCCCTTATCCTATCCAAAATTGATTATGGTAACGCCCTTTACGTAGGTCTCCCACAATTTCAGAGACATCGTCTTCAGATGATCCAAAATCAAGCAGCTAGAATCATCTATCTCAAGGATAGACGCTGCCATATCACCCCCTTGCTTAAAGATCTCCACTGGCTCCCAGTGGAGCAACGAGCCTTGTTTAAAACGGGATGTATACTTTTTAAAGCTATACAAGATACTGGCCCTGGATTTATTGTCTCGCTCATCAGCAAATACGCACCCAAGCGCACTCTGAGATCTATGCATCAGAACCTTCTGACGGTGCCTAGAATCAGACGCAAATGCATTGGTGGGACCCGGTTCTCTTTTTTAGGTCCTAAGATCTGGAACGCATTTCCTGCCTTCCTCAGGCTTGAGGTCAACTATCTACGGTTCAGGAAACAACTCAAGACCTGGCTGTTCACCTTGGCCTATAACTAGCTGCTATTCTGCTTAACTGCTCCCACCTGAGACTCACCAGCGCCAAGAAACCTGTCGGTGTACGTGCGCTATACAAATACCCACGTAACATAACATAACATAACATAACCTCAAGGAAGACATTTGTAAGGCCATACTATTTCAGGGTGTTAATCCCTGGGGAAGGAGTGTCATTACCACTGATGTGAGTGAAAACGGATTGGTGGCACCCCAAGTAGAGAAGGGTGGAGAAGAAGTCACAATTGCATTTGCTTCCCATTCTCCATCAGAGTAAAAGTAGTCTGTAATAGAGAGATGTTAGCCTGCGAGTGGTTATGTACAGGTTCAGGCAGTACTTTTGGGGTTCTGAATTCATACCTTGCTCAGATCACTAAATACTCAATTGCACATGTCTCCTGCCTATCTAGATGATGGTGGGTATCAGCCTGATAGTAACAGATCCATGTGATCCAGATATTTCTTGACTGGTAGTGTGGCATTTATGTCAGCTTCCAGGTGCAGGCATTGACTGAGGCAGTAGACTCTAAAGCGTTGCAGAACAAGGCTTTAGAGAAAGAAAACAAAGCTGAGAAGGGGAAGTCTAAGTCTTGTGATCAGTATTCTTCAAGTTCAGACTCTGAGGCTCCCAGCACTTCGGCTACAAGCAAATATGTGAGGAGGGAAGAAATACCTCAATTACTTGATCATATCAGAGAAAATTTAGGGCTTGATCCTATACCTGCTCCAGATGAGCCTGATGGTGTTTTTCCACAATATCAGAAGATTTGTCAGATTGTAATGCCTGTCCATGAGCAAGTCACTGATCTAATCTTGAGACAACGGAATAAGGTGGATCAGTGTATGACCCCCAGATTTCTGCACAAGGCCTATACTTTGGAGGGTGTAGAAAAGGTCTTTTCTCATAATGTCAAGGTGGATTTTATTTTGGTGCCCTTGATTGACCGAACTGCAGGCAATCTGGAAGACTGTTCACCAGTGGATATAGTCTAAAGGAAGGGGAAGACAGTGATCTGAAGGAGTCATATACTGCCAACAAATTGGTTCTTAAGGCAGGCGCCTATGTGGTAGATACTTCTTAGTCCCTTGCTTGACACAGAATGTTCAGATCTCCTCTTGCAAATGGAGCAGAAGGTGAAATTCTTGGCAGATATATTGATGTTTTTTAAGATCTGCAGCAGTGGCCTTAGGGGCTACAGTACTGGCAAGGAGACATTTATGGTTGAAGGACTGTAAAGATGACTTTTCTGAGAAGTATGTCTTGCTTAGGATTCCTTTAGAGGGCCACAATTTGTTTGGAGATCGCTAGATTCCATGATTACAAAGTCTTTCAAGGATAAGAAGTACACCTTAGCCTAAAAGGTTGGGCCATCTAGATCCGTCAGATCATGGGGTAAAGATCATTTTGAAGTTTCTAAGAAAGACCTCGACTCCTATTACTCTTGTTGAAAGAAGTTCAAACTACTAAATCCTCCAAAGCTCCAGAATCAGTCAATCAGTCAGGTATTTCAAAGTGGAAATCCTGACTATTACCAATCTTCTTCCATTCCACAAGTGTTACCTTCCTCTTTTCACAGCTGGGCTTGGGAACGGCCATGGCGGAGTTCATTTACATTCAAGGGGTACCAAATTCAAACTGAGCAGGGTGAACCTTTCTTCTCGGGAATTCTGTCAGAACACTTCGTTTTTTGTTCATGGATTTCAGGGACATCCAGCAGATCACGCGTTGGCTCTCTGTTATTCTACTGACTTTTAGCCATTGATGCTTTCGATGAATAGGCGTGCCTGCTAGTGTTTCAATTGTGCCAGTCTGCAGCCCCAGGCGTCTCTTGATTTAGTTGCAGAATGTTATCTTGAGTCCGCTTTTTCATAAGTTTGCCTTCTTTGACCTCCTACCTCTGTGCAGTTTATTTTCCTCAGACTGGGCAGATCTGGATTTTGGGAGTTAATGGGTTGTGAAACCGAATTCATTCTGTTTACTAGCTGGATCATAGATTCTCTTTAAATTTGTTTAGAGATTGAAGATTTTCATTTCTTAATCTTCTGTTGAATGTTTGATCCTGATGATGGTAGAGTAAAAATTAAATATGATCCACCAAAATGTATGTCAACAGATTTAACCTCCTACTGTTGCTGGCCACACAGGAGTTAAAAATATTAAATGACCTCCTCGCCACTTGGATTTTGGGTACTCAGCAGCGGGCTTGTTTTCAACTAATGGACTTTATTTGTGTCTTGATTAAGCTGATTTGGCTGGGGCTATTTTGTTTTTGGGTTTTGGTTCGGACATGATGCTTTTTTGGGAAAGTATTTGTTTAATACAATATTGATTTGACTTTCTTTATTTTTGTATTATCTATGTGGCGATGAATTAATAAATTGAATATATGATGGTAAATTAATAAATCCCCCAAAAAATGTTAAGCGTTTTATTTTGGGGTTATTTTATGAATGGCCTTGGAAGAGTTGTTGGTGGTGACATACATTTTTCATGGATTTGTCAAGCATTGAGGGATTTGCTAACCGTTTTTCTTGTGTGTGTCTTGTCAGAGCCCCCTTCTGAAGCTTTTTTGTTGAGGATGAAGGAAAAGGGGACATGGGGGAGAGGATGCTCTTTCCGGGCCTTGACCTCGAGGACTCCTTCATTCCTTTCCTCCTTTTCCCCTGATTCTCAGGTTTTTGATTAGGGTCAGGGAACAGATGGCCTCACTGATTCTGATTGCTCTGGCATGCCCCCACTCTTTTGATCTCAATGATGGTCTCGCAGGAGATTCTGCTTCAATCTCCAGATCTCCTCTGCAGTTTCCTCCTCACATCATGATTCCTCACAAAGACTGATGGTATAGAGGTTGAAAGTGCATGGTTGAAAAGGAAGGGTCTTTTAGATGAGTTAGCTTAATCTGTCCAGTCTTCCAGGAGGGCTTCTACACTAATGGCATATAAGAAGCATTGGACCACTACCAATACAAGGTGTGAAGCAAGGGAATTGGTTCCACTGGAGGCAGATTTTGTTCAGATTCTTTCCTTCCTTCTTGATGGGCTTTTATTAGGCTTGAAAGTTTCAACATCCAGATCCCAGTGGGCTGCCATTAAGGCATTCAGAGGTGCTTGGGATAATCCGTCAGATGAACATGGGTAGTCCAGAAATTATTGAGAGGGTTTAACAATGTAAACCCTCACACTCAGGCATGGCTACCCTCCTGGGATGTGCTGATGGTTCTGGAGGCTCCCTTTGAACCACTGGAAAAGGTGAATATTACAATTTTTACGTTGAAGACTTTTTTTCTTCATCGCAATATTATCGCCTAAAAGGCTCAGTGGAACTGGCACAACTACTGAATCATGGCATTAACCATTCGGTGTGATTACAGGCGACCTGTATGCTTGGCTGGAGATGTATGAGGTTGTGGCATGTCTTGTGTGGGGAGATGAGGTGAGGTACAAAGAGCGCTAACAATTTTCCGTTGTGCTGTAAAACAATGTGTAAAGTATTTGCTTTAATTCTTTGCACATTTAACGGGTTTACTTGCAGATTGTAACATATTTTCTCACAGATTTTTGGAAAAAATGTAAACTGATTTGTTATGTTTTTTCTGGAGATTGTGGAAAGTGTTTCCGCCGATTTGGACTATCTCTAGTTACAATCGAGAGGGAAGGGTTAGTGGAGGGAAAGAGGGGCGTGTGGTGTGCTCTAGCCATCCTTGCCAGAGGTCCTGGTGTCCGTTTTATCGGATGTATGGACTGTTGAAATAGGTGCTGATTTTGCATAACTTGTACTCTACGTATGTGCGCATGCAGGTCTATAATAGTGTTCTCTTTTTTGATAATCGGAACAGTTTAAGTTTCATTAAACAATAGCAGTCGACAAACGACCTTGAACTTTACATCACAAGCTTGTATCAAGATAACGAGACATTACAGACGTGTAGGGCACCGGTGAAATCATATTTGCTGACTGACTTTTTAGCAGCTTGATTCAGTTAGAATTACGTACTTACCAGTAGTTTGGAATGGCAACAACACCAGAGAGCAAGAGTTATGTGATATAATCCTCTGTCGCAATATTTAACTGGCAGACCAATGCATAAGTCCAGAGGGACTCGCACAGTAATACGTAAAACTGTGATGTCAGGACAACAATGGCGTCGGAGAGCAGGAGCCCCGATGTGTATTTTGCTTTCCCTCTTTCGACAGCTTCCAGCCTCGGTGTTTATATTGCCCTGCTGTCTGCTGACAGGCAGCGACGGCCCGTGAACAGAGAGTACAAACACGCTGCAGAGGCGAGAGTTCATCGCAGGCTCACACTGTACCTGCAGCAAGCTCGAACAAGAGCCTGGCATTCAGAGGGCGAGGGAGGGAGTGGCAAGGGGGTGGGAGGCTCTTCTATATAAACCGGCCACACACTTAGTATCTGTTTAATCAGGTGCACTGGGGTGTGACAAGCACATGCTGCTCTTTTGTAACTATCAGCTCTACTCTGCGACGTCAGTGCGGGCGTTGTGCCTAGTACTACAGAGCACAGACTACTTGTACCGGTGCTATTATAGGTTTCAAGAAGGGCCCCCGAAATTCTGTGACATCCCAGTCTCTGTGACGTCAGGGCGTCCCCTCGGTAGTCTGATACAAAATGATATCTTACTACATTGCCTCCAAAGCGCCAACATTCACGCTAACAGACTAACCTAGCGCTTGAGGGGCGCGCACTGCTGTGGTGGACTTTCCTGCTTCTTCCAGCCTGGCCTCTTCATGAGCACCAGGTCCCACCAAGGGCACGGAGGAGATTCTGTTGGCAGTGTGCGTCACACAGTAAAACTCAAGTGCACGCCCCTGTGCGACCCGAGCTCTCCAGCCCTTGGAATATTCCACTTTTCTGCTCTTTTTAGCGTCTGCGGGTTTCCCATGGAATATAAATAGACCTGAGAGGGGAGGAGGGGGGGGGGGGGGGCTGGCGCCTGCCTGCGGCTGCCTCTGCTTCCAATGTCTGAGGCTGTCTTCTGATTGCTGATATGGGGACCAGAGCGATACAAAAGGGGATGAGCATCGTGGACGGCTCCCAGAGGGTGGTCCTTTCTGTGGCAGTGGCACATGCCGGCTAGTACTGGCTTATGATATAAACAACAACAATGGTTCCCTCAGAGGAAGGATTAAGCTTAAACTCCCTTGGCTAAATACATTTTACCATCCAGTATATTGTACTTAAACAGTTACATTTATTCACTGCATGCTTACTTCTATTATACAAGTAACTCATTTTTCAACATAGCGCAGTGCAAGTGAATTGTGACAGTGGTCAAACAGATGTGCACAGTGCTATAAATAAAATATATATACAGAACTAGTGGCTGATATAAATGCAGACTTTCATAGCATGACTCACATTGAGAGTATAGTCAGTGTGTGCATAAATGTAATTGATGTCAGTCCACGAGTGTTGTTGTCAATGTTTTGGCCCTAGAGAAATTAATTTGAAAAGGGTCATCATCAGGACCAGAAATGTAGTAGCAACCAGCGTTGATCGATGAAACACTGAGTAGACAATTTGAACACAATACACAGCTCTAGCACACACAATCCTTATTTGAGTCTAGATATTACAATAATCAGTTCAGTTGTAGAGAATGGAAAATCACAATTAAATATGTTTCTTTTTATTTTCGGCCCATTGACTTCTTCCTTTGCTTTTATAGCCAGCCAACACGTGTTTCATCGTATGAGGGAGTGCCTCACGACTTCTTCAGGACTGCAAGTTTGGCACTGTGCTCTTGAAGAAACCTGTAAACCGGCAGTCTCGTATTGTGGTATAACACATATGAATCCAAATCCACTGAGAGATCTCTGTCGTGTCAAAAGCAATCCTATAGTATGCGGCCACTGCACTCTTGACCACTCTACTCTATGCGACTGCACTCTAAGCCACTGTACTTTACTCTGCACCACGGCACTCTATGCCACTTTAATCTACTCTGACCATTATACTCTGTGCCACTGCACTCTATGCCACTCTACTTTACACCACTTTACTCTACTGTGCACTACTGCACTCTGTGCCACTCTACTGTGCACTACTGCACTCTACGCCACTCTACTCTATTCTGCACTACTGCACTCCACGCCACTCTACTCTATTCTGCACCACTCCACTCTATGCCACTGCACTTTATGCCACTGCACTCTACACCACTGCACTCAACGCCACTCAACTCTATCCTACTCTGCTGCATGCTACTGCTCTTTACGCCTTTGCACTCTACGCCACTCTGCTCTATGCCACTCTACACTATGCCACTGTGCACTACACCTCTCCTTTCTACACCATTGCACTCTATTCCACTGCACTCTACAATACTCTACTTTGCTGTGCACCACCACTGCACTCTTTGCCACTCTACTCTACTCTGTACCACTGCACTGTACACCACTGTACTCTATGCCACTGCACTCTGCACCACTCTACTCTGCTACACTCTACTCTACGCCACTGCACTCTGCACCACTCTACATTACGCTGCACAACTGCACTATTCACCACTGCACTTGACACCACTGCATCTTACGCCACTACACCCTACCTCACTCTAATCTATTCTGCACCACTCCACTCTCCACCACTCTACACCACTGCACTCTATGCCACCCTACTCTACTCTGCACCACTATACTTTAGGCCACTGCACTCTACACCACTGCACTCTGCAAAACTTCACTCTACGCTTTGCCAATCCACTACACTGTACGCCACTCCACTCTATGCCAATCCAGTCTATGCCACTGTACTCTATGCAACTCCACTCAATGCCTCTCCACTCTATAACACTTCACTCTACATTACTTTACTCCATGCCACTCTACTCTACGCCACTGCAAGTCACTCTACTCCCCTCTATGGCACTCTACTCTATGCCACCCCACTCTACAGTATGCCACTCTACTCTACATCACTCTACTTTACACCACTCCACTCTTCTCTACTCCACTCCACTCTACTCTAAGCCACTCTACGCCACTCCAGTCCACTGTTTGCCACTGTACGCCACTCCACTCTATGCCATTGCACTTGGCGTTACTCTACTCGACTCCTCGCCACTCTAAGCTACTCCACACCACTCAACACCATGTCACTCCACTCTACTCCACTCTACTCTGCTGTACAAACTGGCTAAAAGACATTGGCAAAGCCAATAGTTCTCACATAGGTGAAAACTATTGGCTTTGCATTCACTTGTTAAACTAAGGATTGAAGTCACAATCAGTGTATCATAAGGATTGAAGATACAGTCAGGGAGTAGCTGGGTTGTAATAACGGAAGTGGACTGTTCCTTCATCGTGATGTAGTGTTTTTTAAAGAGGCGTGGCTTCAGCTCTTACACTTTGAGGGGCTGGAAATCCTCTTTGGACAAAGTGCTGAATAAAGAGATTATGAATAGATTGATGGGCGGATTGATGGATAAATGAATGAACAACCAGTGTCTCAATTGACTGTCCTAAGATTCCACCTGCATTTGCATACTTTAGGCAAGTTTTGCAGCTGTACCATGCTTCAGTTGTACCTGAAAGACACACTATTAGTGATAGTGTAAATGATAACCGAGTAGTGAATGTGCCATAAGAACTTTTCAATTTACTAAACATAACCCATAATTTTAGTGGCTCCAGGAAACTCTACGCCTTGTCACAAACTCTATGCCACTGCACTCCACGCCTCTTTACTCTACTCTGCACCACTGCACTCTACGCCACTCTACTCTACGCTGCTATACTCTGCACCACTTTACTCTACACCACTGTACTATACACCACTGTACTATACACCACTGCACTATACACCACTGCACTCTACGCCACTGCATTTGATGCCACTGCATCCCACGCCACAACACCATATGCTATTCTAATCTACTCTGCACCACTCCACTCTCCAACACTCCACTCTATGCCACTGCACTCTACACCACTCTACTGTGCACCACTATACGCTATACCACAGTTTTTTATGGCCCTGCACTCATCAGTGTACTCTAGTCTACTTTATGCCACTGCACTACACTGTACGACACTCTACGCCACTCCACTCTATGCCACTCCAGTCTATGCCACTGCACTCTATGCCACTCCACTCAATTCCACTCTAATCTATGCCACTTCACCCTACGCTACTTCACTCCATGCCACTCTACTCTGTGCCACTCCAAGACATTCTGTTCCACTCTATGGCACTCTGCTATATGCCAGTCTACTCCACTCTACGTCAGTCTACTCCTCTCAACACCATGTCACTCCACTCTACTCTACTATGCTCCACTACATGCCACTCCACTCAAACCTGGTACACTACACTATACGTCACTATACTCTATGCCACTCCACTCTACACCACTGCACTCTGCACCACTCTACACTACACCACTCTACTCTATGCCAATCCACTCTACTCCACTCCACTCTACTCCATGCCACTCTACTCTACGTCACTCCACTCCACTGCACGCCACTCCACTCTATACCACTGCACTCTGCGCCACTCTACTCCACTCTACTCCACTTTACGCTACTCCACACCACTCTACACATGCCACTCCACTTCACTCTACTGTACTCCCCTCCACTCTACTTTGCTGTACAACATGGCTAAAAAACATTGGCAAAGCCAATAGCTCTCACATAGGTGAAACCTATTGGCTTTGCCTACGCTTGTTATACTAAGGATTGAAGTCACAATCAGTGTATCTTCAGGGATTGAAGATACAGTCAGTGAGTAATTGGAGAGGAAGCTGGGTTGTAATAGCGGAAATGGACCGTTCCTTCTTCGTGATGTAGTGTTTTCTAAAGAGGCGTGGCTGCAGCTCTTACACTTAGAGGGGCTGGAAATCCTCTTTGGACAAAGTGCTGTGAAAGAAATTATGACTGGATTGATAGGGGGATTGATGGAAAAGTGAATGAACAACCAGTGTCTCAATTGACAGTCCTAATATTCCACCTGCAGTTGTATACTTTAGGCAAGTTTTGCAGGTGTAGCGTGCTTCAGTTGAACCTGATAGACACACTATTAGTGATAGTGTAGCTGATAACCGAGTGGTGAATGAGCCATAAGAATTTTTCGTTTTACAAAACATAATCCATAATTCCAGTGGTTCCAAGATCAACAGCACTGCTTGTGACAATGATTTTTAATTGCCATTGAGTGGCACAGACCCCAAAAAACTGACCTGACCCATACACAACAACAACCAAACCCCATATTACCATTAATCTTTGAGTGATAAGACAAACAAAACTACACACAATGACTCAGCACAAGAAACTTAAAAACAGTTCATCCTGTTGTTCTTCAATAAACGAAAGCAAATGAAAACTTAATACACAACATCATTATAAAATAAAAAAGCACCTCACAAACTGAGTTAACTAAATGGGGTTCTATGGCTGGGAAACGAACAACATTGTGGTGAGCAGTGCCAATGAGGCAGTCCTCAGGGGCTATGAGGTGAGGGCAAAGAAGGGGGTCGCATTCTGGTGCTGAGTTTAATAATGCTTACCCCTCTACGAGTGAATCATCACTAAAGCTACTTTTTCTGCATGTTCCAGCACCAAAACTCTCAAATCATATGCCTTCTTTACATTAACTGTAATAGCATAATAGGGAAAAAAGTATATGGTTTTTAGTGTCTTAGTGTTGGAACACGGATAATGAAGTAGTTTTAGTAATCTCGATCACTTCTTTAGCTATTTGGCATTTTTAGCCATTTATAGCGCAGGACTCATAGTGAACTCCCATCACGATCTCTCACTTGTGTATAGGAAGAGTGTTAAGAAAGGGACCAGAGTATAGGGTGGTCCAGCACCCTTGAGGCAGGACAGTGTTAGGAAGCAGATGAGAGGGATGGTGTATGTACACTTTCCTGTAGGCGCAGTGATCTCCAGTGTATCTGCCATCGTACTTGTTACTGAGTTCACCAGGCTGTGGGCGATTCCCACCTGGCCCATTGGTACTCCTGGAAAGTGTACTCAGTTGTGCTTTTCCTTTTTTGAAGACACGACTTGTCTTCTTTGTATGTTTGTGGGTGGGACTGATTTGTGCTGCCTGCAAGCGCCTACAGAGATTTTGGGCCATATGTATCAAAAAAGAGTTTTGCGATTCTCAAATTGCAATTTTTAGCGAATCGCAATTAGAGAATCGCAAAATGCAATGTATGTAGGATTTGCTAAAAATTTTGCAAATCCTGCATATTCCTTATTTGCGATTCGCAAATTGAGATTCGCAAATAAGGAATACCTTCCCATTCATTCCTATGGGTTAGGAGGCCCATAGGAATGAATGGGAAGACATTCTCAATTTGCGATTACCAATTAGAGAATCGCAAATTGAGAATGCAATTTCAAGGTTGCAAGGGTGCCAAAAGGACACCCTGTTGCACCCCTGAAATATGCATGTGTGCACATTTTGAGCACATACATGCCCTGAGGGCATGTATGTGTGACATATGGCACTTTTAAAAAATCAAAAAGTGCTTTTTAAGGAAAATCGCAAATTACCACCAACTTGAAGTTGGTGGTAATTTGCAATTCCTTAAAGCCAAATAGCAAATTTCTGGTGCTTCCAGAATTGCATTTAAGGAATCACAATTTGCAATTCCTTAATTGCATTCGCAAAATAGAGAATCGCAAAGTTTGCGATTCTCTATTTTGCGATGACCTTTGGGATGATACATCCCAAATGGCTTTTCCCATTCGCAAACGGGCAGATTCTGAGAATCTGTCCGTTTGCAAACGGAAAAAGGCTTGATACATATGGCCCTTTATCATCTAATAGTAAGCCATACTGTGTATAAATCACGAACAAGTCTGAAGGTTAGAAGATACGTTTTGGGCTGTATTATGTGTAAATGATGATCGTCTCTATACCTTTTTCATTTTTTACCCCTATTTTCAGCGATCACTTTTGGAACCCTGAGCGCCCCTTTAAAAATGGGAATTTACCTGTGGATCCTGTCCCAATTCCCCAGGAAGTCTCCAAGTCCTCATTTTCCTCCCCACTGAGCAGGTGGAGTCATCGGGAGAAACGCTGCAGATCTGCGGATTTACCACTGAACTTGTGACACTGATTTCGATGTCAGCTCCTAATCCCAGCCAGACTGGGAGCAATGAAGCCCTTTCTACAGAGAGCTACTCTGCACAGGTTCACTACTCCCACTATCACTTCCGGCTCATGGCCCTAGTCTTCCGTTAATGCACAACTTTTGTCCCAGGCCATGCTCTCCTGGCATTACATGGTCCAGTTTGCTTCCAGAGGTCAGAATCCTCGCTTTAGGCAGTCTGGGGTCACATACAAAGTACCAGGAGTCGCACGTCACAGGGAAAGCTGTACTGGCCCTTCAGAAAAAGTTTGTGGCTGGCTTCAGTCAAAGTGCCTTCGAAAGGCAGTGTAGGTAAAGTCAGTGTAAGAGAGGGTGTGTCTAGAATCACTAATTCAGTGGATCCATTCCTAATTTTATGCTCATTTTAAGTAAAGTAAACTACAGGGAATTTCCTCCTTTTCAAAGGTCAGTCCACTATGGAATCTGTCTCAGTATAGTGGAGCACAAGGTATGTGTGAGGGGGTTCCTGGTGGTGAGACTGTGCATGGTAGGGATGGCTCTGTGGAGATCTCGGATGCTGTTGCTTTTCCCTGCTCCTTTTACATTGGGGAAGCTTTCTGTGTTCATGTGGCACCTGTTCTTTGCGTATGCGTGTGTGAATTTATGTGTGTAGGAAGCTTGCTGTGGTGAAGTGGTGCCTGTTGTGCGTGAATGTAGATGTATGTGTGGAGGACGCTTGCACAGCTGGCAGTCATGTGGCACTTGTTGGGTACCTGAGAGGAAGTCTCTCACTGTTGCTCCCCATTTGGCACCTGTTATGTTTGCTCGGAAGTTAGACATCTTGATGCCCATGTTGTGGTTCTGTTCTGTGTGTTTGTGTGGGAGGGTGTGTCCATGCACTGCTCAGACCCATGTGTTTCCTGTTACACTTGAGCGAGGACAGCTTGAACTCTTGATGCCTATGTGGTACATGTTATGGGCAGATGAGAAGCTTGTACTGCCATACATGTTCTGTGTGCAGATAAGAAGACTCCTCTACCGAACCTCATGTTAGCTCTTCTGTGCCATTCTCTGTGTGCATGAGCACTTCTCAAATTAAGAAAATGGTGTTGCACCAAGGTTTCTCTAATGAACCCCTTGCCAGTGCAGCTGCTTGCCCACATACTGAATACCGACCCCGCATCGTATTTATTCTAAACCATGCTTCTTTCTTTCACTGCCCTGTACCACACTCTTGCAGGCACTTTCCCCTGCTTCTTAAGTGTGCAAGGGAAGCTTTTGCTCCTAGGCCCATGTATTAATTGTTCTTTTGGTTTGTGAGGAAAGCATTATCCTCTTGCCTGTGTGGTACCTGCTTCTCCCGGCTTGATCACTATATTTCTAGTTTTCTCTTCCTCCCTTTCTATTTCATGCACTCGATCAAAGTCTGATGATGAAGAGTAAGTCTTCGTCACTTACAGTGGGTGCTGATGCCCACTAACTGCAACCATCTGCCCACATTATGGACTATGCATAAGGGGGTGCTTATGTTGTAGTGTGGTCCCCTGATGACTACTTGATACTTATTTACTTGATGTAAGAAATGTTTGCACTGCTGGTGCCCATGTGGTGCCTGGTCTCTGGGTGTGAAAGAGAAGCTTGCCCTGCTGATGCCTATGCAGTACCTGTTCTCTGAATGTGTTCCAGAAGCTTACAGTCTCCGTGTCCTTATGGGGCCTATTCTATGTTTGTGAAGTGTTTGCAGTCCAGATGCACATGTGCTATTTTCTGTGTGCATAAGGTAAGTATACGCAACTGATGCCCATGTGGCACCTGTTCTGTTTGTGTGAAGGAAGCGTGCACTGTTAATGCCCGCGTAATAGCTGTCCCGTGTAAATGTGTGTGTGTACTGGGGAAGAGTTAGGTTGCACTGCTGATGCCCATGTGGCACCTGTTCTTTGTGTGTGAGGGAAGCTTGCACTGTTAATGCCCACGTAATAGCTGTCCCCTGTAAATGTGTGTGTGTACTGGGGAAGAG
Source organism: Calotriton arnoldi (assembly GCA_963921515.1). NCBI lineage: Eukaryota > Metazoa > Chordata > Amphibia > Caudata > Salamandridae > Calotriton > Calotriton arnoldi. Next base: position 376,545 of record CAWUFW010001104.1, read on the forward strand.
TTAAGTTGCACTGCTGATGCCCATGTGGCACCTGTTCTGTGTGTGTGAGGAAGCTTGCACTGTTAATACCCATGTAATAGCTATACTCAGAGGAATATTGCTTCTATATTCTAACACATGGATGAGAGTAAAGCTGGGAGATGGCTCAAGGCTATCAAGAAAGGTTATAACCACCAAAGGGCTGAAACAAGGATGTGTTCTGGCCCGCATTTCTTTAACCTTTTCATGGCAGACCTGGCACCAAACCTCAATACGATCATATCTCATCCACCCAAATTAGGTGCTTTATCATTATCGCACTTATCATACGCGGATGATGTCATTTTGATGAGCCTAACTAAGATCGGCCTACGAAGATCACTTGTAGGAATGCTGGAATATATAGCCGATAACAAGCTAGAGATAAACACTGTAAAAAGTAAAACAATGTTGATCAGTAGACATCAGACGGCCAAACAGCAATTTCAACTAGAGGGCAAAAAACTAGAACCAGGATCTAATTATAAGTACCTGGGTTTCTACATCGATAACAGGCATAATCACCGGGAGCAAAAAGCATACATGACTCAGAGGACAAACGCCTTATCATTTGCCTTCAGGTCTCTAGCAAAAAAACTGAAGGGGCCATCATTTAAACCCTTATTAGCAGTAATAAAAGCCAAAATGCTACCAACATTATCATATGGCAGCACGGCATTACACAGGAAAGATGCCGATCTGCTAAACAAATCTCAAGTTTCAATTTATAAAAGAGTTTTTCAAATTCATCAGGCCGCATCTCCAGCGCAGGTGTGGCTAGAATTTGGAGTAACCAACGAAAAGCTGGGGAGAATGTATGCAACCATTAAGCAATGGTATAGCCTGAAGCAAAACGCAGCAGAATCGGAATTGAATAAAGCTCTGTGGGAGGAACTAGAGACAGATGAAAAGTCTCCATACAACAAATACCTAAAAAAAGCATTATTAGAAACTTGTACACGTGAGCTCTGGGAAACCAACTTATCCTATTCATCCTTCAAGCAAGCTATAAATAAATCAGCAAAATTTCACTCTTTGCTAGTCGATAAAAACATCCTCAGTAAGAGAAAACACGCTTGGATGGTAATCACCAATTATAAGACACTTACCCCAGCGCCGTATCTAAATATCACATTCTCGGCCTATCGAAAGTTACAACTAATGGCCCTGCGTCTAGGCAAACTGCCGTCCATCGCGGATCAGCCAACATGGGTCCATAAAGGGCCGAAAGAATGCAGACTATGTGGGAGCAGCAAAGAGGATTTCGTTCATCTAGTCTGCATATGTCCTAAACTATCACAAGCACGAGCCACTTTTTTAAAACATGCCATGAACACCAGAGGTATAAGGACATGCAGATCCGCAATTATAGCGGGCTTGGACCCAACAGACATCTCACTGAATTGTCAACTAATAAAGTTCCTTTCTGTACACGCGCATGTATTAAAAAATGAATCTTGAGCGTTGTACCCTAACATTGAATAACATTGATTGGTCTTGAGACAGAACTTTGAATTTTGAAAATAATGGAGAGCAGGGGAAGAACGTCTGGAGAAACATTCTCTCTCGTACAGCGGATTATGTGTTAATTAATGCTTTGGTCTAATTAATTGTCAATTATGTACTTTTGAAAACTTTAGTATATTATTAAGAGAATAATTAATTGATTTATGATATTTTATACAAAGTTGAGAGCTAATAACTGTCAAACAAAAGATTTTTATAACTTTTTAAAGATTTATACAAAACAATTTTTTTTTATTGCAATTCTTCGTTTTTATTAGAATGTGTATTGTTGTGGTTTTAATTAACTTAAACAATAAAAAAAATTGACTTGACTTGACTTGTGTGTGTGTACTGGGGAAGAGTTAGGTTGCACTGCTGATGCCCATGTGGCACCTGTTCTGTGTGTGTGAGGGAAGCTTGCACTGTTAATGCCCGCGTAATAGCTGTCCCGTGTAAATGTGTGTGTGAACTGGGGAAGAGTTAGGTTGCACTGCTGATGCCCATGTGGCACCTGTTCTGTGTGTGTGAGGAAGCTTGCACTGTTAATGCCCGTGTAATAGCTGTCCCGTGTAAATGTGTGTGTGTGTACTGAGGAAGAGTTAGGTTGCACTGCTAATGCCCATGTGGCACCTGTTCTGTGTGTGTGAAGGAAGCTTGCACTGTTAATGCCATGTAATAGCTGTCCTGTGTAAATGTGTGTGTGTGTACTGGGAAAGAGTTAGGTTGCACTGTTAATGCCCATGTGGCACCTGTTCGATTAGTGAAAATAACTCGTACTTGTGATGCCGTGGTGGTATTGGCTTGGTGGATGTAAATGAAGTTTGCACTACAGGTGGCCACTTAGTGCCTGTTCACTGTGTGTGACAGACTCTTGCAATCCCTGCGACCATTTGGTACTGATTCTGTGAACGCAAGGAACATTACACTGCTAATGCTCATGAGGCATATATTCCTTGTGTGCAAGGAAGCTTGCACTACTGATGCCCACGTGGTACCAGCTGTGTGTATTCAGGTGCGTGGGAGCAGGCCCAGCTGCTGCCTGCTCTGTGTGTTTATTGGATGCCTGCAGTGCTGATGGGCAGGTGGTATATGTTCTTTTTTTGTGAGAGCCAAGCTTATGCTCCTGATGCTCTGGTTTTACCTGGTCTCTGTGAGGGTGAGATCAGCGTGCCCTGCTGATGCCCGGTCAGTACATGCTCTGTGTGTGTGTCCGTATGTGTGCCTTTGCTGGAAGCTGGCACTGATGTACCGGTGCCCTTTGGCGACCATGTCGCATTGGTATGGTGCGTGTTTGGAAAGCTCACAATGCCAATGTCCATGTGGTAACATTCTCTGTATATAAGGTAAGCTTGCACTTCCTGATGTGATGTCTTTTCTGACTGTGCAATGGAAGCTTGCACTTCAGCACTTATGTGAGAATATGTGCGCCTTCGTATGAAGCATTGACTTCTGATGTCCTTGTGTTTCCTGTCCTCTGTATGTGAGGAGTGTGCTTACACTGCTGGTGCCCGAGAGGTACCACTTCACTACATGCGATCAAAACTGGCATTCCTGTGGCCCGTGTGCTAGATGTTGAGAGTATGTGGAGGAAGCTTGCAATCTGATGCCCAGGTGCCATCTTCCCGTTGTGTGCAGGAGACATTTTCATTTCTGGTGACACCTGCCTCTCTGGGTGCCAGGGACGCTCTCACCCTCAACAACACGTCAAAGCGTGTCGTTTTTGATTGACAAGTGAGTCGCCATACAAGGGACACCGTTGCCTTTAAAGTATTGCATACTTTGGATCATTAAAGGTAAAATGCGGTGATCTAAGTGGAAATGTGAATACCCACAGCTACTGATCCTGCCTTGTTAGAGGCGGAATCCTCAATTAAAGGCTCTCGGTGACTACTTCCTTTTTAGTCACCTGTTACAGTGGGTGGTATCTATGTTCCATCACAGTTTATTTAAACCTTGGATGTAACTATTTTGGGCCAGTTCAGGGTCCGCACGTAGTGTGCACAGCCCAGTTGAGGAAGAGAGGGTGGGGCTTGGCTGATCCCCAAGGGCCCCGCAGGAAGAGTGCCCTGTTATTGTGAACTGCAGAGAGATGCCCTTTGCAAAGAATGCGCAGGAAGCAGAACCCACGAGGCGGTGCAGCAGGGAAACGACAGGGCCTGCTCGACTCGAGATGTTCGTCCATGAAGTGTCTGCTGGGTGTGGCCACTAGGGTGAAGGCGGAGGGGGGTAGGGGCGGAGGAGGGGACTGGGTTGTAAAGAATGGGTCTTCTCTGGGAGTGGGAGGGACCCGGCGGGAGAAGCAGAGGCCAGTGTGTAACACTTGGTGCGCACCTTCCTGCTCCAAAGCCTCGCCTGCCTTTGTCCCGTCCCTTCATGTCTGCTCTTGCCCCCGCCTTGGCAGCAGAAGTGGCGGGAGATTACTCTTGTCAGCCCACCCCTAGGGCTCTCGCTGCTGGGCATCCTCCCAGGAAGCAGGGGTGCAGCAGCGGGGTGCGGCTCCTCCCTGCGTGCCTGCAGGAGCCAACGAAAGAGCCAAGGTGGAGTCGGAGACTAGCTTGGACCTGAGTCGATATCACGTGTGTGGGCAGAGCCCGAACCCAACATCACTATGGATCTGTGATGAGGTCACTGGGCTCCCAGCACCGGTCCCCGAGAGGCGCATATCATTTTCAAGTGCGACGGCTAATAAGGATGAGATATCTTTCAATGTCCACCAGTTTGGTGCCAGGGCCTGATAGGAAACCAAAATCAGCCCTGGCAATAATGTTAAAAGCAGCCCACACTGCAAGATGACACAACTACAATGTGGTGACGGGCTGCTCGGGTCTTCCCAGGACATTCTGCTCTGAAAGCTGCCCTCTAGCCTGCAGCCCATCAGAAAATGCAAGAGTTGCACAATCAGCAGAACAGGCCAACGTGTTGCCTACTGTTTATTGAAAGTCCTGCATGCTGTCTTCTTGTAAACTTCAGCAGTCACTCCTCGGCACATCTGTCACCAGGCCTTATGTGATCCTCAGAAAAGCAGCTTTAAGAAGCTGTACATATGGGCTTATGCTCCACCCACACATTCATCATCCTCTCCACAAGTTTTGATTGGGCAGAAAGTGTGTGCTTCTGCTGAAAAGGAGCGCCTGCTTTTCTTTTTGAAAAGTTTATGCTCAATACAGTAGGCCTGCACTAGTTATAGTAATAGTCCACGCCAACCATAAAAGCAATAGGCCTGATTGGTTCATTGGAAAAAGGTACCTCGGATGCCACAGGCATGGTTTGTTGATTATGAAAATGTATAACTAAGGCAGTAGGCCTCTCTTGTTTATTGTGTATAGCGTATGCTAAAGCCAATAGTTTTTAAGGGGTGATCTTCATCACTCTGTGTTCAAGTCTGCAGAGATACATTTTATTAACCAGAATCTCATAATTTTCCGTGTTAGGCTAGTCTTTCAGGGTTGTTACCCCCCTCTGACAAACTCTAGGGGCATGAGATCCCCACTCTAAGAATGCTTGTAGGCCCCTCTTAAGAGGGGTTGTATATTTTTGCCAACTGTAATTGTGTTCATATTTGTAATTTCGTGACTTTCTGACTGATGGTTGCCTTGTTGGAAAGTTTATGCTCAATACAGTAGGCCTGACTTGGTTATGGTGCCAATCAAATGATATAGGCTACTGGCCTACTTGGTATACTAGAAAAAGCTACATCGGATGCCGTTGGTTTGATCTGTTTACTATGAAAAGGTACAAGAAATGCAATGTGTTGACTTATGTCTTGTGAAAATCATAGGTTGAAGCCGATAGGCGTTTAATAATAGATCATTATAATACTGTGTTACTGTTTTACCTGTTATAAACAGGTATATTGCTACATGGAAGCTCACATATTACCTTAATAGCAAAGAGGTTTGGTTTTGGTTGCCCCTCTGACAGACCCTATGCGTACAATATTGTGCACTGACTCTGCAGCTTCTTCTGTATTCTTATCTTCGTCTTGTGGCAGCACGGCACATACCCATAAACAGCAAGTGATTGCTGACATTTAGAAAATGAAATAACAGTTCATAAAACCCAACAAGCATTGGCAAATCCAATAGGTCTTGCCTATGCGAGAGCAATTGGCTTTGCCAATGTCGTTTAGCTATGTTGTACATAAGCATGGCTGCTCTGCAGCATGTCTAAATGTTAGAAGAAAAGCGCTATGATGCAGCCAACACTGGCTGTGTCATAGTGCTTTTTTCCTTCAGGGCAGGTGGGGGTTGTCAACACGCACAACGGGAGGGAGGGGGGTGGTAAAGGCACACAGGCAACAGGAGGGAAGGTGGGATGGAACGGACAACCAGCTGGGGGAAAAAAAGTCAAATGACACAGCCAGCACTGGACACATCATAGCACTTTTTTCTTCTTATGGTAACTGGGGAACAACACAGACAACGGGAGGATAGGGGTGGGTGTAAATAAGCAACATGGACAATGGGTGGGTGGAGGTTAGGGGGTGGCAGGGAATAAGCAGCAGAGACAACAGTTAGTAGGTGGGAGGGAATAAGCAATGTGTACAGCAAGAGAGTGGGGTGAGAGGGAAGAAGCAACAAGGTTTACAGGAGGGGGGTGGTTCCCTACCCCCCCCTTCCCTGGGGGGTGGGAGGGAAGAAACAACATGGACGATGGGGTGGTAGGGAAGAAGAACACAACAGTAGAAATAAAACAAGCATTGGAAATGCAATAGGTCTCGCTTTTGCTTAAGTTAGAGCTATTGGTGTTGTAAATGGCGTTGTAAATGACAATGTCTTTTATCCATGTGTTATGGAGTGTATGTGGTGTGTAGGGAAGTTCCCGGTTTTAGATTTACTTGTAGAGCTGTGCAGTGTTTGAAATAATAGTTATTTTTCGCAGAGTTCTTTATTGGTTCTTCCAACAAAAGTGTGTTACTGTCTCAATGCCCCAGATCGGCCTGCTGGTCTCAGGATCCGTGTATTTTTTTGAGGATGTTCCTTATTACTGATTTGGCACAAGTATTTAGTGTTTGATTCACTTACAATAATTTCTGTGAAAAACATCTTTCCTAGGTTGGCCGTGGGATGTGTGAGTCACATGCGTTGGATCTCCTGCTCCTTCTTCACTCGAACATGCTTGCTTCTCTCTGTCAAAGCGCTTAGAAGCCACAAATATTTGGTGCATAACAATGTATAAAACCTAAGTATGGTGTTCTCTCCTAAAGCTAGCATCCACTTTATTCATACTGCAAGTATTTAAATGTCTCCCTCATTGCTCCTCTTAGCGTTTTGCCCTGCTGCAGATAATCTCTCTTCCGGCTCCTCCTTTTACCTTTGATCCGTACCGGGGCTGGAGTTAAAGAACCCGTCCTTCCCACTGTTACACGAGCTTGCCTTTAAAAACTATGCCTCCTCCAAGGGCCTGACCAGAGCCTTACCACCCGAATCTGCGGTGCACAGCATGCCCGGAACATGAAAGATATCATTGATGAACCCGATAACTGTTTTTTTTTTTTTTAATTAAAAGTGATGAGAGAGTGGAATTTTGCAGCTGCTAAAAGAGCCGTAAAATGCTATCTAGATAGGACTGAGGTACTTGTGGATGCTGTGACTGACAGCAGTGGCATGCATGAAGCAACAATGATTCACCCCCTGTTGACAAACTGCAAGGGCCGCGGATACGTGTAGCAACACGCACTCAGACACACGGGCGGCCACGCGCATGTGACACTGATGTGCAAACAGGCACAATCGGCAACATGTGCAGCGCATGTGCACTGTGACACTTCTCTGCCGGCAGCCACACAATTAATTCATGCACTCACATTGGCTCGAATGCATGCACAGTGACACTTGCACAGGCAGACTCTGGGACACTCCTGCACACTCCTGCACAACGACACGAGCAGCAGTACTAACACACATGGTGTGTGTTGCCTACATAGAGTGCGCACCCAGGCGCAATAGTTATGCCCACCATACTCTTAGGCAAGTCCCACAACCGCAGGACACACACCCCATCCAAATTAGTTTTATATTGCACAAGCCAACTCATGACAAGGTGACAAATACTGACTTCAGGCTGCGATGGATATATATGTCAGGCTCCCAACAAAACAGGTAGGGGTGTGGATGAATCCCCAGTGCTATGTGGAAACGCACGTGCCGTACAGCCAGCTCAGAACGTTGTGACGGTATAGCAAGGTGTGCTGTACAAATCACATTTTTTGCAACTTAGCAGTAATATTCATTTAATTATATGTGTGGGTGCAAACTGCAGTGTTACAAAAAGCATATTTCACAGGCATTGTGTTTTTATTTCAAGGTTTCAGTACAATATGGATTTTTTTACACTGGGGGGCCTACAAATCAATTTTTTTACTTTTTGAACAATCGCGGCACCCGCGCTTTACTTTAGTTAAGCGCGGGTGCCGCGATTGTTGAAAAAGTAAAGAAATAGATTTTTTTCTATTTGTTTACGTTTTTCAACAATCGTGGCACCAGCGCTTTACCTTCAGCCATGTTACACTAAAGCGCGGGTGCCGCGATTATAGCAAAAGTAAACAAGTAGAAAAACATCTATTTTTTTACTTTTTCAACAATCGCGGCACCCGTGTTTTAGCTTAACATGGCTGAAGGAAAAGTAAATAAAAGCATTACACAAAAATATAGTGCGTCCGTCTCACGCCGCGAGTAAAGCATCCAGTCCCCGCGTGCACATCTTCTGTCCGTCCGAGTGCACATCTGGAATCCGTATCGATTCCAAAAGGCCCTCGCATGGCGAGAGCAGCGCATGCGCGCTGCTAACGCCAGGCGAGACCTAAAAAATAAAAATAGTACCTCAATATCAGTGGAGGCAGAGGAAGGAATCAAATCAAGATGAAGCATCAGCACTTGCTTCATGCTCCAAGAAGAGGAAGTGAAACCAGCAAGCGCTGGCCAGTTGCGAGGCAGCAAATAAGAGTGACAATGAATCCAACGAATGGTAAGCAGTGGACAGGTTCCAAGCCCCTTGTAGAACATAGAGGGGCATATTTACAAGTAGCTAGTGCCGCCGCAGCATCTTTTTTTTTGATGCAGCGGTGGAACAATCAGTGCTCCACACTGCTCCATACTTGCAAACAGACACATTGGGCCCAATGCGTCAGTTTGTAGAGGCCTGTGTCACATTATACCTGCGCCAGGTATAATGTATGCAGGGTAGGCGTTCCCACATTAAAAGCCACGTAGAACTGATGCAGTGAAATTTACAACTTTTCACTGAGTCACTCTACGACTTGACTGTGTCAAAATCCCCACCCCTTCTCAAAACAGGTGTAAAGATTGGCATAGGGCTTTTAACATGGGACTCGCCTCTGTGTTCTAACTCATTGCTGGAGTTGTGTCAGTCTTTCGACCAACTCCAGCAATGTGTCACTTTAACACCTAAAGATGGGTCAGAATTTCTGGCACATCTGTGAATCCTTGCGCCATGGAGCACTGTATAGTAAATACAGTGCATCCATGGCATCATTAAGGCATTTGCGGCAGGTGCAAGAAATCTGACACATTGATGCTAATGAGTCAGTTGTTGTAAATATACCCCAGAATCTCTTGCAAGAGAGAGTGCATGCACTGTCGCAGACGAGATCCAAAAATGGCTTAAAATGAGGACTACCGCAATTAGAATTTAAGTGCCTTGGAGCAAATTTCAGAGCTTTGCATTTATTCTAACTGAAATGTGTGACATTTTCTGCAATTTGTTTGCCCAGCAGAATTGACTTTGGCAGTTATCAAAAGTCAGCTTTTGTGTGTTTTTTTTAATCCACTCTATTTACAAGTCGTCAGATTCACATACTTCATAAAATGTATGAAAATGTTTTTAAAAATATGTGTGGGAAAAATTTGAATTCACCCACAACAGCTTAAATGTATCCAGAAAAGCTGAATGAAGCCAACAAATGATAATTTATTTAGATAGAAGACCCCCTGCTATTTAGTCTAACCACTTACAGAGGTACTCAGTCTTTATAAAATCCCCATATTGCCCCCACAGGATGAGCTTCCTCTGGCACCATTGCATTCTGGGTATTTTGTCAGTGGGTCTCCTAATGTACAGATTATCCAAGCATTGCGCTTGATGTCAGTGCTTGTTTTTTCATGCCCATGTAGTGCCCTGGGAAGTGCTTTAAATGGGAAAACATAAGTGTAGGTACTAATTAAATTGAGCTAGCTGTGTGGTTAGAGGAGTACTAATGTCATGGCTTGGGCCAAGACATGATGATCCATGAGACACTTGTATTTCCTTTGCATTGCTCTTGATAGTAGTATCACATTTCCAATATGTGCAGATTCCTTCTGCACACATGGCACAAGACAAGTAATTAACAGCTAGTATGGCTCATGACCTTCAGAAATATGTATGCAGTCAATTGCATTTTCAAGGGAAATGTTAAGCTGGACTATCATTTCGATGCATCAAAATTGTCAGTATCAACTCACCAGGTTTAGAACTGTGCATAATGGTCAGTAGGATCTCGACTATGATTTCTACTCACCAGTATGTGATCTTGGCCAAGCTCTGTGTTATGGCGATCCAGTATTGTATGATATGGGGCCAGCGACTAGTTGATTTTGGCCCAATAGTGTGTGAAAGTGGTTCAGCGCTGTGTGATATTGACCAGTGCTCTTTTGTCCTAGTCTAATAATGAGTGGACTTGGCTCAACACAGTTTGTTTTTAAGCCATTCTTATATGATCTTGAGCCAATGCTGTGATTTAGGCCAGCACCTACTGATAATAGTTGATCAATGCACTATCTTGTGCCAGTGATTTGAGGTCTTAGCTCAGCCCTTTCTGATCTTAGCTTAGTCATTTTAGATCCTTGCTCAGTGCTCTGTTCCCCACATAGGCCAGATAATGTAAAGATCAGGGTGATCTCACAAAGAGCAACACTTATTCCTAAAGGACTGGGCCAGCACTGTATATTGAGACAAGTGCTACTAATGCCTCAACTTTATGTACAGGGAATTGACCATACATCTCATTAAATGTTTACCAGCTTTCCTGAGAAATAAATGTGATTCCACCTGATGCAGAAGCACGTGTATCTTCAACACACAACAGACACGTTTTTCACTGCTAACCAGATATAGTGATTGTAATGAAGCTACACTGAAACTAACATAATATTGAGGAAGTTTATTAAATATGTGAAAGTACATATCTTCACTGGTTGCTGCATTTGAAAGCACCCAGCAGCAGCGGACCAGAACGCCTGAAGAGGACAGACTGGGTGTAGCTGCGCACTGCGAAGAAGGTGTGATATGGGTTCCTTACAGGAGACAGGGGGCAGCCTTCATTTACAAGGTGTTAGAATCGAAATGTCTCAGTACCCCGTCCTCCATGATGTATGCTGTGTTATGTTAGCATTCATGTAGCTAGGTCATATAATCGTGATTGCAAATGTGTATGTACCCATCTTGTGTATGGTAGTGTAGGCCTAAGTTAGCATCTGAGACGCCATTTTCCCCTCCTTGAGTCTTCACGTTACGCTGTGAGCAATCCCCAGCCTCTGTGCCCCCGCTCTTTCCTGCTGATGCAGCAGAAGCTGCTGCTTAGAAAGTTCTCATATCTCATCCAAGGTCGGGACCCAGATGCACGAAGAGAACGGTTTATTCAGCTCTGCATTCCTATCATTGGACATATCGATGCTCCCACACCAGAGAGAGCTGAGACCGAGTAGAATGGCCTTGGAAGCCTGATAACGTGTACCCATTCCAGAGGTGGTAACTCATCCCCAGTGCCTCCTTTGTCTGGTGTTGGAAGGTTTATCCCATGTTACCAACTGTTTGTCAGTCAGTCCCCTCGGTAGCATCTAAGGAGGCTAGTCAGACTGGACTCCGCTGCAGCGTATTTGCAATAAACTAACTTGGTTTGTATTCTCTACTGCGTCACCGACTCTTCATTTCTGGGAAGGCTAGGAGGAGGTCGCGAGTGACCAGGGTGGGCCTAATCGGGTCACTTCCTTCAAAGGTGACACGGTGAATGCCTTTTATCTTTACATGTGCTAATAAAGAGTGGTGAGAACAGGCCCTAAATCACAATGGAAGAAGCCTTTAAACCATGAATGCAGCCAAGCCATCAATAGCTGCACTATTGGCACTAATGGATTAATAATCAGTGTGCCCCTGGAAACTGACTACAACAGCAGCATTAATAATTACTTCTACACCAGTTGCAGGATATACCAAAACACATAAGAATTGTATTAATATAAACAAAACGGGTTAACTCATTACACAAAATGAGGGCCAAACACGATATGTTGATGTTTTTGTGTTTTGTAATATTTGCAGCTTCCTAATGCCATGCTGCTCTTATTTGCTTGCATTTGACACAATATGTATACATTATTGAGTGTACACACAGAAACAAGCAGACTTGCCCACACAAAGCATCCCACGCATCTCCTTTTAAATACCTACTGAGTGTCCCAATTCTCTCCCTCTCTCTCTCGATTTTCTCACACACACACATAAGCAGGCAAACACACAGACACAAGCAGACAAACACTCACGCAAAGGACTCTTGTGGGATTACAGCCCTTTTTAACTCCTTACCGTCCACAGCTTTGTTTGTTCCTGCACTGAGCGGAATGCTTGGTTTCTGTCTAATTGCACACCGACAGTGTGAATGTGATTGACAGTGCAGGTCTCCACACTTCCTTGCAAGGCATCACTCTGTCTTACTCAGAAGTGAAGCTATCCACATGCCCACCTCCAACACAGAAACCAGAACCAGTGATTGGTTCCTTCCTAGTAGAATTTGTGACATTATTTGAATGGGTATGGCCTATGCCATTTTTGTGGCAGAGAGTGTATTTAAGAGGCAGCTATTTTGGGCTTCTTGGCATTCTGTGCTATGATGGAAAGGAAAAGGTCTGAGAAAAGAGGGTTCTCCCACTGTCCTCACTCTAAGGCTGAACATGGAGATGAACTCGTGGGGTCAGGGCAAGGTGCTCAACAAGGTCTAGATCTTCTACTAGTCCAGGCAGACTGTCAGTTGAGCAGGTTCAAGCCATGATTGACAAGGCAGTGGCTAAGGCATTAGCTATTAAATACAAAAAGGGCAAGAAATCTGGGAGGCACAAAGATAAGTCTGTGGATACAGATTTCTCCAACGATTCAGTCTCGCATAAACTCAGTATGTTTGGTGGCAAGTACATATCCAGAGAGGAATTTCTCCTATTTTCCTTCACATCCGAGACAATTTAGGATTCAGTTTGTCTCCAGAAATGGAGGATGCGGAGGGGTTGTTTCCCCAATATTCCAAACCTACGGCATTACTTCCCATGCACCACAAGATTGAGGGCTTGATTTTCAAAAATTGAAAAGTCTAGGTCAATCTCAGGTTCTGAGATTCTTACAGAAGTCCTATGCACTAGAGGAGGGGAATAAGGTACTTCCTCAATCATCCAAAGTGGATTTGATTTTGGCCTCGGTAATCGAGAGGTCGATTTTTAATTAGGATGAGTGCTCTCCATCTGATCCGTCAATTGAAGAGCGGACAGTGGGCTTGCTTAAAAAATGTTTTAGAACTACAAATCTGTCAGTTAGAAGCGGCATATGCTGAGTTTACTTCTCAGTCGTTGGTGAGAGACTTTGTGTTCTTGGAAGAGACTATCCAAGTAGGTCCTGTAGCAGCCCGTCCCCTGCCAAAGTGGTGGGCGGGCAGAGTAGGGAGGGAGGTGGGCAGGGGGGGGTCAGAGATAAAAAAAATAAAAATAAAAAAACGTACCTGAACGCCGCAGCCAATGCTACCGTCTCTTGCCACATTGCGCTCTTCCTGCTTCTGGGCACAGTCTCCCAGACTGCACTGCAGCCAATTCTGACTCTGCATGAAAGCAGCATCAGGATTGACCTGAGCGCTGGCAACTTGCACTCCCAGGCAGACTGGGACCATGTGCCTACTCTCTCCAGCCCCAGCAACGCAGCTAGAGCTGTAGAGAGCTTCAATGCACATGAGGGTTTGGCCGGTCTGAGACGGCCGGCCAAACTCTCATGCACAGTGAAGGGAGTGCACTACCCCTCCCTCACCAGCAGTGTCATCCCCTGGACCCACCCCCAATACTCATCAGAGTCCTGGGGGCGGGTCCAGGGGATTAAAATAAAACGGGTTTTAAAAGCCGTTTTATTATTGTTTTGTTTGAGCGTGGTGGCTGAGGGGGTGGCGCTCCTCCATCCTAATGGAGGGGCCACCGATGAGTAGGACATTTTGATCAAGATGGATCAACAGTCTAAGCTTCTGACAGATATCTCATCTGACATTAATAAGGCAACAGCATTAGCCTCAATTTCGGTGATTCTGGCCAGGAATACATTTACAGCTTAGAGATTTGAAGGCTGACTTCTCTGAAAAGGCGTTTTCTGAAAGATCCCTTTTGAGGGGAAGAAGCTCGATTCGGGAATCAACTGGTGAAAACATCATTTAAGGATAAAACGCATACATGGTCTTACTAAGCTTCTTCCACAAAAAGCTCCAAACCTTGAAATAGAGACTCCACAAAACACACTAGGGAGGATTTCAAATCCTGTTCCTCAAGAAGAAGGAAGTTCCAACCTAAGATGTCGTGTCAGCCTTAGGATCTGTGTCGAAAGGCAGGTTTGTCTAATCAGCGCTCCTGACTATGCATTGCCTCTGTCTTCAGATTAGGTCGAAGGAAGAATCATGGTCTTTTACAACTCATTGTTTAGTTCAATCACTGAATATGATCAGAAGAAGTTACTACACATACTTCGACTCAGTTCCTTCCAGTACATCGCTACCGCCATCATCAGGGATCCTTTAAAGAAGGAATCTTTGTGGGCAGGGATTTCGGTTTTGATAATAAAGAAAACAGTCATTCTAGTGTCTCAGGAAGAGAAGAGTCAAGGAGTATGCTCAATCCTATTCCTTGTTCAAAAAGTCTCAGGAGACTTTTGACCAGTGTTAGATCTTTACAAGGTCAACTTCTGGATTAGGATTACTCATTTTCAGATGGTAATTTTGTAGTGGGTCATCTCTCTGGTTGCAAACAATGACTTCCTAGCGACAATAAACTTGCAGGATGCTTACTCGCATCAGCTTATTCATCACAACTACCAAAGAGACCTACTCTTTGAAGTAGTAGAGGACTCGAATTTCCAGTTCTGGGTCTTCCCTTTCAGGCTGAAGCTGGCTCCTCGAGTGTTTACAAAAGTGCTGGCTTCCTTGATTACTTTACTCCATCAGCAGAGGATCTGCATTCAGCCTTATCTAGATGATTGCCTGGTGTTGTCTCCATCTGTGCTGCAGGCCACCGTTCATGTGAAAAAGGTTCTGAATGTTTTGACAACTCATGGATTAGCAGATCCAGGGCTATATAAATGTAGTCAAAGAATCCAGTTTTCCAATTGGAGGGAATGGCAGATTCGCCTGGCTCTTTGGACATTTTCCAACCTTGTCCTCCACAGAGCCGTTATAGTCAGAGCAGACAATATGATGGCAAAATTGTACATGAGCCGTTAAGGGGGGACAAGGGCTCCCTTACTTTTGGCAGTTTTGAACCAGATCCTCTCATTAGCCCTGTCCAACATCAGCTCTTTGAGGGTGATTTACATCCAGGGGACTTTGACTATTCAGATTGAGCAGGGAAACTTCCTCCTTCAACTAATTCTGTCTTTCTCCCCAGTTGTTCCTTCAGATTTGTCAGGTGTGGTGGTGCCCAGCTGTAGACCTTTTTGCGCCTCTTCACAATTCTCAGGTCTCTCAGTTTTGCTCAGGAATAAGGAAAGTTCATTCTTGGGGCATGGATGCTCTATGTTGTCCATAGTCAGGGGATCTTCTGTATGCACTCCCTCCTTTTCCTTTGATTCAGTCCTTCCTGATCAGGGTAAGGAAAGAGGGAGCGCAGGTGATTCCGATTGCTCCAGCCTGGCCCCACTCGTCCTGGTTTAATCTTCTGACACTGCTGAAGATGGACCAGGAATGGCTTCTGCCGTCTGTTCAGTCCCGTCTAGCATTTCACAGTCACCAGACCGAGGTTGACGGCCTGGAAGTTGAAAGGGCAGGGCTAAGATTCAGGGGGTTGTCAGATTACGTTTCTTCCTCAGATCAGGCTGTAAAAGGACTATCCACTAGACTGTGTTATTCGAGAGATTGGACGTCTTTTAGCAAGTGGTGCTTGGAGAAGCAGTTGACCTCGCTTTTTGCTTGGCTTCGTCAGAATATGGATTTTCTCCTGGATGGGTTCTCTTTTGGTCTTAGATCTTCAACCCTTAGCATTCAGTGGGTGGCAATAAAAGCCTTCGGGGCTCCTTAGGGTAATTTAGAGGATGATCAGGGACTGGTGCGAAGGCTATTCAAAGGGTTTACTAATAAGCGTCCTGCACTCCCACCACCTTGTCTAGCATGGAATCTCCCACGGTTTTGAAGGCTTTGAAATATCTCCAGCTTACAAGGAGTGCGGGGTGCTCTCTCCCTTATGGGCTCAAGGAAGGTCAAGTAAAATAATGTCTACCTCTTTGTCAGAATTTCAGAGGGCATCACTAAAGGAAATTTGTTGAGAGATTCCACCTGGGTGAATCCTTCAACATTTATTAAACACTACATGGTAGTGCAAGGCCCTGAGGTGGAGGATATTTGGGGTTCAAAAGTTCTTTCTCCTGCAAAGTAACAGTGGTATAGACTTTCCATGATAAAATGTTTCCAACTTTAAGCAGAAATGTCCAGTTGGCCTGGTTTTAGGTATGTCTAACTAAGTAATTCATCAAAGTGAGATGGATGAGGGGGTAATGTTTCGATTACTTACCTATAATAGCATTACTCCGAGTCCATCTATCACCTTGATTAATTACTACCTCCTACCCTGTTCATCCAGTCCAACTGTATTGGTGTGGGCTTGGTAAACAAAGAGGAAGCAAGGGGGGAGGGGGTTTATGTTCTAGGTCGTGTGTATGGGAGATGCAGGGAATGCTTCATTTGTTGAAGTATAAGTGCTGGTGCCTAAAGCTTTGCTCAGATGCCTGCAGCCGGCACCGGCGTACAGAATACCAAGGCTGCATAGTCTGGAATCAAACTCATGCCCCTTTAACTGATTTCCAGACACTCCCTTCCCCCTGTAACTCTCTCTTGCAGATTCCTGCTTTCTTCCTTTGTGACGGTATTTCCATCTTTCTCTTTCTCATGCTTTCTCTGTGGTGAGTTTATCATCTCTTGCTCTCGGGAAATGTTGAATGCGGAAAAATAAATGCCAGTCCCAAAAAAATGAGTGCCCGTTGGCCGCACCGGCCCCAAAAATAAGTGCTGATGGCCCGCACCGGCAACCACCGGCTAAAATAGGCACTGGGTGCATAAGTCTGACTGAGTAATTATTCTAGGTGGGGGATGGACTGTAAAACTCCAATTCTTGTCCTGAATTTCCTGAAAGAGACGTGTGCATTTGCACAGCTGCTGTCCAGAGTGAGTGGATTGAACGTGAAGGCATCAGCAGAGTCCAAGTCTTCTTGCCATTTCTGAGCTTAAGTTTTTTTTTATCCTGCTGCATTTCCAGAACATGTGCTGATCATTTCCTGTATCTGATTCAGAGCTGCTGCAGACCCCAGGCTGTCCTGGCAATAGAGGAAAGACTGGTCCATAGGAGAATCACAGAGAAAGTCTGGTTGGGCGAGATGGTTTTTTCCATTCATACTGGTGATTCGGGAGTGAGCTTAGTTCAGAGTACCTCTGAACTGGTATGTTCAGAGGTACTAAAAGTTGTTTTTTTACAGTCTTCTGTAAATCCAAGAGATTTTTGCTGGCAAGATGAGGAAGTAGAGAGGGCAGGAAGAAACTGTGCACCATTAAGAAGGAAAGTGCAAAAGGGTGAGCTGAACCATTGGTAACAACCAACCGGTAGAACCTGTTATGGGAATTCCTCTAAGGCTGGAGAGGATTCTTATATAGCATAACAGCCTGCTGCCTAGGGCTATAACAGTTATTAAAGGCCCTGAACCTGAGTTACTGGCCCGAGCCACAAGCAAAGGCCTATAAAGAGGAAGAGGACCTTTAATAACTGGTATAGCCTGAGGCAGAAGGGATATACGACTATTAGAACAATAAACCCATTAAGGGCAGAATGTCTTAAATTAAAAAAGAAGAAACATGAAGATAAACATTGGAACGTTGTAGCTCCGAACTTATACCAGCCATTATAAGCCTGGAGCTGCTCCATTGTCTTCAATGGAGCTCTCAACATGCCAATGTTCTAATATAGCTTTATAGTCTGCCTTAGCGGGCTATACCGTCCATTAAAGACCCTCTCCAGCGTTAACTAGGGAGCGGACCTTTAATGTCCGGTGTAGCCCAGCTAAATAGAGAGATGAGGAAAAATATATTAGAGAGCTAGAGATAGGTGTGAGAGAGGGAGAGGCACATGAGTTAGGCGATGAAGACAGAGACAGCTGAAAAAGAGGGGAAGACAGGTTAGAGACATGACAGAAAAACCTATAAGAAAGACACAGATAAAGGTGACTGAATTAGATGGCCATGCAGGTGTGAGAAAGATATTATAAAGAGAGGGGCTAAAGAAAAGACAGCAGAGAAGGGGGACACATGAAAAAAAAACAACTGACAGACGGAGGACAGTTGACAGCAACAAAGATGAAGAGTGAGAGACGTGTAAGAGAAACTAAGAAGAACGCTCGAGCAGACCGCATAAATGCCAGCACAAACCGCAACAAGGAGCTCTTCACCATCGTGAAGGTGTTTTCCAACCCCACAGCCGGCGGGAATGACATCACCTCCTCCCAAGAACTGTGCAACACCCTGGCAGACTTCTTCCACAACAAAATCTCGGCCATCCACGAAAACTTCAATCCCCAACCCTCCACCACCGACAGCATCAACCTGTTACACCCACAAACCCAACCCATGAACACCCGCTCACCCACTGGGATCCTCTCAGTATTCAAGCCACAATTTCTATCATGAACTCCATGTGCTCAGGAGCACCCACTGACCTCTGTCCCTACCCCGTCTTCAACCTTGGGAGCAAGACCGTTGGTGACGGGCTCAAGAAAGTCTTGAACACCTCCATCACCTCAGACGCCTTCCTTGAGAACTGAAAACACTGAGGCTTCTCCTGAAGAAACCATCCGCCGGCCCAGCAGAACTGAAGAACTACCGGCCCATCTCCCTGCTCCCCTTTCCAGCGAACGATCTCTAGAAGGCAATCAATCAACAACTCACTGAACACCTGGAACACATCAACCTCCTACACCCCTCTCAATCTGGATTCCGAACCAACCACACCACCGAGACAGCCCTGATTGCTGCTACAGATGACATAAGGGCCCGCCTGGACCGAGGCGAAACGGCAGCCCTCATCCTCCTGGACCTGTCAGCCGCCTTCGACACCGTCTCTAATCACATCTGGATCAACAGACTCCACCACATCAGAATCCAAGGAGATGCCCTCAAATGGATCACCTCATACTTCACCAGAAGAACCCAGAGAATCAGTCTGCCACCGTTCACCTCGTAACCCAAGAAAATCATCTGCGACGTCCCCCAAGGATTGTCCCTCAGCTCCACCCTCTTCAACACATACATGACCTCCCTGGCCAACACCGTCAGATCGCACAGACTCAACATCATCTCCTATGCGGATGACCCCAGCTCATCGTCTCACTGTCAGAAGATCCCTCCACCACTAGACCCAACTTCCACAGATGTATGATGAACGTCTCCAATAGGATAAGGGACAACTGTCTCAAGCTTAACACAGACAAGATGGAAGTCCTCATCTTTGGGAACAACACCTCTCCATGGAACTACACATGGTGGCCTACTGAACTTGGCCCATCCCTCGCCCCCAACAGACCGCGCCTGCAACCTCAGCATCATCTTGGACAGCAAGCTATCTATGAAAAAACAGGTCAACGTAGTCTCATCCACCTGCTTCCACACACTATGCCTGCTTCGCAAGATCTTCACGTGGCTCCCAGTCAACATCAGAAGGAGCGTCACACAGGCCCTCGTCACCAGCAGGTTGGACTACAGGAATATCATCTACGCAGGAGTCACCGCACGCCTCCTGAAGAGACTACAGACAATACAGAACTCTGCTGCGAGGCTCATCCTCGACCTCCCTAGATGAACCCACATCCCACCCCACCTCAAAAAGCTACAATGGCTCCCAATCCAGAAGAGATGCCAGTTCAAGATGTTGACCCACGCATACAAAGTCCTTCACAACGAAGGACCAGCGTACATCAACAGATGCATGACCTTCCACCAACCAACCAGACACCTACAATCCACCTCCCTCTTCCTCGCAGACAACCCCCCGGATCTGCCGAAGCAACAGCAGAGGACGCTCCTTCTCACACCTAGTGGCCAAAGCTTGCAACAACCTTCCCCTACACCTCTGGACCGCCTCATCGCTCCAGCAATTCAGGAAAGGACTCAAGACCTGGCTGTTCGAATGAATAGATCACCAACAAGCAGCTAGTAACTCCAGCGCCTCAAGACCCTCATGGGTGATTTGCCGCACTTTACAAATCCTTTGATTGATTGATTGATTGATTGATTGAAGTAATAAAAAGAACCATCTGTGAGAGCTCAGAGAGCGGAGGGATTCAGGTGAGAGAGAGGGGTAATGAAGAGGCAAGCAAGATAGCATAAAGAGCTGAGGAATGGGGCAATAGACATATAGACATCCTTTAGTGGTCACTAGAAGTTGCAGTGTTAGTCCCCTTCCTTGCCCCTTGTGACCGCTGGCACTGCTTTTCTGATCCCTGGCCTCCAAGGTGGCAAAATCAGTGCCAAGATCACAGGAGCTTCAGGTGTCCTCCCTCCTTGTTTACTGCCCATTTTTATAATACTGAAGATGAATAATATTATATTAGTCACTATAAGTGTAATAAAAATGGAGCATCTGAAGCGGGAACTCTACATTTGCTGATAGCTGAGGTAAGTAAAATAAAATGCTTTTAAATGTATGGTTTTTGTGTGTGTGTGTGTGTGTGAAGATAGATAAGTGAGAGAGAGGGAGAATGAGTGACACAGTAAGGTACTATTAGTGAGTCAGTGTGTGTGAGAGAAAAAATGACTGAAAGTTAGTGATCGTGGGTGAGAATGAAGAGAGTGAGTGATTGAGAATACGTGAGTCAAAGTGAGTGAGAATAAATGAGAATGAGACAATGAGAATATGAGTGAGTTCATGTGAGTGAGAAACTATGAGTGAGAAAGAGTAAGAGTGGATGTGACTGAGACTGAGTGAGAATGAGTGAGTCAGAGCAAGTGAGACTGAGTAAGAAAGTGTGATTGAGAGTAACAGTGAGTGCAACTGAATATGAGTGAGTGAGAAAGAATGAGTGAGTAAGAGTGAGAATGAGTAAGAACCAGTGAGTGAGAGAAAGAGTGAGTTGAAGAAAATGAGAATGAATGAGTGAGTGAGAGCAAGTGAGCAGGGGCGGTTCCTCTAATGGGGCGCTGGAGCGTTGGCCCCCCGTGATTTTTGCCACCTCATCCCCCAAATAAAATACTTTTTTTTTTTTGCCGCCCATGGCCAGGCCAGCTGCATGAGAGAGGGGGTGGGAATAAAATGAATAACATCAGTCAGGCTGGGTCTTTGAAGTGTGCATGTCGAGTTGGATGGGTGTGTTCCTGGGACCAGCCCAGCTTGCGCACTTAAGCTTCTCCTACCTGCACAATGTTAGCCGGGGAATCACAGCCACGGTCTCCTCAGGAGCGCTGGGTTCACCTGCCCCAGCCAATCCTACCACTGCTTTCAAGATGGCCATACAAGGGAGCACAGGGGTGGGAGGTTCACAGAACATAGCCTATCATTGGATGACTTTATTTTGAAGTTGTGCAGAGATTGGCCATTTTCTGTCCCTTTCTCTCTTCTTTTTGTGTGCAGCACCAGTAATGGCATTGCACACAAGGGAACAGAAGTTAAAGTTTGCTTGCTTTTCAGAAAGTCCCTATGTCTGCATCAACGGGAGCACATGAGCACATGTGTGACCTTAGAGGGAGCGGAACGGAGGCCTGGCCTCGCCTACTTCCACTACCAGTCAGTATCAGTAAGTTTTGAATAGCATCATAACCATCAAAATATGCTGTTTACAGTACTCATGCTCAGAACATTACAAGTGCATGCTGTGTGACCTGAACACAAGTTTGATACCCTGCATTCCTTAAGTCATCTTAAGCCTCTCGGGTATTTTTCCTCATACAGTACTGCCAAAAAGTGTTTAATGGTAATTCTGGAGCAAAGAGGCCCGGAGTTACAAGGCCTGAGCGTTGAACTTCGTTCGCTGGGCGTTGAACTCCGCTCCGTTCGTGGAGTTTGCAGAGTTTTCTGCACTCCACGTTCCGCAGAGCTCGCGGAGTGCAGAAAACTGCGCTTCGCATAGTACAGCGGAGTTTTTTCCCTGCTCGCGCTCGCAAACGGTAAGTTCGTGAGCGCGAGCTGCCGCTCGGGTAGAATTTCTACCCAAGCGGCAGGAAGACCAGCGTGAACAGCAGTTCGCACTACACTTTGCCACTTGCAGAACTTCACAGAGTTTTTTTTTTTACTTCGCGGAGTTCTGCGTAGCAAAACTCCGCGAACTACGCCCAGGCTACTTACAACATAACCATGTGGAGAAAGAAAGTCTCAGTGCATAAAGAAGTCCATGGGCATTTAAAAATAGGCACTGGCTCTTTCTAATTTTGGTGCAGAAAGCGAATGCGGGATTTGGGGTGTCCAGGTATTTGACTGAAAACGTGGTGACATAAGATAGCATCCAAGCCCGGCCATTGGAGGGGGGAGGTGGGTTTGAAGGTACAGTGCCAAGTGCTGTATATGGTGAACCAACACACCAGGCACAGTGTACTTTGCCTTCAATTGGCTGATGTTGCTCCACTGTCCAGGTGGTGGGAGTCCAGGGAATTATTATACTTTTTGTGGATTATTTCTGTGTGGCTGAGCACAGTCTTGTCATGCTTACGCAGCAGAGTACGTACTTATTAGGCACAACCTCGACCCACAGACAAAGGTATTGAGCACCAATTACATTACTCAAGGTCACATTCGTTTTTTATGTGCACATGGAGAGGATGTAGTATTACGGCCTGAGCTGCCGACCTTGGAACTGGGAAACCAGTTTCAAGTCTCTGTGTCGGCTTAACATCCTGTGATTCTGGGCAAATCTCTTAATCCCTTGTGACGAAAAAAAAAGAATGTGCACTTGTGTAATGTAACTGGTGCTCATGTAAAGCGCTCCAATACTTTTGGGTCTACTTCACCCTATATAAAACTGCAACAACAAAAAATAAGTATTTACCCAGAATTACAAGATATTGAACCAACACCGTGTTTCGAAACTGGATCCCAGGTTCCAACCCGCCCCCCCTGCTGTGCGAGCAACTCACAGGCCCTCCCGCCGTTCCTTCTTTCCCCGTCAATTACGTACACCAAGACCGTTTGTGGTGTTAGAACGGCCTCAGTTTATTCACATCATAAGTTGGTACACACGTCATGATAGAATTGGTCATCAACATGCTTATTTCGGGCTTATCTTGGACTACAAAGTAAGGCATTTCATAACAGGTTATACAGTGTATCTCCTATACCTTATTGCATATTAAAAACCATAACTTGCCTAATCCTGCAATGCAACATCCTTACAGTCATGATGTCTCTTCAAGGTTGTCATAAACTGCTGTGACAGTTCTACTTCTGTCACTTACTTGCTACAGCCGGTCGTGGCTTTGAGGCTTCAACTTGCTACTGAATGTCTGGCGTTCGTGGTTCCGTGGCCATGCCTGGGCGGCAAGTGCCGTGTCTGGCCAGTGCTGACCATTTCTTACCCTTTTTGTCTGCTCACAAGTATCCCTGCCATGAGGCATCCCAAGGATCTTGTCCGGGCACTTGTCTCGAGTCTCTGCCGTAAGGCACCCCAAGGACCTTGTTTGGGCAATTGCCCTTTCTATGTCCTAATGTGAAGATATTTATTGTTAAAACTCGTGACTCCTCACCCCCTTGTCACACTGCGGCTGCAACGCCCGTATTCTCTGGTGTGGGTGGGTGGGATCACTTTCCTCGTGCGACAAAGCTGGGGACTGCTTGTCCCGGTTGCCTTTTAGGCCGTGCTTGTGGCCATGCCACACATTCTTGATTGGGCTCTTTGAACCCAAACTCACTTGGTCATTTGCTGAACTTTTAGTTGATGCGCTCTCGTGCCCTGCTGCCGCCATGCCCTCTGTCTGCCGCCTGCGGCGGGGTTAGCCCCCCTCCCTCTAGGTTCGACGGCGCCTCCTGGTCGGGGGTAAAAATCATGCACATTGCTGGGAACGTGCATGATTGGGGGCAGGTGGTGCATATTTCAGAAGGTGTCCATCTCCAGGAAAGCTGTTTCTCCTGTAACCAACTGTGCGAGCGTTGGGGCCCCCCAGTTACATCTGGCACGGAAAAGGGCGGCAAGCTGCATGACTCTGTGCGCTAGCATACAATGAAATACAGCGACCACTGGGGCGCCCCCAAGAGCATCATCTGTCTGGTCTGAAGCCAGAGTGGACAGTGGACACCCTAATGCAGGCTGGGAAGTCTTGAAAGCGATGAGATTTCATTTATTTAAATACCTGGAAGGCATCTCCAGCTGGCATTTCTCTGAACCTCTTTGTTGTTGCAACTGAAAGGACTGTAAATTACTGGTTTTATTATTGGGGAGTTACAAATTCTAAGCTGGAATGTGTTCCTCCCCAGTGACTGCTGCCTGTTGGAGTGTGTAGAGTGAACGCAAAGATGAATAATCCCACACAGTCTAAAAGAGGGGAGAGTCGGTGTGAATTGTAGAGCGCACTAGAGAGTCTCGCAGCCCCAGGAAGAGCGACCGGAGATCGTTTTTGAAGTTGTCATACCTTGTGAGCTTGAATGTGCTCCTGCTGGAGTGTGTAACAGTGAAAGTAAACAGGAATTATGCCACACAGTGTTGAAGAAGGGAAATTTGGTCTTGAATTTTAGATGGTGACATTCACATTTGAAGCAATTGAATTTGCCTCCTGTGGGGTTTTAATTGTTAATCATTCTTTGCAGGGGAACCTCTGCTCTCAGTGGCAGGGTTTGCACCAGGTGATCTGACAGTCCAGCTGTTTATTCACAGCTGATAAGTTTATAGATTCCTTATGTGTGACATTTCCATAGTTTCAGTGTACTTATGTTGCACTGTACAATTTGCACACTTCAGTAACTGTTGAATATTTTTAATGCAGTAAGATATGGGGCAGTTTTCAATGTGTTTATTTTAAGACTACATGTTCACAATTACTTTATAAACCATCTTCCGTTCCCAAATTTGCTACAAAATGAACTATTTGTCAATGTCTTTTTCAAAAATTTGTCAGGGAGAACCCCACAAGCCTCCTTTCTGTCAGTCCGGCTCGCTGCGCAACACATATATCCAACTTTTATGCCACACCACTTTCAAATGTCACCAGCGGCCACTACAAGTGAATGAAAATGCTTGTATGACACAACCATGAATGCCTAAACCACGCATGCCTTAAATACCCAGTCTTTACAACGACCGCGTCTTTACCACGCATGCCTTTACCATTCATGCCTTTACAACAAATTTCGTTGTAAAGGCATGTTTGGTGAAGGTATATGTGTGGTAAAGATCCCACCCCAGCACCCCTGCCCTGAGCCCTAAAATCTGGCCCCTCTGGGTTCTAATCTACCCACCCGCCCTTATTAACTACCCTGACTTCCTACCCTGAGCCCTAAAACCCGGCCCCCAGGCCAAATAAACTGCACTAGCCCCCCTGCCCTGAGCCCTAAAAATTGGCCCCAGCCCTGAAAACTGTCCCTTCCCCCCACTCTGAGCCTTAAAACTCGATCCCCTGCCCTAAAACCTACCCTGACCCCAGACCCCCACCCTGAACCCTAAAACCGTCCCCATCCCTAAAACCTAACCATCACCCCCGGGCCCCAGCCCAACTTACCACTCGGTGACCCGGCCCTTCCTGCAGCGATCCTTCCAGTTCCTCTCCCCGCCCGCTCAGACAGCTAGAACTCCGACTGCCTTAACCACACATGTGGTTAAGGCATATGTGCGGTTAAGGCAAGCGTTGTTCAGCTTGCGGAGTAACAGCCCGCGTTCTAAAGCCCACGTTGTAAAGGCCATTTTTCCGAGTGAGAACGAATGAGGGTGAACATGATTGAGTGAATGGAAGTGAGCGTGAGTGAGAATGTGGTGTAAAATTTGTAACTCTGCAGTTGGTCTTGACATTTTCAAAGGCAATTATTGACTTATAGATGCATCCATTGCAAAATGCTGATACTGGAAGCAATTCTTCACATAGTGGCACTTGGTAGAAGAAGTCGGGTTCACTCTCTTCGCTCACTCATTACAATTCAGTGGTGTGGTATTACACCACACCACCTTCATAGAATACCAGCCACCACTGCAAGAAATGATGAAAGCTGGTTACTCTCTGCAACTTCCACTAGAACCAGGACATTATCATCTCTGTGCTTTAAGACTGAAAGTCCCTTGTAAATGATCATGAATCAAAATCTATTGAATCATGACAGTTTGTCATATAAATCATTTTAGTGCTATTTGGTGTTTTGTGGCATAATATGAGCTTCAAACAAAACATAATTTTTCATGCACTACATAGAGAAATAAGTAATATTCCCCCCGGCATACCATTGCAGCACTTTAACATAAGTGGTAACTAAAATAGGAATTTGTCTGTTTTGTGTTGTGTTGTGTTGTAATCATACAATTATGAAAATTCAAAGAAGAATTTATTGTGATGTCATCAGAATTAAGGTAATGTGACATCATTTTCTGGAACAACTAAGGGTCAAAAGTCAAACGTTTTCACTTCCTGTGACTTAAGATCAAAGATTGTGTGATGTCATTTCTGCTACCACTGGATTTTTGGTGAATCGACATATATGAATTTAAGGTCCAACAAGAAAGTTCTGCTAGCAGTTCCTAGAACTAGATCTCTTTTCGATGGTGATCATGCCTGCTCAGTAGGAAGATAGAATTTGGAATTCCTTGCTGCTTTCTTTACGCTCTCAATCATCCCTTCTTTGTTTGAGGAAATCCCTGAAAAGTTTCCTATTAGCTTCCAGGTTACCTCCTAATTACAGGTTATTGCAGTACTGTGAAATCAGTATGCACTGCGGTGTAGAAATAATCCATATCATAATATTTTGCGTCCTGCAAAGATTTGCCAAAATTTGCATTCATACTCATTATAATTGTTGCAAATCCGAATTATGCAGAAAAGAAAACCCTAATGTAGGAGAAAATATATCATTTAAATTATTGTACTATGCCAATCACACACTTTCAAATGATCAGTCAGGGATTATAGTGGTACTAAAATACACTATAACTATTTCTTCCTTGGTCCCCCGGGACACACCTTCTGTTAATCATAACATTGTATACCTCTCAAGTTTCAAACTGTTCTCATAATTTTCATACAGTCATGGGGAAAGGCCAGATAATGATCCATAAACTGAAGCTGACATTATTTTAAAAATCTTGAAATATGTTCCATCACATGCATATCATGTAAGTGGCAGTAGTCATGTGGAGGGCCTCATGTGGAGGGCCTCATGAGGAGTATCTGAGGAGCTGGATTTTTACCAGTGCCATTGCCTGAAATAGGTTGATAATCCCATTCCATGTGGAATACCTGTAGTAGAAAGCATACGTTTTCTGCTCCTAGCTTGTGCATTGTGTTGGTCAAATCTTACCCCAACGCATTGATGTGGGGGTATGTGGCATTTGTTGTGTGCCCTGCGTGCCACCAGATCATTCTCTGCCTGCACTTCAGTCTGGGATGAAACAGTGCTGATGAAGCAGGTGGGAAATGAAAAGAAAATCATGGGGAGGTTGGGGCTGGGGGCACCTTACTCAACCCCTCCCCCAAACAAAAAGACAAAAAAAAAGAGAGGGACATGTGAATGGGTCCCATGAAGCAAATTAAATATAAGGGAGGCGGACCATTAAGGTGGTTCTCGTTTCGGATCAAGGCCCAAACCCTCAAAGAACAGAGAACATGCCACCCTTCCCTCAATAAGAAAAAGTGTTTGAGGGAAGAGTGGTACAAAGAAAAACAACAAGATAAAGCAATAGGGAGGGAGAAGGGCCAGGGAAGTGACATCGTCATTGCAGAAAACTCACTATTGCAAAGCGTGTGCCAGGAAGTTTGTTGGAACTGGTTTGTGAACTGTGGCATGCCTCTTAAGGCTTAGCAATCTATCAGAGCTCTCATCTTGAGAGATACTCACTCTTGATACCTTAATTTAATCTTCCTGGCACACTGAGGTACCTTTATGGGGCAGTGGATGAAGTTATGGCCAAAAGCAGAGAACAGGTGCTGATTCTATGACAGGGTGAAGAGAAACACTCTGATCATAACAGCAGATGGTGCTCAATGTTATAATAAGCAAGCAGTCTCTCTGATGCAACAATACTGGCGAGTGTGCCAGCATGGAGAAAGCAAAAGCAATCAAGGAATTTATTCTAGCTCAGTCAACAAAGAGGTGCCTCAAGGGGGTGGTGGATCACACTTGGTTTCAGGTTGGTTCACAGACCAGCCACCAGGCTTGTAGGGATCAGAGCAGGTCAGTGGCAGAGAAGTGATCAACTGAAAAGGTCTCCATTGTAAGTGAAGCTAGTTGGGCAGAGTTCTAATGAGGTATGTATTTTCATAAAAATGGGATGAGAGCAGTATTGTATATCTGCAGACCTCGTAAATATGACGTGTGCCAGTCTTTGCAATTGTGTGCGGTCGCTACTCCGAGGGGGATATTCACAAGAACGTGTGCTAAACACCTCCAAAAAATGTTAACGCAACTTTACACATCGCAGCCTATCGCGGTAAAATAACCCCGTGTTAACGTGGAATTCACAACACGACGGTACCATGCGATAGTCCCCCGAAAACACGGCCAATGTCCGCGATACAACCACCGCGACGGAGATAAAAACCCAAACCCCAACGCGTAAAAAGACACGATGGGCCCAAATGCGATAAGAAAACAGTGACAACCAGCGAAAGGCCGGCACTACCCACGCGTAATGCGGGAAAAAGCACAAGAATAGCATACGGAAAATGCCACTAAAAACAAAACCAACTGCGGAGTACCACGGATGCACCCTGACCGACTGCAGAGGACAACGTGAACCCCACATTCCCCACGGAGGAACACCCAGGAATACAGGGCTCGTGGAAGGGCAATGAGAAGAGGAAGAGGAAGACGGGGTACAGTCCACAGGAAAACCCGATTATCGCCACGGATGAGACAGAACACCACCACCAACTGTACGTCACCTCCAACGTGTCATTGGCAACAAAGAGGCAAAGATGGCACACCACCTCGGACCATGTGAATGCCGTCGCATGGCAGAGGAGGACAATGGAAGAGCACAAGAGGCGCTGGACTGATGTGAATGTCAAAACCAAGCAGAAACCCGCTGCCAACACGAAAGCAGCAACGCACCCCAGAGGAGGGGGGCCAGCAGAACACCAGGAGCTGAATGACATGGAGAAGATGGTGGCCACAGACACCAGTCGGGAGATGGTGACATGAGTTGGTGATCTGGACACTGCCCAACATGACCCAACATCACATCAACATGGTGCGTAGCGACCTGGGAGTGGGGGGACGGGGGAGATGGGCACAATGGCACACATGCACAATCAAGCATGGCGCACTGTACACCCACAATGATCCTGGATCATGTCCCTGATCCCACTGGAACACCTCAGCACACACACAAACACCAAGTAGTCCCACGAACACCATGTGCCCAAAGGGGCACCCACCCAACACATCAACATTCACACATCCAACACATGCCCACATGCGAAACGCAGCAAACATGCATATACGTCAGCCACACTGACAATGCAAGAGACACCACATGACGAGTAGCTTGGCTGCAGTCCTATCATCATGGCAATGTACACGGCCCGACACTGAGGTGGCTGAGTGCGGACAACACCCGAAAAGGAGCAGGTCATACTCGGACACAACTACCTGCACAAACAACCCCTGACGCCAACGACACATCTGCGGACAAACCATGCCCAAGAGTCACAACTCGACAAAGAGCACAAGTCACCCAAGTCTGCAACAACTCAGCACCCTGGAAGCACAGAACTGACAGGCACACCGCATGAAAGGGATCAGTGGCAGACAAATCCGAGCCGCTGGAGCGAATCACCCAACGTGCAGCATACGCACATGAGCATAAGTGCACCTCGACATTGACAACATCCCGGTACAAACAGCAACACCTCCACAACAGAACACAGGACACAACTGGTGCCGCAAATGTGCACAACATGGAAAATCACATCTGGCACAGCAGGAAAATGTGACATGACAATGTACAAGTACAACCTGTAACCTGCAAATATGTTTTATTCACACATGCTGTGTTTGTGGACATTTTGTACTGTCCCATGATTGCCAGGGACGGCCACAATGTGACGTCCTCATGAGAAGAAATTGGCAATGATGGTGTTCCTACTGGCCATTCCTGCCGCAGCTGCAGTGGGATGTGGGCCACCTGCCCCATCGTCCCCATCATCGTCCGGTAATTCTGGAACTGGGATCCATGGGGCATTGGTGCGTACACAGATGTTGTGCAACACACAACATGCAACGATCATCTTGCACACGATGTCCGGGCTGTACAGGAGCTTTCCACCTGTGCCGTCCAGGCACCTGAAACGTGACTTCAACACGCCAAATGTGCGTTCAACGATGCCCCTGGTGCGTATGTGGGCTGCTTTGTACTGCCTCTGGGTGGGTGTGTTCGGGTCTTGGAGGGGTGTCATCATCCAAGGGCAGAGTGCATATCCTTGATCACCTGGGACAGTGCAGAGAGAAAAGAGTCAATACTTGGTTCGCCATGATGTGATGGCAGGCCCACTGATCCAGTGACGCCTGTGCTGGCTGCGTGTGGGGTGAGTGTAAGCCAGCCCTCAGGGAGTAGCTGGTGCTGGCAACAACTCCAACAGTCATCAGGCACTCAGAAATGCAATGTCAGAACAACAAGGGAGCAAGACTTGAGTCGCACAGGGTTAGTGGCCCCCGATGCACAGTGGCCGATACGGGCCTACCGCCACAGGACGCTGACCTGCGGGAGACTGGGGTAGGGTCATGAGGGCAGAGCAGGGTCTCGTATGTCTTAGAGGTGCCTTCCGCGGAGTGTCTCGGGGGAGAATGGGAGGTGTACCCCCAGGGCATGATGCAGAGGGCACATGCCAGCTGTGTCCGGCAACATGGCAGATATGAATGCCACAGACTCATGCCAGACACCAAGTCCGTACCTGCCCATTGCTGATGACAACACCCAGGCCACAGGCTCAGACACCAACGATGTTCCGCCGGAGGCCGACGGTCACTTACAGCGCACAGGGTTAGTGGCACCAGGTCAGTCCTTGCTACTGGTTGACCTCCTCCGTAACCGTGATCCGTGTTTCCACCGGACTGTGACGCATCTCACTCTCGGTCCTCCCCCTGCGTACACTGGCATGGACCCGGCCATTGATTACTGATGACTCAGTTCAAGATGTGGGACATGCTGGAGCAGTGTAGCCCGGCTGCAGCGGTGAAGTATGTCAACGAGTGGGGACCCCTGGGGGCCTGTGTCATGGAGGACAGCGATGGCCTGAGGAGGCCGCCAAGGTCGCGGGCATGGGTCTTGGAGCTAGCACCGGCACGTGGTGGGCCCTCTTTAACACACGACGGTGTCGGCAGGTGAGCGGCACGGTCTTGGAGCGCTGGGGCGGGCAGGCCTGGTCTGGGTATCAGCGTCCTGGGGTGCAGCAGGTGCACAGGCTCGCAGGCCCCGCTGCTCACGGCGTCGGCCTCGTGGCAGACTGCGAGGCGCCGCCCTGGCAGTGACGTTGGCCTTTCCGGGAGGGAAGCACGCTCTGTGCCACGGGGTTTTTGTACACACCCCTGCGCAGGCCTGGCGTACTCCGGGCCAACCCACTACGCTCACGCACACAGGGGGGGACGCGGCGAGCGACATTTCCGCGATCTGACCCACGGCCTGGGGTGACATGGTTGCGTCCACTGTTCACTACTCTCCAGTCACCAGCAGTTGATGTCTGCATGGTCATATCTGTAGTTTGCATACCCATGTCTGTCCAGCACATCCACGCCTCACTTGTCGTTGTGTACATTCCCATTCACGGGTCACTTGCATCCTTGGCACATGGCTGCATTCCGCATCTCCACACGTTCAGCTGTTGTGTGGCTGTGGTGCCATGATATAGCTGTATTGTGTGCAGGAGAGGCCCATGATCACCATGGAGTTGTGTTGTCGTGTCTGGTAGGTGGGCATGTTGATTGACATGTTGTATGTGGTTTGGTCACGTGTGCATTCCCACAGTTGTGCGTTGTGTGATGGTGGCTTTGAGGTGTGTGGTGTGTTGATTTGGCACTTACCAACGAGCAGTCCAATTCCATAGATGCTATCCTGGAAGCGCTGGTTGATGATGGACTGTCGGAAGATGTAGGAATCGTGCACACTGCCGGGGTAGTTTGCGACGACATTGGTGAACATTCCCCGGTGGTCCACTATTGCCTGCACATTGATGGAATGCATGTGCTTTATGTTGCGGTAGTGTTGTGCAGTATCCGCAGGGGGCACAAGTGGGACATGTGTGCAGTCAATGGCCCCCAACACGTTGGGAAGCTAGCAAAGGCGTAGAAGCCTTGCTTTGTCTCCAGCTGTTCCTGCGCAGTGTGGGGGAAGTGAAGGTATTGGGGTATGAAGCTGATGATGGCATCCAGGACAGGTGTGATGAACTTTGATAGGGCTGGCTGTGAGACTCCTCCGACTCTGGCAGTTGTTGGTTGGAAGGTACCAGACGCCAACAAGTGCAGCACAGCCAGCAGCTTTGTCTGCGGAGGGATGTTGGTTCTCCGCAGGGTTGGGACCGTCAACCTGTGGGCGATGTGGGTCATGATGCAGATGATGGTTGTCCTTTTGAGCCTGTAGTGGGCAATGACTTCCTCGGGCGTTAGGTCTGTGAGACTGGTGCGTTTTCGGTAGGTCCGCTGTCTTGCTCTGCGCTGCCTCTGTGGTGGTCCGGGGGGGGTACCGGTCCCGGTCCTGGGGGTGGCGGCGGTGGGTGTTGTGGCCCTGTTGGGGCTCCGAGCTGCATGATGAGTAGCTCCCTGGCGTCGTTTGTTCTTCGGGTGTGGCTGTGTGCGGGGCTCCGTTGCCTACTGCAGGTAGTCGTCCGGCTTTACACCAGCAGGAGGCAGGTGTTAAATACCTGCTGCTACCGCGGCTTATCGCGTGGTTTAGACTCGCATCGTAGATCTGGCAGTTCGTTGTGAAAGTGGTGTAGTGGTGTTTTCATGTGTTTTTGCATGGGAACGCCTACTCTGCATCTCATTAGGGTTAGTTGGTGGTGTCCTCCGTGGAGATAAGTTTTGGGGCAGTTATCGCGGGAATACTGGCGATGTCTGCAGTTTTCATCCGCTTGTGAATGGGGTGTTAAATCTATGACCACTTTTGTTGCGTTAAGTTGGCGATAACTCGGAGATAAGTCCTTGTGAATATGCCCCCAAATGTAATATTTCTGTGGGTCCCCGGTGTCTACCTTTTATGTCGTTGTCAGAGGACTGTCTGACTACCAAGGAAAGCTGCTTGGAAAGTACTCATAATGTGACATGAACATGCAAAAAAAAACAGTTGACATCCCCAGACTCACTAAACTTCCTGTGGGGCCTGTCACCGTGGCCATTCACTACAAATATACTGTGTGTCTGCCCGCAGCAATCTACAGACGAAGGAAGACAACAGAGAGCTGGAATCATGAAGGCCGGGAGCAGCAGGCAGGCAATAAAAAAGGAAGCTGGAGAGCACTTCAGGTGACCATCCAAGCCCAGCATAAGACATTGACGTTGAGGAGCTGAAGTGGAGTGAGTGTGAGAGGGAGCCTAATGTAGGGCCCTGGGTCACAAGAAGGATCTGTGTGTATCTCATTAACTTTTCATGAACTGCCATTCACACCCATGGGAACACTCTTGGCACAACTGTTTAGGCTTGAGGACAGGATACACTACCCCTTTTGGAGCTTGTATAGAGGCTTCTTAATGGGAGTTGAGTGTGACACACAGCTCTTTCCCTGCCCAGCAGCCATCTCACGTGCACACGCTTGACATAAATGTTCCCAGTTTCCCTGATAGCCAAGATCCGTGTAATCTGCATATCAGTGTCTTTTTCTACATTTAGGTGCCTGGATTAAAACTGTGTGACTTAACCTGTAGCTTGCAGTTCCAAGACACTGCCTTTTATTAAGGTGCACTGAAACCCTGAACTGACGCTTGAACTGCTCAATTGCCTAAAGTCGTTTTGTAACGAAAAAAAATGGAAGCATCTGGCTGAATGAAGAGAAACTGCCAAGTGTTCTCGCAGACTGAAATTAATCAAATACTGTGTATATTTTTCTCTGTACTGAAACTGTAGTTCAAATACAGAACAGGAAAGTTAAAGTATGTCTAGCAACAGAACTAAACTTCACTGATGGGTCACTGAAACCCAGTAAGCTGAGAGCAACCTCTATGACGTAAATGCTTTGTGGATATATTTTATTGCCACCGCTGGACCAAAGGGACTCTTTTGTATATTTTACTTTTTGTTTTTATCTCCAAGGAGGTCAGTGATATTAGCATATAAATAGAGTGCTCTGACTTGGGGGCGTGGCTAACCAGCCAACATGGTGGACACGGACTTGTAGAGCTCCGGCGGCATCCCCCAATTATCCGATATATTTACCCTTAAGTAGCGCCACCACAGCCGGCAAAGAACGAGCCCGAGACGGTGACGGGTCGCTGACACTGCTGAACCCACCGGAGGGCAGAGGCAGAAGCTGGGGACGCCAATGCTGCTGAGCGCGGCGCTGCGGCCTACTTGTGTGGCGGCGGTGATCGGGCCTGGTAGCCCCGGACGGGTGACGTGCACCCGGTGAGACCCGCGAGGTAAGCCGGTGGCGGCGGCGGTGGTTCTCCGGCCTGGCTGGCCATCTTGAGGCGAGGGCCTGTGATCACCTGCCGCTGTGGGGAGCGCTGATGCCTCCATCGAAGACTGCCACGAGAAGTTGGAGGTAAGGGCCGACAGCGCCGGAGAGAGGGAGCGCAGCGCTGCGGCCTACCTGAGTGACAGAGGAGATCGGGCCGGACTGCCCCGGCAGGGAGAAGTGCACCCGGTGGGACCCACGCGGCGAGCGCCCAGGGGCGGCGGTGGTTCACTGTCCTGACTGGCCCCTTGCTGTGAGGACCTGCGACCGCCCCCCACGGAGGGGAGTGCTAAGGCCTACCTGAGAGAGCCGCTCCGCGGAGACGGAGGCAGCGGCCGGTTACACCCGAGGACGGGGGATTGCGGAGAGAGCCCGCACCCGATGAGGCCCGCGAGGTGAACTGGTGGAGGCGGCGGTGGTTCTCCGGCCTGACTGGCCACCTTGAGGCGAAGGCCTGTGATCGCCTACTGCTGTGGGGAGCGCTGAGGCCTCCATAGGAGACTGCCACGATAAGTTGGAGGTAGGGGCCGACAGCGCCGGAGAGAGGGAACACAGCGCAGCGCTGCGGCCTACCTGGGTGATACAAAAGGGGATGATGGACGGAACGTTTGAGCCAATCAAAACACTCACCCCCAGTCAACTGATCTGGGTTTAATCCATCATCATTCTTTAGCTCACTCCACCACCCCAGTTCAGACATGGCCATATGCAAATCAGTCTGACCCTGTGCCTCATGGGAACAGTCCAGCACGAACTGCCAAGCCATGTCTTCCCTGGACCGGAAACAAGCATCCTAGGACCGGTTTCTGGCATTCCAGCCGTCATCAGCCAGGCTTGCTTGAATCCAGTGGCAAAGTGAGCAAGGGACCCACGTCTGGGCATACCCCCTTGTATCGCTTTGTTCGCCCTAAGTTGGCGGGGGTATGCCCAGACGTGGGTCCCTTGCTCACTTTGCCACTGGATTCAAGCAAGCCTGGCTGAAGACGGCTGGAATGCCAGAAACCGGTCCTAGGATGCTTGTTTCCGGTCCAGGGAAGACATGGCTTGGCAGTTCGTGCTGGACTGTTCCCATGAGGCACAGGGTCAGACTGATTTGCATATGGCCATGTCTGAACTGGGGTGGTGGAGTGAGCTAAAGAATGATGATGGATTAAACCCAGATCAGTTGACTGGGGGTGAGTGTTTGATTGGCTCAAACGTTCCGTCCATCATCCCCTTTGTATCGCTTTGTTCGCCCTAAGTTGGCGGGGGTATGCCCAGACGTGGGTCCCTTGCTCACTTTGCCACTGGATTCAAGCAAGCCTGGCTGATGACGGCTGGAATGCCAGAAACCGGTCCTAGGATGCTTGTTTCCGGTCCAGGGAAGACATGGCTTGGCAGTTCGTGCTGGACTGTTCCCATGAGGCACAGGGTCAGACTGATTTGCATATGGCCATGTCTGAACTGGGGTGGTGGAGTGAGCTAAAGAATGATGATGGATTAAACCCAGATCAGTTGACTGGGGGTGAGTGTTTGATTGGCTCAAACGTTCCGTCCATCATCCCCTTTTGTATCGCTTTGTTCGCCCTAAGTTGGCGGGGGTATGCCCAGACGTGGGTCCCTTGCTCACTTTGCCACTGGATTCAAGCAAGCCTGGCTGATGACGGCTGGAATGCCAGAAACCGGTCCTAGGATGCTTGTTTCCGGTCCAGGGAAGACATGGCTTGGCAGTTCGTGCTGGACTGTTCCCATGAGGCACAGGGTCAGACTGATTTGCATATGGCCATGTCTGAACTGGGGTGGTGGAGTGAGCTAAAGAATGATGATGGATTAAACCCAGATCAGTTGACTGGGGGTGAGTGTTTGATTGGCTCAAACGTTCCGTCCATCACCCCCTTTTGTATCGCTTTGTTCGCCCTAAGTTGGCGGGGTATGCCCAGACGTGGGTCCCTTGCTCACTTTGCCACTGGATTCAAGCAAGCCTGGCTGATGACGGCTGGAATGCCAGAAACCGGTCCTAGGATGCTTGTTTCCGGTCCAGGGAAGACATGGCTTGGCAGTTCGTGCTGGACTGTTCCCATGAGGCACAGGGTCAGACTGATTTGCATATGGCCATGTCTGAACTGGGGTGGTGGAGTGAGCTAAAGAATGATGATGGATTAAACCCAGATCAGTTGACTGGGGGTGAGTGTTTGATTGGCTCAAACGTTCCGTCCATCATCCCCCTTTTGTATCGCTTTGTTCGCCCTAAGTTGGCGGGGGTATGCCCAGACGTGGGTCCCTTGCTCACTTTGCCACTGGATTCAAGCAAGCCTGGCTGATGACGGCTGGAATGCCAGAAACCGGTCCTAGGATGCTTGTTTCCGGTCCAGGGAAGACATGGCTTGGCAGTTCGTGCTGGACTGTTCCCATGAGGCACAGGGTCAGACTGATTTGCATATGGCCATGTCTGAACTGGGGTGGTGGAGTGAGCTAAAGAATGATGATGGATTAAACCCAGATCAGTTGACTGGGGGTGAGTGTTTGATTGGCTCAAACGTTCCGTCCATCATCCCCTTTTGTATCGCTTTGTTCGCCCTAAGTTGGCGGGGGTATGCCCAGACGTGGGTCCCTTGCTCACTTTGCCACTGGATTCAAGCAAGCCTGGCTGATGACGGCTGGAATGCCAGAAACCGGTCCTAGGATGCTTGTTTCCGGTCCAGGGAAGACATGGCTTGGCAGTTCGTGCTGGACTGTTCCCATGAGGCACAGGGTCAGACTGATTTGCATATGGCCATGTCTGAACTGGGGTGGTGGAGTGAGCTAAAGAATGATGATGGATTAAACCCAGATCAGTTGACTGGGGGTGAGTGTTTGATTGGCTCAAACGTTCCGTCCATCATCCCCTTTTGTATCGCGGCCTACCTGGGTGGCAGAGGTGCTCGGACCGGACTGCCCCGGCGGGGAGAAGTGCACCCGATGGGACCCACACGGCGAGTATCCGGGGGCGGCGGTGGTCCCCCGTCCTGACTAGCCCCTTGCTGTGAGGGCCTGCGATCGCCCTCTGCCGGGGGGAGCGCTACGGCCTACCTGAGAGGCCGCTCCGCGAAAAACAAAGGAGGCACCCGAGACAGGGAGATAGCAGAGAGAGCCCGCTACGGACGGCGTGGATCCTCGTCCACACTGGGCCCCCATGGGCTGCTGGAGTCGGAGAGCGGCGAGACGATTGCCTGAGGTGGAGGAGGGGTGGTAGACTGCGGCTGTCGTCTGTCGGTCCCGGGGCCCAACGCGACAGGAGTGGTGACTGTGGAGCAAAACAGGAACTGACCCCCGGAGACCACGAGAGCCTCCTTAACTGAAGGGCTACAGATAAGGGGAGCCGAGGTACGGGTGCGAGGCCCTGGGCGTGAAGCTGTGGGGCCCCCATGTGGCATACGACCTGCACGGATACGCCACACTGCGGAGTAGCGGTGCTCGGAGGTGCTGAACGGTAGCGGGAGATGCCCGGTGGGGCACCCTGAGACCTGGTCCCCCGGTTGGGCACCCTAGACCAAGTTGCTACGCCCGGCCCTGGGACACAGGCGGCAGCGGAGAGACCTAGGGCCTCAGGACGTGGTGGTGAGCCAGGACGACATGTAAAGAGGGCGGAACAGACGTGCAGTGGACTGAAACCGATGTGGGGACCCACTGGAGTGGTGACATCGCTGTGGGGGCAGGGAGTAAAGACAGTGAATCACTAAGGAGGACCCCGGCCTAATAACTAGCCGTGAGTTGCCAAAACGAGACGGCCGCGGACCTGGCTCCCCGGTCGCTGAGAGACTGATCTGAACGCGACAGTACGGAACTCAAATATCCACACGGTGGAGGCGGCCCGTGGAAGTGAGGAGGCGGACACTAAACAGCCAAGAAATAGTGGTCATACGAGGGGAGATACTGTACTGTCTGGGGAAGTTATAAGTCACCGGCCCACGAGGAGGGAAGCGAGGGCGCACTGTTGGGGGCCTGGACAGTGGTGGCACTAATACAGAGGGGATCTCACCCCGCGGTCCTGTAGGTAAATACTGACTACGCACCAGCTTGTGATGGGCCGAATGCGGGCGAAATTACAACAGGGACCACTACGAGCGGGGGGGTCGGACCCTGCCCACATGCGAGAGGAGGGAGAGATGGAATTGGCATCTGTGGCGGTGGCCACCAAGCTCGACTCGGTGCTGGCCGCGGTTGAGAAACTTGGGACTGCACTAGATAACACCAGGACGTCCCTGGAGGCCCGAATCGATAAGGTGACGTCAGACTTCACACTTCTACATGCTGACCATCGGAAACTGGCCGAGAAGGTGACCGCTCACGATCAGACACTCAAAACGCTCCAGCCCATCACCCAAAGTCATGCGGCGGCGTTGCAAGACATGATCGACCGAGTGCACGCACTGGAGGATAGAGTTGAAGACGCGGAAGGACGCTCCCGCCGCAACAACGTACGCGTAGTGGGCCTGCCGGAGGGGGAAGAAGGAAGAAACCCGGAACAATATACAGAGCACTGGTTAAAGGAACTGATGCCCCGGGAACGTTGTCACCCCAGTTCGTGGTGGAGAGGGCGCACCGTGTACCGGCACTGAAACCACAGCCGGGCGCTAGACCCCGCCCTTTCCTCTTAAGACTCCTCAACTACCGGGACAGGGATGCGGTGCTCCGCGAAACCCGGAAACTGGGTGACCTCAAAGTAAGCGGCAACCAAGTGATGATGTTCCCCGACTACACTGCCCTTGTACAGCGCCGCAGAAGCAACTACATGGCGGTGAAGCGCCAGCTCCGGGAGCTGGAGTTACCCTACTCTCTCCTGTTCCCGGCTAGACTGCGGGTGGTTGCAAAAGGAGAGACCCGCTTCTTTGACTCCCCGGCGGAGGTATGGGACTGGATGGAGGAGAAGGGCCTCTGGACGGGAAAACGACCCTCCGGCCAAGATGAGGGCAGACACGCAGGTAGAAGGCCGAGACGGCGGAGCAGACGCGGGGCATCACGCTATAACGGGGCGGGGACGGCAGCCCCGAGTCCGGAAAAAAGCAGAATGGAGCGACGAGGAGTCCTGGATGCGGTTGCGACCCTGGGAGTCCCACACAGCGGGGAGCGCCGAGGAACGGGGAGACGCGATTCCTCGATGGCCAGTGGCGCGACGTCTCCATCTACGGTGATGTCGGAGGATCTCTGCATGCCAGCAGTAACTCCACAGACTGCTGATGGTATCATCTGATGGGAGGCCGAGACACTGGACATTGTTGTAGGATGCCCGCGCAAGTACACTGTTGGTTACAGGACATAATGTCTTTATGGGGCGATAATGAGGGTGAGAGACATGGGAGGGGCGGTGGACACCGTTCGTGCACTGGGGGCTGACCGGAGAGCCATACGCTACATATTTGGTGGAGATGCGTATTTGCCCACAATGATTGAACAGCGAAGTAGTGGTGGGCGACCCCTGCTTATGACGGGCTCGAATTGCTGTCCACGATGATTATTTAGGTGGCGCTCTAACTGCACGCGACAAGGGGGTAGCTACAGAGGAGAGATGCTTAGGTACACGACCCCATCAGGCAGTATACTGAACTAGTTCATATTTGCAGGCTATTGCAAAGTTTGGACGGACTTCCTTGCGGAGTCCGCCCTATCTGTTATGAAGTTTAAAGTTGACCCACGGGTTTTGTTGCAGCAGACCGACACATCCTTGCAGACCCCTGGCCGGGACACGCTGGCAGCTATAGCGCGCCTGCTGGTACAGCGATACACTCACTCCAACGATGACGACAGTTAATGTAATCACATGGAACATACGAGGAATGCATACACCCTCACGACGCTATTCCATATTCGCATACCTTCAGCGGCACTTGACCAACATCGCCCTCTTGCAGGAAACGCACATGACACAGACGGAGCTCGAAAAGCTGCGTAGGCGCTGGAGAGGACAGATGTATGGCACCATATACTCTGCGCATGCGAGGGGCACATTGATCTGGGTGAGGGCGGGGGTCCCGTTTAGCTGTGAGGAGGTGGTAATAGACCAGGAGGGCAGGTACACACTGGTTCGTGGGAAGCTTAATGGTCAACCAATACTGATGGGATCCATATATGCCCCAAATATAGATCAGATACCCTTCCTGACAAGACTATCAGCGGCCCTGACTCCCTATGTGGGGCTCCCTTGGTTCCTAGGGGGGACTTCAATTCGGTACTCAACGTACAATTGGATAGGTCCTTCCCCCTCCACAAGACACCTGCCACGTCAAACGCGCGGGCGCTGGAGGATTGGCTATCACAATGGGCAATGTCAGACATCTGGCGCGTCCTAAATCCAAATGCGCGTATTTACTCTCATTACTCAGCAGTGCACGGCCTACATGTAAGGTTGGATAGGGTGGTGGCCTCCCAACCCCTGTTGCCATTGGTCATGAAATCCGAATACATGGGGCGGACACACTCGGATCATAACCCATTGTTGATACAATTGGGCTGGGCGGCGGGCCGCCCGCCCATACCCACATGGCGACTCCAGGTGGCCGCACTGGAAGACCCGGAGTTTCGCGCGTCACTAGGGACGGCTATTCTCACCTACCTGGAACTTAACGAAGATACGGCCAGTAGCGCCCTAGTGGAATGGGATGCCCTTAAGGTAGCGGTTAGGGGTCATTGTCTGGGGGCCACATGGAATGTACGCAAGCGGCTATCACTTTCCCTCGCCCGCCTAGAATCCCAGCTGTTACAACACGAAGGTGAGAGGGGGAGGCGGGCGGATGCTCGACCCAACTGACTGAATTACGCGCTCAACATGCAGAGCTCCTGGAGCAGCTGCGGTGCCATAATTACACGGCTCACACAGCACGCACCCATGCCACCGCTGACCGGGCGGGCCGCCTACTGGCCTGGCTGATAACGCAAGAAAATAAGCGGGCCCCGATTGGCGCAATACGAGGGCCGGACGGCACGCTAGTACACACGCAAGGCGAGATACACAAGGTAATGACAGATCATTATGCACAACTGTACTGCTCCCGAGGATGCTGTTCTGACAGCGACCTAGCAAGATTCTTAGACCAGGTCCAATTACCCACGGCGTCAGCTACCCAACAGGCTGCACTCAATGGCCCTCTTACGTTAGATGAAGTTGGGGATGCAATCGGCGCTATGGCATCAGGGCAAACGCCGGGCCCGGATGGGCTACCGGCCGAATATTATAAGGCTTACAGAGAGTCCCTAATACAGCCCCTCCACAAGCTATACATGACAGCACTGGAGGAACATACACTGCCCCCCTCGATGAGAGAAGCCTACCTGGTGTCTTTATTGAAACCAGGCAAGGATCCCACTACCCTTGGTTCCTACAGACCCTTGGCGCTATTAAACGTGGACTACAAACTCCTTGCCAAGATGCTGGCGGACCGATTGGCACTAGTGGTACCGGGGTTAATACACACGGATCAGAACGGATTTGTCCCCAAGCGGAGCACATCGTTAAACCTGCGACGATATTTCAGGGTGGCAACAGACAGTGTACACGCCTGGCCTAAGGCGGGGTGTCTCATGTTAGACTTAGAGAAGGCATTTGACTGCCTGGAATGGAGCTTTCTAGCGAGCGTGCTATCGAAATATGAGCTCGGCCCGGACTTTCTCCAGATGGTTGGCCTACTCTACAGAGCCCCCACAGTCCGCGTGCGACTGGGACCGTATATCTCGGACGCCGTAACAGTGGGCAGGGGCACCAGACAGGGATGCCCTTTGTCACCCTTATTATTTGCGCTGGCCATAGAGCCGCTAGCGGCCAGATTGCGAGATATGACAGGAGGGGGCATTCCACTGGGAGACGCGGTGCACCATGTGTCCCTGTACGCGGACGACCTGTTGGTTTACGTGCGAGACGTAAATAATATACCACCACAGCTGGCAATCATCCTTCAGGATTTCGCTATCATCTCGGGGCTCCGGGTAAATGTGGGTAAATCCTGTCTCTACGCGTTTCGGGAGGGACTTCAGGACCCAGGGTATATGCTTAACGATGCACAGGTACAATGGCAAGAAAGTACGTTTCGATACCTGGGAATTCAGATCTACCGCCAACCCAAGGATCTGATGGATGGCAACCTGGGGAAGGCAGTGACGGCCATTCGGTCACAAATGGGCTTCTGGGGCGCGCTCCCATTGACGGTTGCAGGTAGAGTGGCGCTGACGAAAATGGTGATCCTCCCTCGACTCCTGTACTACTTTGTGAATTTACCTCTCTACGTTCCGGCCGCCTTCTTCACTACGTTTACTAAATTGCTCCGGGATTTCATATGGGGGCTGCAAGACACAGGGTGGCGTTGACAAAACTGTACCTGCCAACTGACCAGGGGGCTAGCGGTACCTTGCTTTGAGCATTATTATCTGGCAGCCCAGATACAATGGATAGCCAGATGGCTAGCGGACAGAAACAGGGATGATACCGCCACCACACTACCACCGTATTCGTTAACACGCATAACCAGCCTCTTCCACCCAGCTGCTAAGGCCGCGCGACCGGAGCCGCTACTACTGGCAGTGGCGTACCGGTGCTACCGTAGATGTCTATACCTCACAAGAGCCGTCATCCCTTATGCACCTGCGATACCATTGGAGGGCTCCCCCAGCGGCCAGGGGGTACTGTCGACGGTGTCCCTCGCGAGCTGGCGGGCAGCGGATGTACAAACCCTGGGTGATTTATACAGGGACAGTGCGCTTATGTCATATGAAACCTTGGTGGTTGAAGAGGGGTTGCCGCCAGGGCAGTTTTTAATGTATCGTTCATTACTGGCAATGCTTACGGGCAGATGGGGAGATATGCACACGGAGCCGGCCCAACACCTCACTATTCAGTATCT
Source organism: Calotriton arnoldi (assembly GCA_963921515.1). NCBI lineage: Eukaryota > Metazoa > Chordata > Amphibia > Caudata > Salamandridae > Calotriton > Calotriton arnoldi. Next base: position 419,949 of record CAWUFW010001104.1, read on the forward strand.
CCATGTTATGGGAAGAGGTAGACACCTGGTTCGCTGGTTCGCGTCGTCGCTCCGAATACATGTGGCGGTCAGATTGGACCCCCTCCGCCAAAAATGGGAACTGGACTTAGGGCGACAATTAGCGGATAAGGAATGGGAAAAGATACTTAGAAGCCCGGTATGCATACCCAGGAACATGCGATTTCGACAAATACAATTATTTATTCTACACAGAGCGTATCTCACACCCGAACTAATAAATAGGTACTTTCATCGTACGGACGCAGTGTGCCCCAGATGTGACGAACCTGGAGCCGGGTTGATTCATATGCTCTGGAGCTGTCCCAACATACTCACATACTGGCGCAAAATCCGTGAGCTCTTACAAAAGTGCACGGGCCGTGATTTGCCATTTGAGTGGTCGGTAAGCCTACTCCATCACTTCAAGCGAACCCCAACCACAAAGGTCACCTCTCGGTTCCTGGACCTGGGACTAGTAGTAGCTAAACGACTCCTGACCAAACGCTGGAAAGCGAGAGACCCCCACATATACAGGCATGGCGGTACTCACTAATGGCGTGGGCTAAGGCAGAAGGGATCGCCCTCCGACGAGAGGAAACACTGGGGTTACGAAAGGAGCCCATAGCAACAGACTGGGAGGGATTATATCATAGTCTGCAAAACGGGGAGGAAGGCCTTGCAGGGAGCCCATCCAGGTAGAGAAGAAGTGAACGATGGCCAGCACAATGGCAGTACCTTGCTGTATTGTTCCTTACAAAACTGGAATATGCGGATTGTCGGAGGTGAGGATTGATGAGGAGAGGCGCAGACAATATGGTAGCTGCGGTTGTGTAATCCCGGTAGGGGGGGAACCATTAAGGAGAAACATTACACATGGGTCGGTCAATGCTGCTGTTGTTGTTGTTAATTTTATGAGGCTTATGTTGTATAGACTTTGCTATCTGTTTAACCAGCCGCACTATATGAACTGAAAGGAACTTAAACAACGACATATCGACAAACACCTGAACTACTCCACTAACCTCTACCTATACACGTTGGGCCACACATGTTAGACCGCCTTATTGTTAGCTAAGAGGCCCTGCAGATATCATTAACATGTAATGTAATACTCCACACCTAAACCGGAGATCTGTATATTGAGATATGGCGGAGGGATAGATCAGTACAAATGTATATCGATTGTCTGTTGCCTTTCATACCTATGTTCATCTGTAAAAATACAATAAAAACAGATTCAAACAAAAAAAAAAATAGAGTGCTCTGACTTATTTAAATTTGTGCTTAGGAGAACATAGCCCATATATTTTTATCCAGGTAATAGTCTGGATTGTCTTCGACTCAATTTAAAGATCTACATTCCTTCATTCTTTCTTGTACTCTATCCCTACTAACATGGAATCACAAGGTTTGTCAACTTTTTTCTAGAAAGATTCCATCTACAGTGTTAAGTTGCAATATCACATGATTTGCCTTCAGTGCAGGTCAGCTTAAAGGGATGGAGGCCGGAGTGGACGTGTCGACCTGAGCTCCGGCCTCCACCTAGTGAAATCCGTCACCATCCTGTGCTCCTGCAGACATTACCCTGCATTCCTGGACGCTATTGGGCTACCTTATTCTGCTGGCTGGTGTGGGAATCTTACCCGCAGCGTGGAGGGGCAGCAGCCGGGCCGAAGCCGAGGTGTGTTTTCCGGCCGTGGCAGCGCAAGTGCCTACGTCCATGCTGGCGCCGGATTGTCTGCCTGCGAGGCACTGAGCCTGGCGGGGCTTCCTGGCCCAATCACCCTCGTGCCTGAGAGTGAGGGGAGTTTAGTGGGCCTAGCGGGGCCTTGATTTGGCGGAGCAAGCCTGGCGGCCGACCGGCAGCCCTGAGGCATGAATGCGGTGTTGGCACGCTGGGCATGCCAGGGCCTCACTGAGGGGTGCGTGAGCCAGGCGGGAGACCTGACTTCGTGGCACAGATCCACCTGCCCTGAGCGTCCTCCTCCTTCCACAAGATAGAGCCCAGCATGACCTCAGATCAGCCCGGGGATCCAGCATGCTGCTTCCGCCCACCACCACCCCGGCCTTCTACCCCTACGGCCATCTCCACCTCCACCTCGGGGATCCCTACAGACCCAAGAGCACCGCCCGTAAGTGCAACACCACCTGAACGCCTGGCTGAATGACGTCAAGAATTTCATGCTCTGTAAATATGTAATATATAATTGTCCAACCCTAATCGCTTTTTAAAATGTAATCTTGAGTGAATTTGCAACTTGTATATATGTAACTCTAACCACTAGTATCTGTAGTAGACGAATGTACTTACTACCATTCTTATGTGAATTTAGCGTTTTTCTGTTTGTATCTTTTCCTTGAGTGAATTTGCAACTTGTATATATGCAACTCTAACCACTAGTATCTGTAGTAGACGTATGTACTTACTACCATTCTTATGTGAATTTAGAGTTTTTCTGTTTGTAACTTTTATGTAACTTATGTACTCCGAAGTTCTTATGTAATGTAACTGGTTCTTTTGTAAAGCACTCTGACACCTTTGGGTAAAGTTCGCGCTATATAAAATCGCATTAAATAAATAAATGCTTTGTGGATATATTTTATTGCCACCACTGGACCAAAGGGACTCTTTTGTATACTTTATTTTTTGTTTTTATCTCCAAGGAGGTCAGTGATATTAGCATATAAATAGAGTGCTCTGACCATTGTTCCCAGGAAGCTGCGCGCGCGGGAGCGCGGGCACTGGTCTCTCCTCGAGTGCGCAGTGTGGCATTTGAAGCGCGCACAACAGCAGGTAAGTCCAGCAGCAAGTGCCTCCTGCACTTGCTGCATTTCTTTGTTGAAAGGGCGCGGCTGCCGGGCAGATTGTAAGCCTTTGTGAAAGTATTCATGTTAATCGTAGTGTCCATCATGCGCTGCAATTAACATGATTACTTTAACGAAGGCACACAATCTGCCCCGCAGCAGCGCCCTTTCAACAAAAGAAATGCAAAGAAGTCTACAATCACGACTTGTGCTTTCAGAATTACCTGAAGGCACACTTCGTGCTTGTAGACTTGTTCCATTTCTTTTGCTAATAGAGCGGGGCAGATTGTGTGCTGAGCTGAGCTCTATTAACAAATGAAATGAGCAAGACTACAAGTTTTGAATCATAGAATGTTGAGCCGACGTGAGGCTAGAGGCTGCTTTCGCAGCTCGAAAGACGGCAGCACTAGCCTTAGCCACAACCTCGCACACAAGTACAGAAACATTTTTAATTTTATATACAATGAAGTCATAGCTATTTCTTATTTATCTTATGCAATTTACAACCATTGACAAAGCCAATAGCCCTGGCTTGTTGTAGGTTTAATGTTACTTCTTGTGTTATATATTTATACATCTGGATAAATGGACAGACGTAGCAAAATACCAGTGGGGCAGCACACTATGCTAAGTACAGATTTTTAGCTTAAGTATTTCAACCCACTCCCTTAATTACATTAGCCACGCCCCTATGAGAGACCCCCCCCATGTTTTTTCACCCCACTTAAAGCCCTGACTACAAGCATGACGTGCTTTGATCTGCCATCCCGTGGTGTCAATAGACTTACTTCATGCCTGTGACTCGCTGCGCCAGAGAGCAGACAGACACAGAAAGTAACCCCAAACCCAAGGCTTTAAGTGGGCCGGGTCAGACACAGAAAGTAACCCCAAACACAAGGCTTTAAGTGGGCCGGTCCTGCCGGCGGTGATCAGCAGGTGCCGAGACGCAGGGGAGCAAATAGACCTGAACTTCGGGGGGGGGGGGGCTTACACTCCCAGCCAGGGCTGGCCCTAGCACTGGTCGCACACGGTGCAACAGTCTTTTTTGGCGCCCCCTCCCCCATTTCCTCCTTCTCCATGAATTCCCTCACTACCACTCACCAACAATGCACCTCATCTCTCTATAGCACCTTTCTGACCAACATTTAATTTTTTTATTGCGCTACTCATAGTTTACTCACACTGTTCTGTGATCTGCATGGTACAAGTTCTTTGTAGCAGGCACATTAACCCTCTGCACTGTGTGGGTGGCAGACGTGCCCATGTGAGTGCACGGTGAGCAATGCAACAGTGTGAGTAGGGTAACAGGAGTGACTGCAGGTTGAGTGAGGTTACCACATGAATTTGGGTGCGGCTGTAAGTACAGAGTAGGATGAATGAATGCATGGTTAGTGATGGGCTTGTTTGAGTGAGATTGCAGATTGATCAGTGAGGGGGACAAGTGAGTGAAGTGTCACATGAGTGCAGGGTGAGTAGTGTGCTCTGTGACTGCAGGGTGAGGTACAGGGTGAACAGCACATGTGCATTGTGAGTGCAGAGTGATCACTGTGAGTGCAGGGTGAGCGGGTGAATGGTGTGAGTGCATGGTGATCAGTGTGAGTGAATTGTGATTGCTGTGAGTGCAGGGTGAGCGTGAAAGTGAAGAGCGAGAATGAGGAGTGAGTTGTCTGAATACAGGGTGGATTACCAGAAACTTGAAGTAACTCAGCATGTTATTGACGGCGGCATAGGGTTTCAGATACAAGTTAAACTATTGCTAGCCTATTATGGCATTAATCAGGGATCGAGGGTGGAGGAAATAAATGTGCTGATCCTGCAGCAAACTTTCACTCTTATGATTAGGGTTGCCAGCTCATTATTTTGATGTCCCAGGCGGTACAAAAATAAACAGCCACCTAAAGCCGTATTTTCAGCACTTATCTGTGCATACTTCGAACAGCAAAAATAAATAGAAAGCACTTTTAATTGTGTTCTAGGGCTGCCTGAATGATCCATGACTGATAATTAAAGGGAACAAAGAGAGAAAAGTCACATTACAAATGAATACATACTTTTTTATTTATAACCCTATTTAGGGGCCGATTCCGATCTCGGTCGGAGGCGCACCCAATACTATTCGGTCGGGAAAAAAGCCATGCGAAAGCCAGTTTCCCGACCGATCCGTACAGCACACCGAACGAGCAAGTACGATGCGCACAACAGCAAAAATTCCGGCCGAGCCGTACTCACCCAAACCAGGTCCTGTTCTCCGACCGAGGCGAATCCGGAAACGCCGAATCGAGTCGCACGGAAGGGAAAATGCAGCCCCGTCCGGCCGGACAAGTACGATGCGCTTTCCGTACGCGCCGAACCCGTCGCTACGCACGGCACGTCAAAGCATCCGGGAGAGGCGCACATAAGCTCCGAATCGCGCCACAACACGATCCACGGCTACGAGACGAACACAGCACAGACGAGGACGACGCGAAGCGACGAGGACGAAGCGAAGCGACGAGGACGAAGCCAAGCGACGAGGACGACGCGAAGCAACGAGAAGGACGAACGACACGAACCAACCATGAATCCCTTCGTCCCGATCATACCAATATTCTACATCTACTACCGGAACAGGCACGGACGCGTACGGCGCAGAAGGTAAGTCAGACACCAACCACAAAACACATACAACACGTACACGACACATCACACACATACACGGGGAATCTGAATATACTTGCAACAGCAGCACCATAGGGGCGGGATGCCCATCACCAATGCCACATATGCACACAGGGGCCTGAATGCGCGCCACCACCCCAACCCAGGGGGGCTGGATGCCAACCACCACAACCACCCTTAGCCAGGGGGTGCCAAATGCCCACCACCACTACCACCCTTAGCCAGGGGGCAGGATGCCCACCACTACTACCACCCTCACCCAGGGGGGCAGGATGCCCACCACTACTACCACCCTTAGCCAGGGGGCTGGATGCCTACCACTACTACCACCCTTAGCCAGGGGGCAGGATGCCTACCACTACTACCACCCTCACCCAGGGGGGCAGGATGCCCACCACTACTACCACCCTCACCCAGGGGGGCAGGATGCCCACCACTACTACCACCCTTAGCCAGGGGGCAGGATGCCCACCACTACTACCACCCTCACCCAGGGGGGCAGGATGCCCACCACTACTACCACCCTCACCCAGGGGGGCAGGATGCCCACCACTACTACCACCCTTAGCCAGGGGGCAGGATGCCCACCACTACTACCACCCTCACCCAGGGGGGCAGGATGCCCACCACTACTACCACCCTTAGCCAGGGGGCAGGATGCCTACCACTACTACCACCCTTAGCCAGGGGGCAGGATGCCCACCACTACTACCACCCTCACCCAGGGGGGCAGGATGCCCACCACTACTACCACCCTCACCCAGGGGGGGCAGGATGCCCACCACTACTACCACCCTTAGCCAGGGGGCAGGATGCCCACCACTACTACCACCCTCACCCAGGGGGGCAGGATGCCCACCACTACTACCACCCTCACCCAGGGGGGCAGGATGCCCACCACTACTACCACCCTTAGCCAGGGGGCAGGATGCCCACCACTACTACCACCCTCACCCAGGGGGGCAGGATGCCCACCACTACTACCACCCTTAGCCAGGGGGCTGGATGCCTACCACTACTACCACCCTTAGCCAGGGGGCAGGATGCCCACCACTACTACCACCCTCACCCAGGGGGGCAGGATGCCCACCACTACTACCACCCTTAGCCAGGGGGCAGGATGCCCACCACTACTACCACCCTTAGCCAGGGGGCTGGATGCCCACCACTACTACCACCCTCACCCAGGGGGGCAGGATGCCCACCACTACTACCACCCTTAGCCAGGGGGCAGGAAGCCTACCACTACTACCACCCTTAGCCAGGGGGCTGGATGCCTACCACTACTACCACCCCCACTCATAGGATGGACAATGCATGACACAACAAGCACACCACAACCTAGGGAATGCAAGATTAAGACATCCCCCCACCACCATGACAAGCGTGTGAGCAGGCTGTGTCAAATGCCTACAACACCGAACATGACATTGAACATACAATGTGACCCCCTAGCACATGTGCCACACATATATGTGTGTGGCACCCACAATGCAAGCAGCCCATGACCATTGTGGCAATGGGGCCTAAACCCCCATCATCACAGTGACCAAAAGGCAAGTGTGGGGTCCATAGCTGAAGCACATTTTGACCATTGTGGCAATGGGGTCTAAACCCCCATCATCACAGTGACCAAAAGGCAAGTGTGGGGTCCATAGCTGAAGCACATTTTGACCATTGTGGCAATGGGGTCTAAACCCCCATCATCACAGTGACCAAAAGGCAAGTGTGGGGTCCATAGCTGAAGCACATTTTGACCATTGTGGCAATGGGGTCTAAACCCCCATCATCACAGTGACCAAAAGGTAAGTGTGGGGTCCATAGCTGAAGCACATTTTGACCATTGTGGCAATGGGGTCTAAACCCCCATCATCACAGTGACCAAAAGGTAAGTGTGGGGTCCATAGCTGAAGCACATTTTGACCATTGTGGCAATGGGGTCTACACCCTCATCATCACAGTGACCAAAAGGTAATTGTTAACAAAGAAAGAGCTGCAACTGCCAAACTGCATGGATCATTCCTGGTCACAGAACCAAAAACTCATCTGTGGCAAAGTAGTGTATGTGTCCCATTGCAACATAAATTGGGGGAGCCAAATACTGCAGTGCAAATGAAACATTCCTTTGGCCATGTGCAGACAAACAACACCCATGGGGGCTGAGACCGTCAACAGTCATCAATGACACAATGACAGAAGTGACCATCAGAATGCAGAACCACATATTTGCACCAATGGGCACACAAATGCAGATACCCTGTGGAGACAGCAGATGTGAGGTGAACAGATACCATACCATGGCAGCAATGGGACACACAAACCATGATCACTGTGCTGACCGATGACCTAGGAGTCCCAGGGACAGCAGGGGAAACACACCAAACAACATACAGCCAATGGCACACCCAAGATATGCCAATGCAGTGGTGCAGATGCACAAACACAAACAGGCAGACCAACACTGTCATCATACACAGCAGGTGAGGGGTGGGGGTGCCAGTGTCCCCAGGCAACAACACAACACATGAGGAGAGCTGAATACCAATCATACAGATGTGCATACACTGCCACACTAAGCTAACTCATGGATCCAAATCCCCTATGTGGGCAAGCAGGCATTGACAGGTGAGAGGGAGCACAAAACACACATGTCACACAGGCACGTAGGAACAACAACTGACACAGCAAGTCACAGACACACCACAGCACCACCCCCAGGGCCCCCACAATGTGGTGACCCTGGGCTGAAGAAAAATACCACTGTGATGACAAAGCTAAATGTCGTTCACACTGTGAACCACAGTCAGGTGTCCTGAGCAACTAACTACCATCACACCTACACAAGCACAAATCAATCAGCATGGCCAGTAAGCCAAGGCCAACATGGAGGCAGGGGACTAGCCGGGCAACAACTCTCATCTGCACACACTCAACACCACACCCCTCGACCTCCAACAATGTGCAGCAGTGAAGTACACATGCACTGGTGACATTGCACATGCACCCATGACTATTCCAGGGTGGTGGGTGGGAACCAAGGTGTAGAAACACATCACACATGGACACTCAACAAGACTCCTGAATGTCTGACACACTGCACACTACTCTGTACATGGACATGACGGCAATACCACACCGACCAATGGGATCCCAGCCACAGTCACACACCAATGAAGAAGCCAAGGTCACCCACAAAGAACACACATAGACAACAACCAACATTGCAGCCCGGACCCTAAGGAGTGCCAGCAGTCACACACACAACGTGTCACAATCACTGAAAGATAACACAAACTGGAAATCACATGACAGGGGCAAACAACAAGTGCCAAAGGGAAACCTGACTGTGACCCATCTGCGTCAGCACACAAACTCTGCCCTGACAGCAAACACACCTATGGGTGACACCCTGATGACCAGTAATGTGCCATGCACCCACATCACAGAGAACACAGGGAGAAGACTTTGGGGGAACATAGCTCAAGTCAGCAAGCATCACAAACAGGTACAACACTAGGGATCACAGCATGCGCAGATGAATGGAAGTGAACACACAGACATGCACATACAACACACACCTTGGGCGCAGGCAATGTCACACGTGTACACACTGCCATGAGGGGACTCCACTCCTGTGTGAGGAAAGCTGTGCCATATGTTGCCTCAGTAGGGCCCCATCATGTCAGCTGAGCACTTGGTCACACAATCAACAATTAGCACCAAATGAGGGCTCCCATCACATCAGCCTGGTCATGGATGTGCCAACGGAATCATCAGCACAGATCCAACACACTTGTATAGCAATGTTGCACTGACTACACGGATGAGTCCCTCCCCATTGATGCCCAAACCTGCATGTCCACTGGAGATGGCAACACGGTCAGGGAAGTAGACAAATGCAACGATGGCAGGCACAACAGATGTGCAGGGGTGGAAGCCACAGATATGAAATTGCCAATGTAAGTAGGAAACCCATTGCCAAATACTGAACACATGACACCCTCAGATGCTGCTATTGATGACATGGATACACCACATGATAGGACACATTCCCCCTGGACCACATGGGTTCCTGCACAGTAACACTTCATAATCATGAGACCAGATATCACCATCACTGCAGCAAGGGCATGGTTAGCTGCACCAACAACATGTACATCTGAAGCATGAGCACTAGAGAAAAGAAAGTTGCTTTATTCAGCATATGTGTTGAGGCCAAACGAAGTCCTGAAAAAAGAGCAAAGGCCAATGGCCAGTCCATTGTCAAAGTTCAAACAGGGTGACACTGGCAGATGTCACCCTACGCATGCCTGCACAATACCAGGGACAATCCACTAGGAGGGGCAACCGGGGGGCAGGCCAGGCACCGCAGGGACAGGATCAGGGCTCACCAGGGGGAGTCAGGGAAGGGGTGGTGGGTGCAGGAGAGCCACTGACAACTGCAGTGGAGGTGTCTGACATGGTGTGTGCCGGCACAACTGGGGGGCATGACACAGATGTCGTGGGTGCCGGCACAACTGCAGTGGACCCTGCAGATGGGGTGGACAGGTCCGCCACTGCAGTGCCCAAGTCAGACAGGGCGGTAGTGGACTCCACTGCAGTGCCTACCTCCAGGGGAGGAGAATGGGGAACAGGCAAGGTGGGTTGGACAGAGGGGGGGACACCCTCACCACATCAGTGGCACAGACAAGCGCAGCGGGGGGTGTGGTGCTGGGAGAGCAAGTGGCAGGGGAGAAGGCCGGAGCATCTTGGGGATGGTATATCTGTGGGTGGGGGAACCTGGGGCAGGGTGTGGTGGGGGCACCTGTGCAGTGGGGGCCTGAGGGATGGAGGACGGAGACCTTGTGCCTGAGCTGCAGGGTGGTGGCGGGGTCTTGCTCTTAGCACTCCGGGGGACTTGCGGGTGGGGGCCTCAGTCCGTCTGCGCCTGGGGGAGGGTGTCCGGGGGCGAGGGGCACTCTGCTCCGTGTGGGTGGGCTTCCTCTTCCCCCGGGATGCTGGAGCAGCTTCATCGGTGGGGAAGAGGCCGAGGTCACAGAGGAAGAGCTGCTGTGACTTTGGGGTTGCAGGTGAGGCAAGGGAGGGTGCTTTGGAGGGAGAGGGAACTGAGGACTGCGCAGTGCATGTGGATGCGTGTGTGTGTTCCAGGGCCCCATCCCCTGTGAGTCTGGCTTCAGTCCCCTGAATGTGCGTGCGTGTGCGTTTTGTCATTGGCGTGTGTGTCAGTGTGCTGGATGTGTGTGTGCTGGTGTGTGCCTGTGCCAGTGTGTGTGTGCCTGGGATGGGTAAGGTGCTGGGGAGTGTGGATGGAGCAGAGGCAGGAGGGGTGAGGGACCGTTTGAGGAGGGACACTGCTGCCGTCAGGGAGGAGTCCATGGACCTATTGCCCCTCTGTAGGTCAGACATGCCCGATGAGATGCCCTCCATGAACGACACCAGCTGAGTCAACAGCGCGGTGTGCGCATGGAGGACACTCAGCATGGCTGTCTGCCCTACATGGAGCTGGCGAAGGAGGTACACAGACTCCTCACTCAGGGCAGCAGGGGACACAGGGGCAGGGGGTGCGGTGCCTGGCCCAAAGGAGACACGCTCCCGGACATGGGAGCCTCCACGGACCTGGGGAATGGGAGCCGATGGGAGGGCGGTGGTGGTGCTGGTGGTGGCGGGGACAGCAACACTAGCTGGGGTGTGGTGGCTGCTGACACCCGCCTCCACAAGGGAGTCATCCTCCGAGTTGCTCTGGTCCTCAGCTGAGGTGGATGCTGCTGAGGACTCCTCGGTGTGGCTCCCCTCGCCCTCCGTGCCACTGGGTCCCTCCGACCACTCCTCGGCTGCTGACCCAGTCTGGCTCTCCGGCTCCTCCTGGTCCGTGGAGCTGTCCCCTTCCGTGGCCGTGGATGTATCTGCAAACAATGGGGAAACAGACAGACATCAGTCACCTGCACCAAACGCACACACCACTGTGAGCACAGCACATTACAGAGCAAGCCCTGGCATCATTAGTTGTACATTGCTAAAAGTGCCCTAATTGAACAGGAGAAGTCAATTGTCAGTCTGATGCCAAGCATGGCACTCACATCCCACATGGCCTTGCACCCATCTGTCTGGTGTCTGTTGGATTGCAACACCCCAGTGTTGACACATGCACCAAGTACACAGTAGTTGGACAGTGCAGAGGACACGGTGTGGACACATCACAGCTCTTGCCACTGAGTCAGTACAGGTTTACGGATGTAAGGGATGCCCAGAGTCAAATAGGAAATGCATGTGATGCATACCAGCGACAGACACCATGATGCACCCATGTCCTGATAGCCAGCGCCACTATGGTGTGCATGTAGCACATGTCACTCCCCTGCAGGATCACCAATCAGTAGACACATGCCATGGCGGAGGCATGACTGCAAAGTCATACATCACTGTCTCAGTGATGTATGACTTTGCAGCCAGACAACAACACTCTGCACTGTGTCACAATAGTAGGTCATGGGGAATGCAAGTCCTGGAGCTGCACAAGTGCACATGTACATCCCCCACAACACATCCTCTTAACCCTCATCTGTCCAGGTCATACCTATTGGACATATGGGAGACCTGTGACACTACCCTCTGAACCTGAGCCCCTCACACTCTGCTGTGCATGGGGAACAGCTGCCTGAACTTCACATTTACATGCCCCAGTCTGCATGGGCAGCTGATCAGACACCTATGTGTCACACAAGTATCGTCTCCTATGGTCACATCTCCAGTGGCATGCTGAGCCCCTACCAAGAAACTCCACAGCAGTCCTGGCGACTAATCCACAGCACACTGACACAGAGGCAGACACCTGAGGGGTCAAATCACTGTGCACAATGTGTCCTCTGATACACGGGAGTGGGAGTACAGAGTGTATTGTATGGCCTGGAGTAGGCATGACTGTCCAGCCCCACATGAATGAGGGATGAGCCCTGGACTGTAGGCAGCTGGCTAAGTATGTGTGACACACGTCATATACATACTCCTGGGGCCCAAACATTGTTCCCACCCGCAGCATGGGTGTGTGCCAGGTACCCCAGCCACATGTGGTGGATCAGCTCAGCAATTGGACCACAGATCAAAGTAACACGCTGAATACATGTCAGAATACAGGCATTGTGTAAGCAATGGACCCACCCATGATGCCCACCACAGAGTCAGGGAAACAGATGCTGTCTCCCACCTTGAGTCAAGCAAACTGCAAGGACACAGTCCTAAGTGACAGAATTCCCTGCATGTAAGGGCCACACCTGGGTATCAGATGAGGAGTGGGCAGTGCACAATAGAGGGACATGGCTCCTGGACAACATGACTGCTGTACTGTGGCAGTTCAACCTGGCCCGAGGAGGGCACATAACATGTTAGACAGAGTACACAGTGCAGTCTTTGACTCACCCCCTCCTTGCTGCTCTCTGGCCTTCAGCTGCCCATCCAGGTCTGGAAAGACCACCGCCAGGATCCTGAGCATGTGGGGGTCAGGGTCCGTGTTCCGCCCCTCCTGCGAGGAGGCGACAGCTTCAGCTGGACCCGTGCAATCCTCCGGGTCCAGCCCCGAAGGTCCTGCCACCTCTTTTGGCAGTTGCGGATCCGGCGCTTGTAGACCCCCACGGACCGGACAGCCCGGACGATGTCCTTCCAGATCTCATGCTTCCGATGGGCAGAAGCCTGTCAGGATGACAAAGTGATAAGGCCATTACTACACATGCAACATATCCGTGCATGACACAGTTGCATATACATGTCGCAATCACAGGGGCACATGGTGTACCCAGGCAGTGCACGGCTGCCCATGGACAGTTTTCCAGAAGTCACTACATGGTATCATAGCATGGGGAGTAAAACCCTGTTCAGAAGCACTGTCACTGCACCATACCTGTCCAGTGCAAGTCACTACACACTATGGGGGGTGACAACTACTCAGTGAGCCTGCTAGCCAGTGGTGTGCTGACTCTCAGCCTTGCTAGTCAGACAAAATGCACATTCAGAAAGGCAGTGCACAGAACACTCACCTGCTCCCCTGGTGTCCCATACAGCTTGCTGTACTGTGGAAGTAGGCTGTCCAGCAGGGCCTGGTTCTCTTCAAGGCTGAAGGCTGGGGCTCTCTCCACAGTACGTGCCATTGCAGGGTCCAGAGGGGCAGAGACAGCAGCAGTGCAGTGGCAGATGTCGTCCTGGAGCATGTAGTGCAGGCAAGTGGGCTCTCAGGGGAACATGCAGCAATATATATGTGCTGGAGAGGCAGATACTGTCCCTTGTGTCCAAAGTGATAGGTCCAAGTCGTTTGCATCTTCTGAATCTGGCCAATCCATGGAATAGCAGCACCAAAACACGCCCACAGCATCCTTCAAAATTTCAACTTCATGACATACATGATTTTGCAACATTGTTGTGGGTGACCAACTGATTTTCCAGCAACCGACTCGTTCGAATATTCGAAAACGCGTCCGTTGCCAGGCAAGCCCATTGTCAATGGGTGCGCACCGATCGGTCCATTGAGGTACAACGCGCACAGGGGTACAACGCGTACCCGCACACATTGAATGCAATGGGCCGGCCGGAGGCACCGATCGGTCCATTGCAGTACAACGCGCACAGGGGTACAACGCGTACCCGCACACATTGAATGCAATGGGCCGGCCGGAGGCACCGATCGGTCCATTGCAGTACAACGCGCACAGGGGTACAACGCGTACCCGCACACATTGAATGCAATGGGCCGGCCGGAGGCACCGATCGGTCCATTGCAGTACAACGCGCACAGGGGTACAACGCGTACCCGCACACATTGAATGCAATGGGCCGGCCGGAGGCACCGATCGGTCCATTGCTGTTCAACGCGCACAGGGGTACAACGCGTACCCGCACACATTGAATGCAATGGGCCGGCCGGAGGCACCGATCGGTCCATTGCAGTACAACGCGCACAGGGGTACAACGCGTACCCGCACACATTGAATGCAATGGGCCGGCCGGAGGCACCGATCGGTCCATTGCAGTACAACGCGCACAGGGGTACAACGCGTACCCGCACACATTGAAAGCAATGGGCCGGCCGGAGGCACCGATCGGTCCATTGCTGTTCAACGCATCACTGTACATGTGACTGGCATATGTCAGCATGCCTGTCTCAGATGGACATATGCCAGCCACAGATAGCTCCCAGGGAGTGAGGGGCACACCTACATCACGACAGCCTGTCCAAACCTTATCATAAGGCATGTAAGGCTGCATTTCCTATTGTGTGTATGTTGGTGTACATATTGTCCTGTGGGTGTCACCTGTGGGCAGCCACCCCCAGGCTGTGCACGTGTTAATGGGGACAGGATCCTGGGTGTTACGTGTACGTGACCACTGTGATGTGCAACTGTTCATATCTGTGCATGTGCCATGGTCACATTTCACAGTGGTGTTTGTGTATGTCATGTCACATACCCCGTGAGTCCCATGTGGGACGGTATGTTTGAGCCAGGGTGTCCCAGTGGCACAATAGTGATGGCCCTCCACAGTCTTTGTGCATGTAGTGTTTACAATGTCTCTGATTTCATGTGCACAATGGGAGACAGTCTCCACATCCACGTTGTGTGTGCATGGACTCTGATGTTGTGCGTGTGTGTCACAGACGTCCATGGCTCTCCTGCCATGGCAAGTGTGGCCACTACCTGTGGGGGTCATGTTTGTTTTGTTGTGGTGTACACATGATACTCCAGGTGATGCCAGTGTCCATGTGGCATTACAGGGTCCCTGGGAATGTGCCTGTCGTTGAGCTGTGGTGCCTGGGGCACATCTGTCCTCACATGTCACTGGGGGGTGACTGTGACACAGCATCATGATATCCAATGGGCCAACCTGGGACAAATTGATGCCACCTGTAGGACCGTGTTGACAGATGTTGGCCATGTATGTACCATACATGTCGTTCCGGTACTGCACACTTCATGTAGTTGTGCCTCATGATGATGTATGTTGGGATCTTGAGTGTGTTCAATGCCGCATATGTGGGGTGACTGACGATCTTGCTTACTTCTCCTCTGCACTGCAGGGCTCCTGCTGTCCATCGGCCATTCCCAGACCTGGCAACGATGGTGGAACGGGACAGCATCCGACGGTACCGCTTCACCAGGCAGCTGATTGAGGATTTGGCAGTGCAGTTGTCCCCACATTTGCAGCCTGGCCGGCCGTATCCTACAGCGCTGACCCCCAAGGTGAAGGTGATGGCAGCCCTACACTTCTTTGCCACCGGTACCTTCCAACATACTGTGGCGTCTGCTGGTGGGATGTCACAGACCATGTTCAGCCGTGTGCTCCGCGATTTCTTGGCGGCAATGTTGCTCTTCCTGAACCGGTACATCTATTTCCCTAGACTGCGACGACTCACTGACGTGAAGAGTGACTTTTATGCCCTGGGGAGGATGCCGCATGTCATTGGCTCCATTGATGGGACACATGTGGCTTTGGTACCACCACAGGCCCAGGAGCAGGCCTACAGGAACCGCAAGCACTACCACTCGGTCAATGCACTGGTGGTGTGTCTTGCAGACATGACCATCACACACGTGTGTGCCCGTTTCCCTGGTTCAGCACACGATGCCTTTGTGATGAGGAGTAGTCGCATCCCCAGGTTGATGGCACAGATGCAGAACCAGCGTGCCTGGCTTGTCGGTGTGTACTGACTTTGTGCCATTGTGTGTGATCTGATCTGTAGTATTCCGCCCACTTTTCCAAGTCAGCTGATGTGCACTTGTCTGTCCGTAGGTGACTCGGGATACCCCAACATGCCGTGGTTGCTGACACCCCTCAGGAACCCTGTGACACCTGCCCAGATGCGCTACAATGAGGCACATGGTCGGACCAGGAGAGTGATTGAGCGGACCTTTGGTCTCCTGAAGAGCCGCTTCCGCTGCCTGGACAAGACCGGAGGGTCCCTCCCATATGCCCCTGCGAAAGTGTGCAAGATTATCATCGTCTGCTGCATGCTCCACAACCTGGCAGTGCGGAAGGAGTTGCCTCTCATCCAGGATGACGATGACCAACATCCGCCACCTGTGGAGGATCCTGGCCTGGAACACGATGCCAGTGACGATGATGATGATGATGGTGATGGTGATGTCCGCACACAGCTCATCACCAACTTCTTTAGCTGAATGTGAGTATCCTGAGGTGTCATGTCAATGATGTGAGTTGGCATGATGTGTGGGTGGTGCTCTGGTGCTGTTGGAGTGTGTCCATGGGCTACTTGACTGGATGTGTGTTGCGATGTGTGCTTACAGGTGGGCTGTACTCCCCAACAGTGTTCACATGCTAACTTGGTTCTGGGTGGGTATCTTGTAACATGTATTGTGCATGAGTTTTGCTGTTCTGTCCTGTACTCCATTGCTTTTGACTGTGTGTCATTTCTGTCCTTCACAGGGTACTTTCAGATTCGTTTGGTCAACTGTGTCCACCGACAACGTGATTGCACATCCAGGCTGGTAGCTGTTGTGTCCCTACAGGTGATGTGCGCCACACCCATGGACTTCCTTCTGTCTACAGTTGTTGACTGTGTGCCCGCTACCAGGTGGGGTTACCTTGCATCTGTAGTGGTTACGGCATGTTGCTACTGTGTAATAAACCTGTGCTTCACTTAGTGATGTGCGTTGTCTGTGGTCACACATTTGACTGCCATTTGCTTACTGCACCTGTGGGCTACTTGACTACAACTGGGAATGGGTGTGGTGTCTGTGCATTGCACCGTCTTCCCTGGCAACATCAGTGTAGGCAATGAGTCAGATGGCCTAGGTGTGTATGTGTTGTGTAGCCCTGGTGGTGTGTCTCCCTCATATGTGTCACGTTGCCTGTACTCACATGCCTGTGTTGTCCTTGCTGTTGCAGTTCGCATACACAGTGTAATTTTGTTGTTCATCATCCCCATAACAGCACCCACGTTGGAATCACGACAGAGGCAAGTATGGTGTATTATTGTGTTTATTGTGATACATCTGTGATAATAGTGCATAGGATGGATTGTGCTGTACATGAATCTTGCAATCCCAAGTTCCTAGATGAATAGAAAGTCCAGGTAGACAGGATCCCCAGTATCGGGGCCACAGTTGTCTGACACATTGTTCCAACTTGTACTCCCCATGCAATGTGTGGGAGTAGTGTTGCCATCAACAGGGTGAACAGTCTGTGCACAAAGGCGAAAATCCAGAACAGGTTCAGGCTTCCTGGGAGTTGCGCTTGGCCATCAGCCTCTCACTTTCCCCTCCTCGGACGACCCCTCTTCTTGGGGGGGGCCCTCAAGTGCAGGCTGCTGCGGTGCAGGGGACTCTCCGCCAGAGTCCTCCTCCCTCCCTGTGGCAGTTGCAGTTTGTTCGGTACCAGATGTTGTTGGCACACAGGGAGGTGTGGACTGGTTGCTGTTCATCTGGCGGAGGCATTGTAAAATGTCCCTGTGCACCGCCGTCATCTCATGTAGTACATCCCACTTGGACTCCACGCGGGTCATGTGGGAGTCCACACGTGACATGTGGGAGTCCACACGTGACATGTGTGACTCCACATGGGACATGTGGGAGTCCAAGCGGGCATGATGGGCAGCCTGCTGCTGTTTGATGTCTCTGAGGAGCCCCACTACCTGGCTGAGCTCTCCGGTGCTGGACTGGTACGCATCAGCTATGCGTACCAGTTGTGGGTCTTCATGCACACCAGCAACGTCTGCAAGCAGCGACCTCTGTCTCCCACCCCTCCCACCACCCCTGCTGACATGTGCAGTGTGTGCAGTTGCACGCACAGATAACCCTGGTCCACCTCGGGGGTTGGTGGTGGTGGTGGTGTCCATGGCCCCAGGTTGGTCCAGGGTCACTGCGCTGGTGTTGTTCCTTATTCTGTCCATGTCGGCAGGGATGGTATTCGTGGTGACAGTCGTTGGAGGGGTGGGTGCAGGGGGTGCAGCTGGTGGACCTGCTGGTGCTGCAGCTGGTGGTCCTGCTGGTGCAGCATGTTGACTTGCACCGGATGTGCCAGGTTGTTCTTCATCGTCCGAGGAGGACAGAGGCTGTACGACGCCAGTGAGCTCGGCATCCTCTTGAGCCTGGGACTGGGACTCCTCAGCGTCTGCTGCTGTGTCCCTATCATCACCTGTTTTTGGGAGACACAAACAATGTATGTCATGTTTCTGCAGGCATCAGTGGTTGACACACCTGACAGTTGTGACTGTGCCTCGGGGTGCGGGCCTGTACATTGTATTGTCCTAAGTCGTCACAGTCAGGGGTTGATATTGGTGTGGCACATTGTCCTGCATTATTTGGGCATTTCTATGTATTCTCTGGGGTGTGAACATGGTCTGCATTGATTGTGTTTGGTTGACAGCCAGACCTCCTTCCCACCCACCCACCCACCCAGTCAGTTATCCCACCATGGAACGTGCTTGCATTGCAGGGAGTGTAAGTTGTCTCTCAGGATGTCAGTCAGAGGTGTCCTGCTGTTTGTTGGTGCACAGTTGGCAGCAGGGCCTTGTGCTCCCCACAGCAGTAGCCAGTGTCAGCCATCTTGTGAGTCCTTCTCCACTCCCTGTGATGTGAGCATGGTTCAGGGTGGTGTTGATGGGACAGTTGTGAGGCTGAGCAATGTCTGTGACTACCACTCCCATCATGCTATTGCCTCCACCCCCCTTCCCAGCATGCCCATGCTTCCTTCCTTTGACTCTGCTTCCCTGTGGGGTGGGCTGGCTGTGCTGACAGGATGGCTGGGAGTGTTGTCCTGGCAGTTGTTTGGCTAAGAGTCCCAAGAGTGTCCCTGTGCTTCACACAACATAACCCAGGGTGGTGGTGCTTTGTGGGATCTTGTGTTAGGATGGAGGGCATTGCATTCTACCAGGTGGGTACTGTGGAGTTTGTGTTGGGGGGGGGTGTGAGGGGAGGTGCTGGTGACTATGGTCAGTGCTGCAAGTCCCCCTTCCCACCCAGCCAGCCAGCCAGATATCCCACCATGGAACGTGCTTGCATTGCAGGGAGTGTAAGTTGTCTCTCAGGATGTCAGTCAGTGGTGTCCTGCTGTTTGTTGGTGCACAGTTGGCAGCAGGGCCTTGTGCTCCCCACAGCAGTAGCCAGTGTCAGCCATCTTGTGAGTCCTTCTCCACTCCCTGTGATGTGAGCATGGTTCAGGGTGGTGTTGATGGGACAGTTGTGGGGGGGCAATATGTGTGACTGCGACTCCCATGATGCTATTGGCTACACTGACTTGGCCAGCATACACAGAATTCCTTCCTTTGAGTGGTCTTCACTGTGTGTTGGTGTTGTTGTGGTGGCTACATGTGTGGATGTGTGTGTTAGTTCTATTTGTGCCACTGCCTAGCTGTAGTTGTGGTTGTGTTTGTACATGTGTTGGCACAGTTGGATGTGACTTTTTTGATGGCATGTGTTGTGTTTATCTGACTGACATACACATTTTGGGATGATTCTGTTCTAGTTGCTGTGTAATTGCTATGAGTGCATGGTTTGACTCTCCCCTTGACAGTGATGTGTGTGTTTTGTGGCAGTTTATTGTGTACATTTGTTGTGTACTCACCAGGCTCTGGGATGTCCTCTAGTCCATATACGCTCACTGGCGGAAGGATGGCCCGCACCTTCTCCTCCCAGGGCCTGAGGTATACTGGCTTGGCAGGAGGGCCACTGCCGGTGTATTGGCTCAGGTGGTAGTCTTTCTTGAGCAGCTCCCGGACCCTCCTGCGCACGTCATACCACCTGTTCTGGATGTCGGTCTTTGTGCGCCGACATGGTGATTGGGCGTTCACCCTGTTGATGATCCTCTCCCACATCTTGGTTTTCTGCGACATGGGGGTCTGTTGGACCAGAGTGCCAAACAGCTGTGGCTCCACCCTGAGGATCTCGTCTACCATGACTTCCAATTCACTATCTAGGAACTTGGGATTCTTCTTGGGGGGCATGGTGATGGGTGGTGATAGTGGGTGATGTGTGTGTTGGTGTGCAGGTGAGGGTGTGTGGGTGTGTGTTGTGCTGGGTGTATGTGAGGTAGGTATTTGTTGGTGTGCTGCTGGTGTGTGGCTTGTGTGAGGGATGAGCTGTGGGTGTGTGGTTGCTTTCTCTTGGGTGCTGGCAGTGGAATGGCATTTGCAAAGGCTCATGGTAGTGATTTGTGTCCTTTATATAGGTGGAGTTGTTGGTGTGTCTTTGTTCTCTGTCCCCACCCCCCCAGTATTTATTGGCTTGGTAATTGCTTGTTTGGCCTTTTTTTGGTTGATTTTTCCTTTGTGCTGTTTGTGTATGTTGGAAACGTTCTTGTGACCGAGTCGGACCCTGCATTGGTCTCGTACGGTGTTTTCCGTTTCGTTCACGCTGTGTTTGTGCAGTTTTGTATGCTGCGTACGCGTCGGTCGCGGTGTATTGTGTTGCTTCGGCTCGGTTTTGTATGCGTGTCGGTCGTACGGCTTGTCCTCCGTCCGACTCGGTCGTGTTTTTCGCGCCTTGCATCGTACTTTGCAGGTTGGAGTTGGCGGGTACGATTCGGTCGGATTTGTTCCGGGTGCGTGTCGGTCGGTTGGATTCGCGTGTTTTTCCGGCCGGATTGCTATTTTCCGAGCGGCTCGGTCGGTCGGCTTGGTTTCCTGACGTGTCGGTCGGATTTATCGCGGCTTGCATCGTACTTGGCGTGTCGGGCGCCACTGGTACGTGTCGGTCGGTATTTTTTCCGGATCCGAGTCGGTCGGTGCTTTTTCCGGCCCGAATCGGAATCGACCCCTGAGTGTCAAGACCGAGGTGTTTGCAAGCTCTTTAAACAACACATGGCTAGTATTTTTCTTTTGGCAACCCTACTTTATATTCCTTTTCATGAAATGCATTCTCACACTACGGCAGTAAATGTAAAATACAAATGAAAGGAATAGGCAGAGTGGGGTTCCAGGGGCTACTGGAATCAGAAAAAAAACGAAGCCTCGGTAACCAGTTTACAAAGGTATGTAAATATGCAAATGGTCTTCAAAGACCTGTGAAAAACTCGGACATGCCGGAGATAAGACTGCAGACACTGCCCAGCCAAACCCACAGCAGCTCGAGCTGCAGCAGCCCGGGCTGAGACACAGGACGTGTGGGGGGATGAAGCCCCTTTAGCGCTATGGGCATTGCGCGCCTACCGAGACGGGTCCCTATCGGGCTCTCAATTTTTGCCCTCACCCTCAGGGTGAAAAAACTAAAATCTTAACTCTGCGGCAGTACCACCCTTCACTGCCTTTTATGTAACTACAAAGAGACTCGTTATAGTTCTTTCAGTGTCATCATGTCAGAACTGAAGCATTTGCAATATTATATACAACGAAGGCATAGTTGGTGCTTATTTATCATATGCAAATAAGAACCAATGACAAAGCCAACAGTCCTGGCTTGTTGTAGGTGTAATGTTACTTGTTGTATTAGAGAGATTGGAATTTTCTCTAGTGGAAGTTTTAAGGTAGCGCAGAGGGTTAATATGCCTGCTGCAAAGAGCGTGTACCATGCAGATCACAAAGTGCATAGAATGAAAATTGGTTAGCGGGTTACTACTTATGTCAGAGAGGTCATTTTGTTACTTGCAGTTTATAAGTTAAAATCCTAATATAGAACAGTAAACTATTAACTGTCATCAAAGAACTTCATGCATACTGCAAGGTATAGATTAGAGTGTTACGATTTTTTTTCCCAGCCATTCATTATCCTAATGTTGCAAATAGGGTTCATTTGGGTACAAAGTGATTCTTATTAAAGAGAAATCCTAACTATGGTGTTACATTTTAAATTCTGAGTTTGTGCTTCTCCAGACAAAGCACTCTTAAACTATACTGCCTATCAGTATGAATGACATGTCACTCCTATACCTTGCAGTCCTCTGTCATAGGTAACATTTCTTATACACTGATTTACATACCTATGATTGATTGTCTCTGTTTAATATATGTGCAATGTAAAGTACACCCTACACTGGTATGAGAGACGTTATAAAACGAATTAAATACATCTCAGAGAGAGGGTAATAGAGACCTTGAGGGGCACTGTTAAAGGGTAATAGTGAGGGAATCACTGGCAGAGGTGGTCATTGGGGTGCGCCAACAAACGTTGTCACACAGGGCGCCACCAGCACTAAGGCCGGCCGTTTGCGGGGCATATTGTGTGCCTCTGAGAAAGTATTCATGGTAATTGCAGCACATGACTGGCGCTGCGATTAACATGAATACTCGCACAATCTGCACTGATATTTGTAGCTGCAAACACACATGCGGTAGGGTTACTGGTGCACATAGCCTTGGCTGCAGCGCACAGAGACCTTACAGTGCCGCACACAGAGGGAAAAAATGAGAGGGAACATTGGCTCTGACTTATTTACATTTGTGCTTAGGAGAACATAGCACAGTTAATCCAGGTAATAGTCTGGATTGTCTTCGACTCAATTTAAAGATCTACATTCCTTCATTCTCTCTTGTACTCTATCCCTACTAACATGGAATCACAAGGTTTGTCAACTTTTTTCTAGAAAGATTCCATCTACAGTGTTAAGTTGCAATATCACATGATTTGCCTTCAGTGCAGGTCAGCTTTTTTTAATACTGCAATAATTCAGATATTGAAAGACAGCTATGAACAAAGCAGTGAAAACAAAATCCTTGCACTCTACTTTTAGTAGAAAATTCATCTCAAACCTTTGAGACTCATGCATGGTCCAAATTGGTGGATATTTTATTGATGATCGGAATTACAATAAAAGAGCAGAGCACATGCGTTTTGCTCGGACTGTGTAGGCCCGGAAGCTTTCTCAGTCAAAAAATACAATTAAACAATAAAGAAAAATGGAGAACAATCCATGTGACAAATGATTGTTTATTCAGGTGATCTCATAGGTGTTAGAGATACCTGTGTAGTAAGTATGATGGTGTTGCATGAAGAAAACCAAAAGTACAAGTGAGCAAAAAAGACTGGAGTGGTTTCTCATTTACCCAATGAAAACTTGCTTTTGGTCCTAAAGCTTGGCAAAATTGCTTTTAAAGAGGTTGGTGGCATGCAGACATTATGTATTATTTCAATAATAATACCATGAATCAGCCGAATACACATGTTGCTGCTCACTGCTAATAAGATTGGGATACCAACATAGGCTTCAAACAGGCACCCTTAGAGACTGATATCTAACAAAATAAGGGAGATGCTGCTACAAAGGTAAGAGAATTGTGTCATAAGGGGTTCATATGTCTTTTGGGAGTGTATAGAACTTTTTTACTTGGACATGGCCAGCTCTGGATGAAGGAACGTGGTTTCTGAGGTTTTCATTCATTAAACAACAAATCAAGCCC
The DNA here is from genome assembly GCA_963921515.1 of Calotriton arnoldi. Classification (NCBI taxonomy): domain Eukaryota; kingdom Metazoa; phylum Chordata; class Amphibia; order Caudata; family Salamandridae; genus Calotriton; species Calotriton arnoldi. The sequence continues at coordinate 443,740 of CAWUFW010001104.1, forward strand.
TGAAGCAGTCTCTTGTGCAGAGACGAAACGCGTTGGCTACTTGAAAAATCTGATTTTAAGAAGATTTAAATAAAGGAGGTTGTTTTAATACAAAGAATTTGTGGATGAAGTTTGTGCACCCCATATCTAAATAAGATGTATATTACATGTCCATGGATGTAAAATTATGTGTGCTGGTCACTCTTGTACAATATTATTAGGGAGTAGTACTCCTTTGAGGAAGATTAGGAGACTGTTCTTCCTGATCAGAGCACATCAGTCTAGCCAGATTCATTAAATGTGATAGGTGCGATTTCTCTTGCCTTGGTCTCACTATTTGTAAATCACTTAATAAACACTTTATAGCAAACTCCATTTTATGGGCATAATTCAGTAGCATTTATATAATTTTGAGTGCTTTCAATGTTGTATCAGTTGTGTGCACCCATTTGTTCGCTCCAACAGTTGTATGCTCGATGCTCGGCATTGGGTCTTCTCTGTGAGTTTTGTGGTTTGTCTAGCTGTACTCTGCCTCTCTGCAGCAGGCCCTCCATATTTGAAAGATAGAAACTCACAGAATATTGTCCTATCAGACAGTTAAAGGTGATAACTGTAACAACTTCTCTGCTTGCTGTAAGTGCTTGCGCTATCAAAATTACCAAGAAACTGCTAGGGATCATGTTCGCTCTCTCCACTAAGCGCTAGAGCAGTAGATGGTAGAACCCTCTTTATGATTCCTGTCAAGACCTTCTCATGTCAGAGAGCTGCGGATGAACAGTCTCTTTGTCCCCAAGAAGCACTTGTCCTATCAATGCTGTCACAGATCAGCATGCGGGTGTTAGGTTCATGCTGACCCGAAGATCTAGTGTCCTATCACAGATCAGCAGCTGGGTGTTAGGATCATGCTGACCCGAAGATCTAGCGTCCTATCACAGATCAGCAGCTGGGTGTTAGGCTCAAGCTGACCCGAAGATCTAGCGTCCTATCACAGATCAGCAGCTGGGTGTTAGGCTCATGCTGACCCGAAGATCTAGCGTCCTATCACAGATCAGCAGCTGGGTGTTAGGCTCAAGCAGACTTGAAGATCTAGCGTCCTATCACAGATCAGCAGCTGGGTGCTGGGCTCAAACAGACTTGAAGATCTAGCATCCTATCACAGATCAGCAGCTGGGTGTTAGGCTCAAGCTGACTTGAAGATCTAGCGTCCTATCACAGATCAGCAGCTGGGTGTTAGGCTCAAGCAGACTTGAAGATCTAGCGTCCTATCACAGATCAGCAGCTGGGTGTTAGGCTCAAGCTGACTTGAAGATCTAGCGTCCTATCACAGATCAGCAGCTGGGTGTTAGGCTCAAGCAGACTTGAAGATCTAGCATCCTATCACAGATCAGCAGCTGGGTGTAAGGCTCAAGCTGACTTGAAGATCTAGTGTCCTATCACAGATCAGCAGCTGGGTGTTGGGCTCAAGCTGACTTGAAGATCTAGCGACCTATCACAGATCAGCAGCTGGGTGTTGGGCTCAAGCAGACTTGAAGATCTAGCATCCTATCACAGATCAGCAGCTGGGTGTAAGGCTCAAGCTGACTTGAAGATCTAGCGTCATATCACAGATCAGCAGCTGGGTGTTGGGCTCAAGCAGACTTGAAGATCTATCGTCCTATCACAGATCAGCAGCTGGGTGTTAGGCTCAAGCAGACTTGAAGATCTAGCGTCCTATCACAGATCAGCAGCTGGGTGTAAGGCTCAAGCTGACTTGAAGATCTAGCGTCCTATCACAGATCAGCAGCTGGGTGTTAGGCTCAAGCTGGCCCGAAGATCTAGCGTCATATCACAGATCAGCAGCTGGGTGTTGGGCTCAAGCAGACTTGAAGATCTAGCGTCCTATCACAGATCAGCAGCTGGGTGTTAGGCTCAAGCAGACTTGAAGATCTAGCGTCCTATCACAGATCAGCAGCTGGGTGTAAGGCTCAAGCTGACTTGAAGATCTAGCGTCCTATCACAGATCAGCAGCTGGGTGTTAGGCTCAAGCTGGCCCGAAGATCTAGCGTCATATCACAGATCAGCAGCTGGGTGTTGGGCTCAAGCAGACTTGAAGATCTAGCGTCCTATCACAGATCAGCAGCTGGGTGTTAGGCTCAAGCAGACTTGAAGATCTAGCGTCCTATCACAGATCAGCAGCTGGGTGTAAGGCTCAAGCTGACTTGAAGATCTAGCGTCCTATCACAGATCAGCAGCTGGGTGTTAGGCTCAAGCTGGCCCGAAGATCTAGCGTCCTATCACAGATCAGCAGCTGGGTGTTAGGCTCGTGCTGAACTTGAAAGTAAGTGTCCTATCACAGAGAGGCAGCTGGTTAAAACATCTATGATCAGTGGCTGGGCAAGGTTGCCATGGTTCCTAATACAAGGAGGGAAAATGGAAGTAAAAGATGTCCGTAATTGCGGTCAATGGCAGCTATGGACAAGTAGCTGGCGCAGTGGGTGCCTCACACATGGGCTCTGGTGCCACCTGCATTTGCTGCACTAAATGTGGCTTCACCTCTGGCTTGGATCTCTTGATGACAGAGAGAAGCGTTTGGCAGATGCCTGTCTTTGATAGCAAGTGCAGTTCTGTCCTGTGCATTGCTGATATTGGGCGTCATAAGCACGTTTTAACTTCAATCATCAGCCAATGTACCAAAATGTGATACTTCTGGAAGAAATCTGGCGCCCCTTTCCTTTCACTCTTATTGGCTGCCTCGAAGTAAATGCTGCCCGGTTCCTCTCAGAGGGGAGCAAATGGGGCTATCCTTCTGCCTCTCTCTCTGTAAACTCAGAAGCTCTTATCTGTGGTCTCAGACTATCAGAAAGCAGCGGCTGGGGGCTTCCCCTCTTTGTCTGATCCCGCATACTTCCAGACGGGGTCTCATCCTGCCTGAGAGCACCTTTCAGAGGGCGGCCTTACTCTCATCCCAGCTGGAGTCTCGTCCTTTCAGAGACAAGAAGCCATCTGACTCTTCAGGCCTCCTCCCCTAAAGGGAGCCGGTCACCAGGCAGAGGCCGCTTCCAAGCCAGGGAATGTCGTCAGGTTCTCCTAGGAGACCAAGACCTCGCCGCGAGGCCCGTAAAGCCACACTTAAGGCGATTAAAATCAAACAAAGGGAATTCAGTTTCACAAACCTCCAGTAAACCTTCCTCGGCTAAATGCTGCCTGCAGGTTCCCTTCGAGCACACAGCCTTGGCATGTGGGAATCGGCTGCCAGTGGGCAAGGGTGGCAGTATAGAGTGAGGTGCCCGGTGGGTGCCAAAACAGGAGTACAAACTGTACCAAGCCAGGCAGGTCGAACGCAGCTCTCCAGTTGCGACTAAGCATGTGCGTCAAAGGCGCAACCCTTCTCCCTGACGTGGCCTGTCAATGGTGATAGGCCTACCATGGGACTCCCACCGCCGCATTAAAGGGTTAAAATCACACATAGGTCAAGTGAGACACTGACGTGAAAAGTCGGGTCTACATATTCCACAACCAGCAATTTAAGCACTAGACTACATCTCTTCAGGAGAGAAACATTACAAAAAATCCCTAATGTGGATACAAGTGTGAAGGAGTGATGCAATTGGGAGCCAGAGGAATACATTGCGTACAATCATTTTTAACAACTTGTGCTTCTTTGAGTGTTTGTGTATACCCTAACATCATATAAATATTGTGCATAGTTTTCCACAAAAATCGAAACAATGGTAAAAAGTAATGCTAATAGATAGACCGCACAAAATCTGACAGTATGCCATAGAGTGAATGGAATAGTCTGACAGCATCATTATTTCTGAACTCACAGTGTAAAATGAGCAGTCATTTCACAACTTCTAGGTGAAGGTCGTTCATTTCCTTATAATGCGTTCCTAGCTACAAGCATTATATACGGAGTAGCTACTGGGACCCACATTTTGTTACACATATCCCCATGGATCATCAAAAAAATTCACACATACCCCTCCACGTGCTCATGTTTAGAGATCTGAAAAGATGGCCACAGGCTTCTAAATTGTATCTGCATTCAGTGTTCCAGAGGAGTGAAGGAAGGTATATGTTAATGAATAGATAAAGAAAGCTTAAAACATACCTCACGCGTACTTTACATCCTAGCCATTTACTTAACTGATGATGCTCTATATAAAATAGCCTGTATCCGTGCTTAATTTGTGAAAGAAGCAGTGCTGGTGCAGTACACTCCTCAGAAGCCCGCGGACGGAGCAATTAAATGATGTCACGCCTAATACCAAGGCTGGTAGCTTTACTTCCACCTCATGCCTCTTTAATCCACTGCCAGACTCTCCCTGCCCTCTTATCTCGCTCTTGTAGGTCCCGGCTTTCTCCTTTTGTGACGGTTTTGCCTTCTTTCTCATCTTCCGTCTTCCCGTTATGTGTGTTTTTCCCATGATTCTGAAAAATAAGTGCCGGTCCTCAAAAATAAGTGCTGGTGGCCCCCACCGGCTCGAATTAAGCACTGGCTGGTATAGGCCGGGCTATGGACTAAAATAAGTCCTTTGTATACCCATAATACACTAATTAGATCTTGAGCAACAATGAAGTCGTTTTACCTTCACGTTATACACCTTTCATTACTAAACTAAACTTACAACAAACCTCTCCTAACCTTATAGAGTAAAACACAACCTAACAACCATAATACAACCAGTCACTGAAAATCCAAGAACTGTACCAAAAGGGTACAAAGTGTAGGAAAGAGTTATGATCCAAATTGAAATTGATGTATTGTGTATTGGGCAATCAGGCAGTTGCCCGTGGGCTGGCCTCACAGATCAATGTGTGGGCCAGTTTCTTAGCAGTTGTGGGGTGGTTTTATGGCCTGGTCGGACGGTTTGTACCGTTGATTTCCCTGAAATTGCCACTTTTTTAGCAACATGTTTTGCTAATAGAGGCCACTTTTATTTTGGTGCCCGAGCTTATTTTTTGTCCCAGTCCGACCCTGAAATTACTGGGTAAAATAAAGTTTCCATGCACTGTTACATTTTTATAGGTCAAACCTGCTTGAATTTAATAGTGTAAAAGTACCCAGTAATTATCGGATTGCAATGCATTAAGCAGAATGTTTGAGAAAAACTTGTAATAGGAACTATTTAGTGCTTACTTTGAGCCAGTGGTTGATTGCAAAGTAAGTGTTTTTTTAAATATTTTTATTTAATTTTACCTATCCCGTCATCTGACGACTTCCCGCCCGCCCCACCGCTCTTACCTGTGCCAGCTGCGCCTGGGCATGGAGTGGCATAGAGGGAGTAGCGTAGAGTTGAGTAGTGTTGTGGAATGGGGTGGCATAGAGGAGAGTGGAGTAGAGTTTAATGTAGTAGAGAGTCATAGAGTGGAGTGTCGTAGAGTAGAGAGGACTAGAGTGAAGAGGCATAAAGTGCATTGGTGCAGAGTAGATTGGCTTAGAGTGCATTGGTTTTGAAGAAAGTGGTGTAGAGTCCATTGGCGTAGAGTGCAGTGACATAGAGTGGGGCCGAGTAGATGCAGTGGAGTAGAGTGCAACGGCATAGAGTGGAGTGGTGAAGAGTGGAGTAGAGTGGCGTACAGTGCAGTGGCATAGAGTGAAGTGTCATAGAATGGAGGAGTGCAGAGTGGAGTGGTGCAGTGTAGAGTGCATAGGTCTAGAGTAGAGTGGCATAGAGAGCAGTGGTATAGAGTAGAGTTGTGTAGAGTGCAGTGGCATGAAGTGCAGTTATGCAGAATAGATTGGATTGGCATAGAGTGGAGTGATGCAGTGCATAGAGTACAGTGGCATAGAGTTCAGTAGTGCAGAGTAGAGTGGTGTTGAGTTCAGTGGCGGAGAGTGCAGTCTTGTACAGCAGAGTGTCATAGAGAGCAGTGTCATAGAGTGCAGTGGCATAAACTGCATTGGCGTAGAGTTCATTGGCATAGAGTATAGTGGTGTAAAGTTCAGTGGTGAAGAGTGCAGTGGTACATAGTAGAGTGGGGTATAGTGAACTGGCATAGAGAAGAGTGGTGCAGAGTTGGGTAGAGAGGCATAGAGAGGCATAGAGCAAAGTGGCGTAGAGTGCAGTGTCATAGAGTGCAGTGGTGCACAGTAGATCAGAGTGGTGTAGAGCTGGTTGGCGTAGAGTGTAGTGGCCTAGAGTGCATTGGTGTAGAGTGGTGCAGAGTAGAGTGCAGTGGTGCAGAATAGAGTGGTGTAGAGTTAATTTGCAGAGAGTGCAGGGTTGCAGAGTAGAGTGTCATAGAGTGCAGTAGTGAAGAGTAGAGTGGCAAAGAATGCATTAGTGTAGAGTGCAGAGTAAAGTGACATAGACTGCAATGGTGAAGAGTGGTGCATTGTGCAGTGCATAGAGTAGAGTGTTGTAGTGTATAGTGGTGAGTACTGCAGTGGTGCAGAGTAGAGTGGCGTTAAGTTCAGTGGCGGACATGGAAAGTATTGCATAGTAGAGTGTCGTAGATTGCAGTGGCATAAAGTGCATTGGCGTAGAGTTTATTGTCATATAGTAGAGTGATGAAGAGTATAGTGGTGCAGCGGTGCATAGTGGAGTGGGGTGGAGAGCATTGGCGTAGAGTGGTGTAGAGTAGAGAGGCGTAGAGCAAAGTGGCATAGAGTTCTGTGGTGCACAGTAGATTAGAGTGGCATAGAGTGGGTTGGCATAGAGTGTAGTGGCGTACAGTGCATTGGCATAGAATGCAGTAGAGTAGAGGGGTGCAGAGTAGAGTGCAGTGGAGCAGAGTACAGTTGCGCAGAGTAGAGTGGCATAGAATGCAGTGGTTTAGAGTTGAGTTGTGTAGAGTGCATTAGTTTAGAGTGCAGTGGCATAGACTGGTGCAGAGAAAATTGACAGAGTGCAATGGCGTAGAGTGGCATAGAGTGAAGTGCGTAGAGTACAGTGTTGTAGAGTATAGTGGTGAGTGGTGCAGAGTAGATTAGCATAGAGTGCAGTGGCGTTGAATGTATTGGTTTTGAGTAAAGTGGTGTAGAGTGCATTGGCATAGAGTGCAGTGGAGTAGAATAGATTGAAGTAGAGTGGAATGACGCAGAGTAGATTGTTTCAGAGTAGAGTGAAGTGGTGTAGAGCGCAGTGGCATAGAGTAGAGTGTTCTAGAGTGCAGTGTCGTAGAGCGCAGTAGTGCAGAGTAGATTAGAGTGGCTTTGTGTGGATTGGTATAGAATGCAGTGATGAAGAGTGCAGTGATGCATAGTAGAGAGTAGTGTGGGGTAGTGTGCTTTAGCATAGAATAAAGTGGTGTAGAGTACAGAAGTGTGAAGTGGCATAGAGTGGAGTAGTGCAGAGTATACTGCAGTGACGCTGTGTGGAGTGACGTAGTGTGGAGTGGTGCAGAGTAGAGTGCAGTGGCATGGAATGGTGCAGAGTAGAGTGGAGTGGGGTAGAGTGGAGTATACATGGTATGGCAGCGCTCAAATGATAGTGTGTGTAAATTCAACCACCTAGTGTATTGATTTGTTTTGATCGCATTCAAATATTTGTTTCCACCACACTTCAGAATTAGCAAAAAATTTGCTTTATTTGTGCATTCCTTATTCTGATAAATTCGGAAATATCTGCACAGTTAATTTACAGACATTTCCTTTTTGTTTTGCGCTAGAAAACAAAATTTACATCCTATAGCACACCCGGGTAGCCTGCATGATTGCCACATAAATCCTATTACTTTGAAGTCAGAGAAAGAAAAGTAAACACCAAGCTCCTTGGAAGACAGAGTCTTACATTTCACCTCTGTCATTGAATGCACAGCAAATGTGACTAGATTAGAACAAGATTTAAAGGCATGATTGTTTACAGAAATTCAGTACTGGTGGAAAAATACAGTAAATAGGGTTTGGACAAGGGAAGGGACAAACTCAAGCTGGACAGCCTAAAACAAATAAAGCCAGCAAATAGAAAGCAAGCAAATGTGAGTTACAAACCATAAAGACAATGGTAAGCAACAGGCGGCATGCATTCTCATGGAAGTTTTGAATGTCCCCAAGATGTTGTTAGCAAACCAGACAGCTGCGCTGTCTGGTAGGCTTTGACCTAAACAGAATGTGCGCATTTCCATGGGGTGTTCCCCCCCACCGCCACCCTTCAGCATTGATGCAATCAGGTGGCTGCTGTCCCTCTGCCCTGCAACTCCCCAAAGTCTTAAGCCACTCTAAAACACAATACTGTTACCCACCCTTTACAAATATTGTTCTTGGCACATACCAAGGTTAGACAGTCTAATGTTTACATTAACTAAAAATCAAAGTACCATGGCTTGTGCAGCTATACTTGTACAGCAGCAGTTAGCAAATAGAAGCAAGGCAGCATCACACTAGTGGCAAGCACCCCGCCCCGGTTGCAAAACAAAAGGCTACACAAACTATACACAATGCACTTCAACTTTTCAGTATAAATACAAAGCCGGACTGAGAGGCGTTGCCATTGAATGCTCCTGTTTACTGTCAGCTCCTGGCACCAGCCTCAGAGAGGTTCTGCCTCTCCACTACAGGCCACTGAGGCACTGAGCAGTGATGCCCTCACGACTTCCTTTCAGCTACACCTTGAGTGCTTGTCCACTACTACCTTGAGAGCCAATGAGACTACAGTGAGCACCTTTCTATCAGAACAAATACTCAGTGTCCTCATGAGTGGGAAACAACATCAGTCTCAACTTTGATACTTCTCTGGTGACCCGAATCCATTGCAGGAGTCTTTTATCTCACCAACACAGGTTAAAATCTGGGAGGTCAAAACAGCCTTTCATCTTTCTAAAGTAAGTAAAAAAAAAGTAAGTAAAAAAAGTCTTGTATAGCGCGCGATTACCCAGAGCGTGTCTTGGTGCTAGCGTTCCAGAAGAAAACCACAGAGCATAAACAAGTTGGCCGAATCATTCAACCTAATGAGAGAAAAGCCAAGTCTTTTGCAATTTCCAAAACAACTTTAGGTTTGATAGAGATCTTAAATATAACGGCATAGAGTTCCAAAGCTTGCTGGCACAGAAGGATAAACTCCTGCTGCCCCATCTCGCCTTCTTGACTCTAGGAAACGATCACCAATCTGATAGCGCTGGAGCTGCGCATACAACTAGGAGAGTGCGAATGAAAGGTTTTTTTAAAAATATTGAGCTCCAGTTAGGTAAAGGGCTTTATGCACCAGGCACACTGCTTTGCAATTAACCCGCTCCTTGACTGGTAACCCAAGGACTGAGAGATCGAGGCGAATTTAGTAATTTTCAAAAGCAGCCTAGCAGCTGCGTTCGGAAGAGCCTGAAGTTTTTTCACCAGAGGCTTCTGGGCACCCAGATACAAAGCATTACAATAATCGATCCTGGTGATGACTAGAGCTATACTGACTGTCTTATGTAGTTCCATAGGAATAAATGGAAAAATCTTCTTTAGAGTTTTAAGCAAGAAGAAGCAGGAGGAGGTGGTCTGATTAATTTGATCTGAAAAACACAACCAAGTGTCGAAGACAACTCCCAGGTTTTTTGTCTTTTGTACTGGGGACAGAGGAGAGCCAAGATCAGACAGCCACCACGAGGCGTTCCAAAAAGTGGAATCATTGCCAAAACAGAGTACCTCAGTTTTTACTGAGTTCAATTTCAGACAATGTCTGTGCATCCACCTCACAATGTGAGTCATGCAGTTGCAAACATGTTTAGCCCTCTCTGCCACCTCAGATGATATCAACACCACAATTTGTCTGTTGTCAGCACAGGAAAAAGCCACAAACCCTAAGTCACGGATCTGATTGGCCAAGAGGGTGACATAAATATTAAAGAGTGTGGGGCTGAGAGAGGACCCCTCAGGCACCCCATATGGAAGGGAGAGAGAATCAGAGAGAAAGTCTCCATAAGCTACCCTCTACTCCCTATTGCACAGGAAAGAACTAAGCAAAGCTAGTGCTGAGTTCATAATGCCAATCCTCTCAAGCCGATCAATATGAAGAGAGTGATTGACCATGTCGAAGGCTGCGGAAAGATCTAATAAAATCAACGCCACCTTCCCACCCTTGTCAACTAGCCTTCTTATTTCCTCAGTGGCTGCTAGTAGGGCTGATTTGGTGCAGTGGTTAGCTCTAAAACCATACTGCGAGGAGTTAAGAAGATGATTGGAATCCAGAAAGGAAAGAATATCCTCATTCAAAGTCCTTTCCAGCATCTTGGCTGGCAAGGGGAGGCAAGAAATAGGCCTATCGTTTTTCACATCCTGGGGATCTAATGTAGGCTTTTTAACCATGGGAAGTATTGATGCTTTTTTCCAGTGGGCTGGAAACTGTCCTGCCATTAGAATTGTATTGAGTAGATCCATTGAATAAATGGACACTGTCCCAGAAACCTCATGTAGAGCATGAGGGGGGCAGGTGTCCAAAGGAGCACCGGACTTGGTAGACATAATGAGCTTAGTTACTTTTTCCATGGAGAGAAGAGTGAAATTATTAAGCTCATTGAGATCCGTCACAGTATTCATCTCCTGAGTGACAGTCCCAGTGGAAGAGGAGCTATGGCCATCAGTGTCAGAGGAGTTTGGATTAGAGGTGAACTCCTGAAAAATGAGGTTTACCTTCTCTTGTAAATGCTCCACCAGTTTAGTACAAAAATATTTAGCCGGGTGTAAAGTACTGCCATTACTCAATTTAGACAATGAGTTAACTTTTTAAAATAATGCTCTGGTAGATACTTTAGCTGAGTTGATTTTTTCAGTGAAGTATTTAGATTTTGCTTCAATGATTCGCATTTTTTTCTACCCATAGAGAATCGATTTATACTTACTTTTTTCTTCAGGGAGATATTCTTTCCTTCACCTACGCTCTTGAAATCTGCATTTCCGTTTTAGTTCTTTAAATCCTGCAAATGCCAGGGGGCAGACAAACTTTTCCTATGGCTAATTATAGTTTTTTTCCGGAACTAACAATGACACTGCAGAGTCAATCCACTTAGTGTAGCTTTCTACTGCAGTATCAACATTATTATCGAAAACTGGACAGGAATTTGAGAGGATGTCTTTCAATTCCTCTGGGTCAGATTTTTCCAAGAGCAAAATTTAAAGATGTTGGAAGCGATGGAACTGGGGCCATTGGTCAAAGAAACTTTAAGTGAAATAAAAATGGCCCTATGATCAGTCCAGAGTAGAGACAGGACTTTCTCCAGACTAAGGTCTGGATTGTTTGTAAAAACTCCATCCAGAGTAAGATTAGCCAGATGGGTGGGTTCACTAATGACCTTATTAAGACCAAAGCTGCTCTAACTATCTACAAGATGCTCTGTCTCTGGATTGTCATGATGCTCTAGATGGAAAGTAAAATCACCTAAGATGGTGAAATTGGCAAGGTCAATGCAAGATTCCATAAAACTCTACACAGTTTCAATACATTTGCCCCTGGGGCCGGGAGGAAGATAAACTAAGAGGCACTGAAAATATCTCAAATTGTTTCAAACTGAACATAAGGGCTTCGCAATCTAGCTGGGAGACAGATTGAAAAGCAGCTTTTATGAAGTTGCAATAAATTATCACAATACCACCACCTCTCTTACCCTGTCAATCAACCCTCTCCAATCTAAAACCGTCGGGGATAGCAATTTTGAAGTCCGGATCCGAGGTGGTGTCAGCCCAGGTCTCATTCACAAAAAAGATGTCTGGTGCATGCTGTTCCACAAAATCGGCAAACTAATACTTATTTTTAACTAAAGACCACTTGTTTAATAGGATACAGGAAAACACCTGAGGAAGACTGACCCACTCAGCTTTCGCAGCTGAGAACAGCTAAAGTGGAGTTTGAAGAGATGGTAAGGAAATATCTTTGTTGAAAACAAAGTTACATGACGAACATCGGTAACTACCTAATTTGCTATCAAAACCATGAATGTTACAAGAGGCATGTTTACCATAAGAATTCAGTTCAAGAAGGGTATCCCTTGAATATGGCGAATGAATGTGCTCGAAAAGCGGCCAGGGGACCGGGCGCAGTCCGGCCACGGACAGGCTCAGACGGGCTTGCCTTTGGTGCATCGCAAGTGCGGCCACGGCGTGGATATGCTGCACCGTTCTTTTAAAGGCCAGCATCGCAGGGGGGCATGGCCGGGCTTCAAAGGCCCGATGGAACGCTTTGATTCCAAAAACAGGGCGGGGAAACAGAAAAACAAACTAGGGTCCAGTAAACCCTTTTCTAACCAGCAGGCTCCCCTGCAGGTAAGGAATACTGGCAACAAAACGTATTAACTAACTTAAGAGGGAGAAAATAAGCAAATCATAAAGAATTAAAAAGGCCATTACAGCAAGACGAATGGCGCAGATTAGAATAGGAGCCAGGCACTTCCTAATATGGCTCCCGAGCGAGCCTTCAAGGAAAACAAAATGCCGTCAAGATGATATGTGACCAGGAACACTGTGCGTACATAATGCACCGTTCTTTTCAAAGGCCGGCATCGGGGCGTGGCCGGGCTTCAAAGGCGCAATGAAACGCCTTGATTCCACAGGGCGGGGAAACAGAAAAACAAACTAGGGCCCAGCAACCCCATTACCCACGAGAAGGCTCCCCTGCAGGTAAGGAATACTATCAACAAAAAGTATTAACTAACTTAAGATCCTGATCCTTATAAAGTTAGCATAGTTAAGTTGGAAAACAATAAACTGATGTTATTCAGCTGCAAGACATTCCCTGTGATTGACAGGCACTTTATAATTGCATATCAGGCATTTTACAATTGCATATATTGTTTTTAGGTTCTGTGGGGCTCCAAGGATTGTGGGTAGATCTTAGGAATTACATGAGCATGATTGGCATTTGGATGGATGACAACTGTTTGAAACTGAATTCATCCAAGACGGAGGTGATTCTTTTCAGAAATAATCCATCTTTTTGGTCTTCAGCTTGGTGGCCATCTGAATTAGTTTCACTTCCTACTCCAGTAGCAAAGGTTAAAAACCTAAAGGTACTACTAGATAACAATCTGAAGTTGAAGGAACAATTCAATAAGGTCACCTCTGTGTCCTTTCTTTCTCTGACACTGATTAAGAAAATTGAGATATATCTACCCTTTGAGCTACTGAAGACAGTGGTCATTTCTCTTGCATTGACAAGACTCGACTACTGTAATAGTCTCTATTTCAATCTTCCGATAAGCTCCCTGAAGAAGCTTAAGACTCTGCAAATACAGCAGCATGTTTTCTCTTAAAAATTCCCAAATTTCTGTCAGCAAAATGGGTCATTAATAAATTGCATTGGAAGCCTGTCGGGCAACGCATTGTCTTTAAGACTCTGTGTGTGGCCTACAAGACCCTTCACGGGCATGCTCCTGCATATTATAAGAACAATCAACAAGCATTGTAAGTGCCCAATAGGAATCTTCGGTCTGGCCTCACCAAGAATCTGGTGGTACAAGCTTTTCGGCGGACCACATGGGGTGGCAAAAGCGTTTTAAGGTCCACAGCTCTACTTTGGAATAGAATGCCACCTGACCTTAAAACAGCTCCCTCTCTTTCTTTTTTAAGAAAGTCCTTGAAACTTGGCTTTTCGTACAGAAGTCTGAGATCATTACAGTCCACTTTGTTTTGTTTCAGCTAGAGCCAAGATACCTCCGGGCATTCGTTCGCGCTCCATAAATTTCTTCATTCATATATTCATTCAAAGTCCACCTGCTGAGACCCACCTCACCAAGCAGTGTATTGGTCATGGCCAAGGACCAGAATGACAGACTAGAGAACCCACCTCCAGCTGCATCTGACAACCAGGGAACCAGGCTCAGAACCAATAGGGGCCTGCCCCCTCGGGTTTCCTATGCTGCTTCCGGCGTGCCCCAAACCTGCAGGGACACTTTCTTTAAAGGGCACCTCCAAGACGCAGCCAGGATCACTCCATGGTCACACTGGGCTTATGGGGCTGGAAGGCCCAGTGCTGTCAATCACTCTGAGACTGTGAATGTACTGTTTACATCCAACCGTGTTTACATCCCAGACGTTGGAGGGACTTTAAAAGAACTGGAGCATAGCGATGAGCACCACCTGATATGATCATCGAATAGGTATATTAAAAAATATAAAAGCATACATCTTAGTGTAAGAGCCTGGAAACGAGGACGTCAGGCTGCCGGGATGTGTTTAGCATGTGTACCACCCAAGCACTGCACGTAACTCTTGACAGACCTCCTGGCACCCGTGGTTAGTCCCATCTGTTTACGTTCAAGCATCAAACACATGCATGCCAACATTCAGGCGGGAGACTTCCGATTTCTAAAGACAAACGTGACTTCAATTTAGCTTTCTCCTTCCTGAAATTGTCCCTTCTTTGGAACAAGGCAATGGGGAAAATAAATCCACTCGATCATTTTTTTAAAATCTCCTTCTTTCTTCTCTCCAAATGTTGGCATGTGTGCAAACAGGTCTTCCTCCACCCCAACCTAGCATCAAATATATCCCCTCCTCCCAACCCTCACAGGCAAGACTTCATAATCCATATCCACCAGAACGTTCAAGCACCAAGTTCCATGTGTGACCCTGACTATCTCAGCCAGTGCAGGTTTTAATGTTGAAAAGCAGGACTACAAGCCTGAGATTTCAAAGGGTTGGAAAAGCTGCTCACACATGCAGCTGGGAAATGTAAGAGCTCTATATCCACACAACCTACAACTCGGACAGCCTTCCATCACCCTAAACCTCCCATGTACCCCCATCCCCTCGGCCAGTCCTTTCGCATGAAGAGCTCTTAGAAGTTTCAGAATAAAGAAAATTGCACTGGGGACTGGGTGTGTGAGGCCTTTTTGCATATGTGGGGCGGGCTCTGTGGATGAAATGTGTCCCCCTTTCGCATAATGCTTGGCTGAGCATAGTTGAGTTAAGTCTTGGAATATTATGGCCATCCATGGCATGACAGTGCTCGCACTAGACCTAATAATGGTGTGAAAACCTTGCCACGTAATGGACATTTCTTTTATGTGATGGTGAAATATGCATATAAGGCTGAATCTGTTCACTTGTTACACAGTGATAACTGGAGTTCAAACTTGTATTTCTAAAAAAAAATAATAGTATTTCAGGCTAAAATAATACATTTTTGATCAAATCTGCATGCTTTTGGTACATTTGAGTTTAATTATCCAAAATGAAAAGCTTGTATTTGATAACAGTGCTCAAGTTTTAAGTATCAGTCTGTAACATAACTTGGTTGCTCTCCATCAATCAACCCTATAGGTTAGGCAAAGATGTGGGTGAAGCTATCACTGGCATTGAGAGGTGAATCACAGATGCCTTGGATAAGCTGATGCCTTTAACTCAGATTAGGGTGACACGTACCCGACCTACTGCTGAGTGGCTCACTAAAGATTTAGCTCTCTCCAGGAAAGTTTGTAAACGCCTGGAGCGGGTATGGCGGAGAGACCATAGTGTGGAAAGCAAGATCGTGTATAAAGAGGCATTAAAACAATACCATCAGTTAATCCGTTGCTCATGTAGCACTTTCTATGCCCAAAAAATTGAGGCTTCGGCCAACTCGGCAAAAGATATATTTGATATAGTTAAATCCCTATCCCCCCTAGAACGCATGGTAGCTTGCAATTCGCCGTCAGTGCAAAGTTGCAACGAGATCACAGTTTTTTTTGCCAACACGATCTCAAACATTTATGAGGCCTTCCCACAAGAGGCTAGAGATTTCTGTGCTGTGGAAACTAACTTTGATGATTCCCAGCCGGGGGCCCTTCTCCCCAGCTTTGAGGTCCCTTCTGAGGGTGAGCTTGGGGGGCTATGGGGTAAAATTAAATCCACGTCGCCATTGGACTCGACCCCCACGAACAACCTGGCTCAGGCACAAGAAGCTATCCTGTCCCACTTAAGACATTTACTGGTCAGGTCCTTTTTATTGGGACAAGTGCCTCTAAAATAGAAGAAGGCAATGGTTGTCCCCTTGTTAAAAAAAAAACCTCCCTAAATCCCTGACAATTGGAAAACCTAAGACCCATCTCTTTGCTCCCCTTCTTTGTAAAAGTGGCAGAAAAACTGGTCAGTAGCCAATGGACCAGGTTTATAGAGGCCAACAATTTACTACACCCGGCTCAGTGTGGCTTTTCCCACCATTCAACGGATTCCGCCTTACTGATGGCCAATGAATCCCTGCGGCGCTGTGCTGATGTCAGATGGCGCCGCCGATTATGCTGGATCTAAGCGCCGCCTTTGACACCGTGTCCCATGGTCTACTTCTGCATTGGTTAGGAGTCTGTGGGGTGAGGAGCTCTGCCTGGCTATGGTTGGCATCTTTCCTACAAGACTGCTCCTTTCAAGTGGTTCAGAAACCGTACTCCTCAGATCCAATCTCCCTGTCCCAGGGAGTGCCGCAGGGCTCTATTTTGAGCCCTACGTTATTCAACATCTACATGCACCCACTGACTGAAATTGTTGAGTGTCACAATGTGACTATTGTGTCCTATGCGGACGACACTCAATTAATAGTCATCTTATCTCAGGAGATAGATGGAGTGGCTGTCCAATTTGAAAGGTGCTTGATGGAGGTGGCTAATTGGATGACCAATAGTCGCCTCAAATTAAATGCTAATAAAACTGAGGTTCTTATTGTGGGGAAAAGCGCCTCCATCTAGACATCAGTCAGGTGGCCCGATGTAATGGGCTCGACCCCAGTCCCGAAGGAAAAACTAAAGAACTTGGGAGTCTGGCTGGACCCGGTGTTATCTTCAGAACATCAGATACCCGCCATAGCAGGAAAGTGTTTTAACACCCTGAAAATGTTAAGAAAGATCTATGATGTTCTTCTGCTCTCGGCCAGAAAAATCATCGCACAGGCATCAGTTACCTCGCAGTTAGATTACTGCAATGTCCTATATCTAGGGGTCACTAAACGGAGACTGCAGAAATTACAGAGAGTTCAAAATACTGCAGCCTGCTTAGTGCTTAACCTCTGGAGGCATGCTCTTGCAGGGCCCGCCTTGACCACTCTGCACTGGTTGCCACTCAAAGAGAGAATTCTATTTAAAACCATGGGATTTTGCCACAGAATCTTTAATGACAGAGGTCCACGATACCTTACCTCTTCGGTGAGCTGCCATCAATCTAACTGTAATCTTAGATCCTCAGGTACTAACTGGGTAGTTATCCCGTTGGTAAGGAAAGTGAAGTGGGGTGGCCGCTCTTTTCGAGTTCAAAATATTTTATTGAATTTTCAGGTAATAAACAGACAAGACAAAAAATCAAATAGTACAGTAAAAGTACCTAAAATGCATATATAATATTTAACATCCACATTAAACTTAGAATAGGTACAATATAATATAATCTATTATTGTATTAAATTAAAAGGGAAGGGGGGAAACATAGATAATATACATACGTTATTAATAAGCCTAAAATAGAACTACTATCCACCAAAAGATATACAAATATTGATAAATACTAAACTTCAGGAGAAAACATTTTAAGAAGATAAATAATTATCAATAGGTTTCCAGAATAAATGAAAAGATTCACAATTATGAATAACACCATTCAAAGATAAATGAGCTCCTCTTCTCGTAAAAATAACCCACGACCACCAAGCATGAACAGATAGTGATGAAACATCTTTCCAGCAAGAAGTAATGGACTTTAAGGCAGCTGATAATAAAAAATTAAAAAGTTTACACTCTAAGTCAATTAATTTATGAGAAAGAACAGCAGATTTACAAATTATCAAATTAAATGTTGTCATCGTGAATATTAAGTATGTGCTTTATAACATCCCAGACTTCAGTCAAAAATTTGAAAATAAGAGGGCATTCAAACAGCACATGTTTTAACGAACCAGTGTGAAGATTACAATGCCAACATTTAGGGGATGGAAGGAGTTTAGCTTTAAACAGTCTTAAAGGCGACCATAGACAATTATATAAAATATATGAATTTGTTTGATAAAGCGAAACAGGTAGCCATCCAGAAATACTATTTAACCAAATAGTTTTCCATATTTCAGTAGGATAATGACAAAGAAAGCTCATTATTCCAATAGGCCAATAACAGATTAATATTGCCACCTTTAAATGTAATCATCTTTTTATACAGTCTAGAAACACCATGTGGTAAGGTGGAAAGGGTTTGAATATAAATCAATAAATCCGATTTAGCATTAAAAGGTATAGAATGAGGAAATGAATCCAAAATTGAACTGCATAAATATTCATATTTGAATAAATCAGTAGAAGGTAGGTTAAATTTTTCCTGCAGAACATCAAAAGTTATAAAAGTATTATTATAATAAATATCTTTGAGATAAAAAATACCACTTTTAATCCATGAATGCCAAAATCTAACATTTTTAGTGAGTTTTATGTTTGAATTATACCATAACAACATGTCTTCAGTAATAGACATGGGTGATTGAAAAATTAAATCAAAATCATGTAATATTAATTTAGTAGATTTCAGAATAACAGATCTATTAAAAAATATTGACTTATTAGACATAGTTAATAAAGAAGGTAAGGGAAATGGATCTATTAGGCTTTTTCTATAGAAAGCCATGCAGGGGGTTACTCAATTGAGAATGATTAAACCAAAGAGAACTTTGCTTTAAAATAAAGGCTTTATGATAACAAGAAAAATCCGGTAAACCAAAACCTCCATTACATTTAGGAAGTTTTAATTTTTTATAACTATAACGAGGAGCTTTATTGCACCAAAGAAACTTGGTTAGAAGCCGATCTATATCTTTATAAAACTTCATAGGAAATTGGGTAGGAATCATGGAGAGGGAGTAAAACATTTTTGGTGCTATAGTCATTTTTATGGAGTCCATTCTCCCCCACCATGAAAGATGAAGTGGAGACCATTTAGATATTTTATCTTTAATATAACTTAGAATAGACTCACAATTTAATGAAATTGTAGATTTTATAGTAGACGAGAATGAAATACCTAAATATTTAATTTTTCTCTTTGCCAAATTATATCTTTCATGGGTAACATATCTGGGGTACAATGAATATTTATCGGAAAGAATTCTGTTCTATTAGTATTTAGCTTGTAACCAGAAAGTATGGAATATGATGAGATAATCTCAAATAAAGGAGGGAGTGAAGAGATAGGATTACTAATAAATAAAAGTACATCATCTGCATATGCCAGTGTTTTAACATTGACCTTGTTAATATTAATACCAGTAATATCGTTACAGTTCCTAATTGACACAAGCAAAGGTTCAATCACAAGAAGAAATAGGAGCGGGGAGAGGGGGCAACCTTGTCTGGTACCTCTGAAAAGAGAAAATTGGTTAGAGATTTGGCCATTAATAAATAACCGGGCTGTCGGTGAAGAATACAAAGCAGTTATCATACGAATAAATATATCACCAAAATTAAATGCAACTAAAGTATGGAATAAAAACTGTCAATGAACTTTATCGAAGGCTTTTTCAGCATCCAGAGCTAACACTCCTGTTGGGATAGATAACTTAGAACCTTGTTCGATAACATGTAATAATGTTCTTGTATTATTTGCAGAGTGTCTATTTTTCATAAACCCAGATTGATCCGGATGAATAATAGAATCTAAAACAGAGGTTAACCTGGTAGCAAGTATTTTGGCGTATAATTTACAATCTTGATTTAATAAAGAAATAGGGCGATAATTTGAGACTAGTGTAGGATCTTTATTGGGCTTAGGTAACACAACAATTATCGCCTCAGTAAAAGAGCCTGTAATAGTCCCCGTAGTGCTAAAAAAGGTAAATAAGTTGTATTTGAAATTCATTATAAAATTCAGCTGGGATGCCATCAGGACCAGGTGATTTTTTGTGTTTGAGAGATTTAATAGCAACTCGAATTTCATCCTCAGTAATGGGCAGGTCCAATTTATTTTTAGCTAAATGAGAAATTTTGGGTAATCCACAAGTAGATAAAAAAGAATCAATTAAAGAAGAATCATTAGAATTAGGTTGATTATATAAATTAGTATAATAATTTAAAAATTCATTAACAATATCATTGTGTGATATGGCAATTTTCCCAGTGGGACCATGGATCGAATTTATTTGGGCTTTATCTTTTTATACGTAAATAATTAGCTAAAAGCCGGCCAGACCTATTAGCATTAAAACAAAATTTTGCTTTGGATTTGGAAAGTTGGATACCAGCTCTTTTACTAAGACTGGAATTAAATTCATATCTAAGTTTTTGCAATTTAAATTTATATTGAGGATCGTTAGAAGTGATAAAAAGCCTCTCAACTTCTGCAATTTGCTTATCCAATTCTTTAATTCGTACATTATAGGTTTTATTTTCATATGCCATGAGAGAGATAGAAGCGCCTCTAATATAAGCTTTAAAGGCGTCCCATCTATTCACCAGGGAAGTAGAACCTTCTGGGTTAAGCTGAAAGTAATCCTGTATAGCTGCTAATATTTTCAGTTTGTTCTGTTCATTAAGAACAATATCAGTATTCATTCGCCATCTAGATTGTGTTTTATAATTTGTATTAACTTGTAAAACAAAAGATACGAGAGCATGATCTGAGATATCAATATTGCCAATGTCAGGAGAAACCACAGAATGCAGGAGCTGCCTGGAAATTAATAAATAATCAAGTCTAGAGTGTGAATTATGAGGATTGGAAAAAAAGTGAACACTTTATCCGTAGGGAAATGTAATCGCCAAATATCGATTAATTTTGTAACTCTAAGGAAAGATTTAAAAGTTAGAAAAGCTTTTGGCGGTCTAAATTTAGTGCAGGATGATCTATCCAATAAAGGATCAGAAATAAGGTTAAAGTCTCCTCCAACTATAAGAGGAACGTTGCCTAACTTGAGTACTTCAGTAGTTAAATTAGACCAAAACAAAGGATCATCAGCAGTTGGACCATAAACATTAATTAAAAACATAACAGAATCATAAATTTTAACTTTGACTATAACATATCTACCTTCTAAGTCTGATGTTTTACTTAAAATTTGACAATGTAGTCTTTTAGCAAAAAGAATAGCAACACCATTTTTTCTCCCTTTAGCAGGAGAAGAGACAATCGTATCTACCCATTGTTTTTTCATATAATCCAATATTTTGTCGTCAATATGTGTTTCTTGAATAAAACAAATATCTGCTTTACAACTTCTGAAATAATTTAGAATCTTTGTACGTTTTACTGGATGGCTCAAACCTTTAACATTTAAAGAAGTAATTTTAACATTATGAATATTAGCCATAATAGAATAGAGAGGAAGAGGAAGAAAGATTGAAGAAGAGGAGAAAACATTGAAGAAAAATACAGAGAGTAGTAGTTCTAGTATAATATACAAGGAACAGGAGGAGAAAGAACAGAAACAGACAAACAGAAAAAAGACGACCACACATAAACATTAATACGAAATTTGAGACGCACACACGCTCTACAAGCATGACCAAACCGTTGGAGCCCAGCGTGGAATGAGCTAGAAAATTAGTCAGAAGTACATATGAAAACTATATTCAAATAGCAGAGTCATGCGTATCCATAGAATGTTGTGAGAGCTGTGGATGCTGTGCCAGGAATAATTTTAAGTCTTCTGGACGTTGGAAGGACTTAGAAAAATTATCTTTCCATATTCTCATTGTTGATGGATCAAATAAGCCATATTTAAATCCGAGACTTCTCAATTGAGGGCGACAATCAGTAAATTCTTTACGAATCTTGACAGTCTCTTTGGCAAAGTCTTGGTGAATAAAGATTCTATTGCCATTAACTATTAAAGATGGAATTTCCCTTGCTGCTTTCCTTATCATGACCAAATGATGGTGGCGCAGTACCTTAAAAATCATTTGCCTTGGCTTAGTATGTTGAGGATTGCGATGGGATGGAATCCTATGCGCTTTATCAATTTCAAATTTCTCCAGGAATTTGATGTTTAAAAGGCCAGGTAACAAATTTTCCAGGTATAATCTGCAATTAGAGCCTTCAACCTCCTCTGGTAAATTAAAAATGCGCAAATTATATTGCCTGTTACGATTTTCCATATCCAGAAGAAGGGTAGACATGGGGGAAATTTTTGCCACAAGTGGTGTAAAAGCGTCAATTTTTACTTTATTGTCTTGTATTTTAATTGCATTGTCTGAGACTTTCATCGACATGCTGGCCATATCTTTACGTAAGTTTTTAATTTCGGACGCAATGGTATCAGTATTCGCACGTAAAGCATGAAGCTCGTCAAGAATTAAAGCCAAGGATGGCTCACTGTATTCCACCACTTTAGATTTGACTGGAGGAGGAGAAATCTGATTTTTCCTCTTATTATTAGGATTTTGTAAATTTTTATTCTCCATTTTCATATAAAAAAAACCGAATAGGAGTAATTAAAAATAATGAAACAAGTAGAGATTGAAAGTACCAAAATGGCTTCACTGAAAAAGCTGGTGCAGCAGCTAAACCAGACTGTGGGAGTGGTTAGGCCAAAGCCAGGCCCTTTCCTGAGAAGACGCTCCGCTCCCCTGACAGGAATCTGGGCAGTACCTGAATGCAGAGCTCGAGGCTGGAGCAGGCTGGAGCAGGAAGCAGAAAACATGCACTTCTGACGGTCCAAACAGCGAAAAACAGCATCAATAGCAACAGGTAAGGCTTTAGAAGGCTGCTACCTTCATGTCCAGTAATTTCTGACTGGGAAGGCAATTTTCGTCGATGAAAACGGGCCCCTTTATCACGGAGCTCACCGGGAGGCGGCCATCTTGTTTTCGCGCGCTCGCGCGTCTCCGGGTGGCCGCTCTTTTGCCTTTCTAGTTGCAAAAGCTTGGAATTCCCTGCCTCTCCACCTGAGGATGGAACCCTCGGACCTGCTGTTCCGAAGGAGGCTAAAAATATGGCTATTTCGCTCTACTTTAGCATCGGCCTTTAACTTAGCTCTCTTGTAATAGGGTGAACGTTTCAGCTGATGTTTCTCCTTTTGGTCCCTCTCTCAGAGTGCTGGGACGTGCCGTCAGGCGCAGCCATGCGCTTTATAAATGTTAGTAGCGGCTGCTACCGAATGAGAATGGTGAGGCGGGAGCTGGGGTGGGGAGGCGAGGATATGAAAAGAAAAACACTTACCTGGGCCGGCCGGCCTCCGTCTCTCCTCAGTCCTCTTCCTGTCTCTGATGGCAGCAGGAAGCACCCAGACTCCCAGGCTCCCCTAAGCCAATCACAACGCTGCAATGCAGCGTTGTTATTGGTCTGAGCTCTGTGGCTCGGTGCTTAGAAAGGGACTGTGAGGCTTTGCATGTTCTTCACCAGGCTGTAAAAATCTGCCTCCACCACTGCAGGGGACAAATGTGCACAGAATTAGCAGCAGTTAATACTAAATTGGAATATAGACATGAGTAAACTGAACCGAGATTAAAAGACAACCACTACCAAAACCATAACTAGTAAAGTCCTTCTAAATTCATGCACCAGTTAACAAATGCCTTTCAAAGCAATAAAAGAAGGGGAAGATTGGAAAGGCATCCATAGTGGGCTGATCCAAGGAGTATAAAGTGACGTTGCTTACTATTCAGGGGCAAGGGATAGGGGCTTTGAAGCCCTTGAAAGTCACCCACCCACTTGTCCTCAGACTCTTACAAGAATGACTGGCTTCCAGCTTGGCTCCACAGTCACCTGAAAGATTTTCCCCGCGATTGTCATCACTTCCATTGTGGTAGTTCAACCTGTGCACCTATCAACCTTAAGCTGTCTGGTTCTTACATAGGGGCCTGGCTCACTCATTCTGCACAGAGAGCGGACTTGCATATCTGAAATCTGTAAACAAGTATTATTTGTGGTCAGGTTGGAGAAGATATGACCTGGTCTCATGATGCTTGAATCCATGGGAGTGGGCCTGAACCTGGTCCAGAGGCTGGGCGGAGGAGTGAGGCTTTCCTCTTGGCTATCCAGAATGGACTCCTGTTCATCAGAGACTGGGAATGTTGATACCGGAGTCCTGCTGGGTGTCCTTGCCCCACCCGCGGTTTCCCCCATAGTGGTCTTTTGTGTTGCAAGACGCTGACTACCAGTGTCTGGAAAGGAATGGAATTTTGTGGTCGGTGATTTCGCTCCTCAAGTGTTTCTCTTGAGTTTTTCCTGAGTTTGAGCATGATGTAAAGAAGAAAGCTAAGGATTACATTTTTGCTCCATGGTTGTCATCTTTTAGAAGTGAGGGATGCTTAACAGCCTGCCGGGCAGCAGGCACTTATGCAATACATTAGTGCTAGGTGCACTGATGGAGGCAGGAAGATTTCTTCAGTTGGGTCTGCAGTGAAGAAAACTGAGGTCAAATTGGAGACCCTACCTGGGAGAATGCTGACAGTTGAGCGTCACTGGAAATGACAGAGGGTAGGGTGAGAACCCTAGAGCCTCATACAGCTGAGTTCCACAAACTTGAATGAGGTGAAAGAGGTACAGGCTTTTAGCAGTGGGCACTATGCTGATGCTGGAGGAGGAACTGAAGTTGCATGCTAACCTGAGAAGGCGCTAGATTTTCTACTCGAGTGGCAGTAAAATCAACTCAAATGTCCGCGCGGTCTTGCATCCCGCGTGGTGCCATTCGCGCTGGTTTTTCAGCATGGAATGCTCTACCGGCGCTAAATTGCAGTGCCACGAGTATTTTTTTAACCCACTGGCAAAACTTTGCTGAATCTCCCAGAGTATTTATGTAACTCCGTAGAATGAAATTTTGCAAGTTCCCCCTACCCCTAGTGGTGATGTCTACATCGAGCCCAAAGAGGTGAGTTTGGGTCCCCAGCGATTGTTGTTTTTTCCTTAACTGCAGCTACATACATTGGAAGGAAGAACTCCTGAACCTTAAGTGGAAATGGAGAGAGGAGGAATCGCATCATCAGTGAGCTTCCTTTCAAAAGTGAGAGTGGAACGCAAAGGGAAACACGTTTTCTCATGTGGAATCAGTTAGGGTATTCCAGGACAGTTGCAGTCAAGATTGTGGTTGATATACTTGTGGTGGTGTTGAGGCTGTGGATTCTACATATGGTGGGGCAAACCATGGATTCTGCCTATGGTGGGGCAGATCAGGGCTCCGTAATGCATCGAGGTAGTTCCTCAAGAAGGGTGGGGCAAGAGTTGTGTTGTGTTTATTTGGATGTATTTTTCTGTTTTCCCTCTGCGCTCCTTTTCCTTTGTTTGACTTTTGAGTCATAGCATTTACTTTTGTTGTTCTCTTCCCTCCATGATATGATTTCTCAAAATGGCTGGCAGTAACATTTTGGTTTACATGTCTGGGCAGTGGCGGCTCCTCCGCTAAGAGGGAGGAGCTTCGCCACACTGCGTTGCAGCAGTGAAGGAAAGGAAAAATAAAATGTTAATAACGTGATGTTATTATCATTTTATTTGTTCCTGCTGCAGCAGCATGGGGGCGGTGTGGGGCTACTCTGCTCACAGACCAGGGCAGGGGAGGAGTGGTGGGCACACTCAAGTGCGCATGATGCTTTGGCCGGCCGTCTCGGGCCGACCAAACAGTCATGCGCACTTAGCATGTTCTCCACCCAGGCTGCATTGCGCCAGTCCCCATCTGAGCGCCGAATTACGGCGCTCAGACTAATCACCACGCTGCATTGCAGCATTGTGATTGGCTTAGGGGAGCCAATCACAATGCTGCTTTGCAGCGTTGTGATTGGCTCAGGGGAGCTTGGCTGCTTCCTGTTCGGCCGACGCAGGAGAGACGACGTGGGACAGAGCGGCAAGGAGGTAAGTGTATTTTTCTTTTTTTACACTCCCTTGCGCCCTTGCCCCCAGACACCCCAGATCCGTGCCGGCCGCCACTGCGTCTGGGGCCTGCCATCCCAGCCCAATACACTTGTAGGTGTTTTCTTCTTGTATTTTTGTAGTAAAGCAATAAATATATTTAATCCATAAACTTGGACCAGGCTTTTAAAGATTGTCAGTCCTAAGCTAAGATTTTTTTTAAAACTTGCCTGACAGGCTAGCTATACACCATCCAGGTGTAAAATAGTGAAGAAATGCAACACAGATGAAAGTTCTCACCAGATAAGCATCAGAAAACTACAAAACGAGGAGTGTGTTCATCTTTAGATGGAGTGCCCCTATTGATTGCTCTTCATTTCGATCTATGTTTTTTTTTTAGAACGATTTGCATTTTGGAGGTCCCGGATCAGCCATTCACACCTTGGGCAACAATTCCTGATGATTCTCTGCACTGCATAGGCAGCTGAGATGCGAAACAGCAATACTATCTCCTCAAAGATTTGCAGGAGTCTAATACGTTTTAGAAACAAAATGATGCTGAATTTATTACAGTTATTGACACAATAAAACACATGCCATTGTGGTAAATCCACATCCATCAATTTCTGGTTGTAGATATTTGCAATATTGCAAAATTTGAGCACGAGTGTTCCAAAGGAGACAATGAGTAGGATCCTGTGTCTTCATACGTTTGCCAGAAGTGCCAATTCACATGCTGCCACCGTGTGTTACACAATATTGTGGAATGGGGTGGCTACAAGCCCCTGTTTGTTCTTGGTAAGTCCACAATATGTCTTGCAACAAAAAGTGCATGTGCTGTCTAGTAGGTGACACCTAAAAATTGAATTAGACACAAGAATAAAGGGGAGGTTAGTTGGACAAAGAGTGCCCAGAGTAAAGATTGAGGTCCTGGAACAAGAGCAGGGTCAAAAAAGCCATCTTCTGCCAAAACCCGAGGTCATAAGTCCTCTGTTGTTCTCCATGAAACTCCCTCAAAGTTTGACATATGGGCACCCCAGAAACTGCCTCACCCCAACCTACACCGGAAGTCCGACCTAAGGATAGGCACACAGCACAGGATGGATAGGGACAGTGCCACACACAAAGCTGTGTAATGTGCGCTTGCTCCACATTGCAGTCGCATGTCAGAGTGGCAGCATGGGGCACTTGTGTGTAGCAGATCTTTCTGCAAGTTCCTTTTACTCTTATTTAAATCCACCCTTGCCTTTGCTTAGGTCCACACCCATCACACTTAACTTGCACAGGCCCTTCCCTCTTGCAGCGTTTCTCTTGCCACATTTTTAGCAAATATTGGTGATGTGTTTTCTACAGCTCTAAAATTCTTTGCACCGTTTGATTTAACCTTTGTAAGCATTCCTATTCGAGATAAGAAAGAAACATAGATTCAAGTCTGCATGTTAGAAGTGGCCCCACGGACCCGGTGCCACATCTCCCAAATAGGTATTATGTGGTAAGGTCATACGAAATGGAGAGTGGGAGGAAAGAGGGAAAGTGATGAAGGAAATAGGTGAGCGAGAGATGGAGGGAAGGAGAAAGGAAGTAAGACAGTAAGAGAGGAGTGGAGGGGAGAATAGGCTCGGGCTAAGCTGTACTGGGTGTAACCAAACTGGGACCCATCACGGTAGCTGGCTCTGCTATGACTTGACAAACGCGGCTTGGGCACCCTTGGAGGCTTGCAGTGTAAATTCTAAACCAGTTTGCAGTGTGGGCAGAGATGAGAGCGTATGGTACCAACCATTCCCAGAAATACTTGACTTGCGGAGCCGGATCTGCTGGCGGGTGAGTTCCTTGGAATCACGTCTACTGATGGTCAAGTGTTCTAGAGTAGAACCCCAAACGCACAAATCCATGGTTACTCACTCTTCTTAGAGTAACACCCCAGTCCTAAGACTGCCCCATCCTTCGACAGTGGGACTCCCACACCCTGCCTGTCCAGCCTTCCTATAGCATAACCATAGTCCAAGTGCTGCTCATAGCAGAACCCTAGTCCTATGGCTGCCAGCCTTCACTGTGGTGGGATCTCAGTCCTCTGCTGTCCAGTCTCTTCTCATGGGGCCCCCACAGTAGGATTCCAGTCCTTAGGCCTAGTCCGCTGCTGGTCTTAACCTCTATGGCAGGATTGTAATCCTACCGTAGGAACTCACTCCGCTGGCTATCATGTGTCTTCCCCCCTCATGTTCAGGAGTGGTCTGCTGTCCGTCTTGCGACCTGATGATGTATATATGTATATGGTATTTCCATAGCACACACCTAGCCAAAAGACAGTGAACGCTGTACAGGGTCTTGGGGGAAATCAGAGCCCCTCGCCCACACTTAAGACTGAAGAGTTCACAGCAGGGACCGTGGTAATGCGCCGAGATGTGGGGTCGCCAGTACCGAGGAAATACTCACTTCAGGTATATTTTCATTGGCGCGACCAGCCCAGCAGGTGCTGCCAAAGTCAACACGAGTCGTAACACGCCGTAATGGCAGTGTTTGCTCTGTGCTACCCTGGGGCTCCTCTGGCGGGTTAGGTTTCATTTTCAGAGGTCGTGTCCACCTGGTGACAGCAGCGAGCACACTGTGCAGGTTTCTTCCCAAGGCCTACATTGAGCGGAAAGCTCAGGGCGCGCCAAAACAAGCTTCAGACTGGGACCACTGTCGGCTGCCTGCGATTGGTTGCACAGAACTGCTTGCGGGGAAGCCTGCTCGGGTCTAGAAGGCCTCAGTGCAGTGACGGTACCATAGCCCCATAGCCCCAAACTCCAGGGGGCCCCCTCCGGCACTGTGCACGGCCCCCTGTCCTGAGAGCTCCTGACTGGCTTCGGAGCGTGGGTGGCCCCCTCCTTGTACTTTGCAGGACCCCTTAAGTTTTGTTACGTCACTGCCTCAGTGCAACCCACTGCAGACCAAGATGCGGGTCCTTCTGCACACGTACCCATGCGCATACTGCTCCGCACGAACTCAATATCCATTATAATCCATTACTAAGCATTACCCCATAACCTCAGCAACCCTGGGGCAGATTTACGAGCCCCTTGCGCCACTTTTGCGCCGCCGTTGCGTCACTTCTGTGACGCAGCGGCGGCGTAAACCATGTGCCACGTTGCGCCCTATTTACAACGTGACGCATCTAGGGAGATGCGTCACGTTGTAAAGCCCTGCGCCACATGAAACCTGCGTCAGGTTTCATGTGGGCGTTCCGGCGCAGGGGGGGGGGGGCGTTCCGGCGCAGTAAAGCCTCGGAAAAGTGCCTGAGTGAAATCTACAAGATTCCACTCAGTCACTTTTCCGACGCTGCTGCGTCAAAACCTTGCGCCTGCTTGAAGCAGGCGTAAGGCGTGACCCACCACATTATGTATGGGCAGGCCACAAGCATTGCTGGAGTTGCGTCGCGCTTGCGACACGACTCCAGCAATGCGCCACCCTTCCGATGGGAGATGCGTCACGCATCTGTTTAACCTTGCGCCACGATGCGCCGCATTGTAAATGCGGCACATCTGTGGTGGCGCAAGGGTAAACTTACGTGACGCATCTTACCTGGCGCATCCCTGCTGATTTGCAGGTTTGCGCCAGTCGTCATAAATCTGCCCCCTAGTGTTTATTAGTTAGGGTATTTCTTTTCTGTGGCTGGGCCTTCAGATTGCTTTTGAGCACACGTCACCCGCAGCTGGGCCTTGTGTGCTCTCCTTTACCCTAACTTGGCTACAAACAGCAGAGCCCATACCTCTGTTCCTCTATTATCCTGGAACAGGTGCAGCGACAGGAGTCCTGATGCAGCGCCTCACTATATTAGTGCTGCTCAGGTGCCTCCACCCTGCAGCTTGGAAATTGGGTAAACAGTACAAGCCAATCAACACCAATTTCCTGGCATTCTCTTATGAACAATAAGCTTTGGTAAAGCCAATCGGTCTCGCAGCTCTGGCATTTCTGCTGTAAGATGCATACTAGGGGTCTGCTTTCAGCGGCGGATGGGCAAGTCATAACCCTGCTATGCACACCCACGGGCCCCATCCTAGTCATGGCCTCCTACAGGGTGGGGGTGGTGTTAAAATGTTTGCCACAGCTGTATTTTAGTTTCCAGTTTGGCCCTGGCATTGCACACATTGATGCTCCCCAATATCCCAGCTTCCTGTGCTCCCCAAACGCCTGATGACCAATATCATCCCAGCGCTGGAGCCAGGGTGCCAGTCCTGACTTCTATTTCCCTGTCACAGTCTGCAGGCTGCCTTCTATTCCCTTCACTTAGTCTTTTTCTCTCCTCTCCTCTACTGCTCCCTTTTTAAGCCTTGTCTACATATACCTTTAGCTGTCTGTTGTCAAAGACTTGTTGTTTCTAATATTTTAAAATATATACATATACGTTTTGGGTCAGGACCTTGCTGTTGACTGGTTGGCTTCCTTGTCACTTTCATTTCCCTGCTTCTTATTTAATAGCCTTTCTTGCTTTGCTTGTGTTTGCACTCCCTCCTGGGGCATAGTTTAGTACCATATTTTAGTGGATGATTTGTATCTTTCCACAGCTCATCTTCAAGGAACTACGTGTTTATTTTGCTGTTAGTGCTCTATGAGAGTGTATGTATTTTCATGACCTTTCCGTCATGTGCAGCTTCCCTCCTCAGCCTCCACCACCCAAGCTCCTCCATTGTTCGCTTGAGTCATCTGCTCCCTGTTGCTCATCGTGATGCCCCAGCTCTAGCCTTGACTTTATCCACCATCCCCTTCCACCGTGTTCTATTTTTACCTTCATTCTGCTTTGTTTTTTTTTGTTTGTTCTTTTTTTTTTTAGAGGGTCCGGCAGCTACAATTTGTTGCTCTGCCGCTCTTTTAGTATAAGGCACTTTTTTATTTACCACCACTGGGGGTCCACCATCTTGGAAAGGTAGTTAAAAAAATGGCAGCTGCTTCATGCTATAAGTTTGCACATGTGTGGTAATGCATGCACATGTATACAGGCTAGGCCACTGTAACTTCATGACATTTTTTTCTTTTATTTTTTTGCCGATGCTGTTCAGCATTAGCAAGCAGTTTTGGCAAAGTCAATAGGTCTGCATTGGCAAAGCAAAAAGGGAAGTCTGATTGGCTTTGCCAATGCTTGTTTTGCTGTTGCCACCGATGGTTTGTTGCGTAGGCAGGCATGGGTTTATTGTATTGTTCCCCCCAACACTCCCCTGCAGCTTTACAGCTGTTGCTGTCACCCTGCACTTCACATTGTTGGTCTGTGCTCCTTCCTACTCAACGTTGTTCTGTATTGCCTCAAAGGCCATGTTTTTCCCGTGCCTGCTATGCTCTACCTCTCACCATCTGTCCCCACCACTAGTGCTTAATTTGAGGTGGTGGTTGCCGGTGGCACATTTTTGGAGACTGGCACTCATTACCCCCAGGTCCCTCCAGTCCTCGTCCCATTCCTTAACAAAGTGGAGATGACCATCTCCGCGACAGAAAAAAAGAAAAGGAGCATGCTGGGATACCCAATCCACTCCCTCCCACTGGGAGTACATAAGCGGTACCAACCCAGCATGCAGCCTGTTCTTTTTTTCTGTCTTCCGACAGAATGGGACGTGTTGGACTTACCTCATGGTTGCTTCGCTGGACGTCTCGTCGGGGCTGCTGGGCTGTCCTCGCTGTCCTCTTTCCGCGTTCTCCTGGCCTGCCGGGCTTGCCAGGAGTCGCGTTGGATTTCGCCCGGCCCTTTGCGGCTGGGGCGCCGTTCCTCCCGGTCATTTCCGGGTTGCAGTGCGCGTCTCCCTGTGGCTTGGCCGGTCTGGGAGACGCGCGGCTGCGGCTGTTTGGCGGGTCCAGGGACTCTGCTGGGCGATGTTCCTGGTCCTCCTGCCTGGCGTTTGGTTTCCTGCCGTCCTCCTGGTGCCCCTGCTGATCGGTTGGGTCGCTCCGGAGCTGGCCTTGCTGTGGCGTCGGCGGCCGTTTTTGACGGCTTGCTCCTACTGGCGCTGGTTCCTTGGTGCGCGCCTGGGATGGCTGATGGTGGGGGCGGTGAGCTGGTGGTGCGCTCTTCCTGCCCCCTTGGTGAGTACCGCGTAGCGGTTTTCATTTTGCGTTTCCATTTCCTCTGGCTCGTTGTGAGTTGCGTCAGAGGAGTATTTCATGCTTTGCGGTACTGACCTAGGAGCATTGGTGGCAATTGGATGGTGGCATGGGACCTTGATGGGATTGACCGGACTTATGGGAGTCATTCCTACGCACCCGGCATCTAGTGCATCCATTTCGCGGTGTAACGGCTGCCACCGTTTCCTCTAGCGCCTTGTGCCTTCCATCTTCTCCCCTCACAGGTGGATTTCGGCCTCGGGGTGCAGACCTTCTGCTGCGTTGATGGTATCCGGGTGGTGGCGTGGGCCCGTGCCTGTCCTGCCAGGTGGTTGTGTGAGTCGTTGCTCCGCAACCTGCATCCCGCTCATGCATATTCGAGTCCTGCTTCCCCATACGTTCCTGTTGCAGGTCCATATGCCTCTTTTCTGCGGATTGTTTGTTCACCCTACGACCATTCGGGCCTGTCCGCTCCTGTTCTCGTCTGGTCTCCATATTTGGTGTGCTTCTGCCCTGGTTGGTGCCTTGGTGGGGGACCTCCTTGGAGTTCCTGGTGCTGTTGGTGTCCGGGTGCTTCCTTGGTTGTCCGGCATTTCTATCTTGACTTCCGGTGCCTCCTTGTGGGCCCCTGGTCTTGTCTGCTTTTGTTGGTGGACAGGGTCCGGTCTGGCTCTTTCCTGGTTGGGAGTTCGCCTGGGTGTTCTTGGGTTGATGGGCTTTTGCTCTTTCCCTGGGGTTCGCTTGCGGCCCTGGCTGGTGTGTCTTCCCCCTTGCTTCTGGTTGCTGCCGCCCTGTGCGCCTGGACCTCTGGGGGTTGCCGGGGTTTGGTCCCGGAGGCCTCCTCCTTGCGGGTTCCTTGCTTTCTTCCAGTGCTGTTGGTTCCCCTCCTCCTCTGGTCTCTCCAGGTGCTGGTGGGTTCCTGTGGGGGCTTCTCTTTGCTGGCTCCTGTTCCTGCGTGCTGGCCCTCTGTGCTTGCTGGTTGCGTGGGGTATGGGTCAGTTTTTGTCTCGGTCCGGGGCCCTTGTGTCTCCGGCCTTTTCTCTACCTCCGCTGCCCCTGCTCCTGGGTTCTTGGCAGTCCTTGGGTTCCCTGTCCTGGGCCGTTGTTTCCCCTGTCACTACCCTCTTTTGGGGTTTTTTGCCTGGGGGGTCCTTCGGGGCTTCCTCCATGGGATATGTGTTCCCGGGCCTTTTTTGGCTTTTGGCTGGCTCAGCGCTCGTTGCTGGTTGGCGTCTGTGCTGGGGTCGGTCCCTTTTGGGACTACTGTTGGCCTGTCCCCTTGGTGCTTGCCGCCCGTCGGTTTCTGGCTTGCTGGGCTATCTTGCTGTACTGGACTGCGGCCTTGGCTTCTGTTCTTCCTGCTGCCCGCCCTATGGTTTGGCCGGGTCAGTCCTGGTTCCTCCCGGGGTGCTGTCTGCTTGCTGTGCCTTGGCTCGCTTTGTGCTGTGTCTCCCAGGGTTTGTTGGCGTCTTCTTGTGGCCTCTTTTCTCTGTCCTCTGGGCCTCCGGCCGTCCTGCCCTTCGGGCTTGTGTTGTCCCTGTTCGGCCCTGGTTGGTGCCTGTTTGGGGTGCGCCTGGGTTTGCCTGTTGCTCTGGCCTGTTCTGGTCGTCCCTGGCTCTTTTTTTTTTCGGGGCCTGCTGCCTTGCAGTTCTTGGGCTTCCTTCGGCTGCCTGCTGCCCGTGCGCCCGTTGGTTCCTGCCCTTTGGAGGTTCGGGTCTGGTGCGTGAGTGTCTGCTGAGTCTCTGTGGCCTAGTGGTTCTGGTCTCTGGCTCTTCCTCTGCTGGTTGCGTGTTCGCATCCTGGTGTTTCCTTGCTTGTGAGTCATCAGTCTTGCATTGCGGCGTTGTTCTTTGGCCACCTGCGCTGTTGGGCGCTTGTTGCGTCCTTCTGGGTGTTTTTGCTTGCCCCCTGCTGGGGGTTTTCTGCCTCTGTTCTGGTGGGCCTTTCGCGTGTTGGCTTGTTGGGCTTGCCTTCGCTCCTGCCGTTCCTTTTGCTCCTGTGGTGGCTGGGTGTCGTTGGTCTTCCTTGGCCTTTGCCTTGGGTGGCCCCTTGTTCTTTGGGTGCCCGGTTCCTCGGCCCTGCCCTGTCTGCTGTGCCCTTTCCCTACTTGTGGGTGTTGGGTGTCGGCCTCCCCTGGTGTGTGGGCCGCTTTGTTGCTTCCTGCTTGCAGTTGGCTTTGCCTCGGGTCTGGGGCTCTGGCCTTTTTGCCTTTGGGGGGCCTGTTGTTGGGCCTGGGCTCCCCCGCGGCCTCTTTTCGGCCTGTGGTGTCTGTCACCCTTGCTCTCTTGTTGGCTCTGGGTGTTCCTTCTCCCCTGGTTTGGGTTTGTTCCCGCTCCCCTGTTGGGTGGTGCGTCTTTGGCTTCTCCGGGCTCCTCTCCTTTGGTTCTGGTGCCTGGGTTGTTCGGGTGCGCTCTTGGGGCCTGGGCTCTGCCTCTGTTGGGTTTGCCCTTGCGGTCCCTGTGGTTGGCCTCCCGTTCCCTTGTGCGTGTGGGTCGCTGGTACGCCTCTTGGCTGGTTGGGTCGGGCTTTGTGCTGTGGGGCCCTTGTTGACTTGGGGTCCTCTTTTGGTCCCTGCTTGGGTCCTTGCCTGGCCTCTCGTTCTCTTGGATTTTGTCACGGTCCTGGGCTGGTCTTCTGGCCTTTCCTGTGCTGCTCCTTTACGGCTGGATGGGGCTCTGGGTCCGATGTGTGGGCTGCTGGGCTCCCTCCCTCTGCTGCTCCGCTCTTTGGGTTTCCTGGCTGGGGTTGGCTGCTGTGCCTTTCCCTGGGCCCCTTCTTGTTTGGGGTTCTTTTTGCCTCTCCTTCCGGGTCCTGGTGGTGCCGTGTTGTGTGCCTCCTGGCTGGCTGGCCTGCCGGTTTTCTCCGGCTGGCTTCTTGGCTGTTTTGCCCTTCTCCGGCTCCTCCTGGGTTTCGCCTTCGGTGGTTCCTTGGTGTCTTCCTTTCTCCTCCTGGCGGTTGGTCGGCTCTTGGTTGGTAGCGTTTCTTCCTTTCCGGTTCTGGGGTTTGGTTTCCCGGTTCCGTGTTGGGCCTCTGTTGTTGTGTTTCTTGGTTCCTGCGGCTCTTCTGTGTCTCGGCTGGGGTTGGCCTTTGGTCGGTCCTGCCCTGTGGCCCGGTCCTTCTGTGGGTTTCTGGCCTCCCGGTTCCCTGTTGCTGCTGCTTTCGGCTAGGGGGTTGGGGCCTTGCTTTGGTTCCCTGCCCTCTTCTCTTCCTGGCTGTTCCTCTGGGTGGGTGCCTGTTTGCTTGTCCGGTTCTCCCCCTTTGCGGCTCTGCTGTTGGCTTCCCCTGGTGTCTTGGGGTGGTCCTGTGGTGGTCGAGTCTTTCTGGCTCTTTTTCTTTGGCGAGCCTCTTCGGTTTCGTCTTCCTTCCCCTCGCTTTTGGGTGTGGTCCTTTGTGGGTTCCTGCGCCTGTGGTTCGCCCTCTTCCCTGTCTTGGGGGGAGGGGTTCGCTCTCTGTCTTGCCTCTGCTGTGTTCCTTCCTGGGCCTTCGGCCCTGCCTCCTTGTGCGGCCTGTTCTCCTCTGCTCTTGCCCATTGGGCTGGGTTGGCCTGTTTGGTTCCTGGTTGGGTGGCTGCCTGGTGGTGCCTGGGGCCGTGGGCTTCACACTTGGGGGTTTTCTCCTGGTCGGTTGCCCTTTCTGGCTCCGTTTCTCCTTTTGGGGCATGCCCGCTTCTCCTGGTCTTCCTTTGGTCGTTCGGGGGGCTTGGTTTGGCCCCTCTGGTTGTTCCCTTGGGGCTTGGCTTTGCATAGGTGGCCCCTTCTGGCTTGCCTGGGGGGGTTTCTTGTGTTTTTTTCTGGTCGTCCCCTGCTGGTTTTGGGGTCTCGGCTCTGTCCGCTTGGTTGGGGGCTTGGTTGGTTGTGTGCTCCTCCCTGCGTTTTTTTCTCTTTTCTGTAGGCTCTTTTGCCCTGGTGGGTTGTGGTTTTTTGGTCTGGTGCCCCTGGAGTTGGTGGGGTTCCGGAAGGCCGGGTTTTCTGCTTTGGTATTCTCCACTTTGTTAAGGAATGGGACGAGGACTGGAGGGACCTGGGGGTAATGTCCTATTACTTACCGGTAATCTTCATTACTCCTGGTCCCGTTGTCCTCGTCCCATTCCTTACATCCCTCCCTCCCTCCCTGGCGGCCGGCCTTCCGGTTGTTGGCTTGGTATTTTCAGGCTGCATGCTGGGTTGGTACCGCTTATGTACTCCCAGTGGGAGGGAGTGGATTGGGTATCCCAGCATGCTCCTTTTCTTTTTTTCTGTCGCGGAGATGGTCATCTCCACTTTGTTAAGGAATGGGACGAGGACAACGGGACCAGGAGTAATGAAGATTACCGGTAAGTAATAGGACATTTTTCCACATAAGACATTTGCGGAGGGCAACAGCGGGAAAACACCCAAAGCGATAAAACGGTGGAAGAGAAAGATGGAAAACAACATCACTATGGAAGAAAGTAGGCACCTGCAAGAGTGAGATAAAGGATGCGGGAGTGCCTGGTAGTGGATTAAAGAAGCATCAGGCGGATTCAAGGCTACTGAGTCTTGGTATTGGGCGCACCAACATTTAAATTTTCTGGCCGCAGGCTTCTGAGCAGAGCTTTGGGCACTCTCTTAATTAAGCACTACCTGCCACTTCAGAAGCTGTGCATATCCCGTCCCTTCCCCTTGCTGCACATTGTAGCCATCATGTTCATTCTGTCATTCGTCTGCTTTCCGACCACTCCTTGCCTGCTTCACTGTAGATTTCTTGGTGCTGTTCTAGGCAGGCAACTTCCAGGGATGTGGGCTGCTGCGTTACTAGATACTTCCAGTTCACTCTGGATACAGTAACATAGTGGGGAGGCACTGGCGTAGCTTGGGGGCGAAGCGCAAGGTAAGTTTTTTTATTTTTTATTCTCACTCGTAGGCGTTGCTAAATGGCCCCCCACCCGCTCGTTGTGGTCTGCCGCTCGCACTCCCCGTTCGTCGTTGTCTTTCACCAGCAGCTACCTCCCCCGCTTCTACAGGCACTGGGCGGCAAACTAAGGGATCGCCCCGGGCGTCAAAAGCTCTAACTACTCAAGAGGGAGGATAATAATTCTTCATCATTCTGTATGCCCCACTGTCTCTTTTTATCCTTTTCTTCCTTGTGATCGTTCACTGTCTGTCTGCACCATCTCGTTTCATCCGCCCGTGTCTCTGTATTCAGGATTTCTGACCTTTGAAACAGGCCACTCACCTAAGTTGGGGTGATGCATATTTTCTAAGTGGGAATCTCTGCCTTTTCTTCTTTGATCTCTCTGAATGGAAGCATATTTTGAAGTCCTGCTACTGGATCTGTAGTTGCTTCACTCCTTCCTATACCAGGGATAAACTCATGGCTTCGTGAGCCTAGGTAAGACCTATGCACACATGTCAAGCCCAAGAGTCCAGAGGAGTGAGATTTGAGTGAATTAGGACATAAATATCTAGTGTACTACTCAACTAATTGAACCATTGGAGTGACACTCTGCTCTAAGAAACCTGATTCATACCTAGTTGCGAGTAGGGGTGGGCAGAATGTTGCGTTTACCCACGAAATTGGTGGAATTTTGGCCACTTCATGTTACTCTTTAATGCAGAGTTCTAGCCAAATTCTGCCAATTGCCGCCTGGTGGAATTTTTTCCCACAAGGCTCCAGACTATGCGAGCTGGAGAGTGCGAGCGAGATTTGGCATCCCTAGCATGAATATCTAACTCGGGTGGCCTCTGCCGTTTGCAAGCGGTCGCAGTCAGAGGGCCGCCGTTCAAGTAGATTTGCTGCTGCTCAGCTCCAATGAATGCACACTCTTGTGTGATGCATGGTGCCGTTCGTGCTGATTTTCAGCACGCCTCACGCTACCGCTGCTAAATTGTAGCGGGAACTGCATATTTTCCCCCATTGATGGAATACCACGGAATCTTGCTGAGTTTTTCTGTAACTCCGCGAAATTCTGCGGAATGAAACTCCACGAGTTCCGTGCACCCCTAGATGTGAGACTCCATGGTTTGGAAGTCATTCCAATTGAGTGAACACAAGCCATAAGTCTCATAGCGAAAGTGAGACGGGGTGACACTCCAAGACCTAAGATTCACATTCTCTGTGTGACATTTTGCTTCAAAAAATGAAACACTCCCACTGACTGACATTCTACTCCAAGGCATGAGTTCTCATACAATGAAGGAAAGTGTGCACCAAGGAGTGAAACTTGCACACAATGAATTGGCTGTGTGCAAAGGTGTGAGGCACACACCAAACCATGACGCTTCAAGAAGTGAGACTTACAAATAATGAGTGAGGCTGTACTCCAAGAGACGACACGCACTGAGCGAGTGACATCCTTCACAAAGTCAAACCCACTTGTAGTAATACTGTGCTCCAAAGTTTGGGGCTCACACCCTGAGAGCGAGGCTCTACATATAGCAGAAGACTCACCCAGTGGAAGATACTGAGCACCAAGGAATAGGACTCAAAGCAAAAGAGTGAGACTGTGTTTCTGAGTTGGAGACTCACCCCATATTTGAGAGACTGTATATATTCCCTCTGCTCTCTCTGGCCCTCGTGTCCCTCCCACACCTGTGTTTCCTTTTCAGATGCACTCTGTTTTACCCGGTGTCCCCTTGCAGCCTGGATCAGCTCCATGAGTTTTCTCGCTGCCTTACTCCTGCATCTTCTGCTCCTTACAGACTTCTGTTTCCAGGTGCAGGGCTTTGGGTGCCAGACACAGTATACCACAAGAAACTTAACATAAAAGACCCACCAGTTGTGAAGTGCACTGTTCACCAGAATGGAAATTCCTTTAAACACTGAACTAATTACCTCAAACCCTCATTTTATTGCAGCCAGAATGATTAATGTCTGCATTAGATCGCCATCATTCAAATCTGACAGGTGAGCCTAGATCTCTGCAACTGATGCTCAACCCGCTGTGCTTAACAGTTCCTCGCACACCTAAGTTACTTTAAACACTAACTTTCTATGCGCGTAGCACACTATCCCATTAGAGATTTATAAACTATACAAGGAGCTAAAAAACAATATGTGAT
The DNA here is from genome assembly GCA_963921515.1 of Calotriton arnoldi. NCBI lineage: Eukaryota > Metazoa > Chordata > Amphibia > Caudata > Salamandridae > Calotriton > Calotriton arnoldi. Next base: position 482,419 of record CAWUFW010001104.1, read on the forward strand.
CTTTTTATTCTCGATTGGCTAAGATTGTATGGAAGCCTAATGTAATTCATGAGTAGCAAACCAGGATTCTTTCTGCGTTACTCCCTCCTCATAAGCAGTGTGTACAGTGACATATGTTTAGCTCGCGCCTGTGTACCGGAGGTTGAAGGATTCAACTCAGTTGGTAAGCCATCTACCCAATGACCATTTGGATGGCAACAATCACCAAGATCCAATCATCTGCATACAGCCTCTGTAAAAATATATATAAATTGTCATCCAAAGCACTCTAAAGTGGCTCAAAACTAGCCCATAACTCAAAAGCCCATTAAGTGGCAAAAAAGCACCTATCCAGAGCCACTGAATTAGAAGAAACCACTGAGAACAAGACATGTATTCTTGGGGAATCAGTTATAATCAGTTAATAATCATGCTGTACCTGAGATCCAGGCATGTCAGAAGGTTTTGTGGGGCGAGGGGCCAAAGCTTTTGTAGAGGCAATATTTATTACCCATCCAAGTGAAGGAAACAAGTAAGCTGAGGAAAAGTAATTTTTGGTGTCACCTAGTGGTGTTAGCTGTATCACAAAGTAAGAGATCAAGCCTGCTTATTGTTAGGTCTCGCCTGAGACAGTGCATGTGCTGTTGCTTGCAAGATCTTTTGTTATCTACAAAAATAAAACTTAAAAAGGGCTTCAAGCAGTGGCGTAGTAAGGTGGGGGAGGAGGGGGGCGGTCCGCCCCGGGCGGCACGAGTTTTGGGGGCGGTTGCTTCCCTCCTTCTTACCTGCGGCCGTCGCGGTACTCGCCAGCAACCACTCCCCCCCTCCACCCTCTGCTCTTCATGCAGCCGCCGGACAGCAAACGCAGTGACCAACAGCAAGATACGCCACTGGCTTCAAGCTGACCCATTGTTTACCATTGGTTGGCTTCATTGTCACTCTAATTTCTTTTCTTTTCATTGGTTAGCAGCACCTGGTCTCATTTTGCTGTCTCACTACCAAACAGCTATAGGAGGATTCTGTTTTCTCCTTCTTTAGCTTCGAGACACATACCATAGCACTGCAGGGCATCAGATGTGTGCTTTATTTACAACTTCCTTCCCCTTGTTTGCTATAGTTTATTACACAGACAAGCAGAGCTGCCACATCTTTCCTTTCTGTATGGAGTATAACGTGCTCCTAAAACAGCTAATGTACAGTATTTCTAAATAACACTGTCAAAGGCAATTGCTATTTTAATCAAATTCTATTGCCTTTTCTATTCCTACAAAGTCCACTTGGTGCACTTCTGCAGTTGTTTTACACCAAAACAATCAGCTGCCTGTGCGCATATTTATTGAATATGCCTGGCCGCTCCAGGCCTCGCCTTCTAGCTTTGCAGACCAAATGTTACTTTACAAGCCCATATAGAATGTTATGTTTCATTACTAAAAAATGGAACCCTTATGTTTCTAGTCTTTTCTGTTCTTTTCTGGTTACACTCCTTCTGTGTTTTGCTTTCCCTCTTTCCTCCTACTAAAGATTTGTTACATCTCCCCAATTTGAGATACTTACATTTTAGAAGCACATTCCTTTTGTATAGACGACCAATTTAAAGCAGCATGACAATAACATCTTTAAAACACAATGTAAGTCCTTCCAAAAATGCCATACCATGCTGTAATATACAATAGTAGGCCAGACCATATCATACCATACCATACCCTACAATGACAGGACATATGCTACCATATCATACCATACAATGACAGGCCATGCCATACCATACTGTACAATAACAGGCTATACCATACCGTGCCATATAAAAATATACATTAACAGGCAATGCTATATCATATGATACAATGACCAGCCATACTGTACCATATAATGACAAGCCACACCATACTATACAATAATGGGACATACCATACCATACTATAAAATAACGGGCCATAATATACCATATCATTCCATACCAGACCATACCATAACATACCATACTATGCAACATACCGAAAAACATTAAGAAATCCAATACATCTCCCATAGGTGAGACCTATTGGCATTTATATAGGTACTATAGCACTAAGGCGCCCCCTCCCTTGTGCTGGAAGTGCTGTCCTCCCATTGTGACTGCCCTGCTGAGATCAGTGCTTAGACTAATGTATTCTCCAATTGTTTTGTAATCTATAATTGCATTGCGGGTTTCTTAATGTACTGTTTACTGTCACACACTTCAGGCTTTGTAGCTTTGTAGCACTGCATCATGCAGTAGTTGACTTTGAAGAAACTCATATGAAGGCTACAAAGTCCCTGGAATCGAGCTGCCAGAGTGTGTTTCAATCGACGGTGGAGAAACCTCACAAAGCATACCCCAAAGACACTATACTGTCTCCCTTCAGATGCCAGGATAGAATTCAAGGTCAAGCAACCTACTGGGGCAAAAGCCTGATTAGCACCCCACTTTGACCCAAGCAGGACCCTACAATAAATGACTGCACCCCTGATTAATGTAATGGTTTCCACTGGCTGAGACATGGAGACAAATCTCTTGGGACCAGGGACCCAAGCCTTGGAACACCCTAAAATCAGAGTTGTACTGCAAAGCAAAACTACATGCGCTTCAATACAAGTTTGCAAAATGAATTGCTGCGGCTGTCCTATAGTCGACCATCACAGGGGTTGTGATACATTTCAGATTGGGCCCACCCCTTGACTGATAGGATTCTAAGCCCCTTTGACCTGCACTAAATGTACTGTTTTTGATCCAAGCTTTGCATTCTGAATTGTCGTTGCACCACAAAATAGTGGGTTTGCGGATATAGTGTGACCATAATATTGACTCCTAAAATATCGACACAGCGGAGTTAATAATGGTTAAGCTAGGGCGGATGACTTTGAAGCTGGGGAACCAGGTTCGAGCCTGGCGGGAGGCTCAACCATCCTATGATTCTGGGCAAATCACGTAATCTCCCCATGCCTAAAAAAAAATGAATGTATCCATCTGTAATGCAACTGCTGCTCATGTAAAGCGCTCTGATACCTTCGAGTCAAGTTTGCGCTATATAAAACTGCAAAAAAAATAAAAAAATCTACAGTTGATCTTTTAGTCGGGATATATCTGCAGGTTAAAATTGCAACAGCATTACTGTGACAGAAACCCGATGAAGTAACACAACACAAAAGCCCTCATTAACTGTGGCCCAGGAATTCTGGTGGGGCCCGCAATGGGAGTTGCTCGCACCATTCAAACAAAAAATTTTGCAGGAACACCACGTCATATTTCATGTGGAGACTTCACCTGCGGAAGCAGGCAAAGTTTCCAGGTCAAATACAGGTTAAAGGCTTGCAGGAATCATCATAGAAAGTCTGATGCCTGCATGTTATTCCTCAAAACGTTGTAACACTGTTATAATACATGGGATTCTGCAATCTGTACAAAAACCTGTCTCTAATTTCTTTATAATTGGCTACTTGTGATGCACTGAGTTGCCAAATATAAAGGAATGACATCAGAACTCTACTGTAATATTTTTTACAGTTGAGTTCTGACATTACAATGCCTGCTGCCAGCAGCCAAGGGCAAAGGCAGATCAGATCACGGAGCATCCAGACTCGTTCCTCTATATGGTCATGGAACTCCTTGGTGACTTACAATATCCTTATAATGTAAGGCAGGGGGTCTTTAACCCACATATTACACCCCTCCCCACGGATTTACCTGGACCCTTAGTATTAAAGCCGGGTCTGGTGGCTCAGTCAATCAATCAATCAGGGGTTTGTTAAAGCGCGACTACTCACCCGTAAGGGTCTCAAGGCGCTAGGGGTGGGGGGGGGGGGTGCAGGTTCCATCCATCAAGGAGGGGGTCTGTCGAAGAGCCAGGTTTTGAGGTTTCTTGCGAAGATGGGGAGCGATGTTGTCTGTCTGAGGTGGACAGTCTCAGTGGACTAATGCATCCAATGCAGGGGCCTGTGTTCGACCTCATGGTCACAGGTTCAAATCCCGGCGGGTCTACTCAGCCTTTCATCCATCTGAGGTCGATAAAATGAGTACCATTGAGTTGGGTAACAATAAACATCTGTTATTCAGCGCCAAGAGACCTGTGGGTGAACGTGCGCTTTACAAATACACATGTTATGTTTATGTTATTAGTAATCCAGTAGTAATTCATTAGAGGGGAATGGTAGGAAATACTGAGTATAAGCACGGACCATTCAAATTGTGGGTCAAAGCGCTCTTTAAACTGCGTTTTCTGATCACAAGTGAGATGTGTTTAAGTGTTGAGATACATGGAGGCTGAAATTAAACATTCCAGCTGGTATCTCCTCACCTAACTACGCATATTACAAGTTACACCCCATAGAATAGGGAATAGCTGTGTGGACCCCGATTTACCAGGTGAAAAGCTGCATAGAATTCCTAGTTCTGAGGGGTTTAGTGCACAAAAGTACATGTGTTGGGGGAGCTGTTGCGAGGCAGGTGTGGAGGTGGTACTGGGAGGGTGGTAGAGGAAGAGGAAGGACGTTGCCTGGCAAGGGGAGCCAGTGGCGTAGCAAGGGGGGAACGGTACAAGTTTAGGGGGTGGCGGCCTCTCCCCGCTCTTACCTGCCATCTTGGGGCGGCAATCGCCACCCCAGACAATCGGCGGTATCTCGCCAGCAACCCCCCCTGCTCTTCAATGCGGCCGCGGGCGGCAAACAGAGGGACCGCCACAGGCGTCCAAAGGGCTAGCTATGCCACTGAGGGGAGCCTCAGTAGAGGGTTGGTCAGGGGCTGGAGGATGGGATGCAGTCAAGACAGTTCCCAAGGTGATTTTAAAGGCTGGATTTTTTGGCATGTCAAATTAAGTCTGGTGTTCCTACATAAGGCAAATCCGGATGCGGGAACACTGAGTTACTTATACTTGGATAGAGTTGCTCCACACAACTCATAATGAAGGCCTTAATAAATAAATGATATTGTCTGTCTCGTTGGCATCTTTTTTTATCAACCTCAAAAGAAAGTAAAGAGGAGTCGGTCATTCTAGCATTAGAACCTTTGGCTTACAGGCAGGGCTTTAATTGGACCGGGTCCTGCCGGTGCTCAGCACCAGCAGTTTTTAAAAGCAGGTGCCGAGACAGGTCCCTATCGGGCTCTCCATTTTTATTCTCAGGGTGATAAAAAAAGTCACTGCTTTTGATGTAACTTCAAAGAGACTTGTTTTTCAGTTTTATATAGTGCAAACTTGGGGCTCCTTACATGAGCACCAGTTACATTGCACAAGGACGTAATACTTTTTTAAATCACATGGCGTCAGGTTCGAACCTGCTTTCTCAGCTCATAGGTCGGCTGCTCTAGCCTTAGGCCACAACCTCGCCCACAAGAACTAAACCATTTTCAATATTATACACAACGAAGTCAGAGTTGTTGCTTATTTTTCTTATACAACTTAAACCATTGACAAAGCCAATACTCCTGACTTGTTGCAGGTGTAATGTTACTTGTGTTATATATCTGGATGAATGGACAGAAGGAGCAAAATACAGTGGGGCAGCGCACTATTCTAAGCACAGATTTTTAGTTTAAGCGTTTAAGCCTCGCCCTTAAATACTGCGGCCACGCCCCTATGAGAAACCCCCCAGTTTTTTCATCCCACTTAAAGCCCTTCTCACAGGTTACATGCAGATCTCTGCAGCAGGTGTATTAATCGGCCGAGCTGCCCTACACCAGCTCTGATAATTGAGATGTCTGAGTTGACAGAGCCCACGAGTCACAGAGAGGCCACGGGCGGCCTTCAGACAAGTGCAGAACACCACGGAGACAAGCAGGTTCTCCCAGAGGCTTAGAGCAGATTAGCAGAACAATTAATATTCGGATGCAGCTGAGGAAACCGGCGATTGGCCCCACCACACACTGCGCCTACACCTCGCCCAGAGTTCACTTGCTTGCCTTCGAACAATTAGAGCAGCAGCCTGGAGGCCCTGTTGAATGGAGCCCTGAAGGTGCCGCCAAAGCGGTCTGTCCCCAGAATGCACCTGGGCGAGGGCACGTCCGCCGACCCATCCCTGTGAGCAAACAGTTCTCAACACCTAGGAATGCCTGCCCCCTGGACTCCTCCGTGCAAAACATGCGTGGTTCGGCAAAGATTGGTTTCTTTCACATGCAGGCTGAGCGAGGCCTCTGTGTGCAGCGTGCCCCGTGCGCCGACAAAAGGCAGTGTGGTTCCCCTTTAAGAGAGGGGCCAAAGATGCCTAAATTCATTGGGGCAGATTTACAAGCCCCCTGCGCCACCAGTACGTCACTTTTTGTGACGTACTGGTGGCGCAGGGGGCTGCTCCATATTTACAAGGAGAGGAAAAGCCACCCTGCGTGACTTTTCCTCTCCTTGTAAATACGGCCCCTTCACACACAACACTTTGCGGTGAAGGGGCGTTCCATGGGTGTTGCTGTGGGTGTTCCCACGTAACACCCATGGAACAAGACACATCTCCAGAATTACGAGAAATCGTAACTCTGGAGATGCGTTTGAAAGCTACGCCACCCTAGAGGTGGCGTAGGGAGGCGCACCGAGGAGAAATGTTTTCATTTCTCCTCGTTTTTTCCTCTTTCAATGCGTGCTGCGTGCTGCATTCTGCAGCACGCATTGAAAGAGGAAAATGGTTGTAGTGATTGTTTTTGTGCAGGAAGGTTCCCCTTCCTGCACACAAAAAAAATCTCCCCACGACGCAGGCATCCTTGCACCATGGTGCAAGGGTGCCTGCGCCGGCGCATGGCTGCAGTTTGTGCGCCAGCGCAGGGGGAAGCACAAGGATGCGACATATTCTTGTAAATATGTCGCATCCCTGTGCTTTCCTAACTAACGCAGCATGGCGCAGCAAAATTACTTGCTGCGCCGTGCTGCGTCAGTTAATTGTAAATCTGCCCCTTTGTACTTATTCTAGTTACCTTGGTGGTTCTAGTGTAACTCGACCTGTGATCTACTGACACAGATTTCTTTAGAAAGTGCTTTAATTCACTAACTCCCATACAGGCGTAAAGAATGCCCCAATTGCTCTCTTCTGCAGTTGGCTGAAGTTTCACAAATCATGCACTGCGACTTGCAAGAGTTTCCAATATACAGATGAGCCCCTGAGGCGCTGGAAGCAGCGACTTGTGCAAGATCACAGTGTGTGACAGTGGCGAACTGGCACATGGACAACTGTGAAACTTCACTGATAAATGAGTTGTTGTGCCTCTGACCTTGGGTGCTTCCATACCGTGGATTATAACTTTGGTCCTGTTCCATCCCCTCTGGTAAAAAAAGCATTGCCAAAGCAAGCAGGCCTGTCTTTAATGTGCCAAAGCCCGTAAGCACAAGCATTGGCAAATGTTGTTTATATGGGTTGCATGCACAAATGCAGTTTATCACTTTAAACCCTGCTTTTGACAGTGCTGGGATAAAAGTAGAAAAAGGGATTGCTTTCTATACTTCATATAGCAGATAAACAGTTGGCTATGTCTAACAGCGTGATGAGTGTTTTGTAAAATAGTCCCCCATGCATTCCAATGGAAGCAGTGCCTGTAAGGTTTAATGATACACCAAATAGTCAATAGCATGAAGTGGGACAGTGATCTCCTCTGGGTAGAGCCAAAGACCACTTTGTATATTTTAAAGAATTGGAAACAATATGTCTTACAGTCAGGTGCGCTGTCAAGCCACACTTAACAGATGAAGTCTGGCACATACAGGCCTGCGTGTATGCAGGTGAGGTTCATATCTCATTGAAAGTCTGTACAGTGTGTCCACAGCTGCTCCCCTGTTGTCCACAGTTTACAGTAGTTTAAAAAGAAACAAGGGAACCCTGTAAGTCGAGAGGGACCGAGGGTTTACAACGTTTTTTAAGAGACAATGGTCCCTACCAAGAACAAGTATATATAGCAGTATAACACAGAACTACGTTGCGACCTGTGTTGATTTTTAATCCAAAATGGAAAAATACATTTATTAAACAAATAATCCAAAAGAACAAACAAAAGTATAATTAAAGTGAAGTGGGTAAAAAACGGGGTTGGAAATCACCAGAGTTCCAGACCTCAGGCATTTGCAACCATAGTGACTTTAACAACAAGATACAGATTTACAGCAGTCACAATGTAAAAAATATCTTGTGCTCCACATGAATCCTGATAACCAATCAGAGTCAAGATGTGGTTGACAACCACATCTCTTAAAGAAACAGTTTACAGTAGGCACTAGAAAAATGTATAACAGTTTCCCAAGAAGGGCATCACCTGTGCTGTGACACCAATCAGGCTTAGCCCAACTGGTCCCTGCTGCATGCGTATTTAACCTCTTGCTTAGGATGAAAAATAAATATTGATGTATTTTAATGACAGCTCAAATGATTTCAGTGTTGTGAGAGTACCACCGGGGTATGGGCATAAATCTCATACACTTCAAATGGAAATGTTGATAAATGTTACAAAAAAAATAGAATTTTAAGAAAGGTTAAACATCATTCTGCTTTGCTACCCAGTGGCATTAAACATTCTTTACTCGAACTCAGCCTGCAGGAGCCATCAAAATGGTAATGAATGATCACAAATGTTAAAAATTGGGTCTCCAGTTGGCAGAGGTATGCACCCTGTCCAAGTAGGGACCACAATCCTAGTCAGGGTAAGACACAATACAAAATTATCCTGTACTCACCCCCTGGTAGCTTGGCGCAGAGCAGGCAGGCTTAACTTAGAAGGCAATGTGAGATGTTTTTGTGCAATAACCCATACAACAACACCATAAATACACCACAAAATACTCCACAACTGTTTAGAGAAATAGAGAATATGTATCTGAATAAAACAAGACCACAACGATCAAAATCCATCAAGTAGATGTCGAGATATTGAATGTTGAAGGAATAAATTCAATAAAGTGCTTAGAAGCAGGTAGCGCTAAAAAAGGTTACTGCAGGTCGCGAGGGACCGGCGCAAATCCAAAGTTCAGGTTGACCACGATGGAGCACGGGCCGGCTACATGGACCCACTTGGGCCCGCTGAACACAGTACCATGGATCCTGGGGCGCAGTCTGCACGGTGATGCTTTGCATCATCCGGTGTAGATTGCGAGATGCTGTGCGGTGAGACTTTGCATCATTCGGCGTCAGTCCCGAAAGCTGTCAGCTGTGCGGTGAGGCTTTGTGGGGCTATGCACAAGTGTTGCATCGGATTTGGCAGAAACTCAGCTGTGGAACACACTTCTGAGGCCCAGAACTTGGAGTGCCACCTCAGGCAAAGGTAGGACTCACAGAAGACAGCAGCACCAGCAGAACTGCAGGAAGTCTTTTGTGTCCCTGGGACTTCAGAAACAGGAGGCAAGCTAACAAGCCATTAGAGATCACTTTCGAGGGAAGGCAGATTCCAGCTCTCCATCCAGCAGAGTCAAAGAGCAGCAGGCAGCTGGGCAACAAGCAGGAAAGCAGTCCTTCCAGAAAAACAGTCCAGTTGAGTCCTTTGAGCGGCATCGCAGTTCTTCTGAAAGAGATTAGGTGTAGGTCCAGAAGTGTCTGATTTGGGAGGGTCAGAGACCCAGTACTTATATCCAAATGTGCCTTTGATGTGGGGGACACTTCAAAGGGTGGTTTTGAAGTGCATGATAACCCCTTTCAATACAGTCCTGTCTGTCAGGTTATCTATGGGGATCACCAGCCATTCCGGTGGGGTCTGGTGATTAAACCTTGATGTCCAGGTGGGAGCCCCCTTTTCTCCCATCTGCCCAGGGTGCCCATCAGAACGCAGATCTATGCAGAGGGGGTTCAGCCACTCCTGGTTTGCCTGGGTTTACGGCCGTAAGGGAAGAATGCACGAATGGGATGTGTCACCCCATCCAGATGTGTATTGGAGACATGCTGGAGGGCACATAGATCAAAGTTAACAGCAGAAAAATGCCTTCTGGCTGAAAGTGGCATTTCTGCACTAGAAGTGTTAAATCCAACCTTACCATTTATCACTACTATTCCACCAATACCAAAACTTATGAGAAAGCTACTCCCCTGGGATCAGAAATTACCTCTTAGAAGCACGTATGGGAATTCCCACTACTACTCCATGAGGGGAGTGGGACTCACCGTAGGCCTGAGACATGGTCAGGGAGCTACTTACGTGGGCGACACAATCAGTGCTCCGGGCCAACTAGTAGTATTTAATTTACAGGCCCTGGGCGCCTGTAGTGCATGTTACTAGGGACTTATAAGCAAATTAAATATGCCAATTGGGTACGATCCAGTGTTACCATGTTTTAAGAGCACATGCACTTTAGCACTGATTAGCAGTGCTAAAGTGCACAGATCCCTAGAGCCAGCAAAAAGGGGTACAGGAAATGCAGGGAGGCAAGAAAAACATTGGAGGAAGACCACTCTAAGGCTGTCAGGTCTAGCAGTAGGCCTGACTACAAGAAAAAATATATTACAGCCCAGTTACTCCCTTTGCTGGTGAATGATTTGATGTAGCTAGGCAGGCCTCACGTTACTGACATTCGCTAAGTTATCTACAGCAGTTTCGCAAGGATGTAATACGCCTTTTGATAGCAAGGAAAATGGCACCTTTGTCTGCTGTTGGGACATTGAAATACAGCAATTATCAGGATTCAATGGCCCTCTCCAGCTCTGGGCCCCGGTGTCACTGCACCTGCTGCACCACATATAACTATTCCCCTGGTGCCCTTTTTCGCAAAAATATAGGAAATACTAGAATTGAAGGTATTTACACATAAAATTTGACATAATTGATTTCAGAAATATGTGGGTTATATTTGAGCAGGTTCTGAAATTTGTATAGAAACTGTATTTTTTATCAACATACGACACCGCCTAAATATTTCAGGTACATTTTGTGTTCATTTATTCATAAAGCGGGCAGCTCACAACTTAATTGCTTCTCAGAGCTAAAGCAATGACACAAATTGTAGTGATGTATTGAAGCTGATCCCTTGATCCTGCTTATGATGTGTTGACCTTGATCCATTCCACCTGCTTATGATATGTTGACCCTGATCCATTGGTCCTGCTTACATTTTGTTAGCGGGAACGGGTATAACACACTGTTTACACACTCTGCCTTACAGTCTGTATAGTGGTGTATAGATTACGGCAGTCCTCGGTGGCACAAGGTAACGTAGTGGCCTGTATTCAAATACCTCTAGTTCCACCTCTTTGTAAGGGGGAATATTTAGTTTTAAATTTAGCTGAGATCAACCCTGATGTCAGTGGCTCCTAGTTTAAATCTAGAGCTTAATGCCGGCTAAAGCATCTCGCAGGAAGGCTAGGTCTCAAGGTGAAGATGTATGGCTGCATACTAACCTCTTCACAGTTCTACTACCTCTCTGTCCCCTGCCCCTTCAGATCTCCACTGGGGCTTGCCTCATGTAAATTGCAAGTCAGATAGGTTTGTGCTTTAGAAATACCAAAACATACATACATATGGCAAGGCAAGCTGTGCCCGCAGCCCCTTAGGTTACAGGAATCTAGTAGACTTAGAACTCGGACATGCCCATAGGTTACAGATATTGTAGTCTTAGACTTCTGACAGCAGAGTTCTCCTTCATGTTGCACAGATCACTCTGAACTCACTCTGCAAGCCCATGACTCAGGTTGAAGAGCTCTAAAAGGCGAATGACTCAGAGACAATACCCACCTTCCCCTTCAAAATGATCTCACAGGTTTGGCCATCAGTCAGTAGAGCTATGCCTTTCGATGACACAATTCTTACAGATTGGAGCAGTGATTCCTCAGGTTAGAATCATCACTTAGGGTAAGTGCTCAGAACTCATCTTCAGGTTATGGACGTTTCCAGTGCTTAATTTGTAAAAAAAAAAAAGAAGTGCCAGGGCCCTTGTGCTTGTCAGGAGGCCACTGTATCTTGCAACACCCATTGTGCCTGCCTGTTCTACAAGTGTGACAATTTGGACTATTCCAGGCCACCAAAAGCTATAAGAATGCGTGGGCGGCTGGTATTAGTCATTTTAACTGTATAAATAATTATTTTACAACTATTGGTGTGCTCATTTCAGAATTACACAGCCAGCTCCAGCATGATGCTGGACTGTCATAAGTACTGGTGCCGACAATTAAGTGCTGGTGCCGAGCATATGGAAACCACTGGCTCAAATTAAGCACTGGATGTTTCATAGGCTCAAACTTAAGACATCAGTGCTATCCTAAGTGCCCACATTTTACACATCTTAGAAACTGAAGTATTCAACATCAAAGCTATGACATTGGTTATACAGAATTTATTGGCTCAGAGCTCTGGCAGCAGAGCCCTCCCTTGGGCTGCAAACATATGATAAATGCAGGACATGCCCTTCAGGTTACATGGCTTCTGACAGCAAAGCTATATACCAGGTTAAACATATTGTGCAGACTGAGGTGGTACTCGTTCGGTACAGAGGGACAAAGGTCTAGGGGCGTTTCTTTAGGTTACAAAGATTGACAAGGTTTACAACTCATAATAGCACTGCTGTGTCACATGGTATTCAGCTCTGACAGACGCAGAATTTGGTTAGCAGTGAATTCCCTTTGGTTACGCATACCTTAAACTCTCAGGGGCATATTAGCAACAACAGGCGAAAATTATCGCTAACCGCGCTTAGCACGCATTTTCTTAACGCCGCCTATCGCTGGATATTATCGCGGAGATAACATGCTGTTAGCAAGGTTTATCTCCAATGCGATAAAATATCCAGCGATAGCGGCGAAATGCGTGAATATCGCTGGAAATCCAGCGATATTCACACATTAACGCCATGGTGGATTTAGGCTGACAATCCACCTCCTATTCCACAAACAGGTAAGTCATGTTTTTAGCAGGTGTTAAATTCTAGCGATATTTGCGCTTAGCGCGAATTTTTTTATCGCTTCGCCTGCGTTGCTAATAGGGAGAAGTTGTGTTAGCGACTGTTTTCAGTCGCTTTTAGTTGGGAACGCCTACCTTGCATGTCATTAGCAATATTTATCGCTGGCATGCAAGGCGATGGGAAAACGGGCCGCTATCGCCAGAAAGCTGTCGCTAACGCCTGTTAGCGACAGCTTGCTGATAGGACGATAAAAAAATCGCCGCTTTAGCGGCAAAAAGTGGAGCTAAAGCGGCGATAAGGCCCTTGCTAATATGCCCCTAAGTTGTTTGGCTGTAGAGATGTCTCTCAGGATGCAAGGCTTTTAGAGGCACAGGCATCTGCCAGGAAACTTATAACTCAGATTACAAGGCTCAAGATCTGTCCAAGGCCTGTAACAGCAACGTCATCCTTCATGTTGCTAATCTGGGAAATATCTTTCTCCCTCAGAGAGATATCCTGAGCCAGAAGCAACTGTCTCCAATGTGGTTACAGGGCACTCTTCTTGATAACTAGCTTTTTAAGGGACCGAAGTGTATGACAAAGAAGCACAGCCACTCCAATAGGTCACTAAAATACATGTAAAAGTAAAAAATGAATTAACATCCAATATGTTTAAAGTAACTTTTGCAAAGCATACAGTCATTTTGCATCGACAACATTCAGTATTCGCAGTATGTTGTACAGCAGCGGAAGAGAGAGCTTCTGGAAATGGAAGCAGCTGAATATCCAAATCATGTTCCAGGGCAGCAGCTGAGAAGCTGGACATAGGCGTGTGTATCTTGGTGCCAGACTAGAGTTGTGCTCTGGATATGATATTTTAATCATAAGTCTGAAGGAATCCAAATTATGGCATTCCATTAAATATTTGGTACAGGATTTCTGGATCCAAAACCTCAAAAAAAGCCCCGTTTTAGGATTACCACTCCAGAGAAAATGTACAAAACAACGTCACTGATCAGAACTTAAGAATATGTAACCTCCTCGGACTCTGCTGGCAGTTGATGCACTCGTTGTATGTTTATCTGTGCACACGCTCTTGACTATAGACACCAATCGGAATCCCGATCCGAGGTGGTGGATACCTCGTCAGATGTGCTGGCAAACACTGAGCGCCGAAGAGGTTTGAGCTCTGTGAACGCTGCAGCTGTGTAACTGACCGAGGGAAGCTACCTGGACCATCCGAGGATCACACATCCTGATCCAGCTGCTAGGAGTGCTTGTCCTCCATCTGAGCTTTTACCTGACTCACTCTGATGTTGTGGTAACATCATTTGATCGATCCTTGAGATCACATTTACTGGAGCGAACCAAGGTCTTATAAACTTACCCCAACACAAGGCAGGCCTACTACCAGTGCTTAATTTGTAAAATAATAAGTGCTGGTACCCAAAGTTTTTCTTAGAAGCCCACAGCCAGTGCTGCAGAATGTTGGAGTTGCCAAATACTAGGCTGTCTAGTCTTGATTCCACCTAATCCTTCTTTTGTCCACCACCCTACACTTTATTTCGGTGTTACAGGTTATTGTCATCTCTACTTTCTCCCGGTGCTACTAGTTTTCCATCATTCTCTTCCTCTTTCTTCCCTACTTTTCTTTCTTTCACTCTCTTGTTCTGGGTCAAGGGCTGATGATTGAAATTAAATGCTGGTTCCCAAAAATAAATGCCAGTGGGCACCACCTGCAACTTCCGGCTCCATTTAAGCACTACCCTACTGCACACATCTCAAGCCTGTCCCATCACATCATTCAACTAAAAACACACATAGTAGCACTTAAAACTTCTGACACTTTTATATTTCCACAAGGCTTGCCTTGAGCTCCATTGACTTCATTATTACAGTTGGTCCGATAATGACATTTGACTGCAAAAAATGCTATTTTTTTTATCCAGTTTTCTGTATTGTGCCCAATTCAGTTTTTTGTTGTAATTATTTAATACAGTTTTTATATATAAGCACTTTTGGTACCCCCAAGATTTGTAATCTCTTCAAACTATGCTGCTTTTTGACTTGTTGATGCCCATAACCTCCAACATTTCCCTCAGAGCAAGCCTTGAGCTTAGCCAACAGTAGTAAAAGGTGAGCTGCGGATATATCATGGAGGCCTATGGGCTGCCTCTCAGGGCATTGTCTAGAGCAGGGATACTCGAATACGGCCCGGGGGCCGCATGCAGTCCTCCTGGCCCCTTGATCAACAATAGCAATGGGCTGCTGTTCACTCGACTCAGCACTAACATTAAAAAGATGCTATATAAACAGGCGAGCCTTTATTTATGGGTTAATTGAAGTTAAGGAAATGAAGTAACTAGGTTGTCCTGCACCACTAAACTTTAAAAACACCTTTATTTCCAAAGCCAACCATCAGCTAAAGTGTAAAATTATTATAAGGTCTCTTCAAAATTCAAAAAGTGTATTTCAATAACATGTAGAACACTTCACCTTAGTATATCAGATTACATCAATGCATTGAGAAGTAGTTTTTTTAAAGTGATAGTTTTCAAACATGAATTTAGAAACATTCATTCTCCCCCCACACTGACAACAATGCCAATAGTGAAGCACGTCAGTTGTTAAATGCACTCTCATGGTGGCCTAGGTTCCAATTATAAATGAACATCTTAGTTTATTAAATCAAACACAGGAGAATGTTTTGTACAGCTCACATCCCGAAGTCATGTATTTCAAGGTCCTCTTATATATGATAATGAATAAAAATAGAGAGAAAGGAAATAAATCAATTGCCTCGGATCACACAATTTGGTAAAGTGGGGAGGCTGGGATTATTCACAGGTTTTCTGGTTTCACATTGTGCAATTCAGCCACTATATGTATATGCTTTGCTTCCTTAACACCCACCTTACTGCCCTCCTTCCCCACCAGACCACCAAGCTGCAGGCATCAATGCTGCCCTCGGCCACAACACAGACCAAATTGTGTGGCCCTAGGAAAATTGCTTACAAGACCCCATGGTCTAGCGCATGGGTACTCACAAACATTTTCCCGGGGGCCGCAAAGTTTGGTCTATGGTGTGACCGAGGGCCGCACTGATACCAGCGGGGGGTGTAAAGTGGGAATAGGGGAAGCAAAGCATGTATATCTAGTAGCTATCTTTAAAAATGAAGGTGTTTCTAAATTTAAGGGCCTAGTTACTTCTTTTCCCTAACTGCAATTAACCTTTAAATAAGTCCTTGCTGTATATTTAACTTTTTTTCCATGTTAGTGCTGAGTTGAGTAAACAGCAGCCCAGTGCTGCTGCTGCCCAGAGGGCCGAATGTAAAGGTCAAGAGGGCCGCATGAGGCCCCCAGGCCGTACTTTGAGTATCACTGGTCTAGCGTAAGGAGCTAAGCGAATTCATGTTTAGACCAATGGCATAAGCGGTGCTGCTATTTTAGGCATTTTTTGTTACAGCAGGTCTTTACACAGCTTGAATACATCACTGGGGTCACTACCTTCTTTTGAGAAACATGTGCAAACTGCATCAAAAGTATACAGCAGTGTAGCTATCGATAGTGCTGCAGGTGCAGTGGCACCGGGACCAAGGGGCGTTAGTGGACCACTGGAATCCAAACATAGATGGTTTTTACTACCAAACTGTCAGAAGGAGGCCCATTTCATTTTCCTCTTGTGCATAGGACCTATTGCAACCTTGCTATGCTATTACAGGTATAAGTTCCAGCAGGGACAAATCAGCATTTCTTACCTACTTTGAAGATAAAATGACTACCAAAGAATTATTAACTATTATCATTTTTCATGGCTGATGGACTCCCCGCATGCTGGTTCTTCTGGAAGATGATATGTCTTGCAATTTATCATAGCAATATCTCTAAACCACAGGCTGGCATGTGGCTGCTTCGTTCCCAGCCCTAAAGAGACAGTAATATCTGACTGAATCTGCCCCTGCCCTCCAAGCTCTTCGTAGTCACTGGTCCAACATGCCTTGTTAATTACTCACACTTTGCTGGCCCTACCAGCCCATCAGAGGAAGCAGAGTGGGATGCTGTGCATGAACTGGGCAGTTCCCCGGCCCTATCACCAACCAGAGCCACCAGTCTGACATACCTTGCAGGTAAACTGACACTACCCCAGACCAGCTGACCTTTCAGAATTCATGAGGCTGACTTTATAAGATCAATCAATCAATCAATCAATCAATCGACTTGTAAAGCGCGACTGCTCACCCGTAAGAAGATCCCCTTCTCTACCTGTCCTTTGTGTCTGAGCTGCTCGACTCCAAAAACAGAGCGCTAAAAAAAAGTACTTTTATTTATGTAAGATTCTATAAACAATAAAAAATACATATATGATATGAACAACTCACGCCCCCTTGTTGGGGGTCACCAGGCAACTCCCTGGCATCTTCCCCCTGCTCCACCTGCTCTGGAGTTCGCCGTGTGAGAACCTTTGGCCCAGAGCTGGTTGTTGTTTGAGGGAGGCCTCTGTCACTTTAGATTAGGTTGAGCTGGCGTAGCAATGTCACTGGACTTTAAACCAACGAGTGAGTGAGTACTTCAGAATGACTCAGCGTCCAGGGGATCGTTGATGGACCTGGCCAAGAACAACCACTGAGACAATGTTCACGCCAGATACACTGAACAGCCAAGCCAGACTCTTCTGAGAGACATTTGGAAAGTTCTGTGCCAAGAATAATTAGAAAAAAATCTTAAAACAGTCAATTTTATAGTGTCATTTCAGGCTACCAAGCCTTACCGTTTTACACCCATTCCTTAAGGGAGAACTAATAAAACAAGCATTTGCAATGCAATAGGTCTCGCAGTTGCAAGATTTTGAGCTATTGGCATTGTAAATGGCAATGCCTTTTATTTGTGTTTTAAAAACCTGCATTAATAAAAGGCATTGTCATTTACAATACCAATATTTCAAAGTTTCTAAAATGCAAGGCCTATTGCATTGCAAATGCTTGCTGTTTACAAGCGCCCCATGCTGCGCTTTCACTAGAGGACACGCCCCTTTCTTTCGACGAGCGTGTCTAAAGAAAGGTCCGCGGTCGCTATTAAAGTGAAAGCGCAGTATGGGGCACTTTTACCAAAAACAGCATTTGCTTGTCAAGTTGACAAACAAATTCTTTATTTTGTAAAAGCACCCCGTGAAAGAGCGCAAGGCGCGCTGAATGCACTGAATTTTGCAGGAAAGCATGTAGTGCCTGCAGTAGGAGAAACCATTACAAAAAATTGTGCTTACAAAGTAAATAAGAGTACCGTTGAACAACTGCAGTAAAAGGGCCAGTCCTCATGGGAGGTTACAAATGAAGACAAGGCGGTAATAAGGAGTGACTAACAAGCCTGCATTTACGAATGACACAAGCTAATGACAAATATGGGTGGAGCATGTGCAGGGCTTCAAGTCTATACTCCAATACAGCATGGCTCGCAGAGCAGCGCATGCGCTACCCACGCTCGACCTAAAAAATATTCATCAGGTTATGGATCCCACCAGCCCAGGCCTCAGACAGCAGTCATTGCTACAACGAGGATAATACCACAAAGTCAGTATTCGCATTGCCCCAGAAGTCTATACTGCTATGGCAGGGTATGAATTGCCCCATAGGTCAGACAGTATTTTACTGAATTAATGCCAGTTTATACACCGCCCTGTATGTAAAATACAGATTGCCAAGTCAGGTTCTGCATTGCCTCATAGGTATGTGAATCAGAATTGTTATGCCAGTGTCCATATATCTTCAAGTTGTCATCTGTAGGATGTTCCAAGTCTAAAAGCAGTGTGTGTGCATCTGTAGGTTGAAATTTGCTTGGACGTGTGCACTACTTTTAGCTTTGGAGTTTCTGATTTGAAATGTTCCTAAATTATTCATACCACACTGTAAAAATACCATCCTTTCATCTTTGGTCGTTGATAGCTCTAAGCAAGTGCAAACATCAGTGGTGACACCCCTTATTTGAATATATCCAGTCCTGAGGAAGACCATGTCAGATTTCTGACAATATCGTTGAAACGTCAACTTATGAATCCCAGCTTATTGTTAGGATTCACTAGGTAGTAACTTCAGAATTTTTTTTTCTTTTTCACTTTTTGAACCTTTAACAGACATCACTTTGCACTAGTCACTGCACCGTCTGCATTCTGTACAAAATGGTTTTATGTTTGTATCATCAATATATGAAACAAGTACACTTTCTTTGTTTCTTACCTCTGCAAATCAAATATTATCAAGAAAACACGGGCCTGCCTCTCCTCTAAAATATAAGTTCTTTTTGAGCAACTGTCTTTATTTGTGTTTATTGGTGCCTTTATGCATTGGCAACATTAAGGTGGCTTGACAAAAAATAGTATGAACGTCTCCATATGGAATTGTGTTCTTCTATCCTTGGCGTACCCATGGTCCCATACACCACGGCTTTAAGTGGGTTCGGGTTTCTCGGAGTACCACACCTTGCAATAATGAAAAACTGACATTTAAACTGCTTCATCTGAGGCCCTATGTTCAAGTTCTTAACTTTACAGGCAAAAATACTGATTGATTTTTTTCAGCAATGACTGGTAATTCATGTCAGCAATAGTCACTGTTAACATTCCACTTATTTTACATGATATGGAATTTGCTAAGAAGGTTTCCTTTTACCAGGATGTTGCCTTTCTATATGTTGTACATACAGCATATTATTCTTGTGTAGAATGGACTCTGGACTGAGTTGCCTCTTGGTGTCTGTGTGAGTTTAATTCGTGAAAGTGTCTTTATGATTGAGAGCTCTGGAGCTGAGGCTGAAGGTAGTGAGAGTTTCTCACGGTGCCTGTCAGTGGATCATAAAAGTGTTCATCCAATCCTTGGCCTCTCTGCAGAGTGTACAGAGCAATGGCCATGTCTGCTAGTTAAAATTGTGATTTTCTGCAAACATGTGAGAAAGGGTTCTACAGTTGTCGAAATTATATTGACATGGGGAAAGTAAATGAAAATGCATTGCCTACACAGCGGTGGGCGTGTGCGCAGTGGTGACAGGCATGGCCCGCAGGTGGAGTCTGGGGGTCGCGCAGGGGGGTGGGGGTGTCGCAATTGTGGGAGGGAGTGAGAATAATTAAAAAAAAAAATAACTTACCTTGCTGCCGGGTCCCGCATCCCTGATCCTGCTCTCCTGCCTCTGACTTCAGGACCAGGAAGCAGGCAGCCAGGCTTCCTCCCCTAAGCCAATCACAACGCTGCAATGCAGCGTTGAGATTGATCTGAGCGCCATGACACAGCGCTCAGCCAAGGGCTGGAGGAGTGTGCATGTTCTCCATGCAGGCTGTAATGCAGCCTGCATGGAGAACGGGGAAAGTGCGCATGACTGGTTTGGGCGGCCCGAGTGGGCCGACCAAACAGTCATTGCGCACTTAGGAGTGGGCACACCACTCCTCCCCTGCCCTGCTCAGAGAGCAGAGAAGCATTGCCCACCCGCCCAACCGCAAGGCAGCAGAAACATAAAATGATAATAACTGAAAGCTATTATCATTTTATGTTTTTTGCTTTTCGCACTGCTTGAAAGCAGTGGGGCGACGCGCCTCTGCCATAGCGAAGGATCCGCCACTGCGTGTGTGGTTGACGGTGAAGTGAAGGAGATGCAAGGAAGTGCACTGAAGGGAATGGAGACAGATGTGAAATGTGTAGATGGAGGATTTCAAAAAGATGTGGGGAGAGGAAAGGTGCAAGTATCTAACGTAGACTGCAGAGGAAAATGGTGTGAAAAGAGAAACAGGAGTGATTGAGACTCCAAAGACCACCACCACTTCCACAGACCTTAGGCAAGTTTAATTCACAGTCTTATATTTCGAGAATTGAAGCATTTGTAATTCTAATTATATGTTTTAAGCCACACCCTTGGTTACATAGGGTACGGCTCTTGGAAAGTTACACTTCTTAGGCTACACCCCTTTTAGAGACTCCCCCATACACTTTTTCATCCCACCTAAATATCTGCCTTATGCTATACAGGTTGCCCTGCTGTACAACTGATGTGTTAGATGTGTAGCACGAAGGCATGACGTAGACGTGCCTGGCAGGATAAGGCCATGCATTCTTGTGTTGTGTGAGCCACGGAGGTTAGCATTTCGAGAGACTCTTTCGCGTTCAGGAAGAATGGATGACTCAACGCGAGGATCCCGTCCCAGTGACCGGCGGTAAGGAGTGAATTAGTCAGTCAGACTGGACCCGGGCCCAACTGCTTGGCCACAAGGACGCCTTTCTGTGCACGAAAAATGATGGCGCGCGCAGTTCACTTTCCAGCCGGTGCTGCCAGCTGGCACGACACTGATTCAGTGAAGGGATGGCGGCCTACTGACACAAGGCACTGGCTGTTGTGGTGGAGGTACCGGCTCCCAATAGACAGCAGTGGTGGCAGGGCAGGGCACAAGCCCTATAAAAAGAAGTGGGGGTACCGACCAAGTTAGACACTATGCAAGTGACATCATGACGCATGCCATCACAGCACATGACGTCACGAAGTAGCGCTATAAAATAAATAAAATAGTGCTATTTAATTTATTTTTGTAAATACTGGGACGGACCACCCCATCTGAGTCTTACAGTGTCTGCACTTATATACAGGGACAGAACAAAGGCAAAAGCATGCATTTCTTAAGTACCTGTGAAGAGATAGCAAGCTGTGTGCCTTTGTTTCCCTCTGTGGCATTTACATTTGTGTGAGGTTACAGGCCGCCTCCAGTCAGGATATTCAAACAAAAGGAGGCCTGATGGCCCCTTAACTTCGGCCTGGCTGGAGGTAAAAAAAAAAAAAAACACCCCTTGCTGCCTGCACGTTGCTGCTGGAAATGGAAAGCAGACAACATGCAGGCGCTGCTGAACGTGTCCCGGTGTCTTACACCAGGACAAGTTCAGCATATTTCTGTGGGGCCCAACTTCTTGGCAGGGGGGACGGCGTCCACCCTGTGAAAAGAGTGGGTGGACGCCGTGTACCTGCGTGTACCCCCGACTCCTGCCCTGTGGCAGGGGACACCCTGCTCTCCAAGGAGCCATCAATGGAACCCTGTCCGGTGTGTAAAGAATCCGAGTGGCTGCAGGACGGTCTGTCTGTCCTTCTCACACTCAGGACCTGCACAGTAAACGCACACGAATGACATCTGTTTCCGGTGGTGGGGTTTGGAAAAGGTGGTGCGGGGGTTTAGGGGTGCTGTAGATAATTAGTGGCCGTTCTTTCCTGTCGGGTATTTTTCTTATGTCTATATTTGTTTCTTTGACGTTTTTTTATATAGAGCAACCTCGACCCAAAGGTATTTGAGCACTTTACATAAGTAATCAGCGGCGGCTCCTCCCTTATGGTGGAAGAGCGTAGCTCTACTGCTAAAGCCAGGATATGAAACATGTAAAATAAAATGATAATAAAGCAATTAATAAAACTGCTTTATTATCATTTTATTTCACTATACGGAGCCAAGTCTTGAGGGTGGAGCCTGAGAGCAGCAGGAGGAGTGGTGGGCACAGGGCACTGCTGTCTTAGCACAGCCAAACTGTCATGCGCACTTAGCTATTTCCATGCTGTTGCCCCCGCGCTGCCCCGCCACTTTTCCTTGCTAGGAGCCGCCACTGAGGGCACCTTCATTAGGTCGCAGCCTACTAGATAGCACAGCTGTCTGGTTTGCTAAAGACATCTTGGGGACTTTCAGAAAGTTGACCTAGAAATGCATTCCACCCTATGATTACCATTGGCTTTGTGGTTTGTAACTCATATTTTCTGGCTTTCTATTTGCTGGCTTTATTTGCTTTAGGCTCTACAGATTGAGTTTGTCCCTACAGTTGCCTAAGGCGTGTTTACTGTATTCTTGCACGAACCCCCTATCTGTAAACAGGCATTTAAATCTTGTTCTTATCTTGTCACATTTGCTATGCATTCAAAGTCCGAGGTCAAATGTCAGGTGCTGCCTTCCGAGGGCAGGCGCTTGTTTACTTTTCTTTTTCTGACTTCAAAGTGAGAGGATTTATGTGACAATCTTGCTGGATCCTGGGAATAGGAAAGAGGTTTTTCTAGCACACAACAACATTTAAATGAACTGTGTAAGTAATTCAGAATATATCTGAATTAGGAAAACAAATGAATTACATTTTTTGTTATTTCTGAAGTGTGTTGGAAACAAATATTTTAATATGATCAAAATAAATCATTACGCTAGGTGATGCAATTTCCACACATTTTCGTTTGTGCACTGTATAGTTTTATTAGTAAATGTCTGTGCAAATGTAATGATTGATTGATTTCAATTGAAAATGTGTTGTCTGCAGTGGCAGTGCACTACCATACAAGGCATACTGTGCTCTACTCCACTCCACTCTGCACCACTCCACACCACTGCACACTACACTGCACCACTCCATTTTACACCACTCCATGCCACTGCACTCTGCACCACTCCACTCTAAGCCACTGCACTCTATGCTACTTTACGCTAAGCTTCTCTACTCTACCGTGTACCACTCTAATTTATGCCAATGCACTATTCGCCACTCTACTCTACACCACTGCACTCTATACCACCCCCCACTGCAGTCTAGGCCACACCAATCTACTCTTCACAACTCAATTATACATCACTGTACTGTACGCCACTCTGCAACACTGCACTCTATGCTACTCCACTCTATGCCAATACACTCTACGCCAATGCACTTTACTCTGCAACACTCAACTCTATGCCCATGCACTCCACGCCAATCCACTGTATGCCACTCTAATCTACTCTGCACCACTGCACTCCAAGCCCCTGCATTCTCCGCCCCTTTGCTCTATGCCATTACACTCTATGCCATTCTACATAACTGCACTCTACCCTGCACCACTCCACTCTTCGCCAGTTAACTCTACTCTGAAACAATCTACTCTATGCCACTGTACTCTACGCCACTCTACGCCTCTCCACTCTATGCCACTGCACTCTACACCACTCTACTCTTAATTACTGCACTGTACGCCAATGCACTCTACACAGCTGCACTCTATGTCACTACACTCTATGCCACTGCACTCTACTCTGCATCACTGTACTCTATGCCACTGCTCTCTACGCAATCTACGCCACTATATTCTACTGCACTCTGACACTCTACTCTGCAACACTGCACTCTCCACCACAGAACTCTACACAACTCTACTCTGCACTACTCCACTATACTCTACTCCACTCAACGTCACTGCACTCTACGGCACTATAATCTACTCTGCACCACTCTACACTACTCTGCACCACTCCACGCCACTGCATTTTACGCCACTCGACTCTACTCTGCAATCTATGCCACTGCACTCTATGCCACTCAACTCTACTCTGCGCCACTGCCCTCTGCATCACTCAACTCTGCGCCGCTCCAATTTGCACCACTCTATGGCACTCTATGCCACTCTACTCTACGCCACTGCACTCTATGCCACTGTACTCTACGCCACTCTACGCCACTCCACTCTATGCCACTGCACTCTACACCACTCTACTCTTAACTACTGCACTGTACGCCAATGATCTCTACACAGCTGCACTCTATGTCACTACACTCTATGCCAGTGCACTCTACTCTGCATCACTGTACTCTATTCCACTGCTCTCTACGCCACTCTACGCCAATATATTCTACTGCCCTCTGACACTCTACTCTGCAACACTGCACTCTCCACCACAGAACTCTACACAACTCTACCCTGCACTACTCCACTATACTCTACTCCACTCTACGCCACTGCACTCTACGGCACTATAATCTATTCTGCACCACTCTACCCTACTCTGCACCACTCCACGCCACTGCATTTTACGCCACTCGACTCTACTCTGCAATCTATGCTACTGCACTCTATGCCACTCGACTCTACTCTGCACCACTGCCCTCTGCATCACTCAACTCAACGCCGCTCCATTCTGCACCACTCTATGGCACTCTATGCCACTCTACTCAATGCCACTGCACTCTGTGCCTCTGCACTCTGTGCCACTGAACTCTACTATGCACCACTCTAATCTATGCCACTCCAGTCTATGACGCTGCATTGTATGCCGCTGAATTCAATGCCACTGCACTCAATGCCACTATACTGTATGCCACTATACTCTGCAACACTCTGCACCAATGCAATCTGCACCAGTACATTCTACTCTATGCCACTCCAGTGTAAGTCACTCTACACAACTCCACACTATGCCACTCCAATACACGACACTCTCTGCCACTCCATTCTACTCCACTCCTCGCCATTCCACTCTATGACACTTCACGCAACTCTCCTCTATGCGACTAACTTTTAGCCATGCTGAACAGCAGCCACGCTGGTGTACAACATGGCTAAAACACATTGGCAAAGCCAATAGCTCTTGCATAGGCAAGACCTTTTGGCTTTGCCAAAGCTTGTGTTTTGTAGGCACAGGGAAATTAAGTGATTTGGCCAGAATCACAGGATGTTGAGCCAACGCCGAGACTGGAACCCGGTTCCCCACTTCCAAAGTGTGCACTTCTGGCCGTTACGCCACATCCTCTCCCTTACGCCGCACCCTCTCCCTATCTTACTCAAACTTTTTTTGATCACCTAGGAACGTTCATGATCTTAAAATAGAAGCAAAGGGCTTCTTTGTTTACTGCAGACAGTTTATGGTGGCAGCAAAAGACAGGGCAGATTGACACTCTCTTATTAAATTGGTTTCCCTGAAAACCCAAAATCTTTTTCCTGCCTGAAACCCTCACATCTCACTCAGAACAAACAACAAGCATTGGCAAAGCCAATCGGTGTCGCTGTTGGGACTCTTTGGATTTGCCTATGGTTTTTATGGTTGGATCGTTAAATAAACAAAAAAAATAGCACAAAAGTGTTTTTTTATGTGCGAGGGTGGTGGAGCCACACAGAGGGCATGGGTGGGGGAAATAATGTGGGGTGGCAGAAGCAATACGGTGGGCGCGGTGGGGAGGAGAAGCACCAGACAAGAAAGAAGGAGGGCTCGGTGGGAGAAACAACACAGAGGGCGGGTTGGGGAGGAGAAGCAGGTGCAAGTGGGGGAGAAGAAGCAATGGCAAGAGAGAAAGAGGACGAGGGAGGAGGGAAAACAACACAGTGAGAAATGATGAGGAGAACAAGCAAGGAGCGAGAAAGCAACATGGAGCGGGCGGAAAGAAGCACAGGGGCAAGAAAGCAACAGGGGAAGTACATGAAGGTGATCGCAACATTGGAGGGAAGTGGGGAGAAGCACACGAGCAACTGAAAGCAACAAGGAGCTCAGGGGGAGAGAAGTACACAAGGGCAACAGACGGGAAACATTCATGGAATGCTTAGCCCAAAAGACAAAGCAAGCAGTGGAGATATAGAAGCCAGTCAATGAAAAGAGATGACAAATAAGCTATGCTACATGGGAGGAACAAACACAAGTTTGATAACCTAGGACACAAATAAGAAGCAGGCAAACAAGAGTTACAGGAAACCCATCCAATGGTAAGCATTGGGCGGGCTGCAAGCCCCTGTATAGTTTTGGTAAGCCCACAATATGTCTTCCACATAGGCTCGACCTCAAAATGAGGCGCCATTTGTTAAACATTCTAAGGTTAACTTGCACTGCATTCTGGGTATGCAGGCCTGTCACTCTGTCTACAGCGGAATATAAATGAGCGTTCCAGCGCTCTTGAACCTGGCTTTCCACGCATTGTAGAGTGAGTCAACGTGTCTCTAGGAGCAGACGCAGTCCTCAAACTGGAATCAAATCAAAAGCAAAATGAACGCTGGCGCGCTTACAGATAGGGAGTGTTGCTGTCTCTCAGACTGCACGGCCAATTTATCCCCTGATATTCTCAGTGTACAGAGAAAAACATTTGCAGATTGGGCTGCTGGCTTCCTCTCGCACAGATGCTGCATGGGAGATGTTTGTACCACTGGGCATAAAACAATGAAAAGAAAGTTACGTCTTTTCACGAGGGGCTTTTATTTAGCGCCCACACTGTTATAGCTGCTTCAAAGCACTTACAGTCGACATAGGAACATTATTGTCTTTAAGCCAGAGATGCTTTGGTGAATGTTCATATTACTTGAAAGTAATTTTTATTATCCTAGTTGTAATCATCCCAGTCATTTTCATGAGCTGAGCCTCACCTCATGACAGGAAACTCCAGCAGAATGCTGAAAATGTAAGACCCTTCCACACTAGCTAGGTATGGTAATAGGGCTGACATTCCCAGTAAATCCTCTTGATATGCCAAGCCACATCCGAAGGCCAGACCAGTGAAGGGAGGGAGGCCAACTTGCAATAAGGGAGACAAGTACAAGCAGAACTAGGGTAATGAAGCTTACCAGTATGTAATAAGTAAGTGGGACATTCCCTCTAGATCCCTCATACCAGTCATTACTCGTGAGAGATACCAGTGCTCTCACTGGCCTTCAGAACACCATCAAGGAACACACAAAGCTGCCAATCCTGCACACACAGTGACTCTAATGTCAGCCCATAAACGCAGAACAGAACTGAAGTCAACAACATCAATGTTCTTTCCATCAACCTCCAACCCCCGAAGGTAGTGGTGCTAAACATAAGTATGGATAAGTCCCAGGTGGCCGTGCTACAATTCTCTCCTACAGGACTACCCTGAACGTCAGCCTAGGAAGTAGCCGAACCACTTGCCAAACTGCTATAAATCCCTTCCACAAGGGGAACCCTAGCCAGAGTGCAGGTTAGAATTCACCAACTGATAGTCAGCAAGGACGCCTTGCTACCACGCTCATCTGCTGCAAACGCCATAAACAAACGGACTACCAGTTGGCCTAACGGCTAGGGCGGTCGACCTCGAATCTGGGGAACTGGGTTCGAATCTCAGCAATGACGCTGAACACCCTGTAATTCTGGGCAAATCACTTAATCTACCCGTGCCTAACAAAAATGAATGTGTCCTCATGTAATGCAACTGGTGCTATGTAAAGCGCTCTGATACCCGATACCTTCGGGTCAAGTTTGCGCTATATAAAACTCCGTAAAATAAAAGAAATATAAAAAAGTAGGGCAGGAGGGCCCTTCGGACCTGCCCAGGCATGGTTGGAGAGCCCTGCAGATATCCAAATCATAGAATAGCTTCTCTTTGGGGAAAGATAAAACAGAAGGAGGCTATGAATACTGGCACAAATTATGGCATCAAGCTAGGATGGGAGGTGTCTACATTTTCAACATTTGCCTCGAGTTTTCTGTCTCAGGGTGGAATTCATCTCTTGAGTATTATTTGGGACGAGTGAAATAGTGAAAATAGATGAAACTGCACCACTTTGTGGCTTCTCAGGAACCCTTCTTGTACAAGAGGAAAGAGGTAATTTCCAGAGGTTGGTTGCATATGTGTTGAGAGATCTCAAACAAAGCAACTGATATCTTACAGGTAGCCAGGCTATTCAATTCAGGCAGGCTGACTTTAAGCACCAGGTCATCTTGACAGAGCAGAAGAACCTAACGACATTCCATTCAGGGCTTCACATACACATCCTTCCACAAGCCACAATGTTTTCAATCAAATTAAGAAGGCAACTAAAAGTTATCATGGTTCAAGTGATATGGTAATAGAGAGGCTGGTTGCATATGATGCGGAAAATGTAGTAGTGGGCCGTTTGGGGTCTGTTGATGGTTCAGTCAAGAGGTGCTGTGTAAATTACTTTTCAGTAATTCAGGTATGATGACTTGACTGCGAGGAGCAGGGTGATTTACTGGGGTTGTTTTTGATATTTGAGGATTCCCCTTAGTTGTCACAAATGGAAGTCACTTCAGAAGCCTTGACTTTTGTGATGAACTTAAGATTGATATCAAACAATAGTCAAGGATTCATACTTTTTAGCAAGTTGGCCTATAGGTGGCAGGCAGCTAAATGCAAGAGCAGTGAAGTCTTATAAGCCTAAGAGCAAGGCCTGTGCCTTAGAGACTATGGGCCTGATTCACAGAACTAACGTACGTCAAAAACGTAAAGTTAGTACTTTTTGGTATTCACAGAATACACTTACTCATTTGGTATTCACAGAATGAACTTACTCATTTCGGTATTCACAGAAGTTAGTAGTCCTAACTTTAGGACTCCTAAATGCCTTCTGTGAATACCGAAAAGTCTTAAAGTTAGGATTTTTCTCAGTTTAGGAGTAGTAAAGTTAGGACACTTTACTACTCCTAAACTGAGAAAATCCTAACTTTAAGACTTTCGGTATTCACAGAAGGCATTTACGAGTCCTAAAGTTAGGACTACTAACTTCTGTGAATACCGAAATGAGTAAGTTCATTCTGTGAATACCAAAATGAGTAAGTGTATTCTGTGAATACCAAGAAGTACTAACTTTACATTTTTGACGTAAGTTAGTTCTGTGAATCAGGCCCTATGAGTCACATTATTCTAGTGCATCCAATCCCAAACATGTGTCACGAAGACCTGAATTTGATGGCAGTCTCTGGACACTATTTTTAGGTGTAGCTTTATATCATCAGAATCCATGTGGTACTGGCTGTAAAGAGGTCTAATGCAGAATATTAGGATGATGAGGGTGTTTGGGGCTACTCGCTGGCAGCTGGTGATCTTGAGAGTGGTGGGCCGTAATAGGGTTTGGACGGATTAGGAGGGGATCCTGCTACCAAGAAATTTGTTTACAAATGGTGTCAAAGTGCATTTTAAAGCACAATAATCAGATACATTTGCTAACAGCCATAGACTCTGCAAAAGCACACTTTAAATATTCAAAAACCTTTTTGGGACTCCAAGCCAACGAAGTCCAGCACTCCTCAGGAGTTGATCCCTTTTTTCAAAATGTCCAACGGGTACCTACCACCAACATATCAATAATTATGTCCACTGTGGCAGGTCCAGTATTTTGTCATGAGATCCTGTTGGTGCCAAGAATTATATGCAATATGTCAGTGCTAGAATTTTGCCATTGATTCAGTCCATATACCATAGGTCACCTATATGTCAAACTTAACCTCTACGTTAGGGACAGAATTTTGTCATGTTTGCTTAACATCACTGCAAATACGCCATGGTTGTCCTCCATTATGCCAAGAATTAGAACTGCCAGCCCCAGCATTTTGCCACAGGTGTCCCATATTCCAAGAATTACTTCACCTGTGCCACCACCACCATTTTGCGATGGTATCCTCTTACACCAGCAGTTACCTCCAATATGTGAGGTCCAGCATTTTGCCATGGGTGCCCCCTATGCAAAAAACTACCTCCAAGTCAGTTCTAGCATTTTGGCACAGCTGTCCCATATTCCAAGAACTATCTAAATTATGTCACTGCCATGGGTGTCCCATGTGCCTAGAATTACCTCTGTGCCAGCCTTTTTGCCATGGGTGCCCCCATATCACAACTATTATCTATAGTATACCAGTGTCAGCGTTATGGCATTGGTGCCCCATATTCCAAAATGTATCTCCAGTATGCCAGCACTACAGTTTGGCCTTATGTACCTACATAAGGCAAGAAATTACCTCCAGTATACCAGGGCCAGGGGTGGACTCTTAAGCACGGAACACCTACACACATGCATTCATGCTCACTTACATTCACTCAATAATACACATTCTCACTCATACTCACAGAGAGCCTGCATCTGCTGGGTGATGCCGTGAATCCCGCATGCAGACCGCCTCGACCGAGCAGGATTGAAGCATTGCAAGTGCTTACGGTCGGGCACCAGCTGAGATGCTGAATGCTTCTGTGTTGCTGGAGCAGGTAAGACTTGATATGGGCCTCTTGGGCCCTGTGGTTCTTGCTGCTAAATGTGCTGCGGAACCATGGGCACTTTTATCTATTTCCTAAGAGCCAGAGAGTAAGAGTGGACTCTTGAGTAAGGCCTGCTAGTGAGCATTGCTTAGATGCGGCCACCAGTGAATGGGATATGACCACAACCACATTACAAGGAAGAGGGTGGGGCAGGGATTTGCCAGTTAAACAATAGAGCCCTGACCTCAAGGGAATTGTGTTATTGCTTATGAATGTCGTTAAACCTCTTTGAATGCATAGAGTTCAAAATAAAATACTTGTTTTTAATATAAAAAGTGAGTGCACTATGAGTTATGAGTCGTTTTCATTAAACTGTATCTACACTCCCCTTTTACCCCCCCCCCCCATCCTGAGGGAGCCTTTGACTGCTCGTCCGCAGCTATCACTGAGAGTCAAGTGCAGAAGGGGTACTTGGCCCAGCTGCTCGGAATCAATAGCAGGTCGGGCTACAGGACATTAGCAGTAAGAGGCCTCACCCACCACGGTTGGAGCCAGTAGCCCCTGAGTGTCTCATGGCCCTCTGAAAGGCTTTCTGACAGACAATGAAAAATAACTTAGATGCCTTTTGTTTGTGTTTATTTATTTCAAACTTTTACTAGGCAATCTCTTCAAACAAAACAGCCATTTACTTTTTCTTGAGTGGGATGCTCCCTTATAGTTGCTTTTAAGACTGGCCTTTCAGACAGCTTTAGCTATTTCGCCAAACTATTCGTTTTCCCAAAACTTCATGCATAATATACATATAAGGAGCCACCTTTTTGGTCAGTAGGCTTTATCCATTGGTCTTTTAACTTGCTACTCACATTTTGCTTCTCTCCACCACAGCATACAGCATGGGGCAGTGGATCACCCCACTTTATAAACTGGCTCGGTTCACCTCGAGTGACTGCACAAAGCCTCTGCACATTAATCATGCCTGCTAAAAAATAGTTCAAATAGTGCCATTTTATTTAATTAATTTTATATTAATTTTAAATACCAGCTATTTATTTTGCCTGCACTCTTTTATAAAGCTTGAAAGGCTTGTTGTTTAAAAAACATCACTGGTAAAACAGGCACATCTCTGAATGTTTTTTAAATTTAAAATGTTTGCTGTAAGGATAAGTCTCAGTGACAGCATATTTTCGTTTTTCCATTCTATTTTTGTGGCATCTGCTTGAAATAAAAAAAGTTAAAATAGCCATTGCACCACGTTGCCTAGACCAAGCCTATTGACTTTGTCAGTGCTTATGTTTTTTCCATCAAATTTTCAGTGTGAATTCTTTATTTTGTAAAGAGTGACTTTGATTTCTCCAAACACTACTTAGAAGGACCATGAAATGAAAAAGAAAATTCAGTGTGTATGTTCAGATAATTTGAGTTACAACACATGTAAAATTACCTTCCCTCTAATCAAACACAGAGGCCAACCACACGGCAACTGAACCACCTCCTCATCGTTGCACAATCTATGAACAAGACTTGCGCAAATATTGTTGACTTGATCTCAAACACATCTCCCAACCACCTATATATAACAGAAGGTTGGAAAAGTGAGTACCCCTTACCAATGTGCCCCGGGGACATTCCACCTGGATACAGAATCATATTTCTAAAGTGCCAAAAGAAGGTCAGATGGAGGCTTGCAGGCGTCTTCAAAAACACATTAAAGCCAACAAATACTGAAGACTGTGCCTTGACTGAATGTGAATGTATTCCGGTAAGATGCTCCCCTCACCTACATTCTTCTCAATCCCGATGATATAGACTACTGCGGAGTAACAGAGCTTTAACAGATGCCTCAGGTGATGCACTCAAGGATATCACACTGCACTAAATTTGCCAACTCATAATGAGGACCACACACCCAATTCAACACACACAACGTCAGTGGGAGGACCATGAAGGAACTTGCAGACACTGACATGCACGCTGTTTTCAGTGGCAAAGCACTGGCACAGCACTCATCCCTCTTCTAAGCATACTCACACAGGTTGATGTTAAGTCTTAAGACCACCTCCTCATGAGGAATTCTGTAGTGACAGCTCATAGCCAGAAGCTCAACATTATGGATACAGTGAGTGCACTTAGAGCAGAGACCAGGGGTGAGAACATAGGACCACTAATGGAACCTCAAGCATAGGTGCAAGAAACTCACTCTAGCTAACAGAGGATGAGTAAATAAATAAACTAGGGACTCACACTCTCTGGATCAGACAGCACTTCATACTGTAATTCTCCACTATAGCAGACACTGAGCGGGCTGAAATGGCTACGGTGCAATGGAGTAGAGGAGATGGATGGAAGCTACAGCTGAGCACACTAGGACAGTGTAAGATTCTAGTTTCATCCCAGCAGCTCTGGGCATATCTTCCAGAACTGTGAACTTGGAAAGTTCTTAAAAGGAAAAGAAATAAGAGCCTGGCTTCCTATTTTCCTTCACTGATAACATCTTTAATAGGCTATGTACACCATAGCTACATTTGTGCTAAAGAAAAATTTTAAGTTTTGAAATAAGTAAATTCAAGCCTCCTTTTTATACTCTATCTATTGCAGATATGGAAGCTTCTAAGCAAGCCTCTTAGGACAAGGGGTTCGTGGATCTTTAGAAACGAAGAGACAGGTGGCCAATAGCGTTTTACAAACAAATCTTCCATTTAAACAACTGATGGTGAGATATGCCAGGCCCAATGGTCTAGAGAATCACCTTGAAGCAGTGGCGGATTGGGAAGGCTTTATGCGCCCAGCGGGATGTCCCTCTCTCAGCCATGCACACAGTGACCATCATCTGCAGAGAAGTCACTGTGGCGAGCCAGTGTTTGCATACAAGGTGATTTGGATGGAGGGGCTTCATCACAAAAGATGTTCTGAATACTCTGCTTCAGAAACACATTTTTAACTTTATAGATGATAATAAGGTGGGATGTGAAGACCTGCAGTGAAGCTGCCATGAACTAGAAGGGATTTGCCAAAAAGCGTTTAATGCTGTCACTCTGCCCAAAATAGGCAGATTGAGATATTGGTTTGTTCGCTGGTGCCTTAAAGTGTTAGAGTAATGCAGGTGTATTAGAGAGATGAGCATAGCATAGAATAATGCATTAAATGGAAGACTCATTCTAAACTCTAGTTAAGTAATGCGCATTTTAAGAGAAACCCTCAATAATGGTGTGAAGGTATATTTCAGAAGTCTGAATCAACACAAAGCAGCAATTCTGGCTCCATCCCAGGTGTGAACTCAGAGGGAATAAAAAATAAATGACAGTAGACTGGAAAAAGGGCAAGTAATGGGGACAAATATATGAGATCACACATGATATTAGTCACTGTAGATGGGATATTCGTCTCATTGGACGACGTCTGCAGACCAGAAATAAGGGATTGTCCTCAGATCTCTGCAGAGTTTGTTTCATTTCAGTAATCAATAACAAAGACAACATCGAAGCATCAAACCTGTGCTTAGCATTGATCTTAAAAAATACACTCTAGAAAGAAAGAGGGGGGTGATATAATTGAACCTTCAACTTTCGCTTCATTTGTACAATAAGATGGGAATAAGAGGTCAACCTTTCGAACGCGGATGCGGAAGGGATTGCAATGTGATGACATGACCCTGTGGTTCTATTGAGCACCTCATGTGGCACTGCTTTGTTTTCTTTCATAAAAGAGATATCACATATATCTATAGGAGTCAACAATAAGTGATGGCAAACACAGTTCAGGTGATGACTATGTGCCAATATAATCAGAAGAAAAACACAATTACCCAATCTTCCAGTTTTCATGAACTGGACTAACCTCTGAATGGTTTCTTTATCCCTAGTTCCATCCAGAGCTGTAGAACCGATGAAGGTATGGATTGTACGCAAGGTGAAGGGGAAGGGTTTCTCACCCCAATGTTGAGAGTACTGCCACGGTTTTCAGGATGGTTTCTTAATTTTGAGGTGACCTGGAGGGAGCTTACTATATTTCCAGCAAAACTATGACTAAGAACATCTAGGTTGAGGTTCATGACATCTACGCCCTGGAACTAACCTCAACAAGCACACCGAATGACATCTATAACGTGTGCGACCAATGTCCAAGTCACCTGGATGGAGTTCAATCTACTACGGGTTGTACGGCAGAATATCATTAGCAAAAGCATCGTCTGGCAGAAATATTGTGTCCTAAATATTGAGTGTAGCTTTTTGATCATTAACTCCAATGGGGCTATAGTTTGTAAATTATATTTAGGACACAATTTTTCTGTCAGATGATATTGAGGTTTCAGTATTCTGGTACCATCCCCTCATAACACAGATAGAGGTTCACATGGATAAGTTTGAACATTACATAAAGGGACATACATTCCTGATTCTGATTTTTAGTGCCTCGCCATTATTTTTAATGAAGCTGTGTGTACAGATAAGGAGTCAAATCTGGTAAATGAGGTGTTTGATACATTAGAAGGAAATTATGTTCAATAACAAAGAACAATGCAAAAGATAAGTGTTTGAGCTGCTTCACTTCATATCCTGTAATTTGGTAGGTCAAATTCGAATTTTAATAGCCATTTGTAGGCTGTGTCTCTGATACTAGAAGCTAATGATGCTTTTCTTATAAACATTGTTATTTCAGGCTGTTGATTGTCATTGTTATGGCAATGCTATGAGATTTATAAGCTCCCTCTATTGTTTTCTAGTGTCTGGCAGGAACTGCTAATTCACATGATGTCTGGTGGGCCTGCTTGGGCTTCTCTTGGAGACCTTCATTTCGTTTCTAATATTTCCCTTCTTATTTGTAGCCTTGTGTAGGAAACAGTCTTTAAATCATCTTTTTAATCGTATGGGACAAAGGACTTGCAGGACTTCCAGCATTGTTTCTTTGCTGTTACAGTTCCATAGAATTATAGAAGGATAACAGCAAATAACAGGGATACTTTCCACCAAGGGGTTCAGAATTGAAAAACATCCTCTGTTACTCATCCACAACTTCATGTAATGCAGCTAAATCTGCTGCCCCTGGAGGGGTTATAGCGCAGCCATACACAACATGGCTTAACCATCCTTAGCCCACTGCGCTATGTTACACCTGCTGTCCTGCCACGCACCCTCACCACCACCTCTGGTCATCATGCCTCTTCAATCCCTGGAAAAAAAGAATACCTGGCATCCTGCTATCTTCCTGCACCACCATCAGCATCACCTCCCTTGAAATATTTTTTAAAGTACCTAGTGTACTACCCTCCAACCTCATCACCCTCTGCGTTTTCCACCCTCCTACAGCGAAATTCTGGAGGGAAAAAAAACAGCGTTCTGCCACCGAGCCACACAAAAAGTAATGAGGGATGCATAAATATCAGTGCTTATCCTTACAATTATAACAAATGTGGCCACCTGCCACCCACCTCAACACCCTCTATGTATTCTCTGAAAAATAAATACCTGTGCTTCGGCCACCTACTCCCACGATCCTCTGAAAATAACCCCCACCCAAATCCAAATATACAGAGAGAAAACCTGGCCTCCTGCCACCCACACCTACCTCACTTTGTGCCTTCCTGCCCCCTCCCTGACCAAAGGAGCCTGCTCTGCGAAAGCTGCTGGTCAGCGCAGGTTGTTTACCATGCAGAGACCTGCGCTGCCAGGAGGGAAGGCAATTGGTGCAGGCACAGTAACATCCGGATTCACCCGCCTCCATCATGTATGGGGAGAACGCGGGAGAGGCATAAGGCATGTGAGACGGCCAACCACCATTCTCTTGCCGCTCCCAGCCCTCTTGAGACATGGGTGCGACTCCGGAACAAAGGGGAGGTGAGCGCTTTCCCTGGTGATGTCACAACAGTTGGTGCCACTTTTGTAATCCACCAATCGCAGCAGAGAATAACCGGATTTTGATGCAGTTTTCACAAGAGGCTTCCAATGGGAGCCATACACAATTATAGGATCCTTTCCATATGATTTCTTTGTTCCTTTGGGGATGCAGGCTTTCTTTCCACAGGTCCTAACTTTGTCAAAGTCATGCAATTCAGCAAGTGCCCATGTACTGCCTTACATCCATGGAGCATCCTCTGAAGATATTCGGCCATGGCATGGTTATGTACCATTTATATAGTTATATATATATATATATATATATATATATATATATATATATATATATATATATATATATATATATATTTATTCACTGAAAAAAACAAAGTTTACAGAGACTTTATAGTTAGGCTTAAGTTTCACTCGTACAAAACCAGAGAAATTCAACAGTTATAGTTAGCAGAGCTAACTATAACTTGCGCCCCCGCAATGCACTGCTTATGACCTCACTTATTACATCACTCATGACATGGTCAGTGACATCACTCATGACATCTCAAATGACATCACTAATGACATCATCCAGTGACTATGAGTGTGTTTTAAAAGTTTATGAGTGTTAAATATATATACCAAGGTTTATTGATGAATCAGTAGGTGTATGAGTGCCTGTATGGATGATTCAGTGGGTGCGTGACTGATTGTATAAGTGAGCGATTAGGTGTCTCAGTGAATGTATGGGTGAGTGACTAAGTTGTCTGAATGTCTGTATCAGTCTGTCAGTTGGTGTCCAAATGGCTGTATGGGTTGGTGACTGGGTACGTGAATATCTGTATGGGTGACTCATTGGTTGTCTGAGTACCTTTATGGGTGTATGAATGTCTGTGTGGGTGGATGAGGGGGTGTGTGGCTGCCTGCATGAATGAGTGAGTGGGTGAGTCAGTGGCTGTATGGGTTAGTGAGTGCATCTGTGAGGAGCTGTATGGGTGACTGAGTCTGTGTATGCTTGTATTGGTAAGTGAATGGATGCATCAGTGGTATATGGGCGAGTAACTGCATAAAGGCAGTATAGGTGAGTGTTGGAGTATATGAGTGACTGTATGTGCGAGTAAGTGATTGTGGGAATGGCTGTATGGGTGAGTGTGTGCCTGTGTCACTGACAGTATGGGTGAGTGAGTATGTTTTAATATCAGTATGAATAAGTGAGTGGGTGTGTGTATAACTGTGTAGGTGAGTAAGTTGCTGTGTGATTGACTCTATGGGTGAGTGAGTAGTTGTGTGAGTAGCTCTATGGGTGACTGACAGTGCGTGAGTGGCTGATTGGGTGTATGAGTGGATATGTCAGTGGCTGTATTAGTCACTGAGTGAGTTGGTGTATGAGCAGCTGTATGCATGTATGAGTGGATGTGTGTGTAGACCTATGAATCAGTGAGTGGGTGTGTAAGTACTGGTATGGGTGTGTCAATGGTTTCGAGAATGATAGTCTGGAAGTTGGAGTGGGTGTATGAAAGGTTATATTAGGGTGTAAGTGGGTGCATCAGAGATTCTGTGGATGATGTCATCAGGGATGCCATCAGTGATGTCATTTGAGATGTCATCAGTGATGTCATGAGTGATGTTACTGACCATGTCATGAGTGATGTAATATGTGAAGTCATAAGCAATGCATTACGGGGCGCGAGTTATAGTTAGCTCAGATAAGTATAATTGCTGAATTTCTCTGGTTTTGTACGAGTGAATTTTGAGCCTAACTATAACGTCTCTGTAACCTTTGGTTTTTTCAGTCAATTTCTCAAGTTTTTTTTAATTCCATTTCCTAACTATAATGTCCCTGTAACCTTTGGCTTTTTTCAGTGAATTTCTAAGTTTTTTTAAATGCTAATTTCTAATTATAAAGTCCCTGTAACCTTTGTTTTTTTCGGTGAATTTCTATGATTTTTTAAAGTCTATTTGCTAGCTATAACGTCCCTGTAACCTTTCTTTTTTCAGTGATTTTCTAAGGTTTTTCAAATTCTATTTCCCAACTATAACGTTAATGTAACCTATGATTTTTTAATTAAATTTTTAAGGTTTTTAAATTGTATTTTCTATCTAAAATGGCTCTATAAGGTGTGCTTAAAGAATAAATTCTACTACAATATACATATTACTAACTTAAAGAATATGTTTGTACACATATATTTGTAGTAACTTTTTAAAAACTGTGTTTCAACCCTAATCCCTGTTTTTGCAATGATGCAGAGAGTCGCGATGCCTTAGGTAACCGTGACAATCGCGCCTTTTTTAAGAGTTGTAAACCCCATATATGCACACATTTTACAGTATTTTAGACACTAGGGGGTTATTACTGCACTGTTTAAAGTCATATTTTTGTAGAGAGTTTGTATAAAAATCATTTAAACTGACTTTCTGTTTTCACAGTGACGCCGGGCGTCACGATGATATCGGTAGCCGTGATCACCGTGAATACGTCGCGAAATGACAAAACAAATGCAGACATTCAATAGCCACCACCACATTAAAAAGTTATAACTGCAAAATGGATTATAACCAACAGACTAAACACATTATTATCTAAATGACTGTATAATAGCATGTAGAACTCCCTTAATATCTCTATAACACAATACATAACCTTTTCAGTGTAATCTACAACTGCATGCATCACTGTATCAGTAAGTCTCTCATTTACTGTATAAGTATTTGAGTGAATCTGTAACGGTGCATCAGTCTATCAATTCTTCTGTAACGAACTGCATGACTTCCTCAGTGCATCTATGAGTGGGTGCATCAGTGTCACAATGGGTCTGTGATTGGTTGCGTAAGGCTCTCACTCAATTTGTGAGTAGGTACACGAGTGTCTTTGTGCATTTGTAAGTCAGAATATGACTCTCTGACTGGCTGGGTGAGTGGATACATGAGTGTCTAAGGGGGGTGCCTGAATGGATGAGTGAGTGGGTGCATGAGTGTCTGAGTGGATCTGTGAGTGAGTGCAAAATCTCTCCGTGGGTCTATGACTTGCAGCATATCTGAGTGGTTCTGTCAATGGGTGCGTTGGTCTGTGAGTGTTACTGTGCATGGATACATGAGTCTCTGAGTGTATAACCAACTGGGTGCATAAGTCTCTGCGTGGGTCTATGAGTGGCTGTGTGAGTGATTGTAAGGGTGTGTGAGTGTCTAAGTGGGTCTGTGAGTGGATGTATGAGTGTCTGAGTAGATATGTGAGTGGGTGTATTAGTGTCTCATGGGTCTATGAGTGAGAGCATAAGTCTCTGAGTAGGTGAGTGAATGGTGCATGCATGAGTGTCTGAGTGGGTCTGTGACAGGGAAGGCGAGTGTCTGGGTGGGTCTGTGAGTGAATGCATAAACCTCGACTGGGTGAGTGAGTGGGTGTGTATATATCTGAGTGTGTTTGGGAGTGGGTGTCTGAGTTTCTGACTGCATGAGTGAGTGAGTGACTGAGTCCATAAGTCTCTGGGAGGGTCTGTGACTGAGTGTGTGAGTGACTGTATGGGTCTGTATGTGGGTGTAAGACTCTCTAAATAGGTATGAGACTGTATGCATAAGTCTATGACTGAATCTCTAAGTAGGTGCATGAGTCTCTGAGTGGGTCTGTACATGGTTGTGTGACTCTACAAGAGAGTATGTAAGTGGGTGCATAGGTACCTGAATGGGTATGTGAGTGAGTGCATCAGTATCTGAGTGTGACTGGATGTATAAGTATATGAGTGGATATGTGAATGGGTGTATAAGTGACTGAGTGAGTTTGTGAGTGCGTACATAAGTGTGTGACAGTGACCGGAGAGTGTGTGTGTATATATATCTATATATATATATATATATATATTTATATATATATATATATATATATATAGATATGTATATTCCCGCTTCCAATATCACTAACTCGATGCACTCACGGGCGGGTGCTTTCCTTGCGGGGGTGCTCCCACATACCAATTGTAGCTCCCAAATTCACACAGGTAAACGTACCCAAGACGGAAAGAAGCACTCACGGGGGTATGATCCGCAATTTTATTACGCTGATCTCTGGCCAAACAGACGCGTTTCGGCTGACGCCTTTTTCGAAAAAGGCGTCAGCCGAAACGCGTGAGTGCTTCTTTCCATCTTGGGTACGTTTACCCGTGTGGATTTGGGAGCTACAATATATATATATTTGTTTTTGTTTGTTTTTGTTTTTGAATGGACATTGACAAAGGCCGGTGAGGCTGAAACACGTTTGTCAGAGATGGTGGCTGTTCAATAAAGTATGGAAAATATACCTCCGAAGTGCGCCACGTCTTTCCTTTTGGATGCAGCTTCAAATGTTTCGTGGATTCGCCTCCGCGTGTGGCAGCACCCGTTACAACTGAGATGCGGCGGTGCGGCGAAGTAGGAAACGAATACATATATAAAATATATTCTTTTTTTTTATTTCCATCAATATTGGCTATGACGTTGCGATATTCACTACGTCCCTGCGATGGTACACGGGGGTCACGCTGGCAGTTGCGATGTCATTGCAAATATCGCACATGATTAAAAAAATCAATTTTGAGCACACAACTTGTGTCACTAACACACCCATTTCTCAAACATGGGGGGCAGAGTATCTCCACCCTGACCCCTTATGTTAGCTTTGACACAAATTTTCAGCCACGGGAACCTTTCCCAGATGATAAAATGGTGGCCACAACTTTCTGTTCAGGTTGCGTCCAGCCAATCAGAGCATTCCTGTTGGCGCGTGCATTCGCGATTAATCGCGATATTGTCGCAAAATATCCGCGACCAGAGATACATCTATCATTTTCAGCTTAAATTTCTCAAAAACTACTGGACAGATTTGCAACAAATAACAAAAAGCACAATCTGCGTAACAACATCTACCTTTCTGCTAAATTTGGTGTAATTCTGTCAAGCGGTTCGGGCTGTGGGTTCGACATCCCGTTCCTAGGGGAATTAACATTACAAACGCACCCTTTTTTTGCACCCCTATTTCTCAGTCCCCACTGCACTGATCACCCCCATACTTTTCATGATAACCAGAACCTACTTTGACACTTGTTTTAGAAAAATTCATGAAGATTGGTCAAGCAACGCCAAAGTTATAGCCAAGTCATGCTTTTTCCTATGAAAACCAGGTCCTAACTATAACTACCTACTGATGACTGACAGTAGGTAATATTTTTATATATATATATATATATACACCACCAATCCCGCTTTTGCCATAAAAACGGGTCAGACACATGCTGGAGTTGCTCTGCAGTAAGTTTAATGCCACCAGCTAGCACAAAAATAACGCAATGTCCTCCATAACAGCTCCTGGCAGACGCGTTTCGGCGGATGCCTTTATCAATGCCGGTATGTTAGCTGGATAGTCCAAAGTGAGGATTTTGGCGGGGTGATGTTTAAATATCTAGGTGAGGAATCCCATTGGCTGAAAGATGTACCAATCGAGAGAGGACAGGGAAAGTTCCATAAAGTAAGTACTTTTCCTCTCTCAATTTAACACTCCAAGGTACCTCTCACTCAGCCCAGTGCGTCGATCTCGCCAAAGGAACAAAACAGTCCAAAATCGCGAGCAAGGTACAATGACCCGCCCGTGCATACAGTGATGCCCTGACATCGTCAGCCTTTGTGCTGCTTGCTCCTTTATACCTGCGGGATCGATGGCGGATTCCATCACTGCAGAGCAACTCTATCAGCAGACCAGCTGCTGCTCTCTCCCCAATGCCTACAACACAGTCCAGGCCGGGGGCGCCGCGTTGTGCAGTCCGTGCACTCAACCAGAAAGTTGTCGGCAATACGCGGAGCTCCAAACCGAGAGGCGTGCCTGAAAACGGAGCGACCTCCGCTACATATACACCACCAATCCCGCTTTTGCCATAAAAACGGGTCAGACACATGCTGGAGTTGCTCTGCAGTAAGTTTAATGCCACCAGCTAGCACAAAAATAACGCAATGTCCTCCATAACAGCTCCTGGCAGACGCGTTTCGGCGGATGCCTTTATCAATGCCGGTATGTTAGCTGGATAGTCCAAAGTGAGGATTTTGGCGGGGTGATGTTTAAATATCTAGGTGAGGAATCCCATTGGCTGAAAGATGTACCAATCGAGAGAGGACAGGGAAAGTTCCATAAAGTAAGTACTTTTCCTCTCTCAATTTAACACTCCAAGGTACCTCTCACTCAGCCCAGTGCGTCGATCTCGCCAAAGGAACAAAACAGTCCAAAATCGCGAGCAAGGTACAATGACCCGCCCGTGCATACAGTGATGCCCTGACATCGTCAGCCTTTGTGCTGCTTGCTCCTTTATACCTGCGGGATCGATGGCGGATTCCATCACTGCAGAGCAACTCTATCAGCAGACCAGCTGCTGCTCTCTCCCCAATGCCTACAACACAGTCCAGGCCGGGGGGCGCCGCGTTGTGCAGTCCGTGCACTCAACCAGAAAGTTGTCGGCAATACGCGGAGCTCCAAACCGAGAGGCGTGCCTGAAAACGGAGCCGACCTCCGCTACATATACACCACCAATCCCGCTTTTGCCATAAAAACGGGTCAGACACATGCTGGAGTTGCTCTGCAGTAAGTTTAATGCCACCAGCTAGCACAAAAATAACGCAATGTCCTCCATAACAGCTCCTGGCAGACGCGTTTCGGCGGATGCCTTTATCAATGCCGGTATGTTAGCTGGATAGTCCAAAGTGAGGATTTTGGCGGGGTGATGTTTAAATATCTAGGTGAGGAATCCCATTGGCTGAAAGATGTACCAATCGAGAGAGGACAGGGAAAGTTCCATAAAGTAAGTACTTTTCCTCTCTCAATTTAACACTCCAAGGTACCTCTCACTCAGCCCAGTGCGTCGATCTCGCCAAAGGAACAAAACAGTCCAAAATCGCGAGCAAGGTACAATGACCCGCCCGTGCATACAGTGATGCCCTGACATCGTGTTTTAAGATGGGGAATTAAATCCCCTTCAATCCTGAGGGTCCCTGGGGGCCAACTAGCCCAACAGGTACATCCAGAAAGCGCCACAGAGCTGCGTTGCAGAGAGGTGTAAAGGGGTGTGGCCTCTCTACACGTCTCTGCAACGCAGCCCCTGGCGCATATTGGAGGTTCCTGGTGGGCTAGTTGGCCCCTAGGGACCCTCAGGATTCAAGGGACTTAATCCCCCAACTTAAAACGCGCCACGGAGCGCGTTTGCACAGATGTAACCTCAGGCCCCGCCCCCTCCCTTCACCATTGTGCAAATATTCCTCTAAAATCAGCCGAAATACGAATTCCGATTTACTCACCTGTTATCAGGAGAGACCTCAGTGCTGTATCTTTCAGCCCAGTACTGGTCCTGAAAAGTAATTCTAACCATACTTACCAGTAACTTGAATTGCCTTCCATAGGCTAACATTGACTGGTTTCACTTGGAAATTCTTCTAAGTGTGGAGTTTTGGAACTTTAAAATATTCCTCTAAAATCAGCCGAAATACGAATTTCGATTTACTCACCTGTTATCAGGAGAGACCTCAGTGCTGCATCTTTCAGCCCAGTACTGATCCTGAAAAGTAATTTTAACCGTACTTACCGGTAACTTGAATTTCCTTCATAGGCTAACATTGACTGGTTTCACTTGGAAATTCTTCTAAGTGTGGAGTTTTGGAACTTTAAAATATTCCTCTAAAATCAGCCGAAATACGAATTCCGATTTACTCACCTGTTATCAGGAGAGACCTCAGTGCTGCATCTTTCAGCCCAGTACTGATCCTCAAAAGTAATTTTAACCGTACTTACCAGTAACTTGAATTTCCTTCCATAGGATATCATTGCCTGCTTTTTGCTGAAAAAGTTTCTAAGTGTTGATTTTTGAAACATACAAATATTCCTCTAAAATCAGCCGAAATCCGAATTCCGATTTACTCACCTGTTATCAGGAGAGACCTCAGTGCTGCATCTTTCAGCCCAGTACTGATCCTCAAAAGTAATTTTAACCGTACTTACCGGTAACTTGAATTTCCTTCATAGGCTAAGATTGACTGGTTTTCAGCAAAAAAGTTTCAAAGTGTTGATTTTCACAAACTACAAATATTCCTTAAAAATCGCCTGTATGACCTAAACGCATTTTTTTCAACTGTTTACAGGAGATGCACCAGTGCTGGATCCAGGATCCAACACTGAGTAAGAAAAAGTAACGATAACAGTTTTTACCTGCTAAGTGAATTTCCTTCCATAGGATAACATTGGTGATTCTAT
Source organism: Calotriton arnoldi (assembly GCA_963921515.1). Lineage (NCBI taxonomy): Eukaryota > Metazoa > Chordata > Amphibia > Caudata > Salamandridae > Calotriton > Calotriton arnoldi. The sequence continues at coordinate 526,967 of CAWUFW010001104.1, forward strand.
GAGAAAAAGTTTCTAAGTGTCAACTTTTAAAATACAATAATATTCCTTAAAAATCACGACTGTAACCAAAACGCTTTTACTCAACTGTTTACAGGAGATGTACCAGGACTGAATCTAGGATCCAGTCCTGTGGTTACAAAAGTAATCCATAAAGTAACTAATTGCATTTAACTAGAAATTCACATTGAGCTGAATGTTGCATTGTGTTTGAAAATGTGTTGCCCATTGCAACAACTGTAACTACTGTACTTAAAAGTCTATTGCCTATCTGCAAAGTATTTAAACTAAAGTAATTCATTCTGAGAAAGTATTTTTTGTAATGTAATGTATAATGTAATTACAATGTAATTTAAAAAATAAAATATGTAAAAAAAAATTGTTTCTAAAAATGTAGTAAATCAGTATGAAAAAAATTAATATAACAATTAATACATTTAAAAATTGTCATTTACAAAACCTTTGAAATTCACTGAAAAAACCGTAGGTTTCAGGCACGTTATAGTTAGAAATTAGCATTTAAAAAACCTTTGAAATTCACTGAAAAAACCATAGGTTTCAGACACGTTATAGTTACAAATTAGCATTTAAAAAACCTTTGAAATTCACTGAAAAAACCATAGGTTTCAGACACGTTATAGTTACAAATTAGCATTTAAAAACCTTTGAAATTCACTGAAAAAACCATAGGTTTTAGGGACAGTTTTAGTTACTTGGACATTGCACTCGTACAAAACCCGTGAAATTCCCACGTTATAGTTAGTTCAGCTAACTATAACTCGCGCCCATAATGCACTGCTGATGACGTCACATATTACATCACTCATGACATGGTCAGTGACATCACTGATGACATCACTGATGACATCTCAAATGACATCACTGATGACATCATCCACGTGATAATCTGATGCACCTCCTCACACCCTAATATAACCTTTGATACACCCACTCTAAATTACAGACTGCCATTCGCAAAACCATAGACACTCCAACACCAATAACTACATACCCACTCACTGATTCTTAGGTCTACACACACACATCCACTCACTCACCCGTACAGTCATTCATACTTATGGTCACTCAGTACAGGACTATCATATGCACTCTTACTCCCATATAGACACTCAAACAACGCCACTCATCCATAGAGATACTCACACACCTAGTCAGTCATGCAAATAATTAAACACACTGCCATTTACTCACCTATACAGTTATACACACACCAGCTCACTTACTCATACAAATAGTAGCACATTGTTACGCTCTTATACAATCACAGATACAAGCACACACTCATCCATACAGCCACTATCACAATCACTCACTCTTGCTTATAGCTATTTATATACTCCAACACACATATATACTGCCTTTCACATATGTAGTTACTCACACATGTACCACTGGGACATACATTCACTCACTAACACACTCTTACACACACTTACCCATCCATACAGTCTATCACAGATGCACTCTTGAAACCATCCACCCAGTGAATCACCCACTCACACATCTATGCACAGAGTTGCACACACCCCTCCCACACAAACACTCAGGCACCCATACAGATACTCAGACAAGCATTCAATAACTCATATAGACACTCATTTAGCTATTCACAAACACATGCAGCCACTTACACAGCAACAGACAGACGGATACAGACATTCACCCAGTTTAGTCACTAACCCATGCATTCAGTAAGATACGTTAAATCACTCACTTATAGAGTCAGTCACGCACCTACTAAATCATCCATACAGACACTTACACACCCACTCATTCTTCAATACGTCTTTTCCTATATATATTAAAAATATTTAAACTTTACAGAAACACACAGTCACTGGATGATGTCATCAGTGATGTCATTTGAGATGTCATCAGTGATGTCATCAGTGATGTCACTGACCATGTCATGAGTGATGTAATATGTGACGTCATCAGCAGTGCATTGCGGGGGCGCGAGTTATAGTTAGCTGAACTAACTATAACGTGGGAATTTCACGGGTTTTGTACGAGTGCAATGTCCAAGTAACTAAAACTGTCCCTAAAACCTATGGTTTTTTCAGTGAATATATATATATTCCAAAATCCCTTGCTGACGCCACCGCGCTGCAAGGAAGGCCCGCACACCAGGTTAGTCCAAAACAATAACTTTATTTTCACTGACGCGTTTCGACCTGACGGTCTTTTTCTTATATATATATGTAAGCAGGGCTTTAAGTGGGATGAAAAAACTGGGGGGGGTCTCTCAAAGGGGCGTGGCCAATGTAATTAAGGGCATGGCTTAAAACACGTAAGCTAAACATCTGTGCTTAGCATAGTATGCCGCCCGACTTGTATTTTGCTGTTTCTGTCATTGCATCAAGATATATGACACAACAAGTAACATCATACCTACAACAAGTCAGGACTATTGGCTTTGTCAATGGTTGTTAGTTGCGTAAGATAAATAAGCAGCAACTATGGCTTGTATATAATATTGAAAAAGCTTCCACTTAAAGCCCTGGTGACACCACGACAATGTTGCTGCTCTTGAGTTTCAAAAAGAGAAGGGAAATCCAGAGAGAAAATTACTCTCTTTAAAGGATTTCCCTTCCCCTACAATGCTCACCTGGCATGACATCATGCCGTAACTTCTCCACTAGTGAGAAGTGAGCAGTGTGAGCACGCGCACATCGATATGCCTGCTGTCACTGCAGTCCGGAATAAAACGGACCGCCTGTGCCAGGGCACAAAACAGAGCCCGATAGAGACCCGTTTCAAGCCCCCCTTTAAAAAACTGCTGGTGCTCAGCATCGGTGAGACCCAGCCCACTTAAAGCCCTGTATGTATGTGTGTGTATATATATATAAATATATATATATATATTTCCCCGATCTACTGGGGTAAACAGCAGGACCCGGTCCCAGCGGTCCTAAATTAGGCTGGAAACCAAAATCAGCCCTGACAGAAATGTTCGAAGCAGTCCCTGACTGCAGGAAGTTGTGATTTGAATGAGCCCATGGGATGAGTCATAACGTTCACTCTGCTCTAAAATCAGCCCCTAGCCGGCAGCCTACCTAAGAAATGTTAGAGAGACAGAATGTTCATTCCGGCCTTCTCCTTCCTTTTACATGACTTCTTTAACGGGAAAAAGTTATTGCATATGTAGGTCACTGGGGGACATGGTCTGGACTCTGCTGCCATATTGCACCAACACATGGCTCAATATAAGCAGTAATATGCTAAAGCAATACCTAGATAAAGAGGTTGAATGATTAACTGTTGTGCTTTTTTCATGCTTTTTGTTAAAATCTAGTAATAAGCAGTAGCATCCGGCATGGATCGGGAGTGGTGGGACATGGCGGGAAAGAGGTGAAGATGTAAAAAACAAAAACCAAGTAAAAAATCTTACCTTATCGCTGCTCTCCTGCACGTCATCTCAGTTTCTCCTCTCCAGGGCTAGAACATGAAGCAGGCAGGCTCCCTCCCCTAAGCCAATCACAAAGCTACAATGTAGCATTGTGATTCGTCTGAGCGCCGTGGATCAGCGCTCAGCCAGGGAATGCGGGCCTGGGCATGTTCTCTACGCAGGCTGTAATGAGAACATGCGAAGTGCGCATGACTGTTTTGGGCGGCCCCAGAGGGCCGGCCAAACAGTCTTTGCGCACTTGGAGTGGGCAAATCACTCCTCCCCTGCTCTGAGAGCAGAGCAACCCTGCCCGCCCCGCAAAGCTGCGCAGCAGGAAGAAATACAATGAAAATAACCTCAAGTTATTATCATTGTATTTGTCCTTTCACTGCTTCGCAGCAGTGGGGTGCCGCTCATATGCCTTAGCGGAGGAGCCACCTGTGGTAATAAGCATCTTGATTTAACCTGAATCAATTAACCCACAAGGAATATTACAATAAGCGAATCAAGAAACACAGCACAGGCTTGCTCTAGAAGAGTGTTTTTTTATATGCAGTGCACGTTCTATGAACTGAATCACTTCTGCTCTCCATTTTATTAGCTAAATGAAATGAGACAAGAAGAGATTTTCCCTGGATCACACATTTTGGTCAAGTGAGAAAATTGGAATTTCACCCCCCCTTTTTCATGGTCCTACAGTCTACAGTTAGATCCTGTGTGACACATTTAAACAATTAATTGCTGGTTGTTAGAATTGGGGGTCTCTAGTTGGCACAGGTAGGTACTTGTGACAAATAGGGACCCTCGCCTCTAGTCAGGGTAAAGGGGTACACTCCTAAAATAACCCCTGCTCACCCCCTTGGTAGCTTGGCACGAGCAGACAGGCTTATCTCAGAGGCAGTGTGTAAAGCATTTGTGAACACATACAGTAATCTAGTGACAACACTACAGATGGACACCACACAAGGTTTATATCAAAAATAAGTATTCTTTATATAGTTTTAACACAAGACCATAAACGACAAAAATCCACAATACTGTACTTAAAATGGTAGTTTTAGCTTAGTTCAGTTCAGTTCTTAAGATGCGACACTTTAAGTCAATGTACCTTACGATGCGGGACGCTTCCACAACAAGCAATGTTGCAGCGATGGAAATGCGACAAAGTTCTGGTGCAAAGAAATAAAGACGTCAAGTTCTTCCTGATGCGGCACGCTTCTCCGATGTTGCGAGAAGTCTCGACTCGATGCGTCAGCTGCAGCGGCGACACCCTTGTTCAGCGATGCGACGGCAACAACTTCGGCTGCGACACTCTTCTCCAACGTTGAGAGACGCTTCCGCTCGATGCGACAACTGCAGCGGCGACACCCTGGTTTCGTGATGCGACGGCAGCAGCTCCGACGGCGGCACGCTTCTCCGTGGATGCGAGGCGCTTCTCTCGATGCGGTGCAATGCGTCAGCTACAGCGGCGACATCTACGATGCGACGGCAGCGGCTGCGACGGCGACACGCTTCTTCCTCGATGCGAGACTCTTCTCTTGATGCGGTGCAATGCGACAGCTACAGCGGCGACATCTACGATGCGACGGCAGCGGCTGCGACGGCGACACGCTTCTTCGGGGTTGCGGGACGTTTCTCGAGATGCGGTGCAATGCGTCAGCTACAGAGGCGTCATCTCCGTGATGCGACGGCAGCGGCTGCGACGGCGACACGCTTCTCCCTCTTGATTCGCGCTTCCAGCTCCCTGCGACACGCAGTCCCTTCAGAAGGCCCAAAACAGCAGCAGGCACTTCCAAAGGATTCTTGGGGAGCTGGTGGTTGAAGTCTGTTGTCCCTGAGACTTCAGCAGGAGGCAAGCTCTTTTCTCAAGCCCTTGGAGATCCTTTACAAGTTGAATAAAGTGCACACAAAGTCCTTTCTCCTTCCTTTGGCAGTCAGGCAACCACTGCAGGCAGATCCCTCTAGCTTAGATAGTCTTCTCCTCAGTTTCTTCTTGGTTCCGCTCCTCAGCAAAGGTTTCTTCTTGTTTTCCCAAAGTGATCTAATTTCCTAGGGGTCTGGGTCCCCTTTTTATACACAGTTTCTCTTTGTTCTCTGAAGGCAGAGAGGCCCCTGCCTAGTCCAAAACCAGTTCTGGTCAGTCCTGGAGCACTTTGTTTTTCTGACTCCTTCTTTCCTTTCAGAATGTGGGGCAGAGTGCTCAGCCGCCCGGCAGGAGGTGGAGCCAGCATTGTGGAAGGCAGGCACAGCCCTATTCAGACCCAGGTGCAACCCCTCCCTCCACTCTGGATGCAGATCTTTCTATTCAGCCCTGTGCTGACTCACCCTGTCTCCTGTAGCCACCCCCAGCCCCTGTCACTCAATCTCCAGACAAGGAATACACAACCTAGCAGAGGCAGGCTTGGAAGTTTAGGCAAGAAAATACCCACTTTCTAAAAGTGGTATTTTCAAACACAGAATGTTAAAACCAACTTCACTAAAAGATGTATTTTATCATTCTGAGTTCAGGCATACTAAATTCGTTTTTCTACCATGTTCCCTGGGTCAGTTCTGACTATAAGGTGTAATAGTCAGTCTGCCCATTCTGGCCTATGGGGAGCAGGTAGCCTTGCAATAGTGAAAAACGAAAATGGCTGTAATTCACTATTAGGACATGCCACACACACCAGGGCATGTCCTACCTTGTACTTACAATGCACCCTGCCCTAGGGCCTACTTTAGGGGTGACCAACATGCAGTAAAGGAAAGGTTTAGGGACTGGTAAGTGGGTGTACTCACCAAGTCGACATGGCAGCCCTAGGCTGCACACAGGCTCTGCGATGGCAGGCCTGAGACACATTTTACAAGCCGCTTCTGTGGGTGGCACAACCAGTGCTGCAAGCCCACCAGCGGCATTGGATTTACAAGCCCTGGGCACACTCAGTGCACTGTACTAGGGACTGACAAGTAAACCAATCATCCAATCATGGAGTCACTAATCCATAACACAATTTACAATAGGGAGAGCATATGCACTTTAGCACTGATCAGCAGTGGTAAAGTGCCCAGAGTCATAAAACAGCCAACAACAGGTCAGAAAAAAATATAGGAGGAAGGCAAAAAGTTGAGGGATGACCCTGCAAAAAGGGCCAAGTCCAACACTGGTGTTCTATTGATAAAGCTAGTTTACAAGTTTTAAGTAGTAACCAATATGAAGTTCCCAAAGGTCCTTGAAGTATACTGCGTTTTTTAACATTCTATTAAAGACTCCTTGTAGTAAAGCGAATATATGAGTTGTGTGACGTGAAAACCAAATATAATTCAAGTATGTGTACTAAAATTGTTAACATGGTGTTTTTATTTTGACAATGTTGATGTTTTTATTTTTCGGTAAATGAGGTAGAGTAGGACAAAGTAAGTTAACACTGAGTCTTGAGGTCATGCTAACAATATAAAGGCCTGTACGCTGCAGGAATAGCCAAAAGTTTAACGCATAAATCTGAAAGTACATTTAAAACTGTACAGGGTTCTGTAGTTCAGATTCCTGCAAAAGAGGGCCACATGGAGTTTGAATTCAGCACTGCACTCTGTAGAAATCCTGCTCCCTAGCACGACAGAGCAGTGGCCCCCTTCGAATGCCACCAGAGGCTTTGGCCTATGTTGCCTGTCCTTAGGAGCAATCTTCTCATCCATCAGCCTGACGCATTGCTGAGTTATGTTTCTTCACCTGAGTTGGACGTGGATGATGGTCCCTGTTCATGTATTTTCTGTTTCTTGGTGATGCCGGCGCTGAGCTGCTTCTGTGTGTTAGTGAAGCTTGCACTTCACCAGCTTTCCCTGAACCCATTCTGTTTTTTGATCTCCCTGCCTCCCTTGCTCTTCCTGTTCTGTGTGTGTTGATGGACCGTTGCACTGCTGCTGTCAGAAAATGAGCAGCTGATAGATGAGGCACAGTTAGTGCATTTTCTCAATATTTGAGGTGATATTTGAAAGATGGTTCATGATGGTCTGGGAACAGCTGTTTCTGTCATGGCAAGTATTGCTGGTATCCAGTGACAGCAATTGTGTATCTACTAAAATGAGATCAATGTTCGGCGACCCAAAGAGCAAAGAGGAAGACCAAAACAAGCAGGGATAAATAACCCTAATTAGCAGCTACTAGCACATCACAAGCAGTGAATAAAGCACTACCTGGCAGTAGCAGCCAAGGATGAGCCTAAAGCTGGATTGATGAGAAACCAGCAGCTGTTTATAGTCAAGAAGTTTATGCAACAGAGACACCACTACCGTCTTCAGGATTTAGGACAACTAAGGCAAATTGAACGATAATTCTGCGCACCCTCTGGATCAAGTGAGACATTTTAATTCAGAGGGCACATTACAGAGTAATATTCTATTGATAGCTAGTCCTGAGCTGGGCTGGGACTGAGCCATTGCACACATACTCCCTTCTGTGCTAGCCCGCGAGGCCTGTTCTTCAGGCTCTCCAACAGCAGCTCCAGTAAGGGCTAAACCCCTTCTCACCTCGCTGCACCCACAGTGGGTTGCCTTCTCTGAGCCTGCACCACCCATAGAGCGTTCACAATGACTCTGCAGCCAGACTGTCTATCTCATTTCCACCTACTCTTCATTTGGACAGGACAGGGCGGTGCACGAAGACGGGCCTCCGTGCCAGCTCTCTAGTGCCACCTGTGCATGCCCTGGCCAGTTGCCTTGGGATACAGGATGCTGGCCACTACAGGCCAGTGCAGCCATGGTTGCCAGTCATGACTGTGTCCCCCCGTCGACGCCCCCTCGCAGCAGGATGCCGCAAGCACCAGGCTGTGGACATCAGACGTGCTGAGCTGGAGAACTGCCATGAATATGGTTGATGCTCTACCCCTCATCCAATGGAGTGACCGTGGACTTAGGTAGGACAATGTGATGCAGTGTCACTGCCTCCAACCATAACCAGCAGTCATCTGTGCCTATGCTGTTCTAGCAGTTCTTTCCCATTTGGCGGACAACAAATGTCCCCTACTCTCAAATGTATGTCTGTTGTTCCCAGTTATCTCTAACAGGCACATACATCACCCCCATGCTCTCATGGCTTTCACTGGCATTGTACTGGAATAGATGCTACCTGTGCCCTTTCGCAGCACTTGCAACTTCCCTCTCATGGGCCCAATATGCTTGCCTCCTCGCATGGCCACCTGTAACTCTCTTGTTCTCTCACCTGCAAGCAAGCCCCACTCACTCCTTGACAACAGCAGCCCATCAGATCTCCAAAGCTCCCAGGCTAAACGAGAAGATGAAGGATGGAGTATTTCATAGATCAAGGTTTACTTATGTATGAATCATTGGCAAAGCAAATGGGTCTGGCTTTGTGTGTAAATGTTTGGGCTTTGCCAATGCTTGCTTTCTTTGCAATGGTTTTTGTGAAACCTTATTACAAAAACCATTACAAAAATGCCCACCTGTACATACACTTGTATCTGCATGCCTGGGTGGCCATTTTTAAATGGTTTTAGCAATAAAGTTTACAATAGCCCATTTAGAGATGTCCATTTGTGCAAATGCATATGCATGAATTCATACACATGGGTAGCCATCTTTGATTTTTTTTTACTTCTGTAAAACCTTTCAAAGATGAATGCCTATGCATGCGCATGTGTGTTCATGTGCTCCCAAAGGCGCACATCTTTGAATGGTTTGTGTTAAAGTAAAATACATTTGAAGGTAAGTGAAAGATGAGGTGGTACTACCAGTCTGGTGGCAGTGTTATTGGAATAGCCAGACAATCTCTATTGTAAAAAAAGCTTTTGCTAAAAGCCATTTTTTGAATGGAAAAATACACTATATCTCAGTAGTCCCTGCCGCTGAGGTTGACTACTTTTTCTGTGTTTGTGTACAATAGGCAAGAGCAGAATGCCATCATTCACAGTCAGGCTAGCCAATGGTATAAGTGGGCTGGCCCATTGCCCCATGCTCTATGCTGCAGTGGGTGGATGAAAAATGTGAATGACTCAACAACAGATCAATGGGTGGAGTATATTAGATAGATATATACTTTTAGTACAGTCAAAAGGTCTTGGTTAACAACAGACCTGAAAAGGACATCTGCAACTCTGTCATTGTCTATATATCTGGTCAGCCAGTTCAACTCTAGAGCACATTTTTTAACTTGATTTCTGCCAGGTGAACCATGCTCCTGTGTATCTTTCAACACACTCTTTTCAGCATGTGCCCATCGTTCTGTGAAGGTGATTACATTATTCTCCTCAATACTCTCCTTTCTCAGTATGCAGTATCCAAGTGACGCTTTTTGTTCATTCCAGATCTTCCAACTCACACGATCCCATGGGGTGTCACAGAATATCGGCTCCCTTCACATGGTCCCATGGGGTGTCACAGAATATCGGCTCCCTTCACACGGTCCCATGGGGTGTCACAGAATATCGGCTCCCTTCACAGGGTCCTATGGGGTGTCACAGAATATCGGCTCCCTTCACACGGTCCCATGGGGTGTCACAGAATATCGGCTCCCTTCACATGGTCCCATGGGGTGTCACAGAATATCGGCTCCCTTCACACGGTCCCATGGGGTGTCACAGAATATCGGCTCCCTTCACACGGTCCCATGGGGTGTCACAGAATATCGGCTCCCTTCACACGGTCCCATGGGGTGTCACAGAATATCGGCTCCCTTCACACGGTCCCATGGGGTGTCACAGAATTTCGGCTCCCTTCACACGATCCCATGGGGTGTCACAGAATATCGGCTCCCTTCACACGGTCCCATGGGTTGTCACAGAATATCGGCTCCCTTCACACGGTCCCATGGGTTGTCACAGAATATCGGCTCCCTTCACACGGTCACCCAGTGAGGAGCTGGTATGATACAGTTAGCTGGAAACCCCCTGCAGAGGGCAGATTTCCATCTAATTGTTTGAAAACTTTACGCATCCGATGTCCATTAAGGGGTGTGAAACCAACCCAGGTCATCAGTGGCAGAATCTGAACCTTTGTTTTTTTTTTTTTTGGTATTGGACCAGGGAGGCAGTGACTTTAAAGTGCCTTAGGCTGTGCTTTCCACTAAACCCCGCCGTCCCTCGCGCCCCATCCACCCCCCCATCACCCAGTGAAACTTTCCGCAAGTTGGCAGACCTGAAGTTCTGTGTTATTTCATAATTCTTAACAATATTTAAATGTTGTGATTTTCTCCGTCATCTGCTCCCAAGAAATATTCCAATATGATCAAAATGAACTAACAAAGTAATACATTGCACGTTTTTTGGTGGAGTTCAGCCTTCTCGTTTGCTCCTGCTATGGGCTTCATGCTTTCCCTTCTCTGTAAACTTTTACAGCGTATGTGATTGGAGTTCAGCATGCTTTGATGCAGTGTGCCTCTTTGTATGTGAGCCTCTCCTGCCTGTGAATGCCGGGATCACAGCTCGCGAGTCTGTCTTATGTTTTGTACTCCACACACATGTTCCTGGCAGGAACTCCTTCCTCGTTCGGGCCCTTAAGAATCAACGCATTTACTCCTAGACACAGAATGGGCAAAACCCTTTGAATATATCACTCCCTTTTACCCAAATAGTCCAAATCTAGGTGATTTGTCAGAACCTGGGAAGAAGTTTTTTGCTATATTTTGTTGATACCTCTGTATGTTTGATTTAATTGTTCCTACTCTGATTTTTTTTTAAACCTGTGCTACAGGTGTGCAGTAAGCTGTACAGAGAACAGATTCTGAATACAAAATGGTAGCTTGCTCAAAAATGCTGGCATAAAGTGTTTAGCTGACACTATCAAGGTAGGGTAATTTATCTTCAACCCAGGGGATATCAATATGTATGGATGGAAAAGAAGCCTTCAGAACAGATAGATGTTTGAGACCACACCCTACCCATATCTACAGTGAGTTAGTGACATATCTTTTTTCTCCCAATTCTGAGCGTACATTACTCATTAACCCAAAGGCAGTGGGCGGCACCCACTCTGGCAGTGGCGGTGCTACTACTGGAAGAGGGCGGCCCAGAAGTGGCGGCGGGTGGTGAGCTCCATAGGAAAACCTTTGACCCGGCACTTTTTCTTTTTTTAGAAATTAAGCACTGATATTAGCGGCAGTGATCCCTCGGTGTGAAGCCTATATAGACTTCAAGTCTGAGAATCTCTCAAGAGTTTCTTTTAGCCCTGTGGCCTAGAACTTTCTTATTTAAAACTTTCCATCTTTGCACTGTGGTTTTTTTTTTTTAAACTATTTTTATTGAAACAAGCAGCAGTGTAAACATTATACAATTATTTCCCACAGCTTGGCACAGAAATTCCAGCAGGTTCTCACAACATTCCCAGATTATATTAGAAAGTACATTTGGCCGCTGTCTACCGCACTCAACTCCTCCGCTGTAATCAACACATGAAACTCGGGTCAAGGGTCTGGAAAGCTACACATCTACCTTCAAGCTATAGCACTCTATTCTCGGCCGCTCGGTGTGGGGGCCGCCAAAGTCTCACCCAGTCTGTCCAACAGCGTACGTCTCTCCCTTGTTAATTCCACCGTGGGAGAGATACAAATGTCTCCCCTGTGTGTGTTCCACTTTCCCCATCTGCGGTCCCACTTCCGGGGACATCCCCTCCCTTTGAACACCGTTTTTTCCGCAATCATGGCAAAGTCCATGTCCTTCGCCCAGTCCCTTACTCGTGGCGTCGTGTCCGTCCCCCACAGTCGGGCAATGTTCCTTTTAGCGATCATCCAGCCCATCGTAGCCCACAACTGCTCCGATTGTGTAAGATCGGTGGCCTCCCAAATATTAAGCAGGCACAGCCTTGGGGACGATTCTAAGGGTTTGTCACACGTCCTAGCTAGTTGTTGAGTGACGTCCTTCCAATATTGTTGTATGTGAGGGCAGTCCCAGAGAATATGTGTGAATGTTCCAGTCTGGTTACACCGCCTGAGATACAGAGGGTCAGGCCTCCTACCCAACCAAAATAGCAACTTTGCGTCAAAGTAGACCCTATGGAGGACCTTAAGCTGGATCAACCGGAGTCTCATCGGAATCGCCACCTCTCGGGGGGACGTCAATGCGTCCCTCCAGTCGTCGTCCTCCATCTCCCCCAAGTCAGCTTCCCAGCTCGCTCGCAGTTTCAGCATTGGGTCAACCCTGTTATACACTAACTTCTTTTAAGTGAGGGAAATAGCTTTGCGGTCCATTGGGTCTAACAATAGGCGGTCCTCCAATGGGGAGGCATCCGGAAGTGGGGTATCCTTCGGAAGGGCCGAGTCAATGGCGTGGCTAATTTGGAGATAGCGAAATGTCTCCGAGGAGGCCAGCTGATACTGTGACTGGAGGTCAGCAAATGTGGCTTTCTTCCCCTTCACCCACATGTCCCCCACAGTAGAGATCCCTATCGTGTCCCACTTATCAAAGCCGGGGCAGGTACTGAGGCGACCCAAAATGTCCGGTTCTCACAAGGGGGTTGCCTTCGTCAGGCGCCCATGCCACCCCATCCTGCGCTGGACTCCATGCCATACTTCTACCGTTCGGGCCGTAGGGCCCGTTAACCGCAACTGCTTACGGGTGACATATAGCGCCCTATTATATCCCCCCTTCCCCATGAGCCAATGATCCATGCGAAAACTAGGGTCATCATGAGAGCCAAACACCCATCTGTTAACGGCCGTCAACTGCGATGCCTGGTAGTAGAGGCGCATATCTGGCAATCCTATACCCCCATCATACCATCCCATGGTTAGTTTGTTTATAGCAATTCTCGGCGGACGGCCCTCCCACAGCAGTCCCCGCACCGCCTCCTCTATTTGCTTAAAATAGGCATCTGGAACAGGATTAGGAGCACTCTGCAGAGCATAGAGGAAGCGCGGTAGGGCAAGCATTTTAAACAGGGTTGCACGTCCGAGGAGAGTAAGGGGCAACGATCGCCAATGTGTGACGTCCGACCTCAGTCGCTGTAAAGGTGCCAGTAGATTTCTTTCATGAAAGAGTGCAGCGTCTAGGGTTATGAAAATACCCAGATAGCGAAAGCCCTGTCGTGCCACCGGGATCTCATAGCCTCGAGGACTATCCGGGGGTTCTCCCCAGAGAGAATACATTTGTGACTTGGCCCAATTTATCTGGTATCCCGAGTGCAAACCAAAAATGTGGAAAATATGTAACACCCGTCGCAGTGACCGCCCCGGAGAGGCAAGATATAACAAGATATCGTCTGCGTAGAGCGATATTCGGTCCTCATGGCTACTCGACCATCTGAGGCCTCTAATGCCCGGGTCTCCCCGAATTCAAACTGCCAATGGCTCCAGACCATGGCAAACAGGAGCGGCGACAGCGGGCAGCCCTGTCTTGTGCCCCGGCAAAGGGGAAAGGGGGCGGAACAATGATTATTTACCGTGACATGCGCCGTAGGCTGCGTATACAGCAGCCTGATCCACCCGATCAATTTGGGTCCGAACCCCATTCGAGCCAGGACGGCCAGCAGATACTCCCATTCTATAGTGTCAAATGCCATTGTGGCATCCAGTGACAACAAGATCGCATCTTCCTCTAGGGTGGCCGCTCTCCCCAGTGCTCCATGTACCCGTCTTAAGTTTCGAGCTGTATTCCTACCAGGCATAAAGCCCGATTGATCTGGATGGATCAGATCCCTAAGATACGGGAGCAGTCGATTGGCCAGGAGTTTAGCCAGGATTTTTGCTTCCACCGTAAGCAATGAAATTGGACGGTACGATTTGCAATCCTCCGCTGGTTTTCCAGGCTTATGAATAACCACAATGGCCGCTGTACGGATATCTGCTGGGAGAAGCCCAGATTCATAACATTCATTATATAAATTCATGAAGTGGGGTGCCAGCTTCACTGCCATTGGTTTGAAAAGTTCGATGGGAAGGCCATTCGGACCCATTGCCTTACCGGACCGCACATCCTTTATTGCCCTTAGGACCTCGGTTACAGAGATGTCCGCCTCTAATGTCTCTCTGTCCTGCTGAGAAATGGACACAACCTCTATTGTGGCCAGGAGATCTGCCGCCATTGAGGCCTGCGACTCCGGCGGCCTTCTGTACACGTCCTCATAGTAAGCTGCGAAGGCATCCGCTATTCCCTGAGGGTCAGACCTTAATACTCCATCTGGGCCCTTCACTGTCCGCACCCACCTCGCCGCCTGCTCTTTGCGCTCCAACCATGCCAATAGTTTACCAGTACGCTCTCCCTGTTCGTAAATCCGGTGCCGCGTAGCCAAAGAGCGCCTAGTGGCATCTTCCAGTAGAAGCTGTTTATAATCCCGTCTTTTAATTTGAAGTCTATGGTGAGCTTCGGGTTCGGGGGCCCTCGAGAGCGCCCCCTCCAGCTGCAAGATATCAGCTTCCAACTCAGCCACTCTGCGGTTGCGCTCAGTTCTGTGACCCACCATCAGAGACAGTGCCCTGCCCTTGATCACCGCCCCGTACGCCCCCCACAGTATCACTGCCGGCTTGACCGAACCCACATTTTCCTCCAGATAATAGTCTGTATCTTGCCTCAGCTGGTCTTTAATATGAGGGATCCGCAAAGCCCACGGCTGTATCATAATGGGGCCGGGACGCCCAATGCTCAGTGTACCAAACACCGCCACTACCGGGGAGTGGTCCGATATTCCACGTGCCAAGCTGGTTGAGTCAGTAAATGCGTTTATGTCCTGGGCTAGAGTAAACAGATATTCGATACGAGACTGGCTACCGTGCACTCCAGACTTGAACGTGAAATGCGTGTGGTGTGGGTGTGCCCATCTCCATATATCTACCAACCCAAGGGCGTTGGTAAATTCCCTGAGTTGTGTACCTTGCGCCGGGTCTTGTCTGGGTGGTAATCGGTCGCGCAGGCCTTCCATTGTCAGGTTAAAGTCACCCCCCAATATTAACGATCCCATGGGTAAATCCAATAACAGCGCCCGAGATCCTTCAAAGTTAACCGCTGCAATCCCGGTGGGGCGTACACTGTGACCACATTTATGACCCTTCCCTCCCATGTTCCTGTACATGCTGCGAATCTACCCAGTGCATCTGTCCAGGAGTTTTGTACCACATAGGGGCAGCCTTTACGTAAGAGAATCCCCACCCCTCTAGAACCCGTAGTGAAACCCGAATGCACAACCATGCTATACCCCTTCCTGTTCAGGGCCATGCACGAGTTTCCTATTAGGTGAGTCTCCTGTAGCAGTATTAGATCAAGCGTCTGTCTGTGAATATATTGTAGGACTATGCTCCTCTTAATTTTGTCCCCCAGACCATTAACGTTCCAGGTGGACACTCTAAGTCCCTGGGTAAGCGTCATCGGAGCTTGTCCATTGAGTAACAGTTTTACCGAAGAAGTCCTCCCCACCTCTCACCCCCGGGTCACCGGACTGCGTGCTGTCCAGACAGCCAGTTTGCCTCGCTATGCCGTGGAACACCCTGCCAACAGAGAAGACTTTACTGTCATGTGGTGTGCCCATTGACCAAACTTCAACCCTTGCTGCTGTGAACAACCCACGAACCCCCTTCCAACAGAACAACCCCATCCCCCCTCCTGCCCATGCAATCCCCCTCCCTGCCTCCCTGCACAACGGGACTAGAACCGCCCGCCACCCCCAACATGCAGAGTGCCTGTCGCCCACCCTTATCTTCAGGGAACGTGAGCTACCCCACTCCCACCTACTACTGATTACAATGCACATACTCCCCCCCGGCTCCACCCCCCCGAACTCAAACTCTAAACTCTAGCCCGCTGGGCCTATCAGTGAACTGTATGGCCCATTATATCAAGGAATCCTTCGCATCTACAGGCCCATCCTCCCCAAGCAGCGTAGAATGTTCAATGGCAAGGGGTTGAGCACTCATGTCCTGTCAATGGAGCACCCCTAGGGGTGTCAGGCCTAGCCAACCATTCGAGCCCCCTGCACGATCTAACGCCGTGGACCCCGCTGCCCACCCGGCCACGACATCATCCCTGGCACACAATTATATGGGAACAGTACATTGCCCCGTGGTCCTGCAGTGTACATCAGGGTCTCCCTGTCCGAAGCGTGTCCTCCTCACCTTACCAGGCCCCGAAGTCAGCGCCCCCCTGTGTGGTCCCTGGAATCAGAGTCAGATTGTTCAGCTGTACGTCTCTGCTGGCGCCAGTCCTCAGCTCCATCTGCTTCGGAGTGCACCTTTCGCGACTTCTTGCCGGCCGTTCGCCAGCCTTCCAACCAATCCCAGGCGTCTTCTGGCCTTGTGAAATACCACAGTTTCCAATCTGCTTCCACCCTCAGTTTGGCAGGGAACATCATTGCATATTTAACCTCCTGGTCCCGTAGGGCCCGCTTCACCTCCAGGAAGCTTCGGCGCTGCTTCTGAACCCTCAGAGTAAATGTAATCCTACTATTCTCAAAATTGAGCGGAGGGGCCGCTCTCGCCGTCTGGAGGATAACATCGCGGTCCCTGAAGTTAAACACCCGGGCTAGGAGCGTCCGCGGGGGTGCACCCGGCTTCGGTCTACCCCCGGAACCCGGTGTACCCGCTCGATGGAGAAACACTTAGAGAGGCCCCGCGGCTGCAGATGCTTGAGTACCAGCTCCTCCACAAAGAGATCAGCGGCCTGCCCTTCTGCGCGCTCCGGCACGCCAAGAATACGAAGGTTATTACGCCGCATCCTCCCCTCATAGTCATCCAGCTGTAGGGCCATTGCTTCATGAGATGTACGCAGCTCCGACACTTGTTTCTTGAGCAGTGTGGTTTCCGTGACGAGCTCTTTGGCAGTACTTTCCACTGTGCCCAGTCTCTCCCCCATTTTCCTCATATCCTCCTGGATCAATGCCACTTCCGTCGCCACCGTATCGATCCGCACCTCCAAGGAGGTCCTCACCGTCGTGATTGCCGCGAGGATGTCTTTATTTATTGGTTCGGGGCCATCGGTCGAGGCCACGGCTTCCCCTCGCTCTTCTCCCTGTTGCTTTTGCCAAGTAAATTTGTCCAGCTTGGCCTGCGTCACCGTACGGCCACTACGTCCAGACGCCATATTGGATTCGTCCCGGTGGTCGCCACTCACGGCGGGGGTGCAACCGTCACTCCCCGCCGCCTGCGGTGGGTTGCCCCACTCGGCCTGTCGGGTGCGGCGTGCTGCCTCCCCCCCGGTTACTGTCTCTTCTCAGTTGCGACAACCACGCTTCTTAGGGCCCCACACCGGCCTGTGCCGTCTCACCCCAATTGCTCCCGGGCATAGCAGCCCCACTTGTGCTGGGTAATACCTCCGCAATGTCAATTACCTGGGCACCTTGCGCCACCTTTTGCCCTCTATTGTCCCTCGCTCCGTCGTGCCGCCGGGTGGGGTGCTCCGCCGTCCAAGGGGTTACCCATGCTTTCGGCCACAACGGTCGCACCTTTGTTGGCTAGGCCCTCCTGTCTTGTCTGTCGCTTCTATACCGTGTCCTGGTCTTCCGTGCTGCAACCGGTCCGGCCACACTCACGTCAAGCCCCCTCCACAAACGCCTCCAGGCACTGGCACTCAGCTGCGCACTATTTCAATGCGCCGTTTCTACTCGGGCCTCGGGGCCAGACCTCAGGAGAGTCCCGGGCACCGATCCTCCGGCCAGGGCACAGGTCCTCTGCCGCCCACAGCGTCACCCCGTTCCCGACCCTGCCGTCCGGGGTGGCCGATCAGGGTCCAGGTGGCAGCCTTCTCCGGAGCTATGAGCCGATTCCTGTGCCGGCCCATGTACTCACTGCGGCTCCCGTGCTCCGTCTCGCCGCGGGGCCTCCTCGATCCGGGTCAGCACTCCGGCACCACCGACGTCCTCTACTTGAGGCTTGGTCCTCGCAGTCCGGATTCCAACCAGCCGGGCACAGTCCCAGCGTCGGGCACCGTCTGCCGTCCGCTCGTGCTTACTGCTGTTTCAAGGCCGCAGCAGCGGCCTCGCGTAGCGCTCTCCCGCCTCCTGGCTGCACCTCCGCCGGCAACGTCTACACCTCGGGGCCCGGTGCTCGGAGCGCCCCGCAGACCACAGCCGCGATCCGCTCCAAATTTCGCCCACACCTTGGTCTGCATTCCGTGCGGGCCCGGAGTCCCTCGGGGTGGTGATCCAGCCGGGGGAAGCCTGTTAAAGACGGATAATTCGGGAGCGGCGCTCCGGAGCAGAGCTACTGAGCGGCCATTCCCTTCGGCGGTTAGCCACGCCCCCCTGCACTGTGTCCCCTTGCTGACTCTTTGCTGTATCTATTAACTATAAAAAGAAGGACACTGGATAAACAAATAGGCTGAAAAGAGAAAGCGCCAGGGACGATGAGATTGCTGGAGGAGGGGGAGAGAGAGGCTGTCAGAGGGCGGGAGAGTTAGATATTCACCTCTCAAAGGCACGGGGTTGGTCAAGGTTAGGAGACATGAACATTCACCTTACAATGGAAGGTGACAACAGTGACTGTAGTACTAGTGTATGAGGAGGGCACACAGTGTGGACATGGAGTTGGAATGGGTAGGCCACAAAACCCTCTCCAAACCTATGCTGTTTTTTTGGCCAGTGGATCTGAACAGCTGAGGTTCTGACCAGTGGCATAGCAAGGGGGAGGGGGGGGGCTTCCGCCCTGGGCGCCATGAGTTTTGGGGGTGGCGGAATGCCCCCGCTCTTACCTGCAGCCGTCATGGGCGGCAAACGCCCCGACCGCCACAGGCGTCAAAAGGTCTAGCTAGGCCACTGGGTCTGACCCACCTTAGACACCCAAGTCCCAGTATATTCCTGGAATGACCAGATAGACAGGACAGGGGGGGAGTGATGGTTTTAATATACAAGAGCTCCAGTTACTAACAGTGCTTTTTCTATTCTTTTTTGCTGCACATGTTCAGCCCCTCTGTATTGTCGTGGCTGTGAACACATCACCACATGCGACTGAGCCCACCTCAGAGAAGCAGAGTGCAACTCACCCAGTTTTTTTTCATCTCTACAGGGATTACAAGAACTTCCAGTGGAAGGCTAAGGAAACTCAGTGACGTGACGAGTCCAAATCCAAGTAAGTGAATTTTTAGACTGCCCAGTGTAACGTGGAAGGGAGTGGGGTGGGGGGGTATGAGAGCAGGCACCTAGGACTGCTACGAGGGGTGCATCTATGCATTCATGATGGGGGGAGAAAGGCCTGCAGGACACTGCTCTACTGGGATTTTGCTTTGCTATCTTTATTGACATTTTCTTAGCTATGACATTGAGTCTTTTCACTATTTCCATTCAGTCAACTTTATGCATGATGTAATATGATACACAATAGTTGCAGTAACAAATGAGCAGCTAACGAAGTATGCAAAGTAAATAGTTTTAGAGTCTAATGTCCTGGGGTATGAAGGAAGGCAGTGACAGCACAGGTTATTCTCATGTCCCGGTATATGAGGTACTAATAAAAAAAAAATTTAAACTGAAGTGCTGTATAACAGGTGGGGTAGTGATGACGAGCCTCAAGTATGTATGATGTATGATCGGTAAGCATGTGACCAGGGCACACGTACTAAAAAAAGAAGTGGGGGGACTAACCAGGTTAACCAGTATGCAAGAGAAATCATGACATGTGCCATCACAGCGCATGATGTCACAACGCGTGACACAGCACATGACATCACAGGAAGTGACCTCACTGGAAGTGGCATCACAAGAAGTGACATCAGATATTAAGACCTCGCACATATGTTTATCAGGTATATCATTAGTACATTTAAGCACATTATGGGATTTAACAAATGAGATTTGGTGTCAAGGTTGTGCCCAAAAAGTGGCGCAATCCAGATGCAAAATCTGGGCCTCAACTAATACATTTATTTTTTTAAACCCTGCTACAAAAACATTGGCAACAAGGAGAAGCATGGCTGTAGATGTTATGGTTAATTGGTTGCAAAGTGTACATTTAAAAATTTTTGATTGTGTTAAGGCGTCTGCTGTAAAGATGCCCAGTAAATCTCAGGGAATAATAATAATGGTGAGATAACTCTGGAGTTTAACGCATTTGTTGGAGAGATCTGTGTTTTGTGAAGTCCCACATTTGAATCAAAGTAGTATAAGGTTAATGTGCCTCCTGCAAAGCACATCACGTAACATGCAGATGACAGATTTTTATTTTATGTAGATAGTAAAGTGGGTTACTGCTTTTAACACAGAGATCCTTTTTGTTACCTGCAGTTCATAAATTGTAATCCTTGTAATATAGCACAGTGAGCTATGAAGGACATGTGACTCCTACACCTTGTAACCCTGTCTCATGTAACTCATCTTGTACATTGATTTACACATATACATGATTTATTGTCAATGTATAATGTGTGTGTTACATAAAGCACTCTGACACCCTGCATTGGTTGCAGCGCTATAAAAGAAATAAAATAGTGCTATTGAAATTGTTATTTGTGTGAATACTGAGACAGGCCCACGCATCTGACATTCTTACAGTGCATGTATCTCTTTATATACAGGGACTGAACAAAGGCAAAAGCATGCCTCTCTTAAGTACCTGTGAAGAGATAACAAGCCCTGACCGTTTCTTCCCCCTCCAGGGCATTTACATTTCAAGTGTGAGGTTCCAGGCCGCCTCCAGTCAGGATATTCAAACCAAAGAAAGGAGGCCTGATGTCCCCTTAACTTCGGCCCAGCTGGAGGTGAAAAAAAAGCTCCTTCCCCGCCTGCACGTTGCTGCTGCGAATGGAAAGCAGACAACGTACAGGCGCTGCTGAACGTGTCCCGGTGTCTGAAAATTACACCGGGAAAATTTCAACATATTTCTGTGGGGCCCAACGTTTTGGCAGGGGGGACGGCGTCCACCCTCTGAAAATAGTGGGTGGACGCAGTGTACCTGCGTGTACCCCCGACTTGTGCCCTGCATGTGACGTTATCAGTCTTGCATTAATTGCAGTAGGAATGACTTCGTTGTCAGCCCAGTGTCCTGGTTGCGTGAGGGGATGGGCGCATCGGGCGTCTTCACGGCCGAGGAGTTACGAGCGTCACGCCATACGAGAAGGGGCCAGAGGAGCAGTGGTAGCCACAGACCTGTAGCAGCGTGCTGGGCCAGGTCTCTTTCTAAACTTCATGCCCTCACTATAGGACATTGTCGTCATTCCACCGTCAGTGAATAAATCTATTAGCCCCACACGTTTTCGTGAAAATATTCAAGTCATTTTTAGCTCAGATAGCGCCCCACAAACCAAGGATCTTTGCGTGCTCCAATCAGTGTTTGCAGATAAGGCTTCCATAGATAGTTGACCTATACCCGTCGAGGGTGCAAGTAAACATCTCTTGCAGTCAATGGAATTTCTTTTCTGCTCCACACTCACCATGTAAATAAAGGGGTTGGTGCTTCCCTTGTTGTCGGGACAGAGCAAATGAAAAGTGCTCTCTTTGGTTCGTTCTCAACCAAGGTTTCTATCCATTGTGAAATTGAAAAGAGACAAGTTCTCTTCACCCTGCAGAGCCGTGTGCATACTCTAGAGTTGCTATACACGAGCCCTGTCTTTATTGTTTGGTAGACATGTGCAATCCTACCACATGGTCTTCGGACTCACTTACTAGGTTTGCTGTTTTTGCCGTCAACCCTGTCCCCACTGATTATATTTGAGCTTTAGGACATCTTTAAAGAGCAGCACGCTGGATAAATTAGGTTTATTCATTCATTCAGCATTTAAAGAATCACATAAAGTAACAGTTGGTTCATTGGTGTCGCACATAACGCCCTACGACAAGTTTACCAATGGTCTCTTCTCTTTTGGACAACCACTCTGCTGGGGCCAAATCAACTTTACTAAGTGGCTCTTCCAACAATTCAGCACACCTCAATACAAGAAAGATAGCTCAGCGACTGAAGTGCTTTAGCTGACATCAAGTTGTGTCCCATAGGTCATGAGTTTGAATCCTAGCAATGCAATGCTTTCTCAACCTTTCATCATAGGAGTCAGAAAATGGAGTTCCATTGACTTTGGTAATATTCTGACCCGTCATGTACAGTGCTCCGAATTGGCAAAAACTACATTAAGTGCTGCATAAAACAAACATTGGAAAAGGCAATAGGTCTGCTTTAATGTACCAATGCATGTAATGGCATTCATAAATGATGTTTGCATGAATTGCAACCACAAGTCATGTTTTGCACATCAAAGCCTGTCGGATAAGCTTTGCCAATGCTGGGGAAAAAGTAGAAAAACAATTATTGCTTTTTTAAACAAAATGCATATAGAAGATAATGGATTGAATGTGATAAACAGTATGATTATTGAGTGCAATTTTCAGGTGTAAATTAGTCCCCTATCCATTTCAATGCAAGCACGTCCTGGAAGGTGGAATGATAAACCAAATAGCCAATAGCAGAGAGTGAGAGGGAAATACTCTGGGTGCAGCCATAGCCTGCTCCATGTATATTTTAAATAATTGGTAACAGTACATCTTGCAGACAGTTGTGCTGCCCAGCCAGACTTTTAAAAAAATTGGTTGTGAGGACATGTCACTGCTGGCTGCCCCGAGTTCCTCGTGCGGTCCTTTCTGTGACACACATATCTGGAGTCTCTATATCATCGTCTTCTCTCCCTGTTATGTTGTTTTATTTTTCCCGCTACAGAATGCATTACTATTGCTATTTAGGGTCTGAATGAATTTTCATGCTGGTACTAAAGGTGGGTAGAGAATGCTGAACATCTTTGGATGCTGAGATTGGGGAAGTGGAGTCAGAATGCCTTCTGGTGCTGATGGTGAGGATGTTAGTGCCTTCTGAATGCCTTTTCGTACAGAGGGTTAGCACAATAGAGTTTTATGAATGCGTTTTCATGATGATGGCACGATGGTAGAACAACCTCTTGCACTGCCAGCCCTTTATCCTGGCGTATCCAGATATTTGCCTGGGGCGGAAGAACCTAAGAGGGAACGAAAACCATTCATCCCAGGAAAATCTTTCATCTTGACTGGGATCCTGCTTCTAAAAGAACATATGATGGTGATAAATGGGGTGATTAAAATGGCTACATGCCCCCAATCAGACATATTTGTAGCTGTGATTGTAACCACCCCTCATTTTTACCTGAACCTTTTACACCAATAGATTACCTCCTTAATAATATAAGAAGAATATTTTATTTATTCAGTGCCAGAAAAAGGATTTAACATTTCCAGGCTTAGTATCTCTTTATACGTGAAACGTATATATAAGTTTGGCAGTAAATAAAAATGACAAAATGTTCTGAATGTATTTCTGTATATAATCATATTTATTGCAAATAAAAAAATAACGTGATCACAAATTGCAATTATTTGTAAATGCATGCAGTATATTTTTAAATGCAGATCTTGTATTGTCTCAAACAGCGAACAAGCAAAAACATACACATGAATGTGTGGTTTATATATGAATACAGTGCTCCTTTGATCTCCTGCCAGGTTTGCGCTATGCAAATTCACATAAAGGCTTACGGGAATAAATTATATACTTCTTCATATGAATAAACAAAACATTTTACAAAATATACAATTGTTTCAATCATTTCCTGTCACTACTCTTGAGTCAAAGTTACTTCATTTTAATGTTCAATTACGACCAAAATTATAATTCCAGAGTTGAGGGCTCTCAATTACAACTCGGAAAGGTAGAGAGCTCTGCTGCAGGCAGCAACACCTCTGTAGAGGGGTAAGGGACAGTGACATGAATTCAACCTCCTGAGGTGCTAGTAGGGTGGCTGTCCCATAGGCAAGATGGTAGTGCCTGTCCTGCAGTGCTTAATTTGTGAAAGTATGAGTGTTGGTGCCCAAAGCTGTGCTCAGAAGCCCGCAAATGGCGCTTTAAAATGTTAGCATGCCAAATACCAAGTCTGATTAATCTTAGATCCACCTCATGCCTCTATAATTCAGTATCAGACACCCCTTTCCTCTTTATCTCACTCTTGCAGGTTCCTCCTTTCTCCTTTTGTGACTGGTTTACCAACAGTCTCTTCCTCCTTCTTTCCCGTTTGTGCGTTTTCCCTCTCTTGCTCTCGGGAAATGTCTGAAGAGGAAAAATAAGTGCCGGTCCCCAAAAATGAGTACCAGTGCCCCCCACCAGCAGCCACTGTCTCAAATCAAGCACTGCTGTCCTTGCTGCTAAGTTGTTTATATCCAAAGAGCTATGTAGTCTTCATGGATCTTGACCTTTTGCTGTTGGTCGTACATAAGTGAGAAATATGTGCGTTAAATAAATAATTTGTTGATTTACGTGCATGAGTGTGTGTCCGGGGGAGTGACAGGGAGCCCTTGGTTTTTTCTTCTTCTACTGCAGCAAAAGCTCTAGGGCCAGCCCTGTCTTCTGGTGATTTCTAGCCTTCGACCTGTGGTGTAACTGAGCCCCCATCCATGAGTAGGAGCCCTCTCTGGTTTTCCAGGGCTGCATCTGATGTGCCATAGTCCCATTTGGGATATGGCAGAACCTCACCTTGGGTGTCAGAGCCTCTCCTGCTGGGTGAGAGCCTCCTTCAGTGTGTCAGAGCTTCTCCTGGGGATTCTCATCCTTTGCTAGAGAAGAGAGATGCGTGTGGTACTTGTTGGAGCTCTCTTCAGTGCACAGAGCTCTTCCTGATCAGCGCTTTCTCTGATACGTCACCCTCCTTTGGCTGGTCACAGACTCACTTGCCATGCCTAGGCTTCTCCGGTCCCGGCAATGTTCCACCACATGAGTTTCCTCTATCCTATTAAATTCACATCTGACAACACTGGAAGGAGACTCCGACACCTTCCAGACACTCTCACAGCACCCTAGCTCTTTGCCTGCAAGGCTGGATATGTGCCGTGGTAGAGGCAACCTTTGGAGGGTGTGGCTGTATACTTTAATTTGTTGCACGGACAGTTTGCTTGCCAGGCAAAGGCACTACAGGGAACTGGTCATCTGCAATCATTCTGTTCCACTGGGTCCACTCCTCCACGGTGGCTCCTCTGATACTTCTCTTTCAGGCCAATGGCTGTGGGTTAGTAGTTGGAGTTCTCCTTGGACTGGGAAGGAGATGATTCTAGTCTGAAGACAAGTCCTTCTGCAGGCAAAGGTCCATGCAAGCCTTCCCCAAGGTTAGGTCTTGCTGAAAAAAGTTAGGTAACAGATTGCTCCAAGTTCTGGTAGCAGTTGCCAGATCCTTTTCAGGGAACCAGGATGTCTCTCTATGTTAGACTGGACCATGAAGTCCAGTATATGTTTGGTTTCCCGGGTTACCATTACAGTTTCTAGCTCCACGCTTCAAAGGAGCTTGGATAAATTTTAGGTGGCCAACCACCTTGAAGAGACACAATATGTGAGCTTTCTGCTAGGCAGAATAGGGTAGTATGGTTTGAGTGGGTAGGGTTTGTGTAAAGAACTCATTCTTTTGAGTTGAACTGGCTGCAGGTTTGGCAGTCATGTAAGGCGGATCAGGTACATAGATTATGAGCAAGAGTTATGCTTCCTCGCAACAAACACTTGTGTTAAAATGAGGGCCCTGTTACACAGGACTACATGGATGTCCATTTACCACAACACACATAGATAGAATAAAAAGGCCATTAACCAGATAATTACTCCAACCTTAACCCAGGAACCTCACTCCCTGGAGGTTTAAGGAAGAGCTCTTTCAGTGCTCCCAGCCAGGCCGAGTCTAGGACCCTGACAAGCAGCGCTCTAGACAAGCACACTGGGGGCAGCGACGATCAGGTGAAAACAGAGGGACCTTTTGGGGAAAGCAGCAACAAATTAGAGGATGGAACAGCTGTGTCAAACAGCTGTACTACATCACAGCTCCTTTTTGAGTGTCAGAGCCTCTCCTGCATGGCAGAACCTCTTCCTCAGTGCCAGCGTCTTCCCTTGAGTATCAGAGCTTCTCCAGTGGAGTGTCAGAGCCTCCTCCTGCATGTCACATCCTCCTCTTGAGTGTCAGTGCCTCCTCTTGCATGTCACATCCTCCTTTTGAGTGTCAGAGCCTCTTCATGATTGTCAAAGCCCCTTATTAAGTATCAAAGGCTCTTCTTTAGTGACAAAGCCTTCTCTAGAGTTCCAGAGCCTCCACGTGAGTTTCAGGGCCACCTCTTGAGTATCAAAGTTTCCTATTGAGCGTCAGAGCCTCTTCAAGTGTCAGAGGCTCCTCTCGAGTTCCAGAGCCTCCCTTTGAGCCACAGCCTCCTCTTGCGCTCAAGAGCTTCCTCTTGATTGTCAGCTTCCCCTTGAAAACTTGGGCCTCCTTAAGTGTCATGGTTTAGCCTCCATTCTCTATTCTCTGGTGCTTCGAAGCTTCCAGTGGTGTGTCAAAGAATTTGCGAGTGTGTTTCAGAGCCTCAGTTCCAGTGTTTGTTTGAGCCACCTCTGGGCCTCTCCTGGCACAGTTCATACCTTTCACACGAGCCGGAGTGCTCTTTCACAACTATTTGTATTACGTGAGCAGTGGTTTGGGGCTACAGAAAAACATGTTGTAATTGACAGTTTTGCTTGTGCGTGCTTGAAGTATGTATATCCTATTATGCAGAGCTCTTTGTCACCACACCTAAGCCTGGCACATGTCTACAGACAGCCTCTTTCTAGATACCTGAGGAAGTCAAAGACCTGAAGAGACTTCACAAGGAGGCCTCGAGGCCCTTCGAAGGCACTGGTCATTCCGGAAGTCACTGTAAGTGCCAGCCCTAAGGTTACAAGATGGCTCCATGTCACCAACGACAAAATACTCTTATCCTCAACTTTTCTTTCATAAAAAATTGTGTTCACTTGAGTTAGTTTAGTTTTTATTGTGAAGCTGGATTAAAATCCACAGAATTGATTAGGTGAATAAACTGCAGACCAGGAGCGAAACTCTGCATCTTAGCATCATGGAGTCATCTGATGGCTTAACCAGTCCACCACTACCTAAGCATCACAAAGGATTTTGGAGAGTAACCACATTTTTAAATGAAATTACAGTCACAAATAGTTATATCGGCCTCAGCTACAGAAAGGGCTTTCCATAATATATTTTTCCAATGAGAAATGGCTGCCCTATAACATGGCGCCACATTGCTGACTTGATTTAACCAACCCCTGCAACTCTAGTTCATCTCATTCCAACATTTCATGCCTCAGGAAGAAATGCAAAATCACCCAACCAGTCAATATGCATCCCTTCAGAGGATTACTCCAGTCTTTTAGTATACAGCAGAGTTTCCCTTCCTTTTAGACCGTTTTTGCACTGCTTGTGTGGTCTCAGAGAGGAGTAAAAATGTCAATCACTAAGCTCGTCATAAAAAGTAGCTGTTCTCTGCACAATTTAATATATTAAGTGTAATGAGTTTCAAGGTCTTCCTGAACATCAAGTGACTTTCATAGAGTCAATGTCAGTTACCATCATTCAAGTCTCAAGCACAGCAGAGAAAGTGAAACCACGTTCGTAAATAGCAGAGAGGAACTTCTCTTTGCCTAGATGGAAGCCTACAAGCTGCACCTAGGGGCATATTCATAAGGACTTATCACTGAGTTATCGTCACCTTAACGCATCAAAAGTGGAGATAGATTTAACGCCCCATTCACAAGCGGGTGCAAACTGCAGACAACGCCAGTATTCCAGCGATAACTGCTGCAAAATTTACCTCCACGGGTGACACCATCAACTAACCCTAATGAGATGCAGAGTAGGCGTTCCCGTGCAAAAACTCACGAAAACACCACTACACCACTTTCACAACGAACTGCCAGATCTGCGATGCGAACCAAAAACAGGCGATAAACCGCGGTAGCAGCAGGGAATTAACACCTGCCTTTTGCTGGTGTTAAGCAGGACGACTACCTGCAGCATGAAAGGGAGCCCAGCCAAGAGCCACACCTGAAGACCCACAGATGCCATGTAGACAATGATCATGCAGCTCCAAGACCCATGAGGGCCACAACACCCAACGCCACCCCCCCCCCAGGCCCACCACCACCCCCAGGACCCGTCCCGCCCCCCTCCCCCGGACCACCACAGAGGCAGCGTACACAAAGACAGCGGACATACCTTAAACACACCAGCCGCACAGACCCAACATCAGAGGAGGACATTGCCCACTACAGGCCCAAAAGGACAACCATCCCCCACATCCTGACCCACATCGCCCACCTGCTGATGGTACCAACACAGCGGACAACCAACATCCCTCCGCAGACAAAGCTGCCAGCTGTGCTGCACATGTTGGCCTCTGGTACCTTCCAACCCACAACTGCCAGAGTCGGAGGAGTCTCACAGCCAGCCCCATCGAAGTTCATCACACCTGTCCTGGATGCCATCATCAGCCTGGTACCCCAGCACCTCCACTTCAGGAGCATCTGGAGACCAAGCAAGGCCCCTACGCCATAGCTGGATTCCCTCACATGTCGGGGGCAATCGACTGCACACATGTACCCCTCGTGCCCCCTGCCGACACTGCACACAACTACCGCAACAGAAAGCATACGCATCCCATGAATGTGCAGGCAATAGTGGACCACCCGGGACTCCTCAACAATGTCGTGGCCAACTCCCCAGGAAGAGTGCATGATTCCTACATCGCCCGACAGTCCATCATCAACCAGCGCTCCCAGGATGGCACCTATGGAAATGCAGTGCTCGTTGGTAAGTACCAAATGAACACACCACACACCTCCACCCCACAGTCATGCAACTCACGACACTGGCAATGGGCACGCAGCAGAACTACATGCAACATGCCACACAACATGCCAACCGACCAGACACGACAACACGACTCCATTGGGAACCTGGGCTTGCCATGCACACAACCCAGCCACGGCATGGCACCACAGCCACACAATAGCAGAATGTGAGGAGAGGTTTGGAGCAGGCATGTGCGAGAGAGGCAAGTGACTAATGAATGAGAACCTACCCAATGCCAGGTGTGGCGTGGAGGTGCCGGACAGACTCCAATGTGCAAACCACGGAAATGGCCATGTGGCCATTAACTGCTGGTCCATGGAGTGTAGTGGTCAGTGGACGCTACCATGTCCCCACAGGCTGTGGGGCAGAACGCGGAAATGTCGCACGTTACTTCCCCCCTTGTATGCGCGGGCGGAGTGGGTTGGCCCTGCGTACGCCAGGCCTGCGTAGGGGTGTGAATAAAAACCCTGTCGCACTGGGCGTGGTTCTCTATCGGAATGGCCAACGTGTCTGCCAGGGCGGCGCCTCTCAGCCCGCCACGAGGCCAGCGCCGAGCGCGGCGGGGCCTGCGTCCCTGTGCGCCTGCTGCACCCCGGGCCGCTGGTCCCCAGACCCGTCATGCCTGCCCCAGCGCACCAAGGAGGCTCCGCTCACCTGTCAAAGAGGGCCCACCACGTGCCGGTGCAAGCTCCAAGCCCCAGTCCCGCGACCTTTGCAGCCTCCGCAGACCATCGCTGGCCTCCACGACGCTGGCCCACAGTACTCCTTTTTCATTGACATACTCCACCGGCGTACTCTTTGGCCCAGTTGTTGGCACATGTTGTACTGAGTCGTGAGTCTTGAATGGCAGTGACCAAAAGTCTGTGGCATCGTCCACATCATCAAACTCCCTCCGATCAGTGAAGCCAAAGTCTGCATCGCAAGCCGGCGACACGTGGTGCCACTAACCGTGTTCAACGCAAGCTGGCGACACTTGTATGAGGGCTCAGTCCTACACTGCGGCCCAGTAGGTCCCACATGTGGAACTGTGTCCTGAGTCTTGAATGGCAGTGACCCCAAGTCCGTGGCAGCGGCCACATCACTATACTCCCTCCGATCAGTGAAGCCAATGTCTGCATCGCAAGCACACGACACGTGTCTGTGGGCCCGTGCTGACCGCTGCCCCCGGCCTACACTGCGGTCCAGTAGGTCCCACATCCAGCACTTAGTCGTGATTCCTGAATGGCAGAGTCCATACCAGTGAACGCAGGGAGAGGAGTAAGAGAAAGATGCGGTTCAGTCCGGATGAAAGCAGGATCCTCGTCACAGAGGTGACCGAACACTAGCAACAACTGACCTGGTGCCACTAACTCTGTGCGCAATGAGTCATGGGCACTTTCTGGTTGGACTTTGGTGGCATCTGAGTCCATGGCCTAGGGGTTCTCTGCATCATCATCTGGCTGGGACGGACTTGGTGTTCGACATGTGTCTGTTCCATTCATCTCCACCATGGTGACTGTTTCTGCGTGCTTCTGCCCTCAGCATCATGCCCTGGGGGTACACCTTCCACTGTCCACCAAGACACTCCGTGACAACTCCCTTTGTCATCTACGAGAACCTGCTCTGCTCTCGTGACCCTGCCCCAGTGCACAGCAAGTCAGCGGCCCGTGGCGGTAGGCCCGTGCAGGACGCTGTGCATCCGGGGCCACTAACTCTGTGTAGCGCAAGTCATGGGGCCTTTATGGTTGAATGGTTGTGTTTTTAACGATGTACACTGTTGTCGTTGTTTTGACTGCACCAGGCACTCCATGACGGATGGTGTACACACACCCCACACACATCCAACACAGGTGTCACTCGACATGTGAGCCTGCTAATAAACATGGCCGGGCGCACGTGCCCGTAGCCATTCACACCATCTAAGCAAGTGTGTCCGTGTGGTCATTAGGTCAGCATGATGGGCCCGAGCCCTGCAACATCACAGTGTGCTGTCTTCAGCGGACGATACCATGTCACCTCAGCAGTGGCCAAGACCAGCACAAGCGGCATGTGCTGGTCCGGCGTACGTCAGGTCAGCGCCGGGGTGTGCTGATTCGGCAAGGGGGTTCAGGGCGTGGCTCTGGTCTGGCCTTGAGCAGGAAGTGCGGTAAGCGTGTCTCTGTGTTGGAGTGTTGTCGCCACCAGGGCCACAGTAGTCGATGTTACAGTGTAGCATGCACCCGGAGGCCGGAGCCCGCACGTACGGGGAAATGTAGGAGCGCAAGACCGCTCGGGTTCTTGGCTCATGCATGCCAAGTGTTATGTGTATCAGTCCTGCGGCTGCATAAGTCAGATGCCTAGCCTCAATCGCAGTGCGATCACAGCCAGCCATGGACTGTACACCTGTGTCCGCCCTGTCCGGACCATTGGCCTACACTCACGTGGCCGCACACCCTCAAAGGCCAGCTTCACGGTGTTGTTGGCATGCCGCTGGACATGCGCAGACAGGCATGACAATGGTGTGCCATAGGAGTGCACGTGATACAACCGCGCAGCGCATACAAGTGTGGGGGCTCGTGGGAGGGAGGAGCAGCTGTGAGGCAACGTAACACACAGTCAGGCCGCTCATGTGCCACGTGCTCGGCATATTATCCATGATTCCCTGGGTCGCAGATATCCCACCCCACCCACGACAGGCCTCTGTACATCTCCTGTATGCAAGCAGATGGTGAAGTTACTGTAGGGATGAAAGGTCCTTTGTCTGGACTATCAGGCGGTAGCACATCTGCAGCTCCGAGCTGGGACTTGCATGTGCCCAGCACCCCCTGACAGATACGATAGCATTTGCTGGCGACTCCCACACTACGCACTGCCCGACGTGAGACCAACTTGTACACATCCCACACGCAGTAGTCCTTGGTCATAGTTAGCGTGCGTGAAATGGCCTTCACCTGTTGCACACAGACACTGCTCATTGCTCCGAGCTGTGCCATTTCATCCACAGGACTGACGCGGGTCAGCACAGTGCCGCTTCAAGCAGAGCCACTGATGCAATGGCAGACCATCCCGGAAACATGCACAACTCCAGTCACGTGGACCTGTACCGTGCACGTCTGCTGCATGTACTGGGGGCACTGCCATTGGCAGTGCTGCAGATCAGTTACCGGCTAAGCTTCCGCCTTGCCAACGTCACCTGCGTTCAGCCTGTGTTGCATTGTCGCTCGTGCATATTCGAGTGGACCATGGATGTCTGCCTCTCCAACGTAACGGTAGCTGACCTGGATTTTGACGTGTGTGTGCGCCTCCTGCTGGCCCACGACCAGGAGTATCACCGTGATGCCCGTTTATGGCATGCCTGGATGATTGGCATGCATGCTGGCAACTGGACCTGGGAGATTGCATGAGTCGTCGTGTGCAGTGACCACATTGAGCCGCTCCCCTTTTGGGCTTTAGTGCCAATTGGGGCCAGGGGTTGGAGTCAGCACATCTGTCCGGGACAGCTGATGGGTTACGTCGCCGACATGTTATATGTGGTGGACAACGAGCTCTCATTGGAAATGTTGGCCTACGCTGCTGCACTCGCGTTCATGGACGAGTGACAACGTACCTGCAGCCACAACTGAATGTGACCCATTGCACGTGCCCCGACGCCTGGTTGCATGTTGGGGATCTGATCACATGTCCCAAGACGACAGTGGACATGGCTGCAATGGCTTGGACTCCGGATCCATGCGCGGACAACCAACGCGGGTTGGCACTGACTTGTGTGGGTGATGGACTCCCCCGGGGTGGACATGGGCGCTTTCCAACGTTCCTCATTCAGACATGCTGCTGCATTGGTCTGCATGTCGTGGCACTTCTCTTAGCCGTACTGACACGCAATTGTTGATAAAGTTTCCGCACCTTCACTTGTCTCCAACTGTGATGAGTGTTGATTTGTATCTCAATGTGTATGTCACGGCCTATCTGGGTCCCTGCCATACATGCATTGCTACCCCATCGGGGCTGTGGGTTTGAACTTGTGCATTATCATGTCCCTGTTTCGTGCTTTGCCAGATGCGTATGGCCATTTACCGGCCACAAGCGGGTGCACTTGTGTCCTGTGTTCGGTTGTGCAAATGTTGCTGTTTGTGCCACATTGTGTTCGATGTTGGGGTGCTCTGCTTCCTATGTGTGTGTGCTGCATTGTGTGTGAGATGTCCCTTCAGCTCTGATTTGGCTCACCTTTCTCCCTTTCAGGCAGTGTGGTTTTCACTTCTGTGCTTGTTCAGTGGTGTGATATTGCCGAGTTGTGTGACTTGTGCTCTTGGTTGGTGTTGTTACTCATGGGCATGGTTTGTCTGCAGTTGTGTTGTGCTTAATTGTGCATGTGTGCCATTGTGCCAATCTCCCCCCGTCCCCCCAGTCCCTGGTCGTTCCTCTCCCTGTTGCTGTTGTGTCTGTTGATTTTGGCAGTTTCCGGTCCCCGACTCCTGCCACCATCTCCAGACTGATGTGGTGGACACCATTTCCTCCATGTCATCCAGCTCCTGGTGTGGCGCTGGACTCCCACCTCCGGTGTGCATTGCTGCCTTCTGGTTGTTGGCGTGTTTCTGCTTGTTTGTGCGTTTCGCATCATTCCAGCTGTTCTGGTTTTCTTCCATTGCCCTCCTCCGCTCTCCGGCTGCATTCACCTTGTCCACGATGGACTGCCATGTACAATGTTTTGTTGCCAATGGGGCTTGTGGGGTTGTGTACTAGCTCCGGCTGCCTCCATTGTGCTTCGCTGTTGTTTTCTGTTTGGTTTGTCTTCCTTTTTTCCTGGTTTTGTTGTGCTTATTCCCGCCTGCCGGGTGTGTGTCGCGGGCCTGGCACTGCTTATCGCTGCTTTCCTCATCGCGAATGGGCTCATCGCACGTTTTTTGGTGTTGGGTTTGTGTTTTTATCTCCGTCGAGGTGGTTGTATCGCGGACATTGGCCGCGTTTTCGGCAGACTATCGCATGGTACCGCCGTGTTGTGAATTCCACATTAACACGGGGTTATTTTCCCGCGATAGACTGTGATGTGTAAAGTTGCGTTAACATTTTTTGGAGATGTTTAGCGCACGTTCTTGTGAATATCCCCCTAAGACTTTGAGCTCTCAGTAGGCAGTGATACTAGGGAGCACAAAATCGGCAAGCCTAATGGGAGAAGGAAATGGTCTTGAAGTTACTTGGATTAGATTTACTTCTTCCTTAACTTGAAGCCAACAAATCTGAAGGATTCATACATATGAATTGCTACACGAGTATTCCCTATCAGCCTGCTGCTTTTCCTCTATATGCACCATGCAACATTGAGTATTTACATAAAAGTAGGCTGATGACACCCAAGTTTACATTACGCTAGCAAATGATGCTGAGATAAAGACTAAGGAAAAAACACATGTACTTATGGATGAAGGAGAACTCCCATTACCTGAATGTAGACAAAACCACAAGCATAGGCGGAGCCTCGAGCATTTCCTATTGCTTGGCCTACAAGTTTGGGGCCACCTCCAACCATGTCATAGAAGTTTAAGGTAGGAAACTTGGAAATTTTATTCCACTTGTACCTCATGTTTACCTCTAAAATGAATGAAGTGGACAATTGCTCCGAGCTATAGTTTTTTATGGTTCCAAAATTCCTTCCACTCTTTCAAGTTAACCAACAACAAGCAGTGGATCAAACAAGGGCCATGGTGATCGTGCAACGTACTCTACAACTGGCTACCACTGAAACTCACTAGACTCGCGCAGAGGTGGGAGAATCAAGTGTTCAGAATAGGGACATGCAGAAACCGGACAAGAAGAAACCACCAATCCTGAAGGTGCTCCAAGTAGTTGATTAAATTCAAAATCTTCTGTGTTATTTGCAAGGCAAAGTGTGTCTTTGAAGAAACTTGCACAAAGTTACACACCGTTCAGGAGTGTTTGGTTGGGCATCTCACACTAAGGGAAGTCCTTAAGTGTTAGACTCTGAGGCCCTCAAATAGAATCTAAACGCTGAAGCAAAGTATCTGCCTCAGAAAATGTGATTTTTCAGGGTAGCCTAGGATTTAGTACACACAGTCAATGAGATATGAACTGAAGAGTATCAGATAGGGTTCCCATCTCACGTTGACTGGAATCAGAGTACTCTGCCGAACCATGCATCTACGTATGCGTGTATTTCTGTACGCATGCTTGCATGCAGCATTTGTAAAAGACAAACCTAACTGAACTTTCGCTGGACGACACTGAGCCCTGCAACTCTCTCTATAAAAAATCTAAACAAACAAAGTTTTTATAAGGCACAGGCCACTTTTTTATGGCCTGTCTGGTCTGACTCAGCGTTTCTTCCAATTTTTCAAGCTTGATAAAATGAGTACTACCATACTGTTTGTTGCCTTATAACGAAAAGGGAAATACTGCTATATGAATCACTTTTTAAAAAGCAAGTCAGTATGAGTTCCTATGCTATTTCCACTCTGAAACTCGAACCATGACCTTCATGCGTCATCAATCTTGTTGCCCAAACATTTCTCCAAGCCTCGAACCCAGCTTTGTTGGAGGCTATAACTTTCTTTCCTTGGGTTTTAAATTAAAACTACAGTGGCAGAAATTAAACCACATACCTGGTTACAAAAAAGGCAAACCCTTTAATTAAAATCCCAAATTGTTTATAAAGAATATGAATTTATAGAATATATACGATTCTAAATTGGTCATTACAGAACATTCACAAAAGCCTTCCTGTGTCACAGGTGCTTCAGAGAACAGATACAGGATTTAACCTCTTCACACCCATGCAGGGGCAGATCAAACTGGGAAAACTCACAAGGCTTAGAGCAGGATGATGCACTCATGGATACAGCCCTCCTGGGGTGTAGGTATCTGTATTGTACCCTAGCTACAAGGGACACAGTGTGGACTGTGTTGGACTAGGTGGAGGTAACAGCGTCTGTCAATCAATCAATCAATCAATCAATCAATCAGGGGTTTATAAGCGCACTACTCACCAGTGGCGGTCTCAAGGCGCTGGGGGGGGGAGGGGAGGGTGCAGCTCTGGGTCACCCGAAGAGCCAGGTCTTGAGGTTCTTCCTGGACGTGTGCAGGGTGGGGGAGCGTCTGATGTTGACTGGGAGTTCGTTCCAGGCTTTGGCTGTGACGTTGGAGAAGGCCCTTCCCCCGGGTCTGGTTCTGTGGATGCACGGGGTCGTAGCTAGGGCGAGGTCGGCAGAGCAGAGGTTTCTTTTGGGTGCGTGGAAAGAGATTCTTTTGTTGAGGTATGGGTCCGATGTCATGGAGGGATTTGTAGGCGTGGGTGAGTAGTTTGAAGGTTACTCTCTTCTCAATGGGGAGCCAGTGTAGGTCTCACAGGTGTTGGTGTGCTCATGTCGTGGGGTGCCGAGGACGAGTCTGGCTGTGGTGTTCTGGATGGTCTGGAGTTTCTATAGGAGGAATTTGTTGATTCCCGCGTAGAGGGCGTTTCCGTAGTCCAATCCGCTGGTGATGAGGGCGTGGGTGACGTTTTTTCTGGCTTCAGGTGGGATCCACTTGAAGGTTTTGCGGAGGGAGTTGAAGCAGGTGGAGGCGACGGCGTTGACCTGGTGGTTCATGGTGAGGGAGTAGTCCAGAATGATGCCGAGGATCCGGGCGTGGTCCGTCGGGGTGGATGGGCTTCCGAGGGCGGTGGGCCACCAGGTGCTCTCCCACGCTGAGGGGAAGGGTCCAAGGATGAGGACCTCTGTATTCTCTGAGTTCAGTTTTAGGCAGCTGTCGCTCATCAAGGTTGCGACGTCTTTCATTCCTTCTTGGAAGCTGAGTCTGGTGTCTTCGGGGTTCTTCGTAAGGGAGAGGATGAGCTGGGTGTCGTTGGCGTATAATATTATGCTGAGCCCATGCTGTCTGACGATGGCGGCTAGGGGGGCCATGTAGATGTTGAAGAGCGTGGGGCTGAGCGATGATCCTTGGGGTACTCCGCAGTTGGTCTCTGTGTGTTCGGAGAGGAAGGGAGGGAGTCTGATCCGTTGGGTTCTGCCAGTGAGGAAGGAGCGGATCCAATTGACG
The DNA here is from genome assembly GCA_963921515.1 of Calotriton arnoldi. Lineage (NCBI taxonomy): Eukaryota > Metazoa > Chordata > Amphibia > Caudata > Salamandridae > Calotriton > Calotriton arnoldi. The sequence continues at coordinate 563,933 of CAWUFW010001104.1, forward strand.
GCAAGTCCTTGTATGCTGGCGTCGTGGAGTCTGGTTGCAAGGGTGCGGTGGGAGACGGTGTTGAAGGCGGCAGAGAGGTCTAGCAAGATGAGGGCTGCGGTGTGTCTTTGGTCAAAGTAGCATGCGGATGTCATCGGTGGCGGCGAGGAGGGCGGTCTTGGTGCTGTGGTTGCTGCAGAATCCAGACTGGGAGGAGTCGAGAATGGTGGTGTCTTCGATGAAGGTGGTCAGTTGTGTGTTGACAAATTTCTCGGTGACTTTGGCTGCGAAGGGAAGGAGAGAGATGGGCCGGTAGATTTTCGAGTCTGTCGGGTCGGCCTATGGTTTCTTGAGGAGGAGCTTGACCTCAACCCGCTTCCAGTCGTCGGGGAAGATGCCGGATTTGAAAGTGGCTTGATGGTGCGGCGGAGTTCGGGCGCGATGCGGAAGCGGCTCTGTGGAAGATGTGGGACGGGCACGGGTCCGTGGGGGCTCCTGAGTGTGTGCTTCATGGCCGCTGTGGTGTCTTCTGTGGTGACCGGTGTCCAGGTGGTGATGGTGGGCTGGCTGTCGTTGCTGGAGGGGCGTGTGGTTTTTGGAGACTGTTCGTTGAAGTTGTCGTAGAGGGCCTTGATCTTTAGGTGGAAGAAGGAGCTGAGTTTGTTGCAGAGGTCCTGGGAAGGTGTGATGTCTGTGGCTTTGCTGGGTGGTTTGGTGAACTGCTGGATGATGTTAAAGAGTTCCTTTGCGTTGTTGGCGTTGGTGAGGATTTTGTTCCTGATGAAGGTCCTTTTGGTGGTTCTTATGAGTTTGTGGTATTCTGTAGTGGCGTACTTGTAGGTGGACTGGTCTTCGGTTGTTTTGCTGTTTCTCCATCGTTTCTCGAGCTGTCTGCAAGCGCGTCTAGCTTCTTGCAGTTCGGTGGTGAGCCAGGCGGCCTTCAGAGGGCGTTGTCTGTCGGGGCGGCGGAGGGGAGCGAGCTTGTCTGCGAAGCTGGAGATCCAGCGGTGTAGTTCCGTGGCTGCAGAGTTGGCATCGGTCGTGGCGGGGGGTCGTGGATGAGGGTAGAATTGAGGTCCTCGTCTGTGACCGTGCTCCAGTTTCTTCGTGGCGGGCGTGGTGCAGGTTTGTGTGCGGTGGAGGTGCTGAAAGAGAAATGTACGCAGTGGTGGTCAGTCCAGAGGGGCTGCGAGGTGTGGCTGAAGTGGATGTTGGTTCCTCCTGCGAAGATGGGGTCGAGGATGTGTCCGGCCTTGTGGGTGGCGGTGGTGACGAGCTGCTTCAGTCTGATGTTGGCGAGGTTGTCCAGGAGGGTGATAGAGTCCGGGTTGCTGCGGTTGTCGAGGTGGAAGTTCAGGTCTCTGATGAGTATGTAGTCCGTGGAGACGATGGCTTGGGGTGCGATGAGGTCGGCAATGGCGGTGGTGAAAGGAGCGCGGGCCCGGGGGTTCTGTAGGCAAGGGTGCCGTGGAGCGTGGTTCTGAGGTTGGTCCGGATCTGGAAGTGGAGGTGTTCGGTGTTGGTGAGGGCGTCGCTTGCGCTGGAGGTGGAGAGTCGGAGGAGCTCTAGTGTGCGATGTCGAGTCCTCCTCCAGGGCGGTGGGGGCGGTCTTTCCTCTGGATCTCCTCTGGTGGCAATGTCGGGGGCAGAGGGGGCGTTAGTCCAGGTTTCGGTGAGGAAGGCAACGTCTGGCGAGAGGGTGTCGAGGAGGTCCCAGATCTCTATGGCGTGTCTGTGCAGGGAGCGCACGTTGAGGAGGATGCAATTCAGGGCTTCGCTGGTGCAGGCGTACGGCATGGGTGCAGAGGTCGAAGGGGTGCTGTGGATGGTGAAGGAGTGTCGGCAGTGTCGGCAGGAGAATTGGCCGTGGGTGGTGTTCGGCAACGACAGCTGGCAGTTTCTGTTTCTACCGGGGTTAAGTGCGAGGAAGGTAGCTGGGTTGTAGCGGTGGATGGTCGAAGATCCAGGGTCCCTGGCGCTGGTCGGGTCGCAGATGGCCGCAGACGGGCTTGCCTTTGGCGCGCCAGCGGCGCAGCCGCACGGCAGCCGCCATTAAGTAGGAAAGGGGGAGGGACTCACAGCTGGGAGGCGGGAGATCGGTAGGGGGGAGGGGCTGCGGGGGCAGCAGCGGTGGGGAGGGAAACGGGCGGGAACAGGCAAAAACAGGACAAGATCCAGGGGCAAGACAAAATAGAAAACAGGCACAGTTACAATAAAATACAATACAAAGCAAGACAAAAATAAAACAGAGGCACAGTTACAATACAGTACAAAGCAGTTACAGTGCAATTACAGTACAATTAAAAAAAAGGAACCAGGACAGACACAGAGACCGAGCGGAACAGGCACCATGCAGTGGAGGAGGGCCTTGAACCTAACTGAACACAGCGCAGCACAGCACGGGCGGCGGCACTTACCAGCGGGGCTGCAGGGGGAGAGAGCACATCCCTGACCAAGGTCAGAGGTCTTGCTCGTGCTCCCTCGCAGTGGCTGACATTTAGTAGGGAAGGGGAGAGGAACTCGCAGCTGGGAGGTGGGAGAGGGAGATCAGCAGGAGGTAGGGGCCACCCGGGCAGCAGCGGCGGGGAGGGAAACGGGCGGGAACAAGCAAAAAGCAGGACAAGATCCGAGGGCAAGACAAAATAGAAAACAGGCACAGTTACAATAAAATACAATACAAAGCAAGACAAAAATAGAACAGAGGCACAGTTACAATACAGTACAAAGCAGTTCCAGTGCAATTACAGTACAATAAAAACAAGCATTGGAAATGCAGTAGGTCTCGCATTTGTTTGATTTTGAGCTTTTGGCGTTGTAAATGGCAATGTTTTGTACCTATGTGTTATGGAGTGTATGTATGTGGTGTGTAGTGGAATATTTTGAGTTGGATTATAATTGTTATTTGTGGAGTACCATGAAGCATCAGGAAGGTGATTGAGGAGGTGAAGAGCAGCATGAGGCAGAAGGACAGAGTGAGGAGAAGAGAAGCGTGAAGCACAAGGAAGGAGAGTGAGGAGGAGAGCAGCATGAGGCACAAGGAATGAGAAGAGCAGCGTGAGGCACAAGGACGGAGAGAGAGAAGAGCAGCATGAGGCACAAGGACGGAGAGTGAGAAGAGCAGCGTGAGGCAAAAGAAAAGGAGAGTGAGGAGAAGAGAAGTGTGAGGCTGAAGGAAGGAGAGTGAGGAGAAGAACAGCGTGAGGCACAAGGACGGAGAGTGAGGAGAAGAGCAGTGTGAGGCACAAGGATGGAGAGTGAGGAGAACAGTAGTGTGTGACGCAAGGACGTAGAGTGAGGAGAAGAGCAGCACTGCATGTATAAAACCAGGCGCTGGGCTCTGCGCTGAGCCAGCAAAGCCCTTCATGATAGGTCTTATATGTTATACAGGAGTAAGTGATTTTTTGGCATGACGCGTCAACCAGGCGCTGTCACACGTCTGCTAATGGACACATTTCCCCAGGACCGACCTGCTCACATTAGACAGCAAAGAGTGCGGTCTCAGACCAATACACAAAAACAGAAGCGTGGCCTAGTGGGGATTTCGGAATATATGTAGGCACCTAATATGGGGGTATACAAATAGGATACCACATTGTTGCATATCATAACGGACCACATCATAATACAACACATTGAAGCATATTCTAACTCAGCATAATGCAAGATTCGGTATTCTATGTTATGGAACAGTGTAAGCTAGTACAGAAAAGTAAAACATGACGGCTGCAGCTGGAGAGATCGCTCAGCTAAACAAAGGTTCCACAGATCTGCGCATCCGCTCAAAGTCCCTGCTCCAATCTCGGGCCTTCATTTATCTATTCAGCCTTTGGATGTTGACACCGAGAGTCGGGTAATAACAAATAATCCCTATCACCAGGAATGTTCCCTCCCGTAGTTTTCTTGTGTGTGCAGAAGTGAAGGGTCGGTGTGCACTGCAGCGAAGGCTCCGTGCCCCAAGGACACGTGATAACTCACTATTGAAGAGAGCTGAGGCTCTACTTACCTAAGTCAGTGGCGTTACCACTCTAAAGGAAATCAGTGTCAAATTGTGCAATTTCATGCAAATGTAGCTGTCTGTGCGGATCACTTTCGAGGCATGTTCTAATGTCACTGTGCCATAATTAGAAAGGTTAGCAGCAGTCTGATGACAATACACATACTCTGCCCCGTGGCACCCGTGCCCCATAGATGTTGAAACGACGGGGCTCGCGCCTGCACCTGGGCAGCTGACCAAGAGTAACTCTTTTATGATAATTGGACACAGATTAAAGTGGTGAAAACGAGGTATGCTAGTGGTACCCGCTTGCGGCCTCATTATTACATATGACATGGTAGCTGCTGGTATAGCTCTTACGGCAACCTCAGGCTGCTTCATAGCACTACGAGAGAACAGAAATAGAAGGGGAACAGGGATGAGGGAAAGGGCATACAGGAAACAAGGGAGAGGGTAAAGATATTATTTTATAACATGTTTGTTGTTTGAATAGTGCTGAGGGTACATCCTCAGGCTGCTTCAAAACACATGAGGGAAGATTCAGAGAGATAGAAGGGAAGAGAGGAAAAGAGAATGTTTGGAAATTTTGATGTTCGTATAACAATATGTCATCTTACGTTTACTTTGAAGTGCTGGATGGGAAGAGAAGTGTAAGGGAGTATAGGGAAGAGAGGAATGTTCTGGCATATTGGATAATGAGACATAGGGGTGGCGCCCTAGGCGGCTGTTTTCATATTGCCTTTCCTGCACTGCCTAAGGACGATTCAGTTTGCAGAATTGTATATATAAGTGTAGCAGTAATTGTGAACGCACCCTACGTCAGACGTCATTTTCGACATTGGCACACAGTAGTACTACACCATTCCATCCAACCAAGCACTCCCCACTTACAGCTTTATTTTTGGCGTCAAGCATTGCCCGTCTGTGCTGGAAGTCACCAAGGGATCAAAATGTTTGAATGCCCTGACTGGGCAGATAACAGAGAAGGCCGGGAATCAAAGGTGGTCTGGCATTGCCGGAGAGCGGTGGCGGCTCGTAAAATGTGTGGTGAGACACAGGAGCTGCAGGAAACATGCCGTTCTAGAAAACACGGATGGTTCATGAGATTTGCTTTCCTTAGTGGCCTCTGACTTGACTAATGAAAATGGATTTTGCGCTACATCATTGACAACAAGCTGCCTGTAGCGAGACCTTAAAAGGGTGTTTATTTATTTCAAAGAGCCTCTCTGTTGATGTTGAAGTTCTAATAACAGACATCATTTATTTCAGAGAGCCTATTTTTCAATAGTTCTTCAAGAATTGTACAACCTTCAGTCTTCTGTGGGGAGTCAGAAATTGTGTGTCCACAGTGTGGCTTTTTTATTTGGGCATTAGGTCTTAATTTAGAAATAAAAAGTAACAAAACCCAAATTTTGAATATCGTTTCAATTCATTGTTCTCACGTTTTAATTTCGAAATTGCAACCTAGATTTGTCATTTGATGCAGTGTGCGATATTGAACACTTCATTTTGGTTCCTCGTGCCTGTTTCAGGGGTTTTAGAAAGGTGTGGGTGGTGGGGAAGAACACAAGAGTGCGAGAAACACAGCACAGTAACATGAGGAACGGGGGGAGAAGCACTTGAGGGTGACAACATCAGACAGCGAGGGGACAGAGGAAAAGTATATGAGAAACAGAGATCACAGGGGTTGGCCTTTGGGGGGAGCACACGGGGAGAGAAGGAGAAAGCTAAGAAGTTCCCTAAAAGCAGTTCCCATACTTTTTAATGCACTTCGACCGCTAGTTACATAGCAAAGAAACAGACTAGTTCTTACGCCATGCATAATACTCAGTGACATGGAAAAATTAAGTTCACAAGCATGTAGGCTGTGAGGGGGCCGACTAAGGTTAATTGGCGCCATAGTTCAATATCCACTGTTTCCCGGAGGTACTCTCGCGTTTGTTTTTGGGAAAGAGAGAAAGAAACTTGGAGAAAACCTGGCTACCGCTGGGATGTTCCTAGGAACGGGTGTGTGAATATGGGAAAGGAGGTGTGACGAGCATTCTGATGCCAGGTCTGGAGTCGCTCTGCCCCTTTAAGTGTTTTGCCTGCACTCAAGGGAGGGGACAACGTTGCATTTAGTAACAGAAGAGGACAGTTTGGATGGGATCGGTGGTAGCGAGGGGCCGAGAGAAGCGTAGTGGGAAATAAATAAATAAAGTGAGCGCGGTGTCCCTAAAGCGGGCACCGCGCTCATTAAAGTAAAGTAAAGAAGCTCTCGCCAGACAACGTTACATTTAGTAACAGAAGAGGACATTTTGGACGGGATTGGTGGTAGCGAGGGGCTGAGAGAAGCGTAGTGGGAAATAAATAAATAAAGTGAGCGCGGTGTCCCTAAAGCGGGCACCGCGGTCATTAAAGTGAAGTAAATCGGAACAAGCTGTCGCCGCGCCATTGCGCGAATGAACAAAAAAAAGTGCTCACCCAGGAATTAAAAGACACTGTCTAACGCCTCGAGTAAAAGATCCAGTCCGGGTGGGCGGGGCCAAAAGGAGACAGGGCGGTAACAAGGAGGGACTAAGAAGCCTCCTTTACAATAGAAACACAGCGTTTAGCATGCACAATGACGCAAACCAATTAAAAGAAGGGGCGGGGCTTCAAGTCCCCTTCTGAAATTGTATTGATTACAAGAAGCCCTAGCAGAGCGAGCAGCGCATGCGCGCTGCAACGCCAGGCGAGACCTAAAAAGGAACCAGGACAGACACAGAGACCGAGCGGAACGGGCACCATGCAGTGGAGGAGGGCCTCGAACCTAACTGAACACAGCGCAGCACAACACGGGCAGCGGCACTTGCCAGCGGGGCTGCAGGGGGAGAGAGCAGGTCCCTGTCAGATATGATCAGTCAACCCCCTCTTCCATCTGTTCGTACCAACGCATAAAATGTCCCTGTCTCCTTAGCATACTCAAATGATGCTCACAACCAACTGCAGTCTAACTTCCACTTTTTGTCCCAAGCTAGAGGAAACCCACTTTCCAATCACCCAACCGTAAATAAGGGAGGTGACCACTAGCTTTGAAGAACAAAGTGAGCATTGATCACAGACCAACGGTTGGTGAACTTAGATTGGGGCATGCACGCCGAGAAATCTGTCTATAAGACCAGAAGGTGTTCAAGAAAATTGGATAAGGTGTGGGGCCCTTGCAAGAATTCAGAAACATGGTCTAGCACACCATTGACGTCAAGAAGATGGGGGGGGTCACCCAGAGATGCCACGATGTATGTGAAATGGGGCAATATATACTGTACATTTTCTAGGGCTACTTCAAACAACAAAGCTAGAACATAATTATATTAATAATGGTAGTGACACTAGGGATATAAAAATATAAAAATATTTATTATGAAATAGATTCATTAAAAAGGGTTTCTAGATTTCATATACATTTTGTTGTAGAAAAATATCGTATACAACATACTATCTATTGTCACTCATCCATTCATTCACACATGCCTCACTCTATTATTTTGTACATATTGTCAGCATAGTAAATTGATTCATTGTCTGACAAACAACGTTACAGTACACATGGTTAATACAATCTCATGAATTAATATAATTGTAGGGTGGTGTCCAAGATGTCTCAACGCGCGTTACGGCAGAAAGCTGCCTTCCTCAGGAGAACCACCTCCAATAGTTATATTTCAGGTAACCAACTTCACAGAGTGTGAGACTATATTCTTACAGGCGGAGTTCGAGGCCTTGATAATGACACGTCCTAATTATAGATTGAATCCTTAAGTAAACGGCCTCGGCGATCTGGACCCAGAGACTGGGGGCTTGCAGCCTTTCCGTTGTATTAAATGGCGCCAATGCATCAGTTACACTCCATCTAGTCTGCGAATTTCAGCCAACTGCATTTTCATTCTGGGAGTTGTAGTTTACTATTCCTTTAGGAATTGGTTTGAATAGTCCTCCGTGCACAGAACTTCTGGTTAGAAAGGCTGGGCTGTGAAATGGGGCAATGCAATGACAGATGCTCTTTTTGTGTACTAACATGTCGCTTACGGGGAGCGTCACTGGGCTGGTTTTGTTTTCCACTGATGAGCAAGAAACTGAGTGATGTGAACTGGAAACTTGTCGATTTGCTTTTTATGGTTTGCACGGTTTGTACCAGCTCTAAATGCGAAATAAAAAGAGTTATAAAAAAACAAAGTGGGCCTTCTGAATGAGAGAAAACTTCCAGTCCGTATGTGAATTTGGTCGTGAAAGGTTCTGCCTTGGCCTCAGGGACGCTGCACTCTGGGAAGCGAAGAGGTCTGGCATACCCAAAGCACACCAGAACACCGCACAAGCACCGGATTCAGCCATTACCACCACCTGGGACATATTCCTGCCTGCACATGCATTGTGGTGCACCCTGCACAGCATCCACTCCCAGCCCACCCCAGCAGCTGGGACATAACATCTGACCTCACGGTGGCCTCCTGGCGCCACAGAACTCTCCGAACCACGTCCCGCCAGTGACACTATTATCTGGTGGTTATCTAAAAGCTACCAGTGAAACAGAGAAGCATCTTATTTATTTCTATAAACAGCCAGTCGAAAGTACTTTTATGTGCTTCCTAGCCTTCGTTTCCGGAGCCAGGTCTGTCAGTCTATGTGATCTTGGGCAGATCGAGCAAGTCTCGCCCCTCAAGCACTCACTTAGGAGATTACTGTTACAGGCACACAAAGATGGCAAGGGAAAGAGACAGGTAGAGAATCTCAGAATCGAGAACCCGAAGTCAACCTGCACATTTCAGTCAGTAGTGTCTATTTAATGCTCAGTAGTGAATCCTATAATGATTCAGCATGGCATAGCCTTGTGCCTCCCTACTGACAATGACCTGCTTGTCCTCTTCACCGTGCCTATATTCAAGTTCGAGCACTGGACCTTTGCCAGGCGCTGCAAGAGTGAAACAACCACTGGGAGGCAGACTGTCCTGGTTGTGCGGTGTAACCTCATCCCGTGCTGGTGGGGGTCCGATGGTTCCTATTGGGCACAGTTTAGTTACACAACACCTCAATCTGTGGCAGACAGACGGCAGCGTACAAGGAAAAGGTAGACTCCGTAGCAAGTCAAATGATTTCAATGATGGTAGACCTGGGGCATTAGCATTTATGTGTTAAGTACACCACTGAAAGGCCAGTTGGGCTGGAGTACATTCAGCCTCTGTAGGCTGTGACTGAGGAGCGAAGGGCCCAAGACACAAGAGAGCGTCTATGCCCACGGCCTATATAGTAGTCATTACGTGGCCTTCCAGCTCTCTTCTGAGACTTTCATTAGCCATACCCAGCTTCCTTGGTCACTTCCCATTAGGAGCACTTGTGAATAGCAGCGTGGGCTCTCTGCTTCCTCCATTGGAGCGCATCCCCTTTACAATCCAGTTACAGAGACAGGACAAATAGCACCAGAGGGGGGCGGGCCTATAGAGAAACCGAGGCACATGCTTCAGATTTCAGAAGACCAGTGGGGCGGGCGAAGATATAGTCTTCCATCTGACATTTCCCTCTGGGCTTAGCTTCTTATACCTGGTGAATGAGGAAACCCTGATGGCTCACTTCACAATCAGCAATTTTGTCTCTGAAGGAAGCTCGCTGTGCTGTTGCATGCTCTGTGTGTGAAAGAAGCTTGCAATGCAGCGCTGTTGCCTGTGTTATAATTCCTCTGTGAGCATGAGGGGACCTTACCTGCTCCAGCATGAGACCTTTTCTGTCTATTATTTACATTTAATCTGCTAGTGCCTCTATTCATTGCTGCTTGTGCTGTATATTTTTTGCTTGTGTAAATTAAGCTTATACTACTGCTACCCATGATGTACCTACTCATTGTTGCAGCGACCCCTACTGCCCATACTCATGGTTACTGGAATTAAATGATGCTGCAGCTGCATCGATTTCCAGCGTTTGCCATATAATCCGCCATCAGCAGCATAACTAGCAGATTTCTAAATTTCCAACACCTTCGATATAGCTGGCATGTTTGTGAGTGAAGATTGCACTACCATGGTTCTTGCTGTACCTGTTGTGTGTGGAAAGCTAACATTGCTGCTGTGGGTGCTGTACTTGTGTTTGTAAAGGAAGTTTGCAGTGCATTTAGTTGCATGACCTCTTATGTTGTGCCTGGGCGTTTGTATGGGGGGCATTGCTTTTCTCATGCAGTTAAGAGTGTGTGGGGGAAGGCTGCACTGCTGCTTGAGCTGTGCCTGTTCGATGTATGTATGAGTGAAGCTTGCACTGCTGCTGTCTGCACTGTCTTCTCCAGGCAAGCCTAGAGCAGATAGTTGCACACTCGGTCCACTGATCTTTTAAAAGACACACGCATATTGATGCTCTGTGGAACGTTTTGCCGCAGCAGAATAAATAACATTCATGCCTTAAAATATTCTTCGGTGGTTGGGGTGTGGGGCGTGTGTGCTGGATGCAGTCATTTGCGCAGAGCGCGTGCCAGGCCCTTCCTCAGCAGTCAGTGTAATTTCCTCGGTCACACGGGTTCCGTACTCCACCCTGCCCTCCCCTGACTTCCCGTTTTGACATCCCTCCTGCTGCCGAGGCTTCCAAGACAAGACAAGGCAGCCTAAGTCTGCGGCCGAGGCATATGACGAGCACATGGCGGTGCGGGCGCAGCGCTAGGCCGCGCGCTCCGCCGCGCCACAGATTGAAGGAATTAGGGCAGACAAAGAGCTTGTTCCCAAGAAGGAGGGACGGAGGGAGGAGAGAAGGACGGAAAGAAAGCGAGAGAGCCAGAGTAACGCCTCCTAAAGGGCCGGACCGCACCGGGGATGCTAAATATACCCGGCCGGAGTGATGGAGAGGGACCGAATCTCAGGTAGGAAAGTCCCTGGTTTCCGGTTTGTCTTTCAGCAGTGGCCCGTCCTGCGAGCGGCCCCCCGCCTCCGAGCGCCTGGACTCTGCCTGCGTGTCCTCCAGGCGGGACCCGGTGTCCGATCACACAGCCGCGTGTGCGTCTGGATACAATTTTCCTCTTTCGTGCCTTGTTGCTCCCCCTTCACTACCCCGTCCGCAGGCCTGCACTGTCTGGCGCGGGGGGAGGGGTGGGGGTTGTTGTACCGGACCTGGCAGCGCCATGAAGAGAGTGAAAGTGACGACAGCGTTGTACTTTCACTGGCGCCGCAGATGAGGAAAGTGAAACAGGAAGATACGTGCTAGTTCGCGCCTCCCTCTCTCCCAGCCCGTGGCTGGTGAAGTGGCAGTTATTAAAACTTATCCTTTTATGTTGATTCACTGTCCAAGTGGGACTAAACCAATGTCACTGCATGCGCCTCTTGCCCAGTGACACTGGAATCCAAACAAAACGTGCCGAGGTTTTACCTAGGCTGCAGAATGTGTCAGCTGAGACGGAGAATCACTTTTATAGCTGACTTAATCAAGTGTTAGTCTGTGGGTTCAAAGTACAACGCAGTGCAGCTCTATGGTGCTGGTTTTCAGAGAACTTTGCACAGGGACCTTGCCTTCCAGTTACTTCTGAACTTCAGGTCCAGCTCAGGAGGTTTGGGTTTTTACCACTGAGTACTAGGAAAAGACAAGTTAGAGTTGAAACTAGAAACGTCAAAAATAGTAGGAAATTACTTAATGGTTAACTAGCACTCTTGCACATTAGTGGCTTAGATTCCGGCATTCAAAAAATGAATAACTCACATGTCAGTGTGCTTTTGGACTATGGTGTACAGCTTTCTCTGTGACAGTATTGTGTCTTCTGTAAGCCACACAAACATTTGAGGTCTATTGACTTATTGAAAGTTGAAACGGTTGGTGTTTTTGGTGGTAGAAGTAGTCTATGTAGCAGCGAAGGTGACGCAGTTATACAGTACCCATCCTCTCTTGCATCCAGGCACAGCCACCCACCACCACCATGGCATATCAACAGCTATTTGTGTCTCTTGTCTGGTGTTAAGGTTTTTTGTGTACCTGTTTGTCATGTCTTGCTTAGACTTGTTTCTTGTACTATTTTGTTTCCTTTCTACCTTTCAACACTGTTGATCGTCTGCGTAGCATCAGCCATTTATGGTTCAGCTAGGCTCTGATACAATGGAATGAAACAATTATTCGATTCATATTCCTTTTCCATTACAGCAAATGATCCTTGGAAGATGTCCTCAGAGATCCCTTAAATCCTTCCTCTAACCATCAAAGCTAAATTCACGCCACTCACTAATTCATGATATCATCTTGGGGATTTATTGAAACTCTTGAGCTCTTGGGAAGGTCCAGTTCCATGTTCTGCTAAAACTCACTCACAAATATTTATATTTTTCCTCCTTTGGTACACTCAGTTCCATTATGGAACAATTCCTTTGCAAGGGCATCAATCTTACCGACCTTTCAACCAGGTCCTCATGATTTATCCTCTGCATGCTGAAGGCCCATTCAAGCCACAAATGTATTATGAGTTGTTCTTGCAACATGTAAAAATACTCACTAAGGATCTGATGCTCAGAATATTTTTGTGCACCAGTTTCAATTTAGTGTACATGTGTAATCGGCAACTGCAAATGACTGATCCTGAGGAATAAAATCTAGATCCACTGACAGTTACAGTCTCAGAAAGAGAATATTGCTTCAGAAAATCTGTCAGGTAGACAGACCGTTCCACACTTATGTGTTTGGGAATGCACTGGGAAAATGTCATTTTCCAGGGTGGGGCTAATTAATGGCTAATGTGAAGGTTTGTAAAACCCTCCGCCTGTGGCATGTTAGAATATCATGTACAGAAATACAGTCTGACATAAATATTTACTCCTAAATGTTTACAGAAGTATAATCCATTGTATATAGATTTCTGTTATTAATTGTAATAGGGCGATAGGTTTGTAATTGATATTTACCATACAATATTTATATTAGGCAACATTCTGACCATGGTACCATCCTCTCAAAGTGGGAGCTTTGTGGGTGTTACGAAACATTCATAGCACATTTTCAGACTCAAATTAATAAGCATAGGATAGAAGAAAAAGCAAGCTTATTCTATGTTTCAATTCAAAATTAGTTTTTTTCAGCGCTGGAACTTTGGTGCATTCAAAATCATGTTTCACACATAGGTGTGCCATCGATCCTGACGGTGCACTGACCACCCGAGGTGTGGTGCAAATTCATCCTCCAAACAAAAACTCTAAGAAACTGCTGGCAAAATGTATGCATTTTCAACAAAATGCCCATTGAAATCTACTTCTACTTATGATCATAAGTACAATAACTAGTTCAAGTAACCTTGTATGTAATTTCACATGACTTGTTAGATTACATTTTTCTTTTTAACTTTCTCTACTTCTACATTCAATTTCCTTTCATTATTGTACCTTGGCCCATCTAAGTAAAATTTCTGTCTTCTTTTATCACTGAGATTCTATGTAAAAAAAATGTAAGTTTCATATATCTCACAAACTCAGAAGATAGACAGTGAGCAAGGCAGATTTTAAAGACATATGCAGCAGTGTTACTGCTCTAGTTACAGAGAACATCAGGGCCGGCTTTGCAGCAGTGCAACCAGTGCAGTAGCACCAGGTGCTGACCTCGGCGGGGGACGGTGGGGGGGGGGGTCCTTGTGTGTCCAGCAGCTTTCAGGCAACAATATAAATGTCAAGAAAAATCTGGTGATTAATGTTCCTGCTGGAGAGAAATCAGAGTTTTGTCTAGGGGCAGTTTCCACTCATGATACAGTAGCGTAGAGGGTTAATATTCATGCTGCAAAGAATGTGTATCGCACAATTCACTGAACTGTATTTTATGTGGATCGCTGAGTAGGTTACTGCCGACACCTTTTTGTTACAGCAGTTCATAAGTTACGAAGTGTAATTAAAGAGCTGCATGCAAACAGCATGGTATACGTTAGAATGTTATGTTTTCCCCCGCAGTCTTTCATTAACTTAATTTTGATGAAAAGGGTTCATTTGGGTATAATACATTCTTTTTAGTAAAGCTAGACCACTCATAAAATATACTGTCTACTAGTATCAGTGACATGTGACTCCTACACTGTGTAATCCTCATTCTCTTATGTAAAATTTCCTATAGAATGATTTGCACACATATGATTCATTGGCTCTGAGTAATGTGTGTGTGTGATGTAAAGTTCTCTGACACCCTACACTGGTATGAGTAGCGCTATAAAAGAAATGAAATGCATGTTAGAGACATGCTATGGAGAGATATGGGGCACTGGTGGAGCATAGTAGTGAGAGTATTTGGGGAGAAGGAGGTTTTTTTTGGGGCGGGGGCAACAAAGTTTGTCATACTGGGCACCACCGGCGCTAAACCCAGCCAAGGATAACATGGCTGAATCTTCCAAATATATTATGGCCTGGTATTGCCAAGTCCCCTCCCCTGACATGATCAGTTGACCCCTACCCACAAACCCTCTCTCCCCGAGGCATTGATAAGAAAGCATCCAAACACAACTCTTTGGATTAGGGGTCGTATAACCCCGGCCGTATTTTATTACAAATTAATAAAAACATAATTAAAATTCATAACTCAATTTTTTTTTAACATATATACGCAGAAAACCCAACATATTCAATCACATTTTGAATACAGATATTTAACACATTTATGGCTAACCTTAACATGAGTCTAATACATAGCCATACCTAACCTAAAACTGGAATATGTACAATTTGTGTTCTGCGTATCCTGGATGAGCCTACGTGCAAGGTCATGACTGTTCCCAACTACTTGCCAGGTCCCCCTTTACTTTATCAAGTAGTATCTAGTAAACGTCTGCACAATCTGCACAAAAACATAAACAACACCACCAGCATCTCCTCCTGCGTGGCCATATCTTCCAGCTCAAGTAAAGCTTCCTCTGCAGTAACGGCAATAAGACGGAGATCATCATCACAGGAGAAATGGAACCTGTCTTTACCCTTCAACTGGCCTCCAGGTCTCAGGACTCTGCCTTCAACCACTTCAAATACCATAAAAACACAGGCCTATTCTTTGACTCAAAGCTGTCATTTGTGCAGCAAGCCAATGCTGTAGTTAAAAGGATCAATCTATAGCTTTCCCCGCTCCTTAAAACTCCCACTCCAAACTGGCCACCACGGGGAGCTGATGAGATGCCTCATCATGCTCAACCTATGCTTTTGTAACATCATCTGCACTGGCCACCCCAAAACACTACTTGGAGGCTAAAAAGGCTACATTGTCAGCGGTTCTTGTCACAAAGAGATCTCGTTTGGGTGGATCCTCCTTCGGTTTCCGGGTCTTGAAGCTAAGGAACAGTCTGCCCCTTCCCTCTTGACAAGAAACCCTAGACACAACCTTTAGGAGGAATCTTAAAACTTGGTTGTTCAGGCTGACCTAAGTTCAGTACTGCTAGAGGCTGCTTTTGGCCTTTTCTTGCTCCCGTCTCAGTTTTATCTTCCCATTCTCTGCAGTCTCTCTTCTTCCGTTGTTTGTGGATGTTTGTGTAGGGCAGTACCAGCGCGGGGATGCTCCATATGGAGTAACCATTGCGCTTTAAAAAATGTAAACATAATATAACATAACATAACTAAGGCTGACAAAAACAGCCAGCCAGAATGTGCCTAAACCTCCATAAATGTACCTTATCAATCCTTATGTGGAAGCACTATACTGCCATCTGTCAAAGACAGGATCAATTTCAAGGTCCTCTGCACCATCCATAAAGTCTTCTTGGTAAAAAGCCCAAATTACATGTAAGAAGTAGCTCCATACTAAATCCCAGCTAGCAACCTCCATTCATCAGTTGCTAACTTGATTCATCAATGTTCACTGAAGTGGATCAAAAATGGAGGAAGATCCCTGTAAGTGCTAGGCAGAAGATTATGGGACACCCACAACCCTCCTGCAGATCTCAGTCCCCGTCAAACACCTTTTAGGAAAGCTGAACTACTCACACTCCTATTATAATGGCTCTCTGGGCTTCCTCTGGCTGCAATCACAGAACATCAGCCAAGGGCAGCCACCCCACATGATTGGATACATTCTTCTCTCCCCTGACTTTTTTTCTTGTAATTGAATATATTATTTCCTCATCTTGTGCTCTGAAGTAACTTAAAGGCAGGCAGCACATTAGAAAATCTCCTAAATAAATGTATATGTTGTGTTGTGTTTAGGACATAGAACAGGTTACACCAGTTTTACAGGACTGAGCCCCAGACAGCCCTAGTGTTGATGTCTTAAGAAGGGGCATAGCTGTCAGTGGTGCAGACAGTAAAGTGGCATCATCATCCAGGGGTGGTAGGGGCCTCATATAACCCTTCACCTGGTGCAGTTATTTAGGCATGCGACTTCTTAGATTTTGTTTAGCCTCTGCCTGACTGCGGCATGTCTCAGTGTCTGCACTGAGTCACTGAAGCGACCTTTGATCATATTTGGTTTTATTGTACTGCAGATTGTGCTAGTGCAGCGCGCTTTCCATGGTGCCCCATGGCTAGCTCGATGGAAGTACCTGGAATGTGACTTTGTCTCCGCCAAGTCTCTGAGGCGCACACAAGGCAGCACTGTGTGGTCTTGCCTTCGCACTTGGTGGGTTAGGGCAACAACAGCTCAATGAGATATTGGTAGAAAGAGCTAGTGACCACATCCTGACGAGAGAGATGTGCTGTCTGAGCCCATCACAATAGACAGTGGAGCACATACTGCCGCCACCTAGCTGATCTTTTGCCAGATCCTGAGGCTGGAATGGGCTTAGAGTCAGGGAAGTGATGTATAAGGAGCATTGGCATAGCCAATAGTTCCGGGTTTAATGTAGTAATGTGTGAGGCAATAGTACATTAGAGCGAAACACTCAGGTGGTGCCAGGAGCACAATAACAGCAGACAGAGGACTTGGTTGTAAAGTAGTCCCTCATGCAGTTCAATGCGAGCATTTGAATGGAGGAGAAAGGATACACACGAACACCCAGTGGTATGAATAGATGTCATGTCGTGGTTCAGCCCAGATAAATGCTCTGGGCTAAACCAAGACATGATTAACAGATTTCAAGCGAATGCCTGAAAGTGGCTGGTCAAAGAAAGCCAATGAGTGAAAGGTGTGGATGCAAAACCCTCTCTATGTATATTGTTAGCAATAGGTCTGTTCGATAGCTGTGCTGTCAAAGCCCAGACCTAAAAAAATCCAGTCTTAACAGATATATGCTCATCATAACAAAAAATAATATTTTACTATAAGGATGAATGTCGACTACTTGTCAGCTGTGCAAGGGAGACTAGAAAAATGTATCCTGATGCGGTTTACATTTGAAATACATTCGACTGACGGTGTTTGCATTTTAATGACTGGCATTTCATTGTAAAATGTATACAGTTATGCTAGTTATGTCCTCCTGTGCCCACCGGGCACCTGAAAAGGGATGCACCAAGCACAACAAAGCAAGCCATTGGGGATGGCTGCACACATGGGACCCCCTATCTCCAGAGGTATCTGAAACAAAGTCTCTTCTAAAATTCCAGACACCAGAGGTCTCAAGAGCTATGAATGTTTATTGTTCTATCCAGACCATTACAACTACTAGTCATGAAGATGAGGCTGGCGGTTTCATGATAGCAGTAGACATCTAGGGTTGCAGCGGCATGTGTCGCATATTTCACCATTGATCAGGGCCGAACTGGCTGTAGCCGGCATTGGGCGTTTGCCCGGGAGGCTGGAAGGGTGGGGGCCGGTTTTTGAGCGGTGGGGCCGGTTTTGTTACTGGGGGCCAGTTTTGCAGCGATGCAGGTTTCGTTTAGCAGTAGTGCTTCATGCTGCCCCTCCTCCACCCGACCCGGGGGTGGGGGCCGGTCCAATAAAATTGCCAGGGCAGTTTGGGTTCCCAGTCAGCCATGCCATTGATGCACAAATGTAATAGTGCATACTCAGAGTCCTCTCGGTGCTTGTGAATGGAGGATGGGAACTGCAGTCAGAGAAGCAGACGTGAACTTTGTGTGTGGGAGTGTGGAGGCTGTAGCTAGCAGTCAGAGAGGCAGAAGTGACCCATGTGTGCTGGAGTGTGGAGGCAGTAGCTAGCACTCAGAGAGGCAGAAGTGACCCTTGTGTGCTGGAGTGCGAGTGATCTAGCTAGCACTCAGAGAGGCAGAAGTGACCCATGTGTGCTGGAGTGTGAGTGATCTAGCTAGCACTCAGAGAGGCAGAAGTGACCCATGTGTGCTGGAGTGTGAGTGATCTAGGTAGCACTCAGAGAGGCGGAAGTGACCCATGTGTGCTGGAGTGTGAGTGATCTAGCTAGCACTCAGAGAGGCGGAAGTGACCCATGTGTGCTGGAGTGTGAGTGATCTAGCTAGCACTCAGAGAGGCAGAAGTGACCCATGTGTGCTGGAGTGTGAGTGATCTAGCTAGCACTCAGAGAGGCAGCAGTGACCCATGTAGGCTGGAGTGTGAGTGATCTAGCTAGCACTCAGAGAGGCAGAAGTGACCCATGTGTGCTGGAGTGTGAGTGACCTAGGTAGCAGTCAGGGAGGCGGAAGTGACCCATGTGTGCTGGAGTGTGAGTGCTCTAGCTAGCACTCAGAGAGGTGGAAGTGACCCATGTGTGCTGGAGTGTGAGTGACCTAGGTAGCAGTCAGGGAGGCGGAAGTGACCCATGTGTGCTGGAGTGTGAGTGCTCTAGCTAGCACTCAGAGAGGTGGAAGTGACCCATGTGTGCTGGAGTGTGAGTGATCTAGCTAGCACTCAGAGAGGCAGCAGTGACCCATGTGTGCTGGAGTGCGAGTGATCTAGCTAGCACTCAGAGAGGCAGAAGTGACCCATGTGTGCTGGAGTGTGAGTGATCTAGCTAGCACTCAGAGAGGCAGAAGTGACCCATGTGTGCTGGAGTGTGAGTGATCTAGCTAGCACTCAGAGAGGCAGCAGTGACCCATGTGTGCTGGAGTGTGAGTGATCTAGCTAGCACTCAGAGAGGCAGCAGTGACCCATGTAGGCTGGAGTGTGAGTGATCTAGCTAGCACTCAGAGAGGCAGAAGTGACCCATGTGTGCTGGAGTGTGAGTGACCTAGGTAGCAGTCAGGGAGGCGGAAGTGACCCATGTGTGCTGGAGTGTGAGTGCTCTAGCTAGCACTCAGAGAGGTGGAAGTGACCCATGTGTGCTGGAGTGTGAGTGACCTAGGTAGCAGTCAGGGAGGCGGAAGTGACCCATGTGTGCTGGAGTGTGAGTGCTCTAGCTAGCACTCAGGTGGAAGTGACCCATGTGTGCTGGAGTGTGAGTGATCTAGCTAGCACTCAGAGAGGCAGCAGTGACCCATGTGTGCTGGAGTGCGAGTGATCTAGCTAGCACTCAGAGAGGCAGAAGTGACCCATGTGTGCTGGAGTGTGAGTGATCTAGCTAGCACTCAGAGAGGCAGAAGTGACCCATGTGTGCTGGAGTGTGAGTGATCTAGCTAGCACTCAGAGAGGCAGCAGTGACCCATGTGTGCTGGAGTGTGAGTGATCTAGCTAGCACTCAGAGAGGCAGCAGTGACCCGTGTGTGCTGGAGTGTGAGTGATCTAGCTAGCACTCAGAGAGGCAGAAGTGACTCGTGTGTGCTGAAGTGTGAGTGATCTAGGTAGCAGTCAGGGAGGCAGAAGTGACCCATGTGTGCTGGAGTGTGAGTGATCTAGGTAGCACTCAGAGAGGCAGAAGTGACCCATGTGTGCTGGAGTGTGAGTGATCTAGGTGGCAGTCAGGGAGGCAGAAGTGATCCATGTGTGCTGGAGTGTGAGTGATCTAGGTAGCAGTCAGGGAGGCAGATGTGAAATGATGTGCCGGAGTGTGGAGTATCAAGGTTGCACTCAGGAAGGCAGACGTGAACTCAGGGACAGTGACTCTCATTGCATGAGTAAAGACCAAGTGAGGCCTTGAAGGTGCTTGTTAAGCGGGCTTCAGTGGTCCTCTAGTTGGCTAGATCTACGCAGACATGGCCAATCACCAGATGTAGTTAACAAACAAATAGAATCCACCCTTATAGAATAGGCGCTTTTGTAGACAAGGTCTGGAGTCGAATGTGTTTCCTACAATGGTGGGAAGCACATGGTGTTCTTAAATACCCCTCACACACCAAAAGGGCCCTTGGTGTCATGCTTCATCATAGGGGTCTTCGCGTCCCTCTACGGAACGCGGCGTGCTACTAACCAACGGATACGTGGGAGCACTGATGTAATCACTATGTGTGGTGTGCGAGGGTAGTGAGTGGTAGGGTCAGGAGTGGATGGATATGTGACGTCACGCGTACTCTAGGGAGAGTACGCGTGACGGTTTCCGCTACATACAAGCGGTCAACTTGAACACCACGCAGCCGCAATGAGTGCTAGCGGGTTAGCGGTTCAGTTTCTGGGTACCGCTTGACACCGACTGCAGCGCGCATGACCTATCATGCAGTTGCCTACAGTCTGCGCAGCCGTAGTGCGCTTTTTGAAACTGACCCTTGCTACCTCCGGTCCCGGCTCCGGTTCTTTATCACACCGGAACTAATATTATTGCTGACACACAATGTTCGGCACGTACGCCTTCATAGTGGCGGGAATAATTTGGTAATTAGCGTGAGTATAAATACCATTCTTTCCATACTCCCTTCACACCACGGAGCTGCGGAAGGGATTTTGGTAGCAGGTAGTACCTCTACGCATGTAAGTACGGCACAGCCGTATTTTCAACAGGATCACCGCCACCTCAACCCAATGAGTACCTTCCACAGTGCTGAGTGTTGTTTTTTATCCTTGCATAGTGCTAGTTAGCACAGGGTCCCCCCGGTCCTCGCAGGCTCATGATGCCACTGGCTTTATTTTAGCAAGTATGCATTCCTTCTACCACCCCCCTTACCTTCCCCCCCCTTTTTTTCCCCGTAATTTTTGCTTGTAGTCTCCCTAGAGGATTACTACAACGACCATTGAAATTAATATAGAGTGTGTGTTTTATGTTAAGTGTTGTTTTGTTTTGTATTTGTTCCCTTTTTTTAGGGCACTACACTGATACTGATTGGCTAACTATCACGTCCAGACACCGTGTAATTTTATCTTTACAGGTCATGATCTCCACATTAGGAGTATCACTATTTAATATTGTGTATGTATTTTTGTGTTCTTTTCCAGATCGATATTAAAGACATTACGTTGTTCCAGGCCATTTACCATAATAGGCACATTTGGCAAAAAATTCTACACATAATATTATGTATGTTGAGACGGTATCAGCCTGTCGCATGTGAGTAGGGTAGGGATCTGTGCACCCGTCCTGAAGAAGAAGCTTTCGGCTTCGAAACATGTTGACGCACGCAGGAGGTTATGTACATTAAATACACAATAACCTCCACCACACTATTTTAACAATACCAGCACCAAGGTATATTAAAATTCTTTTTAGCCCTCACATGCCAGGTATTTTTTAACACTCACGTATCCATCCACTCCTGACCCTACCACTCACTACCCTCGCACACCACACATAGTGATTACATCAGTGCTCCCACGTATCCGTTGGTTAGTAGCACGCCGCGTTCCGTAGAGGGACGCGAAGACCCCTATGATGAAGCATGACACCAAGGGCCCTTTTGGTGTGTGAGGGTATTTAAAGAACACCATGTGCTTCCCACCATTGTAGGAAACACATTCGACTCCAGACCTTGTCTACAAAAGCGCCTATTCTATAAGGGTGGATTCTATTTGTTTGTTAACTATAAGCTGGGGAGATTGAATCCGCCCCCAGTGTCCTTGTGGACACGCTCTCTCTCCGCTCCCTTTTCTGATTTGTATACAATCACCAGATGTAAACAGGCAGGTAGTACAACATATAACAGAGAATGGCAGTCACATACTCGAATGCACCTTCAATAGGACATTTTCCCTGTGTCATGTCTTTCTTTAATATTCTCCTACCACTGGGAAGTGAAACACCTTTTTTCAAACCCCAAAGACTCTTAAGAGCGTTATGGGTTAACTTAAGTGTTATTAGAGTCTTCTAACAGCAGTGAGCCTCGTCCCGCCAAAGCCCCTTTTTGAGGTGGAGGTGGAGGCCTCGACCACAGGACGCAGATCTGTTGTAAAGTATAAAGAAAAGTTTGAAAGTTTATTAAAGTTTAAAAAAATGTGAAACTATTTTTTAGATAAATATTAATGTCAATTAATTTATAATATTTATTTTAAATGAACAAAACAAAAAATGCTTCAGCATTATCAACCTAAAATGTAATTAATTATTTATTTATTTTGAATATATTAAATTAAATTAAAATTATTACAATTCTGTTTCTTAAGATTTAATAAAAAAAAGGTTTCTGACTTAAAGCATGAAAATGATAGTTATTATGTAGTAAAAATATTAAAAGTTATGTTCACAATTAATTTAAATTATTCCCAATTATTCCATTAAACAATTAAAGTTACACTCATATTTGAATTAAAAAAAGATTATTCATATCTTTTATAATAAAGTAATACCAATGCTTTATGGTTATATATTTCCTAAAATTAAATTAAATGTATTTTTATTTTTAAAATGTTAAAATAGGTTAATTTAATTTAACATTAGTTTCTATGAAGTTCTATTTTAAGTCCCTGGCTCCATTATTTTCTATCCCATAAAGCCTCTACTGTCATCCAATTCCCTTTATCTAAAAAAACAGAAGTAAATGCATGAAATCACTTCCCTGAATTCAGTAGACCAATAATTTGCTAGAATAAGCGCTAACCTTGGTTTCCAGGAGTAATAATATGCTACTCACTGTAAAGCATATTAAGGCCTAGTCAGGGCTAGTAAGCACTATATAAATGCAATTACAATAGAATACATTTGCTACATCACAAAACAGACCTTCAATAAAAGTTAGTGTTACAAGGATACAGGGTACAATATGAAAAGAAAACGTTTAAAAAGGACCGAAGCACATTTTAGAGTGTTTTTTAAAATTAAAAAATAGTGCTATACAAATCATAGCTCTTCCTAAATAATGCATGGATTCATATTATTTGTTGTGAGTATTTGTAGTCATATAGAATGACATTAAGAAATTTCAATGCAGTTATAATGAGTTTATTCTAAAGCATTTTAAGTAATGTACAGCTGCATTAATGCACCACCAGGAGAAGGTATCAAAGAGTGCCATATCGCTGCAGAAAACTGCAAATATTGCTCTTTGTAGGAGTCCACCGCTAAAAAACTCGTTTGCATCATTTACGTCCCTTACCAGAAACTTTTTAAGTGAAAGATAGTGACAAATAAAGATACGTAGTGAATAGTACGGAGATGTTCAATCTCAAGAATGTGCCCTTTGTATGTTGGTGTTCTAGAGATAATATGCGTACTGTTTTGTGTTTTTCTTGAATGAATGTAGCTGCTCTTGTGGTCGGTTCAGTTTGTATATATTTAGTTCACTCCTGTAAATGCAGTGTTGTGTAAGTACTATAGGAGAGCACATTTGAGTCTGTTAATGTACCATTCATTTGTCTGAATCCTTTGCAGCAGTTGCACAATAATAGTCAAATGTATGTTCTTGGTTCAAATGTCCTTTGGTTAGAATGAATATACCTTAGATTGTCCGATTGTACACTCATTAGAATAAATATACATTTGATTGGGCTCAGTTCCTACGTGCCTGATAGTTAAGTATGTGTACTTCATACCAGTTTCTTTATGCAGCACCATTTCATGTTCACTGCATAGTAACCAAACCTACAAGATTTGCTGTGGTAATGGCTCTATGGAGTACAGTATTATACTGTAGCTTTTGTGTACCATTTTTCTACCCCTGATGTTGCTTCAAGTGCTTTCGGATAATTGAATAAGCATCTTCTCAGGTTATTATGCATGGCTGGTAGAGTATGTTTTTCATATTGTGGTCTATGTTGGAAGTATTTTGGTGTTGTGTATGAGGTTCAGAGGCGTGCTTCAAGCATGCCAAAGCAAATATGTGGCTGTGCTTAGCCATTGCATGAAGCAGAAAGATGTGAGAAACATAGAGCTTCAATTGCGTGCACGCAGCCTACCATACTTACTTCATTATTTCTTATGTTGACTGGGGAGTGAGCTACTGCTGTTGTACTTAGGGAGTAGGTGTGGGTTTGTAGCCTAGGTTAAGGAAGGGTATTACTAGGGCCACTGGATTTAAGCGATTTTTGTGACCGTTGCATTTTCTGCATTATTATGGATTTGCCACCATTTGCCACATAACCCATCACCTGCTGCATAATCGGCACATTTTAATAAAAAAATTGTTTCTAGCGCAAATGGATCAAAAGTTAGTAGAAGTGCGGTGACAGTGTTTAGGCTGTCCTATTTTCAGTGTTAATTTTTTGTGGGTTTTAGTGGTGATTTCTCAATGTTGTTCAAACCTTTTGAAATCAGTGTTTATCATTGTTTAGTCAGCTTCCTAACCGTCAAAATAGACAAAAGCTTTTTTGTATTTATTGTAATTATGAACGAAAGCGCTTTCTTAAATCATTGTTAAAAGCCCATGGCCATCGCAGCTGTAAAGAAGCTTTATATCCAGTGGCGGCTGGTGACATTTGAAGGTGGTGCGGCGTAAACTTATTGTCGTACTGCACAACGGCGAGCAACCGTACCGAGCGAGCCCGAACAACCTACAGGTTTTTTTGAGAAAAGAGTGGACAAATGATGCATTTTCAAGCAAACTTGAGGAAGCAGGAAGGTTAATAAAGCAATACGATTGAATTATTTATCAGTTAAGAAATTCCATATGTCTTCTGTTACATTTTCGACCCTTTTCAGCATTCACAAACATACCTCGTTTGCTTCCACTAACAGTTCTGTTTCCTTTTTCACCACATAGCTTTTCACGCTCATTGCCCACATCAACAGGCCCTTTTCCCTCACATCACCGCTGATCTCTCAATCCGGCCCTGCATATTTCAAAAAAGACCAGGGCAGTTCCCCGTAGAATTTGAAAAGAACCCGAGTCCTCCCACTGCTAATTTCTCACAGGCAAGCAGCACATCTTTAGATGTTCCCCTTCATTGGCCTCTCACACGAGTGTGGTGTATTCTACATTGATGACTGATGTGAGAGAGGGAGAGAACTTTTGTTTAGACAGCCTGGTTGTCAGAGATGCATCCTATTCTGTGAGAGGTTGGAGGAGGCTCTTTTTAGATTTTTAATCTAGTATGGTGTAGGAGATGGGCGGTGAATGTAAAATTGTAGCCTTCGTGATGTGTCTGACAGGTGTGCAGGTTAATTGCATGTTGTTTGAAATGGCACACATTTTTAGGGCCTTTCCCTACTTTTAGTGCTTCCTTAATTAATCCATCAAGTGGCTTTGATTTATTTTGTGTGTGTCTTGGTGTGGGTGCAGCGTGCTTCCCTAGGAATTTACGTCCAATCTATTAGTAGTACCGAACCTAAAGAAATAAAACGGTAATTGCATTTTCACAGCTATATAGTGAAGTAAAACCACTAAAGATTGGCGCTCAAAGCCTTGAGAAAGGTACACCTGTCTTCCAATCTCCATAGTCTACTGAACTATAATGAAGCCCGGTTTTGTAATACTACAAGGTACGTTTCTCAAAAGCTGAAATTGTGGAATATATAACAATACGAGTTGCCACATGTTAGAACTATAATAAAGAGTGATATTTGATTCTCGTGTATACTGAAACAAGTAAGATGGATAAAAAGCATAAAAAAACACTAAACATTGTAAATATGGGCGAATGTTATACATGTTCGTGAATCAGAGTGGGTACTTTTGACGGTTGCTCTATATAGTGCTTTCAACCAATTGACTAATGATTCTGCAAAGGGTATCCCCTCTGTTAACAAAAGAAAGTCCCGCTTGAATGCATCAGAGGCCTTATTCACAGCCGTACATTCCCCTACTCACCACCTCCTTATCAGCTCCAGGTTCCCCCCACTACATTTCTTCCCCCCTCCCCTGTCGATTACTCTGACTAAGCCTCAGGGCCTGATTGGCCATTTATCCCATTGGGCATGTCCGATAAGTGATAGTGGGGACGGAATTTATGGATGGAAATATTTTATGGGAGGAAAAGAGGGTTGCTTTGAACGTTTTCTGCCAGGACTGCTTTTGGTTTTTAGTCCGGCCCTGCGAAGCTCTAACATAACAGGTCGTATGACCTGCAGACGAGCGTGAAACAGTCCGGTCTGACTTTGAAATGCATATTTTGCTGCGTTTCTTTCTCCAGGATTACCCCTCTCTAATAGAGGCACTGCGATATTAAGTGTTTATACGTTAACAAACGCAGTTCTTCCAGGCCTGTTAAAATTGCAAAGCCCACTAATACCATCAGGTGCAGCAGCCCGATACAAAAATGTCAAATATGGTGTTCATTAATGAGGTAAAAGGTAATAGGGCTGAACATCAAACCAACTGCGTCTTTACGTAGACACTTGAAATACAAACTGCTGCTTATTCGTTTAACATGGAGATTGGTATTTACTCGTCCTTCTACCTTTATGAATGGAATTGTTAAGAATGGCACACGAAGGCGCACAGGGCCTCATAACACACTTCAACACTGACTTTCAACAGACTGTTTCAAAATGCTATTAAATCGATCTGCAATGAGCATGCTTCATTATGGGGAGCTAATCGCACTTGCTTCAAAACAGGCTGTATCGTAAATGACAGAAATCCACCTTTTTCTTGAGGATCGTTCCTATTGATGCTGTCCTGATGTTTCCCACAGATTTTCCCTGTCATCTGCTCGCTGAACAAAGTTTCAAAGCAGGAAGATTATGCTATTAACTGCTGTAAAGCTAGCCGGGTGATAGGCTCAGGGCAGGGTTACTCGCCGCCCACCTGCCCATTAGGAGACCGAGGGTTGAGCCTTTGATCAACCCTCGGTCTCCTAATGGGCATGCAACAGCCAGAGCACACACTAGTGCGCATGACTGGGCACGGCGGAAAAATTCGCCGACCTTCACCAGTCGTGCGCACTTGTGCCCCTGGTGACGGTCTGACAATGCATGTCAGTCAGCATGACGCCGGACCGCCCACCCTGGGCGGTCCGACGTCATGCTGACTGACATGATTGTCAGTTCTCCCTCGGCGTCTGTGAACTTAAGCAGTTTACTTAAGTTCACAGATGCCGAGGGAGCTGCGGGCGCAGGCGGCTTGTGGGGCAACGCCCGAGCGCCCTAATGGACGCACCGCCACTGTTTATATCACCTGCAATTGCTGAATACCTCGAATATCTGCTTCAGCATATGCTCTTTTTAAAAGCTGTTATTAGAGCTATGAGAACCATGAAGGGTTAATGTTACTCCCTGGGCCAGGAGGGAGTTTCCTTTATTGTTGATATATTAGCTCTGTGTGGTGTTAATCTCCTATTACTTTGTAAATTAGGATCTTAGAGATGTGATTTTTATGATCTGCGCTTCTGCTGTTTTATGATTTTTTCCCATTGATGATGTTCCAATTGTGGAATTTTAAAAATGATGGACTATTTATTATGCGTGGTATGTTGTTTCTCTTTGCCTTTTATGGCCGGACCAGTCTAATAAAGATCTTTTTGAAACTGATAAAAGCTGTGTTTTTCCAGTGTTTATAAAACATGTTGTCTTTTTGCAGTGATTGTTAAAAAGCACATATTTAATTTAAAGGAGAAGTAATGCAGGTTTTGTAGTATAATGGACTTATGTTCGACTTTTTTAAGCATAGAAAGTGTGTCTATTGCACTTTCTCACGCTCACATCTCATTACCCTCTTTCACGTCTCATTACCTCTCACCCTCAC
This sequence comes from Calotriton arnoldi, assembly GCA_963921515.1. Taxonomy (NCBI): domain Eukaryota; kingdom Metazoa; phylum Chordata; class Amphibia; order Caudata; family Salamandridae; genus Calotriton; species Calotriton arnoldi. The sequence continues at coordinate 591,587 of CAWUFW010001104.1, forward strand.
TCTGTTAGGACTCTGTCTGGTTTAAAGGACTACTTATGGATTAAAAAAATAACAGTGCTATATTCAAGGGTTTTAATCAACAAATTCCTTGACACAGTTCGGGGTCACTCTTCTACTCTTTCCTGAATATTATAACATTATAGGTGTGGTCAACCCTTCCAAAAGCACAGCATCTTTTGAAACCTTTATTTTGTTTATTTCACCAGTTTAATTTGTAGCCCTGCATTTTAAGGCACCTGACTATTGATGCTTTAAGCATGCTCCCCACTGATTTTCTGCACTCTTTGCCTGACTGCATTAAGGTGGTGCTGCTCCTGTATAGAGATTTATAGGTGCCAATTGTTCCTATGGCAAATGTCTTACTTTAAGTCAGTCCTGACCCTTTAACAGACATCACATTTCATTCTGAGATTCAAAATTTTGGTGCTAACATTGTAGCTCTGGACTCAAAAATACAATAAAGCAATAAAGTAAAGTGCAGTTGGGCAAAAAGTCCGGATTAGCTGAAGGTATCACACATAACAATGGGACAGCTTGCAGCTATGAATTTTGTTGGTATGTGGAAAGTCGTGTCATGTTTTCACGACTATCTCATGTGCATCGTGAGAGTACTCTTTTCACAGGTACCAATCACTACACCTTGCATTGAATGTTTAAAGCCTAGGTAGTTTGGTAGTTGACCATCTATCAATATTGACGTGTTAGAAAAGGTGGTTGATATATCAAAGGGTTTTACCCATTCTGTGTATGTGAGTAAATGCAATAGTACATTTTGGCTAAATCCTTATGAGCCATCCATTTCACCAATCAGTGCAAGAATTCAAATATCAAAAATGATTTAAATATTCCCACATTCTCTATAATGTATTACATTATTAGCTCATACTTAAAGCATGCTTCTAAACCCTACACATTTAATCCAAGAACACACACCTGCAGGAAACCAAAGGAAGAAACAATATTTTAGTGATATTCTTAAACAACAAAACTCAAGCAGAATAATCTTAGACCAGTCTTTCCTGCTGCTACCTTGTATAACAAAGTTACTTTGTGCTGGCCCCTTCTGGAAGGAATTACAATTACTCATTCTCTCTCACTTTCCTTTTTTTAAATGGAATTTGAGTTTGTGGTTGCGCGGGTGCTTATCAGTGTGTATATGTTTATACTGATGAGGGCTGTTTCCCTTCCAGTGGGGTTTTATTAGTTTCTATAGGTTTTAACCTAAAACAGGATAGCCTATGCATGTTTCTGCACACTGGCTGGATAGCCCTTCACAAAGGTAGATTGGTCATCTTTCTGTTGCTTATTGCTTATTTTGGTGTTAGACTGATAATAAGGAGGCAAAACCTTTGTCCGGACAGTATTAATATGTATAAAAATAATAAAGTAATATTTTTACAAAATGTGCTGCATTGCGCACCTTATTTTTCCTTTGCTTGTTGTATAATTTAGTAAACCCTGCTGCATAATTTGGTCCTCCCAGGCTGCATAATTCCAGTGGCCCTGGGTATGACCAAATGAAAATCAGCAGGCACCATTCTTACATGGTGCACCCAGAGCAGAGATTCTCTGACACAGGAAGATCAAAAGACCCCATTCATCTATGGGTTTATAGGATCCATCCAGGGCCCAAGATAGTATGATCTGGGAAAATCATGGGACACATTTCTTATATATGGCTCAGTGGCACACAACAGAGTGGAGGTACAGCAACTGTAAGAAATAAGGTATCTGTTAGGTCCACTCAGGAGTAGAAAAGGATATGTCCCAGGAAAATCCAGAGCCGCCATTTGTACCTGGGTGCCTGAGATCCATATTGAAAGAAATGTGGCTGCCATAAACAAATGTTTGACACCACTTTTTTTGAGAACTGCATTGATAATTCGCTTTTTTCATTAAAGTCACCAAAGATCGAAACACCATGTTACAGTAAAAAGTCCATTGTATGGCTTTGACGAGTGTGCTACCTTGCCCTAATTGTTTTTACAATCTATGTGTTCATTTGCTTTCCGTCAGTGAGTTCAACAATCTGTCAAGATCACCGAGGCACCTCTATGTTACTCTCTTTCTGCGCTTTGTTGGATTGGTGGTAGTGCCTGCATGATTCCTAGTGAAGGCACAGGCCTTGTTACCTGTCTCCTTCAGTTGGGGGGGTAGGCTGAAGGCCTGCCCCGTATAAAAAGTTTAGCAAGTCTCCCATAACCATTTATTTACATATGATATGGGTATGTGTGGAAGAGTATGTACACTCTTGTATGTCATGTGTTGAGTTTGGAGGCTGCGCGCACATTTTTGTCTGAGAGCATCTTTCTTTCCTTACCTGTCTGTGGGACAATCTGGCACAGTGGATGGCTTTGTTTCATTGACTTCCTCAGCAATACAGTACAGGGTCACAGTGGGTGAAGAGTGGTAGCCCCCTGCCGGAAGGTGCCTCGAGGACCTCTCTAAGAACATTCCAGTCCCCCACTTCATGCTTTAGCTTCATCTTCAAAAGAGAGAGGGCTTGCTGGCATACCTCAATAAACACCTGTACCTGGGCCAGTTAGAAATGTGATGGAGGGCACCCATATATCTTGTAAATATTGTTTTTAAGACTAATTAGGTTGAGAGTAATGGGAAAGGAAGAGTGTGTTAAAGAATGCACAAATAGCGCCTGTTTGTCACAAGTTCTAGAACTCGAAATTTCGCAGCTTAACATGTTTAATTGCTTAATGTGTCACATTAGTAATGCTAAAATTCCTTGAGGGGGAACTCTAAACCCATTGTAAAAATTGTCAAGTCTTGTTATGTTGATATGAATTATACTGGCCTGCCCTTAAAGTGTGTTATTGGCTGCATGTCTTTGGTAGTAGACATGATACGGACAGAGCCTTAAATGGAAAAAGTAAGTGCAGGTACTCACCAAGTTTAACGGATGGGGCGGAGCTATGGGTGTGGTTAGGAGACAAGCATTTCATTTGAGGTTTTCTTGGTGTGCAACTGTGCACAATAATACAGCAGCAGTTCTGCTGTCTGTAGAGTATTATTTTTGTCAATGCATGTTCAAAAGGGTATCTTTAAAAGTACATTTCATATGTTCAGTTTATACATGAAACATGAAAGATATTTGTATATTCACATTATACACAATAATTGATATTGTGGGCGATTTGTAAAAGAGACCTTCATAATGATAAAGTATGATCCCTTTCTAGTAAGGAGATTGGCAGATCTCACAAGCAACTGATAAGTTGCCTCAGTGCAAGTTAGTATAAGGAATGATAGTTCAGAGGCAGTAAAGAGGCATTACAAATGGGGTGGTAGGTTGGAGAATGTTGTTGTTGAGTTCACTCTTCAATGACACTCTGAATGAAATCAACTAATTTTGCCTAAGGGGGGCAGGCAAAGCAGGCCCTCTGAGAGCCAGGAGATGTGGACTGTTTAGGATGTCCAGTAGCTTTTATCTTCCTTAGTTACAGATTTGGCTCTACCCTCGTGCTGAGCCCTACACACTGGCATAGTCATGCACACACAGTCATAAGCATGGAAACAAGGCACGACCCTACATGTAGACTTGTGTATGCTGAAGGGGCCGGACGATGGTCCATTGAAAGGAGCGTAGTACAGGACCAGCTGCTTTGAAGGTTGAAACTGTGGCACAGTTATTGATGAGAATAAAACTATCTGAAAATATGATTTTCACTTAAAACAGATTCTATACTTGCATCCATAGCCTGTATACTTATTCATAGAGTCATTTTTACATGAGAGCTGTAGAGAGGTACCTATATTACAATAGGCCAATTACTACAAAATTATATTATAATAATTATAATAATTATATTACAATAGGCACCCCTACAAAATTCTTATAGGACTCATATTTAAACACTTATCCATCTTAAATGTTAGAATAGTCAGAATATTAAGCAAAACAAGATCCTTTCCTAGAGACTCCCTTTGTGATGCATTGCTACATGGTTTCCACACACATTTTCCTATGCTTTTGGGTGAGAGGAAGTGACGTTGACGTTTGCCGAGGACTCGAGGAGGAGGAACAAGCAAGCGGGCTGTAGTCGGCGAAGCAAGCGAGCGGGCAGCCAGGGAACGCTGCAGGGGAGATGCCGACATCACTTACCTGCTGTGAGTCACCGTCCTTCAGGGCGGGTTGCAGCCAGTGGTCAGCGGTCTATGGGGGACGATGCAGCAGGAAAGCCTGTGAACTGTCCAGCGCCTCCTTTTCTGCTGGCTCCCTGGCGCCCCCACCTGCTGTCAACTGTACAAACGCCACCACCCGCCGGCGCCATCAGCTTCCGCTCTCACCACTGTTGTTGAATCAGTACTGGTACCGGTCTAAGTTGTGGAAGAGCAGAGGCACGCGGACAGCTGGCAGCAGCACCGGAAACGGCAATAACAATAATAAATAGAAAGGCATAATCTACTCAGAAACATTGAGAGCCATTGGGAGCCACAATAATATATTTAAAGCTACAATATTAAAGCAATAAAAAATCAACTAAAATCATTAGCGGGGAGGCATGAGGCGTAAATATAGAGCGGCAGGAGGGGCAGGAGCGGCAGGAGCGACAAAGCGTGGGTGTGGCAGATCTAAGTCCTGCCGCACAGGTAGAGACCCTGGTCCGCGGCAACGGCCCAGCTAGGACTTGGTGAGGCTTGCGGCCAAGGTGAGCTCACCCCCCCATCAAAGCATACAACTGTGCCCTGTTCTCCTGCCCTCCACTTATTGTCCTATCCATTCTGCTCCCCTGACTTCATCTTTGACTGTCTCCAGGGCGCACCAGGGTGCATTAGGAGGATCACTGTATATAATCTAAGGCCCCTGCAACCCTATGGCTCTACCCTTCAGCTTCTGCATGTGACCCTGTGTCTTTACCCTCCAGCTTCACCCTGCGGAAAAGCCTGAAGCACTTTAATTCTGTCGACCTCGAAAGCTGAGTGTAAGATTGCAAGAGTGCTCATGCCCCTGGCTGTGGACCCCAGTCAGTGAAGGCGGCTCTAGCTGACCAACAGCGGCTGACTTACCTGTCCCCGCTCACCTTGGAATGTTGTAATGATCGTGCTGCCACAGGGCCACAAATTGTTATGAATCACCATGGTCTGCTGGCCCCTGGAAAGGACTAGAACATCTACAGACAACCTTCAGACAGGCTGCACCCTGCAGATGTTGCTGGTGACCTGAGGCCAGAACCCTGCATCCACCTGGAGCTTGAGTATCAATTCTGCATCCAATCCTCGTCCAACCATCCAGTGGACGGGAGGAGGAAGAGGTAAGGCGGACAGTATCCCACAAGTGTGCATCTTGGACCCAAAAAAGGAGCATGGAGGCAGGGGGTGCAACAGATGGAGGCAGCCTTCCCTAGTACAGGGGCGGCACGCAGGCTCTGGCATTATGCCCGCTGTCCACCACTCCCCCCACTCATGAACCAAAACCTATCCAGCCCATCGGCACCTAAATAAGGTCCATCAGTTTTACCATAAGCTCTCCATAATGCGGCAAAGTAAGAGGGCCAACGCTCGTGCACAAAAAGAAAAGGAAACGATGTTAGCCCCGTAATTACTGAAATTGCAGAAAGTTCGAGAAGGGGGCTCAAAGTTCAGAGAGGGGCATGTCTGATAAGCATTGATGGGGCTACCTTGAAATCCGCGCCTAGCACTTACCAACCAAAAATGTACACCAAGTTTGCATTCCTGAAGGATCCTGGCACTGACATTTTTTCCAGCAATGAGGATATTGAAGGCCTCTTAACTCTTCTACAATCTGAGGCTATCGCTCACTGCTCGGAGGATGCCATGATCACATCTCCCTTGCCAACTGTTACGCTCTAACAGAGGAAACTAAATCCATGGTAACTAATTCTGCATCCCTAGATGGCAAAAGTGGGTGGAGGGACATTGCCAGCTACAGTGTGGAAGCAAAGGAAAGAACCAGCTAGGCAAACTGCACCAGAGCAGACACTGCATTGTGCTTTGCGCAGCTCCAGGGAGAGAATTCTGAACCTCCGCGGGCTCACGGACCCAGCGAGAAACCTAGAGACACAGGCAATCTAGAGACCTTATCTTCAGACCAAAACCAATCCCAGCTAGCTGCACACTACCGCTTAATGGGATCACCGGGGATAGGCCAGTCTGAATCTGAGCCTGTTATGGCTCAAACGAGACCAAGATCCCACACAAAGTCGCCAAGCGGCACTGCCCACGCCACAGCATTTGTAGAAGCCTCAGAGTCCAGGAACATCTGCAAAACTCCCACATATCAAACCAAAGATGAATCCGCAGGCTCAGTAGGCGATATTTCATACCTCGTCACACAGGAGTGGGAGGAATTAGTGGCTTCTTACACACAAAACTCTCCTCAAGGCGGCAGTAATCTAGTCTCCAAAAATAATCCTATTAATGGAAACGACCAACAGACAGACTCTAAATGGGTATCTCTCTTCAATACCATTCAGTTCTCTGTGACTGCTCTGAAATTTCATTCAGATAAAATGGACATATAGCTATCATCACTTCATTCTGTAGCAGTATAGGTCTCATGAATTGATGTAAAACTCACGGAACTGAACAGTTTATCAAACGAGTGCAGTCCGATCCCCACAACATGCTGGGAGATCTAATAACGGAAATGAATTAATCCACTATACAGAAAGATGATGTCCAGCTTGACTGTCCAATCTTTCAACTAGGAGCAACAGGCCCGTAATTGCCCCCAGCAGCGGCTCAGTAAGAGGAGGATAGGGCGGTTCAACAGTCAAATGACTCACCAGTCATCCTAAATCCACCACCACCTCCCCTTCCTTCACCTAAGCAGGTGAAATGCAAGAACGAATAAAATAACACCCAAGTGCTCCGAAAACAAAAAAGGAAAGGCAGAAATAAAAAGAACAACATAGTCGCGTATTTTTGGACTGATACCACCACTCAAGGGACAATAGTTTCCAAGCAAAGCCCTCAGTCTAAATCAACAACTACTCCACGAGGCAGCCCGGTATCTACAACAATGCTTATAATGCCATCAGGAGTAGACTTTGGTAGCAAAGGCGAAGACGAGGAAAAATCCGCCAGCGGGGCAGCCACTCCAAGTCAAAACTCGGCAATCCTGACCCAAGGAACCTCACCGGGACCCTCAACAAGATCAGTGGTCGGGCAGCTATCAAGGTAGAGTAAAGAAATCACATTAAGGACCAGTGTTAATCAGAAGGAGAATCAAACATCAAAAGAGCAAACAGCTATGGCCCACAGGCAAAACCTATCTTTAGCTCCTCCATCAGGCACGAAGCATTCAGTAACTACAATAAGGACACATAATCAATCTAAACCCAAACCCGAACCCACAACTCAACCATGCCCTAGGCAATGGCCAGTCAGTCGCTAATTTCACCCAAAAACCACACTTTTCAGAAATCTCACATCACAAGAGTGCCAGCCAGTTATTCTGCAGCCCAATTATGATCTGGCTAGAGAACAATTTGACACCGACACCATAATGTTTTTACCGGAATATAAATCAGAGGGGAGAGGAGATAACTTGAATAGGGGAAACATATTGCGCCTTCTATGAGCAATCAAAGGCTTGAAGAAACTGCTCTCATCTGTTCCTGTGTCCATTGAATTTGTCCAATTGGACAATCAGCAGGAAAATGAGGCAACTAAAGCCAGATGGTCTTCAACTGAGATAGCAAGGATGGTCTTGGACGAACAATCTATATTCCAGCGATAGGGGATAAGGCTACTACCTCACCTTAATTCTGGATACCCTACACCTTTACTCATTGAAAACCAAAATGGGCCAATTTCGCAGGCTCACAGCACCATTTAATCAGTGCTCAAAGGCGCTAGAAGTACATTAGAGGCGGCCGTGCAAGTAAGCGCGGTGGGGCGAGGCTGGGTGGGGGGAGTTGAAGTGACAAACGATGGATTAGGGAAAATAAAACAAATAAATAAATAAAACCACTTACCTTGCGCTTGTTGTGGCGAGCGCAAGGTAAGTGGTTTTATTTATTTATTTATTTATTTTCAGTATTCCGTCATTTGTCACTTTCTCGCCGCACCCCACCGCGCTTACCTGCATGGGCCGCCACTGAAGTACATCTCCCCCTAAATCGGCAGTGCTCCATTGGGAAACCAACCGAAACACTTAAAGGAAAGAAGCAGCTGGATGGAATTGGAACGGGATAACCCACAAAATAAATTGCGCCAATAATACCTACTAACAAAAAATCCAAAATAACAGGCCCACTTTGTCCAAATCAAGACTATTACGCTTATGTTCCTGGAACATCAACGGATTAGCAAATAAAATATCCGACCCACAACTCCTGCTCTACTTTCAAACCTTCGACGATATACTTCTGCAGGAAACCTGGCTTGAACACTCCTACCACGTCCAGGGCTTTACCAACCATCATGTCCCCACACAGAAAGGAGCCAGCTATGGTTATCAAATGAGTGGCAATAGCAACCAATGGCCTTGCTAAGGAGTTGAAGGTGAACCCCATAGTGCCAAGTGAAATTCTAGCAGTAAGAATGACACTCAGAAGCGGCAAAGAAGAATGGAGGGTAGCGATAGTCAACGTTTACCTGCATCCCAGAGACAGGGCCAAGGGCTCAAACCAACTGGTCAGCAACCTTTTGAGGCTTTAGAAAAAGAGCCAACAATTAACTTTATATTAACAGGGGACTTCAATCTCCATCTCTTGGGATCAACAGTAAATGAAGACCTGTTTCTTCCTCAGACAGCGCAATGGAACATCCCGGAACAGGGGTTAGGCAAAGCAGGCAAGCAAACCAAGATAGGTACCCAACTCTTGAGGGAACTGGAGCATCTTAGTTTCCGGGCACTGAATGGACGCTTTCAGGATGACAATCCACCAGCACCTACATATCACTCGGCTTCCTCAAGTTCAGTTCTCAATTACAAGTTTGTCACTCTTCCTACGTTTCACAAAATCTACTCTTTGAATCTGGGTGTGACAGATCTTCCAAAAGAGGTTACTTTCAATGATTTGGCCATACTTCTCTGTCTTCCGACCAAAACAACCAACTCAGTATTCACCATTAACAACAGGCGGGTCAAGTGCACTTCCTGTTCCGTGGATAAACTCATGGAATTGGCCAAAAGCTTACTCAATCAGAAGCGAGTCACATTCAGGAATCCCATCGCTCTATGGGGGACTTTCACTAAGACCTTTAACGATACATTTGCCATCAATATAATTAGCAAAGGAACCCTCAGGCCGGGAGGTGCTAGGCTGACTCCAATGCCTTACATCGAGCTCAAATGAAAAGGCTCAAGCAATATATAAATAAAACTTTGAGAAAACTCCCCAGGAGTCCACCAGATTTTACACTCTGTCACAAAGCCATCATAAAAAAGCTAAAATGGTTAAAAAAAAAAAATGACAGGAAAACGAATCTTTATGGGCAAAGCTGCTGCATGATACAAAGTGCAATGACCGCGCATGGTTCTGATGAACGATTTACTTCCTTCAATGCCCAAACAATTTAGGAATAAACACTCATCTCTTGGAGGAAACCTGGGCCACGTTCTTGTTTGGGCATTTCAATTGCCCTGAGCAGTAGGAAAAGTATGCAGCATGTGTGAATCCAATAACAGAGACACTCCCAGATCCAAACAATGAGATTGTAACAACTGCCACAGTATTCCAAGACCATGAGTCTCTACAAATCACTCAGATAGACTGACTCAGTACAACGGCACAGCAAATCAAGAGATAGATAGTCAAAGTGAGGAAGGAGGGAACCCTGAGCCCCAACAGGATCCCTCCTGCCTTATTCAATCAAGATCCTTCATATTGGTCTGAAATCTTGGAATCCATATCCATACAGATTCGGATAGTAGAATCGATCCCGGCTTTCTGGAAGGGATCCAAAATATCTCCTATCTCCAAGCAGAGCAATAAGAGCGATGCAAAAAACTATTGTCTGGTCGCCTTGATCGATATTGAGGCCACATACTACACAGGAACTATTCTGGAGGAATTAACATTCTGGGCTGCAAACAACTCCATCAGGCTTCTGTAAGCACTTGGGAACCACCACCAACATAATGGCTTTATCCCTGCTGATTTACGCTGCCAAAGAAACCAAGCAAACATTGTACTTCTGCTTCATTGACTACGGCTCTGCCTTTGATTATATCAACCGAGGAAATTGTGGCAGAAGTTGAGTAACTGGAACATTTCCCCAGCCCTCCTAAGGCAGCTAATCCTACTGCATACGAACAGGTGGGCAAGAATCAAGCTGGTGAATCCCTACCATCATTGGGCTAAAACAGGGGTGCGTCCCTCACCCCCACTCTGTTCAATCTCTTCATGGCCGACCTGACAATGAGATTGGATAACTGTAGTTCACATGCCCCAAAATTTGGGCAATATGGTCCTCTGAATTCTTCTCTACACGGATGATTTAGTACTAATAAACCACACACCGGTTGGATTACAGCTTCTACTTGATACCACTCGAGAGTACTCACTGGAAAACGCCTTGCAAATCAACCTGGAAGAAACAAAAGTCATGACAATAAACTACACAAAACGATGAAAACCAAACTGGCACTTGGGCAGACACCGGTTGGAAACTGTGGCAGAATAGAAATATTTAGGTGTTACCATAGACGAAAAGGGATCTTTTTAGCCTCATAAAGAAGTCCTGCGACGAAAAGGCATCACCGTAGAATTGGCACTGAGACCCTTGAAGAAGAAAGTGGCAGGTCCCACCTTAACTCGTCTACTCCAAGTACTCCAAGCGAAACTCTTGCCAGTAATATACGGGAGTGAGCAATTACGAGGGAGAGACGCGACCATCCTGGACAGCATTATTACTGGGGCATACAGAATGATCTTTGGTCTCCCAAAGTACTCCTCCCCTAGGCAAATAAGATTGGAATTTGGCCTTCAAAGACAAACCTTGGCCAGAAGGGGGGCGTTCATCAAATGCTGGCACAAGATCAGGGGCGCTGAACAGAACACATTAAACTCTCAGCTCTGGGTGGAATTAACATCACGAGAAAGATCCCCAGCCAAGAAATAGCTTCACAACTCCTTAGCACAGTTAGGTTTACAAGCCCTATGGGAGACTAAAGTAACTCATGCCAGCTACAAAAAACTTGTCACCAAAACCATTAAAATGACCTCATAATACAGGATAAGTCAGCGCTGGTAGCCAGGTCTCACGGCTGACTTGTACTGAACACCTACGCCGCAGCTAGGCCGCAGCCATATCTCGATATAGGGGTCAACTTGGCAGCAAAGGAGAAATTTTTGAGATATCGTCTGGGCATGCTACCCCTGCTCCCACATTTACCGCCTTAGAACCGGAACACAATAAAAATCACCTGCCGTCTATGTGGGACCTGGCGCGAAGACCTTTTAAACATAATATGCATTTGCACAAAACATTTGGAGGGGCAATGAACAATGCTCCGTCCCATCTTCAATCACAGAGGCATCCGAATCTGCAGACAGGCGGTATTGGCCTGTTTCGATCCAAACGCTACGCAACTAAACTCCTGCTTTGTAAGATTCCTAAACAAGGTAGAAAAGATACTGCTCCCATTGTCAGTTTGCGACTGTAAAACAGGTGAAGAAAAGATCGCTCTAGAAAAAGATGGGACAATGGAATAAGCGTGAAACTGCAGTAACTGAATATAAAACCTGTGAAGAGAACACTGAAGCCAATCTGCCCTTTACAAGGTTAAAACTGATGTTCAAACTATACAGAACCCTAGTATTTGTAAAAGCGCAAAGCACTTTTTTTTTTTTAAGTTTGATTTTATTGAAAGAAAACAATAAGAGGAAATAACAGCGATACAATGGTATAGTAAAACCTGTTCAACATGAAATGAATAAATAAAGTAAAAATATATAATGATATACGCATCACGCTGTGAACAATGAATAAAATGTAATGTGAAGAAATGAGGAAAAAGGGAAAGGGAGATAATGCATAATGTAGTTACTATAGAACAATTGAAAATAACAGTCCTACTATGTAAAGTAATTAGCATTGTAAGCATAACAGTAAATGAATTGAGAAAACAGAACAATAAACAATCCATATTAAATGGGTAATTAATGGTCTGAAAGAGAGAAGGCAAAGGGAGAAATTAAGGTGGTGTCCGTACATCATCTGATCCATCTTTAGGGGCAACATTTAAAGAAGTTGTTAGGGATAAATAAGTTGTCAAAGGGAGCCATAGAAGGTCCCTTTTAATTGCTAAGGAAATTGGGGTGACATAATTAGTATCTAGTTGATGATGAAAACAGACTGCATTCCACCAGGCTTTGAAAGTGATTTTATCTGCTTGTTTCCAATTAGAGGTTAGCAAATGAAATGCGATAGCTAACAGTAAATCTAAAAGTTTAAAATTCGGTGGTGATTGAGGCCCTAAGAAGGAGAGAGTGCCTAGGAAAATATGTGTGCAGGAAAATGGAATGTGGACCTTAAAAAGTTTCTGAATTTGGAACCAAACTAGTTTCCAAAATTGCTGAATAGGAGGACATTCAAACAACATATGCTTTAAGTCTGCAGAGGGGTAAGGGCAGGACCAACAAGTAGAGGGTGTGTCTGGTGAAAAAGAAGCCAAAGACATTGGGGTAAATAATACACGATGATATATGAAAAAAAGCGTTTGTGTGGTGTTTGCAGCCCGAGAGGTTTTATGAATTTTAGACCATAGTTTATCCCAAGTAGTAATTGACCACTCCTGTGAAACATCCTTCTCCCAAGCCAGTTCAATCTTTGTTTTGTGCCTTTCCAGGGAAAATTGCAAAGATTTGTAAATAATAGATGCAGAGGGGGAATTGTCTAATTTTGGGAATAAATTTCTATAGAGAATAGGGGAGATCCTTAGTAGTAGGTAGGTTTTTAATATATAGAGTGAGAGAAGGATATAGGAGAGCATATTGCGCTCTCGAAGATGAAGGTAGAGAAAATTGAACTTGGAGATCAGAAAACGTAAGGGGTTGATTATCGGATACAAGCTGAGAGATCCAATTTAGACCTCTACAATGCCAAGATTTCCAATATATAGACCGATTACGAATTCGTAATGATTTATTATGCCAAATAGGTTGTTGATGAAAAGAACTTTGAGATGGATAAGATGAAGATAGAATAGGAATAAGAAGTTTACGAGAATGGGAAATGATAGGAGAGCGTAGAGAAGCGACATTAGAAGTGAAGGTCAATATCTCCTGAAAGTCAAAAGGAGCAATAAAGGATTCCTCCATTTTTAACCAAAGAGGTGGATATAAAGTAAGATCTGTAGAAATCCATTGAGTAGCTTGTTTTAATGAGAAAGCGGAATGGTACGTTTTAAAATCAGGGAATCTAAGACTTCCGTTAGGTCTGTACTTCTTTAAGGAGGACAAGGCTATGCGAGAAGATTTACCTTTCCATAAGAATTTTATTAAAGTAGAATCAATTTTCTTGAAATAATAATCAGGAATACGAATAGGAATCATGGAGATTATATATAATACAAGAGGAGAGAGCATCATCTTAATTGAGTCAAGTCGTCCCCACCACGATAAAAAGAGGGGGTGCCAGCGAATAATAGAGTCATTCAATTTTTTAATAATATAATCAAAGTTTAATTTCAACGTCTCAGATAGTAAATGAGCGAACCATAAACCCAAATATTTGATTTTATGAGGGTGCCAAGAGAACCCGGATTGCTCAAAATGATGTTTTTGACACAAAACATTTAAGGGCAAAATTTTGCACTTATCAGCGTTAAGACGATAACCAGATACCTTAGAGAAAGAGGTCACCTGCTGAAGAAAAGAAGGAAGAGAGGATTCAGGATTAGAACAGTATAAAAGAATATCGTCCGCATAAGCTGACATTTTAACCTGATGAGGACCAAAATGTAAACCTGTAATACGATCATCCATTCTAATCTTAGTTAAGAAGGGTTCCAAAGCTATAACAAATAATAAAGGAGATAAGGGACAACCCTGAAGTACCCCCCTACGCAATGAGAAGTAATCAGAAGACATACCATTAACAAAAATTGAAGCTTGAGGACTTGAAAATAATAAAGAAATTAAAGCAATTAATTTAGAAGGAAAACCTGCCCACTTTAAAGCATAAAACATAAAATCCCAACCAATTCTATCAAAAGCTTTCTCAGCATCTAAAGTAATCGCGGCAATAGGGTGATCCAAAGAAGTGGCTTTGCTTAAAACATTAAAAAGGACTCGTGAGTTGTCAGACGCAAGTCTCCCCTTAACGAAACCTGATTGCTCAGGACCAATGAGATAGGGTAAAATAGGGTCAATACGAAGTGCTAGGATCTTAGCAAAAATCTTATAATCTGTGTTGACCAAAGAAATAGGCCGATAATTCTTACAGAGAGAATGATCCTTATCGTCCTTAGGAATTAAGCATATCAGTGCTTCTTGAAAAGTGCCTTGAGAAGAGCCATTCTCAGAAAAAGATTGAAAAAGAAGTAATAGATTTGGCAGAAGTATTTCCGCAAAATGACTATAAAATTCAATGGTAAAGCCATCAGGGCCAGGTGCTTTCCCACGGCGTAGCACCGAAACAGCATGAGAAATATCTGCTAAAGAGATATCAGAATCCAAAGACTCAAAATCAATGTGATTTGATGAAGGAGAAGGAATGGAATGAAAATAGGAAAGAAGATCGAAATGATCAGTTGGTGATTCAGGAGAGTATAAATCCATATAAAATGATACAAATTCATTCAGAATGTCTTTATCTTTGAAAATAGAAGTACCGGCAGGACGTTGTAGAGATTCTACTTTTGTTCTTTCTTTTCTCACCTTTAAATAATTGGCCAATAATTTCCCCATCTTGTTTTGACCCCCGTAGTAGCTAGCACTACTTTTCAGTAAGTAATTAGAAGCAGCGTCGGTAGATAATTTATTAAAAGTAAGTTTAGCGTCTATAAGCTTTTTCAAGGAAGACTCATTATGTGAATGATAATAAGTATAATCTAATTGTTTAATGTTATTAAGTAGTTGAGCAGATTGGGCTTCAGCAGATTTTTTCTTTTGTGAAACAAAGTTGATAATAAAACTTCTGGCAGCCGCCTTAAAGGAATCCCATACCATAACAAAGGGAGATTCCGGGGTGTTATTGATAGAAAAAAACTCTGAGGCAAAAGAAGTAAAATCTTGACAAAAAATTGGGTCAAGGAGTAAGGAGTTATTAAAACGCCATCTTCCTGAATGAGGAGAAAAAGGGATTAGGTCAATATCTACATGAACAGGGGCGTGGTCTGAGATTAATATGGAACCAATTTCAGTTTGGATGGCATGTTGGGCAAGGGACTGACTCAGGAAAAGGTAGTCTATACGGGATTGTGAGTGGTGAGAGGCCGAATAGAAACTATATGCTCTAAGATCAGGGTGGCAGAGTCTCCAAATGTCCACCAACGCTTTACGGCGTTTTGTAGAAGTGAATTGTGAGTGCATTTTAGAGGGAAGGAATTTGATTCTAGAATGTCTATCTAAAATAGGGTCAAAAACTTGATTACAATCACCGCCAAAAATAATATAATCATCATCGTATGAAAGTAATTTCTCAGATACATTAGCCCAAAAAACTTTATCTACCAGAGTAGGGGCATAAACATTGAAAATAACTAAAGGAATCATATCAATAAGAAGTTTAACAATAACCCATCGACCCTCCGAGTCAACTTCTTGTTGAACAAGCGAAACATTCAATTTTTTGTGACATAAAATCAAGACTCCATTTTTCTTACCCATTGCCGGAGAGTTAAACACATGTCCCACCCAACATCTCTTCAGTTTTGAGGCTTCATCTTCAGTAATATGAGATTCTTGAAGTAGAGCAATATCAGATTTTAACTTAGCTAGGTGGGAAAGTACCCGTTGCCTTTTAATAGGATTGTTTAACCCTTTAATATTCCAGGTTGTGACCTGGAAAGTAACTTGCTAAAAAAAGTATGTACAGGCATTATGCTTACAGGAACTGAAATTAAGATTACTAGAGAAATATATATGAAGGTATGAGAAAAAGAAAGGACAATTATTTTAGAGAAAAGAACATGGGAGATGAAAGAGGTAAATAAGGAAGATAAAAAAGAGAAAGAAAATCAAGGGAGATACATAGAAGAAAACAAAAAGAAAGAAGGGAGAAGGTAAAGAACAAAGAGACAGTACAAGTCATACAAAGATGACTGAAAAACATACCTACAAATACAAAACGACTGGGGAGTGACTACACCAGAAGATGACGACGACAGCATCGAAGTTCCACCGAATCCCGAAGGACCACAATCAAAGACTTCAACGTAACAGGAGGTTCATAAGATAACAAAATTGTAGGAGTAATACACCTGTATGTGAGATAAGAGAAAATTAATAGAGAAAGAAAGAAGAAGTGACCATAGGGCGAGAAATATAAGAAAGATATATAGAACAAAATAGAAGAACAACATTTCTTAGGCATTACGAAGATATAAGCGAAACAACATTCAATGAGTAATTAGAACAAGAAAACATCTACATAACACGAGGCACAAATGATAATCATGCAGGTTTCGAAGTATCCATGATATCAGCTCTATGAAGACGAAGGAACTCTTGTAGCACCGCTGGGTCATCAAATGTTGTAGTCTTCTCTTTATATGTAACCTTGAAGAGA
The DNA here is from genome assembly GCA_963921515.1 of Calotriton arnoldi. Taxonomy (NCBI): domain Eukaryota; kingdom Metazoa; phylum Chordata; class Amphibia; order Caudata; family Salamandridae; genus Calotriton; species Calotriton arnoldi. The sequence goes on from CAWUFW010001104.1 coordinate 608,249, forward strand.
CAAGGATGAATAAGTCCAAACCTGGCGTTGATTGAACGTAATTGAGGACGTAGATCGAGAAACTTTTTTCGACGATCCGCAGTAATTTTAGCTACGTCTTGAGAAAAGAAGAGACGGTGACCATCCCAAAAAATTTGTTTTTTGGACTTGACAGCTGATAGGACATGAAGAAGGTCTGTGTATTGCAGAAAAAGCATGATGACGCCACGAGGTTTCACAGAAATTTTCGGTCCAAGTCTGTGAGCTCTTTGAATGTTAAGATAAGGAGTAGCAGGTAAATCCAGGAGCTTAGGTAAAAAAGACTGAAAAAAGACGGTTGGGTTGGAACCTTCAATATTTTCAGGAAGACCATAAAGTCTAAGATTGTTCCTGCGATTTCGGTTTTCCAAATCCTCCGCCTGTTTCTTGAGGAGGGATACCTCAGACTCCAAAGATGAAATGCGAGAGCAAGAAGTTTGGAGAGACTCCGTTCGTTGTTCCACAATGAGCACTCGTGAGTCCAAAGAAGACCATTTATCATTCAAAAATTGTAAAGTTTTATTAGTTTCCTCTATGAAGGGTTTCAGAGCTCGGATCTCATCAAGGATAATATCCATGGAGGAAGAGGAGGATTTCCCTGGAGAAGGTGGGTCTTTTTTAGGCCTTTTGGTAGAAATTGCAGGTAATTTACTTGAGAGCTGCGTTTTTGGTATGGTGCCTGAAGAATGATCAGGTTTCTGAGAGAGGAGGTCCTCCATTTCAGTACAGTTAGAATTAGAGTCTGAATCTGAACACGCAGTAACTTTAGTAGAAACAGTAAGCTTTAGATTCTTCAGTCTCCCCATAAAAAGTACAGTAGAATTTAATGAATAACACTAAACTCTTAAGACCGAATGTTTCAAGTCCTTAAATGACTGTCAGATTGAGACTTTACACAAATTCCAGCCTTCGAAATCTAGAAAGCCTCCTTCAAGGATAAATGATATAGCTCCAAAAACCAGATAAACAATAATATGCTGGTTAAATGTTCACCTCATAGAGAAAAATGAGTAGGATAGAAAATGGTGGCTGTTCTCAGGTATGCTGGTTAAATGTTCACCTCATAGAGAAAAACGAGTAGGATACAAAATGGTGGCTGTTTTCAGGAATGATAAAAATGACATTAATACATGCCAGGAAATCCAAAGAAACAGCAACAGCGCTTCCACAAAAATAGAATCATTGTGCACACAAAAGTAAAAGCTCCAATAATGACTTATGGGTAGGGAGCTGAAGCAGGAAGAGACATTATGAAGCATGATGCGCTCGTTGTAAGATGAAAACAAAATGGCGGCCATCAGTACACGGGCCGATTCGCGCCGTCAAAAATGGGCTAAAAGCGATGAAAACAGCATAAAAAGCTATTGAAGAGCTCACCGCGGTATGTAGACACGGATTTCAGCGCCCATAGTGATTGAAAGATGGATTTCTCTCCCGAATAGAAATCTTGTCGGGATCGGTGAAGCGGAGCTCCTCAGCTATGCGGCCATCTTGTTTGGCGCGTAAGCCACGCCCCAGCACAAAGCACTTTAACTTATAAAATTGCACACAAAAAAAAACAAGTCATACTGACTAGATTACTTAGATCACGTTAATGTAATAGGCAATTTATGATAGCAAGTTTTTAGTGTGAAAATATTTTTGTAGGTTTTGCACAGTCTGGAGAAATTGGTATTCTCTTGCTGCTAATACATCTAGGATAGGCCTGGGACTCTTGGCATAATCACAACCGGACGGAATTAGTATCTAAAAAAGAACTCTTTGCATATGAACTGATTATTTTGGTGAATTTGTACATGGTACAATAAGAAAAACAGCTGGATTTTTTTAACACTGTTTTATTTTAAGCTTTTAGCTTCAATTGTAATGTTTTAATTAACTGTACAATAAACTTTCCATATTTCCTTTGCTTTCACCCTATACTCTCGCCACTCTCCTGCTGTCTTCACTTCTTCTACCCATAAAACACCTCTTTTCCGTGCCTATTTAATCTCACTCCTTGCCTTATATCTGTCTCACGTCTAAACCTTTCCCATGTCAGTTCCTCCTTTCTGTCCCTCACACCTGTTTTTCTCCCTCCATATATTTGTCTCCCCTTCCTCTCCTTTGCCTTGCCCATCTTACTCTCCCCAGTCCTGCCTCTTCATCTCCTATGTTTCTCTCTTCCTTCACTCAGTTGGTTTTTTACATTCTCTTCCTCTTGTCTTTCTAGAGGTTCTTTAATCTTTTCCCCGTCTTTATCTCTCACTACCTCCTGTTTCTGCATCACTCTATCTTCCTCACTCTCTTCCCCATCCGAGATTGGCGGCTTGCAGTTCCGTAACTATTTGTTTATACAATGAACACAATCTTGTTCCTGTTCCATTTTCAATACTTTTGCAATGTCTTCTCTCCCTCTTCTGTGCGGGATATCAAGGCATGCATTTCCCAATCTGGTTTGCAATTGAACAGGAAACTCGCTGGCCGCTCACAATACATTAACTGATTGGCTTCCTGCAGCGTGTGATCGCACAGCAGAGCTTGCGCTCTATTTGCCACCCAGATGTCCTACTGTTTAATCGGAACCCCAGAGGAGCTAGCACCTACAATGCTACTGGAACCCTGTGAGTACCGGTACCTTCCCGGCCTAGAGAGAAGCTTCAGAACTCCAGCAGAGAAAATTGAAAAGTGCCGGTACACAGTACCGGTGAGTACCGGTGAGTCCCGGCCCATCAAAGCAAAGGTGTTATCAGGGCCGGCTTTAACACTAGTGGTGCCCTGTGCGACAATGTTTGTTGCCCCCCCAATGACCACCTCTGCCACGGATTCCCTCACTAGCCCCTTAAACAGAGCCCCTCAAGTCCCCATAACCACTGTCTCTCAGATTCATTTAGTTTTTTAGTACCACTCATACCGGTGTAAGGTGTCAGAGCACTTTACATCACACACACATTGCACAGAGACAATCATATGAGTGTAAATCAGTGTATAGGAAATGTTACATCAGACAGGCCTACAAGGTGTAGGAGTCACATGTCATCGATACTGGTAGGCAATATAGTTTAAGGATCCTTATTCTGGAAAAGCACAAATTCAGGATTTAAAACGTAACGCCATTGTTAGGGGTTCTCTCTAATAAGAATTGTTTTCTACCCATGAACCCTTTTAGCAAGGTTAGGATAATGAAAGACTGGGCAAAAAAAACATATAGCTCTAACATATACTTTGCAGTTTGCATGCAGTTCCTTGAGAGTTAATAGCTCAATGTTCTATATAAGGATTTGAACTTATAAACTGCAAGTAACAAAAGGATCTCTCTTGCAAAAGCAGTAACCCACTGGTCTATTTTCATTATATGCTCTTTGTGATCTGCATGGTGCACGTTCTCAGCAGCAGGCATTTTAACCCTCTGCACTACCTCACAATGAGTCAAAACTTCCACTAGACAAACCTCGGGTCTCTTTCCAGGAAGGTGATCAATCACCGGAGTTATCTTGACATTTTAATTGATGCCTGAACATTACTGGAGGCCAGGAACACGGCAGCAGGAACACGGCAGCAGGTGCTTTTAAAAGGATGAATTACTTGCAAAAATGACGCCTCCACCCCAAGTCAGCGCCCGGTGCGGTGGCACCGATCGCACCGCCCTAGAGCCGGCCCTAGGTGTTATTATTAATTCCAGAAGACTAAAGGGAGTCCCCACAAGTAATTTTGATTCAGCTCTGAAGATGGCTGAACCCCCACTTTTCTGAGTTTTAGGAACCCTCCCCCCACCCCACACACCCCACACCACTCCGTTTGAATTTAGTAACACCCTGAATTGCAGCATGACCTACTTTGCGTAGATTTGATTTGCGTTGTTCTGACAAGGGCTTCCTATTAAGAGGATTAGCTGTGATTCTCAGATTCTGTTCTGATGCATACATACATAAAGTACGATATATTTTATCGTGTGGTCTGAGGTTACTGCAGCGTTATTCTTAAAATAGCCAGCAGGTGGCAGTGTTGCACTCGCAATGAAATAGTGCTTTCAAATGTTATGACAAACAAACCACGGAAAGAATAAATATTTTCGTCCAGTTGGTAACTTTGTTTACATGGGTTCCTGTGTTTTTTTGCCAATTCTTCATCTCTCAATGTCTAACCACAGGCTAAGACTCCGGATACCTTTTATTAGCTGTCTCACAGCTCCAAGTCGCGTTACCTCTTCGTGCTCAATTTTTGCTGGGGGTTCCTGTTGGAGGCCACCACACTCTTGGGCACTCGCACTTACGTGACCTCATCAGACATTTCCCGAAAGCCCGAGAGGGAAAAAACACACACGGGAAAGGAGGAAGAAAAAGACGGGAACAGACGCTACCAGGGGTGAAAGCAGGGAGCTGCAGGAGACAGATAAAGAGCTGGGAGTGTCTGGCAGTGGATTAGAGAGGCATGAGGTGTAGTCAGGACTAGGCGGCCTTTGTATTCGGCGCGCTGACATTTAATAGTACCGGCCGAAGGCTTATTAGCATCGCTTTGTGCACCTGCACTCACTATTTTACAAAAAAAGCACTGCACAACCACTCGCCTAGAGGGCGCACTAGCCTTGTTAAATGTCCTTAAGATTTGAAGCTACTGAGTACAAAAATTAGAAGTCTTTAAACTTTTTTTGCTATAAGCCCCTCAAGCAAAATATTTTGAATTCTGGGCCCCCCTCCAGAACTATATGACGAAGAATGGGGGAGCGGGAGGAACCGAGCTGAGCATAGGGGCTGTGTCTGCATCTCATAATTCACACTAAATTTGAGGCTTATAAAAGAGCGGATTCGTTAAACAAGAACAGTAATTGTCCCAAAAATACAATACCTCATTACTGGGGAGTTGTGAGTCCCTCGCACTATTGCACCCCAATGCAACTGCACCTGCTGCACTAATGATGCCTATGGCCTTCCTCATCATGCCTGGCCATCACTCCAATCTTGAAACAAGCTCTCTGTGCCTTTCAATTTTTTTTTTTTTTAAATACCACATGCCATTTTTTGCAGCACAGGTGTCCTCGGCCCTAATGCTAGAAAAGGAAAATAAGCTTTCATGTATGAGGAGGGGCGGGGCCTTGGAGGAGGCCGGGCCTCGTGCAGAGATGTACCCAAGATTCACTCCTGACCCCTCACCCCCCCAAACTCCCTTCTCCCCCCAAAAAATGGCTTGCTGAGGCTTGTGCCGGTGTCTTGGGTTGTCCTTGGTTATTTTGACACCCCTTAATGGACATCGGCTGTTCAAAGCTCAAAAGACGAGCTGGAAATCCACTCTTTGTAGTGGTTTCCAGTTTTTTTTACCTGCCACCATGGGATATCAGTAGTCCAGACCAGACTTTATGATATGTTTGGATGACTCCATCCCATCAACAGCTGTGTGATGCAATGCCTCAACCTACACATCTGGTAAATGATCCATTCCTTTTCCACCAGTGCCACAAGAAATACTGAGATCTCCTCAAATTAACGGCAGCTTTTACCAGTCTCAAGTTGGAGACCTCTATACAGAGCTTTACTGGCCATTGCATCCCTTCTCCTTGACTCGCTCTCTAGTGGGAACTCTTTGGGCCTTCCACAGACAGTGAGAGCCAGTGACCAGATGATTCATTAGGTAGAAAGAGCCACCCACCAACACCTTATACTTTTTGCAACACTGACATCAAGAGTAGCTATTAAAGCTGGTCTCTTTCCTTTGTTAGCTGCCGCTTTCTTGAAAACCTCAGCAGAAGGGAGAACAGTTGTCTGTCCTGAAGACCCGAGTGCACAATATCTGTTTCTCATGCACTCATCGTCCTGGGTTCTACCTGGTTTAAAATCCAAACACAGGAATATAAGCAGTATAATCCTCTAGGGGTTGATTGGTGCTACCACAGTATCTGGTGAGGTGTCCAGAGCTCTTGTATCCTTCTAGTATGGCAGTCCCATTCACCTCATCACCAACATCTCTAGGAACAGCTATAACAATGTATGGACCTTACATCAGCTTCGGTGACAAAAACTCTGCAATGGGCAATGGCCTTAATGGAATCAACAGATGGCATCAGGGCACCGTCAAGTTTACACAAGGCACCCCAGAGGGCACTGTGACCCTGCTGCTTCCACATCAGGCGCTGCTTCTTACTCCAAAGCTGGAGGTTAGACAAGCTCTCCATTAGCCCTTTGTCGCCTTGTTATGCACCGTAGGACTTGGATGCACCAGTAATTGCACCTATTGATACGGATATTGTCATACTAATTACGCCTTATTAGGTAGCGATTGTGCCACTAACAATGGCCACATCAGGCAAGGCTTATTCCAGGAATAACACCTCTGTCAGATTGTGAAGCCAATGATCACAGCCTCTTTATTTAATTATTGAACCAGTAATCATGCCAAAGTCCAGTAGATATTATGTATTGGTAATTAGAACTGTACATCTGTTCATGCCTTTCTGGCTAGACGTCCAGGAGGATATGAAATATTTATTGCACCAGTATTCACACACGAAGAGACAGCTCTTGTGTCAGTGATCATGTCCTCTGAGACAAATAACTCTGCCAACAATCATCCTCTGAAAATTCTCTAGCAAAGGACCATGCTGAGACCACATATGTTTTTCTAAGAACTGCAAACAGCAAAGACTTTTTTCGTCTATATATGTATACAAATTTATTACCTTTTCCCTAAGCACGCATGACTTCGGCTGGAGCCTACTTTATCCTCCTAACTATGGCTCGAAGCAACAAAATGGTCTCCTTCCCGAACGGTAAGGAGAAACACCAGTGGTGGTGGATGCGTTTCCCGAAGATATTATTGCGTTGGCTGCATTCTCGGTAGACTTGTCTGCCTCTGGCCGGGTCATCAGTCAGCACATATTGGTTGGCTGGCGCTCAGCATCATCTTTCTGTCGCTGTGGAAAGAAAGCAATGTCTTTACCAGCAGTCTGGGCTGGGGCTGCCAAGATGCTTAAGATACCTGAGCTGCTACGAATGTCTGCTCTGGACGGTCTTTGGGGAGGAATTACTGCTCAGCGACAGAAGGCGATGGAACTCGCTTCCTAATACTGGAGGTGGAAGGAATACACTGACTGAGTTCCAGCATAGTTTTAAAAAGTATGGTCTGTAGAATTCCTTCTGCATGCCTTTTCTCCCCATCCATGGTTACCCATTCTTCAGTATCCTGCCCACCTCCTTAATAGGTCCCTTTCTGTAGAGCATTCAAACCACAGGTATTAGCTGGGGCCCTAATTCCATAGTAAGGGGATCAACTGCTGCATCTTTTTTGATGTAGCAAGATGTCACCCTTATGCAATGGCTCAGGCTTCACCACTATGATTTTCCTACAGGTCTGCAGGAGGATGCAACATTCAGACAGAAGTATTAGCTAAGGGACCCATGAGCAGGTTAATATGGTTTGCTCTGTGATATACAGAATGGGGCCTAGGGACACTGAAAGGGTTTTAGCACACTTCTTACTGATGTTTCTTCATTTCCAAAACCTACACACTTCTATGCCTTCTGTAGTGCTCAAATCAACCAGTTGGTGTCGTGTCCTCTGCCTTGCTCATATACGTACCACTTTCAATGTTTGTGACATCCCGTTGATTTTATTTCCCTAGGGCGCACCCCAATAGTGCTGCTTTCGGCTCTGCCCTTGTCTAGCTGCCCATCCTCTCAGCCAATTGTCCGCCTTTAGGCTTGGCATGCCAGGATCCCTCCCAGCCCAAAGTATTTGGACTATAAAATTATTGTAGGTAATGACGAGTCAATATTTTTTAACATAACTTCGAGATCTCAAATGTTGCTAAACAATGAATGTCGGATCAAACCATTCAATACGGTTGAAAAAAGGTGCATCAGTTGGGCTCTGGTGACCAGATCACCCTCAAATGCCCATTTTAAAGCACGCTTGTGAGCAACCATGAACGCCAGATGCCCAATCCCAGACCCAGAGCGAGCGGACTGAGCCACCTTCTTCCTGAAAGAGCAACCAACTTCCACACTTCCGAAAAACACCAATCACGTAAGTTAGTAATCTTCACAAATCACAAAATCACAATGTTTAAAAACAAAAGGGGATATGCTGGACTGCCACAAGGGCAAGCATGGCCCGGTCTTCCATGCCAGGGAGCCATGCTCATGCGTGGCAGGTTTATAGGTGCTGGGCAGGTGAGGGGTAAAGCAGGGAGATTAGCTTCTGGTCAGGTCACTTCCAGAACTGGTGTATGAGCCACAACTAAATCCTCTTGTAATCTGAGTCTGTAGGTGGCCACAGCGCCATCGAGACGATGCCTGACAGCTTCTCGCAGAAAGGGAAGGCCAACACCAAGCTCTTAGCTCCCCTTCCCTGCTGCCCCCCAGACAGCTTCCCCGCTGCCTTTGTGGAGAATATGCCTCACTTGTTGCTTTGTAGATATTATTCTATATTCTATATTGTCAACAGAAACAGGATGGCTGAGGTGACTTGAGCAGTGTGGTAAAGAAGTATGGGTGGTTAGAGCACAATATGGGAGAAAAGAAAGGGTGCGAGCAGAGGGAGGAGGGAGGAATGTATGATGATACAACGCATGCATTCACATCGCATGCTATTAGATCGCGGTTTTTACCACGCAAGTCGTTACAACGACTTTCGTTGGAGGGCGCTGGACTTAGGAGTAGTTTAATTTACTATTCCAACTCCAGCCTACGTACAGTAGGGAAGGTGTTGGATAGTAAATTAAACTATTCCTTGTCCTATAGCGCCCTCCAACGCAAGTCGTTGTAACGACTTGCGTTGTAAAGACTGCGATCTAATGGCATGCGATGTAATGCATGCGTAGTAAAGGTTGTTTCCCGGAGGGAGGAGAGGGTAAAAGGTGACAAATCACCCCTTATTATGGCCTGTAGTCTGGGAAAGGAAGACACCTGCTCCAACATTCACTACTTGCACGGGCCATAAATATTATGTTTTCCTGCCGTCAATTATTTAAGTCCTTCACTCAGGCTCAAACTCTTTGTGAGGATCCTGTAGGTATCCTATTGTCTAAACATTTACACAATTATAGAAAACCCATTATTGGTCCACGGCCTCTCTCAGCATCTACAAGTGTGTTTTATACAAATATGGAGGGAAGGCTTTGTCACAGCCTGAGGCATTTCTTGAGAATGAGTTCCATACTCAAGGCTGCATCAGGGGGCTAAGGTTGTGTGTTCAGACATTATGCAGATAGCATGGTTCTCACTTTTAACAATAAAAAAAGAAACAACATTTGAATTCGAGTCTGATTTTTTTTTAGAAAGATCATAACGAAATCGTGCTGCAGGTCCCATCCACAGTTTTTAGTTTTGTTTCCACAAGATGGGCCGACCTTAAATATGTTTTATTAATCTGTCACGGTCAAGAACTGGAAAACTCTTATAAAGAAGTCAAACGGGTCCACAGACAGAGTGGTGTAGGGGGGATACAGATGGGACATTAGTTGAGTGTCTTTTCTGTTGCACCCTCATTGATTTTTTGGGTAAAAGGACACAGACCCCTCCCGCCCAGTAAGTGACATGCTTCACTGCAGGGGTTTCGTTCTCATGGAAAACAAATCGATTTTGGGCTGTTAGGACCCTATATTCTTATAGTCTCTGTCATATGTGTCAACTTGTTTCTGCCTGTTTTGAATTCCGTGGAGGTTAGGGACATTGGTCAGGAACAAGTGACCACTGTCACCCTCTCTATATTATAATGCGCTCCTGGAAACCTAAGTTAATGTGGAAGAAATGGGGAAAGGGAGATGAGAGCCTGTTCCCAGGGTAACCAGGACAATAAAGGTTGAATCACCTGTAGTATAAATTGATGTAGAAAATAAGAGGTATAATGTGAGAGATACCACTGAGGACAAACAAACACATATTAGGATGTCACATGGCTGTAAGATCCCACACTTTGGACCCTTCATTCTTTGTTCCCAACATGCATTAGCACATGTATTCATTATATTCTGTAAAAGTATATAAAGACACATACACACTTCACAAATAGAGAATCAGTAGTTCATCGATAACATGAGGGTGATAGAGGCGTGTCTGTAATTGACAGTAATGTCAACGAGCCTTAATGACCACAGTCTATATAAGTAATGTAATCTTAATGAGTAAAACCCTGTAGCACTCCCCCCCCCCCTCCAGTCTGTTGGTTTCTCCCTGAAGTGGCTGTGCAGAAAATGACCTTATGTAATATTTAAAGCAAGTAACGCCCAAGGTAGTACAGACTGGCACCAGATGGTACGGTGCTGAGGAGCACAATTGTTGGTGACACATAGTGAGTTCATGAGAAATTTAGGCTTTGTCGAGTGGTTGAAATAATATCACCATGAGACCTCTTACTAATTTAACAGTTTGTATGCTATGTTAAGACAAATGTCTATGTGTCCGAACAGCGACAGTAAGTTTGTGAGCACTGCCTGTGTAGTGACTACACCAGTATGAGATGTTATGCTATACATATCATTATTGAATCCCATCTAAGTGGCACCTGATATCATCGCGTGGAGGAGCATACATGTAGATGGCATCATCGTAAGAATTTAAAAACATGGGCGTTGGATATTACGGGTGCAATGGTAGGTCGAACTAAATATTGGGTCGGTATAACCTACCTGTAATAGTTAGTATGCTTGGTCTGTGTAAATACTGTAATACGCATCAGACCTGGAACCCTTAACGTATCATTTAAATTTGATTTTGTAGAGTCTCATTGTTTTACTGTGTTTATTTCTGTGGACAGGTGGAAAATCCACTTTTGTTTGATCTTCGACAGATTTGCTGTTCTTTGCATCTGATTATTCTTTGATGGGATCTTTTTGATTACAGTCCATCTGAAGTCAGTTTTATTGTGTCCCAAACTCCTAATGTAACAAGTTTGGAAGTAAGTTTCCTACATCTATAACTGCTTCTCTGTTTAAGAATATGGAGCTTAACTTCATGTGTGGTCATCCCCATGTATTTTAGATTGCATAGACATGTAACTAAGTAAATAACGTTTTGATTATTGGAATTGGTATGTTCTTCTTATATCGTAGATGTTTGCAAGCCTAGGTCTAGAGCTGTTGTACGCACTGCCACTTTGCAAATGCTACATGTCCCACATGGGAAATGGCCTTGCATCGGTGTAGGTTCCATAGGATACCTTGAGTGCTGTGTTGGGCTTACTTTTGTGGTTTATTGTATGTTGCCATATCCCTAATACGGCTTCCTAGTTTGAATGTGAACAGTGGTTTATTATGATAATTTGCTTTAGAATTCAAAATCCGCCAATATCTGCTGATGGTTTTTTCAAGTGATTAGATAGGATGGAACACTTGGTTGCACATGTAAAGTCTGTAATTCTGCTGTTTATTATGGTCCTCTAAGAGAGCCATCATAGGAGAAGAGAGCCATCATAGAAGAAGAGAGCCATCATAGGAGAAGAGAGCCATCATAGGAGAAGAGAGCCATCATAGAAGAAGAGAGCCATCATAGGAGAATATAGAACAATTCCTTTGTATTCTAAAAAATTGTCCTACTGATAGGTTTTCTTTTAAGGCTTATGAGTGATGGATGGAAAACACAGCGAAGAATTCTTATCAGTGAGCTTGGAAAACAATGCAAACTCTCTTAAGCCATCTTTGGCCAAAAGAAGAAGGTCAGAAAGGAAGAAATGGAAATTGTTTCCAATCTACAGTCCTAATAAAATGAAGATGAAGATCTAGGGTTTCATCGAGTGTATGAAGCGGTTAGCTTCTTTTGCTGTCCCTGACCGCCTGACCTAATCAGTAGAATTGTGTGTATATATATATATATATATTGTAGACGTGCAAACTCTCGCAACCTCCTTTCCGGCGAAGAGAGAGTAACGGACCCAAGGTAATTGGCAAGATGTTGTTTAATCTCACTCCTCACAAACGATGACGTGTTTCGGGCTACAACAGCCCTTGTTCACATACGGAGCGCAGTCCGCCATTATTTTTTATATATAAATGCTGAGTGCACACACCCTCTAACTTCCGTGTCACATGATCATAGACAGAGTAGACATACTTTCATTTTGATAAGGTAACTGGTAACAATTCTTACATCACTCCAAATTTGTTTCTTTATATATTAGTTATTTTATCTTATTTTGTTGTCAACATTTTGCAAACAAATATTACGAAATATTGATGTTTTGTTTAGAACAAATAACATAAAGTTTGTTTGCATTAATGAATCTTTTATGACTGTATAAATACATTTATAAAAACATTTATAAAAACAAATATTCATATGCATAATGTAAAACATATTGGTTATGTGATATTCAGGTACCACCTCAACACCTAACTGATTTCATATTTGAAACTGATATCTAACAGTATAAATACAAGATATTGGTTGTATGAATTCTCCTTTCTTCTCTGTTCTATTGAATATCAAGACTAAAGTGCAAGAGTGCTTTTAGCAGCAAAGTTGAATGTGCAAAACGTGCAAGAATAAAGTGCTAAGTTGCTTTAAAAAGTGCTGATAGTATCAGATAATTGATAATGTTGCGGCAAAACTCATAGCATACTATAAACAGTAAAAACTTGATCTACAGTTGATACTATTTACAGAATCTAAAAAATGGTATAAAAATATATATATTATGCTAAAAGTTTACCTCATATCAAAATTTAAGACAGTAATAAAACAAACCTTTAAAAATCATTACATCATCAATCAATCAATCAATCAATCACAGAATTTGTAAAGCGCACTACTTACCCGTGAGGGTCTCAAGGCGCTAGGGAAAAAAGAAAAGGGGCGGGGGTGCTGCTACTGGTCGAACAACCAGGTCTTGAGTAGCCTCCTGAAGGTCAACAGGTCTTGGGTCTGTCGTAGGCTTAGTGGAAGGGTGTTCCAGGTCTTGGCGGCGAGGTGGGAGAAGGATCAGCCGCCGGTGGTAGTTCTTCGAATGCGAGGGACGGTGGCGAGGGAGAGGTCGACGGAGCGGAGTTGGCGGTTGGGGACGTAGAAGAGGAGTCGTCTGTTGAGGTAGGCTGGGCCAGTCTTGTGGAGTGCCTTGTGTGCGTGGATGAGGAGTTTGAAGGAGATTCTCCTGTCGACGGGGAGCCAGTGCAGGTTCCTCAGGTGGGGGTGATGTGGCTGTGGCGTGGTACATCGAGGATCAGGCGTACGGAGGCGTTTTGTATGCGTTGCAGCCGCTTGATGAGCTTGGCCGGGGCTCCCGCGTGAGGGCGTTCCCATAGTCAAGTCTGCTACTGACGAGGGCCTGGGTGACTGTTCTTCTTGTGTCTGTCAGGATCCACCTGTAGATCTTGCGAAGCATGCGGAGGGTGTTGAAGCAGGAGGATGAGACTGCGTTGACTTGCTTGTCCATGGAGAGCGTTGAGTCGAGGATGACTCCCAGGTTGCGTGCGTGGTCGGTGGGTGTCGGGGCTGCTCCCAGCGTCGTTGGCCACCAGGAGTCGTCCCAGGCTGAGGGGTTGGAGCCGAGGATGAGGACCTCTGTCTTCTCCGTGTTCAGTTTTAGTCGGCTGATCTTCATCCAATCGGCGACGGCCTTCATTCCTTCATGGAGGTTGGATTTGGCGGCGAGGGGTCCTTGGTGAGGGAGAGGATCAGTTGAGTGTCGTCGGCGTAGGAGATTATGTTGAGGTCGTGTTGTCTGGCGATGCGTGCGAGCGGGGTCATGTAGATGTTGAACAGTGTTGGGCTGAGGGACGATCCCTGGCGTACGCCGCAGATGATCTCGGAGGCTTCGGATCGGAATGGTGGGAGGCGGACTCTCTGGGTTCTGCCGGCGAGGAAGGAGGTGGCCCATTCCAGGGCCTTGTCTCGGATCCCTGCGTCGTGGAGGCGTGTGCGTAGAGTGTGGTGGCAGACAGTGTCGAAGGCGGCGGAGAGGTCCAGCAGGATGAGGGCTGCGGTCTCACCATTGTCCAGCAGGATCCTGATGTCGTCGGTGGCGGCGATGAGGGCAGTCTCAGTGCTGTGGTTGCTGCGGAACCCCGATTGGGATGAGTCCAGGATGCTGTTTTCTTCGAGGTATCGGGTTAGCTGTTTGTTGACGATCTTCTCGATGACCTTGGCTGGGAACGGAAGCAGGGAGATGGGCCGGAAGTTCTTGAGGTCTCTCGGGTCCGCCTTTGGGTTTTTGAGTAGGGCGTTGATCTCTGCGTGTTTCCAGCTCTCTGGGAAGGTCGCGGTCTCGAAGGAGAGATTGATGACGTTGCACAGGTGGGGTGCGATGGAGCTGCTGGCTTTGTTGAAGATGTGGTGCGGGAAAGGGTCTGACGGGAAGCCGGAGTGTATTGTGCTCATGGTCTTGATGGTGTCCTCGATGTTCACGCTGGCCCAGGATGGCAGGGGGTCGTGGTCGATGGTGTGCGGCGGGTCTGGTGCATCGATCTTAGTTGGGGCTGTCTGGGTGTTGAAGCTGTCGTGGATGTCGGCGATCTTGCGGTGAAAGAAGGTAGCGAGGGAGTCGCACAGGGGTTGCGACGGCGGGATGTCGTTGGTGTTGGAGCTGGGGTTGGAGAGTTCCTTCACTGTGTTGAAAAGCTCCTTGCTGTTGTGTGCGTTGTTGTCGAGGCGGTCTTTGAAGGAGATTCTCTTGGCGGACCTGATGAGGTGGTGGTGGTTACGGATGGCGTCTTTGTGGGCTGTGTGGCTGTCCGGTGTCTTATCACTGTGCCATTTCTTCTCTAGTTTCCGGCAGGTACGCTTGGAAGCTAGGAGTTCCGAGTTGAACCAGCTGGCTCTTTTGGTGGTCTCACTGTAGGTGAGCTTTTTCAGCGGGGCGAGGGTGTTGGCACAGTCGTCCATCCATCGTCTGAGGTTGCAGGCAGCGTCGTCGGTGTTGGATGGGTCGGAGGGAGGGCTGAGAGCGAGGGTTGCCCGAAGTTCGTCTTCGGTGACTTTGCTCCAGCAGCGGCGTGGGATCATGATTAAAAGGTGACTGCCTAATAAATACTATTTGTAATACACCAAATCCTAAAAACACACTTAAAAATCATTACTTCATGGTTAAAAAGGTAATTGCTCATATCATCCACATTTGATCTGATTAAAAGATTTTTATCAGTACTCTTTGATGGATTTTACAGGAAATTGTGCATATCTTCTGTGTTATTGAGACCATTCGGTATTTTGCTGTCAAATTGTAGGATTAATCGGGTCTCCAACTGTCTCAATTGACGTTCTCTATTTCCACCCCTACGTAAATTTGGGATGGCGTCAATTACATAGTATGTTAGACATTTAACTTCATTATTATGTGCCATCTTAAAATGTCTAGCGACAGGATATGCGGGATCATTATTAATAATGGCTCTAATGTGTTGTAAAATTCTGACATGCACCTGCAACTTCGTACTCCCAATATAATTGAGGCCGCAGGTGCATGTCAGAACATACACCGCATATTCAGTCCTACAGTTGAAGCTTCCCCTGATAGCGATCTCTTTTTCACAAAATGGAGTGTGGTAGTGAGTTTTATTAATTCCGAACTTACAAGCTCTACAGGAAGAGCATTTTGTAAAACCTTGTCTTGGTTTTAGCCAGGTCCCTGTCTGGGGTAATTCAGGGCTATTCTTGACCAATCTTGATCCCATTGTTCTAGATTTTCTAAAGGTGATCGTCGGGGTCTCAGGGAGTCTATTCCCTAACACACCGTCGGTGAGCACTATAGGCCAATTCTTTTTAATTATGGACCTAATTTTCCTTTCTTCATTGCTGTAGGTAGTGATTAATCGAGGACCTGTTATTTCTTTTGATGAATTATAATCTTTATCTTCTTCTTCTTCAAACAAGTTTTTTGAGGTTTCATCTTCTACACTTTGAAGGAGACTGGTTCTAGATCTCATACTAGTTTTGATAATGGCTTCATTTAGAATATTCTCACTATATCCTCGTTCCTTCAATCTAACTACAGTATCTTGTACACAATTGTCGAAGTCAGATTTTACACTGCATATTCTCTTCAGTCTTAGGATTTCTCCATAAGGTATACTCCTTATCAAATGCTTCGGGTGGGCACTGCTAGCATGTAACGTAGCATTGCCCGCCGTGGGTTTTCTGAATAATGTTGTTTCAAGTATACCATTTTTTATATAGACTTTTACATCTAAAAACTCAATGGAAGTGTTACTCATATGAGATGTGAAATTGAGATTCATAGAATTGATGTTAATAGCTTCGATAAATTGTTTTGCTTTTGTCTCATCCCCCTTCCACAATATAAAAACATCATCTATATATCTGAGCCAATACAGTACATGTTGGTCAAATGTTGTGCGATGTGCTATCCTTAGAACCTGTTCCTCCCACCAGCCAACATGTAAACATGCATAACTGGGGGAGAAACAGGCTCCCATCGCTACCCCTCGCAATTGTTTAAAAATGTCATTACCAAACATGAAAAAGTTGTTATTTACACACCAGGAAATCAATTTTAGCAATATTTTGTTATGATCATAAAATTCACACGGTTTGTTATCTAAAAAGTGTTTTACCGCTTGTAGACCCAATTGGTGATCAATACTGGTGTATAACGACTCTATGTCTAGTGTAATTAGCAATAGGTCCTCTGTCCAAACAATATCTTTTGTTTTCATCAGAAAATCTCCAGTGTCCTTCACATAACTTGGTAGTTTTTTCACCAGATCTTGTAAAAAATGGTCGATATACTGTCCGACTTTTTCTCCGGCACTGTTGATGTCTGAGATAATTGGTCTACCAGGAATGGGTACTGTGTTTTTGTGCACTTTTGGGATCAAATAAAGTGCAGGGATGACTGGGAACTCCTTGTGCATGAATTCATATTCCTCTTTCGAAATTAATCCTTCCCGTTTCCATTGTATTAATTCTTTTTTTAATATTTCCCTTGATTTATTGTACTGTATATATTATTTTTTTTCAAACTCGTTGCCCCTTCTGGAACTGTGGGACCCGTGGGAAGTGGCGCGCGTGCCGGCAGAGCATACCGGCTTGTCATCCAGTATAAAAGTCATGTAAGCGCGCTCTGAGGATGCAGTACAGAAGAGTCACAGTACTGCAGGAAACTGTTTATTCACACAACGCGTTTCGGCTACCCAGCAGCCTTGGTCACATGTGTTTACATCACCACTAGGGTGTCCTTAAAAAAGCACGATAAACATAAAGGATGGACACAAGGGGATCTAATGTGTCGGCCATATTGGAATGGTGTACAACAAGTCAGAAAGAGTAAGAACCAAGTCATGGTGAATATGTACTCTTCAAAAGAGAAATATATCATACAAAATCAAGGCATCTAGACCACACATGCATTACATTTAGCATAATAACCCCAAAGTAGTAGTGTATATGGCAATAGAAAAATACTTGAGGCCAAGTGCTACACGATAGTACTGGTATAGTGCTAAAACCAGACCAGAACAAAACTAAACAAAACAGCACAAACACAGCATGCACGCGAAGGACCGGAATAGGTTGATGGCGGACGGACTACCTTGAGGAAAGTGTGACTACAGGTGTCCGCCCCCTCCGGGATCATATATAGCTGCCTAATCTATGCAGCCTTTATTATATACCTGACGGTGGGAACCGTAAGTACGGCTGCACCTCTGCACTCACAGCACACCTTAGCGTGTGTGCTGATAATTTCATGTGGTCTTTCCAATCCTGACACACTTCACTCTCTTGGTCCTGAAGAAAGCCTCAGTACCTCAGTTGAGGCTGAAACATGTCGACCATTCTATGAGGATAAGGAAGAGCAATAAAATCTTCACAGTATCCTCTCCACGTTTTTAACCGTGCCCTAGGACCTTAGGAATAAAACCGTGCTAGAGGATCCTATGGGTACTTTTAATCTGCACCAAAGTTCACCTCTCTCACACAAAAAACAACCCGCTCCGCTGTAATTCAGGCATCGCAGCACAGCTGGGTTGCATTCGGCAGCCCAGCTGGGAACCCATTGATGAAGCATGCCACCAACTAGGTTGGTGGGTGAGGGTTCTTCTTAAAAACCCAATGGTTTTTTCCCATTCCTGTGCATGACATTGAGTCATCTGTATATCTGGAGTCCTACATTGGGTCCGTCCATTTTGTTGTTTATTTATCTAATCTGGGGATAAGGACGTACCCCTTTTTTCCTCGCTCTCTCTTTGTTTTCCCTTGAACATAAAGGTTCACCAGCATAGGGACAGAGGCACTGCCTATTCTTGTGCCCCCATCTGTAAGTATAAAAATCTTTGAACCAAAAATGTTCTGGGTAAGAACAAAATTCAACCAGTCCATTATAATGTTTATAGGCATGTGGTAGGTCAGACTAGTAGATTTTACTGGGTTATTGTTATATCTAGGTTTCTACCTTACATCTTCCCTGTTTCTCTGCCTCTGCTGTTCAGCCAGTGAGAGTAGAATGTTAGTGTGAATGTGATGTCATTGGAATGTTGGGTATGCTGTGAGTGGGACTGTCAGTTGGATCCTGGGCTGAGCGGCAGAGAAGCTGCTCCTGGTGGGGCTTTATTACATCTATACTGGAAAACCTATCTGAACATCTAAGATCAATAAACTTATCATCTGTAACCTAACCAAGACTACTGGAACTACTTACCTACGATATAACATAAATTGGCGACGAGTTGGATTCAAAACCATGCGTGAGGACTTACTTCAAGCTTGAAAAGGTACTTTTATACAAGATTTTACTTAAAAAAGAACTTACCTAAGGATCTTACGCCCTCCCGCCCCACCAGTGTCCATATTCACCGGACAGCCCATAGACAAGGCGTAAATTTCCTGCTACCTGCTTCTTCCTGCCTGATTTCTACTGCCTGCTTCTTACTGGGCATGTTTCCTGCTACATGTCTTTCCAACCTGATTCCTGCTAATTTAAAATTTCTACCATTGTGTGGACCCGGCATTTTCAAAGATTGGCACTATATCTAAGAACCCATTTTACAGGACGCATGTTTCCTGCTACATCTTCTTCCTGCCTGATTCCTGCTGCCTTTGTCTGCCAAATACTGCCTGTACCTCATCCTGTGTACCTACTCTTTCTACATGGGAAACACTAACGTTGCACCCAGCAAGCAATTTGAGCAAGCGCCATCCATACAAACTGCCGATGTACCCTGGCTCTACATCAGAGGTGTACCTTCTCTTCATTTTGCGAGCACTTCCCAAACCCGTTGTGTATTTTGGGATGCTTTCGTGGAACCAGTGACTAGCATCAACTATGCCAAGAATCAACTTTGGACACCCCAGAGACTGAGCTTTGCTTACTCGCTGACACTTTACATGGATCCTGTTTGGTGGCAAGTATTGTGAACATTTTGAGGTAAATCATAATTGATTTAATTATGGGCCTCGGTTTCCCCTCTACATTTGGCAGTTCAACCGTCCTGTCGTGGTTTGAAAAACAACGCGCGCCATGCTCAGCACGCGCTCTTACCTTCTCGTGGATCCTCTGATCTTCAGTGACGCTTTCGAATCCTTCTCCGTCTCAGCGTTACCGTGCAGCAATTTTGGGTGCACGCACTTGCCTACAACCACCCAGCACTGCGTCACCGAACGTGCCGCCATCTTGCGGTTGGACTCATCAAGCTGTTCTCAGCATATGAAGTGTCTCGCAGGATTCAACGTACTTCAGCATCTTGCCAACCACGTTTTTCTTTTCTTGCGTGCCAATAAAGTATTTCAAGCGTTGATGTCATGCAGCACCTGGGCTTTGCTGACAGTTTCCCTCTCCTGGCTTTGCTGTCTTGTGCACCTCCGCAGTGCGCTTCAGTTACACTGCCTCCGTACTTCTCGTCTGAGAAACTGAATTTTCAAGGGATCCATCATTTATTTGGAGCTGTCACTTTGCCTTACATTCTACATGCCGGAGCAATTGTATTTATTTAGATGTGACATATCTCAAGGAGTGAAGTCACTCTTCTTCATTTTTACCTTACAGCGCTTACTGCCAGCGTCCTCTATAGGGTAATCTTCAACCAAGGTACTGTTTTCTTATCGCTACATCTTCTTTAAGCCCAGCATGTTTTCTTACGGACCACGGTGACTACTTTATTTGTTTTAGTTCATTGTTTTGAGACTTATACCAACTTTATCATTTTTATTTCTGTAACTAATACTGTGCTACATTTCTTTAATGTACTGCCATATTGCCTATTCCATGTTCATTTTCTCATCTTTGGCTCCCATTACTACGGTGCTCTATTATTATGCATTTTTATGTTTCTACGTATACCTACATTGATTTTTTGCTATGTTACCATGCTAAAGTTTACTTATTTACCTGCATTGATTTATTCTTGGATGTACCTTTGATCATATTACTTTATACATGCTACTGTATTAGTAATGTATTTGTTGCATGGCATGCAGGTTTTCTTACGTTTTGCAGTCTGTACTTTGTTATGGAGCATTTTTCTTGTTCCTTTGATTCTTTACATGATTGTTACTTACGGTGCATTTGTTATATTGTGCGCAAGTTTTCATACGTGGTCTAACTTGAGGTGTGACTGAATTTTATTTGCTGTGTAGTTCAGTTCACCCAGATCGCACTTTCCCTGTAGCATTTTTCTTTTCCTCTGATTCTTTACATGATTTTACTTTCTGTGCTTTTGTTTTATTGTGCGCAGGTTTTCATATGTGGTCTAACTTGAGGTGTGACTGTACTTTTAATTTTTATGTTGTGCAGCTCTCCCTGATCGCATTTTCTTTGCACTCTCATGCGTGGTCTAACTTGAGGTGCGACTGTACTTTTGCTTTATATGTTGTGCAGCTCTCCCAGATCGCATTTTCCTTGCACTTTCATGCATGGTCTAACTTGAGGTGTGACTGTACTTTTGATTTACGTGTGGTGCAGCTCACCCAGATCACATTTTCCTTGCATTTACTGCTTGGGGATTCACTATTTTGTGTTTTCACCTCTGCTTGATTTCTGGTAGGGTGTGTAAGTCACCCGTTATTTACTTATGATTGCTTTCTGTTTGGGTGTTTTTCTCTTCCTGCTTTTGGAATTCACCTTTACTTGCTTTCTGTTTTGGGTGCTGGTCACCTTTTGCTTACATTTGTTCTTGTCGTTTTCCTTCTTCCTGCTGTGTTCAGTGTTTCCATCCTCCTCGCCAGTCTGGCCAGTTGGTGTGGTTGTGGTGGTTACATTGGTGCACTATTTCTTTGTTAATTTTTCATGGTATACCTCTTTCTTGTTCATGTATGTACGTTCTTTTACAATTTCCTTCCTTTTGAAACTTCTTGCTTCAATTTTTTTGCTCTGCTAAGGAAGGAGATGTGTCTTTTCTAGTTTTCGATTTCCTTTACTCTATCTTTGTGTTTACTCATTGCATTACTGTTTACATTTTGCAATTTCTTTTCCTTATTGCTTCCTTTTACATCACCTTTCTACTTGCTTATTTTAGCATGTTTTTCATAACTTATGTGCAATTTGCTATACTTCTTCTGGCAAGTTTCTTCAGTATTACTGTGATGTTACTGCAATGTTACTATTTATATTTGCTTTCTCTTTGTTCATTTTATAAAGAGGGAAGGTGTGTTATATCTAGGTTTCTACCTTACATCTTCCCTGTTTCTCTGCCTCTGCTGTTCAGCCAGTGAGAGTAGAATGTTAGTGTGAATGTGATGTCATTGGAATGTTGGGTATGCTGTGAGTGGGACTGTCAGTTGGATCCTGGGCTGAGCGGCAGAGAAGCTGCTCCTGGTGGGGCTTTATTACATCTATACTGGAAAACCTATCTGAACATCTAAGATCAATAAACTTATCATCTGTAACCTAACCAAGACTACTGGAACTACTTACCTACGATATAACAGTTATGTATAACCCTCAATGTGGCTGCTTGTGGGATGTTGGTATATAATAATTCTACATCCAAACTGACCATCATCTGCAGGATCAAACGTCAATGTTTTAAGGAGGCGAAGAGCGTTCTTTGTGTCTTTTAGGTAACTCTTGTTAATTTCTTGGAACATTCATGAAATGATTAATGACTTTTTTCTCATTTTGAGTTATATCTGTAAAAACTGTTTTCTCAAATGCAAGTACTTCAGAGGGAACCATTTTGGCTGGAGGTTAAAACATAGATTTTCTTTTTAGTCCAGTTTCAGTAGCATTCTCTGGTAAGAATCTTTTAAGAAAAAAGTGTAGCAGAATTTTTTCTAAATAATTGATAACGTTCTGTATGAGTTTCATATGTGTCATGGAAACTGATATGAACATAGCTGAGGCCCATATAGAGTGCTTTCATCTGTAATACAATTAAGGGGTAGTCAGACTGATAGGCAATTAGATTCTGTTCTAGATTTGTTGGTGTATTTGGTCCCTCCTTCTGCTGCTGGTCGTAATTGGGGAATTTTCTTCTGCATATGTTGTGGAGGTTCTTTGTTTTAGCATCTTCCTTTCCTCCCAGCTCTGCCTCTCCCTCAAAAACAAAAGATCTGAAACTTCCACTATATGAGCCCTTCATTGATTAAAATCGGGTCAAAATTGAGTGATTTGGAAGAAACTGAGCTACTGCTCAGTCTCTTACCACTGTACTATCTTCCCCGGAACTGAATACCCAGTTGCTAGGTCCATTGAGCCTTTGCTTTTGGCCTGTTGTGTGTTTAGAATGGTATTCTGAATTAGTGTAGAATGATTATCCTTATTATATGGAAATGTTGTCTCCTATAGAACATTGAACGTCCTTCTTACGAACGTCCTTCTTACGTTTCGGTATTTTTGAGTTGGATAGAAATTCTTTGAGTCTTAATATTCCAGTGTTGATTTCTTTGAGTCACTTTTTCTGTATGGTAATCTGCACCAGGGTTTTCATGTTTGACTGTTATCAGCCTTTCAACCAGCTTAGTGACGGAAATTCCTTTTTCTGTTCATTATTAAAACCAACCTGTCTCTAGAGCAAATCCATGCTATATATAGGACTATTCTTTTCTGAAAAGAAGGTCCTCGAAAAAAATTCTTGTTGATACTATGAAGTCCCTACGAACAGCTTTTTTACTGAAATACCCTGTCATAATTGCCCCATGTAGGACTGATTTACCTGCTTTTGTTAAACTGTAAAAGAGTCTGCCATTCATCTGTTTACTCAAAGATTGTGTAATATTTGTATCTCCTAATAGAGATGATCTAGATAAAATTGTTTCTATCATATCATCCGTATAGGCCAGGATGTTTCCTTGTTTCCTCTGCCATTATGAAATCTAGCTCTCAGGCAGGAGTGATAGTGAAAAGGATGAAGGTAGTGGGCTTAATACAAAGGCAAGAGACTATGATAGACCTTATTAAATCAATGGATTCTCCTCTGGCTTAGAGCACCACTGAATGAGTGTTCCAAGTCCCTTGTATGAAAGAGATAATATTGTTCCCTTCATACTGGGCAGCATTACTGTATGTATTTGTGTTTTTCATAATACTTTGAGAGGATATACTGAATAACACTTCAACACCACTCGCTCCCCATTTTTTTTAAGTCACTGTGGTATAGGGTAAATCAGACTGATATCTTTAAAAGTTCTGTGGGGGTGTGCTTGCATTGTTTTTGTACTAAACCAATTGATATTCTATTAACAACACATATTATGACATGGATCTTGAGTAGTTTAATCACATGCTTTGATTCAGACTTTGATACCTTCTCACCAGTTCCATTCCAAGGCCTAAAACAAGGGTTGGAAATTATGAGAACAGTGTGATATAAATTCATAAAGTTCATCATCATCATCAAAATGTTTATCTCGAAAAACAAGTCCATAAAACAATACGCGTAATAAAATCTTGTGCATAGTAAATAAATAAATAATCAAGAAAAACCACAAATACATGAAAACTAAAACCAGGTTAAAACATCAGTCAGACCTAACATAAAAAAGGGCAAGCTAAAAACAATTGACTTCCCATACTTAATCTTTTCTTTATTGCACCCTTTAAGAATTCGACCATGTGCCAAGAAACACGTTCAGTAGTTAAGATCTACAAATAGATAAGAGCTGGCCTCACCTAAGTACATTTCATGCCCCTAAGATGGGGTATAATACATTTACGACATAAATCAGATGAAACTGAAAAAACATAATAAGATGGAGGGCATCTTAGACCGAAAACATATCACAACTGTAGAGATCAAGATCTTTGACCAAGGACCAACCTTTAGGAACAGCCAACAGATGATGAACTAGGCCAAGCCCGAATCTTACTTAAAATGATTATGAAAAATATTGCTCACAAAAATTTAAGAAGGATCAATGTGCATAGTTGTGTTCAGGATGACAGGCACACGAACAGTCACTTTATTTATTTCATGAGACTCCCTGTTGGGCTTTCTAATGCCATAAACATTATTTTGTGTTCATAAGAGGTCAGATTGTTTAATAGATTCAGGGGCGGTTAACAGATCCAGGTGCTCTAGGGCCAAAATGCCCACTCTCATTTAACTAAGCCAAGGGATTCTATCATGATGATGAAGGGATAAACATTCCCGCAGAAATTACCTATCAAGCTCCAAATCTGGATTTAATCCAAACGGAGAGCCATTTCAATAGTGGTCAGAGCCCAATCATGCCACTGACGTATCTCAGGCCTAGTTATTCGTGGGCAATAAAAGACGACCTACAATGGGGAAGTGCAAGTAGACGTCTTATGAAAAGATTCTCCACAATCTGGAGGGACAGAGAATCCACATACCATACATAACTGCCAAAACGCATTTAGCCACATACACCTTAAATAAGGTATGAATCCGTTTGCTGCCAAGCCTAGCAGCAAAATCAAATAGTAATCCCATGGTCCTCCTAAAGAGAAGCCTTTTAGATGACATTAAAGGGGGACAAAAACTTTTATGGGCAAACAATACCCCCAGATAGAGGAAAGAGGATACCCTTAAAATTTCCACCCCTAGTATAAGATGTCTTCTGGTCTTAGTAGTCCTGTGGCCAATAGTCATAATGTGCATTTCCCCAAGTTAGTTGATAAATCAAGTTAGGCCAAAGAGCTCACAAAGGAGTTGAGTCAGAGTGAGAGGCCCACAGCAGTCCTTGCTAGGGGAACTGCATCATCTGCTTAAAGGAGGACTGGGACTAGTCTCTTCCACATTCTTGGTATATGAAAAACTTCACATAACAAGTGGCTCTCCACATGGTTAATTTACAGGCTAGATAAAAAGAGGGCCGAGATGCAACCCTGACTGACTCCACGCTTAATCTCAAACACCTCTGTGCTGTCCCCATTCCCTCTAATCCTTACAGAGACAGTCATGTTCCTATGCAGGTCAGCAAGTAAATATACTATGTCTGGATCAATCCCCATCTAAATCATCAAAGGCCACAGCTTATTCCTAGTCACACTACCAAACGCTGATGAGAGGTCCATGAACGCCAAGTAGATGCTACCTGACCTAACAACAGTGGATTTGTTCACAATATAATATAGATTAGGAGATAGTGAATATCTGAAATGGTCTACTTTTGCTCTACCCACTCTGAAAGTCGTGATAAAATAACCCTCCCTACGACCTTCACTGTTGAGTCTAGTAGGGAGAGCGGCATGTAGCACCGTGGATCTGTCTTGTCATGCTTTTTAAAAATAGGGTTACTAACAGAATGTGACCAAGATGGAGGAATCCCTGATTTTACTACAGCATTTCATTTAAAGACATAGGAGCCCATAGGTTGGAGTCCAGTTTAAACAGAAGAGAGAGAAACCCATCAGGTCCTGGGGCTTTGCTAGTACTTAGCCAGTCAATCGCTTTCCTAATTTCCCCTAATTGGAAAATTACATTTGAAATCCCAGCTCAATTAAGGCCTCTGCTCCCTACGCCACAGGGACTGATGAACCATAATTCCCTCTGAAATGAGCCCCCCACTTATCAGGGGCAATATAATTATGTATAGGTGGAGAGTCATTACCAGAAAATACTGGGTGGTTCACTATTTCCCAAAATTTTACACTAGAATTAAGAGAGTAAGCACCTGTAAGTTCAGCCCAAGCCTCTTGCCTCAAAGAGTCTTTTCTATTTTTAATGGCAGCTTTTTAATTCCACCTCCATTTAGCCTCTATGTGAGGAGGTCTTGGATTGATTTTAAGAACCTGTACCAGGTCATATGAGCCCTCGAACAGGGATGGCCAAACCTGCTGAACTGTTTTGAAGCAACCCTAAAACCCTGCCGAGTGAACATGATATTCACCGACTTATAAATATTTATATAAGAGGCCACCACAACCTTGTTAGAAAAGTCCACTGAAAGACATACCTCAAAGTCCCTAGGACAGGATTTTATCAACTGTTTTGAAAAAGAACCAGGACAGACCATCTTCCAATTAATCCTGCGCCCTTCAGCAGTGGTCACAACATTGCTGCCCTTCAGGAGCTCAAAACGAGTCAAAGCCTTCACGTGATCCCACAAAATAGAAACATTGATCGAATTATGGGTGCTCCAGGCTAGAGTTTTAATTATATATTTAGTTATAAGTGGAAGTAGGGGAGCTGACAAAAACACGTAATCAATAGTCATAGCAGCCCATCTTCCTGTGAAAGACAGGATAAGAGACTTCAAAAAGGCTCCGCTCCAGCCAAAAACTAAATTAAAATCACACATCATTTTGTTCAACATCTCTCCCTGTGGGCTATGCTCGAAATTCATTGAATAATCAGACTCCTCAACAGTGCCTGAATCTCCCCTAAGATAATTTGCATCACACACATGTAAGTTGAAGTCTCCTAGGAGCAACAACGGAATAAAAGAATTAGAATCCCACTTCGGCCATTCTAAAAAAGCCCAAAGGGCTACAAGCTGAACTGAAACCCCAAGGGTTGCATTGGAGCTATAAAAATTCAATAGAAGAAGCCTATTACTTTTAGAGAACACCAAGGTAACCCCCAACAAGTATGCAGAGCCTGTATCACAGGGAATAACCTCACATCCCAAATTATGTGACACCAGGGTAGCAAGACCACCCTTTGTCCTTTCTGAATTTGTAGGGATGGCTGGAGAGAAAAAGTAGCTAAAGCTTTCAATACAAGGAGAGTTGGCTATATCCCAAGTTTCTTGGCAACAAAAAACTACTAAAACTTTGAATGAACTTTACATAAAAGGGGTCATTCAGTTTACCACCTAACCCTGCTATATTCCAACCTACCAACTCAACACACTTAGTAAGACCTTCTGGGCCCTGAAAAACATACCTGACCTGAACATGAGTGCCATGTAGACTGAAACTCTTAAAGGGCAAAGTAAGTCAATCAACCTTGTCCAAGAGGCTCAGTGCTTGAAACCTGTTGGAAATTGGCACAAGAAAGCTACTCCAACGCATGTGAGTCTGTGGGTGTAGAAAAGGCACTATAGTCTCAGAGCGTCCAACTACAGAGGAATAGAGGAAGGCTTGAGGATGGGCATTAATGCTTAAATCCTAACGGGAGGCCTGGGCAAGCTGAAGAATCAGCTTGCTGGTTAACTCCAGAAGGTCTGAATTGACTACCACACAATCCCAGGTTTCATTTTTCCAACCTCAGCCAACACAGCCAACTCTCCTGACCATTATACTGTGTCTAAATAGAAACGACCTATCACCAATGCGACCACTACACTAATATACTACCTTATTTATCAGCTGCTCTACACTTTCAGATGTCCCATCGCTCAACGGTGGAACATTGGTAAGAACCAGCGCATAGGGAGAAGCATCGGGGGAAGATAAAAAATAGGCTGACAAAACTTCACGCATTTGCCACTCTCTATGGGATCAGCAGGCCCAGCAGAAACTAGGTGAAGAGAAAGGGGCGTGATGCCAGACTGGGGGGACTCAAGGGAGTGCCCGGTGGACGTATTGTTTGGAAAACTCCCTCAGTCGATATGGAACTTCCCTAGCACTCCAAAAAACATTGAGAGATGAGCTTCAAAACCACCCACCTGGCCTGTCTCCTGCTGTTCGCTGAGTTGAGAATTAGAGGGAGGGCAGCAGCATTGGGGAGGTGGGAATGGGAGGAGCACTTGCTGCTCTGGAAACCAGGCTCAGAGGTTTAAGCTCAATGGCAGAGAGTATGACTAAAAGAGCATCACTCAAAGTTTTGACAAGCTCTTCCATCTTGCAGAACACCTGGAACAGCAACTAATCACGCAATCGCTGAGCACCTCCTGAAGCAATATCACTACTAGGGCAAACAGACCAAAAATCCTCAATGTTAGTCCTCACATCCCGCATTTTCCTCCTTTCAGCTGCTGACCCAATGTCACCCTGTAAACGGGGCTTGGCAGGATTTCTTTTTTTCAGCTTACATTCTGGTGGGTCTGAGTCAGAGGGGAATTCCAGTGGGTGAGAATGCACATCCGCCACAAACAGTCAATATGGCCGGTGCCCTGGTCTGTAAAATGGGGCCATCAGATCCCAGGTTCACCTGCATAAGGTTAGTGATAAGAGCTTCTCTGGTCCCTGTACCCTCCACAGGGCAAGAACTACCCAGTCCGAGTTCTTCCTCCACTGTGAGAATCTCATCAGTGAGTGCCCCAACACCTGATGTCAAATAGTGAATGATTGAAGACTTCTTGAAGGCACCCCTTTCCAGATTACTTTTGGGAATAGACATGGTTTTACGCTTACCCATGTCAGATCACAGTCCCGGGGAAAGAGAGTAGGCTCAGCCCAGCTTCGTCCAGGCGCGGAGGGGCGCAGACAGGCCCACTGTTGGCCCAGTCTCCTCCACCCGGGCATGTCCCACACGCGTCCAGTGCTTCCGTTCTGTCTCATGCTTTTTAAGCACCTGTTTTGCACTCTTATTATGATGTTGCTTGCTCTATGTTGTAAGCGGGTGACACGCATTGTTTGCTATCGTGCTGGGTGATTCTTCCAAGTGTCGTTCCAGGTTCTGTGTTCCTGATAGACTATAGGTTGCCAGTTAGGCAATCAGTTAGCAGGATCGCAGAGCTGGAGGGACGCTGGTGGATGGGCTCCACGATTCATCTTGTTTATGCAAATAAACTTCATCTTGAAGATCCCTTACCTGACAGTGTGGTTTATTAAGGAAGTATCTACAACAGCCTGCTCCTGCCTCCAGGGCAGTGGCAGTACGGACTTTGAAGTCCTGTCCACCAGCACAAAAAAAACGCGTCCCACGCTGCGGTCCTGACTTGTGATTTTTAAGCTTGTGCTCCTGCCTCCAGGGCCAGCATCAGTATGGGCTTTGTAGTCCTGGCCCCCAGAACAAGAAATCAGCATCGAGTTAGCCATCAGACACTGAGATTTGGTGCATTAGCAGAGGAGGCTTTATTGTCCATGCTGCTGTCTCATGAAGCCTCACAGTGAACTCAGAGGAGGGAGTTCCTAAAGAGGAAATTTAAAACCACTGCGCGGATGGGGCACAGGCTATTTACACCTGCGCAAATTATGTTGGCAAGTGGTGTGATTCTTCTAATAATAAAATTATGTTTTTGCATAGCACTTCAGACCACACTTATGTTTTTTAACGGCTTTGTAAAGAAAGGTACAACTATTACTCAATGTATTGGTACTCAGTTTACCAACCTCAGAAGAATGGAAGGATCTGTCTTAAAGATGGATCAACTTAAGCCCAAATAACTCTTCCATAGATGAGGCATTAAGTTTCAGATAGATAAGCTTCAGCTGCAATTTAATATGTCACATTCGCTGGCCACGTTTGTTACATGAACTTACTCTACAGTAGACAGACTGTACACATTTTTTCACGGT
Organism: Calotriton arnoldi; assembly: GCA_963921515.1. NCBI lineage: Eukaryota > Metazoa > Chordata > Amphibia > Caudata > Salamandridae > Calotriton > Calotriton arnoldi. The sequence goes on from CAWUFW010001104.1 coordinate 637,928, forward strand.
TTTCAGAGTGGCAGAAAAAGTGCCACTTGTGCCTGCAAAGGGATAGTAAAATACTATCTTCATTACCCATCTTACTACAGCTTCTATTAGAAGCTCTGAAATTGCATAATGTGAAGTGTGGTCTTTTTGAAAGTCCTATGAAAAAGGATGATAGCTACAATGAGACAATGCTGTTTGGAAGGAGCAGGTCAACCTGTGGATAATCGATTGTGCCAAACTTTCTTAGTGATGGAAGGAGCTTTTCCCCAGTCTCTTTCACCCAACGAGAAAATTGCTAACGATACTTCAAATGGAAATAGAGAACCTGCATTTCATTTGACACTGCTCTTTTATCTAGAAAGAACAACAGAAGCCTTAAAAAGTTCATGAGGAATCTATTTGTTTTCTACAATCACTCCCCAACATTCAGGGCCGTTTCTATGTGTTTTGCCACCTTAGGCGAGAATTTAAAAATGCCGCCCCCTCTCTTGCTCTCATTAGTTGCACCTTACTCTCCCCACTGCCGACTGCCCAAACCTGCCCAAATTCTGCTGTTGTGTAAGAGCACTGACACCTTAGCTGGGTAGAGTTGTGCTATAAATGTGAAATAAATGCCATTTCAGGCAGAGCTGCCTCCCCCAGGCCTCAGATCAGGTTTTACCCACTTCATGTGCTCCTTGCTGGCACCTTTTATCATTCAAAGTGCCAGTTTTAGTATTCTTGAAGATTTCAATTCTCACCTGGATTGCTGACAAACCCAAACTACGAGACGTGTCTTGTAATCCCAGCTTCGCCACTTGAGCACATTGTGTGAACCGGGGCCCATTAAATGCCGGCCACATCACTTATTCAAAGGCTCACACTACCGACTATCACCATAGTAAAAAAACAAGGCGAGATGCAGAGGAAACTTTAAATAAGCAGTTCTGCAGCAAACCCAATAAAGATACAGATTTCCGGATAAATCTAGACGCGCCTCAACCTTCCGTGCAGATGCACCGGTGGGTGTACAAAACGGGAATCCACACGAAATGCAATGTTTGCCTAGGTGAGGAGAAAGATTTTATTGTGGAACTTCAACAGTTTCACTTCATTTTAGCTAGCAGGTTCCTTTATCCTAATATTTTTAAATCACAGCAGCGCATTCTATAATGAGTTACTTTAAACTCATTCGTTGTCTTCCTTTGGGATTCCGTAAAGGTGCCTGCCCCCCAATCAAATATAATACCTGGCAGCTCGTTTTAAGGGGCACGATTTGGGCTTTAGAAATTGATTTGTCTTACTTCTTTTTCTAAAACATACATTCGGATCAAAGCATTTTCCACAGAATAAAAACACCTCTAGTGCGAGCTCCCTAATACAGAGTTTGCTGATCAGCAGCATCTTTACACAGGGCACACCAGGGGCGCAACGCAAAATTATTTTTATGGGGGGTGGGGGCTTCTGCAGAATGTAACGAGGGCCCGAGTCCATCTGTCACAGGTATTCACTGGCCTTGGGGTAAATGGGGGCCCCTGAAGGGTTGCCCCACCCCCTGCGCCGCAGGAGGCTGCGTTACTCCCCGGCCGCAGCACACACTCCCTGGTGCCGAAGTCACCTACAAGAACTCAAAACTCCGACACAATAAACGTGCTCACCGGGTGCCTGAGTCACAAAATGTTAAAATAATGAATAGTAAGGGGAGGAGAGATGTGAGAGGTACAGAGGGACAGGAAAAGGAGATAGGAAAGGAAGAGGGTGTGAGGACCCACAGGCCCTGGAAACAGGCTGTACTGGAGAAACTATCATTCAAAACTTTTGAACGGTCAAGTTCTGGGAGCTTCTAGAACTGCTGGGGCCCAGAAGAGCGAGGACAGCAGGGCGTGCTTAATGTTGGGGCGTGGGGAGAACTCATGTTTTTTGCCGCCCTCCCCCTTTTGCCGCCCTAGGCAGCCGCCTAGTGTTGCCTAATGGTAGAAACGGCCCTGCCCAACATTGGCAGACGTTACATGATTCAAAGAAAGCTTTCCCCAGTATTCTCTGGCTCATCAGCTGAGCCCACTCGTGTGTTTCTGCAGTGGAGGATAAGGCAGGGTTGAGCACTCAGGATAAGGTGAAATCAACGTTGTCTTATTGAGCCCAGGTTATTTACTCAGTTACCCGCTCCAGTTTAACACAATCAGTCACTTTCCCCCAAGTTAGAAAACCATGTGGTCCAGATTGTATTGTTGCCATGAGATCTAGGGCCTCCAGGGTCAACGGAACTTAAAAGTGGAGTTGTTCGCTGAGAGATCTGAGCAGCAGCGGCTCCTCTGTTAAGACGGAGGAGCGCCGCCCCACTGCTGTCTGAGCAGTGCAAAGAGGAAAATGATAATACACAATGTTATTATCATTTTATTTTACAGTACTGAGCCAGTTTAGGGCGGGGCAGAGCTGGGCTGTCGTCACGCAGGGAGGAGGAGTGGTGGGCACCATAAGTGCACATGACGGTTTGGCCGGCCAAACCGACATGCGCACTTAGCATTTCTCCACCCGGCTGTGTTGCACATCCGGGTGGAGAACAGTCCCAGGCACTGTCTGAGCGGCAAACCAGACCGCTCAGACTAATCACGACGTTGCTGTCATGCTTGTAATACTATTACCTGCAAAAAAATCAGACGATGGACGGAATGCTGAATTAATCAAACATTCACCCCCAGTCACAGACCAGGGTTAAATCCATTGTTTGTTTGCACGCCACGCTATTCCCGTTTAGACCCAGCCATATGCAAATCAGTCTTGACCTGTGGGGAACAGTCCAGCCCAAACTGCTAGGCCAGTTCTTCCCTGGACCTGAAACAAGCATCCTGGGACCAGTTGCAGGGTAACACCCCTCATCAGCCAGGCTACTTGAATCTGGTGATGTAGCGAGCACGGGACCCACGTCTGGGCATACCCTTCCCACTTAGGGCGATAAATGCAAAGAGAACAGACAATGGACGGAATGCTGAATTAATCAAACATTCACCCCCAGTTACAGATCTGGGTTAAATCCATCATTTTTTTGCATTCCACGCCATTCCAGTTTAGACTCAGCCATATGCAAATTAGCAGTGACCCTGTTTCCCTTGGGAACAGTCCGGCCCGAACTGCCAGGCCAGGTCTTCCCTGGACCAGAAACAAGCATCCTGGGACTGGTTTCGGGATAACACCCCTCATCAGCCAGGCTAGTTTGAATCTGGTGGCATACTATTACCAGCATAACAGCAGTGTCGTGATTGGCTTATGGAAGTCTGGGAGCCTGTGTGCTGCTGGGAGTCAGGAACAGAAGAGGACGGAGGAGAGGCAGCGGCCGGCAGATAAGTGATCTTTTATTTTTTTCTCCCTTCATAGCCCTCCCCGTGCAGCCTCACCACTTCTGTTCACTAGCAGCCGCCACTGGATCTGAGAGAGGTGCCACGGTGTGATGAAGGCACTCTATCTTTGTTTTTATACCATACGAGCAATCATGATTCCTGAAGCTGCTTTAGAACCATCCTGGTTAAGAGGAAAGGAAGCATTCAGAGCATCAGCTGGAGACAGATATGAACCAAACTACATTGGAAGCATGGTATAGTAGTAGATGGTTCTGAGATGGACCTGCATTAAATTATAAGGGTTAGTAAAGGAAGCAACAGGATAAGACACTCACAATCCTAACTGTCATAAGTATATTGAACATAGCTCCCAGCAGACAGCTGGGGGATGACTGTGCTGATGATTAGATTCTTGGCTAGTACTGGCGTATTTTCTTATTGGTCGGTCAATGCCAGAGGAGCAGACTCAAAAAATGTGTGTACTCTGTTTTTGAGGAAACATGATCTGGGTGTCTGGCTAGGGACAGCTGGTTGCTTAAGGGTTAGGGCATTAGTGCTGTAAAATGGGAAGCAGATGAGCAGTGTGTTGGCAGAAGCTGGTTCTGCACTCTAAGGGAAGCCTATATGAAAGGAAAGCAGAATGGAGTCAAGAGAGACACACAACACACCCTAAATCCCTATCCCTGAGCTGGATGAAATACTTGACTGGTGTAAAAAAAAACACAATTTTCCATTACTTTACCCCAAAATTCCTTTAAGTGATAATCCTGATTACCCCTGTAAAAGTACCTTAAAATCCCATCAAGTTTTACACAATGGTACTGCACCAATGTGCTTATAATGCACAACTTGCCACACATTTTGCATAAATTCAGGGTACCATGAAATCAGCTTGCAGTAAAAACTCTCAAATAGCGAATTTTGACTGTGAGACACTTTTCTTTATGGTGCACATGACAGTTTCTTGTCCCAGTCCAAACCTGTCCATCCCATTGACATCTTGGAACAAAAGATCTAGGCAGCCCTATGACTTTTGTCGAAGTCAGGCTGAAAGACCCATTTGACGAGCGAATGTCCTTCTCACCCCTGCTGGCCAGAGGCAGAGGGATGTCGGGTACTTTAATGGTTTTTCAATAGGCCAATCAAATTCTTGTCACATACCTGACCTGGTAGTCCATGGGATGTTCCGGGTGGATTACTAACCCGGGTGGACAGTAATCGACTGACCTATGGAGAAAGCAGGGTGTTTCTCATGATTGTATGTCAGAATATCAAGGGCAGAAGTATATGCAATATTTACAGCCAATATTGTGAAGGTAAGTGCATGAGGGTAATTCTAGAGTTGCTATTCTGAGCTCCACATCTGCGTGCCTTGAAAATATTTATAGTAAACAGGGCTTTAAGTGGGCCCGGTCCTACCTGTGCTCAGCACCAGCCGTTCTAAAAAGCAGGCGCTGAGACGAGTCCCTATTGGGCTCTCCATTTTTGCCCTCACCCTCAGTATGAAAAAAATAAGCCTTAACTCTGCAGCAGTACCACCCTTCACTGCCTTTGATGTAACTTCAAAGAGACTCGTTATATTTCTTTCAAAGTCTCATCATTACAGACCTGAAGCATTATCAATATTATGTACAACGAAGCCATAGTTGTTGCTTATTTACCTTATGCAACTAACAACCATTGACAAAGCCAATAGTCCTGGCTTGTTACTTGTATTATATATCTGGATGCGATTGCAGAAGTAGAAAAATACCAGCCGGCTGGCACACTATGCTAAGCACAGATTTTCAGCTTAGGTGTTTCTAAGCCACGCCCTTAATTACATCAGCCACGCCCCTTTGAGAGACCCCCCCAGTTTTTACATCCCACTTGAAGCCCTGATATTAAAGGTACACATATGTGAAGTTAGGTATAGTACATCTATACATAGCTATTGTATACTAAGCTTCATAAAATTTTGTCTGTCGGTATTTAGGTCACAATATTTTTATTGGGCATTATTATGTCCACGATATTCTAGTAATGTACCAATTCTCACAGACGAATCTGGCACTTGAGGGAGACCCCTTCCTTTCAGGAAATACAAAATAAGCAGTCTACCTTAAATAGTCAGTGCAAATATTCCCATTAAAACTGAACCCTGACTGCCACACTAGTAACTCCGCATTGCCCTTGCAGACTGTCATCTTAAGCCCAGCAGCAGTTGTTCGTGTATCAGCTGCACAGATTTTTTGTCTCCCAGATTCTTTCCTGGCATCTGAAGAAGAATTGACCTCCTGCACCGGCTGGAAAGCATAACACATTACCTACGTTTTTCCATTCAGTCGAGTTTTCTAAACTCAGTGGAAAAAATGCTAAAACCAGAGTGGGGGGGGGGGGGAGGGCGAAGGGGTAGCAAGAGCGAGAAACCGAACTTGAATGTTGGACTTCCAGCAGCACGCAGCTGGCAACTGAAGTTCAGCACACATGCTTAACGCGTCACGCTTGGGAGGCAGGAGCTGGTGTTTTCATCTGTCTTTCACCGGAGGGGGTGATTGCCGACTCCTCCAGGCCTGAGGGAGAAAACGAAGCCTCGACCTCGCGTGGGAGCTTAGCCGCTCACCGTTGCAGCTGCACCCCGGGCGACTTTTCCACCTCCCACGCACTGCTGGGCGGCCTGTTTATTAGGCCGCAAACCCCGGACTGGAGTAGAACTCAGTGGTTTTATGTCAACGTGATCTGCGTTAGTAATTTACACTCCATAGACAAATTTTAGATCAGAAGTTTGTGATTTTTTCTTTTAGTTTACAGTGGCAAAAATGCAAGCTTCCCTCGTCCAGAACATGCCCAGAAAGATGATGCAAGTTTCACTCATAGGTAGAAAACGGGTAGGAGCCTGCAGCAGTGCTCTCAGGTGCCCGAAGTGTACAGAGAAGCAGTGCACGCTTCTCGGTGTGAGGGTCTCTCTCTATGTTGTACCTGTTATGTATGCGTGGAAACAGGCGCAGCAGGGCCAGCAGCACAGTATACTTGCTTCACCCATGTAGAGTGATAGGAGTGCAGGTTTCTATCACATACACAGGTACAGTGTAAGAGCAATGTAGGCACAGGCCCACACACACCTCAGTGCAAGTTATTCCAACAATGCATCAGCACTGCTAGCAGCCTCCCACACACACAGACACACACAGTGGCGTAACGAAAGTTTAAGGGGCCCCCCTGCAATGTACACGGAGGGGCCCCCGCTCCGGATTTAATCCGGAGCGCTCAGACCTGAGTACTGTGCTGAGGGGGCCCCCTGCAGCTCGGGGCTCCCCCGCACCGTGGGGGATGCGGGGTCCTGTGTTACGCCCCTGCACACACACACTCAACAGCAGTATAAGTATCTCGCACACAGAAGAGTGAGGGAAGTACAGTGAATCCGATGTGCAAACTTAACATGCGTATACACAGGTGAGTATCTCACTCACTGAAGGGGTAGAGGGCAAAAGTAGTGCGGACATCACACAAACACACACACAGTAGATATCAGTAGTTTCTCATTCACACAGGATGTACAGTGTAAGAGCAGTGCAAGCGGGGCTTTGTGGTCTAGGAGGAACACACCAAGTGCACACTTCTAAGTAGAGACTGACTGCTGTCTTCTTGAAGGACTGGCAAATGCTGGCAGTGACGGCAGGAGATAATTTAATTAGTGGGTGGAGGTTTTTTCCTGTTACCTGCATAGTGAGAGTGGCCTGTTGGTCTCTCCCAATAAAAAAAAGGTTTGACCCATTCCTGCATCCAAGTTCTTTCCTCCATCCATGTGTGGCATGGAGCAAGCATGCATGTCTGCGCTATATTTTGTATCAGGATGGTGTGTGTGTGTGTGTGTCTGTCTGTGTGTCTGTCTGTCTGCAGGGACTCCGAAATCCACAATGCATCTCCCAGATAGAAGTGGTTCACAAATTGGAGAAAGGAGAGAGCCTGCCACAAAGAGGATGTAGATTGGGGGTATGTCCCTAAAATATTCCTGAAGACATTGGTATTGGACCAGGCCTCTGTTAAAGGAAGTAGGGAGACAGGAGCCATTTTGAAATGTAGGATGGTCTCTACACTTTCCTTCTCCAGTCTTCCTCAGAGATGTTCACAGGCATGTTTTGTGTATTAGCCTGGAGACACAAGGGCAGGTCCCTGAAACAGAAACCCACAATAGATCAAGCTGAAAGAACACACAGTTCTAGTGTACTTGGTTACCAGTATGGGATGACAACCTGAGATCAGCGTATAAGAATTCTCCCTCAGACCCACACTCTTCAACATCCACATGGCCCCCCTAGCAACCATCGTCAGAAACCACGGACTCAACATCGTCTCCTACGCTGATGACACCCAGCTCATCCTCTCCCTCACCAAGGAACCCGACATCACCAGGCGCAATTTCCAAGAAGGGATAAAAGCCATCGTGACCTGGATGAGCAACAGCTGCCTGAAGCTCAGCACGGAGAAAACAGAAGTCCTCATCCTCAGCTCCACCCCCTCCGCATGGGACAACACCTGGTGGCCTCCCGCCCTCGTAACCCCACCCACCCCAATGGACCACGCACGCAACCTCAGCATCATACTCGACTCTTGACTCACCATGAATCGCCAGATCAACGCCATATCCTCCGCATGCTTCAACACCCTCCGCATACTTAGCAAGATGTTCAAGTGGTTCACCCCTGACTCCAGGAAACTGTCACCCACGCACCCATCACCAGCAGACTGGACTACGGAAACGCTCTCTATGCCGGAATCAACAAAAACTCCTCCGCAAACTCCAGACCGTCCAGAACGCCGCAGCCAGACTCATAATCGACATCCCACGATATGACCACATCACCCAACACCACCGCGACCTCCACTGGCTCCCCGTCGAAAGAAGAATAACCTTCAAACTGCTCACACACACCTACAGAGCTCTCCACAACACCGGACCCCAATACCTCAACGACCGAATCCCCTTCCACGCCCCCAAAAGATACCTCCGCTCAGCCGACCTCGCCTTAGCCACCTTCCCTTGTTTCTACATGACCAGAGCAGGTGGAAGATCCTTCTCCTACCTCGCGGTCAAGACCTGGAATGAACTCCCCCTCCACCTCCGACGAAGCCAGACACTGCACCAATTCAGAAAGGACCTCAAGACCTGGCTCTTCGAATGACCCCAACAGAGCTGCTCACTCCCCACTCCCTCAGTGCCTTGAGACCCTCACGGGTGAGTAGTGCGCTCTACAAAACCCTGATTGATTGATTGACTAGTGTCCATGCGATCCACAGCTGTGGTCTGGAAAAACTCTCAGAGTTCCAGGGCTGCTGTTAAAGGACAGTTATAGCTTTTTCCTCCAACAAATATTAGGGCCAGACTTACTGTCAGACCCCATTTCTGGGGGAGCACAGGGCAGACGGGTTACTGGGCCCCTGAGGTCATTTGCCACTTGTGTTTTGATCTTAGTTGGCAAGCTTCCCAAGGACATGTGTGATGTGCTGCTCCAGTCCAGTTTTTTCTTTGAATTTTGGGATTTGGAGACTTGTGTATTTCATTATAAAACAGGACTACAAGTCCCAGATTCAAAGGAAAAAAACCTGGACTGGAACAGCATAGACCAAAGAAACTTGGCAGCTATGTTTGGGGACCATCTTAATATGCCTCTGCAAACTGTACCAATTATAACTCTTTCCTCGGGGTAGCAAGGGCAAGCAGTCAAAGGCTTTTCCAGGATGTGGTGTGTGGGGCAAGAGTTGAAAATTCACAGTCAACCAACAAACACAATAATTACATTGTCTAGCCCAGTCATTAACTTAATAAAAAAGACAATACTTTATTACCACTGCAAAATGTAGGATAACAATTCAGTGTGGCTCAGATGTAAGACTGCAATTGCTACTACAATGCCTAGTTGTTAGAAATTGTGTTTTTGGTTGAGGGGGGTGTGAGCCCCTCTCAAGCAACAACCACAATCCCCGCCATGGTGAACCATAAAAAGCCACTAAATTAACCTGCGCTTAACCCTCTAGTAGCTTGCCACAAAAGCAGTCCGGCTTAACTTAGAGGAAATATGTAAAGTATTTATGCTGCACTTAAACAGTAATAACGTGAAAACACAACACAAGAAAAATCCCACACCAATTTAGAAAATAGAGTACAATTTAATAAATTATTTGACACCAAAACAACAAAAATCCAATCAGTAGAACCAGAGTTATGAATGTAAGTTTTTAGTAAAAACAAATACCTAGAAGATCAAATTGCCAACCTCGGACATCAAGTCGCGTGAGACCGGGGTAAAGTCGAAAGTTATGGCTGACCACGATGAAGCGCGTTTTGGATACATGAGGTGGGTTGGCCCCAGTCTCCACTTACCTTCAGATTTAGAATAATTTGTGAAGAAAAATGTCTGAGAAGGTAAGGTTCATTGAGGTGTCCTAGTAGGAGACAGGACCTACCTGTTCTCCGATCTGCCCAAGGTGCATCACCTGTCAGCCTGACTTGGTGGCCACTCCTGCTACATTCTTCTCTGCAGCAGCAAATCATGTTCAGCGGCTGCTCGAAGAAGGGGCATCTGGCCTCGTAGAGCCCTTGTTAGCTACAGCCTACAGCTTCATCCCACTGATGACATTGTTGTTCGACACTTGCCTGCCATTTCAAATCTCGCTAGAAAGGCTATAGGGTTGGGCTTGAAGAAAGGAGCAATCACTGAGGAGAAAAGGAAAAGTACACAGGTGGTATCTTTAAAGCAAGAAACTGCCATCAAGAGAGAGATATACAGTCCGTTTACGCAAAGAAGAGATATAGATTTGTGAGAAGGACAGAAGTCCGAAATGCAATGCATTGAACATGGTTTGGGGAAGGAGCTGTGTAATTTGGAGCTGGTGTGAGCTGAGATGTCCTATGCCCCCACCCTCCTACCTGTGTGTCTTCAGACTGTACCTCCTGATAGACTTGAGGCTGATCTCTGTGTCTATTATGCCTGGATAAGACCTTAGAATGCGGTCGGGCAGATGTGCTGCAGTCTACCATGGGCCGAGATGTGTTGTCGATCTTCGGGGCAATGAGGTGTGAATGTAAAGAGCGACATTGCTGCTATGAGCTTTTGCTAAGACTGACCTGCAATCTAGAAATTCATCATCATCTTATTTGCTCAGGGACTCTGGTGTATTGGCAGAAGATGCCATCAGCAATGCCTCTCAGAATCCTGTGAAACCACCATTCGACCCGAACACCAATCATGATTCTGTGACTTTTGCTTTCCTGCATGGACTGCCAGGGCAAACGTTGTGGTCTGCATGCATTCATACCAGTGAAAGAGAGCATACTTGGGGCACATAGGACAACAGGGAGAGAAAACCATTGGAAAGACTATCAAAACTATTAGAACTCTCATGCTTAAGAACTAAAACGGCTCTGGAGTAGTCTAACCATCCTGGGTGGGAAGCACTGGACTACAAGTCCCAAAGTGCCTTAGGGGTAGTTCTAAATATGAGCCAGGAGCGACAGTTTGAGTGGGCTGTGACAGAGAGATGAAGTCTAGTACAGCACTGGGATTCAACCACTAAAAGGCCCTGATTAAAAGTTATGCGGTACGAGGTTAACGCATGCTTTTTTTATGTTACCTTTGTTCCTCACAGTTATGAGATGTTTGGTTTTTCCTCACCCAGTTATACCGGGTGTGGGAAAACCAAACAATTTTCCTACCAGTAATTCTGGCTGTAAAAAAAAAAATCACATGAGTCTTTGTCTGGAGCAGGTGGTAAGTGTAAGCAGTAAATTCACATGTAATAGAGGATTGGGTGTGGTTTTATGACCAGAAAAATCAGTCCCACATTGTAATTGTATTTATGGTATGGTAATTGCTAATTCCACAGGGTCTTACTTGTAATTGTGTAGTACTGGGGTAGAAATTGTGTAGATACCTAAAACTGTGACATTGAATGTGCAGTATTGTCTTTTTAGTGAAATATTTTTTAGGGCAAACAATTGGTTGATCATTGATACATTGCATGCTATTAGTGCTAGACTGAGTTCTGATTCTCTAACCCTTACCACCTCCCTAAGTAAAACTTGGATCGCTCCGCTTTGCTACCTTGAGGATCAAGTGCTAAAGGAGTGAACGTGGTATTTTTCTGATTGAATCTGAAAGTAGGCCAGGCCCAAGACATGAGTAGTAAAAGGCCTCAGTTGACACAGTGGGGCCCAGTTATCCCTTTGTGCCCTGAAACCCAGAGAAACCAGTTCCCACATAGAGGTGAAGCTGACAATACAAATGCCATACATTCCTTGAGGGATACACAAGAAGAAAGGAGAAAAGCTGCTGACCTGCTTATGAGTGGTATTATTTGTGAATCCAAAAAACATGACTCTTGCTCTGACTTCACTGAAGGTAACATAAGGGATTCAAGAAGCCATAACATAAAGGATGCAAGAAGCCATAATTTACAGTGAAAGACGGAATTGACTGTTTAGAAGCATATATTTTCTCTGTTGTTATTTTACATGTATTTTTGTTGGAGGAGAGCAGAAAACTGTTAAACAGTAGCCGAATACCCTATTTGTTTTCAGATACTGAGGATGTCTAGTATTATAATAGAATTGATCTTAATTTGTAAATATGGGCAACTGGCTACCTCCAGAACAAACACCTCCTATGCTGCAATAAAAATCACCTTTTTGAGAAAAAAGATATGAAATGTTCAAAAACAATGTTCTACACTGCACTGAAATTAAAGGTTTCACATACCTCATTCTGTGAAAATCTTTGCAACCGCATGCAGTATTTAAGTATCCCGCATTGCTGTTGCAGGTAATCTGCTTGTAATTTAAAATACTCGACCCAAAACAAATATCTGAACAGCAACATCACTCCCTGCTGATAAAAGCGCGCAATCTTCGGCTTGGCTCAGTGACTTTTACTACTAATATCGCAATGACCCATTCAACTACAAAACTATTAGCTTGATTCAAACTGCAGTCATACTATACAATGATTTTAGGAGGATTTAGTGAGCACTGGTGTTTGCAAAGCTAAGTACCAAAATGTGAATTAAAGCAGAGTGCAACCAGGGTATTCAGATAATTTATTTGAAACAGGACAATTTGAGGAGCTTTACGCAATTCTTAGTTGATTGAGACGTGAGGGATTATTATTGGCGCTGATGCCTTTTTATGCTAGGTTTTGAAAACCATAATCTCCTTTAACAAAATGTTGAAAAAATGGAAGGTCTCTCTGTTTGGAGGGAATAATTCTCCAGCAGCAGTAATGTAACATGTTAGGCGGCCCTTTTACCAAGTTTTAACATCCGGAGAGCGAGTGCCCTTCAGACTCTCTCATTCTATCCCGCCCTACTCTGCGCCTCGTGAAGTTTCACAGTAGCCACAACCGGAAGCTATCAGCACTCTCCCCAGGCAGACGCAGCATTGTAGAAAAAAAGTTCTGAGCGCAGTATCATATATGTAATTACTGCTTTTTCATATGTACATCAGCTCTGGCCTCTCCTCCACCCTCCCCACCTCACGTGTTCTGTAAACGCAGTCCCTTGGTGAAGGCATGAGTCACTCAGCCTTGAGGGATGATTCTCCAAAATGGACTCCAGTTGTGTAGGGGCTGGGAGGAGGAAGCAGGGTTTGATGGTCATAATTTCCTCACTGCCAACTCACTTCATAAAATGGCTGTCCGCAATCAATGCACGCCATCCCTGGGGAACAAGGGAGCTCTTGGGGTGGAAATATCAGCCGCAGTGTGGTTGTGAGGGCACGGAACGTCTGGTGTGGGGGGTATACCGACTGTGAGATGCTGAGGGGAAACTTAAAAACCACCAACTAGTGGAATAACACATTTTATTGGGGTCTCCAGTGACTACAGTCAAAACAAATGGAAATTATTCCACTCGTATAGTGAGGTCGACATGTGTTCCGTTCAGAGAGGGTCGGTCCTGAAGAAACCCCCTGACATCTATTTCAGGCATTTTAGATGGGCAGAAATATGTACACGTATCAGCATTTGTATCATGCATAGCATTTATTTTATTTTAATTTGTTCTACATTTCTCCAATTTGAATTGCCTCTTGGCACTTTTGGAACCCTCGGCGCGATTTCCATCTCCCTGTTTTGGCATTTCTCATTGGCGATAGTCGTGGTGATCTGGTTTCACAGTGTTTGGTCAAAAAAGATTGGTCTGTTCAGTGTACTGCTTATTAATGGTTCAACTTGGTTGATGAGAGCAATATTACAATTCTGTATGGGATTTTTGTAATGCACAATGTGAATATGGGTATATGATGTAAGAATTTTCAATTTCTTTCATTGAATCGCAGTGAACATTTATTCACTGTCTCTTGACGAGAGGGGAACAAGTATTATTTGGATCGAGAAATGCAATCATATGGATCAGCTTGTGTGGTGCCTCAGTGTAACCCTGTAAATGGAAAGGGTAATATTGGGGGACATCAGGTTGAAGAGGTAAAGAGTGGATCAAGGTGACTACTGGTAATTCTTAGGAGAGGAGAGTACAGGAAGAAGTCCTAGAAGGCTGAGCAGCGGCTGTAGGAGAATAAAACAGGAAAGATGAACTCAACTAACACAGTAACATCACATCTTCAATGAATTGGAACGCCCAGATTTAAACAGTGCAGTTGTCGAATACTTTTACCAGCAAGAGGCATACCTAGAGGCAATACAAGTGCCAAAGGGATGGATACAGTCCAATAGGGTGGCAGCTCAACCAAAGAATGATACCAAGACATAATTCCTAACTAGATGTGAGGGAGCCTAATAGACAGAATGGATGACTCTCTCAGTTGCAATATAAGTGGCCTGAGGGCCTTTACAATGCCAGGTCCACCCAGATGCAACATGATGACGACAGCAATGAGGAGGGTTCAGCAGCTGAGCAATCACAATGCAAAGACGACACCAACCCAGCCTGTCTCTACCCCGCCTTAGCAACTTACACCCATGCATTGTCAGAGGTACATAATACATTTAGTGATACTCCAGGCTTGCAAATCGAAAAATCAAAAACAAGTTTTACTATTAGCAGAAAAACATGGTCAGTGCTTGTGAAGGAACAGGGCATAAGGCAACAACAGAGAGGAGTTTAGGCAGGCCAGTGCCCGTGCTGGATTCCGAAGTGAATACATCCACGTCTAAATCACATTTTCAAAGAATTTCAACGTTAAAATCAGGGGAAATGTTATCACAAATCGGTGCAGCTATATGAGGTCACTATCGGCCATTTCACTGCATTTCTCCCTTAAACAAATGCTTTTTTTTTTTTAACAATGACATGTTTTGGGTTTTCAATCATTTGTGGTACATGATAGTGTACATACATAAAAATAAATACAAGTTATGGAGACAACGATTAGATGATAGATCTCAGCACAATAATACAATCATGTATCATCTTTTCATTGAATAGGTCTAACCACATAGGGGTCGATTCCGATTCGGGCCGGAAAAAGCACCGACCGACTCGGAGCCGGAAAAATTACCGACCGAGACGTACCAGTGGCGCCCGACACGCCAAATACGATGCAAGCCGCGATAAATCCGACCGACACGTAAGGAAACCAAGCCGACCGACCGAGCCGCACGGAAAATAGCAATCCGGCCGGAAAAACACGCGAATCCAACCGACCGACACGCACCCGGAACAAATCCGACCGAAACGTACCCGCCAACTCCAAACCGCAAAGTACGATGCAAGGCGCGAAAAACACGACCGAGTCGGACGGAGGACAAGCCGTACGACCGACACGCATACAAAACCGAGCCGAAGCAACACAATACACCGTGACCGACGCGTACGCAGCATAGAAAACTGCACAAACACAGCGTGAACAAAACGGAAAACACCGTACGAGACCAAAGCAGGGTCCGACTCGGTCACAAGAACGTTTCCAACATACACAAACAACACTAAGGAAAAATCACCCAAAAAAAGGCCAAACAAGCAATTACCAAGCCAATAAATACTGGGGGGTGGGGACAGAGAACAAAGACACACCCACAACTCCACCTATATAAAGGACACAAATCACTACCATGAGCCTTTGCAAATGCCATTCCACTGCCAGCACCCAAGAGAAAGCAACCACACACCCACAGCTCATCCCTCACACAAGCCACACACCATCAGCACACCAACAAATACCTACCTCACATACACCCAGCAAAACACACACTCACACACCCTCACCTGCACACCAACACACACATCACTCACCATCACCACCCATCACCATGCCCCCAAGAAGAATCACAAGTTCCTAGATTGTGAATTGGAAGTCCTGGTAGACGAGATCCTCAGGGTAGAGCCACAGCTGTTTGGCACATTGGTCCAACAGACCCCCATGTCGCAGAAAACCAAGATGTGGGAGAGGATCATCAACAGGGTGAACGCCCAATCACCATGTCGGCGCACAAAGACCGACATCCAGAACAGGTGGTATGACGTGCGCAGGAGGGTACGGAAACTGCTGAAGCAAGACTACATCAACAGCCAACACACCGGCAGTGGCCCTCCTGCCAAGCCAATATACCTCAGGCCCTGGGAGGAGAAGGTGCGGGCCATCCTACCGCCAGTGAGCATATATGGACTAGAGGACATCCCAGAGCCTGGTGAGTACACAACAAATGTACACAATATACTGCCACAAAACACACACACATCACTGTCAAGGGGAGAGTCAAACCATGCACTCATAGCAATCACACAGCAACCAGAACAGAATCATCCCAAAATGTGTATGTCAGTCAGAGAAACACAACACATGCCATCAAAAAAGTCACATCCAACTGTGCCAACACATGTACAAACACAACCACAACTACAGCTAGGCAGTGGCACAAATAGAACCAACAAACACATCCACACATGTAGCCACCACAACAACACCAACACACAGTGAAGACCACTCAAAGGAAGGAATTCTGTGTATGCTGGCCAAGTCAGTGTAGCCAATAGCATCATGGGAGTTGCAGTCACACATATTGCCCGCCCCAAAACTGTCCCATCAACACCACCATGAACCATGCGCACATCACAGGGAGTGGAGAAGGACTCACAAGATGGCTGACACTGGCTACTGCTGTGGGGAGCACAATGCCCTGCTGCCAACTGTGCACCAACAAACAGCAGGACACCACTGACTGACATCCTGAGAGACAACTCACACTCCCTGCACGTTCCATGGTGGGATATCTGGCTGGCTGGGTGGGAAGGGGGACTTGCAGCACTGACTATAGTCACCAGCACCTCCCCTCACACCCTCCCCAACACAAACTCCACAGTACCCACCTGGTAGAATGCAATGCCCTCCATCCTAACACAAGATCCCACAAAGCACCACCACCCTGGGTTATGTTGTGTGAAGCACAGGGACACTCTTGGGACTCTTAGCCAAACAACTGCCAGGACAACACTCCCAGCCATCCTGTCAGCACAGCCAGCCCAACCCACAGGGAAGCAGAGTCAAAAGGAAGGAAGCATGGGCATGTTGGGAAGGGGGAGGAGGCAATAGCATGATGGGAGTCGTACTCACAGCCCTACATCCCCCACCACATGGCCCAGCAAGCTCACACTCACGCATGCACATCCCACAGAGAGTGGAAAGGCCCATCAAAGATGTCTGACACTGTTGCTGTGTCGTGGGGAGCACAAGGGCATGCTGGGTACTGCTCAGCAACCAACAGCAGGACACCACTGTCAGCCATCTTGCCATTGCCCTCACACCCACACCCACTGAACTCCACACAAAAGCAAGTAAGTATGGGAATGCTGGCAAGTGGGGTGGAGGCAATGGCATGATGGGAGTCGTAGTCACAGACATAGCTCACCCCCACTACTGTCCCATCAACACCACCCTGAACCATGCTCACATCACAGGGAGTGGAGAAGGACTCACAAGATGGCTGACACTGGCTACTGCTGTGGGGAGCACAAGGCCCTGCTGCCAACTGTGCACCAACAAACAGCAGGACACCACTGACTGACATCCTGAGAGACAACTTACACTCCCTGCAATGCAAGCACGTTCCATGGTGGGATATCTGGCTGGCTGGGTGGGAAGGGGGACTTGCAGCACTGACTATAGTCACCAGCACCTCCCCTCACACCCCCCAACACAAACTCCACAGTACCCACCTGGTAGAATGCAATGCCCTCCATCCTAACACAAGATCCCACAAAGCACCACCACCCTGGGTTATGTTGTGTGAAGCACAGGGACACTCTTGGGACTCTTAGCCAAACAACTGCCAGGACAACACTCCCAGCCATCCTGTTAGCACAGCCAGCCCAACCCACAGGGAAGCAGAGTCAAAAGGAAGGAAGCATGGGCATGCTGGGAAGGGGGTGGAGGCAATAGCATGATGGGAGTCGTAGTCACAGACATTGCTCAGCCTCATAACTGGCCCATCAACACCACCCTGAACCGTGCTCACATCACAGGGAGTGGAGAAGGACTCACAAGATGGCTGACACTGGCTACTGCTGTGGGGAGCACAAGGCCCTGCTGCCAACTGTGCACCAACAAACAGCAGGACACCACTGACTGACATCCTGAGAGACAACTTACACTCCCTGCAATGCAAGCACGTTCCATGGTGGGATATCTGGCTGGCTGGGTGGGAAGGGGGACTTGCAGCACTGACTATAGTCACCAGCACCTCCCCTCACACCCTCCCCAACACAAACTCCACAGTACCCACCTGGTAGAATGCAATGCCCTCCATCCTAACACAAGATCCCACAAAGCACCACCACCCTGGGTTATGTTGTGTGAAGCACAGGGACACTCTTGGGACTCTTAGCCAAACAACTGCCAGGACAACACTCCCAGCCATCCTGTCAGCACAGCCAGCCCAACCCACAGGGAAGCAGAGTCAAAAGGAAGGAAGCATGGGCATGCTGGGAAGGGGGTGGAGGCAATAGCATGATGGGAGTCGTACTCACAGACATTGCTCAGCCTCACAACTGGCCCATCAACACCACCCTGAACCGTGCTCACATCACAGGGAGTGGAGAAGGACTCACAAGATGGCTGACACTGGCTACTGCTGTGGGGAGCACAAGGCCCTGCTGCCAACTGTGCACCAACAAACAGCAGGACACCACTGACTGACATCCTGAGAGACAACTCACACTCCCTGCAATGCAAGCACGTTCCATGGTGGGATATCTGGCTTGCTGGGTGGGAAGGGGGACTTGCAGCACTGACTATAGTCACCAGCACCTCCCCTCACACCCTCCCCAACACAAACTCCACAGTACCCACCTGGTAGAATGCAATGCCCTCCATCCTAACACAAGATCCCACAAAGCACCACCACCCTGGGTTATGTTGTGTGAAGCACAGGGACACTCTTGGGACTCTTAGCCAAACAACTGCCAGGACAACACTCCCAGCCATCCTGTCAGCACAGCCAGCCCAACCCACAGGGAAGCAGAGTCAAAAGGAAGGAAGCATGGGCATGTTGGGAAGGGGGAGGAGGCAATAGCATGATGGGAGTCGTACTCACAGCCCTACATCCCCCACCACATGGCCCAGCAAGCTCACACTCACGCATGCACATCCCACAGAGAGTGGAAAGGCCCATCAAAGATGTCTGACACTGTTGCTGTGTCGTGGGGAGCACAAGGGCATGCTGGGTACTGCTCAGCAACCAACAGCAGGACACCACTGTCAGCCATCTTGCCATTGCCCTCACACCCACACCCACTGAACTCCACACAAAAGCAAGTAAGTATGGGAATGCTGGCAAGTGGGGTGGAGGCAATGGCATGATGGGAGTCGTAGTCACAGACATAGCTCACCCCCACAACTGTCCCATCAACACCACCCTGAACCATGCTCACATCACAGGGAGTGGAGAAGGACTCACAAGATGGCTGACACTGGCTACTGCTGTGGGGAGCACAAGGCCCTGCTGGCAACTGTGCACCAACAAACAGCAGGACACCACTGACTGACATCCTGAGAGACAACTCACACTCCCTGCAATGCAAGCACGTTCCATGGTGGGATATCTGGCTGGCTGGGTGGGAAGGGGGACTTGCAGCACTGACTATAGTCACCAGCACCTCCCCTCACACCCTCCCAACACAAACTCCACAGTACCCACCTGGTAGAATGCAATGCCCTCCATCCTAACACAAGATCCCACAAAGCACCACCACCCTGGGTTATGTTGTGTGAAGCACAGGGACACTCTTGGGACTCTTAGCCAAACAACTGCCAGGATAACACTCCCAGCCATCCTGTCAGCACAGCCAGCCCAACCCACAGGGAAGCAGAGTCAAAGGAAGGAAGCATGGGCATGCTGGGAAGGGGGTGGAGGCAATAGCATGATGGGAGTCGTAGTCACAGACATTGCTCAGCCTCACAACTGGCCCATCAACACCACCCTGAACCGTGCTCACATCACAGGGAGTGGAGAAGGACTCACAAGATGGCTGACACTGGCTACTGCTGTGGGGAGCACAAGGCCCTGCTGCCAACTGTGCACCAACAAACAGCAGGACACCACTGACTGACATCCTGAGAGACAACTTACACTCCCTGCAATGCAAGCACGTTCCATGGTGGGATAACTGACTGGCTGGCTGGGTGGGTGGGAAGGAGGTCTGGCTGTCAACCAAACCCAAGCAATGCAGACCATGTTCACACCCCAGAGAATACATAGAAATGCCCAAATAATGCAGGACAATGTGCCACACCAATATCAACCCCTGACTGTGACGACTTAGGACAATACAATGTACAGGCCCGCACCCCGAGGCACAGTCACAACTGTCAGGTGTGTCAACCACTGATGCCTGCAGAAACATGACATACATTGTTTGTGTCTCCCAAAAACAGGTGATGATGGGGACACAGCAGCAGACGCTGAGGAGTCCCAGTCCCAGGCTCAAGAGGATGCCGAGCTCACTGGCGTCGTACAGCCTCTGTCCTCCTCGGACGATGAACAACCTGGCACATCCGGTGCAAGTCAACATGCTGCACCAGCAGGACCACCAGCTGCAGCACCAGCAGGTCCACCAGCTGCACCCCCTGCACCCACCCCTCCAACGACTGTCACCACGAATACCATCCCTGCCGACATGGACAGAATAAGGAGCAACACCAGCGCAGTGACCCTGGACCAACCTGGGGCCATGGACACCACCACCACCACCAACCCCCAAGGTGGACCAGGGTTATCTGTGCGTGCAACTGCACACACTGCACATGTCAGCAGGGGTGGTGGGAGGGGTGGGAGACAGAGGTCGCTGCTTGCAGACGTTGCTGGTGTGCATGAAGACCCACAACTGGTACGCATAGCTGATGCGTACCAGTCCAGCACCGGAGAGCTCAGCCAGGTAGTGGGGCTCCTCAGAGACATCAAACAGCAGCAGGCTGCCCATCATGCCCGCTTGGACTCCCACATGTCCCACGTGGAGTCACACATGTCACGTGTGGACTCCCACATGTCCCGCGTGGAGTCCAAGTGGGATGTACTACATGAGATGACGGCGGTGCACAGGGACATTTTACAATGCCTCCGCCAGATGAACAGCAACCAGTCCACACCTCCCTGTGTGCCAACAACATCTGGTACTGAACAAACTGCAACTGCCACAGGGAGGGAGGAGGACTCTGGCGGAGAGTCCCCTGCACCGCAGCAGCCTGCACTTGAGGGCCCCCCCCAAGAAGAGGGGTCGTCCGAGGAGGGGAAAGTGAGAGGCTGATGGCCAAGCGCAACTCCCAGGAAGCCTGAACCTGTTCTGGATTTTCGCCTTTGTGCACAGACTGTTCACCCTGTTGACGGCAACACTACTCCCACACATTGCATGGGGAGTACAAGTTGGAACAATGTGTCAGACAACTGTGGCCCGATACTGGGGATCCTGTCTACCTGGACTTTCAATTCACCTAGGAACTTGGGATTGCAAGATTCATGTACAGCACAACCCATCCTATGCACTATTAACACAGATGTATCACAATAAACACACTAATACACCATACTTGCCTCTGTCGTGATTCCAACGTGGGTGCTGTCATGGGGATGATGAACTGCAAAATTACACTGTGTATGCGAACTGCAACAGCAAGGACAACACAGGCATGTGAGTACAGGCAACGTGACACATATGAGGGAGACACACCACCAGGGGTACACAACACATACACACCTAGGCCATCTGACTCATTGCCTACACTGATGTTGCCAGTGAAGATGGTGCAATGCACAGACACCACACCCATTCCCAGTTGTAGTCAAGTAGCCCACAGGTGCAGTAAGCAAATGGCAGTCAAATGTGTGACCACAGACAACGCACATCACTAAGTGAAGCACAGGTTTATTACACAGTAGCAACATGCCGTAACCACTACAGATGCAAGGTAACCCCACCTGGTAGCGGGCACACAGTCAACAACTGTAGACGGAAGGAAGTCCATGGGTGTGGCGCACATCACCTGTAGGGACACAACAGCTACCAGCCTGGATGTGCAATCACGCCGTCGGTGGACACAGTTGACCAAACGAATCTGAAAGTACCCTGTGAAGGACAGAAATGACACACAGTCAAAAGCAATGCAGTACAGGACAGAACAGCAAAACTCATGCACAATACATGTTACAAGATACCCACCCAGAACCAAGTTAGCATGTCAACACTGTTGGGGAGTACAGCCCACCTGTCACCACACATCGCAACACACATCCTGTCAAGTAGCCCATGGACACACTCCAACAGCACCAGAGCACCACCCACACATCATGCCAACTCACATCATTCACATGACACCTCAGGATACTCACATTCAGCTAAAGAAGTTGGTGATGAGCTGTGTGCGGACATCACCATCACCATCATCATCATCATCATCGTCACTGGCATCGTGGTCCAGGCCAGGATCCTCCACAGGTGGCGGATGTTGGTCATCGTCATCCTGGATGAGAGGCAACTCCTTCCGCACTGCCAGGTTGTGTAGCATGCAGCAGACGATGATAATCTTGCACACTTTCGCAGGGGCATATGGGAGGGACCCTCCGGTCTTGTCCAGGCAGCGGAAGCGGCTCTTCAGGAAACCAAAGGTCCGCTCAATCACTCTCCTGGTCCGACCATGTGCCTCATTGTAGCGCATCTGAGCAGGTGTCACAGGGTTCCTGAGGGGTGTCAGCAACCACGGCATGTTGGGGTATCCCGAGTCACCTACGGACAGACAAGTGCACATCAGCTGACTTGGAAAAGTGGGCGGAATACTACAGATCAGATCACACACAATGGCACAAAGTCAGTACACACCGACAAGCCAGGCACGCTGGTTCTGCATCTGTGCCATCATCCTGGGGATGCGACTACTCCTCATCACAAAGGCATCGTGTGCTGAACCAGGGAAACGGGCACACACGTGTGTGATGGTCATGTCTGCAAGACACACCACCAGTGCATTGACCGAGTGGTAGTGCTTGCGGTTACGGTAGGCCTGCTCCTGGGCCTGTGGTGGTACCAAAGTCACATGTGTCCCATCAATGGAGCCAATGACATGCGGCATCCTCCCCAGGGCATAAAAGTCACTCTTCACGTCAGTGAGTCGTCGCAGTCTAGGGAAATAGATGTACCGGTTCAGGAAGAGCAACATTGCCGCCAAAACATCGCGGAGCACACGGCTGAACATGGTCTGTGACATCCCACCAGCAGACGCCACAGTATGTTGGAAGGTACCGGTGGCAAAGAAGTGTAGGGCTGCCATCACCTTCACCTTGGGGGTCAGCGCTGTAGGATACGGCCGGCCAGGCTGCAAATGTGGGGACAACTGCACTGCCAAATCCTCAATCAGCTGCCTGGTGAAGCGGTACCGTCGGATGCTGTCCCGTTCCACCATCGTTGCCAGGTCTGGGAATGGCCGATGGACAGCAGGAGCCCTGCAGTGCAGAGGAGAAGTAAGCAAGATCGTCAGTCACCCCACATATGCGGCATTGAACACACTCAAGATCCCAACATACATCATCATGAGGCACAACTACATGAAGTGTGCAGTACCGGAACGACATGTATGGTACATACATGGCCAACATCTGTCAACACGGTCCTACAGGTGGCATCAATTTGTCCCAGGTTGGCCCATTGGATATCATGATGCTGTGTCACAGTCACCCCCACAGTGACATGTGAGGACAGATGTGCCCCAGGCACCACAGCTCAACGACAGGCACATTCCCAGGGACCCTGTAATGCCACATGGACACTGGCATCACCTGGAGTATCATGTGTACACCACAGCAAAACAAACATGACCCCCACAGGTAGTGGCCACACTTGCCATGGCAGGACAGACATGGACGTCTGTGACACACACGCACAACATCAGAGTCCATGCACACACAACGTGGATGTGGAGACTGTCTCCCATTGTGCACATGAAATCAGAGACATTGTAAACACTACATGCACAAAGACTGTGGAGGGCCATCACTATTGTGCCACTGGGACACCCTGGCTCAAACATACCGTCCCACATGGGACTCACGGGGTATGTGACATGACATACACAAACATCACTGTGAAATGTGACCATGACACATGCACAGATATGAACAGTTGCACATCACAGTGGTCACGTACACGTAACACCCAGGATCCTGTCCCCATGAACACGTGCACAGCCTGGGGGTGGCTGCCCACAGGTGACACCCACAGGACAACATGTACACCAACATACACACAATAGGAAATGCAGCCTTACATGCCTTATGATAAGGTTTGGACAGGCTGTCGTGATGTAGGTGTGCCCCTCACTCCCTGGGAGCTATCTGTGGCTGGCATATGTCCATCTGAGACAGGCATGCTGACCTATGCCAGTCACATGTACAGTGATGCGTTGAACCGCAATGGACCGATCGGTGCCTCCGGCCGGCCCATTGCTTTCAATGTGTGCGGGTACGCGTTGTACCCCTGTGCGTGTTGAACTGCAATGGACCGATCGGTGCCTCCGGCCGGCCCATTGCTTTCAATGTGTGCGGGTACGCGTTGTACCCTGTGCGTGTTGAACTGCAATGGACCGATCGGTGCCTCCGGCCGGCCCATTGCTTTCAATGTGTGCGGGTACGCGTTGTACCCCTGTGCGCGTTGAACTGCAATGGACCGATCGGTGCCTCCGGCCGGCCCATTGCTTTCAATGTGTGCGGGTACGCGTTGTACCCCTGTGCGCGTTGTACCGCAATGGACCGATCGGTGCCTCCGGCCGGCCCATTGCTTTCAATGTGTGCGGGTACGCGTTGTACCCCTGTGCGCGTTGTACCGCAATGGACCGATCGGTGCGCACCCATTGACAATGGGCTTGCCTGGCAACGGACGCGTTTTCGAATTTTGAACGAGTCGGTTGCTGGAAAATCAGTTGGTCACCCACAACAATGTTGCAAAATCATGTATGTCATGAAGTTGAAGTTTTGAAGGATGCTGTGGGCGTGTTTTGGTGCTGCTATTCCATGGATTGGCCAGATTCAGAAGATGCAAACGACTTGGACCTATCACTTTGGACACAAGGGACAGTATCTGCCTCTCCAGCACATATATATTGCTGCCTGTTCCCCTGAGAGCCCACTTGCCTGCACTACATGCTCCAGGACGACATCTGCCACTGCACTGCTGCTGTCTCTGCCCCTCTGGACCCTGCAATGGCACGTACTGTGGAGAGAGCCCCAGCCTTCAGCCTTGAGGAGAACCAGGCCCTGCTGGACAGCCTACTTCCACAGTACAGCAAGCTGTATGGGACACCAGGGGAGCAGGTGAGTGTTCTGTGCACCTCCTTTCTGAATGTGCATTTTGTCTGACTAGCAAGGCTGAAAGTCTGCACGCCACTGGCTAGCAGGCTCACTGAGTAGTTGTCACCCCCCATAGTGTGTAGTGACTTGCACTGGACAGGTATGGTGCAGTGACAGTGCTTCTGAACAGGGTTTTACTCCCCATGCAATGATACCATGTAGTGACTTCTGGAAAACTGTCCATGGGCAGCCGTGCACTGCCTGTGTACACCATGTGCCCCTGTGATTGCGACATGTATATGCAACTGTGTCATGCACGGATATGTTGCATGTGTAGTAATGGCCTTATCACTTTGTCATCCTGACAGGCTTCTGCCCATCGGAAGCATGAGATATGGAAGGACATCGTCCGGGCTGTCCGGTCCGTGGGGGTCTACAAGCGCCGGATCCGCAACTGCCAAAAGAGGTGGCAGGACCTTCGGGGCTGGACCCGGAGGATTGCACGGGTCCAGCTGAAGCTGTCGCCTCCTCGCAGGAGGGGCGGAACACGGACCCTGACCCCCCACATGCTCAGGATCCTGGCGGTGGTCTTTCCAGACCTGGATGGGCAGCTGAAGGCCAGAGAGCAGCAAGGAGGGGGTGAGTCAAAGACTGCACTGTGTACTCTGTCTAACATGCTATGTGCCCTCCTCGGGCCTGGTTAAACTGCCACAGTACAGCAGTCATGTTGTCCAGGAGCCATGTCCCTCTATTGTGCACTGCCCACTCCTCATCTGATACCCAGGTGTGGCCCTTACATGCAGGGAATTCTGTCACTTAGGACTGTGTCCTTGCAGTTTGCTTGACTCAAGGTGGGAGACAGCATCTGTTTCCCTGACTCTGTGGTGGGCATCATGGGTGGGTCCATTGCTTACACAATGCCTGTATTCTGACATGTATTCAGCGTGTTACTTTGATCTGTGGTCCAATTGCTGAGCTGATCCACCACATGTGGCTGGGGTATCTGGCACACACCCATGCTGCGGGTGGGAACAATGTTTGGGCCCCAGGAGTATGTATATGACGTGTGTCACACATACATAGCCAGCTGCCTACAGTCCAGGGCTCATCCCTCATTCATGTGGGGCTGGACAGTCATGGCTACTCCAGGCCATACAATACACTCTGTACTCCCACTCCCGTGTATCAGCTGACACATTGTGCGCAGTGATTTGACCCCTCAGGTGTCTGCCTCTGTGTCAGTGTGCTGTGGATTAGTCGCCAGGACTGCTGTGGAGTTTCTTGGTAGGGGCTCAGCATGCCACTGGAGATGTGACCATAGGAGACGATACTTGTGTGACACATAGGTGTCTGATCAGCTGCCCATGCAGACTGGGGCATGTGAATGTGAAGTTCAGGCAGCTGTTCCCCATGCACAGCAGAGTGTGAGGGGCTCAGGTTCAGAGGGTAGTGTCACAGGTCTCCCATATGTCCAATAGGTATGACCTGGACAGATGAGGGTTAAGAGGATGTGTTGTGGGGGGATGTACATGTGCACTTGTGCAGCTCCAGGACTTGCATTCCCCATGACCTACTATTGTGACACAGTGCAGAGTGTTGTTGTCTGGCTGCAAAGTCATACATCACTGAGACAGTGATGTATGACTTTGCAGTCATGCCTCCGCCATGGCATGTGTCTACTGATTGGTGAGCCTGCAGGGGAGTGACATGTGCTACATGCACACCATAGTGGCGCTGGCTATCAGGACATGGGTGCATCATGGTGTCTGTCGCTGGTATGCATCACATGCATTTCCTATTTGACTCTGGGCATCCCTTTCATCCGGAAACCTGTACTGACTCAGTGGCAAGAGCTGTGATGTGTCCACACCGTGTCCTCTGCACTGTCCAACTACTGTGTACTTGGTGCATGTGTCAACACTGGGGTGTTGCAATCCAACAGACACCAGACAGATGGGTGCAAGGCCATGTGGGATGTGAGTGCCATGCTTGGCATCAGACTGACAATTGACTTCTCCTGTTCAATTAGGGCACTTTTAGCAATGTACAACTGATGATGCCAGGGCTTGCTCTGTGATGTGCTGTGCTCACAGTGGTGTGTGCGTTATGTGCAGGTGACTGATGTCTGTCTGTATCCCCATTGTTTGCAGATACATCCACGGCCACGGAAGGGGACAGCTCCACGGACCAGGAGGAGCCAGAGAGCCAGACTGGGTCAGCAGCCGAGGAGTGGTCGGAGGGACCCAGTGGCACGGAGGGCGAGGGGAGCCACACCGAGGAGTCCTCAGCAGCATCCACCTCAGCTGAGGACCAGAGCAACTCGGAGGATGACTCCCTTGTGGAGGCGGGTGTCAGCAGCCACCACACCCCAGCTAGTGTTGCTGTCCCCGCCACCACCAGCACCACCACCGCCCTCCCATCGGCTCCCATTCCCCAGGTCCGTGGAGGCTCCCATGTCCGGGAGCGTGTTTCCTTTGGGCCAGGCACCGCACCCCCTGCCCCTGTGTCCCCTGCTGCCCTGAGTGAGGAGTCTGTGTACCTCCTTCGCCAGCTCCATGTAGGGCAGACAGCCATGCTGAGTGTCCTCCATGCGCACACCGCGCTGTTGACTCAGCTGGTGTCGTTCATGGAGGGCATCTCATCGGGCATGTCTGACCTACAGAGGGGCAATAGGTCCATGGACTCCTCCCTGACGGCAGCAGTGTCCCTCCTCAAACGGTCCCTCACCCCTCCTGCCTCTGCTCCATCCACACTCCCCAGCACCTTACCCGTCCCAAGCACACACACACCGGCACAGGCACACACCAGCACACACACATCCAGCACACTGACACACACGCCAATGACAAAACGCACACGCACGCACATTCAGGGGACTGAAGCCAGACTCACAGGGGATGGGGCCCTGGAACACACACACGCATCCACATGCACTGCGCAGTCCTCAGTTCCCTCTCCCTCCAAAGCACCCTCCCTTGCCTCACATGCAACCCCAAAGTCACAGCAGCTCTTCCTCTGTGACCTCGGCCTCTTCCCCACCGATGAAGCTGCTCCAGCATCCCGGGGGAAGAGGAAGCCCACCCACACGGAGCAGAGTGCCCCTCGCCCCCGGACACCCTCCCCCAGGCGCAGACGGACTGAGGCCCCCACCCGCAAGTCCCCCGGAGTGGTAAGACAAAGACCCCGCCACCGCCCTGCAGCTCAGGCACAAGGTCTCCGTCCTCCATCCCTCAGGCCCCCACTGCACAGGTGCCCCCACCACACCCTGCCCCAGGTTCCCCCACCCACAGATATACCATCCCCAAGATGCTCCGGCCTTCTCCCCCTGCCACTTGCTCTCCCAGCACCACACCCCCGCTGCGCTTGTCTGTGCCACTGATGTGGTGAGGGTGTCCTCCCCTCTGTCCAACCCACCTTGCCTGTTCCCCATTCTCCTCCCCTGGAGGTAGGCACTGCAGTGGAGTCCACTACCGCCCTGTCTGACTTGGGCACTGCAGTGGCGGACCTGTCCACCCCATCTGCAGGGTCCACTGCAGTTGTGCCGGCACCCACGACATCTGAGTCATGCCCCCAGTTGTGCCGGCACACACCATGTCAGACACCTCCACTGCAGTTGTCAGTGGCTCTCCAGCACCCACCACCCCTTCCCTGACTCCCCCTGGTGAGCCCTGATCCTGTCCCTGCGGTGCCTGGCCTGCCCCCGGTTGCCCCTCCTAGTGGATTGTCCCTGGTTTTGTGCAGGCATGCGTAGGGTGACATCTGCCAGTGTCACCCTGTTTGAACTTTGACAATGGACTGGCCATTGGCCTTTGCTCTATTTTTCTGGACGTCGTTATCAAACAACACATATGCTGAATAAAGCAACTTTCTTTTCTCTAGTGCTCATGCTTCAGATGTACATGTTGTTGGTGCTGCTAACCATGCCCTTGCTGCAGTGATGGTGATATCTGGTCTCATGATCATGAAGTGTTACTGTGCAGGAACCCATGTGGTCCAGGGGGAATGTGTCCTATCATGTGGTGTATCCATGTCATCAATAGCAGCATCTGAGGGTGTCATGTGTTCAGTATTTGGCAATGGGTTTCCTACTTACATTGGCAATTTCATATCTGTGGCTTCCACCCCTGCACATCTGTTGTGCCTGCCATCGTTGCATTTGTCTACTTCCCTGACCGTGTTGCCATCTCCAGTGGACATGCAGGTTTGGGCATCAATGGGGAAGGACTCATCCGTGTAGTCAGTGCAACATTGCTATACAAGTGTGTTGGATCTGTGCTGATGATTCCGTTGGCACATCCATGACCAGGCTGATGTGATGGGAGCCCTCATTTGGTGCTAATTGTTGATTGTGTGACCAAGTGCTCAGCTGACATGATGGGGCCCTACTGAGGCAACATATGGCACAGCTTTCCTCACACAGGAGTGGAGTCCCCTCATGGCAGTGTGTACACGTGTGACATTGCCTGCGCCCAAGGTGTGTGTTGTATGTGCATGTCTGTGTGTTCACTTCCATTCATCTGCGCATGCTGTGATCCCTAGTGTTGTACCTGTTTGTGATGCTTGCTGACTTGAGCTATGTTCCCCCAAAGTCTTCTCCCTGTGTTCTCTGTGATGTGGGTGCATGGCACATTACTGGTCATCAGGGTGTCACCCATAGGTGTGTTTTCGGTCAGGGCTGAGTTTGTGTGCAGACGCAGATGGGTCACAGTCAGGTTTCCCCTTGGCACTTGTTGTTTGCCCCTGTCATGTGATTTCCAGTTTGTGTTATCTTTCAGTGATTGTGACACGTTGTGTGTGTGACTGCTGGCACTCCTCAGGGTCCGGGCTGCAATGTTGGTTGTTGTCTATGTGTGTTCTTTGTGGGTGACCTTGGCTTCTTCATTGGTGTGTGACTGTGGCTGGGATCCCATTGGTCGGTGTGGTATTGCCGTCATGTCCATGTACAGCGTAGTGTGCCGTGTGTCAGACATTCAGGAGTCTTGTTGAGTGTCCATGTGTGATGTGTTTCTACACCTTGGTTCCCACCCACCACCCTGGAATAGTCATGGGTGCATGTGCAATGTCACCAGTGCATGTGTACTTCACTGCTGCACATTGTCAGAGGTCGAGGGGTGTGGTGTTGAGTGTGTGCAGATGAGAGTTGTTGCCCGGCTAGTCCCCTGCCTCCATGTTGGCCTTGCGATACAAAAGGGGATGATGGACCGGAACGTTTGAGCCAATCAAACACTCACCCCCAGTCAACTGATCTGGGTTTAATCCATCATCATTCTTTAGCTCACTCCACCACCCCAGTTCAGACATGGCCATATGCAAATCAGTCTGACCCTGTGCCTCATGGGAACAGTCCAGCCCGAACTGCCAAGCCATGTCTTCCCTGGACCGGAAACAAGCATCCTAGGACCGGTTTCTGGCATTTCAGCCGTCATCAGCCAGGCTTGCTTGAATCCAGTGGCAAAGTGAGCAAGGGACCCACGTCTGGGCATACCCCGCCAACTTAGGGGCGACCAAAGCGATACAAAGGGGATGATGGACGGAACGTTTGAGCCAATCAAACACTCACCCCCAGTCAACTGATCTGGGTTTAATCCATCATCATTCTTTAGCTCACTCCACCACCCCAGTTCAGACATGGCCATATGCAAATCAGTCTGACCCTGTGCCTCATGGGAACAGTCCAGCCCGAACTGCCAAGCCATGTCTTCCCTGGACCGGAAACAAGCATCCTAGGACCGGTTTCTGGCATTTCAGCCGTCATCAGCCAGGCTTGCTTGAATCCAGTGGCAAAGTGAGCAAGGGACCCACGTCTGGGCATACCCCGCCAACTTAGGGCGACCAAAGCGATACAAAAGGGGATGATGGACGGAACGTTTGAGCCAATCAAACACTCACCCCCAGTCAACTGATCTGGGTTTAATCCATCATCATTCTTTAGCTCACTCCACCACCCCAGTTCAGACATGGCCATATGCAAATCAGTCTGACCCTGTGCCTCATGGGAACAGTCCAGCCCGAACTGCCAAGCCATGTCTTCCCTGGACCGGAAACAAGCATCCTAGGACCGGTTTCTGGCATTTCAGCCGTCATCAGCCAGGCTTGCTTGAATCCAGTGGCCTTGGCTTACTGGCCATGCTGATTGATTTGTGCTTGTGTAGGTGTGATGGTAGTTAGTTGCTCAGGACACCTGACTGTGGTTCACAGTGTGAACGACATTTAGCTTTGTCATCACAGTGGTATTTTTATTCAGCCCAGGGTCACCACATTGTGGGGGCCCTGGGGGTGGTGCTGTGGTGTGTCTGTGACTTGCTGTGTCAGTTGTTGTTCCCTACGTGCCTGTGTGACATGTGTGTTTTGTGCTCCCTCTCACCTGTCAATGCCTGCTTGCCCACATAGGGGATTTGGATCCATGAGTTACCTTAGTGTGGCAGTGTATGCACATCTGTATGATTGGTATTCAGCTCTCCTCATGTGTTGTGTTGTTGCCTGGGGACAATGGCACCCCCACCCCTCACCTGCTGTGTATGATGACAGTGTTGGTCTGCCTGTTTGTGTTTGTGCATCTGCACCACTGCATTGGCATATCTTGGGTGTGCCATTGGCTGTATGTTGTTTGGTGTGTTTCCCCTGCTGTCCCTGGGACTCCTAGGTCATCGGTCAGCACAGTGATCATGGTTTGTGTGTCCCATTGCTGCCATGGTATGGTATCTGTTCACCTCACATCTGCAGTCTCCACAGGGTATCTGCATTTGTGTGCCCATTGGTGCAAATATGTGGTTCTGCATTCTGATGGTCACGTCTGTCATTGTGTCATTGATGACTGTTGACGGTCTCAGCCCCCATGGGTGTTGTTTGTCTGCACATGGCCAAAGGAATGTTTCATTTGCACTGCAGTATTTGGCTCCCCCAATTTATGTTGCAATGGGACACATACACTACTTTGCCACAGATGAGTTTTTGGTTCTGTGACCAGGAATGATCCATGCAGTTTGGCAGTTGCAGCTCTTTCTTTGTCAACAATTACCTTTTGGTCACTGTGATGATGAGGGTGTAGACCCCATTGCCACAATGGTCAAAATGTGCTTCAGCTATGGACCCCACACTTGCCTTTTGGTCACTGTGATGATGGGGTTTAGACCCCATTGCCACAATGGTCAAAATGTGCTTCAGCTATGGACCCCACACTTGCCTTTTGGTCACTGTGATGATGGGGGTTTAGGCCCCATTGCCACAATGGTCATGGGCTGCTTGCATTGTGGGTGCCACACACATATATGTGTGGCACATGTGCTAGGGGGTCACATTGTATGTTCAATGTCATGTTCGGTGTTGTAGGCATTTGACACAGCCTGCTCACACGCTTGTCATGGTGGTGGGGGGATGTCTTAATCTTGCATTCCCTAGGTTGTGGTGTGCTTGTTGTGTCATGCATTGTCCATCCTATGAGTGAGGGTGGTAGTAGTGGTAGGCATCCTGCCCCCCCTGGGTGAGGGTGGTAGTAGTGGTAGGCATCCAGCCCCCCCTGGCTAAGGGTGGTAGTAGTGGTGGGCATCCTGCCCCCTGGCTAAGGGTGGTAGTAGTGGTGGGCATCCTGCCCCCTGGGTGAGGGTGGTAGTAGTGGTGGGCATCCTGCCCCCTGGGTGAGGGTGGTAGTAGTGGTAGGCATCCTGCCCCCTGGGTGGGGGTGGTAGTAGTGGTAGGCATCCAGCCCCCCTGGCTAAGGGTGGTGGTAGGCATCCAGCCCCCTGGCTAAGGGTGGTAGTAGTGGTGGGCATCCTGCCCCCTGGGTGAGGGTGGTAGTAGTGGTAGGCATCCTGCCCCCCTGGTTGAGGGTGGCAGTAGTGGTAGGCATCCAGCCCCCCTGGCTAAGGGTGGTGGTAGGCATCCAGCCCCCTGGCTAAGGGTGGTAGTAGTGGTGGGCATCCTGCCCCCTGGCTAAGGGTGGTAGTAGTGGTGGGCATCCTGCCCCCCTGGGTGAGGGTGGTAGTAGTGGTAGGCATCCTGCCCCCTGGTTGAGGGTGGTAGTAGTGGTAGGCATCCAGCCCCCCTGGCTAAGGGTGGTGGTAGGCATCCAGCCCCCCTGGCTAAGGGTGGTAGTAGTGGTGGGCATCCTGCCCCCTGGCTAAGGGTGGTAGTAGTGGTGGGCATCCTGCCCCCTGGGTGAGGGTGGTAGTAGTGGTAGGCATCCTGCCCCCTGGCTAAGGGTGGTAGTAGTGGTGGGCATCCTGCCCCCCTGGGTGAGGGTGGTAGTAGTGGTAGGCATCCTGCCCCCCTGGTTGAGGGTGGTAGTAGTGGTAGGCATCCAGCCCCCCTGGCTAAGGGTGGTGGTAGGCATCCAGCCCCCCTGGCTAAGGGTGGTAGTAGTGGTGGGCATCCTGCCCCCTGGGTGAGGGTGGTAGTAGTGGTAGGCATCCTGCCCCCCTGGTTGAGGGTGGTAGTAGTGGTAGGCATCCAGCCCCCCTGGCTAAGGGTGGTGGTAGGCATCCAGCCCCCCTGGCTAAGGGTGGTAGTAGTGGTGGGCATCCTGCCCCCTGGCTAAGGGTGGTAGTAGTGGTGGGCATCCTGCCCCCCTGGGTGAGGGTGGTAGTAGTGGTAGGCATCCTGCCCCCTGGCTAAGGGTGGTAGTAGTGGTGGGCATCCTGCCCCCCTGGGTGAGGGTGGTAGTAGTGGTAGGCATCCTGCCCCCCTGGTTGAGGGTGGTAGTAGTGGTAGGCATCCAGCCCCCCTGGCTAAGGGTGGTGGTAGGCATCCAGCCCCCTGGCTAAGGGTGGTAGTAGTGGTGGGCATCCTGCCCCCTGGGTGAGGGTGGTAGTAGTGGTAGGCATCCTGCCCCCCTGGTTGAGGGTGGTAGTAGTGGTAGGCATCCAGCCCCCCTGGCTAAGGGTGGTGGTAGGCATCCAGCCCCCCTGGCTAAGGGTGGTAGTAGTGGTGGGCATCCTGCCCCCTGGCTAAGGGTGGTAGTAGTGGTGGGCATCCTGTCCCCCTGGGTGAGGGTGGTAGTAGTGGTAGGCATCCTGCCCCTGGCTAAGGGTGGTAGTAGTGGTGGGCATCCAGCCCCCTGGCTAAGGGTGGTAGTAGTGGTAGGCATCCTGCCCCCCTGGCTAAGGGTGGTAGTAGTGGTAGGCATCCTGCCCCCTGGTTGAGGGTGGTAGTAGTGGTGGGCATCCTGCCCCCCTGGGTGAGGGTGGTAGTAGTGGTGGGCATCCTGCCCCCCTGGGTGAGGGTGGTAGTAGTGGTAGGGCATCCTGCCCCCTGGGTGGGGGTGGTAGTAGTGGTAGGCATCCAGCCCCCCTGGCTAAGGGTGGTGGTAGGCATCCAGCCCCCTGGCTAAGGGTGGTAGTAGTGGTGGGCATCCTGCCCCCCTGGGTGAGGGTGGTAGTAGTGGTAGGCATCCAGCCCCCCTGGCTAAGGGTGGTGGTAGGCATCCAGCCCCCTGGCTAAGGGTGGTAGTAGTGGTGGGCATCCTGCCCCTGGCTAAGGGTGGTAGTAGTGGTGGGCATCCTGCCCCCTGGGTGAGGGTGGTAGTAGTGGTAGGCATCCTGCCCCCTGGCTAAGGGTGGTAGTAGTGGTGGGCATCCTGCCCCCTGGGTGAGGGTGGTAGTAGTGGTGGCATCCTGCCCCCCTGGCTAAGGGTGGTAGTAGTGGTGGGCATCCTGCCCCCTGGGTGAGGTGGTAGTAGTGGTAGGCATCCTGCCCCCTGGGTGGGGGTGGTAGTAGTGGTAGGCATCCAGCCCCCCTGGCTAAGGGTGGTGGTAGGCATCCAGCCCCCCTGGCTAAGGGTGGTAGTAGTGGTGGGCATCCTGCCCCCTGGCTAAGGGTGGTAGTAGTGGTGGGCATCCTGCCCCCCTGGGTGAGGGTGGTAGTAGTGGTGGGCATCCTGCCCCCTGGCTAAGGGTGGTAGTAGTGGTAGGCATCCAGCCCCCCTGGGTTGGGGTGGTGGCGCGCATTCAGGCCCCTGTGTGCATATGTGGCATTGGTGATGGGCATCCCGCCCCTATGGTGCTGCTGTTGCTGGTGTAAGTATATTCAGATTCCCAGTGTATGTGTGTGATGTGTCGTGGTACGTGTTGTATGTGTTTTGTGGTTGGTGTCTGACTTACCTTCTGCGCCGTACGCGTCCGTGCCTGTTCCGGTAGTAGATGTAGAATATTGGTATGATCGGGACGAAGGGATTCATGGTTGGTTCGTGTCGTTCGTCCTTCTCGTTGCTTCGCGTCGTCCTCGTCGCTTGGCTTCGTCCTCGTCGCTTCGCGTCGTCCTCGTCGGTGCTGTGTTCGTCTCGTAGCCGTGGATCGTGTTGTGGCGCGATTCGGAGCTTATGTGCGCCTCTCCCGGATGCTTTGACGTGCCGTGCGTAGCGACGGGTTCGGCGCGTACGGAAAGCGCATCGTACTTGTCCGGCCGGACGGGGCTGCATTTTCCCTTCCGTGCGACTCGATTCGGCGTTTCCGGATTCGCCTCGGTCGGAGAACAGGACCTGGTTTGGGTGAGTACGGCTCGGCCGGAATTTTTGCTGTTGTGCGCATCGTACTTGCTCGTTCGGTGTGCTGTACGGATCGGTCGGGAAACTGGCTTTCGCATGGCTTTTTTCCCGACCGAATGGTATTGGGTGCGCCTCCGACCGAGATCGGAATCGGCCCCTTAATTGTTGTGAAACTGCTGGTGTTGATATCCAATTACAGTTACTTGCCAACCAACTTGTGCAGTCTTACTGCAGCTGCAATGTATCTATAAACAGTATAGCAGAATACGTTAGAATCTAGCAGTTGAAGGCGATGTAAAGCTGCTTTGCACAGTCTGATATGAAGATTTCTCAGTAGGGGCAATAAAACGTTCCTTCTCGGAGCCCTGTATAGATCGCAAAAGAAAACAAATGCAATTGTATTTTTTGTGATCTTGAGTTGCAGGGGCATAAACTAAGATCGCTGTTGTGATAGGTCTTAGAGGGGTATGATACCAATAAGTGGGCCATATTGATTCGCAATCTTGCAAGATAATGCCTCTGGTATCTCGGTATGTTAAGCTTATATGGTTCCATACAATTTGTCGTAATTAATGACATGTATGCTTCTACCATCCTCTTGCCTAGCTCTGCTGCTGCTCTTTCCCTTACTAAAATATTAAATAATTTAGCCTTAATTATGGTTCTGGTGGATAAATTGCAGTTCTGTGGGTTGTCAAAGAGGTCCTGCCTTCCAATTGAATACAATTGGGATTTGACATAAGACAACCATTTGATGTTACTGGCTTTATCTAGGTTCAAACAATCTGTTATCACCGTTTGACTAAGTGAGGCTTCCAGTTTCGCCCAGACCGAGAGCCATAACAGAGTCGGGCCATTTTTATGATATCCCCCAAGTATTGGAGGCTTAGTTCTTCATGGCATATTTTGGCAGGAACACTCCTAGGTAATGCAAGCAATCTGTGTAAAACATTATTTGCACCAATCTGAAGCTGTGCAGTATCACAAAGTCCCCAAATACCTGCCCCATTGGAACTAACTGAAATGCATCTGGCCAGGCAGATTTTGATTATTGCCTCCATGGGTGATGACCTCAATTTGCTGGCAAACTTGAACAGTGAGGCAATAGTCTGCTCTAGCTGCACACATCTCCCCCTTAACAGATGTTTCTAGGTTCTCATATTGTCGAATGGGATCCCCAGGTACATAAAAGTGGCAACACACTAATTTGGTGCCTCTGACACAAAAGGGGCTTGGCTTGCTTAGGGGATGACCACATATCATAGTAAAAGATTTCGTTTTGTTGGTGAACTGTTCCAAATCATCCATAAATGTAACAAATCTGTCCAGCAACCTTTGGTGGCCCTCCTCTGATCTTGACAAAATAACACAATCATCAGCATACTACAGAACTGAGAGGCTCCTTGTTCCTGCTCTGGATAAATTGGTCTCTACTCCCTGAAGATATGTGTCGAGGTCATTTATGTATAGGCTAAATAGGAAGGGGGCTAGGATGCAGCCTTGTCTGACACTCCATCTGATCTTAATTGGAGGTGTACATTCACCATTCTGACCAAACCTAACACACTCCTCTACATCTTCATGAAGTTGTGAGAGTAGGTGAACGATCTTTGGATCAGCTCCCTTTTCCAGCATCATCCTCTAGAGCTTGCCTCTATCAACATTATCGAATGCTTCACTGAAGTCCATTAAGGCAAGATGGAGGCACCCCGTCTTAGCTGACACATATTTTCCTATCATGAGGTGGAGATTCAATCAATCAATCAACGAATCAATCAAACATTTATAGAGCGCGGCAAATAACCTGTGAGGATCTCGGGCGCTGGAGCTGTTTGCTGCTGCGTGGAGGTTTGATCATTCAGACATCCAGGTCTTTAGTTCTTTTCTCAATTGCTGGAGCGAAGGTGCGTTCCTGAGGTGCAGGAGGAGGTTGTTCCAAGCTTTGGCTGCCAGATGCAAGGAGGAGAGTCCGCCTCTATTGGCTTGACGGGGTGTCTGTGAGGGAGAGGGAAGTTGTTTGAAGGTGTCTGGTCGGTTGGTGGAGGGTCAGGCGTTTATTGATGTATGCTGGTCCTTTGTTGTGCAGGGCCTTGTAGGTGTGGGTCAGCATCTTGAACAGACGTCTCTTATGAATTGGAAGCCAGTGTAATTTATTGAGATGTGGGTCCTTCTGGGGAGATCGAGTATGAGTCTTGCTGCTGAGTTCTGTATTGTCTGGAGTCTCTTCAGGAGGCAAGCAGTGATTCCTATGTAGACCGTGTTTCCGTAGTCCAGTCTGCTGGTGATGAGGGCTTGCGTGAAGGTCCTTCTGGAGTCTCCCAGGAGCCACTTACAGATCTTGCAGACAGGGATGTGGAATTCCTATAGCCTAACGCCCGGGACATATTGTTTGGGGTCAAGGGCAACAAGTTTTCACGTGTAGTTTGTCCTTGGGACAAGTAGGCCCAACCCCTACAGCACAAACCCTTTGGCTGCCAGTTTACAGTACCACATTATGGAGCAGGGAAGGGCAATG
Source organism: Calotriton arnoldi (assembly GCA_963921515.1). NCBI lineage: Eukaryota > Metazoa > Chordata > Amphibia > Caudata > Salamandridae > Calotriton > Calotriton arnoldi. Next base: position 675,965 of record CAWUFW010001104.1, read on the forward strand.
TCTGCAGTTAAGGTAATATTTGTGTCCATGAGTTAATGCTGTTCAAACTTGTATTTATGGTTCATTAATGCAAAGCCTTTATTATTAGGGTGAGCACTGAAAGTAAATGTTATAAGCTCAGCCTGCACTACTGACAGTGGTTCCAGTATAAATGTGTACACACGTTTCCAACGTTTAGTAATATGAAGCTATGTATAATGCTCCCAGAATGCTCTCTGATTATATGCAAATATGTGCAGCAGCTTGAAAGCAAAGTGATGATTCTTTGCTTTCAAAATAAAATGTTCACAAAAAATGCAAGTAGGAAAAAACAACATTTTGCCAAACCTGTGTAAGATTTTAGGTACCATATCTTTGCAGCATCATTTAGTAACATGTTGATGTATGCTTGTATTTCCCAAAAATATTCAAAATGGAAAATCAGTGTAACCAGTTTAAATATGATTATACGAAACAAAAATAAACAAGCATTGGCAAAGCCAGTAGGTCTGAAACTGGTGATCAGCCTTTTGGTTTTGTCAGTGCATGACTTGTTTAGGCATGGTTTTTGTAAAACCTTATCGGTGTGGGAGCTGCTGGGCCCTCACCATTCTAACAAGCATTGTCAAAAGCAAAAATTATTTTTGGTCTCAGAAAGCACACATTGCCACAGCAGTTCTGGGCACTGAACAAAACTACTTTGTGTGTCAATATGCTCCTTGTAAAAGAGCAGAATACTGTCACTCACAGTGAAGCCAGCTGATAGACCGAGAGAAAGAGAGAGAGAGAGAAACGGAAACAGAATTTTATTAAGCACAAAAGGTCATGGTTAACGCACGGCCTAATTTTGGGCCCAATTATTAAAGAAAGTCTCAAAAGTGCATCCATGGTAAATATCCTTGCATTAATTGCATATATACAGTTTCCTTGAATTCACAAGAATTTACAGAAGTAGGCCAAGACATAGTACTCCTAGAAAATATTTGTGAACTGCATTTTAGCATGAGCAAATGTGCATGTGTAGATTTTCTCATGTGAAAATCTGAATGTTTCAAGTTCACTTTTCCTCCAAACACTTTTTTCCTAACCTTGGAAAAACTTTTACGTCTGCCACTGTCGGGAGTAAATTTCTAACCTTTTTCAGTATGGGAAAAGATTAGAAAAAAGAGTTGGTGAAAACCCTTAAAACATGCAAGTTAGTAGGTTTGCACAGACTCAAAAGGGCATTCCAACCCTTGGACTATTGCTTACCACTACCTTCAGCCACAGTATGTAGACCTGCCGAAACATAGCAACATAAGGGAATTGCTAGTATTCAAACCCTACTATGGTACAAGCCCTGGCATAATTAGCGAGGCTATATCAGAACTCTTATATAATGAGATTGCTGCTGTAATTTGTTGCCGCATTACAAGGCACAAAAGGGACAAGTGGATTTTGTTACAGGACAAGTAGATTTATGAAGCAACCTGCCCCATGGACAAGTAGATATTTTATTAAATTCCACACCCCTGTGCGGAGCATCCGAAGGGTGTGGAAGCAGGTGGATGAGACTGCATTGACTTGTTTCTCATGGATAGCTTGCTATACAGGATGATGCCGAGGTTGCAGGCATACTCTGTTGGGGTGGGGGAGGGGGGGTGCCGAGCTTTGCGGGCCCCAATGCGTTGGTCCATGACGAGGTATTGTTCCCAAAGATGAGGACTTCTGTTTTTTCGGTGTTGAGTTAGAGACAGTTGTCCTTCATCCAGTCTGCGATGTTCATCATGCATCTGTGGAAGTTAGCTTTAGTGGTGGAGGGATCTTCGGACAGTGAGAGGATGAGCTGTGTGTCGTTGACATAGGAGATGAAGTTAAGTCCGTGTGATCTGACGGTGGCGGCCAGGGGGTCATGTAGTTGTTGAAGAGGGTCGAGCTGAGGGACGATCCTTGGGGGACTCCGCAGATGATCTTCTTGGGCTCTGAGGTGGAAGGCGGATCCTTTGGGTTCTGCCGGTGAGGTATGAGGCGATCAATTTGAGGGCGTTTCCTTGAATCCCGATGTGGTAGAGTCTGTTGATTAGGATGTGGTGGAAGACGGTGTCAAATGCGACGGACAGGTCCAGGAGGATGTGGCGGAAGACGGTGTCAAATGCGACGGACAGGTCCAGGAGGATGAGGGCTGCTGTTTCCCCTCTGTCCAGGAGGGCTCTGATGTTGTCTGTGGCTGCGATCAGGGCTGTCTCGATGCTTTGGTTAGTGCGAAATCCAGATTGGGAGGGGTCCAGGAGGTTGTGGTCTTCTAGCTGTTTGGTGAGTTGCTGGTTGGCCGGTAGACCTTCATTTGGGCTGGGTCGGCGGATGTTTTTTTCAGGAAGGGCCTCATGTCAGTGTGTTTTCAGTCCTCAGGGAAGGAGGCTGTGGTGCTGGAGGTGTTCAGGATCTTCCTGAGCTCGTCACTGATTGTCTTGCTTCCGAGGTTGAGGATATGTTGGGGGTATTGGTCCATGGGTGCTCCCGAGTGCACAGAGTTCATGATGGAGAGAGTGTCTTGCGCGGTTAGGGGTTTCCAGTTGGTGTGAAGGTGTTCAGGGTTTGTGTTCATAGGTATGAGCTGGTTGATACTGTCTGCGGCTGAGGGTTGGGGTTCGAAATTTTCATAGATGGCTGAGATCTTGTCATGGAAGAAGTCTGTGAGGTTGTCGTACAGTTCCTGGGAGGGATTCATGTCATTCTCAGTGGCTGCGGGATTGGTGAACTCCTTCACGATGGCGAAGAGTTCTTTGCTGTGGTTTGCACTGGCTTACATATGGTCTGCTAGGGCGTTCTTGGTTTCTTTCAGGAGGCGGTGATACTGGTTCAGGGTGGACCTGAAGGCAGTGTGGTCTTCTGTCTGTTTGCTGAGGCACCAATTCCTTTCAAGTTGTCAGCAGTTGCATTTGGTGAAGTACAGTACCTTGGTGAACCAGCTTGCTCTTTTGCTTTGTTCTTTGGTCCTGCCTGTCTTGGCGGGGGCGATGGCGTCGGCACAGTCCGTGATCTACTGGGAGAAACTCTTAGGTGCTTGTTCAGGGTCAAGTGTAGGGTCTGGGAGATGGGAGCAGAGAGTGTCGTTCCATTGGTCTTCTGATACCTATTTCCAGTGTCTTCGTGTTGATCTGGGGTCATAGTGCTGAGGTGGGTGGGTCCTGAGATGGTGATGTGTACACTGTGGTGATCGGACCTGGTGAGCGGTGTGGTGTGGATGTGCCTGACTTTGTCGCTGGAGGTGAAGATGGGGTCGAGCGTGAGTCCTGCGATGTGGGTAGGGTCGGTGACGAGCTGCATGAGGCCGATGTTTTTCATGCTTTCCAGGAGGTCGGTGGAGTTGGCGTCACTGGCGTCGTCAAGGTGGAAGTTGAGGTCCCCGAGGAAGATGTAGTGCTCTGAGTCGATTGCGAGTGGGGCGATTCTGGGATGGCATTGCAGAAGCTGGGGCGTGGTGCTGGTGGTTTGTAGGCAAGGGTACCTCTGATGGTAGTTTTTTCCGTCTGTGTGGAGTTGGAAATTGAGGGAATTCATTACTGGTGTTGGGTCGTCAGGGGATGTCGTGCAACGGATGGTGTCCCTGTAGATTATGGCTATACCTCCTCCGTGCTTGTTGGTTCGGTGCTGGTGTGTTATCTTGTAATCTTCGGGAATGACGGTTGCGATGTCTGGTGCGGAGGCGAGGTTTATCCAGGTTTCTGAGGAAGATGACATCCAGAGTGAAGGCATAGATTGTGTCCCAGACCTCCGTTGCATGTTTACCGAGTAAACTTATGTTGAGTAGGATGCACTGGAGTTGTGACGTGGTGGTCTCGGTTGATGTAGCGGATACAGCCGTGTTTGTGGTGTCACTGGTGTGGTTGACTGCTTCGGTGCTGAAGTTGAGGTGGCAGTGTTGACAGGAGAACGGTCCTCTGGTGGTACATGGGATGTACAGCAGTAGTAGTTGCTGTTGGTGCATCCTGGATCAAGAGCTCGGAGGTCAGCGGCGGTGTATCATCATGGGGTGAAAGGGCCAGGCATCCTGGCGCTGGGCGTGGTCCAGACACTGACAGACGCAGATGGTCTGGTCTGTTGTTCCCAGTCCCTGCCTAAACCTGAGCTGCACTGCCATTAAGATTCCCTTCTTGGTAGCCCAGTTCTCCAATTGATCTATCAGTATCCTGCCCAACACTTTAGCCGTTGAGTCGATAAGGGAGATTGGGCAATAACACGGCGGGTTCCCGCGGTCCACCTTGTTACATAGGGACGATGATTGCATGCGACCATGACTTCGGGGGGCCTATACTGATTGCACTACTCAGGACATTTAATAATAATGGGGCGCAGATTGCTCTTAAAAAGATCAGCAGGAACCCCAACAGGCCCAGGCGCTTTATTGCTCGGACATCGGTTTACCACTGATATTACGTCTTTCAGGGTGATCAATAAATGTTCATCCTCTATAAGACTAACTGAAGCACTCCCTGTATTGTTGGTCATATCTACCAGGGGGTAAGAATCATAGGTCTTGGTGAAACGTGACACCCAAATATGTGACGGAATAGTCACATCATTACTAGTACTACGGCTGTTCTCAAAGAAGGTACAATTCACTATTCGCCAGAATTGAGATGTATCATTATTGGCAAACACCTGCTTTAACTGCTCCCAGGCCTCACTTCTTATCTTCTCTTACCTCCTCACCATCTCTTGGAAGCCTTTTTACAGCCCTTAGGAGACCACTATGTTCTTGCGAACAATTCCTGTCAAACCATTTCTTAGGTTTAGGGTCACCCTTTGTCTGTGTTACTGTCAACAGGTCATCTGTATGTTTGCAGATAGCACTATATGCCTCTAATGCAGCCGGTAGATTAGCTTCATTACCTAGACAGATGTTGAACTACTCCATTTTTTTCCCCAACTAGAGATGACATTAGTTCCCCAATATCAATAGTCTGCCATTTTCGATGGATACCCCTGTTTCTGGTGAATTTAGGGGACTCTATGGTTATGTTGGGTGCTGGCAAGACTAGAAATAGATTCAAGGCTAACGGATTATGATTGCTAATACAACATTGAACAACAGACAATTTAGAAACCTTTCTGGTCCAAGATTCCGATAAAGCAATATAATCAATCATACTGCCCTCCCTGTGAATGTTGCCTGCCTGGTAGCCTCCAAATGTACTAGATCCAAGCGAAGTATAAGGTTATACTTCTAAAAACCGGATTACCGGTTAGAGGACCTAGTCAGGGTGAAATTTAATCCCAAATCAAATTGAAATGGAAGGTCAGATATTTGTGACAAGAAAGAGCAGATGCTTTCTTGAGTCCCCTCACTCACCGGGGTTTCCCACCAGTGACATGCTTCATCATTAGGGTCCTCTCAATCCGCTGCGGATTGAGGCGTGCTCGACTTGCGAAATTACGTAGGAGCACTGATAGGCGACTATGTGTGGTGCAATGTTTGGTGGAGTGGATAGAAAATCTAAAAATACCTGGCTAGTGGGCGAAACACTTTATTCTAGCTCCTAGTCGGTATATTAAAAACAGGGGTACTAGACAACGATATAACCATAATAAGTCAAAAAAGTCTCTAGTGTTTAGTCAACATGTTTCGAGCCTCCCCACGGCTCTTCCTCAGGACCACACAGGGACCAGCCCTGTGCGTTCCACTCCTAAGTGACCTAAAAGTGAGGTAAATAATTAGTTAAGTGAAAAGTGATGTGTACACACCTACTGTGTGTGCACTATAATACATACGATTTTAAATTCAATTGATCGTAGTATCTGTTGAAATAAAACAGAACAATGTTAACCATACATCAGCCTGCCAGGGCCCTGGCAGGTATGGAACTGCATGCAGCACACTGCGTCTAGAACATATTTATAATAAAACATTATGCGTAAAAAACATCGTAGTCTTCACTTCCATCGTGCCTTATCGGTGGAGTAAAACGTGCGTGTGTCCTAAATGAATATAAGTGTTTTAATAAAACAGAGATATTGACACCACGTGACAAACACATACATAAACCACAAAAAACTTTGTATGTTGCGACATTACATACTTCAAATGAGGTTCAAAATAGCCCCATGGTCTGGAAGGGTTGAGGGGCTCGTATTCATACTTCTGAAATGAGGGTAATGAATAATTAGATATAGTGACCGCAACAAGTCTCTGCAAGAAATGTTAGAACAAGTGCGGCATTTATTCACCTACTTGTACCCCTGGAGACCGCATATTAACGCGTCTCTCCACGTAACACACTGAGAAATATAAATAAAAAGAATTCCCCTGAATTTACATTTGATACTCTATTCCCCCAACATGGCCGCCGTTTTGCCACACTGGGGCGGCCATTTTCTGGTATAGTTCCCGCTCTAGCATCTACCCGATGACTAGGCGGAACTAACAGTACTTAAGCCGGTAACCGTGGAGAGACGCGTTAATATGCGGTCTCCAGGGGTACAAGTAGGTGAATAAATGCCGAGGCGAGCTCCACTATAGTAAGTGTTCCTTTTTCTTTCCAACACAGCGTAGCCACTACAGATCGTATTTGGCAGTAAAACGACAACAATGGACAACAGCGATACAGCAGCACTTGTTCTAACATTTCTTGCAGAGACTTGTTGCGGTCACTATATCTAATTATTCATTACCCTCATTTCAGAAGTATGAATACGAGCCCCTCAACCCTTCCAGACCATGGGGCTATTTTGAACCTCATTTGAAGTATGTAATGTCGCAACATACAAAGTTTTTTGTGGTTTATGTATGTGTTTGTCACGTGGTGTCAATATCTCTGTTTTATTAAAACACTTATATTCATTTAGGACACACGCACATTTTACTCCACCGATAAGGCACGATGGAAGTGGAGACTACGATGTTTTTTACGCATAATGTTTTATTATAAATATGTTCTAGACGCAGTGTGCTGCATGCAGTTCCATACCTGCCAGGGCCCTGGCAGGCTGATGTATGGTTAACATTGTTCTGTTTTATTTCAACAGATACAACGATCAATTGAATTTAAAATCGTATGTATTATAGTGCACACACAGTAGGTGTGTACACATCACTTTTCACTTAACTAATTATTTACCTCACTTTTAGGTCACTTAGGAGTGGAACGCACAGGGCTGGTCCCTGTGTGGTCCTGAGGAAGAGCCGTGGGGAGGCTCGAAACATGTTGACTAAACACTAGAGACTTTTTGACTTATTATGGTTATATCGTTGTCTAGTACCCCTGTTTTTAATATACCGACTAGGAGCTAGAATAAAGTGTTTCGCCCACTAGCCAGGTATTTTTAGATTTTCTATCCACTCCACCAAACATTGCACCACACATAGTCGCCTATCAGTGCTCCTACGTAATTTCGCAAGTCGAAGCACGCCTCAATCCGCAGCGGATTGAGAGGACCCCAATGATGAAGCATGTCACCGGTGGGAAACCCCGTGAGTGAGGGGACTCAAGAAAGCATCTGCTCTTTCTTGTCACAAATATCTGACCTTCCATTTCAATTTGATTTGGGATTAAATTTCACCCTGACTAGGTCCTCTAACCGGTAATCCGGTTTTTTGGCGTATATGATTGAAAGGAGGGTGGACCTAGCCTTTTACCCTCTACCTCCCCCCGTTCTTTGTAGTGTAAGGTTATACTTCATCATTACTGTATTTAATGTGTTACCACAATGATTATGGACAAAGTGGGAATAAAGAAATAATATTCCCTTTGGTATTCAAATCATTCACACCTTCTACTCCACTCCATTCCACATTCACTCATATTTCATAAATACACCCTAACAAACCCTATTCAATAGTTGTAGAGCCACAAACACTCAAGTAGTGGAAAAATATAGAATGTTTATTAAAAATGATGTATAATAATACTCCCCACAATATTAAAAAATCAGTTTGTGCATGAAAACCATTTCATGAATATAAGACTTTCTTAGTATAATCAAGTTTTCTTACAAAGGTCAAAGGACCCATATGGTCCAATTACAGAGTTGGCCTATATGTTGTAACAATACAATGAAACACTATAAAACCCAATGGAGGGAGAACAAAGATAAAGAAAAAAGGAAATACAAAGAGAGACAAACATATATGACAGTACACTTTTTTGTAGTTCGTAAACTAATCCATATGTGCAGTCAAACAAGGCATCTGATTAGAGTAAACTTTTTCGCCAATTATGCCAAAATGTTCAATGGATTTAGTCTGTTCAATGCGTCGACGCGTTTCGGTGGTGTTGTACGAATTGCGACCACCTTTTTCAAGACCAAAGTTATGTCCCTCTTTTGAAACCGTTGTCAGTGCGACCTATACATAAATACACAAATATTACTAATTGTAACATTTTTGTTATGACTATATTATTATACTATATTACTATACTATTACTATACTATATACTATATACTATTACTATAATATACTATATTATTAATCTTTTTCTAATAAAGTATTTCAACACTTCTTATCCCTACTGGCTTTTAGCTACATATTGTGGCACCACAGCTAAAATCTAGGGATGACCCCTATACATGTTGTTACTTCCCAACCCAAAAATCAATAATCCAGGAGGGTTAACATTCACCGGAACCCTACCCCTTCATGTCCCAGTGAGAGCAAATAGCCTAATCCATACAGACAGGCCATATTCATAAACATTCAGCCTGCGATCAATCCATATTAGCCATATTAAGATTTTAAAAGATCCCATTTGTGTCACACCTAATGCACCTATCACTCCCATCTGTTTCACACTTGGGTCAAAGTGACAGCTTTCGTTAAACCATGTGCACAAACATACATATTCACACCATACTCTTCTCAACCTTTTTCTATATAACCAGGTATAAATATAGTGTGGGAGCCACTATATCTCCCCTCACTCACCGTTTGGACTTTTTAATTCGTCCTAATCATGTATGGATTAACGTCCTTTATAGTCAGGGAATCATTAACTGGGCTCTGTAGCTCCTTCCACAATGTAGAGAGGACCAATATTATATTCTCTTTTTATTTTTAAAAAACAAGGGGAATTAATATTCCACATCCCCTTGTATTAATTATTCATTAGTTACTAACATACGTTTAAAAAAAAAACAAAAGTATTAAATGTCTTGTAATATTTTTTATACTCATTACTTACACAATGGTTAAAAACCCTCTCTTGATGTTCTTCACATCTATGTAATTTAATATTGCACTATTTATTGGGAAAAACAACAACCCCACCCTACCTCTTACTGTAGGTAATTGGTCCTGGTGGGTGGACTTTACAGTGTCCTGGGCCAAAGTTAAATCCCCAGTGTCAAATTCGTAGGGGCCACGTTCAGTCAGCCTCCGCAAAATAAATTATTCTAAATACAAGAGATAACACAATGTTAAAAAATGCTCATCTTTAAGCTAACTACTCACTTGTGTGTTGAAGTTAGTACACCCTACTCTATAGTCCGTAATCCCCCGAAACCGTTCCCAGGATGCTTGTTTCTGGTCCAGGGAGAACCTGGCTTAGCAGTTCGGGCTGGACTGTTCCCATGAGGAGCAGGGTCACGTCTGATTTGTATATGGCTGGGTCTAAACTGGGGTGGCATAGTGAGCAAAAGAACAATGGATTTAACCCATATCTCTTGACTGGGGGTGAATGTCTGATTATTTCCGTGTTCCGTCCATCATTTGTGTGTCTTTTGCTTTCTTGCCCTAAGTACTGCGGGTATGCCCAGATGTAAGGTCCCGGGCTCCCTGTGCCACTGGATTCAAGCTAGCCTGGCTAATGAGGGGCGATACCCTTAAACCGGTCCCACAGTGCTTGTTTCAGGTCCAGGGACGACCAGGCTTGGCATTTCAGGCTAGACTGTTCCCATGAGGAGCAGGATCAAGACTGATTTGCATATGGCTGGGTCTAAACCGGGGTGGCATGGTGTGCAAAAGAACTATGGATTTAACCCAGCTCTCTTGACTGGAGGTGAATGTCTGATTTGTTCCGCGTTCCGTCCCATCATTTGTGTCTTTTGCTTTCTTGCCCTAAGTGCTCCGTGTATGCCCAGACATGGGTCTCGGGCTCACTGTGCCACTGGATTCAAGCTAGCCTGGCTGATGGGTGATAACCCGAAACCGGTCCCAGGGTGCTTGTGACACATTGGTAACTGAGATTTGATAAACAAATGCATATCCTAAATGCCCGTCCCCCGTCTCACCATACATCCTCATCGTACCAGCTCCATCGCACCTTCCCCTAAGGGCTTCCATGTTCACGGTAGGCACTCCAGTCACCCCACACCCTTTTCCATTTTTGGGGCAACCCCTGTACTGTACACCAATTTCTCAGCTTGTTGGCCCCAATCCATGTCTTTCTCCCAGTCATGAATCCCTTGGGGGGGTCGGTCAGCCCCAAGACCATGCCACATTCCTTTTGGCCACCTCAGCCCCTACTTCCAGCCACAACTTCGAGTATTTAGGCCAGTCGCTTTCCCCGTGGACATTCAGGAGAAGCCATTTGGCATCCAACGGGACCTCCAGTGCCACAACCCTGGACATCACTCCTGCCACTCCCTCCCAGAAGGTCTGGATAATCGAGCATGTCCACAGTATATGTATAAAAGTACCCTCTTGCCCGCAGTCTCTCAAGCAGTGAGTCCTCCCTATCCTGTGTAGCAGTGTTGTTGAGTAATAGGACCTATGCAAGATACGGAGCTGGACTAATCTAAAACCCGCACTTATTGCAATTACTCGGGGTCAGCGATGCTTGCACTTTATATGGATTGAGAGCTTTTGAGAGTGCGGGACCCAGACCAGCAGAGGGGAAAGGCTGCACACTATCACACCACTTAAATTTTGTTTCAATTTTGTTTAGGTTGCTTAAGTCTTCTTGTGATTCCTTCCTGATTGCAGAGCTGCCCTTGCACTTACAAAATACATTGTTTTGGCCCTGGGCTTGCAGGCCCGGCAGTGAATTCCGAAAGACATTGAGTGGTAAGTTTTTTCAGTGCTGAATCAATGCCCTTTAGTGCGACAAATACAGGGCTAAGAAAATTCATAAGGGCAGCTTCCAACTGATTGATGTTAATACTACATGTATTGGTTATGCCTTTTTCTGTAGTTAGAGCTTGTTGCACACGTAGGCCTGCATTAGGTTCGACTGTTGGCTGCCTGATATCATCTAACTGGCTATCCAATGGGTTATCAGGTAACCTGCAGGTAACAGGTAGTTTCTTAACACCCATTTTAATCGGATGCGCCAGGAGCGCATTACCCTTCTTCTTCTTATTCGGGGAGATCCCACAGAGTCATTACCAGATGCCTTACTGTTATTCAATGAGTTTTCAGGCACAATTTCCAGATTTCCTACAAAAAAACATGAGTTACCTAATGTGATATTGCCTTTCCCCAATGGTCCTCCCAAAGGACACCCTGTACTTATACTAGCGGGCGGGGTCTCTGGCAGAGGGAAGCAACAGAGTTTTCTTAATACCTCAAGTCTTTCCTCCACACTTTCAATATTTGAATTTATTGCAGTCATTGCGATGGTCAAATAGTTAGTGATGGTGCCAGACATTAAACGCTCATTGGCAGATCCAGAAATTGCGCTTGACATTCTCTTGTCCATACTTCTCGTTATGGCGCCACAAATCCTCCCAACAGTAGATGGATACAAGATTTGAAGACCAAAATCAAGATGGGTGGCCCAGCCTCATATGGCCGTGAACGGGGGCAGACGGGCCCGCTCTTGGCCCGGTCCATGCCGGGACTCGTCTCACGGGGCGCAAAAGTTTTTTAAAGTTTGTTTCGATTTGCACGAATAATTAAAATCATGGCACGAAAGAAAGATGTTGGCCCCGTCTTAGCACCAGGGGCAGTCTGGGAGCTGTAGTCTCCTCCTCCGTAGGCAATGTAAGAGTACCGCGGGGCGCGAAAGGCAGACACATTTTGTAGTGCTTCCTTGATGTTGGCCCCTCCTTTGCACCAGGGGCAGTCTGGGAGCTGAAGTCTCCCCCTCCGTAGACAATGCAAGCGTCCCGCGGGGCGTGAAAGGCAGACGTGCTTTGTAGTTCTTCCTTGATGTTGCCCCCTTCTTAGCACCAGAGGCAGCCTGGTAGCTTTAGTCTCCCTCTCCGTAAGCAATGTAAGCAACCCCATTACATCTTTTCTTAGTTGCTTAATAGTTATCATTGTATCTCCCACTCTGGGCAAAAAAGTCAATGGAGTGTTACCTGGATTGAGGCTGTTGGAGTACTTGCTAGAAATCCCCGCTGGATTCTTTTCACCCTTAACTGTTTTGTGTATCGGAGTCAGAATGTCTGTGTCGATCTGGTTACTGCTGCAACTGTAGTAGTCTGAATCACTGCCTTTGCGGCAGAGTTGGCTGCACATTTTCTTTTAGCTAGCGTCAATTCCTTCGCTTCTATGGGCCAGGGTATGTCACACATGGACCAATGGAAGCTTGTCTTGTAAGACAGCTGCCCTTCCCCAGAGCTCTTTATTTTTTATTGCTTTCCCTTTTGAATTTTTGAATCCGTTCAAGTGCCAGTGTGCTAAATCAACATTGCATGCTTGCACTCAGAAGGATGAATCCAACACTATTCGTGTGAGAACTGTGTGAATATCCTTCTGTAGAACAAGCAGAAAGGCATGAAATTCTGCTAAATGTGCAGTACAATTAGCTAACATTTTATTATATGTAAGCTGCGGCTGGAATTCACCATTTTAAATAATTCCTTGCACTGCAGCACAAGCCACGGAGTATTTTTGCTTAATACCTACCACAGGTTGTACAGAGCCATATGTGTAAAACAAGCTCTGGAATAACTCAATATGTAACATTTTAGGAGTTTATATAGTGTCTTCTGCAAACTGGAGAAAGTCTTGCATGCGGAGAGTTGGGTAGAACTCAAATTTTACATCTACTGCACTTAACGAAGAAGCTCACTGCACCCACTGTAGATGTAGAGCACGAGCATTAGGTATGCTTGCTTTTGTCGTCGCCTCTACTGCAGGAATTGTAGAAACTATGATTGTAAGTTTTCCCTGTACCATCGCGGGTTCCTTCAAAACGGCCGTATGTACCCCAGTAAGAATTTTCTCTGTAGAAGCAAAACATGCAACTGCTTTGGAATACAAGTTTTACTTGGAAGCAATAGAAACTGCCTGCCCTTCACTGTAAATGATGTAAGTGTTTTAGTTTCAGGTTTGTTTTCCTTTCTAGAACCCTCAGTCTTGGCTTTGGCTTTGAGATGTGGATTAACAGCCCGTAAACCCAGGATAACACAGCCCACAGATGTATACTTTTCAGATATTATTTTGGGTAATTATAGTTCACAATCCTGAACAGGAACGTCTGCGAGTCTCTAGCATATTACCAGAGCTGCTGCTCTTCTACAAATGTTACTCAGAATGAGTGAGGAAACTGTTTTAATATGTCCTATTTATTACATTTCAAAATCCAGAGCTAGTGCAGCCCCATGTTCATTTTGAAATTGTCTTAATAAATCTGAAAGAACCACCAAAGAGGATGCAGCATGTGTAGCAACATAAATACATGTAAATATACTTCCCCAAGAGTTGCACCCCTCTACAGGTGGCACAAGCCCAAGGGGAAGATGCATAGTCAGGAATCTATGCTTGTCTTTGAAAGAGGTATGAGGACAAACTGCCTTCAACTGATTGGTCTTACAAGCAATCCAGAAGGGTATTTCATTGCGTTTCACTGGTATCTTACCCATGATGGTGATTATAGTCTGTAGACTGATTGTATGGCAACCTGTCCTGTACTGCAGGTCCCATGGGAGCTTGTCTGCCATGTATGTTTTACAATCCTTATTGTATTAGTTGCCTCTATACAGAAACTGTATAATTTAATACCCATACTACATACGTTAGTGGTAGGTGATTTCAATTTGGTTTGGTGTAGATCCGGCCAATACAGCACAGGTGGCGCGGTCATTACCTAAGGGACTTAGGGCCTTATTATGAGTTTGGCGATCCACTGGACCACTGCGGCTGACAGGGATCAAGGATCCCACGGTGGTGGCTCGGCGGTCACAGGCAGAAATATGCTGAAGGTGCCGCTGCGGCACCGCCAAGCTTATTTCGAGTTGGCTCTCCACCACCCTTTTCATGGTAGTGAGCCCACCAAGAAAAGGGTGGTGGAGAGGCCCTTGCGCCCCTGGGCTTGGGGGTGCATGTGTGGGTGGGGCACGTCTAGTGCCCCCTCGATTTCCACGCCCAGTACCTACACATTCAGGAAGGTGCAGGCAGCGCTTTGAGAGCGGTGGTCAGCATGGTAGGCTCTTCTATGAGCCTACCAGACCGCCACTGTCAGACCGGGCAGGACCGCCTGCCAGACCAAGAATAAACTCCTGATCTGGCGGGCGGTCGCACCACGGGTTTGGCGGTCCTACAGCGGACTGCGCGTTGCACCGTCCTCTGTAGGACAGACAAACTCGGAATAAGGCCCTTAATCTGACAATTCTAAGTGTGTGGTAGCAAACCACCAAACCAATTTTGATGTTACTAGTAGGTTAAAGGAACCTTCAGGTCATGATATGCTCTTTAATGTGCAGATATGGCTACAGCTTTATATGTTTGAAAATGCCCTGTATTGGCCTCTATAAGATCAAACGCTAGCCATAAGTAAAAAGTCTCAAAGGTGTGTGCAGCATGTGCGATTACCACAAATATGTCTGTTTTTCCGGGAGGCCTCTGTCATTGAGATATTGCGTGATTGCTGCACTGTAATTCACTCCTATCGCAACAGAAGCCGTTATTTTTAATGAACCAATTCAATAAACATTACATCCAAAATATAAAAAAACATAGATGGGGAATACCCTTTTGCGTGTCAGGCTTGACTAACCTACAGTAAACGGGGGATTCCTATTTTATCTGAAGGAGGTAACCAAGATTAGAACGGACGTCTCAGTGTATTTGTAATGCTTAGTTCTTTTGATTATGTTTATTCAAGAACTGCTCAAAAGTCCAGAAAACTCCAAAAGGCGACGTTGGGTGCCAAATGATACACATTCTGGGATTTCCCAGATGTGCAGGGGTCCGATTTCTTACCCACGAGTGCAAGGACTTATGTTCAATGCACTACACTGAGGAAGCAATACCTGTGTGGCCGAAGCCTAGTCATTAACCCACCAAGCAGTCCTGTGCGGGCAATGTTGTCAGGTTAGGATAAGTTACTTACCTGTAATCCTAGTTCTCTTCCAGGGGTATCCTCATCAAAGTCATAAGCACTGAATATTCCCGCCCATGTGCGGGGACCCCGGAAATAATAAAAGTTAGATATGAAAAAACATATATAAACAGCTCTATATATATATACATATATCATTTTTTCTCATATCAATGCAGCCCCCATCTAGGAGGCTAAACAATGTAATAACCAATAAAACACTGTTTTAGTAAATACATAATATATGCATAAAAACACAGGAGAGCAAGTACTACTTGAACTCTGTTTTTAATGAGTAAAACTCATCTAGAAAAAACTGCAAAACAGTAGACATTGTTAGCCTACAGGCTGCATTGTAAACCAATAGCATAGAAAATGAAAGCATTTTCAGACAAAAACTGGCACCGTGCCTTTAATGCAGCCATGACCCCTAGCTTCCCATCATGCCTCAGGGGTGACAGTTAGGTCAGTTGTTCTTTGCGTAATCCTGAAGATCAGGTCACAAAGATATTGCTTCATAATAAAAATGAGCTCATTTGCCTGGGGAGGCGGGTGGGTTGCTTATGACTTTGATGAGGATACCCCTGGAAGAGAACTAGGATTACAGGTAAGTAACTTTTACTCCAGTATTGGAACTTTCATAGATTCCCATGCTTGAATCATTCCCCGTCGTCGAGATGGGAGTCTCGGTATACATAAATAGTAGTAATAGTAAATAAATCATTACAAAAGAAGAAACCAGGCCTAGGCCCAATCTCATTTTGTAATCAAACCACCTCTTTTTGTAAAAAAGAGACCAAAGAGAACGAACAACCAATCAGAGCAGCCTCACCCTCTAGAACCTTGGTGAAAGAATCTCAGACCCTCAGATTTTCTACTGCACGTTGTGCAGAAGGGAGTCTCCTTGAGCTCTGCTCAACTTCAACTCTTTTTTTTCTCTGGATTTCAACAGTTCTGGTACAGATGATAATTTGCAGCTTTAAGTCTGATCAAGGAATCTTGATAATGGCTAATATGGCTAAAACTTCTCAAAATTCATGTTCGTAGTAAAATCGAGCATGAAAGGTGCTTGAGTTCAAGTCACCAGCAAAGGTCAATTAATACAGGACAGAACCACGTATATGTTCTGTAACTGTATTCATTCGTATCTGGATATCTGATACAGGTCTCGAATTTTGGATGTAGAAAATAGTAAATTCCGTGAATAGCGCTGTGCGACCCTCTCTCGTCCGAGGTTCAAGATTCCTTGATCAGACTTAAAGCTGCAAATTATCATCTGTACCAGCCAATTTTCAGGGTGATCTCCCTCAAATTTTGTTTTTTACATCAGCCTGCGTTTCCAACAGTTGGAGTTTTCACCTCATCAACTCCCAAGAATTTATGTGGCTTTTCCTGAAGAAGGCGTCCAGTACGCCGAAACGCGCGTAGAAAATTAACATCTGTCTACCAAAAAAACAATTTTTGAGCCACTTTGTGTGTTTTTTCACATCATGCCATTTAGTCTATTTGTTTTGTGTATTTTGGTCTGTTCACAACCTTAGAATTTATGTTTTTGTGATATTCTTATGTGGTGTCAGTTATGTGTAGGTATGGATTTGTTTATCCAAATTTTTAACCAATATGAATAAAATGATCAATATTTTAACCTTTTGTTAGTACACTGAGTCTATTTGATTAATAACGTGTTATGTCTAGGACTTGATATTCACTAAGTCTATTGTTGCCTAGGAATGTTATTTTCTTAAGAGGTGCTCCTGCTTACAGAGGATCTTATCAACAGCAGCGTTATACATCTTATGGTTCCACGTCCCAGTCTTATCGACGGTCGTACCATCAGAAGCAAGGCCAGACATCGTCTTTCTCTAGGTCTGGCGCTAGAGGAAAACAGAACCGTCAAGGACGAGAGGCCTCTAAGAGGCAATAGCGGCGTGCTGGCTCTTCGCACTGTGTCCTCCTCCTTGAGAACATCTGTGGGAGGCAGGGTGTCTCGATACCTCCACAACTGGCAACGGATAACAACGGACCGTTGGGTGCTCAATATCATTCAGAGTGGCCACACACTCTAGAATTTGTACATCTTCCACCATCCAAGCCCCCTGCCGTCAACTCCGCAAAACATCTGCGTTTACTTCGGCTGGAAGTCCATCAAATGCTGATCGAGGGAGCAATAGAGCCGGTCCCTCTGTCTCAGAGGGGGAAGGGGTTCTATTCCAGGTTTTTCCTGGTGAAGAAGACGCTGGAGAAATGGCGTCCCATTCTAGACCTCAGGGAGCTGAACACTTATCTCATAAAACAAAACTTTCGGATGGTTTCTCTCCAGGACATTCTATGTCTCCTCAACCCTGGAGATTTTATGGCCACTCTCGATCTCGAGGATGCGTATTTCCACATACCCATCCATCCAGCCCACAGGAGGTTTCTACGGTTTACAGTAGCCAAGAGCCATTTTCAGTTCAAAGTGTTGCCATTTGGTCTTTGCTCTGCTCCGAGGGTTTTCTCCAAGGTGCTGGCGCCGGTAGCAGCCTTCCTCAGGAAGCAGCATTTCCAAGTCTTTCCTTAACTGGATGATTGGTTGCTGAAGGCTCCGACCAGAAGTGCAGCAAAAGAAACAGTCGACACATGCACGCGTCTCTTCAAAAATCTGGGCCTGACCCTCAACGAGGGCAAGTATTCTCTCTGCCCGTTAAGGAAAGTTCAGTTCCTAGGAGCAGTTCTGGACACATCTCTCAGCAAGGCCTCTCCTTCCCTCGAAAGACAAAGGAGTCTGATCTCCATGGCACATCTCTTGCGAAGAAGAGAGTTTCTTTCCGTACGCCGATACAAATCCCTGCTAGGAATGATTTCCTCCTGCATTCCTTTAATTCCTCACTGCAGGTTGCGGATGCGTCCCTTGCAGGAACAGCTCGACCTACAATGGAGACAGGTGAGCGGATCCTTTCGACGACAGAGTGGTGATCACTCAGGCTATGAAGAAGGCTGCCCTGTGGTGGACAAAGGAAAGAAATGTTTCCCAAGGTCTATCCTTCGTAAACACTCCAGCGCCTCAAGTGGTGACTACGGATGCCTCACTGGAAGGTTGCGGCGCAGTGTTACAGGACTTACAGGTCAGCGGACGTTGGTTGCCCGAGCATCGCCTTCTCCACATCAACCTCTTGGAACTCAGGGCGATTCGTCTGGCTTTACAAGCTTTTCTTCCAAAGTTGCAGGGTCTGTCGGTTCTCGTCCGGACGGACAACACCACAGCCATGCACTACATCAACAAAGAAGGGGGTACCAGATCCCGTCCTTTATCTCAGGAAGCCCAGGTGATTTGGGAGTGGGCTATCCTTCATGGAATATCACTAAGGGCGGAACATCTACCCGGAGTGCTCAACGAGAAAGCAGATATGCTCAGCAGGCTGAAGTCTGTCAGCCACGAGTGGGAACTGAATCAGGCTACTCTGGAGGAGGTCTTTCATCTCTGGGGCAGGCCCTCAATAGACCTGTTTGCCACTCTGGAGAACAGGAAATGCCAGTCTTACGCCAGCAAGCTACACCAGCGGGGGTCGCTGGGGAATGCGCTTTTGATAGCATGGCCAGGCGCATTTGTATACGCTTTTCCCCCATTCTGCTGATTCCCAGGTTACTCAGGAAAATGAAAGCGGAACCGTGCAGGATGATCTTGGTAGCTCCTGCTTGGCCGAGGCAGTTCTCTTTCACGGAGCTTCACCTTCTCTCCCTGGATCGTCCTCTGCCGCTGCAGCCGATCCCGGACCTTCTCACGATGTCACAGGGCCAGGTCTGGCACCCGGATCCTCGATCGTTACAACTGTCAGCATGGCTCCTGAGCAGCGAGAATTTCTTGGGCTAGATCTCCCGGAAGAGATTAGGGAGGTTCTCTCTCTCAGGCTAGAGCTCCGTCTACTAACAAGACATACCGCTTGAAATGGAAGCGATTCTGTATCTGGTGTCAACGGGAGGGTTTGGACCCTTTCTTGTCGCAACCTCACCAAGTCCTTCCATATTTCCTGTCCTTGGCTAAGGCAGGCTTGGCTCACTCTTCAGTAAAGGTTCACTTGGCGGCGGTCTCTTGCTATAGACGCACTGCTGCTGGGCCTTCTCTTTGGTCAGCTAGGGTTGTCAAGCAATTTCTCAAAGGCCTCTTCAGGGTTTTTCCGCCGGTGAGGCCTCCGCCTCCTACGTGGCATTTGAACTTGGTTCTCTCCCAACTAATGAAACACCCTTTCGAACTGATTCATCGAGCAGATTTTAAATTCCTCTCCTGGAAAGTGGAGCTTCTGCTAGCTCTCACGTCTGCAAGGAGAGTGGGAGAGTTGCATGCTCTGTTGATTCAGGAACCCTTCCTTCAGTTCAAGAGGAATAATCCGAAGTTCATACCTAAGGTTCCTTCGGACTTTCACTTAAACCAGCCAGTGGTTCTCAAGGCCTTCTTCCCTCAGCCCTCTACACCGGCTGAAAGGGCTCTCCACTCTCTAGATGTACAGAGGTGCTTGAAGTTCTATATGGACCGTACTAAGAGCTTCCGAAAATCTTCCCAGCTTTTTGTCTCATACAGCGCTCCCCGCAGGGGCTTTCCCCTTTCCAAGCAAGGGATTGCTCGGTGGGTTGTTAGCGCCATTCAATATTGTCACACAGCAGCGGGCAAGCCCCTGGAGGGTAAAGTCCGAGCACATTCTACAAAATCCATGGCATCTTCGGCGGCCCTTTTTGCTGGGGTCCGGATCAAAGACATTTGCAGGGCTGCGACTTGGAGCAGCACTCACACGTTTACAAGGCATTACTGCCTGGATGCATCGATGCAAGATGACACAGCGGTGGGCCAGGCAGTCCTGAGGAACCTCTTCCAATGAGCGGTGAGCTTTCCCTTTCTTCCCTCCTACCTTTCTTTCTAAGCTCTTGACACATTTTATCTCATGTTCTAAATGCATGTGCTTGTTGTTTTTCTAAATATGATGCAAGATGTTTAATTTCACTTGAATATCTGCACATTAATGTTACTGGGTTATATGTAAAGTAACGGAAAAGGGGTAGCTGGAGGATAAAATGTGCATATGACTGCTAGCTACTCTGATCCAAGCATGGGAATCTATGAAAGTTCCAATACTGGAGTAAGAAAACAAGTTACTTACCTGTAACTTTGGTTCTCCAGTATTGGAAGCTTTCATAGATTCCCATGCGACCCACCCTCCTCCCCTGGGAAAGCTCAGCTCTCACTCTCTGTGATTTGTTTCACAACGTCTACGAAAATCTGAGGGTCTGAGGTTCTTTCACCAAGGTTCTAGAGGGTGAGGCTGCTCTGATTGGTTGTTCGTTCTCTTTGGTCTCTTTTTTACAAAAAGAGGTGGTTTGATTACAAAATGAGATTGGGCCTAGGCCTGGTTTCTTCTTTTGTAATGATTTATTTACTACTATTTATGTATACCGAGACTCCCATCTCGACGACGGGGAATGATTCAAGCATGGGAATCTATGAAAGCTTCTAATACTGGAGAACCAAAGTTACAGGTAAGTAACTTGTTTTCATCCTTCTCTTCCAGGGGATCCTCATCAATAGTCATAAGCACTGAATAGAATAGCAAGCCCACCTTCCACCTGCAGGCAAATGAGAGTGAATGACTCAAGGTACAATAAAACAGCTACAATCAGCTGTTGAACAGATTCCTCAAAGAGGCCTGGCCTACTTGGGTATCTGCTCTGGTGTCTGAATCTAGACAATAATGCCTTGTAAATGTATGGACGGACCTCCAAGTTGCCGCCTTACATATCTCAGAGATAGGCACGTTATGAAGGAAAGCAGTCGTAGCCGCTTTTCCTCTTGTGGAATGCGCCTTGGGAGTAAACCCAAGGGGCTTCTGCGCTAGCTGATAAGGCAACTTGATGCATGAAACTATCCATCTGGAGATGGATCGCTTTGAGGCAGGAAAACCTGTTCTGATCGACCCATAGTTAACGAATAGTTGATCAGATTTTCTCATGGACTTGGACCTATCCAGATAAAATTTTAAAACTCTTTTTAGGTCAAGCGAGTGTAAAGCCCTCTCAGCTGGAGTGGAGGGATTAGGGAAAAAGGTCGGTAGAGATATGGTCTGATTCACATGGAAATCCGACACCACCTTCGGCAGGAAGGAGGGATGAGTTCTCAATACCACCCTATTGAGATGAAACACAGTATGAATGGATGAATGAGAGAGTTTATAAAGCGCACAGATACTCTAAAAGGAGTGTCCCGGCGCTACAGAATCACACGGCTGCTGACACAAGAAAGTATACGGTTCCTTTGAGCAGAGGGCCTGTATTTCGCTCACTCTGCGAGCTGAGGTGATCGCTATCAGGAAAGCCACCTTCCACGTGAGGTGTTGTAAAGTCGCTTTGTGAATGGGTTCGAAAGGTGGACCCATCAACTTTGATAGTACCAGGTTCAGCTCCCAGGGAGGCGAAGGAGGCCAGACCGGAGGGTAGACCTTTTTCAGACCCTGTAAGAAGTCTTTCACAACCTGTAACTGAAAAAATGAAGGTTGAGAAGGTGAGGGTCTATATGCAGTGATAGCAGCTAAGTGCACCTTAATAGAGGGAAACTTCAAGCCTGCTTTAGCTAGATAAAGCAGGTACGGTAAAATGATTTCCTCCTGCCCCTTAGTTGGGTTACAATTGTTTTGAACGCACCACATATAAAAACGTTTCCACTTGCACGCATAGGAATGCCTCGTGGATGGCCTCCTTGCCTCTTTTAAGATGGACATGTAGTCTTTTGGCAGCTCTAAATGTCCATACTGGAGGACCTCAGGAGCCATGCTGCCAAGTTCAGTGAGGGAAGGTTGGGGTGATGAATCCTCCCGTTCATCTTGGACAGCAGGTCCGGTCTGCACAGCAGTCTCCTGTGTGGGCATTCTGACAGGTGCAGAAGGTCCGGGTACCAACATTGTCTCGGCCAGTCCGGGGCAATCAGGATCATCCTCGTGTGCGAGTGAGAGAGTTTGGTCACCACCTTCGGATGAGCGGAAGGGGTGGAAAGGCGTACACAAATGCCCCTGACCAGTCTATCAAATGGGCATTCCCCTTCGACCCTGGCCGATGGAACCTCGAGGCGAAGTCTTGGCATTTTGTATTTTCATCGTCCGCGAAGAGATCGATGCTGGGCCGACCCCAAGCGTGGAAGATGTCCTCGACGACTTCGTCGTTGAGTACCCAGTCTTGTCTGTCTTCGAAATGCTGACTGAGAGCATCTGCCTTTGCGTTCTGTTCTCCTGGCAGGTGTACCGCTGTGATCGATAGGTTCCGTGCCAGGAGCCAATGCCAGAGAGCTTGAGCTTCCAGAAACAAAGTGCGAGAGCGAGTTCCCCCCTGCTTGTTCAGGTAGTACATGGTGGTGGTATTTTCCGTCTGTACTAAGATTGAACCTGCCTGAATCGAAGGGAGGAAAGCCCTGAGGGCCAGATGAACTGCTCTCAGCTCCAACATGTTTATGTGATATGACCGCTCTTTCACTGACCATTGTCCTTGCGTCTGAAGAGAACCCATGTGGGCTCCCCAGCCCAGGAGGGAGGCGTCCGTGATTAGTGTCTGAGAGGGAGGAGCCTGATGAAAAGGTATCCCTACTTGCATATTCTCCTGTTTCATCCACCATGGTATGGATGCTTTTGCTGCGTTTGAGAGACTTATTCTGTCCTCCCAATGATCCGTTTGCTGATCCCACTTGTCCTCCAGATCCTGCTGTAGAGGACGCATTCGTAGTCTGGCATTGGGAACCAGGAAAATGCAGGATGCCATCGACCCTAACAGGGAGGCAATCTGACGAACTGAAGGCATTCTGTTGTCCAGAATGAGCCTGGATTTCTGTGTGATGGATAATTGTCTCTCCTCCGAAGGAAACACTTTTCCTACCTCGGAGTCTACCAGAGCTCCTAGATAATGGATTCTCTGTGTGGGTTGTGGAGTTGACTTGTCGAAGTTCACATAAAGACATAGCCGGTGACAAAGCTCCAGGCATTGTAGGAAATGATTCCTCACGCTGTGGGGGGAGGGACCTTTCAGCAGCCAGTCGTCCAGGTACGGGTACACGAAGATGCCTCTGCGGCGTAGTGCTGCTGCCACCACTGCCATGCACTTCGTGAACACTCGGGGAGCCGACTTCAACCCGAAGGGTAGCACTTTGAACTGGTAGTGTGAAGATCCCACTAGGAATCTGAGATACTGTCTGTGATGCTGATTGACCGGAACGTGAAAGTAGGCATCTTGCAGATCCAGCGAACACATCCAATCTCCCTGCCTGAGATGTGGATATATTTGATGGAGAGCCAGCATGCGAAACTTCTCCTTTTTTATTGACTTGTTGAGTGTTTGCAGATCCAGAATGGGTCTGTACTCTGCTTTTCGACCGTTCTTCTTTACCAAGAAGTATCTTGAGTAGACCCCTCATCCTCGCTGAGATATTGGCACTTTCTCGATGGCTGACTTTCGCAGAAGGGTGGTAACTTCGCTCTGCAATATCTTTATCTGATGGACCGATGATTTTACCAGAGGGATTGAGGGTGGTTGTTGTCGAAAACGTAGAGAGTACCCATTCTGTAGCGTAGCTAACACCCACTGGTCCTTCGTGATAACTCGCCACTCTTCGAGATGGTTTGCAATACTTCCCCCCACTGGAGTGGTGAACGGCGACGGGGGAAGTGGACACTCATTGCTTGGTCTGCGTCTTAGCGGAGGTGTTAGACTGACGCTGGTTCCCTCTTCCTCTGGAGGAACGCCGACCTTGGTATTGTGACCTTTGCTGTCCCTGCTGATCCTGTTTTTTCTGCCAATGAGGGGTTTGAACCCTCTGTTGGGAGGATCGCCGGTTGTAAGTCCTGAATCGTTTGCGGAACTCTTTCTTTTTCTCTAGACCCACGGCTTTAAGTGTGTCTAGTTCCGTCTTCATCTGGGACATTTCTTCATCCGTGTGTGCCCCAAACAAAGATGATCCAGAGAAAGGAAGATTAAGGATTCTAGACTGTGCCTCTGGTTTGAGTGCCGTGAGTCGGAGCCAGGAGGTTCTTCTAGCGCATATCCCATGCGCATAGGCATGAGCCGAAAGAGTAGCCCCATCAGCTGCAGCGCTAATAACTTGGTTAGCCACCAAGCTGCCTTCATGTAAGATCTCGTCAAAATCCTTGCGATCTTCTTGTGGTAACTTTTCCGTAAATCTTTGCAGGGAGTCCCACAGAGACCTGTCATACCGGCCCAAGAGAGCCGAAGCACTCGACACCATCATAGAAGCTGATGTGCCACATACCTTCCGTCCCCACGAATCCTGTGTCTTGCTCTCCTTATCTGGAGGAACAGTAGAGGAGGAAGCAATAGCATGGGTCTTTTTTGCTGCTGCGATTATCACAGAATCCGGTGGAGGATCAGATTTAAGGAAAAGTGGGTCTTCCGCCGGTGCACGGTATTTCTTCAAAATCCTAGCCGGTGCGGTTTTGAGTGTCGCCGGCGTAAGGAAGATGACCATAACTGGCTCTATTAAACCCGGTAACAGTGGTAGCAGGGGTCTAGATGCTTCCCTTCGGTGCAAGGTCTCAAAGATAACAGATGACGAACTCTGTCGAGTTGGCATCGGGATGTTAAGTTTCGCTGCACCCCTGTCCAGCACGTCCTGAAAGGTGCTAATATCATCCACCGGAGAGACCCTCGACGGTGGGCTGTCAGTCAGAGTAGGTGAATAGTCTCTGTGTGACGTGTGTCTGGAAGAGGAGGAAGGTGTTGGAGATCTGTGCCTTCTCCTCCTGCTTCGGGATCTAGATTTTCTTCTGTGCGAGTGCGCAGGAGTACGACTGTGATCCCTGGCTCTTGATGGAGTATGTTCTCTATCCACCTCCTGTACCAGACGAGCCAACGGGGACCTGTGAAGGGGGCTCGAGTACTGCTGTGCTCTTGCGGTTGGAGTAGTGGCCCAGTGATGCAAGGGTCTGCACCATCTTGGCGAAAGGTGGATGGAAGGCGATCTCTGCCCTTCTCGCCCCTCAGGATCATGTGGAGGAGGCGGAGAGTTCTCTCTTTCTTGTGCAGGCCTGCTCGGCGAATCTTGATGTCCCCTGGACACTGGACTGCTGGACGTCGAGATCATGACATCCGGAGATCTTGACGTTGAACCCCTGTGAGAGCTAGGAGAACCTGTTTTCGACGTCGGTGACGTGGACAGGCTTACTGGACGTGAGGCCTGTTTGGACTGGGGCCTCGACGTTGATCTGGAACGTCTCCGACCAGTTTGGCTTCTCGACGTCAAACGTCGTCTCGCCGACGGTGAAGCCTGCCTCGACGTCGGCTTTCTCTTCTTGGACGGGGGACTCAATCTTGCAGTCGACCGGCCTCTCGACGTCGAACGTCTACTCGACGCCGACGTGGTACCGTGTTTCGACACCAGCCGCCTCTGGTCTGGAGACCGATGTCTCGACGTCGACCGATGAACTGGTGTCGTCGACGGAGATTTCCGCCTCGGCGTTGGAGACGGAATCTTGTGTCTCGACGTCGAAGATCTCTGCATAGACCTTGATGGTGACTTCTGCCTCGACGTCGAAGATCGTTGGACTGACTTCGACGGTGACTTCTGCTTTGACGTCGAAGATCTTTGGACTGACCTTGACGGAGACCTTTGTCTCGACGTCGATCGCCGTTGATGTGGCGACGACGGAGTGATGTGCCTCGACGTTGCACGCTTGGCCAGCGTCGACGGAGACTTGCTCCTCGACGTTGATCGTCGCCTGGTTGACGACAACAGAGGGCCCTTTACCTTCGTCGACGTTGAGAGCGACGTCGATTTCTTGGAAGAATGGTGCGTCGGCACCACCGCAGTCTTCATCGGCAGCTTCAACGCGGATCCCGACGCCGAAGGAGAACAGGTCGGGACCTTGCCTCTCGACGTTGACCGAGTCCTCTTCTTCTGCTGCCTCACTGGAGACCTACCTCTTTCAGAGAGGCCCTAAAGTCGAATCCTCTCCCTGTCTTTGATGGTCCTTCTCGACAACTTCTTGCAATGATGACAAGTGGCAGAAGAGTGAGAATCAGGGAGGCAGAGAATACACACAGGGTGTGTGTCCGATCTAGCCTTCTTCTTGCCACAGGCAGGGCAAGGATCAAACAAGGAAGGCATTTCTGACAAAAATAAACCTTTTCTGAAACTCAAAAAAGGCTCCACTCTCACTCTAAGGCTAAAAAACGTCGAGTGAAAGTCAAAATATTCTAAAATATCAAATATTTTTTTGACACAAAGTCAAAAAAAGGAAGAGCTGTGAATCCAGGGTCCTGTACTGAAGGAGCCGGAAAGAACAACTGACTTAACTGTCACCCCTGAGGCATGATGGGAAGCTAGGGGTCATGGCTGCCTCAAAGGCACGGTGCCAGTTTTTGTGTGAAAATGCTTTCATTTTCTATGCTATTGGTTTACAATGCAGCCTGTAGGCTAACAATGTCTACTGTTTTGCAGTTTTTTCTTCATGAGTTTTACTCATTAAAAACAGAGTTCAAGTAGTACTTGCTCTCCTGTGTTTTTATGCATATATTATGTGTTTACTAAAACAGTGTTTTATTGGTTATTACATTGTTTAGCCTCCTAGATGGGGGCTGCATTGATATGAGAAAAAATGATATATGTATATGTATATAGAGCTGTATATATATGTTTTTTCATATATAATTTTTATTATTTCCGGGGTCCCCGCACATGGGCGGGAATATTCAGTGCTTATGACTATTGATGAGGATCCCCTGGAAGAGAACTTATCATTCCCGTTCAAGTTTCAGGGACACAATGGTAATCCAAATAATCTTTGGTTCTTGAACAACACAATAAAGGATAATACTAGGAGCAACAGGGATTTTTTAAACATTTATTTAAAAAGTCTTAATCTAGTACTTAAAATGTGCACAGTAATCACACAGCATGAAAATATAAAAGCAATTATGCATGTCATAAGCAGTGAGAATAAAATGAACATCTCTAACATATTTTGAAAGTTCCTAGCATCCTAGCACCCTCTAGCTATTTCTAAGCACTACACTATATGTTTAGTCATAGTATTTAATAGTCATCTTGCCTCTCAGATTTCTTAAGGATGATCGCACAGACCTGTTGACAGCTAATACAGCTGTCCTTAATCAGAGTTCTGCCGGTGAAGGAAATGAGCTGTAGGCGAAAGAGCACCCTCTTCTAGACTTCCAGATCAAGCTGTCAGACTGAGAGTGGCTGATCTGGCATTGTGGCATATCTCTGGCGATTTTAGCGTAAAGGCCTCTCATAATCTATGGCCAAATCTCAGACTTTAAATAGGTATTGACCACTGATTTTTACTTGTATTTACAAAATAAACTGGGCTCAGAGACATGAGCCTGTTAACAGACTAAGCTATCATGGCACAAAATGCATGAACTCTGTCCACATGTTGATTTTAAGCGGCCATTAGGAAAACCTTGAGATCCATACTGGCTGTTCGAATGAACATATCACCTCGAAGCAGATAGCTACCAGCAACTGGCAACCAGCAGCTAGCCGCTCCAGCGCCTTGAGACCCTCATAGGTTGTTTGTTGCGCTTTACAAATCCTGATTGATTGAGTGATTGATTAATACAGCAATGTACCAAATTAGAATAGTGGCACCTTTCCTCGAAGGTAAGAATTGAACAGCTGTGAACATGACCTTAACATCTTCAGCTAAAAATATGCAGGCGAAAAAATGGAGAAAAAGGCTAACTTTAACTAAAATGGAGTCTGTCACAATGTTCACAACAGTAACTCGTAGAAGCCAGTCAGTTGAGATGACGATCACGGTGAATGCATAAGAAGCTGATCCTGCTGGTCACGGAGATGTAACAAATCAAGAGATAGACACTTCTCTTTAAGTCAGTGGTTCCCAAAGTGTGCGTCGCGGCACCCCGGTGCGCCGTGATGAGAAGCCAGGGGCGCCGCGCAGGATGTGGGTCGTGGCCATTGCTAACATTTTACCGGCAGAGCGAGCCCGCCTCCGTTCTTGGCCTCTCTTGGAAGGAGTCGGCTTCACTTTTGCGCAGTTGTGAGGCGGCTCGTGCTGCACAGTCAGATTCGTGCCTTTTCGTCTCCATTAGAATTTCTAACAAACTAGCAGCTTCGTCTCATTGCCTCGCGTTCTCCTGGCTGGTAATTCTCGACAGCACGGAGAATCACACCCTTTGAAGACGGTAGGGTAAAAGTTGAAACGTGTAGCCACAGGCATCCCTTTTTTGCATTTAGGGAAGCTAAGGTTTCACGTCCTTGTTTTTATATGCAGAATTACGGCCGATTAAGGAAAATTCCTCCGTAGGAGGGAAAGAAAGTTCTCATCAGTGCCCTAATCCTTTTAATGTCCAATTATTCTAAAGGAAAAAAGGCCGGAACTAAGGATAACATTGTGCAGTGTGACGTGTGCATGTGGAATTTTAGCACTTTCTACTGGGTCAGCCAAAGCCCAGTAGGAGGCAGTCATGGAAGCTGTGCTGTGCCCCCTCCTAGCATTGCAGTGGTCCCCAGACCCTGCCTGGACTTAGTGCTGTCCCGTCACACCCCAGGACTGCCCATGCGCCTTTGGATCCTGTGCGTACGCTTGACCCTGAGCTGCTACTGGTCAGGCTCTCAGATTTCTTGAGCTTTATAGGGCACCGACATGTTGGCTCATGGCCACACCATACAGCATGAGGCTGAAGGCAAAAATGGAGAGCCCGATAGGGACCCATCTTGACACCTGCTTTTTAGAACTGCACCGGCAGGACCCAGCCCACTTAAAACACTGGGTAGATGGGATCTGGTGAGCATCTTGGGTTCATCAGAGCCCACCCCATGTAGACCAGTGGTTCCCAAAGTGTGCGCCGCGGCACCCCGGTGCGCCGGTAAAAAAATGGTGGGGAGCCACGGCCAACTGCCAATTAGGTCAAGGGAGCCACGGGTCAAAAAAGTTTGGGAACCACTGCTTTAAGTGATGGGGGAGAGTGGCATTTGTGGGGGGAGATTTCATGTCATGAGATGAATGGCTTTTAAGCCCAGTGACCTAGCTGAGATCAGTGGTTTAGAGGACTGTCACAACCCACTTCCTGTGAGTATGCGAAAAGAGTAAGTCAGAAGGAAAATAGGTGAAACCAGGCAAGGGTGAGGCAATAGGTTGGACAGTAGTGTTGCTTTATTGGGCCCAGGTATGCAGAGTGGGAATTTCAATAATCAAAAGCTCTACGTGTCATCTGAGTACCTCTGGTCCCACTCTGCTAACCTTTCCAGCTTGGTCTCCAATAGTTCTGTTCATTCATCCTGTGTAAGTCTGTGTCAGCCTTGTGAATATCCATCGGAGATCTTTGTATCGTGGTAACCTGCCTGGGGCTGTTGGACAGGAGCCCAGTGCTGGGGCTATCCGCCTGGCAGACTGTGTAAGTGCCCTTCTCAAGCACTAACTGCTTAACACTCTTCAACTGACTGATTCACTCAGAAAGCATATGTTCTCGCCTCAAGGAGAGACAGACAAATCGAGCAAGCACATAATCAATCAGACACCTACAAATGCTATCACTCATCTGTACATGCACAAACACTGCTCACAAACACTGCTTGAAGCCCCTTGTTCCATATCTGGATACTTCTGCTCGAACAGCCAATGGACATCTAGAGACCTAGAGCCTTATTTGGAGCCTGGCGGGCGTCTCGTCTCCCCAGTTGAGACTACTTCCAAATGTAGAAATCCCCATCAGGAAGGCAGGGATCGCTGTGCCTTTTGTGTGCTGCTGGTAAGGCCCTCCACTGAATGCATTAAAGTTGGCCAAGTCGATGCAGTGTTTGATACGTCCGCTCGCAAAGTAGTCTGTTCTGCAACATCAAATTCTCAAAGCGGCAGAACAAAATAACAAGAGCCGGCCCGCCACACAAGGAGCTTACTTTCTGCATGTGGGGTCCATTGAGTGATTTTTCCTATCCCAGGTCGCGATATCTCACTTGATAGTTCTTGACAGGGAGAAGGAGAAAATGCCGGTCCTTCCAAACCTGCCTGACTGTCTTTTCCGCCTGGCCCTGTTATATTCCCTCTCGGTCTCAATCTCGCTCTCCATTTCCTCTTTCTTGTTCCACCTTTCTCTGAATCAAGAGCAAGAGATTTCTCAGAGTCTGTTGCTCACACCCACTTTTCTTCTATTCCTTCCTCCTCCCTTTTTTCTTAGGTCACTTTCTTCCCCCTTCTCGCTATCCACCGTGATCTTGCTGTAACCCTCTTTTCTAACAATCAGATACGACCATTACTTACAAAAAACAACTCACTATTTCCCCTTTTCAAATCCACTCCTGTCATTCTATCCCTACTCCAAACTCTACTAAACACACAAGAAATCAAGAACACAATTCCAACTCAATTAATGCACAAGGGAAAATAAATACAATAAATTGTACTAGCCTACTAACTACTAATTTTGGGTTCCGGAGTAGCATGCTACTCGCCGAAAAAAAGCGCTTCAATTGCCCGTGAAGGGTCGTAAGCGCTATTTAAGTACATTTACAATTTTCTTTTCTTCCTTTATTTCATCCGCTTTTCCTCTTGTGGCAATGGAAGCTGCCTCTTTATGCTGCTGGAAACATTATACTTCTATCCACGGGAGCAGCCTTCATTAGACCTTGTGGGGCTGCCTCGTACGCCATGAGATGTGTGTTCATGCTGCTGGAAACTCCAGATCTGCGTACCGGAACCTACCTTGGTTTGTTCTTGAGAATTGCCCATTTAAGCAGCTGCTGCTCGCTCCTCAATTGGAAGCCACTGTGTGCGGCTCAGGAACTAAGAGGTGCGACGGTAAGAGGTGACTTTCTCAGTATCGCACTTGCACAGACAAGACTGCACGGGAGTGGGCACATACTTGGCATGTTCTCTCCTTGACATCCGCCCCACCTCCATCTGTTAATGTCTTCGTCTCCTGTGCAAACCCCTGTGAGATTCTTTTAAATGAACATGTTTCTCTGAAGGATCATTCCGGCTGTGAAATCCAATTTACTATACGCCAGATCTAATTGGTGTAGTCATGGCAACCAAGGAGTACAGTCTAGAAGGAGCTAAGAAATAGAAGATAGGATGTAACCGAACTATATCCCCCGTTCCCGCATCACCATCCGGTAATATTCCAGGACCCCTTAGAGTGTAGTACTTGGACGTGCACAAGCGCTGTGCTGAGTACCCTCAGTGACTGCCAACTATGCATGCCCATTAGTGCGGCTAGAAGCCATGCATTCTAATTAGTGAAGGCGAGTATCATTGTGCATTGCTTTATACTCTCCAGTAGTCGTAGCCGAGCACCAGGCATCTATTCTATACACAGTGGGTCTGGGAACCAAACATGCTTATTGGTGGGGCTCACTATCATGCCCTGATTACAAAAAAGCATAGTCAAGAGGGCGAGGCAGTGTCCCATGCATTTGCATCAGTGGGGTAGACACAAGTTTCCCCATCAGTGTGACTGGGCATCATCCATTCATTGTAGTAGTGCTGGGCACTAGCCGTGATGCTGTGCACCATACACTCCCAATCAGTGAGGGTTGGCACCATGCACTCCCATCCTTTGGGCTAGGCAGCAAGCACACTCATCAATTGAGGTGGGCACAATGCACAATAAAGAATGGAGCTAAGCAACATGCACTCCTTTGTAGAGGGCTGGGCACCATTTGCCACATCAGTAGGCCTAGGAAACCTGTATTGACATCAGTAGGGCTTGGCATTTGTTGTGTAAACAGATTTGTCCATCGTGTGTTTGTCTCTGATATTCATAAACAATCTCCATGCATGTGCAGGATTTATATATCACAAAGGTAGGAGGAGTCAAAGGATTTTATACTTAAAAATGACTGATGCACTGTAGTAGACGGGTGACACTCTTTGTATGTAAAGAATTTATTAACACAGAGAGAGAAACCCAACCGCAGTCGTGCCAGGCGCAGCTAGACAACAACTGTCAAATAACAGAACGCTCAACCCCATGGAACCCTACAATGTCATGATAGAATCTGCAGCCCCAGCCTAGCTAAGGCTGCCTAAGTACACCACAACACATCTCCCCACCTTATAACAAAAGAACAGTTTACCCTCAAACATTCCCAATGAGTGCTAGCACCTTATACCCTGGTAACCACCCCTAGATCCCTGAAACCACAGTGGAACCAACAAAAGAAACCCCACATGATGTGCGTTTTGACACGAATTGGAGGTGCTGGTTTGACCTTGCGTAAGGAAAAGTGTATTTTTCTTGTTCAGGAAGTGGAATATTTAGGTTACTTGATTATTAGGGATGGTGTAAAACCTAAAGCCAATTTGATGAGTGCCATTGTCAACACCAGAGTCCCTTATGACAGGGACACCCTCAGATCTTTCATGGGTCTTGTGGAATATTATTCAAAATTTGTGAGAGATTTCGCGCACAAGACAGAACCTTTAAGAGAATTACTGAGGAAAGGCAAGAAATTTGTGTGGGGAGATTCTCAAGAAACAGCTTTTTCAGTAGTTAGGAATGAAATTGCCAAGGCAGATGTGTTTGCACCGTTTCGAGCTGAGATAAGAACCATTGTTACGGTGGATGCAAGTGCTGTTGGAGTTGGAGCTGTTATGGCACAGCTGCAGGGTAAGGTAGAGAGAACAGTAGCTTTTGCTTCAAGGTCACTGACGGATGCAGAACAGAATTATTCTGTCATTGAACGCGAAGCATTGACTGCTGTGTGGGCAACAAACTACTTCAGGGTGTTCTTATGGAGTAAGGCATTTTCTTTGAGAACAGATCATAAACCTCTGCTAAGGGTTCTAGGTCCGGGAGGTATAAAAACTGTTCGGGAAGATTGGCAAGGCTGGCAGTAAGGGTACAAGAGTTTGATTGTAGGTTGGAGTACGTCCCAGGTTGGAAGAATAGAGTGGCAGATTGCTTATCAAGGTTGCTGGACAGAGCTGCAGAAGTCGTGTAATTGGACACTGATGAAGTACTTGCCACTTTGGAGGATGTTGTGGAGGAGTCAAAGAGTGCCATTTCAGAGCAGGATTGGAAGTGTGCCATGGAACAAGACGCGACTCTGGGTGTGGTGATGGATTTGGTCAGAGAAAGTGTTTTAACTTTGGGGGTGAGACCATTTCTCAAGGTGACAGATGAACTATCAATGCATGACAAAGGATTGCTCCAACGGAATGAGAGGTGCATTCCCCCTTGCAATCTCAGGCCTCAGTTGATTAAATTGGCCCATGAGGGGCACTTGGGTCAAATGCTGCCCAATAAAAGGTTACGTGAAAAGTTTTCGTGGCCTCTCATGGACAACCAGGTGAGAGATTGGGTTGTGAAGTGTGAAGCTTGCAGTAGGAGCAATCCTTTGTCATGCATTGACAGTTCATCTATCACCTTGAGAAATGGTCTCACCCCAAAGGTAAAACACTTTCTCTCTTAGCCCCTGTTCTGACCAAAGCCATCACCACACCCAGAGTCGCGTCTTGTTCCCTGGCACACTTCCAATCCTGCTCTGAAATGGCACCCTTCGACTCCTCCACAACATCCTCCAATGTGGCAACTACATTATCAGTGTCCAATTCCACAACTTCTGCAGCTCTGTCCGGTAACCTTGATAGGCAATCGGCCACTCTATTCTTCCAACCTGGGACGTATTCCAACCTACAATCAAACTCTTGTACCCTTACTGCCAGCCTTGCCAATCTTACTGAACAGTTTGTTATACCTCCCACACCTAGAACCCTTAGCAGAGGTTTATGATCTGTTCTCAAAGAAAATGCCTTACCCCATAAGAACACCCTGAAGTAGTTTGTTGCCCACGCAGCAGCCAATGCTTTGCGTTCAAAGACAGAATAATTCTGTTCTGCATCCATCAGTGACCTTGAAGCAAAAGCTACCATTCTCTCCACCTTACCCTGCAGCGGTGTCAAAATAGCTCCAACTCGGCGTAATGGCCCGTATACCCACCATCCAGGAGGACGCTGTCATCCTATCCCTGGACGCTCGTATGGCCTTTGATATGGTCGAGTGGCCTCTCCTCTTCGTAGTTCTTAGGCATATGGGCTTTGGCCCCAAGTTTTGTGCCTGGGTCCAGCTATTATACTCTAAGCCTCTGGCATGCGTAGTAGCCAACGGCCGAATTTCGGCAGACTTTCCTCTTGGACGGGGCACACGACAAGGCTGCCCTTTGTCGCCGCTTCTATTCACCCTAGTACTGGAGCCGCTGGCGGCCTGGATCAGAGGGGACCCGGTCATACGCGGGCTTCGCTGGGCGGCGGGCTGGGAGGACCGCATCTCCCTCTATGCAGATGATATTCTGCTATACATGGTATCTCCCAGGCGCTCGCTCTCCCGACTTCTGGATATATGTGAGGCGTATGGTAGATTCTCCGGCTATACCATTAATTGGGCCAAATCTCTTCTATATGTGCTGAGCGGCGCCCCACCGCGGCTCCCGGCAGGCTGAACGATACAGGTCGTGGAGGGGAGTTTTAAATACTTGGGACTCCATATCACACCGAGTCCCATGGACTTTATGGAAAAAAACCTCATGGAACCCTTAAAAAGGCTCAGCCGAGACACCATGCCCCTTTGGTAGAAGGTAAAATACTTCCTACATGTTTCATTCTCAAACTTGCAGGATGAGCCACTTAAGCTACCAGCAGCAGCTATTTTATTTTCTTTATTTCCGACATTGCGTTCTTTCTTTTTCAGGAGATGGCTGTCCCTCATCCGCACCATCTTTTTCTCCATCTCTGCCTTCAGATTTGATCCTGCCGGTTTGCCGCAGCTAATCCAACTTTTTGATCTTGGAATCCAACAATATAATCTTATATATCGCATTGCTTTTGATAGACATCCACTTCTGTATAGTGGTATTCAATCTCAGATGAGTGGGTCTGCAGTAACTTGAGTCTCATTATCACCTCACCCTGCTTGAATTCTACTTCCTGTGCTTTACCATTGAGCCCTTCCAGCCTCATCACTGCTGCCCTCAGAGCAGTCTCGATGCCACTGTCTTTTAAGCAATCTTGAACGCAACGCCGCTATAGGTCTAACATAGCATAACGTATGTCTTTTTTTTTTTTTAAAAAGGCTAATTCATACTTGGGTTTTGTGAAGATAAAATAACAGATGTTTACTGTTACCCATCTCAGTAGTACTCATTTTATCAACCTCAGAAGGATGAAAGGCTGAGTGAACTCTTCCGCATTCTAACATGTGACCATGAAGTCAAATACAGATTCCTAAAGAAGCCGCATTAGCCAACTGAGCCACCAGACTCTGCATTATGAGGCTTTTATCTCCACCTTTCTTACTCTCTACCCTTCTCTATTTGCCCTTTATTTGAGGCCCTCTAACGAGACGCACAAAAGTCCTCTTTATATCTCCTTCGCTCTGACATGCTCGCTGTTTTCACAGAGCTAAATGCAGAAATCTTGATAGTGAAGAAAATCCCTATAGGAGCCGTGTCAAACACATGCTGTTCTTCCAGGTCCTGGCAGAGTGTGAAAGAGAATAACTGCTCCGGAAAAAGGTAGGTATTTAAAAAAAAAAAAATTTGTATTGACGATACCCACGACTGAGTACTCCTGATGCGTGCGAAGGACTCTGCCAACAGACTCAACATTCACAGAGACTTCGCACCCATTGTTCCAGGTTCGGTCGTGGAATAGCATTCAAAGAATACAAACAGTGCATGGCACAGCACCCACGCGCTATAGTGGTGTGCGGGGTGCCTATAGATTACAACGTCTCCCTCCTTTCGGATGCAACAACCACAAATAATCACAATAACAAAAAAACTGATATAAGCTATAAGGCAACAACATAACTTAAAGTACAACTGAAAATTAGCGATTTAACTCAAAACATAGAGCCAGATGTAGGTAAACTCATTTCTGCGAGTCCTTAATAGCGATTTTTAGCGATTCGCTATTAAGGACTCGCAAAATGGAATGTAGGTAGGAATCGCAATATTAATTGCGATTCCTTAATATTCCTTAATTGGGAATTGCAAATTGCGATTCGCAATTGAGGAATACCTTCCCATTCATTCCTATGGGCCTAGAGGCCCATAGGAATGAATGGGAAGACATTCGCAATTTGCGAGTACCCATTAGGTACTCGCAAATTGCGAATGCATTTTCAAGGGTGCAAGGGTGTCAAAAGGACACCCTGTTGCACCCCTGAAATATGTATGTGTGCACATGTGGCGCACATACATGGGCATGTATGTGCGCCACATGGCACTTTGAAAAATGCAAAAAAGTGCATTTTTCAAAGAAATTGCAAATTACCACCAACTTGAAGTTGGTGGTAATTTGCGATTCCTTAAGCCCAAATCGCAGACTTTCTGGGCTTCCTGCATTGCATTTAAGGAATCGCAATTTAGGATTCCATAAAGGCAGTTCGCAAAATAGGGAATCGCAAAATTTGTGATTTCTTATTTTGCAAGTAGGTTTTTCCTACCTACATTGCACAGGGCTATTTTGCGGTCGCAAACGTTGAAATTCTGCGAATTTCAGCGTTTGCGATCGCTATTTCGCTTCCTACATCTGGCCCCAAGTCATCAAACTTGCAAGGCAATTTCCTTTCGTGGCTACCTACACCATCATTTTGCAGAGAACCAATGCCCCTTTGAACACATTCCTTTGTGGCAGGAACAGTGTCCACACCAATAGGTGCGGTTGACGCACTGAGAACCAGTGATGTCCCCAGTGCCATCCTCATTTGCAGACACTGAAACACCTGAAGCTGGATCCTGCAACCAGCTGGACCAATCACACTGTTCAACCTCCAGTTTTGTCAATTTCATCAACGAGCATGCTTGAGAGTCTGAAAGACGCACGAGCGACCTCTTGTTCCACCAGCCCTCATTCCCGAAGAGTGCTGAGTCTTTGCTCACATTTGTCACTTGAACTGAGAGAAAAACTTCGACAAACATTTAGAGACTTTTTAGGGTTTTTGATACGGACCCAAACATTTATTTCCAGATCCATATTTTTAAAACGTTTGCCATCATCCAGCCTTAACTTCATGGCATGCTGCTTCTGCATCACCTGAGAAGCAACACATTTACTCTCACTACTTACACTATCAACACAATGTTTGTTCTGCAACCATTCAGGGCACAGATCTGTGTGTACTTTCATTCCTCTTAAGAGAGTAAAAGGTGGCACCCCAGTAGTGCAATGGGGTGAAATGTTATACAACCACACTTTGACATCAACAAATTCTTGCACATCCTGGCATGACGACGGAGCTGCCTGTATCCCTTCCTTCACTAATCTGTTTGCCCTTTCAACCAACCCATTGGAAAATGGAGAATACAAGGCAACTTTGAAATGTTTTACGTCATTGGCTGCCAAAAACGTGCACATCTTGTGAGACACAAAGTGTGTGCTGTTGTCTGTCACAATCACGGAGGGTCACCCCTCAGTTGCAAACACCCTCTTCAAAACCTTGATTGCATTGTCAGTGCTAGGCGCATCACAAAACATGGTATAACCATTTGGAATGATAATCAATCAGCAAAATGAGAAACCTGATGTTATCAGGCAAAATATCGTAAGGACCTGAAAAATCTAACCCAACCTTGCGCCAAGGTTTGTCCGGTAAAGGAACAAGGTGAAGGGGAGTATCCATTAACTTTCACCTTTTGTCAGACACAAGACATTCAGCACAAGAGTCAACCCAAAAGTTGACCTGAGTTTCTAAAGGACACCAATAATACAATTTAATAAGTTGAGATGTCTTAGAAATACCTAAGTGGCCGCGATGCGCGGACCTGATAATGTCTCCTCTGAGACTTTCTGGAGGGGCAAACAAGTCATGAAGCACAACCATGTCATTGACAAGAGACAATTCAGAAGCCACCATCGAAAAAGCCCTTATTTCACCAGCTAACTTTCTACTCTCTGGCCATCCTTTTACAGTGAAATCTTTGACCTGCTTGAGATTGGCGTCCTTGACATAAGCTGCCAACCAAGATTGTTCCGTTACAGCAGCACACTCTTTGACCGCATCCACGGCTGCCACTACGCATTCGGTGTTCTCAACATCAGATAAGGCGATGCGTGATAAGCAGTCCGCCCTGAAAGTTTTTCCTCCAGGTATATGCTTAATGGGAAAGTGAAACACTTTCAGTTTTGACAACAACCTCACAAGCCTAGCTGACGCCTTTCCTAAACTGGTTTCACTCAGTATGTGCATAAGAGGTTTGTGGTCGGTAAAAACCTCAAACTCTCGACCCCTGATGTAACTCTTAAACTTGTCAACCGCCCACACTTAAGCCAGAGCCTCGCGCTTAATTGTGCTTTAATGTGTCTCAGACTGTCTAAGCATCCTGGAGGCAAAGGCTATGGTATGTTCCTTACCAGCAACCCACTGTCCCAGAACTGCACCTAATCCAGTGAGGCTTGCATCCACCATGAGGAGCATTTACAGTTATCCTGAAAGGCATGCAAAGCAGGTGCTTCAACAATTAATTTCTTAACTCTGAAATTTCATCAGACCAAACAAACTTTGAGCCCTTCCACAGTAGGGTACCCAAGGGTTCAACAGTTTGAGCATAACACTTTACAAACCATGCATAGTACTCTGCTAATCCCAAAAAGGATCGAAGGGCATCCTTATCATTGGGGCATGCAGCATCACTAATTGCCTTAATCAAGGATAACTTAGGTTTGGTGCCCTCTGAGGATACAGTGTGCCCCAAATAGTCCAATTGCTGAGTACCAAACTTGCACTTATCCATCCTAATGGTCATACCTGCCTTGTTTAACTCACCTAAAACGATTAGATTCTTCAAGTGTGTTTCCCAATCAGATGCAAACACCAAAATGTCGTCCCGATAGGCCTGGACCCTCGAGATGTCTCCAAAAAGATTGTCCATCAATTTTTGGAAGCCGCTGGCCGCTGAGGCCAGACCAAAAGGCAATCTGAGATATAAACTCCAAAAGGAGTATCAATCAATCAAAGTGAGCTTTATTCGATTGTAGACAGACAATCATAAAAGCACATAAAACATATAATTACTACAACATTTCATATATGATACAAATTCATACAAATTCGTTACATTAAAAGTATTTAGCATTCCATAAAAAATAAGACATTATTAAATTGTCAGGGCTCACCTCAAGTTAAAAAATAATTACTTTACTATACATAGAACAAATTCATATTAAATTCGTTTAGACAATTTTTAGTTCTTACTATAAATTAAAAAACGATTAAATAAGGATTTGTTTCCTTAAACTTAGAACCTTTTTCAAGAATAAAACCACCCTGTAAACACTGTGTACGTTATCTAAATATTGCAGTGCCAAAAGGGCGGGTCGACATTGACGGAGCCCGAACATTTTCAACACAGGGACCAGACACAATTTCCTATCAGAGGAGTAAAATTTACAGAAAAGGATAACATGGAGCATAGTTTGTTTGGAGATATTGTCACAAGGGCACAACTGGAGGTTTTGAGACCAGTCATTTACTGTAGGGAAGGTGACTAGTCTATGGAAAACCCCCAGTCGAAATCGAATTAGAAGGAACCTATCATATGCCGCAAGGACATAAGTAAGGTAAGGTTGAATATTAAAAGTAATTAAAATCATCTGATTGTGTAGGACAGTGGGCTTTACTATCTCAGATGTCAGTCTGATAGTGTCCAGCATAGATAGGGCCATTTAAAAAAAATCCTTCCTGGTTATGTCACCAATGGAACTAGGATTAGTAAAATACTCTGGGTGCCCAAGATCTTGTAAAAAGTTACGAACATAATTTATCCATGGAATCCTCAGGGCCCCGTCCAATCTCAGGACATCCAGAAGAATCTCTCTGTTTAATTTTGCCTCTTCTTTCGTCCAGAGTCTGTGCCATAAAAGCACAGGCTCCAGCTTAATCAAATCAGAAATAAAAGTGAGGCCCAGCTCCGCATGACATATATATGTTGAGGTACCATTCGGGACGGATAAAATATATTTAAAAAAAGAATTTTCTACTTTTTGAATGGGAAGCAGATCAACTGGCCCCCATGCCCCAGTCCCATAAACTGCCGCAGAAACACATTTTGCTTTATAGATCTTAATGAGTTCCTCAGGAGGTCTCTTGCATAATTTGTTAGCAAAGGAACTGATGGCAGATGTACTACGTAATAATACCAGTTTTTTTGCAGCCACAGCCTGTATCCAAGTATCGTTATTGGCAAAGAGAATGCCCAAATAAGAGAATGTTTTAGTAGGCCCAACCTTTTGTCCACCCACAAACATATCTTTGGGTTTTATGAAGCCAGTAACGCAACGCATTATAAAAGTTTTAGAGGAGTTAACTCTTAACCCTAAATCATTCATAAAATTGGTAAAATTATTCAGAACCCTCTGGAGGCCTACTTGTGTGCGAGACATGAGCACCGCATCGTCTGCATACAAGAGGGCTGGGATCGGGCGTCTCGCCACTTGGGGAAGGTCATAATTATCATTTAAAAGGGCCTCCCCCAATCCGTTTATGTACAGGTTAAAAAGAAACGGGGCAAGAACACAACCTTGCCTAACGCCACTTCTTATATGAATGGGCGCTGACCGTTCGCCCTTTAAACCGCAGCGCACTCGTGCGTTAGCATTACAGTAAAAACGTTTAAGAAAATAAATAATCTGTATATCAACCCCCATTACTTCTAAAATTGACCAAAGTTTATTGTGGATCACGCAATCAAATGCGGCTGTGAGGTCAACAAATGCTAAAAATAGGTTCCCCTTCTTTGCCCTTGTGTATTTACCAACCAGGAGAGACAAATGTAATCCCTGCTCTACGGTTCCTACACCAGCTCGAAAGCCGTATTGCAGGTCGGACAGGATGGAATTTTCTTCCGCCCAATCCTGGAGACGTTCCAGTATTATTCTGCCCGCTACTTTCGTTATAGTGTCTAATAGGGAAATTGGCCTATAGCACGCCGGATCTTGTCTGTCCCCCTTTTTAAAAATGGGCACAATAGTTGATTCTACCCAAGTAGGTGGAAAGACTGCACTGCAGCTAGCATTTAGAACTTGTGTTAAAAGAGGGGCCCATAGGAGAGCGTTTGATTTAAACAAATCTACAGGGACCCCATCAGGACCAGGCGCTTAGCCACCCTTACTTACAGTAAGAGCCCGCTCTACCTCATCTAACCTAAACAATAGAGCGGTGTGTTGGGTGGGGGACTTAAAGTTGTAGTCCTCCAGTGCACTACTATTTGTCTTGTCTAAGTTACCCTCACCCCAATACACTTTTGCAAAGTGAGCTATCCATTGGTCTTCCGCTATTGCTATTTCAAGCGATTGACCATCTTCTCTGGACAAAAAAGGGGCCCTAATAATTTTCCAGAAAGCCGCACTATCATTAGCTATTGAGGCTGAGTGTAAAGCGTCCCACGCCTCTTTCTTTAATGTGGCTTTTCTGTCCCTAATTGCATGTTTATATGCATCTCTAGCCATCCTTACACTACTTTTATTTCTCGGGTTTTTATGTAGCTCAGATTTTAGATAGGAATAAGCTTTAGTGCATCTAGTGTCGAACCAGCCCTTCTGCGGTCCCTTACCACTATTATGTCTAGTAAGAGACTCTCTGACCGCGTTAGTTATTACCTGAAATGAAGCTAAGATGTTTTCTGGGGTAGCTGTCTCACTCAGACATGTTTCAATAGCTGAGTTACATTTGCCCACCACAGTTTTGATCAAATTAGCTTGATCCGCTAAGGACCAACATAGGGAATAACCATTGGTACTTCCTATGGCTATGTTTTCTAGCTGTTGATTTTTCTTATTGTGTCTTAAAATTGTGGTGGACGGTAGGAAAATCGCTAAGCATAAAGGGAAGTGATCACTATGGGACTCATCGGAAACATAAAAAGAGTGAAGCCTATGTGCATGACTATTGGTTACTAAAACAAAATCAATGATAGATCGAAGACCCCGGCCGTTAAATGTCCAGGGCATAGGAGCAGGAGCAGGTCATACTTCGTTTGCATAACCCAGATCGAGGGAAAAAATAATCTCGTTCAGTTGTACTCCCAGGGCTGAGTGTTGAAAATGGGACGAGCATGCCCCGTCCTCATTTACGGCTTCACATAGTTTGTCCCCGGCGTTCACACATAATGTACAATTAAAGTCTCCAACAAGTATAAGCATGATATCTTCCCCCTTCCTACGGCCAACATTTTTCAACACCTTCAGTAGATTTGGAATCACAACTCTCACTTTATCAGGTGAGATATTATTATAAAAATTGGTAACAACTATAGAATGCATCGAATCAATGTCCATTTTGACAAGCTGGTAGTAATTATCATTAACAAGCATAGATATGTTCTTAAAATTTATTTTAGCTGATATGTATATGCAAAGGCCCCCTTAGCTCTACCACTCAAACTATCAACTGCAGGGGTATGGTATGTCCTATATCCATTCAAATGGACCACCTCCTTAGACCAGGTTTCCTGAAAGCATAGGATCTCAAAGCGACTAATAAATTCTCCCCACAGAAGATTATTTAACTTTGAAGAAATGCCAGCAATGTTCCAGGAGAGAACGTTGCATAAGGCATATTTACCGCTTACGACACTGTTAACTATAGCTGCTTCGTTTGGAACTTCGATTTCATTACAAAAAGGGGGAGAGACATGTAAGGTATCCTGAGATTCAGCCAAATTTTTTACTTCCATATCTGTCAGACTTTGGCCCTTGATGCT
The DNA here is from genome assembly GCA_963921515.1 of Calotriton arnoldi. Lineage (NCBI taxonomy): Eukaryota > Metazoa > Chordata > Amphibia > Caudata > Salamandridae > Calotriton > Calotriton arnoldi. The sequence continues at coordinate 718,826 of CAWUFW010001104.1, forward strand.
ATCATGTCTCCTGATGAGGGTGGGGACGGGATGAACAACACCCGCCACAGGATAACCATAAATTTCCCCAACGGCAGGCACATTCACAGCAGGATTGGGGGGCACCAGATTCCCAGTAGGAAGTCAATCAATTTCCTCCAATGAGTTCAGAGCTTCAAAGCGATTATTCACTGGAATAAGGGCCCCCCTAATCCCCCGGAATTGCCTCCCCCAAACTTGTACCCTCGGGGCTTTGGAAAACTCGATGGTTTGTAAAAACAGCCCAGAGGTAGAATGTGTATATCATTAGGATTGCAAGGCCCATTGTTACCCCTTTCCAAAATTGTATGCACGAGGGGAGGGGAACTAAAGGTCAGCACAACACAGTCGCCGCGAAATGACTTGACTGAGGGGCCAACCCACCCAATTCTATGAACCATTTTAAACTTCGAAAAAAGAAAATTATGTAAACCAGTCCTTAAGCTCAGGAAATGAAGTGACTTATTCCTTAATGCCGCCCAGTGCTCAAAAACATTATGAGACAAAGGGGTGACATTTGCCAAGACCACTGTGTAAGGTGTAGCTGCTGGGGGCAGGTTCAAGATACACGGAGGATGCCTGGGAGTTTCTGATTGATCATCAGAACTTATACCTTTCACTTTCTTCCTGTTCTGACTTGACGTCCCAACAGTCGATACTCCATGCTCAGTACTAGGGGGGTTGCTAATAGGTGCCACTGGAATACCTTCTTTAGAAAAAGGCAACCTATTGTAAGCTAGTGTTTTTGCTGTACTTAAATCCTTGTTACTAGTGGAACTTCCAGCCTGTATTTGTCCATTAGAGGTACAACTCGATGGAATGCCAGCCCCCGTTCCTGCCTCCCTGGTGTTTATATCACAGGGACTTGGCTTAGAGCAACCCAATGGGGCAATTGAACTGCTTATGTAGTCCTCCAACCTGGCTAACTTAGCTTCAACACGGGTTATTTTTACCATAATGGGTTCCAGCAGAGTAGATAACATAGTTTCAAGTCTACCCCAAAAAGTTCCTCCTTGTAAACTGTCAGCAACTATATCTATATCTTTAGGATTAATAGCATTCAAGTGATCCTCATTGAGTACTCTTGCCTTAATGGAAGTTTTAGCTGATTTTTCTTTTGGTCTCTGCACAGGTTTAGTCAGTTTCCTGGTATTCCTGGTTTTCTTTTTATTCAAGGGAGGTTCTGCAGTATGGTCAGTATTTAAGTTAGCTTTTTGCCCTCTAGTAGTAACTGTGGGCCTGGCGGGGGTGAGCTCTGGTTCAGAAGATGAGGAAGAGACAATATCTATCGGTTTAATTGATGCTTCGTGTGGCATTCCACCAGACCGGGAAGAAGATGCCTCATTATTAATCTCCGCACAAGACTCAGTAAGTACAGGGGTCAAAGAGAGTCTACATTGTGCGGGTAAAGGCTCCAGAGACAACCTCCGCTCAGTAAGTTTGATTTCATTCATGAGCACTGATTCAGCCCTTTGCAAAAAAGCGTCTAGATTACCCACAGCCCCCCTACCTTTGTTTGATCTGCACTTACTCATTTCCAATATGCACGCAAGAAAATATATTTAGTGGCCAGTACAAGAAAACAAGTCCCGAGTGACACAAACTGCAAATATCTACCTCGGGAGCAAAACCTCAGACGGATGGCCCGGCCCAGTCTCTACCAGTCTCGGACGGGCTCAGACTGACCCGCCCTTGGTCCGGGCTTCGTCCGGGCTACGTCCCGCACGCGTCCCGCTCTGCGGGGGGAGAGGCAGCGCTTTATGCGCGATGACCACGCCTCCTCCTCACTCGCGGCAGCTGGACAGAGAAGGTTGCACCCTGGGAACTGAAGTCCTCTCCCAGGGTGGTGACGGCAAGGGTGCAGCAGGTGGTGAATCAGTGTGACCCTGGGACCTTGTCCCACCAGGGCTACTGCAGGAAAACCACGGGAGCGTCGGACGTCAGTAAACCAGCGGCAGCAGCAATTAAAAGCGAGTGGCAAAGTCTTCCACGCCGCGGGGGAGAGGCAGCGCTTTATGCGCGATGACCACGCCTCCTCCTCACTCGCGGCAGCTGGACAGAGAAGGTTGCACCCTGGGAACTGAAGTCCTCTCCCAGGGTGGTGACGGCAAGGGTGCAGCAGGTGGTGAATCAGTGTGACCCTGGGACCTTGTCCCACCAGGGCTACTGCAGGAAAACCTCGGGAGCGTCGGACGTCAGTAAACCAGCGGCAGCAGCAATTAAAAGCGAGTGGCAAGGTCTCGGCGATGCTGCGAGCGCAAAGTAAGTGCTTTTATTTATTTATTTCCTTACTCTCCACTTTCCCGTCGTATGTCACACTCCACTACCCCCACACAGCCCCGCCCCACAGCGTTACCTGTGCGAGCCGCCACTGAGTATGAGTAGTTAAAGCAACAGTTCCTTTCCACTTGTCAAGAAACAAAATTTCTAATAAGATCGTAATAGGTGAGCCAGAATTTGCCATGACTGATACCTCAATTCTACCAAACAACGCATCACACCAAGGTCACACCAAGGTCCTTTGACCTTCTTAGTATCGAGAACAGCATTGCACTGCACAGTCAAGAACACATTATGCAATTGCTCTGAATACCCTTCCACAGCTTCAGCGATCTCAATGCTGTTCACTCTTGTGCTTTTTATTCCAGATCTACACACCCCTTGGAAGTGGCCCATTTTCTTGCAAAGCATGCATCTCTTGCCTAAGGCAGGGCAAGTGGGATTATTGCTAAGATGCGATTTCAATCCACACCTAAAACAACTGGTGGATCCTTTCCTAAAAGGTTGCTTAACCGTTCTGCTGTATCGTTTCCAGGAACCTTCACCACGTTAACAGAATGTCCATTGAGAAGTTCCCTCGATGTGACCATGGAGCGCTCAGGGCTTTAAGCACTATCAATTGTTTCCATGATTGTTTGTTTTCTGCAACTAAGGAGGTGTTACTGAATCTTCTTAGAAAAGCAAGCAAAGACAAATTGATCCCGAATATTAATGTCAGTGTGAGCCTCAAACTCGCATGTGGATGCCAAAACTCGTAACGCCCAAATATATTCATCCACACTTTCATCTGCGCTCTGCCTCCTCATGAAAAAGTTATGTCTGTCCAACATTATGCTTGGCTCTTGATCATATTGTTTTCCCATGCGGGCCAATGCCTCCTTGTAAGCATTCCAGTACTCACTATCGCCAGCACTTCTTTGAGGGGGGCAATGGAGGGTTGAGCTGCAAGCCCCAGACAACCATGTAAAATTGCTACTTTGCGAACGGGTGGAAACTTGACAGCGTCGATGGCCACCAGATGACTCTCAAACTTTTCACCCATTGCCGCCACCTAATGTTGAGTTTTCCTGGATGTTGTAAGAAAGGGGGAGGCTGTGCAAACTGCTGGGAAGTCGCCATAATGCAAACAAGAAAATAAAGCCAATATTACAATATGGATGAAAGTGACTAGAATGCAAGTAATAATAATAAATGCAAACGTGTGAATTTTCTATTACAAAAACTGTATACTAGTCATTAAATTTGCAGAGTCAGCAGTTGAATTATAGTGAGCTTGTCACTGAAAGTGCAAGCTTACAGACGGAAGACCCATAAAAGGAATTTGTCAAAAGAGGTATGCCTGTGACCGAGATGACAGGTCATTAAAATTTAAAGGTGAGCCTGTCACCGAAGCTTGCAAATAGTTAACATACAATAAGAATTTAAAGGCGAGCCTGTCACCGAAAGTGCGGGCTCAAAGTTTAAAAACAGTTAACCAATATAAGGAGAAAAGGTGTGCCTGTCACTGCGAGTGCAGGCAGGCGTGGATCCTACCTTTGGCTTTGATATGGAAGGATCGTAACTCATTTTGCAGACGTCAGCAGCAAGAGTCGAGTAAGGGCCTAGGCCTGCAGCTCAATCCAAGATGGCCACCTGCATGGTGATGCTCACGTTTGAATGTGATGGAGTTGCAGTGATACGACGTGCAGGCTGCCCCGACCGGGTGACGTAATGCTGCAGGTCAGGCAGGCGCTTGGCCAAAGGCAGGAAACTCGATGCTGAAAGCGCCAGGCACAGGATCCAGGAAACCAGGCAGAGTGCAAATTTGCCCAGAATGAGACCGAAGGGCCCTGTGACTCTGGCACGGCATGGAGCGGAGGCAGGCCGGTGGGTGTCGGGCATGTGGGGAAGTCCAGATCGTCGCCAAGATGTGAAGGAGAATAACTGCTCCGGAGCAGGTAGGTATTTTTCAATATTTTATTTGTATTGACGACACCCACGACCGAGGGCTCCCGATGCGTGCAAAGGACTCTGCCAACTGGCTCAACGTTCACAGAGTCTTTGCACCCATTGTTTCAGGCTCGATTGTGGAACAGCATTCAAAGAATACAAACAGCGCATTGAACAGAGCACCCACGCGCTACATTGGCGAGGGGGTGCCTTCATATTACACAGGGTTTATAAGCTACAGGCTGATCTTGTCCCCCAAGCGGGTTGGTAGGGGAGTAGGGGTTAACACACTCTCCAGTCCGCTGAGACCACCGGGCCACATCTTTCTTAGGCCACGGTCCTAGTGTTGTAATGAAAACGTTTTTGCTATCTTTGCTTGTGCATTATTCTATGTAAGTTAGCATTCGCGGCACCATTTTATGTTTGGCCGCCTTTTTGAACCTTGCTCGAAACTGCCTTTTGCCTCATCGAGAGAACGGGCTGTGGAAAGTTTTCTTTTCTCCAGGGTTGGGCCTTGTTTTGCTAATGAATACACTGTCTTATTAGCGCATACCTTTCCCATTAGCTAGAGGCCTTCTCCCTCTAGTCTAGTGGCGGGTACGGGCAGAGTGACCTTGGACTGAAGCTAGTGTGTGCCCGGCCCCAGAATCGAAACCTATCTTCTGTACTTCTTTGTTTAGTTGCATTTGCTTGGAAAATTCCATTATGGGCATGCCTTCATTGGTTCTGGATACTGATGTCAGTCCTCTCTGCAGCACCCCTAAGAGACTGGGCAGATGGGGCTCCGCTTGAGTGTATCTGAATAAACATATATTGGTTTGTATTCTCTACTGTCTGACCGACTCTTCATTTGTATGGAAGGCTGAGAGGTGGTCGCGAGTTACCCGGGTGACCCTAATCGGGTCACTTCCTTCAGTTGGCGCCCGAACAGGGACTCCTTCGGGTGAGCCATCCCCTCCCGCGGACGGGTGGGGAGGTCGTGGCCATCGTCAGGTCGGACGGACGGATCAGGGATCCCTGCATGAGAGAGTTCCTGAACTCGCAGCTGCCCCTTCTGTCCCGCCGGATGGTGCCTCGCCCAGTGGTCATCCCGACTGGGGTCCTGAACGGCGAAACCCTTGGATCTGACCTTTTGGTCTGAAGAGTCGGCAGTGGAGAATAAATTTGTTTGACCTGCATATATCAGGTGAGTTTTTTTTTTTTTTTTGTGGATATGGTACCATTTTGGTTTGTATTTGGTACGGTCTGAGGACCGATTTTGGGTGAAAAGTGTTTGCAAATATTTTGCCAGGCATAAATAGTGAACTTGTTTTCTTTTGAGAATGCCTGGAATAAGTAAACTGGTTTCTTTGTGCTGTCGTTGTTGTTCTGCTGATGCTCGACTGGAGGAAAGTCAGCCAGCGCCTCCAGAAGGCACTCCGAATTTTGATATGTATGTGAAGCATGGCCGTGGCCCTATTATGTTTAGTACGCTATGGCACAAATATACAAGAGACAATGCCGAGTTGCAGGGGCCATTGACGGGTACTTTTGAAATTGGGTTTTTACAGGAAAAGTTGTTTGCGAAGCGAAGTAGGCAGTCTATGTTTGATTCTCTTCGAACGTGGGAAAAGGAAGCTAAACAGAGGCGAATGAAAGCAGAGAAAGAGGCCCGGAAGGGGGAATGCAGACGTTGACTCAGAAGGCTGTAGCACATGTTAGAGAGAGAGAAACAGGAGATAGGGATAGAACATGAAGATAGGAGGTTTTGATTGAATATTGATAAATCCTATGTGGTCCAAGAAGAAAAGGATACTTTCGTGAAAGAGTTATTAGATAATAGGCCCCCATACGCCCCGCAAAGAAAATATCCCACGGTTCCATTGCCCTCACAACCGCCTGTTACTGTTGCTTCTACTGTCTCTGTTCCTGTATCTACTGCTGCTTTTCCAACGGCCGTGGCATCGGCTCCTTCTTTTCTTTCTCTTCCTTCTGCTTCCTCGCCGTCTGCAGCAACTGTGACTGTTAGCCCCCCCACGCCCATTGTTTCAGCATCTTTCTCGCCAGCTCTTTCTCCTGCGACGCAGCCGTCAGCATCGTTACGACCTGTCAGTCCGGTTGCCTCTCCATCCTTGGTTTTCCATCCTCCGGTTTCCTTGAGTGATGGGACGCCTGTGGGCGGGTTTAAAGACGGAGATTGGACGAAGTTTAAAGAGCGCATGGTTCCGTATGTGCGATCTGAAGTGGGAGATGCCAAGAAAAAGGTAGTGGCTAACCAGGCTGCGCAGTGGGCCCGAAACCCGATTTATAGTGTGGAAGATGTGTGGAATGTGATGAAAGATTATGAGCCTTTTGTGCAACAGCATGCTCTTAAGCATATATCTGCTACTTTGATTGATCTCTGGGAGCAGTGTTTCAAAGATGCAGCCCGCAGATTTTATGTGACGTTAAAGATCATGTATAAGTCACTAATATGGGGCCGGATCAAGTTTTTGGCAGTATTACGACCTTGATTGCTTACCGGGGTAGGCTACTTGAGAAGAGTCCCACCCCAGTATCTCAGTTTCCGATGCGGGAGGTTCATCCTATATCACCCTGAAATACCAAAGCTAAGGGATCAGCACAATGTTGTTACTAGACCAGGAGTAGCGGCCCGTTTCCAAGAACAATGGGTTTATACTCCATGGAAAAGGAGTGAAGTTTTGTCTCTTAAGACTCAGTTACCTGATCATAGGAAAAATCCTACTGCCTATTATAAAGAATTGACTGAAGCTGCCTCTTCCACAGTAATGATGCTTGCGGACATTGAGATGTTCTTTGGTTTACTGGTTCCGGTTGATATTTGGAGACAAGTGCACACACAGGATCATGTTGCGGAATTGGGTGGTACTTGGGATCAAATTAAAGTATGGGATCAGGAGAGGAAGCCCTGTGAGAAACCTAAAGCAGAGATACTTGCTTTGCCAGGCTGCATTATCACGTATATGCATTCTCTTATTCCACCGAGAAAGGTTGATTGGGACAAGTTGTCGGCTCGTCGTCAGAAGAAAGATGAGAGTGTTTCTGATTTTTTCACTCGGTTTGAAGATGTGTGTCTGTATTATAGTGGGCAGGATTTGTCTATTGAGGGAGGTGTTCGGTTGTTTGTCAATAGATTTGTTTCTAATTTTCTTCCTGAAATAGCGACTCTATTGCAGGCTTCCGAGAGCACTTGGTCCACCTCTTCCCCTTCTGTTATTTTGAATATGGTGCAGTACTATGAACACAGGGAAAACGAGGATAAGGAGAGGGCGGAGAAGAAGCATAAGGATTTGAAGACGAAGGTGTTGTTGCAGCAGGCTTCTAGAGGGAATGGTAGAGGACGTGGTAGTTTGGCCTGACAGCTTCCACGCACTAGAAGGCAGCTTAATACTACGCCTTTAGGGCCGAACCAGTGTGCGTATTGTAAGGAGGAGGGACACTGGCGTAGCGAGTGTCCTGTGTTGTTGCAGAAGGTGGCGGCCCCCAGAGGACGAGGTTCTCGTGGACAGGGTCGTGGAGCTGGAGGAGCGGACAGGGTTCAGAATGCTGCAGCCTCACAGGGTCGTTCTGATAATAATTACTTTGATGACCCTCGGGGCGTACAGTATTATCATGATGACTGTGACACAGATGAGGTGACAAGAATGTCTTACAGCTAGGACAGCCAAGGACAGAGGAAGGGACCAGTTCCGATACCTGTAGATCAAAGCGGTCCTTATGTTACTGTGAACTTGCATGGCTCGGCTAAGGAATTGTTGGTGGATACAGGTGCAACGAACAGTTCTATTTCTCGCTCTTTGGTCCCTGGGCTCTGTCTGGCCATAATAATGTTTCAGTAGGTTTTTCTGGTGTACCGGTTGTAAGCCCCATTTCAAAACCTATTGCATTGACTATCGGTCCTTTCACTGTGGATTTGCCATTTTTGCTGACATCTAATTGTGGTGAGAATTTGATGTGTCTGGATTTATTGAAAAGGTTGCATGCCACAATTTATTATTCCCCAGCAGGTGTCTATATGACCATAGGTCCGGATGTGGTGTGCGCTAAGCAGTGTCTGTCCAAAGATGCGCCCCTTCCTGTTGAATTTAAGGATGTGCCACCCACTCTGTGGGCAACAGGTGACACAGATGTGGGATTGTTGAACATATCGCCTGTTTCAATACGCGTTAAGGATGGTGCCATTTTACCTCGTATCCCTCAATGTAAAATACCGCAGGCAGGAGAGCGAGCCTTGTTGCAGATTGTACAGGATTTGATTGAGAAAGGTGTGGTTGAGGAGACGACTGCTAATATTTGCAATAGCCCTATTCTTCCGATTCTTAAAAGGGCGCCCCCAGGTTCCTCTGATGACCATTAAGATGTTTATTGTTTTGTGATCGATTTGCGCGGTTAATAAAATAGTGATTCTCCAGTTTCCGGTGGTTCCTGACCTCACCACTCTTTTGAAAATGATTCCCTCTTCTGCTAAAATCTTTTGTGTCATTGATTTGAAAAATGGGTTCTTCAGTATTCCTATTCATCCTGATAGCATATATCTGTTTGGGTTCACCCTTGCTGGTAGAAGTTTTAGGTTCTGTCGCTCTCCTCAAGGCTATACAGAAAGTTTGAGTATTTATAGTCAGGCATTGAAAGGTCAGTTGGATTCTTTGTCGCTCCCCACAGGTAATGTATTGCTACAATACGTTGATGACTTGCTCATCGCTTCTGACACAGAACAAGGTTGTAGGGACAGTACAGTTAAGTTGTTGTTGCACTTGGCATACCACGGACATAAAGTGTCCCTTTCCAAATTTCAGTATTGTCAACAGGAGGTCACCTATTTAGGTCACCTACTGTCGAAGGAGGGTAGGAGACTGACTCCTGAGCGCATTAGTACCATTGTTGAAATGCCTGTTCCACAGACTCAGAAAGAGGTGTGCGCCTTCATAGGTATCACTTCTTACTGTCTTAGTGGATACCTAACTATTCCTTACTAACCAAGCCCCTGCTCGCACTAACAACTAAAGATCTGCACAAGCCCCTGCCTTGGATGCCTGAATGTCAGCAGTCTTTTGTGCAACTAAAAAGTGCGCTTTGCTCGGCTCCAGTGCTTGGCACGCCTAACTACAACAAGCCGTTTGTAGTATATGTCCATGAGACGGCTGGTTGTGCGCTTTCTGTTCTAACACAAAAATTTGGAGATAAGCAACGGCCGTGTGCTTATTTCTCTGCTGTTCTTGACCCTGTCGCAAGAGACATTCCGAGCTGTCTATAAGCGGTCGCGGCTGTAGCTGTCTCCATAAGACAATCGGCTGGACTCGTACTTGATTCTGACCTCACAGTTATGGTACCCCAAGCTGTGGATACACTTTTGAATAAGACCAAGACAAAGCACCTCACCAGTGCGCGTCTGACAGGTTATGAATTGACCCTGTTTGCGAATATATCACGATCAAATGTGGTGCCACTCTGAACCCGCCCACGTTACTGCCCCTCCCTTCTGAATATGATGAAAATCGGAAACATGATTGTATCTTCCGGACGGAAGAAGAGACTAAAGGACGGGTAGACTTGACTGATGTTCTCTTATCTGACCCACAAGGGGAGCTATATGTCGATGGCTCTTGTTTTAAATTACCAGATGGCACTACAACTGCTGCTTATGCTTTCACCACACTGCGTACAGTTGTAGAGATGTCACAAGTCCCTTATCAGTCAGCCCAAGCAGCTGAGTTAGCCGCCCTCATTCGAGCTTGTGAATTGAGCGAGGGACTGGTTGTCAATATTTATACTGACAGCCAGTATGCCTTCGGAGTCGCGCACAGTTTTGGGCGACTCTGGGCTGAGAGAGGGTTCCTTACTTCCCATGGTACAATGATCCAACACGGTCACCTTATATTGAGGCTTTTGTCTGCTTTGACACTCCCTATGAAGTTGGCAATAGTGAAGTGTAGCGACCATAGGAAAATTACTGCTGAAGTAGGTAGGGGGAATGCTTTTGCTGACCAGACAACTAAGGAAACGGCACAGACTAAAATGAAGAAAATGTTTGTAGCAGGTCCTGCTAGGTGGGTGCCGGAAGTCATTGTGTTTGAGGATACGCTTGAGAACGTGAAGGAAATACAAAGCGAGGCTACAATAGAAGAATTAGCAATATGGCAAGAGAGTACAGCACAATTGAATGATGAGGGATGTTGGATTGACAAGTCAGGGAAACAGAGATGGATGTTGCCAGATGCATATGTTCTCCCTGTGGTCACGATGGCCCATGGCCCAGCCCATATCAGCGCTAAAGGTATTTACAAGTTGTTAGACCCCGTATGGCAAAATGACAACATCCAAAAGACAGCTGCACATTTAGTGAAATACTGTATGGTGTGTATGATGCACAATCCTGGAAAGGGTACCCCTACACCACCCGGTAATTTTGCACCACCTACTTTCCCCTTTGAGGTCCTTCAGATGGATTATATAGAGCTAGACAGGTGTAATAATTTGAAGTATCTGTTGGTGGTTGTCTGTGCATTTAGTAAATGGGTTGAGGCTTACCCCACTAAAGATAATACAGCTGTTACGACTGCAAAGGTACTCCTGAAGGAGTTCTTTCCTCATTTCGGCTTGCCCCGTTTGATTTGGAGTGATAACGGAAGTCATTTTAATGCCAAGGTCATGCAGCTAATTTGCGACGGTTTGCACATAAAACAGACGTTTCAAGCTGCAAACCACCCACAGTCAGCGGGCTTGCTTGAGAAGTACAATGATACTCTCAAACTAAAGTTGGCAAAAATTCAAGAGACTACAGGGTTACAGTGGCCAGATGCTTTACCATTAGCTCTTTTGTCAATAAGAACAACAGCACATTCTAGGACAGGATTGTCACCGTTCGAGGTTGTGTTTGGACGCCCGGCAAATGTCTGGAGCGTCCCGCGCCCTCGTAGGTTTTCAGATATTGAGTATCCATTGTTGATAGACTATCTTTGTCAGTTAACTAAAAATTTGCGTTCTATTCACCAATAGGTCCGCGAGTCCCTACCACCCACACCAGAGGGACCCGGACACGACATTCGGCCTGGGGATTTCATACTCATCAGAAATTTCCAGCAGAAGAAGAGTTAGGAGCCCCGCTGGAAGGGTCCTGAATAGGTCCTCCTGGCCACACGTACTGCAGTGAAAGTCACCGGCCGAAAGAACTGAATCCACGCCGCTCACTGCTGCAAGATCCCTCTGCCCTTGCCCTATGACCAATGGATGAGGGAAGGCATTGGGGACTCTGAGTGCAAGAAGGTGCCTCAGTTTGTCCCCTTCAGTGACACAAAGCTAACTTGGACCCAAACGGATGCAGAAAATAATGAAGTGCTGAATGCAGCAGTTCCCCCAGAAATACAAGCTATTAAGGAGCTGCTGTTTGTTGATCCAACGGTGCCTGGGGCTGCCAGGTATAATTTGCGGCCCGACTGGGGAATAGTGCACAAAAGGAGAAGTCAGATTAGACAGGGATAGACTGTGCAAGTTAGGATGTACTTTGCTGTAGTACCAAAGGAGTTAGTGTAGGGTGAAGTGAGACTTGTGCACTGTTCTGTTTCCGAGCATTAGACAGGATAGCTCAAAAGGTATCCTGTCGGAGGTACATTATCCTGATCGACGTGGGATACATCCAGAGCTTAGGACTGAGCAAGCTCCACCTCCAGTGCTCAAGAGCGCCAATGTTTGATGAACAATAGGAGCCTGTACCAGTGAGGCTCTGACGGACACTGGGAACACTTACCTTTATTATTGTTTTTGTAGCACTTCTCTCCTTGCTTAGTAATGCATCCCTTTGGTCGGCCTATTGCAGAGGAGGAACAGCCATTTGCACCACCGCGTTCAATGAGGAGTTGGTCAACAAAGAGTAAAATAATTTGCATATTAATTGTTGTGATTGCATTAGCAACAATTCTTGGAATATCCTGGTTTCTAGTGGAGAAAATTCCTGTGCATTCCTTGGTAGGTACTACTACCACTTCCCCTGAGCACATTTTTTTTACTCTAGCCCCCCACAAAGAGGCGCATAGACTGTCCTACACTGACAATGTATTTATACAAATGTTGCATCATGCTCAGAATGTGTCAAATGCCACTAATTGTTGGGTTTGTGGGTTGCTCCCTTTGGTCACTCATAAAAGTGATAACTTGTTGTCCATGCCGCTGCTGTATATAGGCAGCTGCGAGGGTTGGTTTCAATTGTTTCGACTGGTGTACTTCCAATTTCACCTTTCAACTTTGGGCATGACACCTATTGACTCTCATACTGCGCATGAATATGTACGCTTCTATCAAGGGTTTACCCCCATGGGACCGGCAGGACAAGTGACTCTAGGGACTCTGTCCTCAAAGTCCTGTGCGAATACATACCATAAAGTGAAGAATAATGCTTGGTTTCGATTGGAAATGGCTGATTTCCAATGGTTTAACGCATCTGAGTATTTTCAATCTTTCCAAGCTCGAAATATTACCAAAGATAAGCCGATACCTGTGTCAGTGATCAATACGACAGCTAGTTTTTGTGTCCAGGGGACTGGGGAGATAAAGGTGGGGGAGAGTAAATGTAATTTCACCTACAAGCTGAATACGACTAATAGTCCGCCTTTGATCCTACCCCATAATGTCTATTTTGTCTGTGGGTCACAAGCTCACGTCTGGCTCCCAAGGAGATGGTCTGGCACATGTTATCTCTCTTTTCTTCTTCCCCCTGTATATGTTGCCCCCTCCAATTATCATAAAAATCATCAGCTACAACGTAGGAGCACCTTCCAGACTCGAGTAAAAAGGGTTGTTGACGCAAAGGTAATAGATCAAGCAGACACCACTGCACAGCAGTTTGAGGACGCTATAAAGGGCCTACTACCCTTTTGGGGCCCCATGGCTAATAGCCTTCAACTTTGTCAGTTAATAAGAGTTGTTGAGGGGGTTATCAATACAACGGCTGGGATAATGACAAATATCACTGCTGAGCTCCATGCTACGAAATTAGTCACTTTGCAGAACAGGATGGTGCTAGACGTTATACTTGCAGATAGGGGAGGGGCCTGTCTCGTCATTGGAAGTAGCTGTTGTGTTTACATACCTGATCACGCTCCCAATGTGTATGCAGCTATACAAAAATTACATAGACTCTCATCTGACATACACCAGGAAACAGGTACTTGGACACTATCGGGGTGGTTTTGGAACACACTCACATCTTGGGGTTGGAAGATTCTCACCTTCTTGGCCGTGTTTGCTGGTATCTTCTTTACATGTTGTCTTTGCATACAATGTCTCCCAGCTTGTTGTTCCTATTGTGTCAATGTTCTCACACCCAAACAGAAAATGTCAATTCATGATACTAATGCTGCAATTATGATACAAAAAGATATTGATTTTTTTTTTTGTAAACAAACTTTATTAGGCTTTTACATTACATATACCAGTGCAGTATAATCTTTGGAATGAGCATGTGAACCAATGTGGATCCTCTGTTAATAGGTATATAGCTTATTGCTACTGTAGAGATCTTCATAGTTAGTCAATAGCTCTCCAGGAGATTCATTTACAACCAAGTTCACATCTCACAGTGATACTTAGTGCAATTAACAAAAAACTATCCTCCCACCCTCAGCTTATTGGCAACGCCACCCGCTCTACCCTTCCCCCCACCCCCCAGGCGTGCCGTGGATTACTATGCTCAGGTAACTTTCCTAAGGCTACTCTCTTGTAATTTCCATCCCGTTATCGTAGTATCCGTGGTCTCCAGTCAATTGCTGATAAAGGAGCACTCCACCATGTCCATTCTCCGCTCCCCTGTATCCCTCCAATGCAGTTTATAAACCATCTGCCTGTTGGGCATCTCTATTACTCTCATCTGCGATGTCATTAAGCTGCTTAAGGTGCAGCGTCAAAGCTTCCCAAGCCCTGGCTGCGTCCAGCGTCTTCTCACTCCCATTACGCCTAGTATCTCTTAGCCGTGCCGTTCCCTCACTACCTGCCCAGCGCTCAAACTCCCTTCTCCACCTGCCTATGCTAAGACCTCCCCTTGCCTTCCAATGACTCGTGATATCCCGCTTCGCTAGTGTCAGTCCCAGGTCTTGAAACTTACTAGTGACTTTATTCCTGGCAGTGTGTGGGAATCTGTGAAGTAAGCAGTGTCCTGGATTCAAGTGCACCTCCTTTTCAGTAATTTCGGCTAACAGCTCCATCACATCTCTCCAGAAATGTCCTATCTCTGGGCAATTCCAAAACATGTGAAGGAACTCTGCGCCTATTTCTCCACATCTGGGGCAAGCCGCCGTTACCATATTAAAATACTTGATGAGGCGCCCTGGGGTGAGGTACGCTCTATGGAAGACGTAAAAATTTACCAGCTGGAACCTAGCATTCCTGGAGACCTTACTAACCCTCTCCGTGAGGTCTACCCACACTTTATCCTCTATGGGCTCCCCTAAATCCTCCTCCCACTTCTGTTGCAGCCCTTGAAGCGGTAGGAGCGTCGCCCTGCTCAGCCGTCTATATAAACAGGTAACCGCTTTAAATGTCCCTGCTGCCGACACCATGTATTGACACTGATGGAGCAAGGTAAACGAAAAAACTTTTTGAACCCGCTAATATTAACATTAATAATTAATAAAATTGTTCGTTTCAGTGAATAACCAACAACGTATGTTTTCTTCATAAATGTTTTGGTAACATGCCGCTTCATGTGCAAACTAATCCACTTACAATTGTTAATGTGAATAACGCTAACATAATGATTTGCGTACTAATTAGAATAATATTACAATATTTGTGCTTCGTAGAAAATTGTATGGTGGCAAAATAAAGCGATTGGTATGTAAGGAATAGCTTTATATGTTGCTTCTGCTAGGTAACACCTAATTGGGGTACGTAGAATGATGGGAGGGAAACGAAAAGGCTTATTTTCCTTATTCTTAACTATTTTCTGTTTATTTCTATGATAGTTTGCTTAGCCCTGCTAGGCCGTGCTGTAGAAATGGCTGCTGAGGCGAAAAGGCTAAAGTACGCGTGCGCAAGATGGCTTCCAAGCGAAAGAAAGAAGCTGTAAATGAGAGCGTCACGTGGTTATTTCCAAAGCCTGGGATGGAAGCGGGATCAAGGCTGTGATGACCTTATCACCCGTGCGCGTGCCAAGGGGGGACTTAGCGAAAGAGCGTGAGAAGTCGCAGTGCATATGAGAATGGACAATGAACTGTTCAAAATAAAGTATCAGAAAGAAGATACAAATAGAGACGGATGATTGGATTGGTGATGTCCTAAACGTGAGAAAGGATCAAGCTATATACATTCTAAAGAACTGGTTAGAACAAGAAGAAGAATAATGAGATGTGTGACATCCCCCAAATGGACCAATTGGAGTGAATCTCGCCCCCAAAATGTAATTTTTTCTGTTTAGTAAGCTAGTATTAGGGTATAAGAGGACCTACTCTTAAGAAGGAGGAGCGCTGTTTTTATATTTTTCTTATTGAGCACTGGACGCTGACGCTGATGCAGGGAAAGCCGCTGCTATTTTTCTATAGGCCTTTATATTTTAATACGATTAATCTTTTGCTCATAATTCTGATTGAGAAGGAACAAGAGGGATTGGCGGAAAACCTATATGGGTGGTCCATCGAGGAGGCCTGTTTTGTAGAACAGACAGTCAGTTTTGGGAGTTCTATGCTGAGATCTGAAATTAATTGCTGTGACGGACTTTATTTTTCCAGCTAAAGGGTATGCATTGCAATTTCAATTTATTCCTAATATTGATAATAAATGTATGGATCTGATTAATAAAACTGATTTTATTCATGCTTATAAAATTTAGATAAACTATATTATAATTAAATCTACGAGTCTGTGGTTCTTTAGCTCAATGATAAATGTAAAATGTTTAATAAGAGTTTATAGTGATTGAGCTGGTCTTAATCACCATCAACTGATTCCTACTAGTTGGTCCATCGACCAATGAGCGGAATACCTGAGAGATTTAAGAATTATTATGTTGATTTAAAAGGTATCCCGTCTCCTTCCAGCAAATCATAAACTTTTTCTCCTAAAGGTAAAGGTGGATGTGTTCCAGGGAATATATGTGAGAGTGATTGTATATTACGGTGTTATGGGCCCCACCTTCATATGGGTTTAATTGTGAAGAGGAATGTTTGTCAACCAAGACATCAATATCTAAAGGAGAAGAAAATGTATTGATAGCGCTGGATCAACACCCTTCATTTAAAGGAGGTTCAGTCAGTCCGCTCCCCCAGTGTTTACAGATTGCGGCTGTCAGGGCCGCATGAAGCAAGAAGTCGCCCCCAGGTATCTCGTTTTTCTCACTAAATATATCAAACGGTAACAACATACCATCTTCGTATAACTGCCCCATAGTGAGTACTCCAGCCTCCTCCCACAACTCTAGCCGCCTCCAATCTGCCCCATACGGTAGTTCCATGTAATATTTCAAAGGTATCTCCGGCGCGTATGGGCGCCTCATTTTAGCCCTCTGTAAGCTGCGAACCCAACACTTATGGGCCACTTGCAGTTCCGCCGACATATCCCTTTCTGGCACAGGTAGTCGCAAAACTATTCTAGTCAGGAGGTCTGGTGCAGGGCACCCATCACCCTGCTGCACTGTACCCCGAAGCTGGCTAGCCACCCATTTCGTCAGCCAGTGCATTTGAGCTGCAGTATAATAATATTCAAAGTCCGGCACCGCTATCCCCCCTTCTGCTTTGGGGCGCATCAAGGTCTTTAAGGCCACTTGCCTCCGCCCAGTCCCCCACAGGAAATCCGTCAACAACGCCCGAAGCTGCTGAAATTTCTCCGCAGGGATCCACACCGGCAACACCCCAAACACATATAAGAGCCTCGGTAGAGTCACCATCTTTAGCAGGGACGCCCTACCCATTAACGACAAGGAGAGTGTTTCCCAAAAGTCAAAACTGGCCTTTGTCCCCCGTATGACCTTTCCCACATTTCCCTCTAAGAGATCAGCCCTGTCATGGTATATTCGCACCCCAAGATACGGGATACATCTCCCCTCCCATTCAGTTCCCTCCACCGTTTGCGGTTTTTCCCATCCCTGCGAGATGAGAAATAGACAGGACTTATTTCAATTCACCTTGAGGCCTGCCACTTTCTCCAAGGCCACTAGCAGGTCTTTGGCTCCCTCAAGGTCTGTTCCCGTGTTACTGAGGAACAAAATCAGATCATCTGCTTACAGGGCTATGTGGTGGATGCGCCCCTCCACATTTAGTCCGTGGTACCAATCTCCAATCCTAGCTTTGGCTGCTAGCGGCTCCATAGCCATCGCAAACAATAAGGGTGATAGCGGGCACCCCTGTCTCGTTCCTCTTTCCACCGCGTATCTGCCTGATATAAGTTTTCCTGTCCGGACCCGAGCTGTGGAGTCTCTATACAACAGAGCAGTCCATGCTACAAACTCCTGTCCTAACCCAAAGGCTTGCATCATGCTAAATAAATATTGCCATTCAAGACTATCGAAAGCCTTTTTGATGTCGATTGTTAGGATAGTAGCCTCCTCTTTACAATAAGAGTCCGCTCCCATCACTCGGAGCAGCCTTCGTACATTCATTGCCGTATTGCGTGTCGGTATGATGCCGGCTTGGTCCCAGTGTATGAGACCCGTCATATGTGGTAATAGTCGAGTGGCCAATATCCTACTCAGGATTTTATAATCAAGATTGAACATCGACAGAGGTCGATATGCCGTCTTGTCCCATGCCTGCTTCCCTGGCTTTAATAAGGGAACGATCAGCGCCTCCCTAGTGGTTCCCAGAAGTTTCCCCTCCTGTTTTGCTTGATTACATTAGGCTACCAATCGGGGTCCCAGCAGGTCTATGTATGTTGCATAGAATTCTATGGGGAACCCGTCCGTACCCGGCGTCTTGTTCCTGGCCATGGTCTTACCAGCGCTTCTAACCTCGCTGAGCTCTATCTCCCTTCCCAAGACCTCTGCTTCCTCTTCACCTAGTGTTGGTAATTCAACATCCTCAATAAAGTTGACAAGTTCTGCAGTTGTGGGGGATGCTTTACTCCTATAAAGATCGGAATAGTAGTCACAGAATGCTGGTTAATATCCTGCTGGCGGTACCATACTGCTCCTTGGTCTCCTCTCATTTCTAGAATAACGGATCCCCTCTTAGCTGGATTGGCCAGCCAAGCCAGTAGAGCCCCAGGTTTGTGTCTCTCAGAGTGCGCCCTTGCCATATAATTCATATAATCAAAACAGCGCAGCCTTTCTACATGCCCCGCCACCTCCTCCCTGGCCTCCAGGAGCTCCCTCTGTGCTGCTACATTCTCTGGTCTGTCGCGTTCAATGCGACGTAGCCTTTGCTCTGCCTGTAGTGTGTCCTGCCAAAGAGTTCTCCTTACCCCCACCGCTGCCGGGATGCATCTACCCCTGAGCACCACTTTAAACGCTTTGCACTCCTTCGTGAATGTCGAGACCGTCCCTGCCTTCTCTGCAGAGTATTGTTCGATAGCTGTGCGAATCTCAGACTGGTACACCTGATCTTCCAAATTCTCCTGCCTGAGACGCCAAGTGGGAATCCCTGCTCTAGCCCTGGACCAACTAAGACAGACCAGCAAGGGATTATGGTCCGAGACAGTGCGTGCCAAACACTCGCTGCTCCTTACATACCCATGCACATCAGGCGTGCATAAAACGGCGTCCAATCGGACATGCAGTTCATGCATGGGAGAGAAGAAAGAATAATCCTGTTCCCCTGGGTGCTGTGCCCTCCAAGAATCTACCAATCCCCATTCTTGTTGCCAGTCACTGAGCAGGGGAGTCATGGAGCGGGGGATGCGATCGGTCAAGCCTCACATCCTCAACACTATTGTAATCCCCTCCCAGAGCACTGATCCCGTCAGTACCTGCGCCAGCGCTCTTGAAAGGTCCACTAAGAATGAAGCCTGATCCACATTCGGGACATATATACTCCTGATGGTGACATCTCTCCCGTCTAATTTACCCAGCACCACTGCATACCTCCCTTCTGGATCAATACATTCTCTGGTACACTGGAAGGGGACTCCAGCTCGCACCCACACAACACCCCTCCGGCAAAAACCGAATAGCTTGTGTAAAATAATTGCCCTCCCCAACGATGTTTCAAAGCAGCCCCCTCTCTTGCATTGATATGGGTCTCTTGTAATAATGCAATCTGTGCCCCTCTACGCACCAGAAGTGCATGCACCTTGTGTCTCTTTGCCATGGAGTGCATCCCACGGACATTCCAAGAGATACATTTATAATCTATGTTGGATCCCATGGGAAAAGTATTGAGCCAAATCTATCAAAACATTTTCTCCAGACACACCTGGTCCCCAGTAAACATTCCCAAAACAAGTAAACTACCCAACTCCCCTCCCCCAGGACAGGTAGAAGTGACCCCCCTCCCTTTCAAACTTTGCAACAATAATGTGTATATGGGTATAGTGGCTGTCGCCCAACCCCTGAGCCCCCTCCACCCGGACTCCCTCCAGACAAGAGCTATTGGTCTCCCCAGCTCCTCAGCTCTTGAGTTCTCAACATTGTTCACTGATACCCCCCCCCCTTCTATATGTCTCCATGTGCAGCTTCCTAGGAAAGGATATAGTTCGCCAACAGTTGTAGTCTCTGAGCCCTGGATCAACAAAGTCATCCCAACTCATCTTCAGTGTGAGGTGTCACGACAGGCAACTCCGTTTCCGACTCCTCCGCAGCACTCAGTATAGGAGGGCTCTCAGATCTACCATCCTCCCGATCACTCCTCGCTGATCTAGGACTGGATCCCGCTTGACTAAGCTCCACCACCGCCCTGATGACCTTGCTCCGCTCGACTCGGGCCTCTGTCGGGGTTGGGGCTCTCAGCGGACTACGACTCACTCCACCATCTCCTGTAGTCTATTTCGGCAAGCTGCCCCCCGCTGTCCGTTCTGGGACACTATCCAGCCAGTCCCAGCCCTCTTGTGGCGACTGAAAGAATAATGTGCCCTCGGGTCCCACGACCCGCAGCCTTGCCAGGAACAACATGGCATAGGGAAACTGAAGTTGACGTGGTTCCCTCTTTACTGCTAGGAACGTAAATCCGGAAATATCATCACCCTGCCGTTTCCAATTTGCAGGTCCGGCAGCTGCCTAGCCTTCTTGAGGATATGGTCCCTGTCCCTAAAATGGAACAAGCGAGCAATAATTGGTGTTGGCGGCGCTCCGGGTTTGGGAGCCCTGGCTGGTACTCTATGCGCTCTTTCAATGGCGTAGAATTGAGACAGCCCTTCAGGTGCTACCTCTTTCTGGATCCAGTCCTCCAAATACTGCACTATATCATCTCCTTCTTCCCTTTCAGGCACTCCAATTATACGCAAGTTGTTGCGGCGTGATCTCCCTTCACTGTCTTCTGCGCGGTCTTCTAGGATCTTAACTTGGGTCGCCACCATCCTGAGAGATTTCCTTAGTTCCGTAACCTCCGAGGGAATATCTGCGATCATTTTCTCCGTGCCAGTGACCCGTTCTACTAGTCGGCGGTGATCATCTTTCAGGAGGCCAAGGTCAGTACCAATGGAGTCTATTTTGGTCTCAAGTACTTCTCGGGACGCTTTAACGGCTTCCATTATATCGGCTAATGTGGGCTTTGTAGAGGATCCATCTTTTACAGGGTCCATGGGATCCTCCTCCTCATCAATTTGGGTGCCCCCACCTCCTGCAGCCGCAGTGCTCTGGCCCCTTCGTTTGGTGACTTTCCCCATGATCGTTATTAACCTGTGACGTCTACGCGAGGGCCTTCACAGCCTGCTTGCATGTCGCCTCCGCTGTAGTCACCCCCTGATGCCAAATTCTTGGTGGCCTCAAATAAAAGGTGCTGGACGGCCCCCACACGCCCCCAAAATGAGGGCCACGTAGTTGGGCCCTCGTCACTCATCCGGACGCAATAGGTGATGCACGCCTCGACTAGCCCTTCTCAGTGCTCTGTGCCACCTCGCGCTTCCGCCTTCACCCCTCAGGGGTCTCGCCACTCTTCTTGGTGTCTTGCGCGGGGGCCCCAGGCCTCGTGGGCTCCACACAGAGTTCCACCGATGCCAATCGCCACTCCGGCCCGTTGCAGACAAGCGCCCCTGGCTCCCCTCACCTGCTCGGCCCAGTCGCTGCGCAGGACTCCACCATCGGGACCCAGCAGGCACCTCCACTCATCCAACCTTGACCCCAATGGTCTCTCAGGGCTCACTACACACACTCCGCCTGGGCTGCTGGGGGGTGAGTCCCTCTTCCATTCAGCGCGATCCAGCCCGCTTCAGATAAGGGCCTTGACTCTCCTCACCTGCTCGGTGCACTCGCTATGCAGGATTTCTGTATCGGGTCCCAGTAGGCACTTTTATTTACTTAACTGTGGGCCCAGTATCCGGAAGGCACACACTCCTCCCAGGGCCCACACCGCACACTCCGATGGGGCTGCTGGGCGGTGAGTCTCTTTTCTTGAAGCGCGCTCCGGCGCGACTACTGCTGATGACCCCGCCCTGCTCGAGCCAGCCGGGCCGCTCGGTCAACTCCCCTCCGCTCACAGGGCCCGGCTCACCTTTCTGTCTTGGCTGTGGTGGAGTGGTCCCTCGTTGGTCCTAATACGCTCCCGCAGCATCGGTGCTCCCCGCTGGCTGCCCCTCGCCGCACGTCTCGGCGAGTGCTCGGGCTCCGCGGCCCGTCTTAAGGCCGCGGGTGCCAACATGGATGCCGCGTCTCGAGGCCTTCGCGCCGCCGGACTTCGCTCTTTCACAGCGTTTCGTCGTGGGTCGCCTCGCCTCCTTGCACCCACTGGTGCCCGGGGGGGTCAGCTGCTAATTCCGCCGCCGTTTGAGGTGTCGGGGGCTCAGGATAATAGCAAGCGAGGAAGCCCGGGGCCGGAGCTCCGAGACCCGCTTCCTCCTACATTGGCGTCAAGCCACGCCCCCCATACAAAAAGATATTGATGAGTTGATGCAGATTGACGAAGGTATTTTTGAGACCAAATCTTTCCTTGCAGCCTCTATTCCCGACACTGAATATATGGATTGTTCCGAATACTGACGTTCCTTTGTCTATGAAAATGTTATATTATCTTTGATAATTTCCTGAAAAATTTGTTAGCTCATACTAAAAGGAGGGCCTGTTGTAATGAAAACATTTTCGCTATCTTTGCTTGTGCATTAATCTATGTAAGTTAGCATTCGCGGCACCATTTTATGTTTGGCCGCCATTTTGAACCTTGCTCGAAACTGCCTTTTGCCTCTTCGAGAGAACGGGCTGTGGAAAGTTTTCATTTCTCCAGGGTTGGGCCTTGTTTTGCTAATGAATACACTGTTCTTATTAGCGCATACCTTTCCCATTAGATAGAGGCCTTCTCCCACTAGTCTAGTGGCGGGTACGGGCAGAGTGACCTTGGACTGAAGATAGTGTGTGCCCGGCCCCAGAATCGAAACCTATCGTTCTGTACTTCTTTGTTTAGTTGCATTTGCTTGGAAAATTCCATTATGGGCGTGCCTTCATTGGTTCTGGATTGTACATAATGTACCTCCATGTTTGCTGATGTCAGTCCTCTCTGCAGCACCCCTAAGAGACTGGGCAGACGGGGCTCCGCTCAAGTGTACCTTAAAAAACATATATTGGTTTGTATTCTCTACTGTCTGACTAACTCTTCATTTGTATGGAAGGCTGAGAGGTGGTCGCGAGTGACCCGGGTGACCCTAATCGGTCACTTCCTTCACTGGTTCACCTGTGGATCCCTGGATACTTCACATTCGTTCTTCTCCAGCCCCTTGGTCCCCTTTGACTCCACTGGTTTTAATGCCTCCCAAAGGCACATGTGAATTTCCATAATTGCATTCAGGATGCCTCCGCTGCTCTGTTTAATGTGTTTTGCGAACCATCAATCTCCATCTGGGTGAGAGAACGGAGCCCACTGGTGGAGCTCCGCCAATGAGATGCCGCCATTTTCCACCCGCAATTGTCTGCATCAGTGGTCGCCATGCATATCTGGAATGGCCTTGTGGGGTTCCATACACCGTAGCCATTCTGTTCTAGAATGCAGCTGTAATCTCCCTTGTATTGGAGAGTCTGTTCTTGGCAGATGCTGTAGGAGCAGAGACTGGCAGTGTACAAGGAAGCATTAAAGATTTGATTGTGCCTTGGCTTCTTGGGATCCTTTCACTGGTTATGACTTGCCACCAGCAGGTCCCTCTGACCCCCGATCTTCCATTTGGGTTTCTGTATATCGTGGTGCCCTCACTGCGGATTCCTAACCTCATTTTTAGGTAGGAGGTGACACCATGCCATCATCAGTCACCAGGGTGAGCATCATTTTCCTGTCGCAATACCTGCTATCCAGACAATCCGTGAAACCGCACATCTCCAGACCAAGCATTGTGAACGGTTTCAGTTTGGCTTTTTGGAGTAGCATCAACTGTAGGTCTACCCAGTGCAAAGGCATCAGGCAAGGTTCATCAAAATGCTCTCACTTGTTCAAGTCACATGTGCAACACATGCAGTGAGCATCAAGTTGTGCAGGAGCACATGATTAGACAACGCATCTAGTTATTGTACACTGCCTAGCGGTGGTTTGCCTGCAGTGTGGGACGCGATGCACATTACCTGTAGTCCCTGGGCCTGCTTGAAACAAACATTGCATCAAATGTAGTGCCATTTTTTTTAAAAACATAGAATTGCCGGAATGATCAGCTTTATGGGCGTGACCTTCCCATGGACATTTAATCTGGAAACTGGTCTGCATAACTTGCATAATAAGCATTCTTGTAGGGGTAACAGCAACCATACCTGCATGCAAACTAAGAATTCGTCCTCTTGCATATGTAAAGCACTGTGCTGGTATAATTCCTTTCATAGAAGCACCCTACATACACTTTACACATTATCAGTAACTATATCTTTCTAGCGTTGCTTTCATAGAGGGTGTACCTCCACCTTTTTAGCATCTCCCCCACACAACTAGGATAATTGGCAAGAAGCATTTGAAGCATAGTTAGATGCCATATCTGGTGACGTCTTCACTTCTAAAAAGCCTCACTTTTTCACAATTTAGAGCCTGAAGGCAGAAACCTGCTAAAACCATTACCTTTAAAGGTAGTTCAAATACGCCCCGGCAAAGGTATTGACGTTGCTTAAGTAATAGATGAGTATGTTACTGTTTTGAAGAAACTTGACAAGCGGTTGATGACTTTATAGTAGCACTGTATACTCTTGCACCCATGTGCAATTATTACGATCTCGAAAATGAGACTCTAAGGGATCAACTATTCGAAAGAACAAGAAAATTCAGGAAAATTGTTATCTGCCCTAGAAATATCTAAGGGGATCGAACATTCAGGACTTTACATAACATGTATTTGTAAAGCGCACGTTCACCCAAGGGTATCTTGGCGATGAATAGAGGTTCCACCTAGCACGTTGGGACAGACTGTTTAGGGAAGTGAAACGTACAGAATGCAATGAAAGAATTGTGGAAAGTAAATGGGATCAAAGGGCAAGGTTGCTAGAGAGCATGTCACTTTAAACTATGCATGAAAGGTCTGAAAATAGGTGATTTTGTTTCGGGAGCAAAGACTCACATGGGAAATTATAGACCGTGTCCCCCGTGTGGTCAAATATGTTTCAAGTGTGGTAAGAAGGAGCATGTTGCCTGCATTTGTAAAGCTGCAGGGACAAATAAGGCCAGTGCTAATCACGTTGTTGAAGTGATTGAGGAAGATAGCATGGTGTATGGTGAGAATTACGGGTGAATGATACTGGTGTGGATGCCATTGTGGTAGAAGTAGCATCAGTGGAAACTAGAAGAATGTAAGAGCTTGATAAATGTGTATGATAAATGTGAGATGGAGATGAATATTTTTGGGGATGTAATAATGGAGTATTTCAAAATTAAAATATTTGGTATGGGAGCAAAAAGATGTAGGCCGTTGGTAAATTCGAAGCAAAGCTAAGAATTGAAGGCAGTGTAGCAAGAGGAACGATTTATTTGACCAAGGATGGTTCTATTTTCAGACCGCCCAGGATTTTGCGACCTGGTATGTCAAATTTTGCTGCAAAAATAAATAAAAACTTGCGATCCCAAATCCTAAAATTTGCGGTATATATGCGGCAGGCAGAATATGTGCTTATTTAAAAAATACTGCTCAGTCACTACTGGAGACTCTGACCAGTCACTTTCTGTGACCTGGCAGAAATGTCCAGCAGCACCGCACCTTGGAACAGTACGGTGTCTGATGCCAGAGAGTGCATTTCTAAATTTGAAAACTGCTCTCCCTGGCATCGAACAGCCTCTATTCCTAAGGTAGACAGGGCAGCAGGGGGCAAATAGAGTGGCAGGTACACTGGAGACTCGTGCATGGGAGAGCAGTGGAGGTGAGGATAGGGGTCCATGAGTGTCCTGTGGTCACTGGGGGAGGGGTTAATTACCACGGGAGAGAGGAGACACTGTTGTGTAGTTCCTAATAATACATAGGATCTGCGCGTTTAGATAACATAGACTAAGGGATTGATGTCCAGACTGATTCCAGACACTCCAAAGGATATGTTAGCCTTTAGACCAGCTAGCTCAGTGTCATCATAAGCCCCCTAAACTTAGCAAGGAGCGAAAAGTTTCTGACAACTATTGAGCATGACAATCCTTGATCCTTCAGGGATCATGAAAACAGTACAGCACTTTCCGCTCAGTAAAACGTGCTCACTTAGTCTCAGAGAGATACACAGAATAAACAATGGGGACGTTTTCAATAAGCATTTATTGAACCAGCGTCATTCTAGTATAAAACATGTTTGCTGCGACAATCATTAGACAGAAACAGATATATAAGATTACAAGCACCGACAGAGTAAATCAAAGGTAGAATTCTACCATTGTGCTAAAACAGTAAACATATGCAGGCATATCAATACATGGCAGTAATCGAGCGTACTCCTATGATGCAAACCCTGTCTAAATGTACCTAAGTGTACCTAGCATGTATGTAGGTGTAAAGCCAAGAATCCCTAGGAAAAAGCCAACCCCATTACCTAATGGGAGAGAACGAAGGACCCCGTCTTGGTCTCAAGTTGGGCACCCCGCAAGGGATGTCAGATCACTGCGTGCTGGAGTTTCTGCATGCAGGGACTTCAGAGTCTTGTGTCTGCGTGGAAGCTTCTCCTCTGGTTGCCTAGTGAAGATGTGGTTCTTTTATACCCGAAAGGTACCCTCAGGGGTTCTACCTAAATGTGTAATGGTACTGTGGGTCTGTCGTTCAAGGATGATAATAGCAGTGACTTTTGTACAGAGTTATTATACAGAAGATGGTAATCCTGCTGTGCATGTCCTAGGCAGGGGATTAGGATATGATACTAAGAATACTCATGCATAATAAATGAGGCTAGTTTTCGAAGAAAACCACACGACATTTATTCGGCACATAACTAGGGAAAAGGTCAGCGCCAGAACCGTTATTTAGGGCAAGGTAGGACAAATGTAGGTAAAAGGTCGTGCAGCTACCTAGGCATATATTTTGGTACATTGGGGCTCATAACGCCCACTCCTCATCCGACTGGACAACAATATCGACAAAGACTAAAATATGCCTTTTTTTAAAAGCATAAAAACATTGCTAAAATACAAGTTTAGAAACATCTAAAAACATAGGATTTGTTAGAAATGATGAAGAAGTTAAAAAAGCTCTATAAGTCCTCTAAATAGTCAATATACCGTTAGACCAACTGAGCACATCGAAAGGCATAGTGCTCAGTGAGAGCAGGAAATAAAATAAAAAGAAAATTGTGTTTTGAATTCCAATTTGGCTTGTTTTGGATCCCACTCGTATCAGACATTTTAAAGATACGATGTACCATTTCTCCGAAATGGAGCGGGAAGTTTGTTCATACTAGCGCCTGTGTCTCAGCCGAAGACCTTGCAACCTGGAGATCAAAAGTCTCTCGGGCTGAGGTTAAGGCAACATCCTTCTGTAACAGCATGGCTTTCAGTCTGCTCAGAGAATCAAACCGTATAAGGGAAACATCTAATGAAGGCCATAGTGTTGCCTCCCTAACTGTGTGGGTCGGTGGAAACAATACTTGCATACAACAAGTAACCCTGGAACTTACTGTGACCAGATATGTGATACCGGATGAATCATGGCAGCTGGGAATCCTTTCAAGTGACATGATAGGTTTGCAACCGAAGCATTACAGGCTCCGTGAAGCAAAATATCCTGACAAATTAGAGAACCACTTACAGAACCCTCACAGTCTGAACCGCTGAGAAAAACTTCAGTGTCCCCATTCCTGTATCTAAATCTGTATGGTAATTCCCAAGATTCATGTATGTACCCTTCTCCCAACACTTCATACCTGCCTACCTTGTGATACTTTAGATAGTATTGAAATTGGAATGTCGTGACTTGCAGTGTAATATGACCATGGATTAACCATTCTGTGTAGAGTGACTCAGCCACAGTAGATGGTAATTGGTCCAATTTTTCAGTGTGCAACATTGTATATTTTGCATCTCTTTGTGCCATAGTTGTCTGTCTTTCTGTCAGATTGTATGCAGAAAACAGAGACGTACTGTTGATATACCACCAGGGCACGTGACCAGAACACAGTGATTGCAGCGTCCAGCTCAATGATAAAATGGATCGCAATTGCGATTGCCCATGTTGAAGAATAGACAAATCCTGTTCTATTATATCTATTACAGAAGACACAATGTTGCCCAGTGAACAAATCCTGGATGTCAGTGTGGTCATGCCATTGTCGACCACTGCCAAAGCCTTTTCTAGGTTAACCCTGTCAATTTCACATAGTCTCTCAGCAGCTTCCTGTTGAGAGATTTTCCAAACCTCGTTGTAAATAGCGAAAAGGAATTGCTTATGACATGGCTTCTGGGGACCTCATAAAAAATCCCTAAGGTCCATGTCATCTGAGAGTAAGGACAAGTGTTGTTTCACCTGGGACAGTGTTGAGGTTCTTAGCCACTCTAGGCATAGCTTCCCAACACTGTAAGATGTCACCACCCGAGTGTTCTCGTTGTACGTAGTGTTGGTCAGGCCTATGGATAGTAAACCCCTCAGTGGTACCCCTGAATCTTGACTGACACCTATTTGTGTTGATAGGCCAAACCAACCAACCCTTCTAATTGGGGTCTGATGAATTGTACGAACCATCATGTAGAATGTCATCTAATGTATCCTCATTATTGTGTGTAAAATTTTGCCATCCCTCAAAGTGTGTGAGCAAGGGAACCTGAGGCGTGTTCAAGTCCTTGATCTTGGCTAGACCAAGACAGGAAGTCTGTTTCACTGTGTCGTTCAGGAAGATAATTTGTTGTAGTATGAGGCATGCTCTTAATAAGGCCTCAGTTCCCTGAACGTGCCAATCTTTAGTCCCTCAGACAGTTTTTGTGTCTATGGTGTCCCTCCAAAAGTCAAAACCCTGTAAAGACAGTTGGGAAATAAAGGAAGCAGAGTATATGTGTTTCGTATTGGTGAGCATATTTTTCTTTGCAGGTGTAGGCGCAAGCTTATAATAATAAGATCTCGGGTCTGAAGTGTTAAACCCAGAAAAATAAGCAAATTTTTGTGTAAATGTTGTAGAACTACCCTTTTGCAGTGTTGGGCAATGTTTCCATTGGTGGTAAGAGAAAACATTATGTGGGATACTAGCTTTGTGCAAGAAATGATGACCATAATGTTGGTAACAATACACAGCATAGTATTTACAGTTTCAAAGTCCCAATGATCAGAAAAAGTACTGAAGGTGATGATATCACTTAAGGAAATTCTAAACAAGTATGATATTTTTAAAAGTTCAGTTGGACCATATACATTATATGAAACCCTGTCCCAAACTGTTCCTTCAGGAACCCGAACTGCTGTAATGTTCACTAAGGACAGGTCTCTTTGTTCACAATGTGATGATGCATGTGGTTTCAGGACCAAGTTCACATTCTGTGCTGCGGAGCATTCTGGGAGGTAATGTTCTTTCAGGAGCAGGAAAAAGACAGTCACTTCACCTATTCAAAGGATTAAGAACAGTAGACCTATAGCAATCCAGACCGGTAGCCAGGGAGATACAATGTAAGTCTTTTTCAGCCAAAGGTAGAAATCACAAATTTGTTGTTTGTGGGATATAGGCGGTGGCGGTAACTCGGGTTCACTTTGATCCAGAGAGAAAGTATTAAAATCGATGAAGTAGCCAGACGCAGTTCGATCTATCTTTGGTAACTCAGCAGGCTTTGTATAACTGGCAGATGACTCATTTCGAGACATATTCACATAGATGTCTGTATTAGGTCGAATTGAGATCTGTGTCTCATGTGTATTTTGTTGTTCAGTTTCAACAGGCACGAGTTCCATTCCATTGTTGGTAACTCCCTCACTTTGGGGAGTAGAATCTTCAAAGGTTATTCATCTTTCTGTTTGAACTTCCTGTATGGTAGCGAGAGGAGATTGGCGGCTACCCAGAAGCCCACGCAGCCTACAATTGAGTATCTGCCACATAGTGTGGTTTGATCAGATCAATTGAGACAATATTCTTTCTTTCTTGCTGGCAAGTGGCGGAAAAAGTACTGTTCTTCCTTCGACAGTCAGGACAGGTGCAGGCAATCTGTAAGATGGCCCAAACTCTTTCTTGTCCACAATCTTTTATCTGACCAGGTCCCCAATCTTCAGGACCCAAGCAAGTCTTGCCGGAACAACTTTCACTTCCCCAGTGGCGGTGCGTTTTACTTGGACGTTGCTTTGTAATGCTCGGAATTCACTGAGTTCCTGTAAAACAGACAAACGATCATTGATGTCAAATGGTTTTTCACCCGCCACTGCGCTGCCACAATCGAGGTCGGGTGCCCACATTCTAGTCCCAAACAGGACTTCATATGGAGTATGGCCCCCTAGGGAACTACTTGGCATGTTATTAAGTGCCCTCTGAACCCCATATTGGTGATTGACCCAACTGCCACCCGGGCCTAATACCCTTGCTGTTAAGGATTGCTTTAAGTCCTGGTTTTTCCTCTCCATTGAAGTACTGGGTTTTATTGGACCCAGCGGTGCCAGGGAACACACCCAATGACCTCGAGTTCTTCCTGTCTCAGACTACAGAAACACAGAGTCTTCTTGGTGGCTTCAAAGATCAATTTATTGGCTGCAGCCAGCAACAGGTATCCTAGAAGTACAACAATGTGTATGTTCTCAGGAGACTGCTCTTTTTCATGGAAACCAGCTATCTCTTTTATACAGAATATTATGCTTTAGGCAAACATTCCTTATTTTTACAGTGGGTCATTCACATATTTCTTACAACAAAACAAAGACAGATTCATGATGACAAGCCCATTTTCAGTTTGTCCAGCCCACAACCAAATACCCAGTGAGGCCCAACACCTGCAACAGATATAATCTGGACCCCTAATAAAACCGGGCACCTCCTCCTCGTAAAGCAGGTCATAAAGAAAGAGCAGTGACAGGTGTGAATAAGATTTAGATATAGATGTGTGCAATGAAGGGTTTATGGCATGCTGCACCTGGGCACCTAATCTCGATCGGCCACTGGGAACTAAAACTGGCCGAACAGGTTCTGGCTCTGGACAGTGGAGTCAGCTTGCCCAGGTCACTGAAAGTGTACGTGTCCCCTAAGGCGCGTTTTGGCTTTAGTCATTGCCTTATGTGAGGGCAACCACAAAATGGCTGCCGTACACAAAATGGAACCCGAGGGTTCACAAGGGAATCGTTAATATTAGAGTGATCCCGTCACTCGAATATGACGCAAATACTCAGATATAGCATACCTGTCATTACCGGTCTGCTGATACCAAAATCGTCATGTTACAATGATGTTAATGACACAGGTCCAGAATTTTCAGTACCACAGACCCTCCTTTTGCCCTTACATAGGCAATTTACTTACACTCATGCTAATCTGAGTCTAGGTCTATGTTCATGAATTCATTGAGATGTTGCTGTAGCATCATCCTATTACTTAGCTCGTCCCTTGATACAGGTTTCCTTACACATGATGTAACACATAGGCCGCATATGGCAGGAACACACTGTATGCACAGACAAAACAGGAAAAGGATGGCTAGAAGTATCCCAATGACCATCAGAACTTTCCATCCCCAGGTGGATAACAGTTCCCAGAACCATCCCATCAACGACCAGTCTCCTTCATCTATATGGATGGATTCAGAGATCCTATGTAGTTTGGACATGGCCTGGTACACTGTTGGAGCGTTATCTGGAATGAAAATGCAACAACTGGATTGGATCACTCTACATACCCCACCACGGTCTGCAAGTATGATGTCTAACGCGACCCTGTTCTGCAGGGTCATAAGGCGGTCCGACTGGAGCTCAGCAGTCAAATTATTAAGGGCACCGACAGTTTCGACTATGGTGGATTCAACCACTCGCGTCAATTGCCTCACATTCCTGTTGTTAGCCATAGGTCCCCAGAACGGCAGAAAACCCCTAAAGAAGTCTCCCGCTTCTTGTCCTGCAGTGTCTTCCTTGCTGAAGACACCCCTAATTCTTCTTATCTTATGGTAATCTGCCGCAGCTGTGTAGGTGGGAGGCAACAGGAATGAAACGAAGCATGTGCCCGAGAAGTCAGGGGGCAACCACGTGTAGGCCCTATCATGGCAGATAAAGTAGGTACCCCTAGCTGCTAAGAACAAAGGGGAAGTCTGAGACGCAAAAATATACGTTTCAGTGCAGATACTCTTCCCTAACTGAGCTCTTGGATTCTTGCCATTACCTTGCAGACATAGATGACCCTGATGGGGTACAATCCAAATTGGAGCGGATCTTTTTGCTTGCTGGTTCTCGCTCAGACTCGCTCCATATCCAGTCACGTTCCATCCAATATACGCTAGTGTCTCATCTTCCGGGATAGTTTCGTAGGAACTAGTTCCCCTTATCATGTCGACTATCCCCTTAACTAGAGCACTATTCTTTGGGTTGTCTTTGAAGGAACGTAGGGGGTGGATTTCGCGAGCATAGATGAACATCGTTCGGTATGCCCACACAGAACCATTGTAGCTGAATGGCAGCACTAGGTAGGGAATACCTTTCTCAGTAGTATGAGGCATAAGGCCACACACCCAACAGTTGGTTCTGTTCACTACTAGCTGGTGTTGGTGTAAGAGCTGAACAAAGGAGTTGTTCATAAACTCTAATCTTCTAACGGACTCGTGTTCAGGTAGAGGGTGAAAAGAATGTGAGGAGTTAGTAGAGGAAGGCATGGGCTGTACAGTGGGTGCAGATGTCACTTGAAAAGAGAATATGATATACCCCACTAAAGACATCATTAGACTAAGTAAAATACAAAGACACATAATTAGAAAACATTTTCTGCTCATGGTTGCACATATTTTCCTCTTGAAACTTATTCTTTCAACAGGTCTCTCCATCTGAAAAGGCTCCATCCTCTAACGTGCTGTTCGCGGCGGTTGGTTTTCTTCACTTGAGAGTGTTTCTGAATGTCCCAGGGAACGCCCTAGAACAAACCAGACCCGTAGACCTTGTGTCCGCAGGCTACACACTCAAGTCTTTTCACCACGACCCTACAGCTGAACCCGGATGGTGGTTCAAAAACAGGTTTTCGGATGGGAGGACCAAAATTTCATTTTATTTGTCCATGACTCTCGGTCGCAAGTTATAACGGCTTTTTCCAGGCAATGTCTGGTCGCAAAACAAAAGTTCAGGCTCAGTAGTGTCCAATCGAAGTGGTGATGGTATTGCTCTTTGGAGAAGATCGTCACTTTCTCGCTCAGAATTTGTCCCTGTGACGCGTGCGTCACTAAAAGGCAGAAAACGAGGCACTGTTTCAGTTTCCGAGTCAGCAATTCCCTCCTGGACCCACCGGTCATATGGTAGAGGCAAAGGGACCCTCTTACAGTGTACGCCGTGGATCCAGTTTTTCTTCCCTTGTACTCGCACTGCAGATCTTGTGGACAAAATCACCAAATAGGGGCCAATCCAGCGGGGCTGATCGTTCTTTGTCCGCTGAAAGTTCTTGATTAACACCCACGATCCGGGATTGATTGCATGCCCTGGATCTTTAGAAGCCTGAGGCAGTGTATTATGAACCTGTTGGTGTAAAACACGCAATTTAGCCGTCAAATCATGCAAGTAATCAAGCAGTACAGGGTGTTCAATCTCGCTGAATTTCGTTGGCCTCGGCACTCCCCATATGTTAGCCGGGCGACCAAACACTATCTCATGAGGACTAAGTCCTACTCGGGAATGTACGGTCATCCTAGTTGACAACAGTGCTAATGGCAACGCATCAGGCCATTTAAGGCCAGAGCTTGCTTGTATCTTGGCCAGTTTTAGTTTAAGAGTGCCATTATAGCACTCAACTAATCCAGCTGATTGGGGATGATTTGCAGCGTGAAATTTCTGCCGGATTCCTAAACCTTCACACACTCGTTTCATCACTTGACCCACAAATTCACCCCCATTATCACTCCACACCATTCTCGGCAAACCAAACCTAGGGAAGAACTCTTTGAGAAGGGCTTTCGCTGTGGACAAGGCAGTATTATCTTTCAGAGGATATGCCTCTACCCATCTTGAAAAGGCACAAACAACAATGAGTACGTATTTCAAATTGTTGCACCTCTCCATGTGGATGAAATCTAGCTGCAAAACCTCGAACGGATACGTTGGAGGCGCAAAATGACCAGCTGGAGTTGGGGTTCCCTTACCAGGATTGTATTTCAAACAAACCATACAATTTTTGACCACATTCTCTGCACATTTGGGAATTCCAGCATTTTGCCACACTGGAGCCAATAACTTACAGATTCCTTTCACACTGATGTGGGCCATCCCATGTGCCATTGTAACCACTGCAAGCACATATGTATCGGGTAACAACCATCGCTGATGCTCCGACAATTCAACCCAACAACCATTTGCATCCAATTTACCCGTACTCTCTCTCCACGTACTTAATTCCTTCTCCGTAGCTTCAGCTTGGATGGACTTCACACTCTCTATCGTATCTTCACACATTCCAACGTCACCAATCCATCTTGCAGGGCCCGCAACATACATTCGACTCATCACATCTCTTGCTGTTTCTTTCGCAACTTCATCAGCAAACATATTACCGCGACCAACGTCGTCAGTGATCTTCTTATGTGCACTGCATTTCACAATCGCGACTTGCAATGGCAAAGTAAGTGACTCCAGGAGCTCATTCACCAATTGACCATGCTGTATTTTCGTACCGTGAGACGTGAGGAACCCACGTTCCTTCCACAAGCGTCCAAAACTATGGGCCACACCAAACGCATACTGGCTATCGGTATATATGGTCACTTTCATTCCTTTTGATAATACACACGCTCTCATAAGTGCAGTCAACTCTGCTGCTTGAGCTGAATTATGTGGGATACGTGCAGTTTCAACAATCGTATGTAAAGTCGTGACAGCATATGCCGCAGTCGTATCACCATTCGGAAGCTTGAAGCATGACCCATCCACCCATAAGGTACCATCACACTTTACAAGAGGAGTGTCCCTAAGATCTACTCTCCCTTTCGTTTCTTCTTCTGTCCTAAGAAAGCAATCATGCTGTTCCGGAACATCTGTCTTTGTTATAATTGGCAACAATGTAGCTGGGTTCAGCGTGTTGCATTTTCTTATGTGCACATGGCTCGCTAAAAGTGTCAACTCGTAACCTGACAATCGAGCACTAGTTAAGTGCTGTGTCTTGGTCCTGTTTAACAAAATATCCACTGCATGTGGGACCATCACGACCAGCGTATTATTCATCACCAAACCAGCAGACTGTCGAATAGAAACAGCTGCTGCCGCTGTGGCTCTCAAACAACTCGGCAACGCTCTAGCTACCGGATCCAAAATCGACGAGAAATATGCACATGGACGTTGCTTGTCCCCAAAAGACTGTGTTAACACTGATAATGCACATCCTTCTCTCTCATGGACATACAGCGTAAAGGGCTTGCTGTAGTCGGGGTACCCAACACAGGAGCCGAACACAATGCATCACGCAATTCGGAAAAACTTTTCTGACAATCTTCGGACCAAGGAAGGGGATTCGGCGTGTCTTTATAGGTCAATGCTACCAAAGGTTTAGCCATCAATGAAAAATTCGGTATCCATTGTCTGCAATAGGATGTAATACCTAAGAAAGCACGCACTTCTCTCTGTGTCATTGGCACACTTAATTTTGCAATTGCCTGAATTCTTTCTGGGGTCAATCTTCTTCCCTCTTTCGATAAGAGGTGACCTAAATAGGTCACTTCTTGTCGACAATACTGTAACTTGGAAAGAGACACTTTGTGGTGTAAATCAGACAAATGACGCAACAATGACAAAGTGGCTTCTTTACAAATCTCCTTAGTATCTGCAGCAACTAACAAATCATCGACGTACTGTAGAAGGGTAGCGCCATCAGGTAACACAAGAGTGTCAAGCTGAGACTTCAGAGCCTGACTATAGATAGAAGGACTTTCACAAAAACCTTGAGGAGCTCTCTGAAATCGGAAGCTTCGGCCTCCTAAACAGAATCCAAAAATATCCCTGCTCTCTACGGCAATAGGGATGCTGAAGAAAGCATTCTTCAAGTCAATCACCGAGAACCAAGTGGCTGAGGCTGGAATCATTGTCAGTAAAGCAGTGATATCGGGAACGACTGGAAACTGTGGCACAACTATCTTGTTTACCTCTCTAAGATCAATCACAAACCTGTAAACAGGTGGCTGAGAAGAGTCAGTACGCTTCAAGACAGGTAAAACAGGACTATTGCAAACATTACCTCTTGTCTCTTCAATTACATTTTTCTCAATCAAATCATAAATGATCGCTAGCAACGCTTTTTCACCTTCATTAGAGATCTTGTATTGGGGAATGCACGGCATTTTAACATTGGCTTTCAACGTTACAACATATGGCGGTATTTCCAAAAGACCTACATCATTGGGACCAGTAGCCCAAAGAATATCAGGGAGAAACGACAATTCTGTTGGAAGTTTGTCCTTTGACAAATATATTGGTGAAACCACTGTCTTACCCAATGTGAGTTGTACTCCCGAAGGAGAACAATACAATGTCGCATACAATCTTTTCAGCAGATCCAATCCTAACAAGTTCTCACCACAACCTGTCGTTGAATAAGTGGTGCTTCGATTTCACAAGGTCCAACAGAAAGAGACATAGGGCTAGAAATCGGGTTCCTAACCGGGGCGCCAGAAAAACCTACTGAAACATTAGTTTCGCCAGACAAAGGTGCGCCAGGGAATTTAGAGTGCATAATAGAACTCTTTGTAGCACCAGTATCCAACAGAAAAGGCTCTGACACACCTGATGTAATCACCTCAATATAAGGTCCACTATGATCTACTGGAACTGAAACAACTCCCTCTCTTTGTCTATGGCTGTCCTAGCAATCATCACCTTCCATACTCTCACCTTCTGCATAGTAGTCATCAGCATAGTACTGAGTCGTCCTACCAGACGCGTTATTCTGCTGATCAAAACTATTCATTGAATTTTGAGGAGGAAATGGGCGCGCGTTCTGGGTGAAATTTCCGCGTCCTCTAGCTCTAGGTGCTTGTGGAACACCTCGACCTCTTGCGCCAGAAATACCATTCATACGCTGCAACAAAATAGGGCAATTATATTTAAAATGACCTTCTTCCTTACAATATGAACATTGGTTAGGGCCTATCAGAGCACGTTGTTGAGGATACTCAAACCTTTGCGAATTCCTCTGATACTGTTGAGGTTGCTGATAGTCACGCTGATTACTACGAGGCGGATACGCTTGTTGTAAAAGAACCTTTGTTTTTAACTCTTTAGTTTTCTTGTCTGCTCTATCTTTCTCATCTTTATCTCTATTTTCGTAGTATTGTGCAGTAGCCAATATCTGTGCTGAAGAGGAAACGGCCCAAGAACTCTCTGAATCTTTCAATTTTTTACACAATTCGGGAAGCAAATTATGCACAAACTTGTCAACAAACAACCTTTGACCACCTTCTGTACTCATATCCTGACCACTGTGGTCGATAAATGTCTCTTCAAACCTAGTGAAGAAGTCAGATACACTTTCCTCCTTCTTCTGCTTGCATGCAGACAATTTATCCCAATTTACACGCATTGCAGGCATCAAAGTCTTCATGTAAGTAACGATCCTACCAGGGAGGTCTGCTACTAAAGGCTCTGGTTTAGCACCGCCTACTTGTCTGTCATTTGCCGCATTGATATTAATCCATGTGTCCCCTAACTCCGGCGCATGATCCGTGTGACGGATCACTCTCCATAAAGGCTGTGGGACCACATTTCCAAACAACATGTCTATATCAGCTAAATTCATAACACAGGAGTCTGCAGTCTGTGATAATTCCTTATAATAACCTGCAGGGTTTTTACGGGGGTCGGGTAGAGTCTGCTTAAGAGCCAGGACTTCAGTTCGCTTCCATGGAACATGTACCCACACACGTTGAAAATGAGGCTGAATAGGTGGAACAGCATTTAGGTCTCCTTCTTTCCAAACTGGGGAACTTCTCTCATGGGATACTGTCTGACCTTCCTTTTAACAGAGGGTTCTGGCTCAAACAACAGTCGAGAAATACCCTCACTCCTAAATGATAATAATGTCGCAACTGCTTTCTCAATATCGGAACCCACAATCGTGCCTTTGGAAAACTCAAACCGTACACGACACAACTCAGGCGGATTGGCCTCCATATCACAATCTTTTAATCTTTCAAGAAGAACTTCGCACATTTTGTCAAAAACATATCTCTGTTTCGGTGCTTGCCATTGGTGGAAGACATCCATAACAGACTCTAACTCATATCTTGTAGGGTCAGTGACCCATTTATGCGCCAAATGATCCAATACTCCCTTCTCTCTAGAATCGGGCAATTGGCTACGCAATTGTTTACGCTCTAAAACGGGGGTCGTAGTCGGTGACCCAAAGAAAGGAGACAAAATACTAGTAACAGTGTTTGTCATTCTCTGTCGGACAGAAGGAGAAGTTGACAAATGAACAGGAGGAAAAATAGGAGGAGACAAAGCAAATGCAGAGGCAGTGTCAGAAGGGTAGTGTGGAGGGAAATAGATGCAGGGGGCAAAGTCATAGGGAGTAAAGATGGAACAGGTAGTAAAGGTGGCAGCCCTTGAGGGGGCTGCGCCATAGTAGTAGGTGCCAACTGAAAAACAGCTGGTGGTTGTGGAAGAACCGGAGGTACAACAACTGGGGGTTGTACAACTAAAGGTTGCGGAGGTGCTGTAGCACTCTGCGCATAAGGAGGTGGTGAATTCAACAAATGAGACATTAAAGGATCCTTCTCAAGTTCCTTCACTGTATCTTGCTGAAGAGGTGGCAAAACTGGATAACATTTATCAATTGCCAATTTACGTTGCCTGTGCAGCTGTTCACTCGCTTGTTCCTCTTCATCATCCTTATACTGCATAGCAGCTTGCATTATTGAAATACCCTTTTCTCTTTTATTCTTCTTTACTAATTTAATTTCTTTCTGTTTGGCTTCTTTTCGCCATAGGCGGAAAGAGTCAAACATCGCCGGCCGGGCTTTCTTCTTAAAAAGTCTAACCTCTAAATTATCCAGAATTTCGGTGTCAAAACTACCATATTGGGGCCACTTTAGGACACCATCTTTCCTTGTGTACCTAACCCATACGTTATTATACGTGATAGGGCCCACTCCATGCTTCACGTAGAGCTCATAGGTTGGAGTTCCAATTGGAGGAACCGGACACGAGTCCTCCAATCGGGAATCCCTATTACAACCAAGACAAAACAAATTTCCAAGTCTGCTAAGACCAGGCATCTTCGCTCACTAGTCTAGCTTCAAACTTCAAAGGATTATCGAATACGACAGTCTCGTGAATACACGAGTCCTTCGGCTTTGGTACTTGCAAGTTCCAAGTCAAAAGATCCTAACAAATCAAAGATCCCATGGGATACCCAAAACTAAGAACCAAGACTAAGGACTGGGAGACGCTCCACTTATACTTAACTGAGGTATCGATGACGTCACCAGAAGACTCGTCTATTGTCTCGCTCTACAAATCATAAAAGGGTCCAAGACAGGGCGATAGTCAGGGCAGCAGTCCTTCATAGCCGTCGGGACGCGGGGAACCTCGCAGCAAAGACTTTCGGACCACGAACGACATACAGGGGTCGATGAAGTGGTTGGCCTTCCTCCAGAATTTTACACGAAGCTCCTCACGACCTCTGGCTTGGACCGGTACCGCTGAAATCGCCCCACGTTGGGCGCCAATTGAAGTACTGGGTTTTATTGGACCCAGCGGTGCCAGGAACACACCCAATGACCTCGAGTTCTTCCTGTCTCAGACTACAGAAACACAGAGTCTTCTTGGTGGCTTCAAAGATCAATTTATTGGCTGCAGCCAGCAACAGGTATCCTAGAAGTACAACAATGTGTATGTTCTCAGGAGACTGCTCTTTTTCATGGAAACCAGCTATCTCTTTTATACAGAATATTATGCTTTAGGCAAACATTCCTTATTTTTACAGTGGGTCATTCACATATTTCTTACAACAAAACAAAGACAGATTCATGATGACAAGCCCATTTTCAGTTTGTCCAGCCCACAACCAAATACCCAGTGAGGCCCAACACCTGCAACAGATATAATCTGGACCCCTAATAAAACAGGGCACCTTCTCCTCGTAAAGCAGGTCATAAAGAAAGAGCAGTGACAGGTGTGAATAAGATTTAGATATAGATGTGTGCAATGAAGGGTTTATGGCATGCTGCACCTGGGCCCCTAATCTCGATCGGCCACTGGGAACTAAAACTGGCCGAACAGGTTCTGGCTCTGGACAGTGGAGTCAGCTTGCCCAGGTCACTGAAAGTGTACGTGTCCCCTAAGGCGCGTTTTGGCTTTAGTCATTGCCTTATGTGAGGGCAACCACAAAATGGCTGCCGTACACAAAATGGAACCCGAGGGTTCACAAGGGAATCGTTAATATTAGAGTGATCCCGTCACTCGAATATGACGCAAATACTCAGATATAGCATACCTGTCATTACCGGTCTGCTGATACCAAAATCGTCATGTTACAATGATGTTAATGACACAGGTCCAGAATTTTCAGTACCACACCACAATCGAATTTCCCTCGGGATGATACGGAGAGGAGTACCGCAAGACCACACCCAAACTTTCCATGGCATCTTTGTAAGCCTGTGAGCTAAACGCAGGGCCACGGTCAGAATGTAATGTGCCAATTGCGTATGTCCCTATAAAGACTCGCAAATCCTTTATAACAGTTCGAGCGTCTGCCAAGCGCTGGGACCAAACCCACAGGAATCAAAAGCATGAATCCACTGCCACCCAGATGTACCTGTAAGCCCCGTCAGATTGTAAGGGGCGACAGTGGTCCAAATAGACACATGCGAGTGGTCTGTCTGATATCAGTAGTGGTGTTTGTGGTGGACGTGCTACGGTGGAACCCTTCATCTGCTGACGGATGTCGCACTTAAGGACAAAGCCTTTGGTCTGTTTGGTAAGACCATGCCACCTATAACGTTGTTTCAGTAGTGAAATCGTTGCAGTAATACCTATCTGCGTGTGTTGAACCCAGACCCTCGTGTGCAACTAGAATTAAACCTAATCTACGATCCATGTTTGGTATTACTCTATCCCCCTCTCCTGGAATTTGAGCATACGGAATGTTTTCAGCATCTAACTTGTAGGAGTACTTGAGTGGAAAACCTTTTGGCAAGGCTGAACTGTTGTTGAACGTAGCCTTCACAGCTATCATTATCTGTCCGTCTATCCTTGTACTAGAACGAGTGATTGCAGCAAAGGCAGCAATTCTCGCTGTCGCCCTGGCGGCTTCATCAGCCAGTGAATTCCCTTCAACATGCACGCCAACACGCTGGTGACTCAATGTGTGAATTACATGAGCCTGTGGCCACCTGTTCCCAAGGTAACTTATGCTTTATTGTGCAACCTTTGGAATCTCAAAACCCATTTTGGCCACAATAGTGAAGATATTCATTGTAGGACTGGACACAATAAAACGAATTGCACACAATGAGTGTGGTGAATTCTCGATCCGTATTTTTTAGTGCCAGTATCAGGGCTTTTAGTTCTGCCAGTTGTGCTGTGCAATCTCCTAGAGACTGTGTCTGTGTATTGCTAGGACGGAACTTACCGTCCCGCATACGTCCCTTTACAACCGAACATGCTGCGCTGTATTGCTTTTTACTACCTATGGCAGGCTGGGCAGATCCGTCAGTGTAGATGATGTGTTCATACTGATCTAGAGGCATTATTTCATTTGGGAGAGGATATTCTTGCACGTACTGCAGAAATGCTTGTTTTTAGTGTAGAGTCAAATTTGTAATCTACATCTGTTGCAGTGACAATTGGTTCATTGTATCCATCGCGGATGCAGTGCTTTTGCGTTTGGAATGCTTGCTTTTGTAACAGCCTCTAAGGTTGGTACTGGAGTCACGACAATTATTCGTTTCCCATGAGCCAGTGCTCTTTCTCTCACTACAGCAGTCT
Organism: Calotriton arnoldi; assembly: GCA_963921515.1. Taxonomy (NCBI): domain Eukaryota; kingdom Metazoa; phylum Chordata; class Amphibia; order Caudata; family Salamandridae; genus Calotriton; species Calotriton arnoldi. The sequence continues at coordinate 760,586 of CAWUFW010001104.1, forward strand.
GTACTGCTGTCAGTATTTTTTTCTGTGGATGCAAAACGCATTTCAGTGTTTGTATACAAATGAGATTTGTATGCAATCATTGAAGGTTAGGTACATGTATCCTGATTGACCCGCTATTGCACGTATCACCAAGTTCGTAGTGTTCTCATGTGTGTGTAAATGTTTAGAAGCTATCATGTCTGCTTGTAAGGAACGGAGAATTTCCGTGTGCTCCTGTGTCCAATGTCGAACTGAAAAATCAGGTCTAATTAAGTCGTTGAAAGGTTTTACTTTTTCTGCGTAATCTAAAATGGATGTTTTGCAAAATTTAGGAATCCTAAAATAGATTGTAAGTTTTTCAGAGTCTTTGGAGGTTGGAGCAGCGCACATTTTTCTAAAAATTAGCTGCCACTCTTTTACCTTCACTTGAGAGCTCAAATCCTAAAAATTGGACGTTGAGGTGGGCAATTTTTGATTTTCTAAAGTTGAATTTGTAACCCTCAGCGGCAAACACCAAGATTATATTGTTCACCCTGTGCAAGTGATCCAATAATTCATCGTCCGTCAGATAAATATCATCTACATAGGACAATGCCTCCTCCTCACAATTTCGTAGTAACTCTGTCACTCTGGCTGAGAACAACCCGGGGTTATTCTTATACCCATGGGACAGTCTACAGAATTGGCGCTGAGAGCCTAGGGCTGAAAATGCTGTCAAAGATCTGCTTTCAGGCGCTATATTTTGGCAAAAGAATCCATTTGAGATATTGAGTGTCGTTTTGTATTTCTTCAGCCTAATGTTATTCATTAAAACGCCACTGTTTGCATTCTGTACTGTAAATGTTTTCGTGCATGAGTTGAAATGCCTGTAGTCTAAAACTAGACGGAATGAATTGTCGGGTTTCATAACAGGAAACAAAGGATTATTCATGGAGGAGGTGCAATTCTCGATCACACCTTGGTATTCAAGTTGATCTAAGATCTCCATGACCTGTTTCTTTGCGTCATGTTTTATTGGGTACTGCCTCTGCAGTGTAGGAGTAGTTTTTACTGGGATTTCATGGTGAGGTGACTCAGCATCCCACCCTACATGATTGCGGTATAATGCAGGAGCTAGTGTACTGCCCACTCCTGCAAGTATGTGTGTTTTAGTGATCCTGGAACGAGGTGGGAGAAAGCCGGTAAAATTACCTCTTCCCCCTTTGCGCAATCCATGACAAACTCAGGCAGCCAATCTCTTTCAGCCAACAGGATATCGTATCCAAAAGTCAGGTTCTCCCAAAAGAGACCTTTCACTTTTCTCGGTATGTCCTCCTCCATTTGGAGCATAATTTCGTATAACTGATGTTGGACGCTCACCCTTGTATCAGGTGTTTCCACCGTGATATGTTCATTCAGCGCTGCTGTCACCAGAAATTCCATCAGGTTCTGGCGAGGCATTGTTACTTCTGCTGCGCTGTCTAGCATCGTCAGAACCTATTCTCCGCTCAGTAGTTGAGTCCTCTGTAGCCTTGGCATCTCTTATTTTAAGGCCAGCTACTTTCTTCTTTTTAAATTGAGGTTTGCTTTTGGGTTTATCTTCTTTTTTGATAATTGAGTCTGAAGTGCGATGTGTATCTCTTGGCTTTACTCGCTCTTCTGATCTGTGTTCTGACCGTCCTTCCCTCTCGGAGTTTTTGGATGAGCCCTGAAAGGAACGAGAGGAACGTGTATCAGTATCCTGATACCTGTCAGGTTTTTTAATGTGACGATTTCTAAGATTATATCTTTTTTCAAAGGGTTCCTGTTGAGGAGACCCACCCTGTGATCCTAATGCATTCTGCTTATTTTTTGATTGTTTATTATCCCATTTCTTTTTAGAAGAATCAGGGGTTTGCTTTGAGTTGTCCTTTTCCGGATGACTCGTTAATTGTGGTTTCACAGGTCTAGGTCCCAAGTTATCTCTACGCCACGAAGCGTAGGTATCTTCAATCATTTCAGGTAGTTCTCGCTCCTGTTGTGCAGGAGTACATTCCCTCAGGCGTTGGCATATAGCCACCGCTGCTTCCTCCCCTTTTATGTTAGCTAACATGATTGTGGATACCTGGGCAAAATTGCCTATCAATTTTATCCCCAAGTCCAGGGCAGGTTCTGCCCCGTACTCATTCTGTATGTGTTTCAATACTTCTAGTATCACTGCTACTGAGGAGGTACCATAGGTTTTGGTATAAACGGTAGCGTAAACTGTACCCCATGTGGTACAATCCTCTATTGGGGGAGCTATCCCATTGGCAAGCAAATTGTCAGTATTCTGTGTTTTTCTTGCATGCCTGTGTGGGGAAACACTGTCTCAAGCTGTGCTATTTTCTGTGCTATTCAGAATGGCATTTGCTCACATTTAGTGGGTATTCTTCCTATAATCGCGTTCAGCGTTCGTGGGGTGATTTTTGTTGCAATCCCTTGTAGTTGACCAGCATGAGTGATCCTTGTAGGTTGAATTGTAAGTGTACGCATCACGAACTGTACAAGATTTCAATATAGTTTTATTATCTCTTTGTGAAGTGGACGTAATTCTGCTGCTGGCAATCTATCAATCTCTGGATGCGGTGTGTAAGCAGCTGGGACCGGCCAAGTCACTCCGTCTCTGCTGAGCGGACCGAGTCTCACTCTTTCAGTGGTATGGGGGAGGGTGCCTTTAAACCAATTTATATGTTCTTGGTAAGTTAACAGGACTTCTATGTTCTTGTACGGACAATATTTGTGAGAAGCTAGTTTGGTATATTGTGTACACTTATATAAGTGGGCACCTTGCACCAATCCAGACAACCCTCATGATGATTTTAGCGATCTTATACAACCTTAGAAAGTTCTCTAAGTGGTAGCTGTGGAGAGCAGCCTTCAGGCTTAGTCCAGAAGGAATGTAAAGCAGCTTGTTTTACCAGAACATAATCTTATAGGTATAGATTAAGTGAAAAAGAACCACACAGTGGGCCTGATTCACAGAACTGACTTACGTGAAATACGTAAAGTTAGTAATTGTCGGTATTCACAGAATACACTTACCAATACTAACTTTATGTCCGCTCCCGGGCCGGAGATTCCGGCCCTGTGGCGGAATTTCCGCCTCTGGGCCGGAATCTCCGCCTCCGGGCCGGAATGCCCTCATTTAGGCCGTTTGAGCATAAACGGCCTAAATGAGGGTATTCCGGCCCGGAGGCGGAGATTCCGGCCCAGAGGCGGAAATTCCGCCACAGGGCCGGAATCTCCGGCCCGGGAGCGGACATAAAGTTAGTATTGGTAAGTGTATTCTGTGAATACCGAAAATTACTAACTTTACGTATTTCACGTAAGTCAGTTCTGTGAATTAGGCCCAGTGTATTTATAAAAATATGTATTTATTATAAGACACTCACTAAGACCTACAGATATCTCCTACCCGGAGATATACACAATGCACACAATACTTTTCAATAAAAACAGGTAAGTAGCACGAAATACACAGTGGTCCCCAGGGGGAGACCAAACCATATACTAAAATAGTGGTATGCGAGCCATGACTTGAGCCAAGACTATACCCAGAAGACGTAGAAGTGCTGGGGACTCAAGGAACCACCCGAGGTAAGTAACCAGGAACCCCACGGAGGCAGTGTGCAGAGTGGGAACACGACCGCGGGCTCAATGCAAGTCAATGGGTAAGTCGCGTTTGCAATTTTAAAGAAGAAGGACCCTTCCCAGTGGACCCTGAAGAAACCCTGTGGAAGACAGAAGGTTGGAGAGCTACCCCACCCGTGGATACCCTAGGAACCAGCAAACCTCCACCAGGGAGGCCGGGTGCATAGGTGTTAAGTGGCGTTGGAAACCGCCGTCGAACCCAATAGAGGACTTCAGGAAGATGCCGCTGCTGGGGAAGGTGAGAGTGTCCGGTGGAAAACCAAAGGTGGATTCAAGTTGAGAAGTACCTGCAAGCAGAGGGGACAGAGTCTAGGCCACTCAGGAGTGACCAGGAGGCACAGAAGACAAATGCCCACCGATGTCGAGTGTTGCAGGAGAGATGACGGTGACCTTGGAGCTGCAGCTGTGAGGACCAGGCGACGCTGTGGAAGACCAAGACCTGTCCCACGTCGGATGTCGAGAGTTGAGGGGTCAGTGGCCGTCGGGACCACCAACAATCTTTGGCAACTGCAAAGAACATGGAAAGCGAAGAAGGTGCAGTGTCAGGACCAGCAAGGTCCAGGGGACTCACCACAAGCAGGGGAGTCAGGGCAGGCCCCGAGCAATCAGGGGAGCCCACGGAATTCAAAGATAACCCTCAAGAGGACCCACAGGCCTGAGGCACTGGAGTCGCGAGGGGACCTCGAGCAGCTCACCAACGATGCAGGCCCACGGTGCAAGTGATCCGGTGAGGACGAAGATCTTGGTCACAGGAGATGCTCGAGGTTGGGGCTACTTGGAACCCGAAGATCTTGGCGGAAGGAAGCCAACAAGCCTGTGCAACTGCAAGTCGACGCGGTGCACAAGGGTTCGGTTCCTGCGGCTCATACGAGGTATACTGGCCTCAAACATGGTGAGAGGACAGGGCAGGCCTCGAGGGATGTGAAGAGCCACCACCTGTGTTGCTGAGCCTTTTGGAGTCCTTGGGAGCCCAGGATCAGCAGACTGGTCAGCTTAGTTGCGGTGCCTGCAGATGCAGGGAAGTGACTCCTTCACTTCAATGGAGATTCCTTCAGGTGTCTTGGATGTCCACAGGTCTTGAAAGGTTCCTGTATGATGCACAGGCACGGACGTTGCAGCAGACGAGCAGGGCGACGAGATAAGTAGCAGCAGGAGTCTTCCCTGTTGCAGCCTTGATGCCCAGAGCGAAGTCTAGCGAAGCCCAGAGTGCCAAGACGGTTGAAGAAGAAGTGGTGTCTTGAAACGAATCTTGTCCCACGACGAATCTGGGGACCCACCCTCAGGTATGCCCTTAAGTACCCCATGGAAAGGGTTGGGACGATTCAGGGTTCCTTCCCTAGGGAGGGTTCGGACAGTGGATACTCCCATGTCCTTTGTCCAGTTTCTGTCCAGAGCGGGAGCCAACGGCTCCCTGAGCTGGTTTGAACTGGACTATGCAAGGAGGGCACCAAATGTGCCCTTCAAGCAGACTGAGTGGCGCTGGCACGCACTCCCACCCAGCCCCAATACACTAAACCCTGTCTGGGAGGTGGTCACACCTCCCTGTGACAGGATACCTATTGTTCTGCCTTCCCCTGCTCAAGCTTGGCTCAGCAGCAGGAGGGCTGAATCGTGTCTCTGGTCGGCAGCAGCCATGTTGTGCTGTCCGGGTCTAGAAGACTGGTACAGTGAGCACTGAGGGCCTCCTGGAGGAGCTTTACAGTGCATTGAATCATACCTCCCACACCGTATCCAACATGTTTGATACCAAACACAATAGGATTAGTTATAGCCAGTTTAGAGATGGTCATCGCGTAATGACGTACTGCCACTCTATGTATCTTAATGGCTGATGCACTTACAGCCCGGGAGAGTGGACTCCGAAGGCTGTAGGGGTGTCCTGCTCATCCAGGTGCACCCTCACACTTAAAACCGAGCACCCTGTTTTCAGGATTGAAAGGCCTGCTTTAGGGGTGACTTATAGGTTTTAAGTGCAGTGACCCTAGATATAAGTAAACCTATATCTTTTATAAGTGGTGCTATCACCAGTATTACACAGGCTGCAATGGCAATGGCAGTTTGAGTAGTCCCTCATGGGTGGCATAATACATGCTTCAGCCCATGGGGGACCCCTGGTGTACCTATGTCCTGGGTACCTCAGTACCATATACTAGGGACTGACAAGGGTACACCAGTGTCCCAATCTGGGATGTACCTAAGTACTTACCATTCCAATTTAGGGGACAAAGCACAGAGACTGGGGTCCTGATTAGCAGGATCCCAGTCAGACTAATCAGAAACAGCATAACACCAGGAAAAAAGTGGGGGTAACTATAAAAGCAGATCCTACTTTCCTACAGTATTCATCTGGTATTTCATCTGGGATGTAACTATGGAATACTTGTGTTTGTGCATCTGCAGGTGGGAATCTAAACGAAGAATAGAACACCTCTGTTATTTATGCTTCGTGTGCCTCAAATAGAAGGTATCGGTCCCACCTAATGATGAGAGACCATAATTTGCTAATTTTATTTTAAGGGCATTTCTGCAATTTTCTGAAATCTTAAGAGCTCCTTCAAGCTCTGCTTCCTCCGCACCAGCACCACTTGTACCAGCATCTCCATTCAGAGACATTATGAGAGGAAGTAATTACGAAAAGAGATAAGGTTTATGCACAATATAGGGAACTATAATCCTTCAAGCTTGAACAAATCTACAGCTAATACATAGGATATACCTACTCAGCTGTGGCAAATTTTTCCCTTCTCACCTGTAAGTAAGTCCGTTTTTGAGACGTTTATGAGACGTTTTGAGACGTTTATGAGTAAATGTGAGTAGAGGTCTCTGAGAAAGCACGACTGAACTACTCAGATTTGACTGTTGAATAAGAATCAAACCAACTTTGGCGGCGCCATGTTGTGTAGTTTCTAATAATACATAGAATCTGCTCATTTAGATAACATAAACTAAGGGATTTGTGTCCAGACTTATTCCAGACACCCCTAAGGATATGTTAGCTTTTAGACCAGCTTGCTCACAGTGTCACCATAAGCCCCTAACCTTACCAAGGAGTGAATATTTTCTGACAACTATCGAACATGACAACCCTTGATCCTTCAGGGATTGTGGAAACAGTACAGCACTTTTCGCTCAGACAAACGTGCTCATTTAGTCTCAGAGAGATACACAGAATAAACGATGGGAACGTTTTCAGTAAGCATATATTGATCAAGCGTCATTCTAGTATAAAACATGTTTGCTGCGACAGTCATTCGACAGAAACAGATATATAAGATTACAAGCACCGACAGAGTAAATAAAAGGTTGAATTCTACCATGGTGCTAAAACAGTAAACATACCCAGGCATAATGATACATGGCAGTAATCGAGCGTACTCCTATGATGCAAACCCTATCTAAATGTACCTAAGTGTACCTAGCATGTATGTAGGGTGTAAAGCCAAGAATCTCCTAGCAAAGAGCCAACCCCATTACCTGATGGGAGAGAACGAAGGACCCCGTCTTGGTCTCAAGTCGGCACCCCACAAGGGATGTCAGACCACTGCATGCTGGAGTTTCTGCGTGCTGGGACTTCAGAGTCTTGTGTCAGCATGGAAGCTTCTCCTCTGGGTGCCCAGTGAAGATGTGGTTCTTATATACCCCAAAGCTACCCTCTTGGGTTCTACCTAAATGTGTAATGGTACTGTGGGTCTGTCATTTAAGGATGACAATAGCGGTGACTTTTGTACAGAGTTAATATACAGAAGATGGTATTCCTGCTGTGCATGTCCTAGACAGGGAATTAAGATATGATACTTAGAATCCTCATGCATAATAAATGAGGCTAGTTTTAGAAGAAAACCACACAACATTTATTCGGCACATAACTAGGTTAAAGGTCAGTACCAGAACCGTTATGTAGGGCAAGGTAGGACAAATGTAGGTAAAAGGTCGTGCAGCTACCTAGGCCTATATTGGGGTACATTGGCCCTCATAACAACACGGGAGAGGGTGTCTCTTTTCTATGTTAATCTGACAGGATGTGACGTTACCGATAGAGCTGCAGACTTGTGACATGGGGAACGGTTTGATTCCAAGTGTCGGCTTATCATGTGATTCTGGGCAAATCACTTAATCTGGCCTTACTTAAAAAAAAAATAAAAAAAATAATAATAACTTGTTTAATGTTACTGGATCTGATGTAACACGCTCCAATACATGCAGAGTTTGCACTATATAAACATGCGAAAAATAAATAACGGGCATTAGGTCCAACAAAACAAACAGTAGGGGAAGAACATTGGCCTGATAGCACAGAAGGAGGGCGTGTGTATTTAAAAGGCAAACGACAGAGGAACTTAACACCTCTATTGCCTGTTAACCTGTTGCTCACCCTCCTTTTATTGTCTCAGCACCGAGCAGTCAATAAAAGGAGGCTCAGCCTCAATTTATTTACAATGCCAATTTTTGTGGGCACTTTTGTAAAAATCGCAGGATTTGGACAAAAGTTCAGCTTTTTAATTTTTTTTACCGATCGCAAAATTGCTGTTTCCTGGGGGGTCTGCAAATTGTTGGTGTGGGTAGAGCATGGTGAACCTGAGAAAATTCTAGACCACAATCATCCCATTCAGGTGAATTCTAGACAAAGACAGGTGGGAATTGGGCACATTGGAGAAGACGGAGATATGTTGGACAATTGGGTATGAAAGTTCTCTGGTGTGTTTAGCAACACATTAGGAAGGCTGAAGGCTTCTCAGCAAGATATAATGTTATAAAAGGTGGCAATACCTGTATGCCCAAGGTACCCAAGTTATTGTTGTATCTGTGTCAATAGTTGAGATGGAGTTAAAAAAAATTGTGTGCCTTTGGGGTAATTAAGTCCATGGAGGGTTTCAAATGGTTGGCACCAGTTGTGTTAGCACACAAGGCAGACAAAACAGGGAGGTTGTGTGTGGATCTGGATGATCTGCATTGTAATATGTGGGTGAAATGCCAACTTTTACTCACCATCAATAAGATTACGTTGTCTTTGAAGGATGCTGCTGTTTTTACCACCCTTGAAATGTCTGCAACATATTATCCAATCAAGCTTTCGGAGGAGTCCAGGCCTCTTACGTCTTTTGCAAGTGCAGAGAGAACATTTTATTAGCCTTGTGTGCCATTTAGGGAGGTGTCTGCCTCCTCCCTATTGCAAAGCATGTTGAATGTATCGTTCAAAGCGGTTGAGTGAGTAGCTTGTTCCTTAGATCGCATTCTTGTGTACAGGAGTGATGAGAAAGAGCACAGTGAAAAATCAAGAATTGTATTGGAGATTCATTTGGTGTGTGGTTTAATATAAAGAAGAAACAAATGTAAGCTTACTTGAGATGTAATAGATTATGCAGGTCAGCGTGTGTCTAGTGAGGGAGTTAGGCTGAAAGTAAAAATTGTGAATTTGAGTGTGCGCCCACTCCTGAGGTATTTTCTAGTACTTGTAGAATATTATGCAAAATATGTCCTGAATTTTGCTAGTAAAGCTGAGGTTGTATGGAATTTATTAAAGAAAAAGAAAAAAGTATTTCTGGAATGATTAATGCAATGCTGTTTTTGTCAAATTAAATAAGATATTGTCAGTGATTGGCCCATCAAACCTTTTAACACTGATGAGAGGAATATTATCTTAACAGATGTGAGGAGACATGGTCTGTGTCAGGGCTTGAAAAATCCGAAAAATGGTACTAGTCCTGCAGGTCTAGTACCTTCAAAAATCTCCTCGACCTAACTGCAACCTACTTGACCTCCGTCTCTGAAAGCGGAGCAAATGTGACAAGATAACAAGATTTAAAGGCATCTTTATTGCTCATTCACTTTGTGAGCAATAAAAATGCCTTTAAATCTTGTTATCTTGTCACATTTGCTCCGTTTTCAGAGACAGAGGACAAAAGTTAGTTTGTCTTCCTACTCGCCGGAAAGGGCGAGTAGGACCTAAAAATAGCTCGTCCTCATTAATTCTACCTCGCAAATGCGAGCGGACGAGTGGATTTGTCGAGCCCTGTGTGTTAATGCAAAACAACAACAAGGAGGGGATTATGGTGTTTGCTTCAAGGGGGGGTGGGCTGAACCCGCATATTTCACAACAGAGGAGGAAGCACTAGAGTTGTGGTGGGTCATACAGTATATCTACTCTACATTTTGCCAGGTGACAATATTGCCTACAGGAATTTGAATATAGGCTTGAGCGTATTCCAGAGTCTAGAAATGATGCTGCCGACTGCTTGTCCATGTTGCCTCAAAGTGATATGTTGGATAAAGATGTCAATTAGGTTGTTGCTGTAGACATTTTGTGTGTTGTAAGCCTGATGGTTTCTATACTAAAAGGAGCATTGAATGAAGATGAACGAAGCAAGAGTACGGAGGGAGACATTGTAATGCAACAGGTTAAAGAGTACGTTATGAAATGTTGACCACAGTTAAAGGATTTGAGCAATGTATTGATTGCCTTTAGTTGCATGGCAGAATTGTCTGATGATGATGTGTTGTTGTGTCGTGGGGGATTGCTGGTGGTGCCAGAAAAGTTAAATCTTGCAATCCAGGGTCACGCTGGTATCCATGCCATGAGGCACAGAATATGAGTTCCAGGCTTAGGCAGAGACACTGAACGTCATGTGAGAGATTGAGGAGTGTGTATTCTTATTGAGAATGCCCAAGTTACTGTGCCATCTCCTGTGTTGCCTGTTGCAGCACTTGTAACATCCTTGAGCAAATTGGTGTTGGACATTTCTGGTCCGTTTGGAGTACTCGAAGCATGCCCTAGTATGAGTTGATAGTGATCAATTACTCATTTAGGTGGCAGAAATCAAGTTTGTAGAGTTCACCAACCTAAGTGCTGTCATCAATTTTCTGGAGGAAGGCTTCAGCAGGGAGGGGTATCCCACTGAGGTTGGCACCGACAATGATTCCCATCTCATGTCGATGGATCTTCCTGGAATAAGCTGGAATCTGCCATACCAAGGCATCTTTTTTTCTAATTAAGCTTTTGTCCTTTACAAACATAGCAATTACATATCAAGTAAAACAGTAAACACCTAGCAGACAATTTAGTTTACAACACAGCTCAGGAAGCAATTGTAGAGTCACTAAAGTGTATACAAAGCAAGTTCCGCTGGCGAGTATCAAATAGAGAGCAAACGTAAAATAATACATATAGATCGATCACATGTCAGCGACTCAGTAATCACGTCTATAATTGTTCAACATCACATGATTCTCTGGGGGTATGCCTTACTGATTCCCCCAAATGGCCACATAATCATATCACTTCAGTAGCTTTGAGCAAATATGACTGGAGCTGTCCCCAAAAATCTTTTGATCTACTTGTCAGTGGTAATGTGGAATAGTATGCGTCAAGTTGCCCACTACAGTATACCATATCTGAAATCCACAACTTAACTGTTGGGGATACACTTCTCCCCAAACACAGTCTACATGTCTCTTTGCTTGTATTAATGCAATAGAGACAAAGCAGGGCACCTTCAATGAAACCTGTACAGTACAACCCAAAAGTGCCAGTATAGGCGATGAAGAAACAGTCATCTGTACCATTAATGAGATTAGGTTAAAAACTGCACACCAATATTGATGAATTCAGTGGCAACTCCATGCTAAATGTACAAAACCAGCATCTGCGGCTTTGCAACGTTTGCGGGCATGAATCACTAGATAGTTTATATTTAACTAGATTTGTAGGAGTGCTGTAAGTTTAGTGTATTAATTTGAAATGCAGTAATCTTAGCCGGCATTAGGGTACAGCGGACACGCTTGGGTGCAGCAGAATGCCCATTCTTTCCTAGATGTATTATTACCCAGATCAATTTCCCAATGCACCTTGGCTTTAGTCTCCACCACAGGTATAGAGATGTACAAATTAGTTACCATATGCCTAATGGAGGTGCGCGTAACAAGTACTGTTAGGGCTTTGCAGGTTTTGGGTTCGACCAGGAACATTGGGTAATTAGCTTTACATAATGCCTCAATTTGATAATATACCATGCATCAATGTTATAATCTGTACCAGAAATGACGTGCGGGGTCCTATTTAGGTACTACCCCGGTTAGCTGACATCAGTTTCTTTCTTTCAGCGCCAACAGTTGTGGATCCAGAGAGGTACCTTGGTCATTTGTTGATCAACTTTTTCTCAACTTTTGTCAAGCCTTTTTTCTGCTGTTTCTAGTGTGCAGGGAATGATGTCCCCTCAAAAACCTACAGGTTTCAAACCTTGCGGGGAATGCCACAGACAGATGTCTGTGACTGATCTCCGCTTGGTGTGCCTGTGGTGTCTTGGGTCAGGCCACGACTCCAAGGCCTGCTCCGACTGCCAATCAGTGCATTCAAAGGTGATTCGGGAGAAAACAGCGAACCTCCTCGCGACACGACTTCAAAAGGCTCCATGTCATTCCCACTCCCAAAGGTGGTCTCGGTCTGGCAGCTGTTCATGGGCCTCATTTCAGAACCGCTCCCTCAACGCGTCTTCATCGAAATCCATATCTTCGTCTGGTAAAACCAAGAAGCCCCAGCGCCTCAAGGCTGCCCACCCCACGCCTCCTCTGGAGCTGGCACCAACTCCGCTCTTTCTGGACTTCCTGGGAACTGGAGCGACTCCTGTTCAACTTCAGGAATTTTGTATGGCTATGTCCCGCATCTTTGGACAACCGACTGAAGTGCCTTTGGGCCCCTTAGAGTCCACAAGTACTCCAACTGGGTTACAATCAGCGAGTTCTTCCCCGACACTCGTAGGACCCTTGGAATCCGCTTTCGGCTCCGGACCAGCCCTGTTCCCAAACTACCCCCAAGGGCTCCACGACGTTTGCTTCCGTGTGATCCTTCGGTGCTGCCACCAGCATTGCAGACGCCACAACACAATCCTATTGCCGTTTCTGACTCCAAGACAGCACTGTATAGAGGCCTTCCAATGTCCAAATCGGCGCCACCTAGGCAATCTTTCTGCTCTGACATAGAAGAAATTGATGAGGATGCAGAGTATGGGGTCTTTGACCCCGAAGATGATAGTGCCCAAGGTTTCTTTGAAGGGTACTGGTATGAGGAGTTAGGTGATACCAGTGGTCTAGGCACCTCTACTGACACTGGTTTAGTCACTCCTGGCCCAGGCACTGAGGAGAGCATATCTTTTGCAATGGTGATAAGAAAGGCTGCTGACACCCTTGGCTTCCAGTGGTGGAAGTGAAAATTAACTTATGAACGGAGGTCCTCCAACTGAGACACACAAGCTCAGAACCCATGCATCCGTTTAATGAGACCCTTGCGGACATCCTTCTGGGGTCCTGGTCTGAGCCCTGTTCAGGGGTCCCAGTAAACTGCCATCGTCCAGATAAAGGGAACTCACATTTTTAACACAGCATCCCACCCCCTAGAGTGGTTTGGTGGTGCAGGCATCCTCAGCGAGGGTCAATACAGCAACTTTCCCCACTGCCTCTTCGGATAGGGAGGCCAAGAGGCTGGAGCATGTTTGGTTACAAGATCTTTTCCCCACGAGCTTGGCCCTGCAATTGGTCAATACTCCTTGTCTTCTGGGCTGCTATTCCCACGCGCTGTGGCATTGGGTGGTGCAGGTGCTCCCCATAGTCCCTGACGAAACCTGAGTGATTCTTACCCAGGCCATCAGCGATGGTCGGAATGGAGCACAATTCACAATACGGTGTGGATTGGACACCACTGACTTCGTTGGCAGGACAATGGGGTCTACAGTAGCTCTCAGATGCCACGCTTGACTATGATTCACGGGCTTTCTGGGGGATATCCAGCTGAACTTGATGGACATGACATTTGATGACTTACACCTGCTTGGTTAAGGACAGCAGAGTCATGGCTTGCTCCTTAGAAATGGGTGCTGCCCTGTGCCAACAGCATTCCTACTTGTGTCCCTCCCGTGGCTACAGTAGACTGTTTCAGCATTGCAAGTACCACACATATCCTCAAGTCCAGCAAGCTCCCCAGACTTGTTATGTCTGAGGTAGAGGCTCCCACAGTTCCGCATGGACAGCAAGGGCACCATTCTGCACAGTCCTCCACCACTCCTGCTACCGGCCCGCAAAAGCTCTTTAGTGCGCCCTCCTCAGTGCATAGGCATCAGGTAGAAGGCAGGATACTGCACTTTCTACCTGCATAGCAAGCAGTCATCTCGAACAAGTGGGTGTTGTACATTGTGCAGCAGGGTTACACACTTCCAGTTCTAGCGACACCATCACCAATGCCATCGCCTGTACAACGGGTGTTGGAGGATCATCTCTCCTTGTTGCACCAGGAAGTGCTGGCTCTTTTTCCCAAAAGAGTCTTTGCGAGGGTTCCAACATAAGAAGTAGGTGGTGGGTGTTACTTCCACTACTTTCTGGTGCCAAAAAAGTATGGAGGTCTCTGTCCTATTCTGGTTCTTCGCCCTCTCAACGCCTTTCTAAGGGAGGACTGGTTTAAGGTGCTCACCCGTGCTCATGTCCTGTCTGTCTTGGATCCTGGAGACTGGATGGTGGTTTTGGACCAGCAGGATGCCTATTTGTATATCCCCAACTTGCATGCCCACAAATGTTACCTGTGGTTCACAGTGGGCTCCAAGCACTTTCAGTTTGCGGTGCTCCAATTTGGCCTCATTAGCGCTTCTTGGGTGTTCACCAAAGTGGTGGCGGTGGTTGCTGCTCACTTCCGGAGGTTGGGATCCCAGTCTTCCCCTACCTCGACGATTGGCTGTTGAAAGCGGGTTTACCCCAGGCAGTCGTCACCCACCTTCAGACTAAGGCAAACATCATTCATTCGTTGGGATTCACTTTCAACAAATGCCGAAGTCACAGCTGACTCCTTCCCAAATGCTCCCTTTCATCAAAGCTATTCTGGATAGAGTACATTTGTGCTATGAGCCCGATGTTTCAGCCTCAAGTATGGATTTCCTTGAAACTGACCCTGCGGCTACTGGGTCTGAAAGCCTCCTGCATCCTGCTGGTAAAACACACCAGATGGTATATGTGGGCTCTGCAGTGGGATCTGAAGTCCCAGTGGGTGCAACATAAGGGGAGTCTTTCCGACTAAGTCCAGATTTCAGAAAAGATCTGCAGTGGTGGTTATTAAACTGCGATCAGGTTAGCAGCAGACCCCTCTCCCTTCCTTTCCTTTCCTTTCCTTTCCGTTCCCTTCTCTTCTCTTACCTTCCCTTCCTTTCACTTTACTTCACTTCCCTACCCTACCCTTTCCGGAGTTGACATTGGTGACAGATGCATCAGTTCTGAAGTGGGGTGGCACTTTGGGAGAGGTGGAAATCAGAGATTTCTGATCTTCAGCGAAAACCCACCTCCACATCAACTTGTTGGAGTAGCGGGATCATCCACTTGGTTTTGAAAGCCTTCCTGCCATCCATCAAAGTGAGGCTGGTTCAGGGGTTCACGGACAACACCCCTGCCATGTGGTACTGCACCAAGCCGGGCAGGGTGAGGTCGTGGACACTGCCAGGATGCCCTGCACATCAGGAAATGTCCGGAACTTCAGAACATCTTCCTAGTCATGAAATACCTTGCTGGATCTCTGAAATCCAGGGCTGGCAAACTCAGTCGCTGACACCTTCTGGATCACGAATGGCATTTACACCTGGAGGTGGTGCAAGATATCTTACAAGAATGGGAAGAACCTTTGCTTGATCTATTCACCACTGCTGAGAACGTGGAGTATCAGCACTTCTGCGCGTTGGAATTTCCAAATCAACTTTCGCTAGGAGACACATTCACTTGGAGTGGAACATAGGACCCCTGTATTCTTTTTCCCCAATACTACTCCTGCCCCGGGTCCTCAAGAAGATCAGAACCAACTGGGCCCAAGTCATCCTAGTGGCTCTGTACTGGGCACGTAGACATTGGTATCCAGAACTCCTTGGTCTGAGCGTCTGTCCTCTAATCAGAATGCCTCTCTGAGAGGATCTCCAGTCTCAGAAGCAGAGTCGGGTCTTACACCCTAGTCTGCGCATGCTCCATCTTCATGCTTGGAGATTGAGAAGCAATAGTTCATCGCTTTTGACCTTCCTTCCGAGGTTGTAGATGTTATTCTCGCAGCCAGGCATCCCTCAACAAAGTCTGTATATGTCTGCAATTGGGACAAATTTGTGGCTTGATAATCAGACAAGTGCGTTGAGCTACTTCATGTCCATCTGTCTAAGGTATTGGTGTTTGTGTTGTCCTTAGGAAGGGCACTGTTAAAGGTGATTTAATGGCCATCTCTGCTTTTTTGAGGTTAGCGGATCATCTGTCCCTATTTAAGACACCTGTTGTGTTTCTGAAAGGTTTACCACACGTTTCCGCCTTTGTTTATTTTGCCCCAGTGGCACTTGAATCTGGTCCTCATCTTCTTGATGGGTTTCACTTTTGAGCCCATGCATAGTTATCCTCTCAGGCATCTGACTTTCAAAACAGTCTTTTCAGTGGCCATAAGATCAGCCTGGAGGGTGAACAAGCTTCAGGTTCTCTTAGTTCACCTCCATACACTACCTTCTTTCAGGACAACTTGGTTCTTAGAATGTGTGCCTCCTTTCTATCCAAGGTATTGTCACCTTTCCACGTTGGTCAAGCGATCACCTTTCTGCCATTCTTTGCTTCCCCTCACCCTTCTAAGGAGGAGGAGAGGACCATCGTTTGGATCTAAAGAGGGCCCTTAGTTTTTAGACCGATCGTACGAAGGATCCCTGACTGGACGATCAGCTTTTCAATGGATGCGCGGGAGCAAAGAAGGGTAAAGCTGTGCAAAAGAGGACCTCTCTCAATAGATTATACCCTGTATTAAGAAGCAGTCTCCAGAAGGTTTGAGGGCTTGCTCCACCACAGCCAAGGCTGCGACTACTATGTTAGCGTTCAAGGTTCCTGTCCTTAATATTTGCAGGCAGCTACATGGGCTTCATACCATATGTTTACGTGAAGCACTACTGTCTGAGTGGTCGAGAGCGGCATTTTGCCAGCTCTGACCTGCAGGAGTTTTTAGTTTGACTCCGTCTGCCGGGGAGGTTACTGATGTGGTATCTATTCTAAGGTAAGGAATCTTCAGTTAGAAGTCTCTTCCATAAGAACAAGTTACTTACCTTCAGTAACACCTTTTCTGGTAGAAACTCTATCTAACCGCAGATTCCGTACTGACCCTCCTGTCCAATCCCGTTCTGCCAACTGCACTTCCTCAGGAGGAAAGTTCTCTTAGACAAAGCACACTGGTAAAACATGTTCTGAAGTGGTTCCGCATCTGTGGGTGCGGAAGGTGTCACAAAAGAAGCTGTTGTGAGCACACCAGGGTGGCACCTAAATGGGCACCACACGTCACATCCAGCACGGAGAACATTGGTTCAGAGCCGTCTGCGCCATCTGCCGGCATGCAGAGGTACTGCTCAAGATTATCCGGATCCAGTTTGACACCTGTGGAATATTCTAAGGTAAGGAATCTGCGAGTAGATGGTTTTTACCGGAAAAGGCGTTACCGAAGGTAAGCAACTTGGACGTCTGCATAGACCTCTGGCTCTGCTCCATGATATCTTCCCTGCTGATTGGCCATCAATTGAAAGGGCATCCACAATGGCCATGATCCAACTCTGTTGTCTACAAAGGATTGCAGTGTTCCTGTGAGCTTATGTAATGGGTGATGAAAGAACGATTGCTCCAGGGTATATAGCATTGGACACAATAGTCATTTGTAATATTTCTCCCATGCCATCTGCGTGCTATTCTTGGGGGTCACACTCTTTACAGTCGCCTAACAAAGCATGTTAGGGAGTCGGAGCTACAATATCCCGCTCCACTGCGAAGTGGGCCATGTGTGAAGGCTGGTATAGCCAATAGTAGAAAACTGGGATGGAGCACATATATGATAGAGCTCAAAACTGGAGCTGCCAGCCCTACCTGATCGTATGGGAATGTTAGGATCTGCCATTGTATTTAGACGTTTTACCAGTCCACGCTAGATCGACCATTTTAAAAAAAAATGGATGGGTAGAACAATAGGAATATAGTGTGGTGCAGTGGCCAGGGCAGCTGACTTCGGAGCACAGGGCTCACGGTTCGATCCCCGGCTCCGGCGGCAGCTCAGCTCAGCACCATGTGACTCTGGGCAATAGCTCACTTAATTTCCACGACGGCCCCCAGCGCCTTGAGACCCGTAAGGGTGAGTAGTTCGCGCTTTACAAATACGGATTTACATTTGAAAACAAATAGAGCATTTTGGGAAGGATAATCATCTTCATCAATGCAAGGCGGCCCTCCCATTTTCGAATCAGGTCATCAATTTTGGAAATCGCCACACCATAGTTCTCAGTCTGTTATCCCGGCTGATCCAAACTCCAAGGTATTAAAGAGACAAGATGCACCAGGGCAGGGGGAACTCCAGCACAGTGGGAGAAGTTCCTATAGTCAGGGGGAAGATCGTGAATTTGTTCCAATTAATACTGATTCTGGATAGCGACTTATAGAACATAAATTCTCTGATGACCAGACTAAGATTCTGGGTGGGGTTATGCAGGTACAACGTGACATCATCAGAGAGATATTGATATTGCGGGAGGTGACAATTAGACCTCTGTTACGGCTGAAGCTGTCTGATCGCACAGGCTAGCGGCTCCGAGACTATGGTATATAGGAGGGAGATAGCCCAGTTGGGTATCTCTACTTATAGGAATCAGTTCTGAGAGAAGGCCATTCAGTTGGCTATGTGTAGAGGGTGTTGTATAAAGCAAATTAATCCACTTTATGTAGCTGGATAGAAGTCCTATTTGATGCACTATCACAAACAAGAATGCGCACTCCATGGAGTCAAACGTCTTAGTGGCGTCTAAAAACACTGCCATGGCATCCATCTTGAGGTTAAGCTGGTGCATTAAAGCGAACTGTTCTTAGATTGCGAGTCGTGAATCTACCTGGGACGAATCCTGCTTGATCTGGCAGGACCAGGTCTGTAAGTAATAGGACTAATTATTTACTAAAACTTTGGCCAAAATGTTTACATCAGTGTAAGGTAATTATTATTTATTGAGGGTATGCTGCAACTGTCTCCTCAGATGATGAGGATCTCAGTTCGCATGGGGTCGAACACAAGTTTAGCTTGTTTGGGATAATGTTTCCCCATTTTCAAGTATTGGGGTGAATCAACATTGTTGGTGTCCGCCTCAGGAGCAATGGGGGTTCATATACAATGGGCCCTCAATAGGGCTGAGTGTGTCACGATAGTGATTCAGGATCAGAAGGGTGATGCAATCGGGCCGAAGCTCTGTCCATAAGTGTTAGGTTAGACACAATAGGGATCAAATATTACTTGGTATGCACTGTAACACCGCCCAGGTCCCAAGTCCAGGCCAGACAAGGACGTCCATGGCTCCTTTCTCAGGTTACCCTAAAAGGCAATGAATGCTCTCTGATGCGCAATAGGTGCCACAGATCTTAGAAAGGGGTGGGGAAGCCCCCTGCAACATTGTGATGTAATGGGGAGTTGAGGACTCACTAATAGTAGAGCAATCTTGCATTTGTAGCGTGGCCAGTCCGTTACAGGGCCTCAATAGGTGTTGAAAGCCAACACACACACTGTGGACAATTCTCAACACACTAAAAAAATCTGCTCGTCAGCTGACAAACAGTCCTACAAATGCACTGACTGCCTGGTTTGCTAAATCTTGCTTTTAATTGACTGAATTGAAATCATTAAATATTCAAAACTTTCCTCCAAAAACCACCCTTCTATCGCTCTATGTTAAAGAAAACTGAACAAACTGGAGTAAGTTTCACTGAGTCATGTTTGCCTTTGTAGTCATCTTCTGATATACCGTTAGTCCTGGCAATGTACTATAGTCATTAACCCAGTTCATTACTACTTAACCCCGATGCACTTCATATGAGTGTCCTATGTTTGGGGAATTATTGCCCAAACATACGTGTACAATTATACCTCTTAAACAGCAAATCAAAAAGACATAAACCAAAATTAGTTCAAAGCAAAAGAAGGACATTATGTATATGCAACATGTCTGCATGTTTTTATAATTTTCATTTGCCAACAGTGTACTTATACATGGACAAATAGAATATCCAGAATAGATACATAACTTCCATGATTGTTCCCAAAAACTTAGTGCCCTCATAGTTCAGTGTAGGAAAAAAGTACAGCTGTGACAGCCATGGTGCCAGCTAGATACATTGTGCTTGTTTGAATTTAATTATACAAAAAATCCTACTTGAATGTGTTGATAGCTGCATTACAAATCACATGACATTGCGTTACGTGCTAACTTGAAAAGGGACATGAAATCAAGGAATACCAGAAAATTACATGGTTATGAACCTTCCGCAAATAGGGCATTGCAACTTTGATGATGTATTAGTGTAACTATTAGAAGAGGTATGGAATAAAAACCGGTCCGCTGTTTACGCGGTGATATACGTATATTTATACTGTGTATCCTATCTAACCTGAAACAAAATTGTCCATCATTTAACAGTGCTATAGAAACAAAACTGCTATTGCTGCAAATCATGGCCTGGGTGAAAAAACGGTACACTTTTATAGCTGTTTAACCTACTGTGTAAATAGCAATCGAGCATGTGAATGTACTAAATCTCTGTCAATTCCGGGACAAGGCAGATTTTTATCATATTATGTAGTATATGCACACAGATAATGACCTCATATTACAATGAGGGAAGAGTTGACAAATGTAGCCACCGTGGAGTAAGCAAGGGGCATTAAATACTTACTTTAAAGTCCTAAACTGACTTACGGTTAAATATATGTTAATTCAGAAAAGGGAGGTTCTCTCATTGTTCTTGTGCATGATACTCGTTACTAAACAGCAACAATGTTTCATACATATTGTGAAAAACACAGCTAACAGCACACAGTGACCAGCGCAATGTGTTCTAAAGCAGATTCAAGAATGAGAATTACCATAGTAATGCGTGGCTATGAACCTTCCGCAAAGTGGGAATCATGATGTTAGGTCCCT
Organism: Calotriton arnoldi; assembly: GCA_963921515.1. Lineage (NCBI taxonomy): Eukaryota > Metazoa > Chordata > Amphibia > Caudata > Salamandridae > Calotriton > Calotriton arnoldi. Next base: position 781,183 of record CAWUFW010001104.1, read on the forward strand.
TGATGTTTACGTGTGAGTGTTCATTCACGTGTGAGATAACAAGCATGTTTATTTGTGTCACATGTTAAAATGTGTAATGCCGATTTCAAGACACACAAAGCCACCTTCTTGTAATGCAGTATATGTTTGGAATTGGGAAACAAAAAAAAGTCATGCTGAATATCAACGACTAGCAATTAAAATGCATTCGGTGTAATTAATATCTGTAGTTATTTGAGAATGTTAACATCAGGTTAATGGGCATCTATACACATAACGTCACTGCCAAAAATGCAGTTGAAAACAGTGTGATCAAAACGCAGTGCAAGCAAAAAACTAATCCTGTAAAAAAAAAATGCACAAAGCTGTATGACTATAGAATGTCATTGTATGTCATTACTGTAAAAAAAAAAAGAATTATAATCAAGCAGTAAAAAAATCAAGCAATGTAAAAGAATGTTAACATTGTAAAACATTATAAAGAACAAGGCATTTCTAAATGATCATTAAGGCCTTATAGCTACAAAGTATCCAGATTTCGAATCCAGCTAATTTCTCCGTGCAATAACTTTTTCCTGATGTCCATGCCTTTTACAACTCTCATAACGTCTAATAGGTGAAATCTCAAATGTGACACATTATGATTATGTTCTTTAAGTGCATAGTTACTGTGGATTTGGTGTTGATCTTGCATATTCAGTAATGCATAACTTACAGTAGTCCACACAGACATTTTAGTGAGTAAATGCACTTTTATGCATTGCTGTCACTGTAATTCTTGAGCTTGATCTTATTACCGCTAAAAGAAAAAAGAACTGCTCACCCTGGAGTAGAATTATTACAGTGAATGCAGTTGTTACATGTGAAAGTGCCTGCAGTTTCGTGATTTGTATTTTAGGCCTCTCCTTCTCGGTTACTATCTCTTCGATGTTTTGTGATCTTTTCTAGGCAAATAGAGACCTTTCTTTAAACAGAATTCCAAAATCTGTTCTATTTTCTGCAATAGGGACGAGGTGGCCACTTTCCTCCTCCATGATGGACCATGTCATGTCCCTTCATGGGTTAATCTCCAAACTCCTCAGTACTAATGCCACTCTTGCTTGTGGTTACTCCCAAGCACATTTCATACCCTCCATATCAAAAGGTTTGGAGTATACTTACTTGACATTCCATCTCCATTTCAATGGCTTCTCCGACAGTGGAGTAGCTACACCTTGAGATCCAATGTCAAGGCTGCTGTTTCCCACAGCGCTAAACAAAAAGTCATTAGAAGAGCTCAAACCCCTGTCTTCATCTCTGGAATCAGGAGCCCTCCGCATTTTTTTACATACCTATTCTGGTTTCATTTGATGACTACTAGTTTTTCTGCCACAATACACTACACTAGGTTCTCTGAAAGCAGCACAGTTGCCATTTGCCTCCTCCCTGCCTCTGCAGTACCTGTGTCATAAGTTTTCCTACTCCGCTCACCATCAACGAAAGAAATGCCAATGCATAAGAAATATTAACCCAAAATGTCAAGGAGAAATAGCCCTTCTGACTATAAATGCAAAAAAGACCCAGAGATGACTGACAAAGAAGCACTCTCGCTTTTGCACCACACGTGAGGGGAACGGCCAACGACAGCTCTCTCCTGCTCCCGCTGCCGTGAGGGGAACGGCCACCGCGAGGAGACTCCAACCCCCAGCAGCCCAAGCGGCGGCGCCAGCCGTGACGCCGCTTTCCGCGCCTGGAGGCGCGTTAAAGGTCCAGCGGGCCTCCCGTTGTGCGGGAAGCACTCTCGCTTTTGCACCAGCCGTGAGGGGAACGGCCAACGACAGCTCTCTCCTGCTCCCGCTGCTGTGAGGGGAACGGCCACCGCGAGGAGACTCCAACCCCCAGCAGCCCAAGCGGCGGCGCCAGTCGTGACGCCGCTTTCCGCGCCTGGAGGCGCGTTAAAGGTCCAGCAAGCCTCCCGCAGCGCGGGACGCGCGCGGGCCGCGCCCGGGCCAAGGGCGGGCCCGTCAGAGTTTGGAGGAGGCCGGGCTGGGCCACCCCCCTGAACACTACGCCTTTGGAATACAGTCTTTTAGGTACTGTTGATATCTAGGGGGTATGGCGAAGCGAATGCTGAAAAAGGGGGGGGTTTAACGGGGACTCTGGACGCCTTCTTAACACGGGCGGAATCATTACTGACTCATGAAATACAGCTCACCGAGAGGAGACGTTCTTTGGACTCGGTGACCGCCTGTAAAAGATCCTCGCTAGGGGGCATTAGTGTTGCGATCTCGCCTGCAGGAGCCATGGCACCCGCTCCGCAATTACTAGCAAATGTGTGTAACATATCGGAGGGGGGGGGCGAGAGGAGCCTACTGTGTGTTGATGGGGGTATGTCAATGCTGACACCTTCATCAAATAGGGGGCGCAAAGGTCTGGGTGCCCGGATAGGAGTTCCTGACCCAGGGATGAGGGGTAGTGGGGATCTGCAATCTTGCCCAGGCCTTGATCCCGTCCCGGTTCCGCTGATTGTGTCCGATGCCCAGAGCGTAGCAGACGGAAGTGATGACGAGGGCGGCATTAGAATCACTAGATCTAAAGGGGGCCAAAGGGCTGGGCTAACAGAGATGCTAATAACTAGCCCAGAACCCTCGTCGAAACATCATAGGGGTGGTGCACTACTAAAACAAAAATTTAAACAGAAGCCCAGGTCCAAGAAGTCACAATCTAAGTTAAGCACTCAGGATAATAGTGATGCTCCACAGGGACCTCCGGTATGTCAGGGAGTAGTTCCAACCCAATTGAACCGCCTGATATCAACTTTGGGGGATTGTGATAATGATCCCTGGAAAAGATTGGAGACCTTGTTTTCTGTCCTACTTGAGCCCATACTTAGTAAGTTAAATAGCCTAGAGGAGAAATTGTTAGGGCTGGAGAAAGTGTGTAGTAGTCATATTAAACCAACACAGGAAAGAGGGCGGTGCACGCATGGCCAAGAGATCCCAATACAGATATCTTGGCCAGCACAAGCGGAACATCAACGAGGTATGCAGGCAGATGGGGGAGGGGGTAACTCGGTGCCAGGGACCAACATGCCGACAGAGGCACGTGTTGCGCTCTCAGGAGAGTCTGTAAATGAACATTATGCTCAAGGCGGGGGGAGACAGACAACTAACAGTCATGGTAACACAGTAGTTTCTAACATGCGGGATGGAAGTGGCAGGGACATGACTGGGAAGGGTAGTAGGGTGCTCAAGGGCGGTGTGGATGGGGAAGTAGCCTGCCCGAGGGATATTAGTGATAAAAGATTATTGTCAAGCCAACAAACATCGAGTAGAGTTGCTCTGCATCAGAGAGATGACCTGCCAATAATAAATCTTCCACCAGACTGTTGTCCATACGTGGTTGTCCTTGTAGGTGTACCCGCCCAAACAATCACGTATGAGGAGTCTACCTTACAATTAATTAATAAGGTAGCACATTGGCTATCCAAATTTGTGAAATTCAACACACGTGATCTTCGGCATATTTTAATGGCAAGAAGGGTGACCTGGATAGGCAGCACAAGGAAATCCTTTTCTGGAGACTGTGTGATTGTCACCTTTAGATATCCACGGTTGGCACAGTCAATCCTTTCCCAGGCAGAGAATTTATTTGATTTGGAGACTGGTATAAAACCCTTGACCTTGGGCTTTTTTTATAGACCAGGCACAAGAGGTATGGTCAATCAGGTTGGGGAGAACCAGGATCAATATAACACCAGGGGGGGTAGGGGCAGACCTGTTCATCTAAGTAATGTTTTTGCCCCCCTGGGTGATCTGAATGAAAATGATTGACTGCCTGAATGTAGGACTGGGGGTGGGGGGACCTTGAGTTTGTTGGGGCCCGTGGTCGTCCAGAAGGGGAAGTTTGTGCGGGCCGGTGAGTTGGTGGCAGTCCCATTATTGGAGCGTAGGGAATCAACCACCAGTGAGGAGAGTAGGGAGATCGGAGAGGGCAGTCTAGTTGAATCTGGGGTAAATAGTGGGGTGCATTGCATCGATAGGAGCAAGAATGAAGGCTCTTTAAAAATTATATCCTGGAATATAGCTGGCCTAGCAAGCAAACTAGAGGATGCGCATTGGCTCGCCATGGTAAGGGACTTTAACATAATCTGTCTCCAAGAAACTTGGGCGACGGAGAATACGTGTTTTATAGAGGGATATAAAACCTTCTTTTGCCCAGCAATTAAACCCCGAGCCGGAAGAGCAAAGGGGGGTTTGATTGTGTTTGTGGATCTGAACACTCAGGGAAGGTGGAAGGATCTGGCTTGTGATTCACACAATGTACAAGGGGTTAGACTCATAGCTAAGGGATGTAGGATAACCATTTTGAATTTTTATAATGCCATACAATGTACACCACAGGACTTAAATAGTATATATGAATTAGATGGTTGGCTGGATCGTCTCACTAGGAGTGGGCATGGTGCAATGCATATGATAGTAGCAGGCGATTTTAATTGTCATCTATGCCCGGACCTAAGGGTGGCTTATGGCGTTTGGTCTTCTTGTGCATTAAGTGAGGGTATGCATATGGAACACACCCGGATGGGTAGGGAGCTGACGTGGCTTTTACACACACATGGGTTATCACACACGCTGGATATGGCCGACATCGCGGAAGGCTCCCTGTTGGCCCCCACTTTTAAGGGAAGAGGGTGCCATTCAGTTATCGATTATATTTTGATTTCACAGGCAATGAAAAGATCCGTTAGCAAATTTAATATTTTACACAGTGCATTTAGCGATCACAACCCACTAATTTTAGTAGTTGATGTATATAGTCAGAGTGTGGTCAGACAGACAGAGGATCAATTATTATCCACGATCGATCAAGGCAGGCGATTAAGATGGGCCCAGATAGATGAAGCAGGGTTCAATGCGGCTTTATTTAGTCAAGGAGCTAAAGATATCATGAATTGCTTGGATCTAGAGGTTGAAGGGGCAGATTTGATTGAGGCTTTTACAAATATTGCTGTCATTGTCACTAAGTTGTTGAAAACACAGTCACGTGGGCATAGGGGGACTCCCCAAGATGGTTTAACCACCAATGTTCGCTTACCCTTAGGAACTTGAAGGATGCTCTTAAGCAGTCTCCTAGGGATAGAGAGAGGGTGATGGGGTGTCGCGCAAGTTATAAGTTAGCGTTAAAACAACGTAGAGGTCAACTGCAGCGGACAGCGTGGGAGGAACTCCTTGAAGCAGCGGAGCAGAAGGATTCAGAACGGTTTTGGAGGGTTATAAATAGTCCCTGCTTCTCGGACCCAAATAAACCAGGGCTAAGTGGTAATATACTCCCTGAACAATGGCAGGAGTATTTTCAGGGTCTATATAACCACTCGTCCGGCCAGGTAGAGGCGCAGTTGTCAACTATACCCACAAGGGCTACCTCTGTTATTTTCTCGTTGGAGGAAGTCACTATCGGCATTGAAGGGTTGATGCGAAATAAGGCCCCAGGCCCAGACGGGATTCCGCCCGACCTCTTCAGATCGAATTTACAGGTCTGGGCACCTTTATTAACAAGAGTCCTAAATGCAGCGATAAGTGTCTCAATGCCTATATCTTGGTCCTCGGCAATTATAGTACCGATTTTTAAGAAGGGTAACAGGGATAGTCCGCACTGTTATCGACCAATTTCTTTGATAGATGTCTCAGCCAAGGTCCTGGGGCGGGTAATTTTAAATAGACTAATGGAGTGGGCCGAGTCTGCTAACATAATTACTGATGTTCAATACGGATTCCGCCCAGGGAAATCAACTGTGGACCAGTGTCTTAATCTTTATCTTATTTCCGCTAAATATACGCTGGTAAAAAAGGGGGGGCTTTTTATTTGGCTTTTATGGATCTGTCGGCGGCTTTCGACCGTGTGAACCGGAATAAGCTGTGGCAAGTAATGGCTAATCAGGGGGTGGATCTAGAACTAATAAACATACTTCAATCATTGCATAATCATACCACGGCTGCAGTAAGGTACACTCAGGAGGGAAAAGTCACGGATCGGTTTAGATGTTCAAGCGGTGTCAGGCAGGGATGCATTCTGGCTCCTTTTTTATTTACTTTATACATCAATGGCCTGGATGCGGCACTGCGGGATATTAGGGCAGATTTACCACGAATAGGGGAAAGAACTGTGCCGGTTTTATTATACGCAGATGATGCGGTGCTATTGGCCCGCACCCCTCACAGCCTACAACTTTTAATTAATGGTTTTGTAGAGTTCATGGAAAAACTCGAGATGGCCCCCAATCTCACCAAATCATATGTAATGGAGCTGGGGAAAAAGCCAGCCAAATCATATAAATATACCATAGGTTCGCATGTTTTAGGCAAAGTCCCAGTTTTTGCTTACCTAGGCATATTATTTGATGGGAAGCTTAATTTTAAACATTTACTAGAAGAGAAATCTCTGTCTTTAATCAGATCCACAGGTTCAATTGCGAATTTTGCAAGCACACTTGGGTTGTGGACCCCGGATGTGATTTTGAAACTGTACAACTCAATCTGCTGTGCCAAGGTGTTGTATGGTAGTGAGGTCTGGGGCTTTGTGAAAACCAACAGCCTACAAACGGAAGAAAATAAATATATGAGGCGTCTGTTAAGGGTTCCCCACAGCACCCCGGCATTTATTGCCCACGAAGAACTGGGAGCTAGTTATATTTCAGATTCAGTGGCTGTTAGACCTATAATTCACTGGTTGAAGGTCTGGTTAAATGAAGAGATAGGCCTGACAAGGCTTGTTGTTCAAGATTGCTTGTCTCTGGCCAATGTAATGAAGATCCCATGGTTAAATATGTGCGGGATTGCCTACAAAAAATGGGACGGCAGGCACTGTTCGATGAGCCAGATAATATAAGACAGAAGGACAAGGCAGTTGTTAAAAAGTTGTTTCTTCAGTTTAGTATGGCGCAACGTGAGGGCAATGAGTTGGTTAAACCCAGAGTAAGAGAATACGTCCTAATTAAAACCTCCTTGAGGATAGAACCATACTTAACCATTATGACAAATGCCCATGATAGATTTTTAATCACACGTTTTAGATTTAATTTTATTCACCATATTTTAGCGGTTCCAGCAGGCTTTAGAGTAAAGCTAGGAGAAAGAGGGCCCTGCGGCTGCGACAATGTGTCTCCGCAGGATACCCTCCATTTCCTTTTTAATTGTTCATTTTATGCCCTTCCTAGAAAAAGGTTCTTGAAGTCTTTATTGCAGACCACCGGGATTAGACAGGCACGTGTGGCTCTGCTCTTTTTAAAACTTTCTGCCGATGTTTTTACCCTGTCTTGTGTGGTAAATTTTTTACGAATGGCCCTTAAATCAAGATCCACGAGAGTGGTTAATGATATTGAGAAATGACTTGTTAGTATTTTTTTAGATATTATGAAATATTGGGTTGTGAATCTCTTGGATGTATTTTAATGTAAATGCTTATATGATTTGTGTTCCAAATCGAATAAAGTAAATATTGATTGATTGATTGATTGATTGACTGACAAAGAGAGGATCATCCCAGAAACAAACATCAGAAAGAGTACTGTAACAGGCATTCAACTGCTCCATCTCTTGACTGTCCTATGGGAGAAAGCCCTGGTGACGGATGTTGTCCAGTACAGGATCTGGTAAGACATTTGAGGGAAGACACTCCACCTAAATCACCCAACAATGCATGTCATGGTCCCGAACACTGACTTAGGATGTGACTGGTGGGCTCTATCCCTCAGTCCCCAGATCGTATCCCATTGAGAATTTATGCAGAGGACAAATTAGTTGCATTCCATGAAATCACTGACAGGGCAGCTAGGAAGCTGATAATTGAAACTTTCACTGGAGTGTTTCATACTTCCATAGTAATCAAGACTCTTGATGCTGAGCAGCGTGTAGGCTTATTGTGCCCTTGCTTACCTGCCTCCTTGAACAATTAAACAATACCTTCTTAGTCCATGTTTTTGTATCTAGTCAAGGAGAGACAAGAAAATAAATACAAAGTGGATTAATTGGAGAAGATTTTTCCCAAAGAATTTACAGCACCTGATTCTTTGGTGATTACTGTGGCAAAAAATAATTTCCTTGCCTTTGGTCCACCACTTCGCACAGTGAAGTAGAGCAGATATATCTACTCCTTGGGCAAGAAGTGTGTCTAACGTCTCCTGCCATTGGAGAGTAGTTGTTGCTGCCCTTTTGGCTTGCTTTGATTGTGCATTGTTAACATGGTTCATTCTGATAATCTCATTAGAGAGGCAAAGGCCACCACTGACTAGACCTACTTATCTTCCATAGTCTTGCAATGTGATGCTCCTCCTAGTTGTGCCTTAATTCTCTTGCTCCACATGTGCAACAGAAGGGACTGCATTTACCATTCTCAACCTCATATCTTCAAGTCCCAAATGGATTATCAATACTGAATACTGCTGCCACTCTTGCTTGTGGTTACTACCAATTACTTAGTATTGCACATTTCATATATTCCATATTAAGAGGTTTGGCGTATTCTTGTTTGACATTCCATCTCAAAGTCGAAGGCTTTACCGACAGTTGACTATCTACTCCTTGAGAACCAGTGTCAATAATAAAATAACAAAATCAGCTGAAATGTTTAAATTCAGGGGCGTTAGGGCTCGAAAAATCCACTCGACCGCTTGCATATGCGAGCTAAATTTAACGAGGGCGAGCTGTTTTTAGGTCTTACTCGCCCTTTCTGGCGAGTAGGAAGACAAACTAACTTTTGTCCTCTGTCTCTGAAAACGGAGCAAACGTGACAAGATAACAAGATTTAAAGGCATTTTTATTGCTCACAAAGTTAATGAGCAATAAAGATCCTTTAAATCTTATCTTGTCACATTTTCTCCGCTTTCAGAGACGGAGGTCAAGTAGGTTGCAGTTAGGTCGAGGAGATTTTTCAAGGTACTAGACCTGCAGGACTAGTACCACTTTTTGGATTTTTCGAGCCCTGGGCATGGAGGAGAAGCAAGGCATCTCTAAAATTGAGTTTAGTCTATAGTCAGAGACATATTGTAGGAAATATGCCTTTTCTGCATGGCCACACCAGATTTTTTGCCTTTTGCTGGACCCTATATTTTTGCTCGCTTTAGAATTTTGTGCAGTTTAACCTTCTTAACCACTTTTAAAGTGGCTGTGCTTCCTCTTAAAGAATGGTTAAAACCGTTATTGACAGGTAAAAAGCTCACTTTTAAAGATTAGTAAGTCACCCATATGTAAGCCTTATATCCCGCAAAACAGGGTATAAGTGGGAAATATAGAAAATAATGTTACCATGTCCCTGCAGCAACGTGGCCCTCAAAGCTATTTTAACTGTGCCAGACCCAGAGTACAGCTTAAACTGCAAATACTGTATCTCTAGAATGGGACTAGCTAGAAAAATGATTAATAGTCATTAAAAATCTGATTCGGTAATAAATAATCTGCTTATTGTATGTAAATAGGGTGGAAACCCATACATTTCAAGAGAAGATAATTGTACACTCCTTATGCCCAAAACTGGTATGTGTAATGTTAATAAACTGTCATTAATAAAGAGATTTAAAATAAAAAAATCTGATTCGATGGTAAAGTTGGATTTTTAATAAATATAAAGGAGCAGTAAACTTTAAGAAAATTACCTTTTACCTGTTTGAACTATCAGAAGACTAATTAGGATACATCTATGCTTAGTCTTGAATATGTGTGAAAAAGGTGTGAACTGCCTGCCTCCCAGAAGCAAACAATAGGCTGATCTGATGGGCAGAGATGACTCCTCTCATCTCTACAAAATAGGCAGGGTGGGGTTTGTGGGCCTCCTTTTGACAGGCCAGTATCAAATCCTGCTTGACAGGTCTGTTGAGCCACATGTAACACTTGGGGCACACGTGAACATGGGAGAATAGGATGCCAAGACAATTCTATGGATCCCCTGTCTGGTTGTTGAAGGACCCTACTTTTCTTCTACTAGATGTCTATCTCTGGATTTGTTGCGGGTGCAGTGCCTGCCTTAAACTGGATTTTAGTGTGAGATGTGGGAGGACGCTCCCCCCGCCCTCAGACCCCATGTTTAGTGTGGCTGAAGACTTTTACCATCATGAAAATGTCTTGATTAATGGCAGTTTGAGCCTGTTGCAGTAAGGCGAACAGGAACTACTGAAAAAGTGGGTATGGTTGGTCCCAGGAATTTTTACCCCATTGGTTGGGGTGTACCCAGGAGTCTATCCCACCCACTAGCTAGTTCCAGGCATGAATGTGGAATCTCCATCTATCCACTTCAGAACACTTTCTGGAGTTGTGTAAGATTAGAAGAGGGACTGGAACTGCTGTCTGTTACAGGAGAGGAGCCCTGAAGGACTGGACCCTGGACAAAAGTGCACTACAAGGGTCAGGTTGCTGACCTCCTGTCTGGCTGCAGGGAGACAACAAGCTGCAAGAGTCCTTTCCCTGGAAGTATACAGCTTATCTAGTATTGGATCTTTCGTAGATTCACATGCTTGAATCATCACAGTCGCTGAGGTGGGAGTCACCCGGTACTATGACAAAAGCAGTTAAAGACATAACCATGGTCTACAGTGCAATGAAAAGGTCACTGCAATAGCCTATCCACATCATTTTGTAAAAAAGAACCAAACTTAAGCTATAACCAACCAGGCAACAGCACCCTGTAGAACACTCCCAAGTTCCTCAGATTTTCTACTGCACGTCATGTGACAGGGAGTTTCCCTGAACTCTGCTCAATTTTCTGTTCACAACTCTGATATTTCTTCTGGCTGTTCACCATGTCCAAATCTTCAAAAAGGGGCTCTTCAGATGCTGTGGATCTTGTGGTAACAAGAGACTTCATATTAATGACCACCACAAAGATTGTATATATTGTCTGTACCCACAGCATAAGGTCAAAGACTGTAAGATCTGCAGGACCTTCTCCACAATACCCCTGAAGGACAGAGAGCGGAGGTTGCTTATTTGGTTACAAAAATAATAACCAAATCTGATGTGGTCTGTGATGAGGATACTGTGAGTTCTCACACCTCTGTGGAAAAACATAAAAAGAGAGAGAGGTCTCAAGAGTCTTCTGAAGGCCATAGGAAGGCTTCCAAAAAGTCTCACCACAAGCCCTCCTCACAAAAAGGAAAGCATCCATTTCCTGATGAGGCTAAATCTGACCCTCCAACACCATCCTATTTGGCCTTAAAGCCTATGAAAGCCTTCTTCTGATTCTTCACTGTCAAAGATTAAAATCTCCATTAAATCCTCATCATCAATGGCAGTGCCGTCGAAGTCTTAGTCGATGCAAAAACCCCCTTCAGACCGAATTTACCCTCCATCGTTGTTGGCGAATCCACTGTCGAGAAAAACTGCACCGTCAACAAAAGCTGCACAGCTGGCGAAAACTGGCCCGTTGACGAAAACTACACTGTCGGCAACAACATCTATAAAAGCATCTGTACTGTTGACAAAGGTTTCTCCACCGCTGACGATCACCACCTCACCGACGACTACAACTTCGTGACTCCTCGTCCGTGATAGTCATCACCGCTACCACCGACGACTAGAACCGCACCGACGTCTCCGTCATCAAAGATAAAAAGACCTTCCACCCTACCTATTATTCTTATTTTGGCACCGTCGACGTTCCTATCGAAGACACCGTTGACGTTCTTATTGAAGACACCGTTCACCATGCGTTTTCTTCAGGATCCTTCTTTAATTTTGCTTTTACCTCCAAGTACTCTTTTACAGGAGTCAGATGATGATGGATTGTTTGGACCAGCACATAGCCTATCACAACTTCATGTTGAATGTCAGGACAATGACGAAGAGTAATATAATAATGAATATTATGCGCAGGAATACAATCACCAGTGCTATGTTACCAGAACCGTGGAACCTGTCACCAACGCATGGTTCAACTTCCTGTGACTTTAGCACAGGATTTGTGAGCCATGTTGCAGGACATCATAGTCGCTTTCCGTCATCTGCAGAAGTGCCACCACCTCCTCCTACTATGGCATCTCCTATTCCAATGCCTCCTCCGACATCTAGGATGACACCAGCTTCGCATGTTACTAGACCACCAGGGCAGGATCCATCTTCCTCTGATGAGGACGCGGAGGAGAGTGAAATTCAGGACATTCAAACCTGGTAATTAGTGGGATTAATATCTAATTGTAAAAATCAAAAGGAGAGGGAGGAAAGATACTGGAGCCAGTTCACTTCCCCTGGTATATATGTTTTTATCAAAGAGAACTAACTCTGGAGTGGGTGCTCCTAGCGTATGTTTGTTTTGGAAAGGAAGCACATTATGTTTATAGTAAGGCCCAACCTAGTTGGTGACATGCTTCATCATCAGGCCCCACCCAAGGCACCGAGTGCACCTTGGGTGTGCTACGTCGTCTGGATACAGCTGAGCTGGTATTGTGCCGTGAGAGTGCAGTGAAAGGAAGTGAGTGAATGTTAAAAAAGCTGTCCTAAGGGTCCCTGAGATAAAAAATGACTATTTTAATGGGTGGGCCCTTGGCAGTTAATAAAAACGACAGTCGGATATTTAAGGAGATCTTATGGTAACTCCAATATCCTAGTCGGTCAACATGTTTCAGCCATGGTGGTATGGCTTTCTTCAGGACCTATGTTTAGTGCAAAGTGAGTGGTCTAAAAACATGTTATTAGAAGACCATATATGTGACACACGAGCTAAGGTGTGATATGTGGTAGAGGAGAATTTCCTCTAGTGGCGCTTTCCTGTGGGGAAGAAAAAGACTGACAAACATACAGAGAAACATGTAACATACTGGTATAGTTGTTTCAGGAGCGGAGTGTCCGTGCTCTTATGCGGTCAAAGGCACAGTGAGGACAGGGTGTGGCGTAATTAGTTATAATCGACACCTGGTAATTTATGCGGTACCGGGTGGTAATCAAGATGCGCATAACATGGTGCATCGTGTAACTTAAAACCGAAAAGCGAAAAGAGCAAAATATCTTACTCAGACAATATCCGGAAAGTGCCCTATGAGTTCCATGTGGGGGCCCGACCTGTAGTCACACTCTTGGTGACAAAAATTAAAAGAGGAGACAAAAGCGATTTAAAATTAACCCGCATGCTTGGCTGTGAGAAAATGCCAGCAGCAGGGTGGAGAGGCAGTTTTAAAGCATACCCCCCTTAGGATATTCCCACTTACTTCATCAAGGTCTAGGACCCTTCTCGGTACCTGCTTCAGCCACCATGGAGCTCCATGGTAGAATGAGTAGAGCTGGGCGGTGGTTTAAATACTCTGCTGGTTCCAACAGGTGTCAGCGAGTTCGGTTAATTGGGAACCGCTGTGGCTGGTTCAATGGGTTTCAGGTGCTGGTTTAGGCTGTCTTCTGATGGGTCTGCAGGAGAGAATATGCATAGGGAAAAGACACACCCCTGTGGGAGTGTAGACATAGAGAAAAGACACGCCCCTGTGTGAGTGTTGAGTGCTTATGTGTGCAGAAAAAATAAAATAAACTGAACTGAAGTTTAACTCATAAAAGACCCGGAGGTACTGCTAATTGTAGCAGGTGTTGTTATTCTCAATTCAAGTGTGCCTACTAATTGTGGCTTGATAGAAATCTGAGAATGATTCGTGTTGATTGGGAACATATCACAAAGGAGAAGAAACGTAAAGTCTAGTGTAGACATACACTTGGATTCGCACACTGTCGAGTGAAAAAAGATGTTGCTTTTGTTAGGTCAAGTGGTGCTCTTGTCACTAAGGTGGTTATGTAATGTCTCATTTTGGGTGGCCTGTTTGGGAGTTAAAACAGGGAGTGTTGCTCACACTGAGGTGATGTCCAGGTTAGTCTTTTTGTAAGGCAGGAAGATTTTACACATGGTGCTGTAGTTCAGGTTGGATTCAGGCTATTCCAGGGTATGTTGTCATTTAACCCTGTGACGTACGTGGAAGGGCGATAGATCCAAAGTTGCTCCTTAAGTAGCAGGATCCTGTCATTTGAAAGGGTCTGGCTGTTGATATGTTCTATTACAGTCCAGTTTAGGTCATTAGGGGTGTGGTTTGCTTGGATGAAGTGGTCTGTCAGTTTACTTATGTTTTTTCTACACCGTATGGTGCTGCGATGTTCCACAATTCGGGTTCTGACTTTGCGGCTCGTCATGCCTACATAACGAAGGCCGCATGGGCAGGTGATCAGATAGATGACATTATTGGAGTTGCAGTTAGTGTGGTGGAGCTGTTGCCACGTTTTTCCTGTCTCCAGGCTCAAGTTTTTAGTCAGACATCACAAAATGATTTAACAATTGTTTTTTATGTTGGCATGCATAAACATGCTATTTTTAATGTGAACTACCATTCCCAGTATGCATCATAAATTGTTCACTGGGCTTCTGGTATAAATAGCTGAAAGCGTAGAGGGACTAACGCTATACACCGTGACCAAGACCTGCTGGTCGAAACGCGTAGGTGGAGAAGGAGTGTAAATGGCTTGAATAAATCTTTATAAACTAAATCTGGGAGAGTGCAGCGTGATACTTGTTTGGTGAGGAATTGTCGTTCGGGGCAAGTCCGGCCCCGCCACGCGCACCAGCTGTGAGAAGTGCGCCCTTCGTTCTTGGACTGCTTTGTTGATGAATGGATTAAACGAAGGAGCGCAAAATAATTAGGACAATTACACCAAAGTATGCAAATATATAAGGCAGTATTAGTTTTCTAAAAAGATACATGTGGCATGGATTCAAACGGGGAGAGATGAAAGCTAGGTGCCTTACCAGAGCTGAAACATTGATTAAGAAAAATGATGCGAATATGGAGACACAACAAAAAGAACCTATAAGAATGGTGATGACATACAGTAAAGAGAGTTTTAAAATTCGCAAATCCCTCAAAAAATACTGGAACATCCTAAGTAAAGATCCAGACATCGGCAAAGAGTTGGGTGACCATCCGCAAATAACTTTCAGAAAGGCACCATCGTTGTCTGATAAACTGGTCAGAAGCCACTTTGAAATTAAACAACCAAGTATGTGGTTACAAGGAATGCAAAGGGGATTTAAGAAATGCAGCCAATGTAAGGCCTGTAAAATCGGGAGAAGCATGAAAACAATCAAGGATCCACAAGGCAAAACATTCAACATCAACGACACCATAACGTGTAAAACAACTCATGTGGTGTATATGTTGGAATGCCACTGCGGGAAACGCTACATTGGAAGCACGATATGTCCCTTAAATAAACGCATCCTAGAACACATACGGGCTATACAGAACAGAGACTTGACATATGCCATGGCAAAACATATGACAACACATGAGAGGAAAACATGGCAGGACATGACATATAGTGGCTTGGCAACGGTACCCATCCATGAGAGAGGTGGGAATAGAACTCTAAAACTAAGACGCCTGGAATCAAGGTTAATAATAAGATTTAAGACCAAATCCCCGATGGGACTCAATGGGGATGAAGACTTACATATACATCTGTAAGGATACTGTGGCATCTGTACTGTAACAGAAGAAATGAAACATTATTCAGCAAGGAGTGAAATATTACAAAAAGGAACAAAAATATCAAATCTGTAAAAGACTTTTAGACTTTTGACCAAAATAAAACATGAAATGCTTTGCAGTTATTAGGGCACTGAGCCCACAAATAAAGAAAGATCGTGAGGGATACATGAATGGAAAGAGATGCAGACATGCATATTTAGTTAAAATGTTCTAAATGTGGACACTGAGCCAATTATTGAACATGTAGCGCAAACGCGCGTTCCAGTCACTGAGACTAATGGTTATTTGATCATACTTATGATCATACTAATGTGAATCCATGCCACATGTATCTTTTTAGAAAACTAATACTGCCTTATATATTTGCATACTTTGGTGTAATTGTCCTAATTATTTTATAAGACTAATGTAATTGTCAGACATCACAAAATGATTTAACAATTGTTTTTTATGTTGGCATGCATAAACATGCTATTTTTAATGTGAACTACCATTCCCAGTATGCATCATAAATTGTTCACTGGGCTTCTGGTATAAATAGCTGAAAGCGTAGAGGGACTAACGCTATACACCGTGACCAAGACCTGCTGGTCGAAACGCGTAGGTGGAGAAGGAGTGTAAATGGCTTGAATAAATCTTTATAAACTAAATCTGGGAGAGTGCAGCGTGATACTTGTTTGGTGAGGAAATATATATATATATATATATATACACACACACAAAACTGCTTCCTAATCTGATTCAAGCATGTGAAATGTGAATCTATGAAAGACCCAACACTGGATAAGAAATTAGTTACTTATCTGTAACTGTAGTTATCCACTATTGGTATCCCTTCATAGATTCACATGCAACTGTGTCCTCCCCTGAGAGGCTATACTTATTTATTTTGGGATACTATCCTCACACTTGTGCTTGAAAATCTGAGGGACTCAGCATCTCTTGGGATTGGTCTATAGAGTGCTGTCTCCTGATTGGTTATAGCTTAAGTTTGGTTCTTTTTTACAAAATGATATGAATAGGCTATTGCAGTGGCCTTTTCTTTGCATTGTAGCCTATGGTTATGTCTTTAACTGCTTTTGTGATAGTACCGTGGGACTCCCACTTCGACGATGGTGATGATTCAAGCATGTGAATCTATGAAAGATACCAACACTGGATAACTGCAGTTACAGGTAAGTAACTAATTTTCTTACCAGTGCAAACTGGCTCTGGGCTGGAACCTACTGTTGTCGTCTGACACCCTGTGAGTCTCTAGGTGCCTCCCTTGAGATCCAGGGGTGCTCTAGAAGTGAATGCCTGTGGTAGACTGGGACTTAAAAGACAGGATGGCTGATTTATATCTTGCCGGTATGTATATCCCGTTGCAACGGTGACGGAGTATACATACCGGCAAGATAAATATCCGCCAGCCTGATTTTGATGTGGGCAGACCTTAATTAAGTTGGGTATCGGCGACGGAGTATACATACCGGCAAGATAAATATCCGCCAGCCTGATTTTGATGTGGGCAGACCTTAAGTTGGGCATCGGCGGTGAATACTCCTTCACCGCTGTAGCGAAACGTCTCAGACTGCCCGACGGATTAAGGGCCATCGTAAAAATGACTATATGTCTGCCCGCCCAAACAGGATGGGCAGACAGTGGCGGCTCACATAGGGCTTGCTGCGGGGTGGTGGGGCGGGGGAGAGGCAGGGTGGGGGGGTAGTAAACTCAGACATACGACGGAACGGAGGAACGTAATAATTACTTTCCTCTGTTCCGTCGTATGTCCGAGTTTACCAGCCCCCCACCCTGCCCCTCCCCCGCCCCGCCCTACCGCCCCGCAGCACGCCCTATGTGAGCTGCCACTGTGGGCAGACATAGTTAGCAATTTTTGTACTGTCCGTCACCGCCAGGGTAGAGGGACAGTAAAATGGTAATAATACTTCCCTCACCATGGGAGGGAGACCCATAGCCAGGGGAGCATTACATTTTTTATTTTCAAAAAGAAAACTGTTTCGTGCAAGGCTGTGTCAGTATGGTGCAGTCCTGCATCAAACAGCAAAATGCATTCGCCGGAACTGCAGTAACGGCAGTTCCTGACAATTTATTATAAATGACCTCCTGCTTGGTGGTAATTTTTAGGTCTCGCCTGCATTGCAGCGCATGCGCTGCTCGCTTGCGAGATCTATAGTCGTTGGTTTTCTGTTGGGCTTCTTTGGAAGTGGGGTTGGTGCACGCCCTGTCTCCCTTAGGCCCCGCCCACCCATCGTCTGTTGCTCGTCATGCGCGCTGCGTCTCTAGCGTCCCTGCCGAGACTCGAACGCTCTAGCCGTTAGGCAACATCCGGCGATCTACCTAGGGGCTCATTTTCCCCTTCTCTCCCACTCCCTTCGTGTACGAGTGCTTGGGAATGACTAAACAGACGACAAGCATAAAGGCCACAGGGATCTTATCACTAAAGAGAAGATGCGTACGAGAGATGCGGAAACTCTGCCAGTACAGAAAGCTTACTTCTTTTCCGTCCGTCTTTTCTCATGCTCTCTCGCCGCGTACGAGAGATGCGGAAACTCTGCCAGTGCAGAAAGCTTCCTTCTTTTCCGACCGTCTTTTCTCATGCTCTCTCGCTGCTGGTCACTGCACAGCAGACCCCGCCTTCTCATTTACGGACCACCCTTGATCTGACGTTGTAGCTAGTAGGTCGTCCCAATTCAGCTTCTTCATTCAATGCTCAGCCCCCCCCCCATAGCCACGCCCGGAGCCCGCCCTCTCGCTTGCGCTACCTTCAACCTGGTGATCATGTGCACAGTGAAAGGAGGTGGTGTTGGGATCCTGACGGGACATAGGAAGCCCAGCATGTCCCGGAAGAAGTAAGGCAGCAACCCGCAGCACCGCAGTTCCCTCATGGGTTAGTAGCATGGTGGTGTTTCAGAGGGGGCGTGGACAGGCCGGACATTGCGATAACGTAGAGCAGGGGCTGAGGGGTAACTCTTAAGTTCTTCCTCTTGGGTAACGAGATTTGTTTACCAACCCTTGTTTGTCCTTTATTTGGCTGATATGCTGTCAGTGCAGCAATACCTACCACTAAATACCCAAGACGGCTCCCAGAGAGTGAGTAGCACCTGACACGTGTCCTGGGTGCCGAGAGATCGTTGTATCGTGCCCTCGGTGTGAATGGAGTGATGTGCTTCAGAATTTCGAATGATCCCTTAATACAGATCGAGCTCCCTGTATACCTAGAGTTTATTTATACATATGTTTTTTGGGACGGCTTTCAACTTTTAGAGCGAAGGGAAAAACATTTGTCTCAAGGTAAAAAAAAACAAGCATTGGCATAGCCAATAGGTCTCGCCTTTGGGACCTTATAAGTGTTTAGTTATCCAGCACAATATCCTTGGTGCAACAACATCAAGTGTTGCATGGCTAAACACTTGTAAGGTCCCAAAGGCGAGACCTATTGGCTATGCCAATGCTTTTTTTATTATAACTATTTGGTTTTCATTCAAAGTTTAACCAAGATGCACACACAGGAGGAAGACTACAGGCAATGGTGGGACCATGTAAAATAATGTAAAGGTGGCACCAAGCCAATGAAAAATAAGAGCGGGGAGTGGGCGGAGCTTCTCTCCGTACTCAACTACCCCAGCTCTTCACAGAGCAGCGCTTGCGCGCTGGCTCACGCTCAACCTAAAAAGATGGTGTGGGGTTGGCCCTACCAGGCATCAGGCCATGCCCTACCCTATACCAGACCCAGCAGCCTTTCTTTACAGAAGGGCATATTAAGTGATATAACCCCAGTATATTCCACTGGCGAGGGGCAGAAAGATCCTTAGATACAAGGGACAATATATAAAAAAACAATCATTGGCAATGCCAATAGGGCTCGCCGAAGGGAGACCTATTGGCTTTTTCAGTGGGGAGGTGGTGGCTAACAGGGGCAGTGAACGCATGTACATGTATGCATACTGACACATCAGGCATTTTTAAACTACCAATGTAACATGGTGGGCAGCTACATTAGATCAAGTAATAGGAAAAGTAAAAATCATTGGAGTGTGGCATGGGAACAAAGCAATTTTTTAAAAAACAGGGTTACTACAATATTGGGCAGATGCTTGTGGGAGGCAGGGCAGTGCATGGAATGACGTTAATCAAGTGATGAGCACAAACGGTTATTGCACTGAAAGTTGACATGAGCACAGTGCCAAATGCCTGTGACATAGTGGCAAACCCCTGTTAAGTTATGCAAGTTAGATCTTTTCTACACGCATACATTTCCCTGGACTCTCCGCAAGGGCCACGTTAACCAGTCACTGAACATAGTCTAATGTCCCTATGGATTGAATTCTAGTGCCCAACGGAATAAGCAGCAGACTGACTACAATGCCTCTTTAAATACCTGCAATGTACAAAATAGGTGTTTAACAAGAGGCAGCTGTAGGCGAGACCAACAAATTCAGTAAACTTAACAAACAAACAAATTGAAAAGGGCATTTAAAATGCACCATTCTTGTACTGAAGATCATACTAAACTCTGAGAATGCAATCCCCTCCCCTACTCCAAACACCAATCTGGGACACTCTGCCGACCTTGCAGCCCTTTGCCTTCAGTCTACCATTACGGATTGGGGCGCTAGGGAAGCTGTTGGGAATGGAAAATGGAAGGGCTGAGGACACTGTGGTAACAGTACTAGAGGACCCCATATCACCATGAAGCAGTGCTCCAGCTGCGGGTGGCCTTTTCTTTTACCAGTATCGTTTTTGGATAGAGCAACTGAAGTGGAGTAGGACTACATGTCCCAGAATGTTTCATGTTGCAAATGAAAATCGAGCATTGAGGAGAGAAAGAAACTTGGTGACCTGGAATCTTGTGCTACAATAATGCTGAAAAGATGAGAAGGCGGCAGCGGGAGGCAGGGTTCGAAGGACACAGGTTAAAAAAGGGTTGTTAGCTTAGAGGGGAAGATTAAGCAAAAACGCAGCAAACGAGGGCAGGAAAAAAGGAAGCCAGCTGGGTGTAAAGTGTAGAAGGTGAGGGTCCGCAAACAGGATGCAATGAATAGTTTACAAACATCAGAGGGTGGAGAGCTTCAAACTGGACAGACAGCGGAGTAAATGAGGGAGCCGAGCGGGAGGAGGGGGCTGGGTGGGAAGTCGAGAAGAGGAGGGCTCATGGGCTCCCTTACCTCGTTGGGCTGCTGGAATGTGTACGCTGCCAGTGGCTCCTGAGCACCCCCAAACCCTTAACTATTTAGTTAATAAATAAAAGCAGATGCGATGGACGGGGGTGGGGTTTTCCATAAAGAGAAACATCAGAAGAAACAGAGAAAGACGTAAGTGAAACGTGAGAGACACAGTGAGGGAAAGAGAAGAAATAGGACAGGAAGAAGTGACTGGAATACATAGAAGTGGATCAAGGATACACCGAAAGGCTTGTTGAAATAAATGGTCAGCCACCCCTTTCCACAATTAGGCAGAAGGACTATTAACAAGTAAAAAAAAAACTGTCGGCAAAAGTGAAAGAGTTTCCCTTGCGGGAGCGAGCGGCGCCAGGAGCGATAATTGCTACCATATGGCGTCGCTCGCTCCCGCAAGTGAATCGCCAAAAGTGCACGCGTTGCCATTGAAGGCAATGGAACGCGTGCACGTTTTTGGCTGAAAAGCCGAAGCGATTCCAAAAGGTCTTTTTGCCTATGCAGCGCATGCGCGCTGCGTAGGCGAGACCTAAAAACGAAGCAGTCAGACGCATGTTTTCTAAGTAGATTAATGTTTCTTTTTCTAGCGAAAGAGATTTACTGGTAAATGCCCTTTTGTAAGTGTATGTTTTCCATCCGTGTGTAGTGAGGAATTTGTTTCAATAAACTTGTAACTTTCTGTTCTTTGATTTCTTACCTCTCATTCATGGTAATCCCGGTTTGATAACCATGTAGATGTTCACTCGATTTGCGATAGCTTGGTAGTTGTCACTACTGTTTAAAAAAAAAAAAATGTAAACCGAGTGTTGTTGGTGTATTGCTTTGTTTACATATAACTGTCTCTATTGGTGTTGTGGGCGAACAGGCTTTAAATCTTGATTATACTTGTGAGCAGTGTAGGCCTAACGTTGCCCGCTCTTCTGGAGCTGTGTGGTAATGTATCTACGCTTGTTTGTGGTGCGTTGACGCTCTGTAACCATTTAACGCCATTTTTGTTTACTAATGAGAATATGTGCAAAACTTACAATGACGTTGCCTAAAGTCAGTCCTCACTACACACTAAATCTAGGGGTGGCCAGCATACGGAAACGTTATATAGTTTTACTTGGATTTAGGCTGCGTTATTTCTTTGTAACTGAACTCTGAAAAAAGGCAATTCTGTTGGTCAGGTGACTCTTTTAAGATCTTTATTTCTGGCTTTCAGGTAACAAGAACGTCAATTTACAGTTTAACATGCGATACATAATTATATGGACTGCATGCAATGTAATGTGTTGTGATTTTTCGCTAGCCAAGTCATGCTCGCCATGTTGTGCTAAAGGGTCTCTTGACATGTAGCTCGTCAAGGCTGTCTCGTGTTTTTAACTGTCAGACATGTCGCAGTTCGAAAGCGGCCTTGTAACAACACCTCCTGGGGAACGAGTGCACCCCCTCTGACTGGTGGTAACTATCTCCAGCTGCCCATTTCCCTCAGGTATTTGTGCCACCCGAGAGTAGCTCAAAATGCGCCTTTTCGGTTTATGCCAATGGTGATCTGATGACAAAAGAGCAGTCTGTGATTGATAGACTCCATCTTGGGATTGTTTTTACAGGTAGCTCACATTAATACAATGTATGGGCTGTCAGTAAAGGTATTGCTTCAAATGAATGAGTCACGTCTGTGCAAGTACTTTAAGGACGGCTGGGCACTCTGTAGTCATAGGTGCATCGTGCGTGGCTGCAGATGTCTATAATGGGGGGTGGCTTGTCCACAGGGGAAACTGTTGGTATGAAGTATCCGCTTGCTACAGCGTAATATGTGCTCATTAGCCTGGCATATTTCTTTGTGACCCGAGCTGGGTTGCTGCAGGTTGGAGTCTGCATTTTGTTCCTAAATAGTTCCCATATGTACAATTAATTTGGTTGAGTGTTTTAATTGCTTCATTCCTGTTACAGCAATGCAATAGGTCTCGCATTTGCAACAGTTTGAGCTCTTGGCATTGTAAATGACAATGCCTTTTATTTATGTCTTGGTTTTTAAAACATAAATAAAAGGCATTATCATTTACAATGCCAATAACTTAAACTCTCGCAAATGCGAGAACTATTGCATTGCAAATGCTTGTTATATGTGGCAGTCGGTCCCTCCACTGGGGGATGGAGTGATTTACTCTGTCTCCCTGGCGGAACAACAGGCAGACTGCACATATATAAATCAGCCCCTAAGTCAGAAGATAACATTTTGGACTGGGCCGAACCTAGTTAGTGTATTCGACCCACTCTCCAGTGCCGTCAGCCTGAAAGTGCACCCTGGTCCCTGTGTACCGCAACCATAGACTATCATTGGTGCTTTTTGCCATTATTTACCATTACATCTTTAAAAAAACTCATATCTCTGTTCCCCTGATTGGATTTTTGTCCTTTTGGTGTCATTTTGTGTATTACATCATTTTACTCTATTTTTCTAATTTGGCTTGGGGTTGGTATTGTGTTGCATTTTAACTTTATTACTGTTTTAGTACTGTATAAATACTTTACACCTCACCCTAACTTTAAGCCTTTCTGTTCTCTGCCATGGCTATTAGTGACTTTAAACATTCACCCTGACAACAGTTGTCATTATTCCTTGAAGTGGGCATTACTTTACTTCTTGGTAATTGCCACACCAGTGCATGTACTTGTTGAAATATACTTATCAGATTTACAGATTTAAGTATGTTGCATTGGACTTGTATGTATTGTCTACACGAAAGTTCCTATTCTCTAGATGCAAGTGATTTATTATGTAAAATACAATTTACCACTGTGGGATTTTCCAAGAATCCCATATAACACAATAGCTATATATTGGATGCAAGCACACTATGTATGTTAGTAGATTCATACATGTAGGTACACCCATAGTTTGTCAGATGCTTGCTTACCAGTTACAATACAATAATTCTCATTTGAAAAGCATTCAGAAGTGTATGACCTTTTGTGTCACTATACACTTAACTTGACCCACTTTTTATGACGTGGGTTGCATGGTTTGGTTGCAGTGACACACGTAGTTTGGGCATGATTTTTCTGTGCACTGACTGTGAGAAATCTTGAATAAAGAATTGTTCAGGTTTTCTTTATAAGGGTCCTTCTAAACAAGTATTGTCCTGCAGATGGTCACATGGATGTTTACCGTTTAGAGACCAAATCATCGATATTTACACGCTTCAGTCCATACATATAAAGTTGAATTATTCGTATTAAAATCATTTGTATGTTTACCATTAATATTTTGATTGCTAGGTGAAGATGCATTCTTCACCATATATGACCTTTTGTGAATGAAATTATATCAGACACTTAAGAGTCTTACGTGGCGAATTTGTGTATATATGTGAGCTTTCATTTGTTTGTACTTCCTTGTCTTGAATAGAAAATATATGTACATGTTTACTTGTTATTATTAAAACTTGATTTTTCATACAGTAGCACAGAATACTTACCTATCTTTTTTCTATGACCTCTATAGATCCTTTCTACATAAATGATATTCATCTATTGAGTTGGCTTGATTGGATCCTGACTGACCAATCTGAAAGGTATAATAAAAATTAATTTGAAATATTTCCCTCAAGAGTTTCTTGTTGTTCATATAATTCCCATGGGGCAACCATACTGCCTCTTGCATCATTTCCTGTGGGTTTGGTGCTAAACAATGCCACAGTGCATCTCTCTGCCCAAATTCAAGATGTTGGTACCCTTCTTCCATGAGTCAGAATTATTGGCACAACCCTGAGGTGTGTTCAGTATAATAGCCACCAGTCCTGGAAAACTGGTTCTGCAACTGGTTTCCCCCTACTAAAGGAGATGCCAGCCTGACTACCTACACAAAGAAGCCGGTAAGCTAAGGTGTGACTCACATTTGCTTCCCAGAGGCATTAGTCCCTTTAAAGCTGGACCATCTGTGTCCACTGCCCTTCGGCCATCCTGTCAGGAGGAGGTCACACCTCCTTTTTCCAGCAGACTCTTTGTTCCCTTTCCTGGGAGCACTTCACACCTCCCAGCAGGAGGGCAGTAAGCAATGGCTAACAGAATTGTGGAGCAAGAAAACAGTGACTTTCTAAAATCCCTTTACTATTAAAAGTTACTTTAAATCCGACTTTAGCGTTAAATCAAGCTTAACGTAATTATTAGTTTGAGACCTTGTAGTACCATATTTGGTGGTCCCAAATGGAAGTTAGCACTTAATGCATGGCCTTGTATAACTCCATGTTAGTGAATGGAATCAAAACACAAAAGGAACATGTCCTTCCTTTTAAGATTTAGCACTCTTCCTTGTGGACTACTAAGGCCTTACTTAGGGGTGACTTATAAATAGTAATGAAAAGGAAGGTTCTGACTTGGCAAAGGGGTTTATGTTGCCATTTTGTGTTGGCAGATTAAACGCTGCCTAACTAGGCTGCAGTGGCAGACCTAGAGCCATGTTTTCACCTCGTCATTGTAGTGTAGCACAATAAGTGCAGCAGCCACGAGTGACCTTTAAATTACTAGCCCCTTGTACACTCTGTACCATATATTAGGTACTTACAGGTAAATGAAAGATGTGAATTGGAAGTTAGCCAATTATATATACACTCTTGAGGGGTCGGAGCACATGCACTGAGACCTGGTCAACAGGGCCCGATGCACTTCAGAGTCGAAAAGCCAGCAGCCTCAGTTAAAAAAATTGGGAGTAGGGTGATCATAAAAATAGAGGCACTTTCTCACAGATCATATTTGATTGCTAAGATGTTTAAAATATGAGTAAACTGGACTACAGAAATGACTGGATTTTCTGCATCTACCATAATGTATTGCAAGAGGACTGGTAAAACATAAAGAGCTATTACCCGTCCCCTGTGAGATGTCAATAAGCGCTTCTAATGAGCAAGAATTAAGGGCCTGATTTAGATTTCGGGGGACTGGTTACTCCGTCACAACGGTGAATGATATCCCGACAGCCGAAATGTAAATTCCATAATATCCTATGGGATTTATATTTCAGCTGACAGGATATGCATCACCGTTGTGACGGAGTAACCCATCCGCCGCAATCGAGATCAGGCCCTATGTCAGATTCGGTTGCCTGAGTTAGTGGGATACACACTTCTTCATTTGGCATTACCTACAAAGTGCATCTGTGTCTGGGTAAATGTATGTTGTCCAGTGGCAGATTTAGGGTAAAGGGCTGGAGGTAAGATCATCCTAAGGTGGTCTGAGTTGAAAGTGGATTTAGATGCATCTTCGGTGCTTTCTAGGAGCAAATGTTCAAATTTGTATGGAAACTTGCAACAAGCACATTAATCCCATGTGTTTTATCATTCACTTTCTTTTTAACCTGGAATAAATAGAGCCTGTTTATTTTTTTGCTATTTTC
Organism: Calotriton arnoldi; assembly: GCA_963921515.1. Lineage (NCBI taxonomy): Eukaryota > Metazoa > Chordata > Amphibia > Caudata > Salamandridae > Calotriton > Calotriton arnoldi. The sequence continues at coordinate 807,197 of CAWUFW010001104.1, forward strand.
TTAACTATCTAATATTTTTTCTTTTCTTTCCTAGTCTGTTTCCTCTCCTGGTCTGTTGTATCCCCTTTCATCTGTTTTCCTTTATTTTTAACTTTTTTGCTGGTTTCTCTTTCCATTCCGCTCTCATTTTTTTTCTATTCTTTTCCTTTTACTCTATTTTTGCCATTTAAAATGTAAAGTTTATTCCATCATTTTCCACCACATGAATAAGAGAACGTTTGTAATCACTTCAATTAATATTTTGTTTAATAAAATCATTCATTTTCATTCAAAATTAGGTGTTAAAATACATTACCAGTCCATTATAAAAGAAAAATACATTGATAAATAAATCCAACAGTTTTGCCTCACTATCCGACCATCCTGTAAATAAAAAATTGAAAGCATATGTAACTAAATGCAAACTAGCTTCTTTAAGTAACTGTAGTAAATAGTTTTTACTTTGAACTAAAGTAACCAGAGAGAGAAAAAGCATACCAATTGGTTTTAAAAACCTTGCACATTCTTTATGACCATCCATTTCTGAGATCCACTTATTGGCACCAGCGCTGGTGGATGATCTGGTGCCGATGCCCATGTCGAATTCTGAACCGATGTGAACCCGAGCTCGATCGATGTGGCACTTTGGGTTACAAAAGCACAACCTATTGTCATACACGCTGACTCTAACCGTATCCCTCTAGCGCATCACATCTATCAGCTGAGCCTCCATTCTATTTTTGCCTCTGATTCTGACCCTGACCCTGTGCCAGAAGAGGATATACATCAGGGTATTGATGAGGATGAGGGTACGAGGATAGCTTGCTTCCACATTGTATTGTTGATGTCTTATACCTTGATTTACAAAATGCCAGGGGGTTTGATACCTCCCCTGCGTAAGTAAGTAAGTAAAATGGCTTATATAGCGCGCAAATACCCGAAGGTGTCTTAGCGCTGGCGGTGACCCATCAGGTGAGGAGCTGTAGGCGAGAACTTAACAGCTACACCTAAATGAAAGATTTCGTAAAGAGCCAGGTCTTCAATTGCTTCCTGAATAGTAACAGGCTGGATTGGCAGCGTGGGGTTAAAGGTAAAGAATTCCAGAGATTTCCCGCACAGCAGGAGAACATCCTTCCACCCCATCTTGTTTTCTTTATCTGGGAACGATTATCATTTTATGTGAACTAGATCTTAGACGCCTGGTGGGAGTATTCTAAGCGAACAGATTCTGGACGTATACAGGACCTGCCCAGTAAAGCGCTTTATGGACCAGGCAAAGTGCCTTAAAAATGATCCTATTCCTGACAGGTTTCCAATGATGAGGAGATAGATGCAAACGTATGAATTTTTAAGAGCATTCTGGCCAATGCGTTCTGTAAGGATTGTAGTTTTTCACCTCTTGCTTCGGGGTGCCCAAAGTTAGGGCATTACAGTAGTCAATCTTGGAGGTGACAAGTGCCACCATCACTGTCTTTTGTAGGTCCTGGGGATGAATGGAAAAATCTTCTTAAGGACCCTAAGCAAAAAGAAACCCAAAGAGGTAATTTGATTTATTTGTTCAGAAAATCCAAGTTTAGTATCGAAGATAACTCCCAGGTTTCTCGCTTTTTGCTTTATTTGTTCAGAAAATCCAAGTTTAGTATCGAAGATAACTCCCAGGTTTCTCGCTTTTTGCACCGGCACTGGAAGCGGGCCAAGATCATCTGGCCACCAAGACGAGTTCCAGAAGGTGGTGTCCTTTCCAAAGAGATGGACCTCGGTTTTTTCCGAGTTCAATTTCAGGCAGTTCCTCTGCATCCAGCTAGCGATATGGGTCATGCAGCTGCAAAAGTTGTTTTCTTCCTTTATGATGTCAGAAGATATAGGGACCACAATATGCATATCGTCGGCGTAGGAGAAGACTGCAAGACCATATCTTCGGATGATATAGATCTGGGGGGGTAACATAGATGTTAAAAAGTGTAGGTCTAAGCGAGGAGCCCTGAGGTAGCCCACAGGGGAGGGAGAAAGGAGCGGAACTCACATCACCCATCTCTACTCACTGTTGCCTGCCATTTAAAAACAAGCTCAGAAAAACCAGAGCAGAATCCTGAAAGCCCAGCCGCTGGAGCCTGTTTATGAGGATCAAATGATGGACTGTATCGAAGGCGGTGTAAAGATCTAATAAAATCAATGCGGCTTTGCCTCCTTTATCAATCACCATCTTCAGATCTTCTGATGCAGCTACCAGAGCTGATTCTGTACAGTGGTTGGCTCTGAAACCCAACTTTGAGGGATCAAGAAGCCGGTTCATATCTAAAAAGGCAAGGATTTCCTCATTCATTGCTTTTTCTAATATCTTTGCGGGAACAGGGAGGTGAGATATGGGCCTATAATTCTTTACATCTTTAGGGTCCAGTGAGGGCTTTTTCATCAGAGGCAGGGTGGAGGCCTTCTTCCATATGCCCGGGAACTGCCCTACTTTCAGTATTTTATTTAATAGTTCTGTGAGTAGACCTGCAACTGAGCTAGAGATTGCATTGAAGACCTGTGGAGGGCAAGGGTCTGAAGGAGCTCCGGATTTAATAGATTGACTAAGGTTGGTCAGCTTTTCTTCGGTTAAACGGGTGAACCTTCCAAATTTGTAACTGTCTGGACACTTGTAGCTATTTAATGGGCCCCGTTCTTCTGTCAGGGTTAAGGCCCCTCCTAGATCCACTGTCATCTGAGTAAGATTAAAATCTTGAAAAATAGAGTTAACTTTAGTCTAGTAAAATTCTGCCAACTTATCACAAAAAGATTGATCAGGGTTGAAAGTGTTATTATTGCTCCAGTTTGACAAGGACTTGACCGTTTTAAATAATTCCCTAGTGGAGTTTTTTGCTGAGCCAATTTTTTCGGCAAAGTGTTTGGACTTTGCGGCTTTGATTAGCTCCTTATACTCCCCCAGTAATTCTTAATATTTAGTCTTTTCCTGTTGGCAGTACTCCTTTCTCCACCTACGCTCTTGGGATCTACATTTCATTTGGAGGGTTTTTAATTATTGAATATACCAGGGTGCTGAAGGTTTTTTCCTGAAACACTTTATTGATTTTTCTGGCACCTGCCTAAGGATAGCTGAATCTAGCCAATGTGTGTAGTTCGTAGCTGCAATGTCCACATTTTTGTCTAAAACCGGGTTTGAGTTCAAAAGACTGTTCCTCAGCTCGACCACATTAGGCTTTATCTAGGGTTGCATCTTAAAGGATCTAAGTTTATTTGTGCCGTGGCCACTTTTAAGGGGAACCTTAAGTGAGAAAAAGGTGACCCTGTGGTCCGACCAAACTATGGGTAGGACCTTATTCACTCTTAGATTCTGATTATTTGTAAATACTCCATCCAATATGTGGTTTGCTATGTGGGTAGGTTCCTCTATTAACTGCTTTAGGACAAAGCACTTAAGATTGTCCATCTGGTGATTCGAATCCTGGTTATTTGTAAGTTCTAAGTGAAAATTGAAATCGCCCATGATCGTGAAACTAGGATATTCAGCACATGATTCCATAAAGTCATGGATCTTTTGGATAAACTTTCTTCTAGGGCCTGGTGGTCGATATATCAATAATCCCTGATACACATATGTGTTCCTCTGTTTCAAATTGAAACTGAGTGCCTCACACTCACGGTGGAAAACGGGCTTAAAGTTTGCTATGATCTCATTAATATAGACAATTGCAATACCCCCTCCCTTTCTGTCTACTCAGTCCCATCTTTCAATATTATAACTCATTGGGATTGAAGTTTTGAAATCTGGGTCAGAGTGATTGTCCGCCCAGGTCTCTGTTAAAAATATAATTTCAGGTTTGTGTTGCGCCATAAAGTCTGCAAACTCATATTTATCTTTAATGATGGATCTTGTTTTAAGCACTATACAGGAGCCTCTCAGTTGACTCTGCCTTGTTTGTCTTGTAGGCTGTAGGGCCATGCAGGATGTAGGGGTCTTTGTTAAATATAAAATTACACCTTTGACATTAAAAACCTTCATGGTTCAGTTAAGGGTCTGACATAGATTCCCCTTACCGGTCATGTTTAATCCCAGAAGGGCCTCTCTGAGGTAGATTTGCCGCATGGAATAAGCAGGGGGTCTTGCGCCGTCCAGGCATGGATCGGAGCAGACGGGCTTGCCTTTGGCGCGCCTGCTACGCGCATCCGCTGTGCGCCAGGGTCTGCATCTATTTTTATATCTGAGGCGCGGTACACTAGACTGCTGACCTCAGTAATGGCGGCGGGGGAGGATTGCGAGTGGAGGTAAGGTTTCCAACCTTTGGCTTTTTCTGCACAAACGGACAAGCCCGCGGCGGACCGGAAAGCCAATGGTTATGGTGAGGAAATGCCCTGAGAATTCCTGCAGCACACATGGTAAGTAAAGAATTTCCCCTGCTCAGGGAAGGCTATATATCATAAAACAATGTCTCAAAAGGGTGTTAGTTGAAGGTCAATTACACGTAGCACAATTAGTTGCTGAGAATAGAATCGAAAGGGGAGAAAACCAGGGAGACAAATTTTGTTTGTAGCATAAATTGTATTTTTAGTAAATATACATATTTGACATATTAAGTTTCATATAATTAAACGTATAGGAGGCACTGCGTTACATTGAATGACATGTAACCTGTAGGGATACTGTGCACAAGTGCTCGTGAAGGATTGTGATGGCGCAAGTGACACATGAGGAAGTATGTACAGCGATAGGAAAGGGGCGCAACAAGGAACAAGTGAGAAATAAAATTTACATAGTTGGGATACCCAAACAATAAATGGTAATGAATACAGAAATAATCAAGTGGGGTATCCTTGAGGGGAGCACCGAGAATTCCGCTGTAAAAGTCAGGGAAGGCTATAAGCATACAAAACAAGGGAGAGAGCAATTCCAAGCACACCCTATTTCAATTACTGCCACCCCAAAATTTCGGTGTTGGTGCAAATCGATTCAAATACCAGCTGGTATAGATGCCCAAAATTTAAACATAAATCTGGTGCAAAAAGTAATACACTGGTACTAATTATTCAATCCAGCATTTTCGTGCTGGATGAAATAAGAATATGAATAAAATGGTTAACTTTTTGAAGAAATCTAATTTTGTGGACTCTGTATATTTTGAATAATTAGTACCAGTGTATTACTTTTTGCACCAGATTTATGTTTAAATATTGGGCATCTATACCAGCTGGTATTTGAATCGATTTGCACCAACACCGAAATTTTGGGGTGGCAGTAATTGAAATAGGGTGTGCTTGGAATTGCTCTCTCCCTTGTTTTGTATATTTACACAGTGTGTTACATCTGTGATAATAGCATCTTTTGGTAGTAGGTGCAAGTGAGCTAAATCAGCACCCCATGTTAGAATATTGTTTATTGATTCACACTGTATTAAGTTTTTAGCTAAATATCTACTCATACTGATTGTGCGGTGTTTTCCCGAGCATGGGAACTGCTACTACCAATATATAAAAATTTTAAGGCTATAAGCATGCAGCCCAAACTACAGATTAAAATATTTAAAATAATATTAAAACTGGTGTTCGCCTTACTGCGGGTCCGACCTTCTGCCTCAAGAGAGATCACCGCTGTGCGCCAGGGTCTGCATCTTTTTTTTATATCTGAGGCGCGTTACACTAGACCGCTGACCTCAGTAATGGTGGCAGGGGAGGATTGCGAGCGAAAGTAAGGTTTCCAACCTTTAGCTTTCTCCGCACAAACGGGAGACAGAGTTTGACTCGCCACATGGACCACCAACGGAAGAAATTGCTTAATTTGCAGTGGTGATTTAGAGGGCAGCCAAGGTACTAAAATTACAGCTGCCTTTTCATTGAGACTAAAACAAATGTTTTGATGAAAATTTTACAGCCTGGGCTGGCAGAAGCCCTAGCTCCCATTCAGTGATGCCATCACAGATACGCTACCTGGTTGAAGCCATGTTTTTTTATTTTTTTTAATGCAGATTTATATAGCACGAACGCGACCCGAAGGTATTGGAGCGCTTTACATGAGCACCGGTTACGTTACACAAGGACACATTCAGGCATGGGGAGATTAAGTGATTTGCCCAGAATCACAGGATGTGGACGCGACCCCGAGGCTCGAACCTTGGTTTCCAGCACCAAAGTCGGCAATCTAGCCGACGGACCACATCCTCTGTTCTTGCCTGCCTATGAATAGGTACCTGGTGACATGGATTTTCTCACAAAGCAGCCCACTACAGAGGACCTTATAGTCCAGTAAGGTGAACCCTAAGTCATTTTTTACCAATCTTCTGAATAGATAATCCTAAAGGATTGATGGCATTTGCAAATGTATGCTTTCCTCTGCCAGCTTGGTAATGCGATCTGTAAATACAGTAGGGCTGATACACCCATGCCCTCTAGGACATAGTCAGCAAGATTTTGCCAGCAGTCCTCTGATTCAGATGCTTTGTGACAGGCAAGATGTCGTCAAGTATTGTATCTGCTCCAGTCTGGATGCTAGAGATTGCCTTAGTAGGAAGTCAGTACCAGTGTTGTCCTTCGTAGGCTTACCTGAATGAGGTCTACTGGGTTTTCTGGCAATGTACAGGCATAGCTAATGGGCATGCCCTTTGATGGATGTCACCTCTACAAAGATAAATCGGACTCTGCTTTGGAACATTTTAAGGATAGCAGAGCTACTGAATGTTCCTTGGGGCTGTTGGCCCCTTCCACACAATTTCCGCACCGGTTCCGGAAATTAGGTGCTGTTACAGAAGGCTGGCGTATAGGCAAAGGCAGCAGTCCCAGCCATTGATGCAGCAGGGATGCCCAGTCCTTTCAGTTCTCGTGTAGGGGATTTCCATGTATAGTCATATGCGATGAATAGTCCTGCCCATGTGCGGGGAACCCGGAGCACTTTATCCAAATATGTTCTTAAGTGATGAAGTTCGCCTTTCTTCGGGAAGGCCTTGAAAAAGTCACTTGAGAATGTCATAATGCAGCCTAGGAAAAGGCCGCAGAGGTCGGAGTTCTTCATCTTGTAATGGCAAAAGAAGGGACTGTGAGAATATATGGTCTCAGAAAATATCTTGTTTGTAATAGCACAGAAAAAGAACCTTCACAAAGCCTTTTGCTATGAATAGAAAGATATGAAGAAGTGCCTGGCCCTGTAGCCCATAGGCTGCCATTATAAGTATAGAAAAAGAAAAATGTGCCTTTAAGAGCAGAGAGACCACCAATATACCATCATGCTCAGCCAGAGGCAATTACCTCAATTCTTTTTTTCGGCACCTTCTTACAGGACCCTTGGAGCATTGAACTCGACCTTTTTAGGTTTTTTCTTCAATTTAACTCTTCAAATTTCATTGCTTTTTGCTTCACTCGACGTCTTTTGTCCTTCTCTGTGAAGCAAAGTGTTTTTCTCTGAGGAAAAATACTTTTTCCTTTTCATAATGCCATCTCTTTTCGACAAATGCCCTAGATGTCGCAGAAAAAAATCTAAAACAGATTCTCATGAAGTCTGTATTCTGTGTTTGCCTTCCTCTCATCTTCCTAGCTCCTGTGACATCTGCAAGACCTTCTCCAGACGTACCCTGTGTGACAGGGAGAGGATTTGCCTACAGGGAAGAGAAGAGAGAAGAAAACAGCAGGTAACCAGTGGGGCCTCTGAGCGAAGGGGAAGAAAATCTCCCTTCAGAGCTCTTACCTCAACCCCCAGTGGACGTGGGAGGTTGAGGTCTTAGAGGCGTTTATCACCCAGAAAAACGCTCTCGGTCCCGATCGACGTTGAGGAGGTTGCCGTCGAGGATATCGCCGTCGAGGCAGTCGGCGTTGAAAGGAGGTATGGCGCCGACATGTTCACCGTCATTGACTGGCTCGACGTCGAAGAAACGCCGACGCTCAACGTCGAGGACTACTAGAACGACGTCGAGAGCCACTTTACACCGTCGACCGCCGTCGAGACAAGTGTCGACGTCGAGGGATACTGACTCTCCGTCGCCGAGAGATAGAAGATCGATGTCGACAGCTAAACGTCGACGCCGTGATTGGTCCACTTCGAGAACTCGCTCGTCGTCGAGTGGTCGACGATCGACGTCGAGGAGCAGATCTTCGTCAAAAAGTTGACGGCGAAGATCGACGTCGAAGGGATCATCGACGTCGAGGCGAGGAAAGGCATCTAAAAGAAGGAGAATCTACTCTTCATCGGACTCTCACTCCAGATCGCCTTCATTGGTGGAGATACCTGAATCTTCCACCCCGGCATCACCTGCACATGACCTTTCAGGGCCGCCTATTCCGGCTTTGCCTCCTCTGCCTCAGCTTCCAGTACCTCAGCTTCCGGTGACTCCAATAATACCAGCACCGGTTCCTCTTGCTCCTGCGGTACCTCGGACCACACCGGCCCCTAGAAGATCACGTTCGCGATCGCGCCGTCGATCTCGACATGGGCACTCACGATCCTCCACTAGATCACGACATTCACGGCGCCACTCTTACCGCAGGTCCAGATTACGTTCACGCCGTCACCACCATATACACACGTCCTCCTCTACCAGAGACTACTCTCCTACATTGTCCGATTCACCACAACCTCGGTCTTCTCTGATTTATGACATTAATACCTTTCAAGAGGTCCTGGTTCGTGGTGCAACTAAACTGAACATTCCTATGGAGACCCCTACTCCATCATTGTGTGTTATTTTTTAAACACTCCATCAACGCACGGCGTCTAGACCACTATTTCCTCTAGTGCCAGGCCTGCTCGATCCAGCCATGGAGTTGTTCCTCACGCCGGCGGCGGCAAAATCCGCACCGTCAAGGCTCATCAAGAAGAACCGCCCACCTGAACAGGATCCTCTGTTCTTAAGGTCTGATCCTCCTCCTGATTCAGTGGTAATTCTGGCTGCACGCTACTTCTCCATCTGCGACATCTCCCCCCGATAAGGAAAGCAAAAAGATGGACTCATCAGGACGCAAGATCTGCAATACGGCCGCTACATCAATTAAAGCAGTTAGTGCCACGGCCCTCTTAGGACGTTATGATCGCTCCTTGTGGGACTCAATCTTGCACTTCGCAGACCACCTCCCTAATGAACATAGGCAAGATTTCCTAGAAATAGTGCAAGAGGGTTACGATGGTCTCCAATCAAATAATCAGCGCGGCTGCAGACTCCTCACTCCTGGCTGCTCATGACTACTGCCATGGAATATCACTACGTTGGCACCCATGGCTGCACTTAACGTCTCTGAAACTTGACGCCCAATTACGTCTACAGAACTTACCATTTTCTGGCTCCACTCTTTTCGGTTCACACGCTGACGACGAGATGTCACGTATGAAAACAGAGATGGATACCTTAAAAGCGGTGGGGCTAGAGAAATCAAAAGAACAGCGACGCTCCTTTCGCCCCTACCACCGACGTTTCTCCGCTCAGAGGGTTCAAACCCCTCAAGGGAATTCAAACAGATCACTACAATACCAGCGGCCGTACCAACAGCTCAAACCGTAGAGAGGTCGTAATTCCCAAAAAACGAATCAAGGAGGACGACAACCCGCTGCACCAAAACCATGAATCCTCACTTCCCCCTCTTCTGTTACCCACTCCGGCAGGGGGAAGCATTGTAAATTATCTGGAAGAGTGGAAAAGCATCACAACAGATGCCTGGGTCTTGAATATTGTCAAACATGGCTATCGTCTCCGGTTCACTGCCCCACCTCCTTCTATTTCTCTGAAGGCATCCACGTCTTGCCTAAAGCTCTTACAGGAAGAAGTCAACATCCTGTGCCGCAAAAAAACGGTCGAACCTGTCCCGTGGAACCAACGCGGTCAGGGTATCTACTCCCGATACTTCCTAGTACAAAAGAAAGGCTGACTCGAGTTCAGGCCAATTCTCTACCTCCGCATCGCAAACAAGTGGATCAAAAAGGTAAAATTCAGAATGTTGGTCTTACATCAAATTTATCCACAACTTCAAAAGGGAGACTGGCTCTGTGCAATAGATCTACACGACGCCTATTTTCACATTCCAATATCAAAGTCTCATCGGAAGTTTCTCAGGTTTGTCTTGGGACACAATCACTAACAATATGCGGTTCTCCCATTCGGCCTCAAGTCAGCGCCCAGGACAATCTCCAAATGCATGGCAGTGGTGGCAGCGCTCCTTCGGAAACAAAAAATATTTGTTTATCCTTACCTGGACGACTGGCTGATCAAACCAGCCATATTCTCGGAAGCCCAAGAACATTTCCTAAGGACGTGCGATCTGCTTTATCCCTTGGGTCTACATGTCAATATGCAAAAGTGCACGGCAACGCCTGTTTAGACTCTACATTACTTAGGAGCTACCATCGACACACTACAGGAAAAGGTGTTTCTTTCGGAGGAACGACGGTTATCCATTCTCCAAAAATGTCACAACCTTCAGCGGATAACCCGTCCATCAGTACGCATAGTCTCCTCTCTCATCGGCTCGATGGCCTCCTGCATATTCCTGACTCCCAACGCTCGCCTCCATATGCGTCCTCTCCAGGAATGTTTAGAGGACCAGTGGAACCAATTCTCTGGGAACTGGGAGGACAAGATTACACTATCAACTCATGCAGTGGAATCTCTTCAGTGGTGGTGCTCTCAGAAAAATCTCCTGTGCGGAATGCCATTCCACCCACTTCCGCCGACACAGACAGTAGTCACAGATGCTTCACTGCTCGGCTGGGGAGCACATATGGATCACTTACAAGTACAGGGTCTTTGGTCCGCCAGAGAACAAAAGTATCACATCAACCTTCTAGAACTTCGAGCAGTACACCTAGCTCTCAAGGCTTTTCACCCATCATTCATGACCAACAACCTGCCGGACAATACAACCACTGTGTACTACCTGAACAAGCAAGGTGGAACGAGATCCAGACCTCTGTCACAAGAAGCCCAATCGATTTGGCATTGGCTCATTGCCAGGAATCTAACACTGGTGGCGGCTCACCTTCCAGGGGACCAGAACATCCAGGCAGACTCACTCAGCAGGGTTCTCGACGACAACCACGAGTTGAAGAAGTCGCAGAAAGTATTTTCAGTCTGTGGGGCACACCTTCTATAGATCTGTTCGCCACAAGAGAAGACAAAAAATGCCACGACTTCGCCTCAGATTTTACTATCCACAATCGCTGGGGAATGCCCTATTGATCGACTGGTCGAACAAATTTCTTTACGCTTTTCCTCCAATACCTTTAATACCGGCAGTCCTGCAGAAACTGGCGTCCACAACAGCCCAGATGATACTCATCGCCCCAGAATGGCCGAGACAACTGTGGTTGCCGGACCTCCTTCACCAGTCCATCCGTCCACATCTCAGGCTACCTTGCAGACCGGACCTCCTCACGAAGTTCAAAGGCCAACTACTTCACCCCAGCCTGTCATCCTTGAGTTTGGCAGCATGGCTCCTGAGATAATTCAGTATGGTCATTTAAACCTGTCTCAGGATTGTATGGACATCCTAAAAGAAGCCAAGCGACCATCTACACGAACAGCTTATGCCTTTAAATGGAAGCGATTCTGTATTTGGTGCTCTTCTAATCAGTTTGATCCCACTTCCTGCCAGGAAGAAGCTATTCTTCCCTATTTATTATCTCTCGCCAAATCGGGCCTCCAATACTCTTCAATAGAGTCCATCTTTCTGCTCTTACAGCATATAGGAAAAGTCCTTCACAAATCTCTTTCTTTACAATTCCAGTCATTAAGGACTTCCTAGAGGCGTTAAAGAAGGTTTTTCCTCCCTTTAGACACCCTTCCCCTCCATGGGAACTGAACGTAGTACTGTCTCGTCTCATGCTTCCTCCCTTTGAGCCCATCCACAAAGCTTCATTACAGCATCTCACATGGAAAACCGCTTTCCTAGTGGCCATTACATCAGCGAGGAGAGTTAGTGAGATTCAGGCTCTTTGCACTCATGAACCTTACACTGTGTTCCATTCCTCTAAAGTAGTGTTACGCACACATCCTAAGTTCCTCCCTAAAGTGGTCTCAGATTTCCACGTGAATCAAACCATTGCTTTGCCCACGTTTTTTCCAAACCCTTCTTCACCAGTGGAGAGGTCTCTCCATTCGCTGGATGTAAAGAGGGTATTAAAATTCTATTTGGACAAGACTAAAGCCATTCGTAGTTCTCAACAATTGTTCATCAATTATGGTCCAGTCCCCACAGGGTTAGCGACTTCTAAACAATCAATCTCTAGGTGGATTGTCTCTTGCATACTCCGCTGCTATCAACAAGCCAATAAATCCCTTTCTGGTAGGCCCAAAGCTCACTCTACTAGAGGTAAGGCAGCTACTTCTGCCCTTATGAAGAATATTCCTTTAGCAGATATCTGTAAGGCAGCGACATGGAGGTCTATCCATACATTCACTAAGCATTACTGCCTTGACACAGATGCCAGAGCGGATGCATAAGTAGGTCAAGCATCCCTCAGGAATCTTTTTTCTTAACGGGATTTCACATTTGGTACTTTTCTGTCTACTCCACCGCCTTAGGGGGGATGAGCTTGCTACTCTATTCATCGCTTATGACTATACATGGAAATCCCCTCCGTGAGAAGGTATAGTTTCTTACCTGTAATTCTAGTTCTCTCGTAGGGGTATTTCCATGATATTCATAAGCAGCCCTCCCTCCTCCCCGGTCGAGTAGACACATTATCTCATGCTACGTTTACTATCAGGTTTCTATAGCCTTCAAAAAGAACTTAGGTAACTGCCTCTGGCTGAGCATGATGGGATATTGGTGGTCTCTCTGCTCTTAAAGGCACAGTTTTCTTTTTCTATACTTATAATGGCAGCCTATGGGCTACAGGGCCAGGCACTTCTTCATATCTTTCTATTCATAGCAAAAGGCTTTGTGAAGGTTCTTTTTCTGTGCTATTACAAAAAAGATATTTTCTGAGACCATATATTCTCACAGTCCCTTCTTTTGCCATTACAAGATGAAGAACTCCGACCTCTGTGGCCTTTTCCTAGGCTGCATTATGACATTCTTAAGTGACTTTTTCAAGGCCTTCCCGAAGAAAGGCGAACTTCGTCACTTGAGAACATATTTGGATAAAGTGCTCCGGGGTCCCCGCACATCGGCGGGACTATTCATCGCTTATGACTATCATGGAAATACCCCTATGAGAGAACTAGAATTACAGGTAAGAAACTATACCGTCTAGCAGACAACATCAGGCCAACAGAGGCACCAGTCTTCCAACTCCTCTTCCCTTGCTACAGTGGCCAACAAACTGCTTTAGTTTGTCCTCAGTAGCACATTCCCAACCAGTTGGGGGCAGGATTCAACACTTCCTCCTGGTTGACGATCCATCACATTCAACAAATGGGTCTTGCAAATTGTTCAAACTGGCTACACCCTACCTATTATCTCCTCACCCACTATTGCTTCCAAGCTAGAACCAATATCAGCTCACCAAGGGTGCCATAGACAGACTCGGAAAAAGACAGGGGTTATTACAGTCCCTATTTCCTCATCCCTAAAAGGACGTGAGTCTGAACACCTGCTTGCAGAATGACAAATTCAAGATGCTCAAATTGGATGAGATCCTATCTGCTCTGAAAGTAGGAGACTGGATGGTGTCCTTAGTTTTGCAGGACACACATTTTTAATATAACTGTTCTGTAGTCTCACAGGCATTACATGCAGTTAAAGGTGGGTCAGAAGCATTTCCAGTTTGCAGTGCTCCCCTTTGGCCTCACTAGTACTCATTGAGTGTTCATCAAAGTGATGGTGGTGGTCGCTGCACACCTTCGCATGTCTGGTGTTTCTACATTCCTGTACCTTGATGACTAGCTGTTGCAGGAGGGCTCACCAAAGTCAGTCTTGGATCACCTCCAGACATGGAAGAGCTTTTGACATTGTTGGGTCTCACCATTAATGAATGGAAATCCCACCTGAGTCCCTCACAGAGCCCGCTAAGCACTGGGGCAATCCTGGATATGGTGGAGTTTAGGGTTTTCCCTCTGCATCAATGTGTCCACGATATTTGAGCTTGAATCCCAATGTTTCAGAATCAATCCTGGATCCAGGTAAGTGTGACTGTGAGGCTTCTTGGTCTCTTGGCTTCATGCATCCTCCCTATTTAGCATGCGTGGTTCAGATCTCGAAGGATACGGCTGAAGATCTGCAGTGGTGGCTGGCTGTGTGCACTTTGTCCTATTGCAGGCCACTCTTCCTTCCCACCCAGAGCTGACAGTGCTGACGAGTGCATCACTACAAGGTTGGGGGTCACCTGGGGAAGGTGGAGATCAGAGGGATGTGGTCTCCAGTGGGTGGCCAGCCCCATATCAACCTACTAGAGCTACGAGCCATTGATCTGGTCCTGAAGGCCTTCTTGCTGTCCATCATGGGGAGGCTGGTATGGGTTATCATGGGCAAAATCACCGCCCTGTGGCAATGCATAAAAGCAGGACATACTAGGGGCCTGGGCCCTGCGCCAGGTGCTTTGCAGCTCTGGAGGTAGCTAGAGCACCAGGACATCTTCCTGGTCTCCAACCACTTGAAAGGATCCCTGAATGCGAGAGCGGATGAACTGACCAGATGTCTGGCAGAACACAAGTGGCGTCTACAACCCAAGGTGGCACAAGACTTCTCCCACTAGTAGGGGGAACCCTGGGTAGTTCTTTTCTCAGTGTCATGAACGTAGAGTGTCAGCAATTTTGCATGTTGGAGTTTCCACAAGAACAGTCTTTAGAGGATGCATTCAGGCAGGAATGGAACAAGGGACTCCTGGATCCCTTCCCGCAACTACCTCTCCTGCCCTGACTTCTGAAGAAGATCAAATATGACTAGCCCCAAGTTGTCCTGGTGGCTCTGGATTGGTCCAGTAGAGTGTGGAATCGGAGTTCCTGAGCATGAGCATCTGTCCTCCGATCAGGCTACTACTTCATGGGAACCTTTTGTGTCAGCAGTAGGGCAGAGTCCTCCATCCGAATCTGTGCAACTCACACTGCCATGCGTGGAGTTTGAGAGATGGCAGTTAACTGCTTTCATACCGCCACCTAAGAAGGTGTATCTCATCATCCTCACCACCAGATGCCCATCCATGTATTCGGGGACAAGTTTGCAACCTGGTATGATGCCTAGGACACTGACCCATTACAAGCGAAGCTGTCGGACAGCCTTTTGTTTGTTTTATAGCTTAGCTCAGCAAGACCTTGCAGTGCACACTATCAATCAATCAGAATTTATAAAGTGCAGCTAATCACCCGGTAGAGTAGCCAAGCGCTTGTAGGTTCCAGAGGCTTATTCAAACAGCCAGGTCTTGAGGGCCATTTGGAATTCCAGAACTGAGGTGATGGTCCAGAGGGGCGTGGGGAAGCTGTTCCAGTTCTTTGCTGTGATAAGGGAGAAGGAGCATCCTCCGCTTCTGCTTCGGTAGATGTGGGGAGTATGGGCAAGTGAAAGGGAGGTGGAGCGTAGTCTTCTCGACGGTTGGTGGAAATTCAGGCGGTGGGTAATGTATGCGGTTGTAGGAAAGTAGGATCTGCTTTTATGGTTTCCCCCACTTTTTGCCTGGTGTTTGTGTGTTTTTGACCTAGTCTGCTGGGATCCTACTAATCAGGACACCAGCAACTGGTAAGTACTTTGGTGCCTCCACAATTGACTATTGGTGTGCCTTTCTAAGTCCCTCGTACGTGGTACTCAGGTACCAAGGGTATAGGTACACCAGGAGTCTCCCATGGGTGCAGCATGTATTGTGCCGCCCATCGGATTCCACTTAAACTGTAACTACAGGCCTGCCATTGCAGCCTGTGTGAGTTGGTGCTTGCACCTCTGACGACAGATATAAGGTTCCTTATATCTGAGGTCACTGCACTTTAAACCTTTAAGTCACCCATATGGCAGGGTCTTCAGACTGACGGCAGGGTGCCTGGTTACAAGTGTGAGGGTGCACCTGCATGAGCAGGACACCCCTACAAACCCCAGAGTCGATTCTCCAGGCTTTGTAAGTGCGGTCAGGCATTTTAATACATATAGTGGGCATCCGGCAATACGAGATGTACAACCATATAGTGGCTGCACCGAACCTGGTCATGTTTGGTATCAAACATGTTGGAATCATACCCCAACACCGATTCCAGTGTTGGGAGTATGATCCCATGTACTGGGGGGCTCCCTAGGGTACCTCCCTGTACTCCTTGTACCAGCCTTTCAGGGTCTGCCAGCAAGCTACTGCTGCTGCTGACCACAGACATTATTCTGCCCTCCTGCTGCTGACCCAAGCTCGAGAAGGGGAAGGTAGAACAATAGGTTTTCTGTCACAGGGAGGTGTGACCACCTCTTAGAAAGGACTTAGTGTATTGGGCTGGGGTGGGGGCGCTTCCCAGCGCCACCAGACCACTTTGAAGCCACATTTGGTGCCCTCCTTGTATACTCCAGATTGAGCCAGTTCAGGGAGTCCTTGGCTCCCTCTGTGGCACGAACTGGACAAAGGACATGGGAGTATCCTCCCTCTGTCCATCCCCTCCTCTGGGAGGGACATCTCAGTTGTTCCAACCCCTTCATAAGGGTACTTAAGGGCATACCTGTGGGTGGGACCTTAGATTTGTTGTGAGACAAGACTGCCTTCTTACCAAAAGTCATGACTCGCTTCCATTTTGGGCTATCCATCATTTTACCAGTGTTCTTTGCTTTCCCTCGTCCCTCAAAGAGGATGAGAGTCTACCCCAAAAGTTGTTTAGGATACTTTCCATATCTTATCAAGGACTATCGAGTGGACAATCAACTTTTTGTGAGGTTCCCTGGAGCAAATAAGTTTAAAGCTGTGTGAGAAGAGGACCTTGTCGTGGCGGATAGCCCTCTGTATTGAGATGTGCTATACACTGGCCAAGAATCAGCGTCCAGAAGATCTTAGGAACCATTATACCAGGGCCAAGGCCACTGCCACTGTGTTAGCGCAGAGGAGCCTGTTCTTGATGTCGGCCAGATGGAAAGATAGGTATTGGCGCATATGTTCACGAAGCACTATTGCCTTGACATCCAGGCCTGGTGGGCAGGACACCTCACCTGCTAAGTTTTTTCAAGACGATTTGGTCTGAATCCCATCCACGGAGCCTCCACCATGCGGAGGTACTGTTTGGTATCTATTCAAAGTTGAGGAATCTGCAGTTAGAAGTCTCCATCAGACGAGACGCGTTACATGCCTTTGATAATAATCTTTCTGGTTGATAATCTATCTAGCCACAGATTCCTCACTGCCATCTCTTCTCCCCGTTATATGGAGTGTCCTCTTTTTACCATCTCAAAAAGGATCCAAGTTAGTTATCAGCATACTGTTACCAACAATTGATCACTATACACATCTGAGGGGTTGGCAAGGGAATAGACAAAAAACTGACATCAGTGTGCAGGTGTTGCACTTATGTGTGCCTCCACTCTGCCATTTCTGGGGCGGTATAGAGTCAGGAAGCAGCTATAAGGCTCCACCTAGCAGTGCGTGGGAGCACTTCTTTAAAAATCTCCAGATTCAGTCTGGCACCTGGGAACCATTTTATAGTGAGGAGTCTTCAATTAGAGTATTCTTCAGTAAGAGTATTACCGAAGGTAAGAAACATGTTTGTTTAGTGTACATTCACCTAATTTGAAATGACCGGAACATTGGCCAATTAAGTGAATGTGATGAGTACTGTATTCCTCTTGGAGGTCAAGATCACTTAGATTTCTATATCATATGCTGTATGAGGAGGTCCCTACACAGAGCTCTGCTCTATCTTCACATATTGGCTAGATGTTACTGATTTCAACCTTTTCTTCAGCTCTCCAGGAATTCTGCGAGCCCTTGTTTCAGCTACTATGTACAGTGAGTTGTTTCAGGGGTTATTTAATATTTTTCTTCTAGCCCAGGAGAAAAGTTCAGCAGTGGTCATCATAGACAAGGACAAGAAGGAAATTTGCAGCCAGCAAATCAATTGATGCTGATGATCCTCACACACAGTGCCTATACTACTTGTGCCTCGAGCACAATGCGTCTCACTGTGATACCAAAAAAATGTCCTGCAAAAAGTCTTAAAGATAGAGAAAGGAGACTAGCTCTGTCTCTTCTGGAGGAAAAAGGATTTCCCCTCCATAAGGGATTCCCCCTCCAAAGAGGAAAATGTGGCACGGAAGCAGAAACCCTTATAGTTTCCTGAACTCAAATGCTCTAATAAAGCACCCAGTTATTCCACCAGAATAGAAAAAATTACAATTCCCTAAAAAAAAGCAGCCCTCCCTCCTCCCCGGTCGAGTAGACACATTATCTCATGCTACGTTTACTATCAGGTTTCTATAGCCTTCAAAAAGAACTTAGGTAACTGCCTCTGGCTGAGCATGATGGGATATTGGTGGTCTCTCTGCTCTTAAAGGCACAGTTTTCTTTTTCTATACTTATAATGGCAGCCTATGGGCTACAGGGCCAGGCACTTCTTCATATCTTTCTATTCATAGCAAAAGGCTTTGTGAAGGTTCTTTTTCTGTGCTATTACAAAAAAGATATTTTCTGAGACCATATATTCTCACAGTCCCTTCTTTTGCCATTACAAGATGAAGAACTCCGACCTCTGTGGCCTTTTCCTAGGCTGCATTATGACATTCTTAAGTGACTTTTTCAAGGCCTTCCCGAAGAAAGGCGAACTTCGTCACTTGAGAACATATTTGGATAAAGTGCTCCGGGGTCCCCGCACATCGGCGGGACTATTCATCGCTTATGACTATCATGGAAATACCCCTATGAGAGAACTAGAATTACAGGTAAGAAACTATACCGTCTAGCAGACAACATCAGGCCAACAGAGGCACCAGTCTTCCAACTCCTCTTCCCTTGCTACAGTGGCCAACAAACTGCTTTAGTTTGTCCTCAGTAGCACATTCCCAACCAGTTGGGGGCAGGATTCAACACTTCCTCCCTGGTTGACGATCCATCACATTCAACAAATGGGTCTTGCAAATTGTTCAAACTGGCTACACCCTACCTATTATCTCCTCACCCACTATTGCTTCCAAGCTAGAACCAATATCAGCTCACCAAGGGTGCCATAGACAGACTCGGAAAAAGACAGGGGTTATTACAGTCCCTATTTCCTCATCCCTAAAAAGGACGTGAGTCTGAACACCTGCTTGCAGAATGACAAATTCAAGATGCTCAAATTGGATGAGATCCTATCTGCTCTGGAAGTAGGAGACTGGATGGTGTCCTTAGTTTTGCAGGACACACATTTTTAATATAACTGTTCTGTAGTCTCACAGGCAATACATGCAGTTAAAGGTGGGTCAGAAGCATTTCCAGTTTGCAGTGCTCCCCTTTGGCCTCACTAGTACTCATTGAGTGTTCATCAAAGTGATGGTGGTGGTCGCTGCACACCTTCGCATGTCTGGTGTTTCTACATTCCTGTACCTTGATGACTAGCTGTTGCAGGAGGGCTCACCAAAGTCAGTCTTGGATCACCTCCAGACATGGAAGAGCTTTTGACATTGTTGGGTCTCACCATTAATGAATGGAAATCCCACCTGAGTCCCTCACAGAGCCCGCTAAGCACTGGGGCAATCCTGGATATGGTGGAGTTTAGGGTTTTCCCTCTGCATCAATGTGTCCACGATATTTGAGCTTGAATCCCAATGTTTCAGAATCAATCCTGGATCCAGGTAAGTGTGACTGTGAGGCTTCTTGGTCTCTTGGCTTCATGCATCCTCCCTATTTAGCATGCGTGGTTCAGATCTCGAAGGATACGGCTGAAGATCTGCAGTGGTGGCTGGCTGTGTGCACTTTGTCCTATTGCAGGCCACTCTTCCTTCCCACCCAGAGCTGACAGTGCTGACGAGTGCATCACTACAAGGTTGGGGGTCACCTGGGGAAGGTGGAGATCAGAGGGATGTGGTCTCCAGTGGGTGGCCAGCCCCATATCAACCTACTAGAGCTACGAGCCATTGATCTGGTCCTGAAGGCCTTCTTGCTGTCCATCATGGGGAGGCTGGTATGGGTTATCATGGGCAAAATCACCGCCCTGTGGCATGCATAAAAGCAGGACATACTAGGGGCCTGGGCCCTGCGCCAGGTGCTTTGCAGCTCTGGAGGTAGCTAGAGCACCAGGACATCTTCCTGGTCTCCAACCACTTGAAAGGATCCCTGAATGCGAGAGCGGATGAACTGACCAGATGTCTGGCAGAACACAAGTGGCGTCTACAACCCAAGGTGGCACAAGACTTCTCCCACTAGTAGGGGGAACCCTGGGTAGTTCTTTTCTCAGTGTCATGAACGTAGAGTGTCAGCAATTTTGCATGTTGGAGTTTCCACAAGAACAGTCTTTAGAGGATGCATTCAGGCAGGAATGGAACAAGGGACTCCTGGATCCCTTCCCGCAACTACCTCTCCTGCCCTGACTTCTGAAGAAGATCAAATATGACTAGCCCCAAGTTGTCCTGGTGGCTCTGGATTGGTCCAGTAGAGTGTGGAATCGGAGTTCCTGAGCATGAGCATCTGTCCTCCGATCAGGCTACTACTTCATGGGAACCTTTTGTGTCAGCAGTAGGGCAGAGTCCTCCATCCGAATCTGTGCAACTCACACTGCCATGCGTGGAGTTTGAGAGATGGCAGTTAACTGCTTTCATACCGCCACCTAAGAAGGTGTATCTCATCATCCTCACCACCAGATGCCCATCCATGTATTCGGGGACAAGTTTGCAACCTGGTATGATGCCTAGGACACTGACCCATTACAAGCGAAGCTGTCGGACAGCCTTTTGTTTGTTTTATAGCTTAGCTCAGCAAGACCTTGCAGTGCACACTATCAATCAATCAGAATTTATAAAGTGCAGCTAATCACCCGGTAGAGTAGCCAAGCGCTTGTAGGTTCCAGAGGCTTATTCAAACAGCCAGGTCTTGAGGGCCATTTGGAATTCCAGAACTGAGGTGATGGTCCAGAGGGGCGTGGGGAAGCTGTTCCAGTTCTTTGCTGTGATAAGGGAGAAGGAGCATCCTCCGCTTCTGCTTCGGTAGATGTGGGGAGTATGGGCAAGTGAAAGGGAGGTGGAGCGTAGTCTTCTCGACGGTTGGTGGAAATTCAGGCGGTGGGTAATGTATGCGGTTGTAGGAAAGTAGGATCTGCTTTTATGGTTTCCCCCACTTTTTGCCTGGTGTTTGTGTGTTTTTGACCTAGTCTGCTGGGATCCTACTAATCAGGACACCAGCAACTGGTAAGTACTTTGGTGCCTCCACAATTGACTATTGGTGTGCCTTTCTAAGTCCCTCGTACGTGGTACTCAGGTACCAAGGGTATAGGTACACCAGGAGTCTCCCATGGGTGCAGCATGTATTGTGCCGCCCATCGGATTCCACTTAAACTGTAACTACAGGCCTGCCATTGCAGCCTGTGTGAGTTGGTGCTTGCACCTCTGACGACAGATATAAGGTTCCTTATATCTGAGGTCACTGCACTTTAAACCTTTAAGTCACCCATATGGCAGGGTCTTCAGACTGACGGTAGGGTGCCTGGTTACAAGTGTGAGGGTGCACCTGCATGAGCAGGACACCCCTACAAACCCCAGAGTCGATTCTCCAGGCTTTGTAAGTGCGGTCAGGCATTTTAATACATATAGTGGGCATCCGGCAATACGAGATGTACAACCATATAGTGGCTGCACCGAACCTGGTCATGTTTGGTATCAAACATGTTGGAATCATACCCCAACACCGATTCCAGTGTTGGGAGTATGATCCCATGTACTGGGGGCTCCTAGGGTACCTCCCTGTACTCCTTGTACCAGCCTTTCAGGGTCTGCCAGCAAGCTACTGCTGCTGCTGACCACAGACATTATTCTGCCCTCCTGCTGCTGACCCAAGCTCGAGCAGGGGAAGGTAGAACAATAGGTTTTCTGTCACAGGGAGGTGTGACCACCTCTTAGAAAGGACTTAGTGTATTGGGCTGGGGTGGGGGCGCTTCCCAGCGCCACCAGACCACTTTGAAGCCACATTTGGTGCCCTCCTTGTATACTCCAGATTGAGCCAGTTCAGGGAGTCCTTGGCTCCCTCTGTGGCACGAACTGGACAAAGGACATGGGAGTATCCTCCCCTCTGTCCATCCCCTCCTCTGGGAGGGACATCTCAGTTGTTCCAACCCCTTCATAAGGGTACTTAAGGGCATACCTGTGGGTGGGACCTTAGATTTGTTGTGAGACAAGACTGCCTTCTTACCAAAAGTCATGACTCGCTTCCATTTTGGGCTATCCATCATTTTACCAGTGTTCTTTGCTTTCCCTCGTCCCTCAAAAGAGGATGAGAGTCTACCCCAAAAGTTGTTTAGGATACTTTCCATATCTTATCAAGGACTATCGAGTGGACAATCAACTTTTTGTGAGGTTCCCTGGAGCAAATAAGTTTAAAGCTGTGTGAGAAGAGGACCTTGTCGTGGCGGATAGCCCTCTGTATTGAGATGTGCTATACACTGGCCAAGAATCAGCGTCCAGAAGATCTTAGGAACCATTATACCAGGGCCAAGGCCACTGCCACTGTGTTAGCGCAGAGGAGCCTGTTCTTGATGTCGGCCAGATGGAAAGATAGGTATTGGCGCATATGTTCACGAAGCACTATTGCCTTGACATCCAGGCCTGGTGGGCAGGACACCTCACCTGCTAAGTTTTTTTCAAGACGATTTGGTCTGAATCCCATCCACGGAGCCTCCACCATGCGGAGGTACTGTTTGGTATCTATTCAAAGTTGAGGAATCTGCAGTTAGAAGTCTCCATCAGACGAACGCGTTACATGCCTTTGATAATAATCTTTCTGGTTGATAATCTATCTAGCCACAGATTCCTCACTGCCATCTCTTCTCCCCGTTATATGGAGTGTCCTCTTTTTACCATCTCAAAAAGGATCCAAGTTAGTTATCAGCATACTGTTACCAACAATTGATCACTATACACATCTGAGGGGTTGGCAAGGGAATAGACAAAAAACTGACATCAGTGTGCAGGTGTTGCACTTATGTGTGCCTCCACTCTGCCATTTCTGGGGCGGTATAGAGTCAGGAAGCAGCTATAAGGCTCCACCTAGCAGTGCGTGGGAGCACTTCTTTAAAAATCTCCAGATTCAGTCTGGCACCTGGGAACCATTTTATAGTGAGGAGTCTTCAATTAGAGTATTCTTCAGTAAGAGTATTACCGAAGGTAAGAAACATGTTTGTTTAGTGTACATTCACCTAATTTGAAATGACCGGAACATTGGCCAATTAAGTGAATGTGATGAGTACTGTATTCCTCTTGGAGGTCAAGATCACTTAGATTTCTATATCATATGCTGTATGAGGAGGTCCCTACACAGAGCTCTGCTCTATCTTCACATATTGGCTAGATGTTACTGATTTCAACCTTTTCTTCAGCTCTCCAGGAATTCTGCGAGCCCTTGTTTCAGCTACTATGTACAGTGAGTTGTTTCAGGGGTTATTTAATATTTTTCTTCTAGCCCAGGAGAAAAGTTCAGCAGTGGTCATCATAGACAAGGACAAGAAGGAAATTTGCAGCCAGCAAATCAATTGATGCTGATGATCCTCACACACAGTGCCTATACTACTTGTGCCTCGAGCACAATGCGTCTCACTGTGATACCAAAAAAATGTCCTGCAAAAAGTCTTAAAGATAGAGAAAGGAGACTAGCTCTGTCTCTTCTGGAGGGAAAAAGGATTTCCCCTCCATAAGGGATTCCCCCTCCAAAGAGGAAAATGTGGCACGGAAGCAGAAACCCTTATAGTTTCCTGAACTCAAATGCTCTAATAAAGCACCCAGTTATTCCACCAAAATAGAAAAAATTCCAATTCCCTAAAAAAAAGGTGTCGAAAAAGGTTTAGAGTGCTCAACTCCCAAAAATGTTTTCAAAATCTGGCCCCTATGACACCCTGTTAGCCTATAATACTAGATTGTCGATGCAGGGAAGCCTCCTGTTGACTTCATTGAAGACTCCACCCTCAACAAACACATTTCCATGAATGACCCTGTTCAGCATTTGTACCATCAACGATGGCCGCGTTGACAACCATCCCGTCAGTACCGAAGAGAATCCTGTCAATGATAAATCCATTGATGCTGAGGAGGATTACGTCAATGGCAATCCCATCGACACCGAAAAGAATTCCGTCAACATCTACCGCCAGTGGCACCAAAGGCTCCTTTGACAAAGATACCATTGACATCACCATTGATGATGACTCCAGCATAATTCATTGCTTGCAAATTTACTACCAATACCAAAAAATTCACACATGGTACAATCAATCTTGAGCTTAAAACATTCTCCAACTGTAACTCCTCAAACGTGGTGTATTCCTTCTGGTGGCCCTGTGATCTTATGGCAGACTACACTACAGGTGAAACAGCGCATAGGGCAACACAGAAGTAGAATTAAATGCAAAGTTTCCAATGCCCCCCATTTGTCTCATTTCACTGAATACAACCACAACTCTGATGATATAAGGCGGCAAGTGATTGAACAAGCTGCCTGCTGAAGAGAGAAGGCGACCTCGGGGGCATTCGGCTATGTTTGGAATGCCAATGGATTGATCGCTGTCACTCTATCGCAAGATGTCTGAATTCGATGGAGGAATGGCAGAACTACATATCCTCCTGCGTGTAATGGACTATGGCAAAAACTTGAAATGAAACCTGATGAACCGAAACCACGGTTGTTTAGCATGCTGATGTATTATATCCTATTACTGATGTATTTGTGCAAATCGATATATGTAACAGATAATATTGTAATTTCGTGGAAAACCTTTCTTATTGAAGACAAGGATAGCCTGTATCCCACTTTTGTTGTTGATTTTTTAATTTTTTGTTTATAATATTGTTTATAATATTGATGGGATGATGGATTAGTAATTGAGGTACACCTTTAATTCAGTGAATCTCATTTTATAAAAGTTCTAGGCCCCTATTTTGCCCACAGGCGGCCCCTCGCATGTCAAGCCTCATTCTGGTGGCCATGTTTATGGGGCCCCTGTGCAACTCTTGGAGAGGATCCACTGGTGGAGACATTGACGGTGCACTGTTCTCCCGCCTTGGACTGTTCCAGCCACCGGGAGCCCGGATTCCTTACCAGCATTGCACGGATAATAACCTTTTAATGGAGAGGACCCCGTCCCTTCCCACCCGATCCACGGGGTAGAAACTAGGGGTGGGCGGAATTTGCGTAGTCGCGCTACGCAAAGCTCCGCGAAACGGTAAAAAATCTCCGCGAGCACGCAAAAGTTCCGCGAACACGCGGAATTGCTTGTTCCGCCCGTTCGCGATGCTTTTTTCCTGTTCGCGAACGCTGTTTGCGTGCTCGGGGAGAAATATCTCGCGAACACGCATTTTGAAAGCGCGAACAAGTAAAAAATTCCGCGAAGTCGCGGATTGCGGAATTTTTGGCAATTTCGCGTTCTCTGCGGAACGCGAAATTACCCAAATTCCGCAAATTCCGCGAGCGGAACGGAATTTACCACCCAGGCCTAGTAGAAACATCCCTGCTTCGCATGACAATTTGTTTGCCCTCGGTGACACCGTGACACCACTCGGTAAATCTACTCCCTACTAGTTAACAACCGTCAATAATGGTATAAATATTACCCCATTAATGGCTGGCTACCCTTTCAGGTTGCAAGCACAAACGAGCGTGTACAATTTAATATGCACACTGTTTGGTGTCACTCATACATTCCCCCATCCTGGTGAGTTTCTGTCCATTCCAGCCATACCATTGCTCACTCACTGAAACAATGCACTAAAACGTTTTTTTTTTTTTTTTATACCAACAGGTCGCTTGATCACATTACAACCTCGTGACTGCTTTTCAGGTAACATTCCTGCAAACTTTCTAGCATACCAGAGACTTATCCCTTCCCTAATTAATCTCAGTTTCATTGAGTCCCATCCCTGTTATCTCATTGTCCTGAAGACAACTCCACATCCCCAAAGAGTTTGGATTCCATTTTAATTCGTTTGTGTGCGCCTACAAACACATAATGAAAGCTGCTACCTGTATATAAACCTTGAGCCGTGTTCTTTTCTATGCAGTTTGTCACATTGGGACACAGTGTACATTCTTTGTTCTGTTTAGCGTATTTTAACTTAGACAATTATACATTATATATGTGTTCTATAAATGACTATACTGTCAGTGGGTTTATTATATTTTTGGACATATTAAAGCACCCTTAAGGCTAGAGTGCATTATTGTTTTCATTACATTAAATGAATGCTTTGAATACTTTGATTGGCTTATTGCTATAGTGTACATGAATTAATTCCTAGTGGACAGATGGTCACTACCCTCCCAAACGAGTACTTCAAAATTATAATGATCCATAAATATATAATCAATTGGGTGTAAAGTCCTCGGTCAGACAAATGTTTGCCTTGATGATTGGTCATCTGAAAGGAGGCTCTTTTAGTGTACACATATTTTCATACCCTGACAATATAAGGTAGCTTCCTTCCAGTGCCAACTTACATCGATTACCAGCAACTACTTTAATGATATCTCCCCTTTTAATATTCAGTTCACCTCTAACTAAAGCAAGTGACTCTAGAAATGTCTCACAGATAAGTTTTATCTTTTACTCTCTTATTTTCAGTTACATTTGTCTTGCTCTGTCACCTTTCTTTTATAGCGCCTTTCTTCTCTCAACCTTCATGTTTCTTTATTAAGTTGAAGCCTACCAGACAGCACAGCTGTGGTTTGCTAAAAACTTATTTGGGACATTCTGAAAGCTGCCCTGGGTATGCTTTCCACCCATTGCTTACCATTGGCTTTGTGTTTTGTAACTTACAGCTGCTTGCTTTATGTTCCCCGGCTTTATTTGTTTTAGGCTGTCCAGCTTGAGTTAGTCCCTCCCGGGGAGCATAACATGTTTACCTGGCTCCCTGAATTCTTCCAAGAGTGCTCACTTTCAGTAAACAGGCCTTTCAATGTTGTTCTTATCTTGTCACATTTTCTGTGCATTTAAAAACCAAGGTCAAATATCAGGCTCTGTCTTCTGAGGGAGCTTGCTGTTTACTTTTCTTTCTCTGTCTTCACAGTCATAGTATTTATGTGACAATCTTGCTGGGGTTTGAAAGGCAAGGCTTTTTTCTACCAAACAACAAAATTTAAATGTCTGTAAGTGAACTGTGCAGATATTTCATAATATATCAGAATTAGAAAATCATAAATAAAGCAATTTTTTTGCATTTCTGAAAATGTGATGGAAACAAATATTTTCTTACCATCAAAACAAATAAATACATTATCGTTTGGGTGCTGTGTATTTGTATTAGTAAAACTATTTCTCCAGTATTGGGGTATCTTTCATAGATTCACATGCTTGAATCATTCCCCGTCGTCGAAGTGAGAGTCCCACGGTACATGAAAAGTAGTAAGTAATGACTTTAACATTAAAGTTGTTAGAGAAAAACATTCACTTTAATATCTCGTCCTAGTCATTAGGAATGGTCCAAACTCCAATCAATCAGGCGACAGCACCCACTAGAACCCTATCCACAGAGGTTTCAGGCTCTCAGATTTTCTACCGCACGTCGTGTGAAGGGAGTCTCCCTGAGCTCGGCTCAGTATTTATTTATTTATTTTGTAATGCGCATGAATCATCCCCGAAGGGATATCTCGGCGCAGCGGGATCAAAAAAATGCAGGGCAAGGAGCTTAAAAGATTAAAATAATTCAGTTTTTAATAATTTTCTAAAAGTGTAATGAACGGTGCATTCTCGAAGGTGTAGGGGAAGTTTGTTCCAAAGATGGGGTGCCAAGAAAGAGAAAGCACAGCCCCCTGAGCGTGTTTCCTTAATGCGTGGTACCATAAGAAGAGACTTATTGGCAGATCTCAAAGCTCTTGTAGGCCGATGTGGAATACGTTTTTCCTTCAAGTAGGTAGGTCCCTTGCCATTAAGTGCTTTGTGCACTAGGCAACAGATCTTGAAGGTAATCCGCTTCTGCACTGGCAACCAGTGAAGTGCATGTAGTAGAGGGCAGAGGCTGATCTCGCTGGAAGGTTGTGAATGAGACGGGCCGCTGTATTCTGGACTACCTGGAGCTTGTCCAGGAGGGATTCGTTTACCGCAGCCAGGAGAGCATTTCCATAGTCCAGGCGACTGATGACCGTTGCCTGGACTAGGGTCTTACGTACTGCCCTTGGGAGCATTGGAAAGACTCTTCTTATTAGTCTCATAACCAGGAAACAGGAGCCAGTAATGGAAGTCACTTGGTCTTTCATGGTTAGCTTTCTGATCAAGTTTTATGCCCAGATTCTTCACAGAAGATTTTGGAACGGGAGGTGGTCCTAATTCCGGCGGCCACCACTCGGGAGACCATAACCGTTGAGCAGCCCCGAAGAGCATAATTTCAGTTTTGCCACCATTTAGTTGGAGAGAGTTAGCAGCCATCCATGCTGTAATAGCTTTCATGCCAGCAGTGAAATGCTCTCTCGTTTCGGACGGGTCTTTATCAAAGGCGAACAGAAGTTGGGTATCGTCCGCGTATGAAATAGGCGTGAAGTCATACGCTCTTATGATGTTTGCAAGAGGAGTGACATATATGTTGAACAGAGTAGGGCTCAAACAAGAGCCCTGGGACACTCCTTTATTTATCACCATGGTACGTGAGCGAAAAGGTCCTAAATGAATAGTCTGAGTTCGGTCAGACAGATAGTTTCTGAACCACTGTAGCACCAGGCCCTGGATACCTATCTCCTCCAGTCTCCGTATCAATATAGGATGAGATATGGTATCGAAGGCCGCAGACAGGTCTAGCAGCACCACCATAGATGGCAGATTTTTGTCTTGACAGTTTCTGATATGGTCTGTGACAGCCAAGAGAGCAGTCTCGGTGCTGTGCATAGGTCTGAAGCCTGACTGAGATAAATCAAGGATCGTGTTAGACTCACGAAGGTCCATCAGTTGTTTGTTGATGTTACTCTCTATTATTTTGCTAGCCCAGGGAAGGAGTGATATAGGACGATAGTTGGAAACATCTGTAGTAGGAAGGTTACTTTTTTTCGGGATCGGGATAACCTGAGCAGCTTTCCACTCTGCTGGAAGTACGCCCGTGCTCAAGGAAAGATTCAACAGGTAGCTAATGGGCGGAGCCAATTGCTGAAACAGCATGGCTACTCTCTCCGCAGGAATAAGATCCTGAGGAGAACCTGATATAACCGTTTTTAGAGCGAGTTGAGTGGACTCTACACTAAAAGGAGCAAACTTCTCCAGAGTGCGGGGGCAGGTTTGCTTATTACCAACATACGTAGGCTCCGAGTTAAAACAGTGTGTCAAATTAGCAAGATTATTATAGATTAGATTTACTTTATCCTCCAGGTGATCGGCAATCTGATCACAAAGTATTTGCGATGGGGAATATTGTTATTGCAGGCCTGAGGATTGATGAAAGAATTAAGGGTCTTAAAAAGTTTCTTGGAGGAATTGCCAGCGCTCATGAGTTGCTGCGCAATAAAACTTTTCCGTGCTTTCCTAATATTGCTGTGGTAGTGCGCTAAAGATTTTTTATAAGCTTCCCGATTGTTAGGTATGGGAATAGACCGCCATTGTCTTTCCAACTTTTTACATTGGGTTTTTTCCTTGCGTAGATCCGGCGTATACCAGGATGCATGTGGTGTTAATCTTGGTGAGGAGTGAAATTTTTCGGGTGCTAGAGTATTAATGGCAGTATTGAGAGATGTATGAAATAGTTTGAAAGCTTCCTGAATGTCTGTTGCATTCTCTATGTTAGGGATAGTAAATGCTTTCATAAAGGCATCAGGAGAGACTTTATGCCATTGTCTACTATGGATGGGTTTAGGGGGATTATTACAAGATATGGCCATGTGAGACGCTGAAATATGAAAGTTTATTAGAGCGTGGTACGTCCAGACAAGAGGACAAGGGGTTTCACAGGACAACAAGGGGGAGTTGGTGAAGATCAAGTCTAGCGTGTGAACAGCAATATGAGTGGGACCCATAACACACTATTTGAGACCTAGGGAAGCCAGGTCAGAGCAGAGTTGTAGTGCTTCTGCATTAGAAGGCTCGTCCACATGGCCATTGAAATCCTCGAGTAGAATAAAAGTATTAGAGGACAATGCCTGTGTCGCGATAAGCTCTATAAGTTTATGACTGAAAGGTCCCAAGGGGCCAGGGGGACGGTAGACAAGAGCTCCTTTCCAGCTATTCTGGGGGGAGAAGTCAATTTTAAAGACACATATCTCAGCCCATGCCTCCGAGACAGATTCAGTAATCGTGACTTTAAGTGAATTATTAAATATAATTGCTAGTCCTCCTCCCATTTTATCTAGCCTATCTAATCTAAGTATATTATAGTTAGAAGGTAAGGCCATAGCAATAGCGGGGGTGGAGTGCGGTTTGAGCCACGTCTCTGTGAAAAACCCCAGGGCTGGCGAGAGAGATTCAAGTATGTCCCAGATTTCAATTTTGTGCTTAGGCAGTGATCTAACATTGCAAAGAAGGCATTTCCATGCATTTGTGGATGCAACATTAAGATTAGAAGGGTCTTTGTAAGTAAAATTAGCCTCAAGAACTGGATCTGAACTGAGCACCGACACTGGGTCAGAACTGTGCACTGACAGAGATTCAAGATTGGTCAGCTTGAGACTTTGAAAACAGCATTGACGACAGGAGAAAGGGCCTTCAAGGATGTTTACTTTAGTTTGTATGTGACAATGTGAATAGGTAAGGGAATTATTAGAATAGTTCCCAATTTTGATCAGTTCCTCTGCTGAGTAGACGATATTAGCAAGGTTTCTTATATCGGCGGGGTGCGATACAGGGGTTCTGGCTCCTGGCGACGGACGGGCGCAGACGGGCTTGCCTTTGGCGCGCCTTCGGCACGCCATTGGTGCGTCCGCTGCGCGTCAGCGCCGCCACCTCCTAAATATAGGAAATGGTATAAGGCAGCTAGTGCGTTAACCCCCTGGTCCCGGAAGTGAGGAAGATCTCGCCTGCTCTCTCCACAACAATCGGCAAAGCCGTGATGGACCGGAGAGCGAGGCGAGAAAGGCAGCCCAACAAACAAAGCGGAACAACAGTGAGTTTAAAAAAAGAAAATGTAAGTTTAAAAAGAAATAACTTTAAAAGCAAAACGTTCACCGCAACAGCTCGCTAGCAGTTACTTGCCTTCATTAGAAATCCCTACGCGTCAGCGCCGCCATCTCCTAAATATAGGAAATGGTATAAGGCAGCTAGTGCGTTAATCCCCGGGTCCCGGAAGTGAGGAAGATCTCGCCCGCTCTCTCCACAACAATCAGCAAAGCCGTGATGGACCAGAGAGCGAGGCGAGAAAGGCTGCCCAACAAACAAAGCGGAACAACAGTGAGTTTAAATAAAGAAAATGTAAGTTTAAAAAGAAATAACTTTAAAAGCAAAATGTTCACCGCAACAGCTCGCTAGCTTTTACTTGCCTTCATTAGAAACTTTCTCTTTGGCCTTCTGAATTTCTTCACATCTTCAGATCACCATGTCTTCTTCAAAAAGATCTCTCTTCAGGCATTGTGACTCTTGTGGGAAACTTAGACTTCATTCAGATGATCCCCACAAGAAGTGTATCTATTGCCTTCATCCTGATCATCAGGTGAGAGACTGTAAAATTTGCAGAACTTTCTCTCAAAAGACCTTGAGAGATAGAGAAGGACGCCTTCTTCTGTGGCTACAGAAGTTAAAAACTAAAGACAATCCTCTGTCTGATGAGGAGAGTGATTCCTCACTCAACACTACAGCTTCAAAGAAGAGGGAAAGTGAGGCAGAGCTGGAGTCTCCTAAGGCTGCTAAGGTGCTGAAGAAGCATCACCTGTCAACTGCTGAATACCCCGGAGTCGATTTGATGCTCAAACATGGGTCCACCTCTTGATCGTCTCAATTCCGTTAGTGAAACAACACAGAATTTTGATCTGATCAAGCGAGGGAAGGAAGGGAAGGGAACAGCAGGGAAGGAGACCTAAAGAGAAATCCACACATTAATCACCTTGATAACACACAACATATATGCTAACAACATATAGGCTGTCCCCAATACCTGTAAAGCAAAATAAGAAGGCTCAGAGAAACAGACTTCTTTTGTTGATCAAAGATAGTAGTCTTAGAACTGTCTGATCCTGTAAAACATGATAATGCAAAAGGTACATCACAAATAAACTCTGTAAGATTCTTGCTAACTTTGTTATAGATGTCAGTCAGACCTCAAGGTACCTACCAAATTTATCTACTGCCCAGCGTCACACTGAAGAGGAAGAATCCTCGTATTACGTACTCCTCCCCTGTTAATGGCAAATAGAAAACGAGTATGGCTCATTACATCGCGATGTATTACATCGCGTGCTTTTACAACGCGGTCGTTACAACGACCGCGTTGTTAGTACGCGATGCATTTACATCGCAAGTCATTACAACGACTTGCACTAGGGGTTGCGCTGGACTTAGGAAAAGTATTAATTACTATTCCTACTCCAGTTTGCGCAACAGTAGGGAAGGTGTTGGAATTCATTTCCAATACCTCAGTGCCGCCTAGTGCAAGTCGTTGTAAAGACTTGCGATGTAAATGCATCGCGTACTAACAACGCGGTCGTTGTTACAACCGCGTTGTATTAGTAGCGCAATGTAATGACAGCGTTAAACGCTGTTTCCCATAGAAAACACATAGGTTAACTCCACATAAGCCTGGTATTCTCTTAACACTCGAGAATATTCCGGAAAAGATGTAGAATACTTTGTACTGAACCAAGGAGTCTTTTAAAAGTGAAGTCAAAGGAAATGCTTGTTCTCCAGGTTCCAATTCAAGAAATATAACACCAAAGAAAGATAAACCTGCAGGGTTGTTCCACCCGTACAGTAGTTTAGTGTGGTGAAAGTCAAGCAATGAAATAAGCAGTACTCAGAGATTTATATACTGCCAAAACGAAATAACCAGACTCAGCCGAGTCGAATGTGATAAAGGCGTCCTCGCCACGAAATCGGAAGTACCAAACTCCAACGTTATCTTAGTAAGAGCACTTGATATTCGCAACAACCCCCTTTAGAGGTGCACTTGAAATTTCAGCTTTGCCAACCAAGAAGCTAATGGCACAGAACAGAGTACTTCAAGAAGCCAGAAAATCCTTCCTGAACACAACACTCACAGTAACCAAATACGGCGCGATTGTAACGGCGTGTTCCCCCACGCACAGAGAGTCAATACTTTACCCCTCCTGGAGCTCCGAAACTTCCGAATAACACACGAGACCGGAATACAGACACGGTAGTCCCGCTACCGTCAGGAACGACAATAATCTGCCTCGAGCCTTCCGGGTGGCAGTCTTTTGATGTTTCCTGCCGGACAAGCCTCCCAGAATTCCTTGCGATTGCGAACAGGAAGTAACCCCTTGGAATCATGGGAAATGAAGTCCGCAACCTCCAGGACGAACTTACTGCCCCCCTTGGGAAAACATATCAAGACAGCGTTCAACACGTGGAAAACAAATCGTGACATCACCACACCTTAAAACCTGATGACCAGCCTTCCTCTTCTAAAAAGGAACCAGCTACTCATAAGGGTCAATGTGTGCCCTCTACGCCTTCTAAAACTTCTTCAAAAATAAAGCAGACATCCAGGTCTCTTCCAGAGACAGTTCTATCACTTAAAAAAGATGCTCAGTCGATAAAGCCGTCGACGACACCCTTGTCGACGAGAACTTCCGTCTCCACAACTACGATGTCAACTTTCTCTTCGACTCAGTCCAAGCTCATCATGTCGTCGGTATCTTCTCCGTCGACTATAGTCTCCGTGAGGGAGAGACCTTCTTCATTGACGACAACATCGTCTTCAACGTCGACGAAGAAACAAGGACTTCTGTCAAAACCATCGTCGATGGATATTTCGACGCCGCTGCGGCTGTCAGCGGCTCTAAGGAACAAGTCTCTCTTCTTGGCGTTACCCTCGTCGACAGCAGCCTCGTCGACGGTAGCTTCGTCGACAGAGCCGAAGAATTTGGATACAGATCTTCGTCGACGATCCTCGTCGATGTCAAGACGCCGACGGAATAACTGTCGACGATGGTTTGCTTGACATCGTCATCGTTGTTGGTCCCGTCGTTGAATTTGCCAGCATCTAAAGAAAATACAGTACTTCAGCCTAAGAGAAGAGCTTCCCAAGAAGTGATATTGCCTATTCACACTTCTCCAAGTAAGGTATCCCCCTGTCCTCCAGAGGAAATTTTTAATTACGGAGAGGATGAAGAGGAATCTGAGGACGATGGTATGTTTGGGGTGGCTCGCAGTCCGTCGGACCTTCTCATAAAGTGTCAGGATGACGAAGAGGAGGACTATGTGTACTATCCTCAGGACCCCAAACAAGATAGGCAAAGGGAACAAATTATTCAAATGCCTGTTTCCCTAGTTTCAAACTTACAAAATATGGTAGAGGATTACGTCTTCAGTTCCTCAAACTCCTATTACGCAGCCTTCCTTGCTAATTAGATCTCCTCCTCCTGTTTCTCCATTACCGGTTGCAACGCAACCACAGGATCAGGAGATTCATACCACTGACGAAGAGAGAGGAGGGAGAACTGGATGAGGTATCGCTACCTAACGAATGGGACGAGTATCAGATTCAAACACCATCACCTTCCACCCCACCTCCGATAGATTTGCCACCTGAGGACATAAGGGGTTTCCATACCCTTGTGGAGAGAGCGGCAAAGAGGTTTCAACTTCCCATGGTAACCAAGCAAGCTGATTGATTGTTTCCTTTACAATTTCAAGAAACAGACCAAGAGACATGTTCGCTCTATTCCCATAGTAGATTTTATATGGCAAGAGGGATTAAAAGTCATGAGAACACCAGCCTCAATTCCGGCAGTCTTGCCTAAGTTGGAGCAAAAGTATAAGGCGCCTGATAATTCACCTGCCTGCCTTATCAGACAACCTAACCCGGATTCAGTGATATCACAAGCGGCTCAACGTCGTGCCAGAAATCCTGCTTCTCCACTGTCTGCCCTTCCTGATAGAGACGGAAGGCGTCTCGATTCCATTGGTAAAAGATTTTCCACCATGGCGGCAACCACCGTTAGAGCGGCCAACTCTCTTGCCATTCTGGGCAGGTGCGACCGCCAAATGTGGTCAGACATTTAGCCTTTTATAGAAATGTTGCCTGAGGAATCGAAAGCTGAGGCATTGAAAATTCTTCAGGAGGGAGAAAGGATCTCGGCTGAGATCATCGATTGCGTTGTAGATGTTTCCTCTACAGGATTCCGTCAATAGGCTGGGGCAGCGGTCCTGAGACGTCAGGGCTGGTTAAAAACTACTTCTTTCAGGCAAGAAGTTCAGCCAAAGGTAATTGATATGCCTTACGATGGCGAATCCCTATTTGGTCACAAGTTGACAAAGCACTTCAAACTATCAAGAAGGATACAGATACTGCAAAAGCTCTTGGTACACTGCAGTTCACGAAGCAGCCATTTCGTGAAGCAAGAGGACGTGGTTCGTGCTTCTTTCGGGGAGGTTATAGTCGATACAAGCAGTAACAGCCGTATCAAAGTCAATCCTGATACTCGTCATCGCAACATCAGCAGTCGTTCTAACAACCTCATGCCGCTTCCTACAAGCATTATAGAGGAAAGGCTGCCTTCAGAGGCAGAGAAAACACCAAAAAACAGTGACAAGCGCCCAGTGCCGGCCACAGTTCCCACCAATTCTGCCAAAGTTGGTGGAAGAATTTCCTTTTTCCTCCCCGAATGGTCTTCAATAACAACAGACAGATGGGTTTTAGATATAGTTTCCAACGGTCACACTTTAGAATTTAAGCAGATTCCTCCGAACTGCCCTCCCAGAGGTCCCCCTCCTTCTCATCTAAAAGAACTTTTGTCTCAGATAAAGATAATATTGCACAAAGGAGCCATCAAAGTGGTATCAGATTTACAGCATGGAACAGGATTCTATTCAAGATTTTTCCTCATATGAAAGAAATTGGGGGAGTGGCGTCCCATCTTGGACCTTCGTTGTCTTAGTAAATTTCTGAAAAAACTATCCTCCGGATGTTATTACTTCAGGAGGTGCTTCAATTAGTAAATCAGGAAGATTTCATGACTACCTTAGACCTTCAGGACGCCTATTTTCATATCCCTATTCTCCCCAGACACAGGAAATTCTTACGCTTCAGAGTGGCTGGCATGGACTTTCAGTTCCGAGTCCTACCATTTGGCCTTCGTTCAGCGCCCCGAGTGTTCACCAAGGTCCTAGCACCTGTGGCGGCTCATCTACGACAGGCAGGAATTCAAATCTTCTCTTATCTGGATGATTGCCTCATAAAGGCGAAATCCTTTGCAGTGGCGAACAGTCATACTCAGAAATGTCTCCCTCTCTTCCAGTCCTTGGGTCTTTCCATCAATCTTCCAAAGTCTCAGCTAATTCCCTCAAAAGTAAGAACCTTTTTAGGAGCAACCTTGGATACTCACCAAGCGAAGGCCTTTGCCTCGCAGGAAACGCAAGAAAGAATCCGCAAACTGGCGACTCTACTCCTCGTAAAAAAGTCCACTTCAGTTCGCAAGTACAAAACGCTTCTGGCGATGTTGTCCTCCTGCATTCCCCTTTCGAACTGCCGCTTGCGAATGAGGCCCTTGCAAGAGGAGCTGGACAGTCAGTGGCTACAAATCTCAGGGTCCTTCGACGATATCAATCAATCAGGGGTTTATATAGCGCGCTACTCACCCGTGACGGTCTCAAGGCGCTGGGGGGAGGGGGGCGGCTCAGGATCAGTCGAAGAGCCAGGTCTTGAGGTCCTTCCTGAACAAAGATAACACCTCAAATGAAAGAAGCGCTCCAATGGTGGACTCACATCCCGAACATAGCCGCAAGCCTGTCGTTCCTAGTAAATTCTCCAAGTTACATAATCATGACTGATGCATCCCTCGAGGGGTGGGGAGCACATCTAGAAGGGCTGACAGTCAAGGGAAAATGGGACAGCCAACAATGATCCTTACACATAAATCTATTAGAGTTAAAGGCTATATTCCTGGCCCTGAAATCTTTTCTCTCAAAAATATCAGGAGCATCAGTATTAATTCGGACAGACAACACAACAAGCATGCACTATTTAAACAAACAAGGAGGGACAAGTTCAACTATGCTATCCCTACAGGCCCAGCAAATATGGGATTGGGCAATTCAACACCAAATAACGTTAACAGCGGAATATGTTCCAGGAGTGGCCAGCATCCTGGCGGATTCCTTGAGCAGGTCAAGTACAGCCAACCACGAATAGGAACTCCACCAACCAACGCTGGATCGCATCTTTCTGTTGTGGGGCAGACCAAAGTTAGACCTATCTGCGACTAGTCTGAACCGCAAATGCCAATTCTTCGCCAGCTGGCTACCCCAACAGGGATCGTGCGGGAATGCGTTTTCGATAAATTGGTCAAAAATGTATGCTTACGCTTTTCCTCCGATTCCTTTAATCCCAAGGGTGCTTCGGAAGATAAGGAAGGAGCCTTGCCAAATACTACTCATAGCACCCAGATGGCCTCGCCAGTTCTGGTTCACAGAGCTTCTACTCCTATCGGAGTGCAAACCCAAGTTGTTACGCCCAATACAGAACTTGCTGACAACGAATTACGGCCAGGTCTGCCATCCGGACCCAACATCTCTACGATTATCAGCTTGGCTCCTGAGCACTATGAGTTCGCCGACCTAATCATTCCTGCTGACTGTCGGGAAGTCCTGGCTAATGCTAGAGCGCCGTCCACTATCAAGACTTACAAACTGAAGTGGAAGAGATTCTGCCATTGGTGCGCAAGCTCAGAGGTGCACCCTATCCAGTCTTCACCAGAACAATTACTGCCTTTTTTCCTGCAGCTGGCAAAATCTGGTCTCTCTCATTCTTCCATTAAGGTTTTTCTTGCTGCAATTTCCAGATTTCGGTGGCATAATGGGTCACAGTCGCTTTGGTCATCAAGAATTATAAAACAATTTCTCAAAGGCTTGTTCAAATGTTCCCTCCAATTAGACGTCCACCTCTGCCTTGGCATCTCCACATTGTATTGGCACAACTTATGAAGAGCCCTTTTGAGCCCATTCATAGGGCTGACCTCAAATACATTACATTGAAAACGTCTCTTCTGCTGGATCTTACATCAGCCAGGCGAGTAAGCGACATACATGCTTTCACTACTCGTCATCCTTTCCTTCAGTTTACTAAAGACTCTGTTATACTTTGAACAAATCCTACCTTTATACCTAAAGTCCCATCGGACTTGCACTTAAACGAACCAGTCATATTAAAGACTTTTTCCCAAATCCACAAACACCAGCGGAAAGATCTCTACATTCCCTGGATCTAAAGTGGTGTATAAAATTTTACTTGCATAAGACAGCCAGCAACCAACCGCAAGTCTGATCAGCTTTTTGTGGCTTATGGTAAAATCAGAAATGGATATCCGGTCACTAAGCAGACTATAGCATGTTGGATATCTTCAGCAATGCAGTTTTGCCATCAGCAAGCAGGCAAACCTCTACCTTCAACAGTGAAAGCTCACTCTACGAGAGCAGTCTCTTCTTCTTTTTTTAATTAATTTATTTTATTATTTTCAGCTTGTAACAACAAGATACAGAGCCCGAATGGGACCAAGCAAGTCAGTTGAAATAAATGGATAATACAAGCATTTTACAGTTGAAGGCAATACCCAAACAAAACAGACCCTCCACCCTCCCCACCCCAGAACCCGGCACTGAATGAGGTCTTTGAACCCGAAGTTGCAGATAATCTGTAGACACGAAGCAATCCACAAATGGTGACCCCAATCCCACCACCTTGAACAAGCAGTCCATCATCACAACTGTCTATGACAAATCAGGTTTGCCAAGCAGGTACCCTGTGAGTGGAGCCCAAAAATCCCTGGGCCGCGAGACTTCAGGCAGTTCCTCCGCGTAAGTCTCCAATTGATCCCTGCAATATAGCAAAACTTGAACCCATTTTTTCACTGTCTGGAGAGTTTTAGCCCCCCAGCATTGCGCAACCGCCCGCTTTGCAAATAGAGTGGAGACAGCCGCCAATCTCCGATTACACGGCTTAAGGTTTTTAACCCACCCTAGTAGGCAGACATCAGGCGCACACTTCACAGTTTCAAGCACCACTTCTGTAAGCACACCTGTGACCCGAATCCAGAAGGCCTGTATGCCAGCACAGTGCCAGGCAAGATGCATAAAATCCACATCCTCCTGCCCACACCTCACACAGCAGGCACTCTCCCTCAGCCCAAATCGATGCAATTGAAGAGATGTGTAATATAGCTGATTGATGTAAGTATTTGAAATGTAGGATGCGGAGGTTACAATTTGCTGTCAGGCGCCCTGTCAGTGTGCAGCAAAACTTCCAAGCATCCGGGGACAAAGGAGTCCCCAAGGCCGTGGTCCCTTTAGTGTAAGAGGGGTTGTCAAGGGGGTCCCGCTCCCTCAGGGATGCATTATACAATTTTGTTATCAGTCCCCTACGTGATTCGCCTACTAGCACCGCCTGCAGCACCAGTAGCGCTCTCGGCTCGGCTGGATAGTCGGGATATATAGCACGGACAGCCTGCCTCACGCGCACATATGTGAACCCCAACATCATGTCTTGATCCCGCCCACCCTGTATGTCAGAGAGCGATCGAAATTGGCCCTGCTTATAGAGGTCACCCAGCCATGCGATCTCCGCATTTCCCAGTGTGTGTAACGCGGCCTGCTCTTGTGAAGCGGAAATATCCGGATGTGCAGCAAGCGGTAGCGCCGGGGCGTAGAGATAATCTAGGTGCGCCCGTTTAGCCAGAGCCTTCCATGCCCACGCCGTGCAATGTACCGGGTTGATTTTGGCCCGTGGTCCACCATGTCCGCCCAACAATGCAGCCGCCACCAACGGCACAGGGAGCACCGAATCTGCTTCCACTGCAAGGTGCAGCTGGAACCGCTGCGGGAAATACCAGAAATGCGCAAACTGCGCCTGAGCACACAAGTAGTAAAGCCTCATGTCAGGAGCTTCAAAGCCATCTCGCTCAAACGTCTGCACCAGCACGTCCCAGCTACATCAGGGCTGCTTACTCCCCATACAAAGGACAGCAGGGCTGATTGAAGCATGTTAAACAATGCAATATTCAGTCGAATCGGGATATTGATTAATAAATAAAGAAGTTACGGCAGAATCGCCATTTTGACAACTGCTATTCTATCCGCTAGGGAAAGCGGCAATTTAGCCCATCTTGCTGCCTGTTCAGTGACTTAAGTGATGACGCGGCCGTAGTTCGTAGAGATCACCAAATCAGGGTCTCTGTGCAACCATACGCCTAAATATCGGACCGGGTCAGTGGACCACGTCAGTGGATAGTCCAACTCCACTTCACGCGTGTTGGCCGTCAGCGGGAACACCGTCGACTTTGCCCAATTTATGTCAAGGCCTGAGTACCTTTCAAATTTCACGTACTCGTGGAGTAATTCCGATAAATACTTAGCCGGCTCGCGAACATAGAGCAGCATATCGTCCGCGTATAACGAAACCACCAACGGCCGCTGACTGAATCGCAACGCCGCCTGGTCATGCCGCTGGCACAATTTACAAGCCAAAGGCTCCAATGCGAGCACAAAAAGCATTGGCGACAGGGGGCAACCCTGTCGCGTGCCTCTATTTATCGGGAACGCCTCAGATACCCATCTGTTCACGTGTATCCGTGCCACTGCGCAGCATATAACAGGTGGATCCATTTTAGAAAGAAAGGTGACAGGCCCATGCGCAGCAGTACCGTGAACATATACTCCCACTGCAGGGAGTCGAATGCATTTGCGGGCGTCAAACAGCACCGCTACCGCCTGAAAATCCGACTCAAAGTAGTGCAGGGTGGCGAAAACAGTACGCAGGTTGTGCATAGTCGATCTGGAGGGCACAAAACCCGACTGGTCCGGGAGTACCAGGTTGGGGACCAGGGGCTGGAGTCTACTGGCAATCATTTTAGCCAGAATTGTGGCGTCAATATTAATCATGGAAAGGGGCCTGTAGGAGTCGCACAGATTGGCTGCCTTGTCCGGCTTCAAAAGCATGACAATGAGTGCCTCCTTGAGTGTGGGAGGGAGCGTTACAGTTTCATACGCCTCCGCAAAGACATCCAAAAGCCTAGGGGCCAATTCTTCAGCATAGGCCTTGTAGAACTCGCTCAGGAGCCCATCAAGACCTGCTGCCTTGCAGGTCGGGAGAGACGTGATAGCAAGTTTGAAGTCTTCTACATCAAATGGCTAAGATATTCTCGCTGGCCGACCGACAACATCAAATGGCTAAGATATTCTCGCTGGCCGACCGACAACCAACCTAGCGCAACATCGTCCAGGTAAGAGTTTGTGTCGGCGGCTGTGACATGAGTCCGCTTCTCATAGAGAGCAGAATAGAAGTCTAGCACCACTTTACTTATCTCCGGAGGGTTGAAATGCGCCTCTCCTGCCTCATCTAGCATTTCAGTGATGTATTCCTGACTTCGAGATGCCGCCAACTTCTGCGCAAGGGAGCGACTAGGCCTTCCCCCCTCCCCATAACAGCGTGCCGTACTTCGGCGTGATCTGTGGGCCATTTCCTGATCTACGGTTTCATTGTGCTCGGAAACTTGGTTGCGTATCGCAGCCAGCGTTTCTGGGGTAGGATTCCGCTCATAGTCATGCTCCAAGGTGGATATTCTCGCAGCAAGCTTGCCAATTCTGCGACGTAGATCTTTCAGGACCCCAGCTTGCACGCCAATACACACACCCCGTATCGTGACCTTGAATGCTTCGCACAAGACTCCCGCGCTGTCCACAGTGCCCTCATTCTCTTTAAAAAAGTTCTGAATTGCCTCACCCACAGTGCACTTAAAAACTTGATCTGTCAGTGAAGCCTGTTGCAGTCGCCATGTGAACGGGGGCAGTTCACACTCAGGGACACACATTTCGAGCAATACTGGGGAATGATCAGACAGCGTCTTCGCCAAATGGCGAACATCGACCACCCAGGTGCAGGCAATTTCAGAGATAAGCCAGTAGTCCAAGCGGGACCACGTACCATGCACAGTGGATATAAAGGTACTCTCTCGAGCCCCAGGGTGCCGCATCCGCCAGACGTCATGTATGTTCCCGGCCTCTAAGAGTCCGAGTAAAGCATCCGTCGCCAGCCTGTGTCTTGGGGCCCCACTTCCCAATCTGTCCACAGTTACATCAAGACAGGTGTTGAAGTCGCCCCCCCACAGGATTTCGGTAGGAGGAAACTTGGATATACGACGCCACACATCGGCAAAGAAGGAGTGGTCACCCACATTCGGACCATACACATTGACTAACAGCACTCCCACACCGCCGAGCTTTCCATGCACAAGAGCCAATCTACCTCGGTCATCCGTCTCTGAACTAAGGACAGTAAAGGGAACCCCCTTCTTGACAAGAATTAGCACCCCACGGGAGTAAGAGGAGTATGAGGAAGCAATCCTAACCCCAGCCCATCGTGTGCCCACAGTTTTCTCGGAGAGTTGTGTAAGATGTGTCTCTTGCAGGAAAGCTACCTGGACATCAAACCTGTCCAGATAAGCCAATACAGATCGGATTTACTTGAGACTGTTTAGACCACGCACGTTCCAT
This sequence comes from Calotriton arnoldi, assembly GCA_963921515.1. NCBI lineage: Eukaryota > Metazoa > Chordata > Amphibia > Caudata > Salamandridae > Calotriton > Calotriton arnoldi. Next base: position 849,760 of record CAWUFW010001104.1, read on the forward strand.
GTAAGGAACTTTATACTACCACTGATACCTTGCAGTTGAGAAGACACACATAACAGTGTAATGACCGACCACAGTGGTGTGCTGCCAGGGATCAGAGTCAATGTAAGAACTAAGTGCCATCCATTCCCCCCTCACCACTCCCCCCCAACTCCCCACCTACTTCAGCGGCCCCAACGTGCCAAAGCCATCCCTTCCTTGAGTAAACAGTCCCCAACATAGAAAACAAAAATCTCGTAACATGTGGGGAACTCCTATGTGGGGAACGCCAGAGAACTACTTGCCTCCCACGGAGTAGGAGGTGGCTGATCAGGTCGAAGTACCTGTGCTAGGATAAAGAAACATATATAGAAACATATTGCATCAAGATAACCAGCGCCACTGCAATAAGTCTACTGTGAAGAGCCATAGATCACAGTACGTGAGCTCGGGACATATCTCACATGTGGGATTAGCAAACAAAAAAATACAGTTTGTCGCCACACAACCAGCAAGTACCTGTGCAAGGATAAAAAAAACATATATAGAAACATGGTGCATCATATACATCTGTCTCGAAATAACCAGCACCACTGCGACAAATCCTCTGGGGATAGTCATATACCACAATGCGTGAGCTCAGGGCATATCTCACCAGTAGAAAAGTGAACAAGATACAGTTTATCACCACTCGGGCAGCAAGTACCTGTGCCAGAGTAAGGAAGCATATAGAGAAATAGGATGCGTCAGGTACATTTGTCTGAAAATAACCAGCGCCATTGCAACCAATGTGCTGTGGAGAACAGTGGGTCACAGTACATAAGTTCAAGACATATCCCACATTTAAGACAGCAAACAAACAACAATACAGTTCGTCACCACACGGTCAGCTACTGCTCCTCCTCGTCCAGCTCAGCCGGGGCCTCGCGTCGTCGTCGCTTCAGCTTTTTCGCGTGCTCCATCGCCACCTTGGGAGTGGTGAAAATTTTAAAGTCCCCCTCCTGGCCTACCCGTAAGCGGGCGGGGTACAACATGGCATAGGGGATACCCTCGGATTGCAGAAATTTCTTCACGGTGCCAAACTCCCGACGTGCCGACTGGACTGCGACAGTGAAGTCAGGGAAGAAGGACTGTGAATTCCCCTGGTAGTCAATGGCACCCCTTTCTCTGGCCAGCCTCAAGATAGCATCTCGGTCCCTGTAATTTAGTAGCCGAGCAATTATAGGGCGAGGTGGAGCGCCCGGTACTGATCTCGCCGCCAGGGAACGGTGGGCCCGTTCGACTATGAACATGGTGGACAGATTCTCAGGACCAAAAATGTCCTTGATCAAGGTCTCAATAAAGGTCTCCATCCTGCCGGTGTTTGTGGACTCCGGCAGGCCCGTAATTCGAATGTTGTTTCGGCGAGACCGGGCCTCTAAATCTTCGTTTTTCGCTTGTATAAGCGCCAGAATCTTTTCCATATTGAGTGCCTTGTCAGCGACCTCGCTGAGGCTGTCCTCAGTGGTGGAGACCCTCTGTTCTATCTCCCCATTCTCGTGTTTGGCTTTTCTAGCTGGGAAGCCATATGGTCAAGTCTGTGGTTTATAGCAGACATATTCCCCTCTATGGATTGGAGGCTTTTCTGCATGGCCAGCAGCGTCATTTCCAGCTTGGAGGGACCATCTCCCTGAACTTTTGCCTCAGAGTCAGAGGCCGCCTTTTGCTGCGTCTTACTAGTTTTTCGCGCCTCAAACGTGAGGCGAGGCTGAGATCTGTCCGTTTTCCCCATGTTGGCTAATAGGCAAGACAAGTAGACAATAGCAGGCCGTGCTATGGGCTAGACTAGCTAGGAGCGCTCCAGGCCCAGCACTGTCAAAGAGTCCCAGTGATCGGGCACCAGCGTTCCAATGGGGCCCGGAGTTGCTATCTCGCAGTATCCGCAATGGTTTTTTAGATCTGCACGCGCTGGCCCTCAGTGGAATCAGCGCCTCTCCAGGGGGTACGACCAGGGTATAACTGCGCCAGCTCACAATGGGTCTCCTGCCAATCAGACACTGTACATAAGGAGCTGCTATCAGAAGGTCATTCAGTGCAAAGGGCCAATCTCCACCATATAGGAGCTCCCACCTCACAGACACGCCAGCAATAAATTCACATGCGCCAGGCCTAGTGCTAAGGATCACCACATTGCCCGGTCGTATGTCCCAGATTGAACCTCGTGGTCTCCCAGCCGGTGGTATAATGAGGAATCAGTCTTATGCGGGCGATATAGGCGGAGGGTCGGGCGCATTCCTACCGCAGACAAGTCCGGTATAGAGAGGCGCGGGGAGCGATCACCGAGCCTCAGATGCACCACCAGGCCAGTCGCAAGCGTATCACAGATCCAAGCCAGCCCCAGCCACCGCGCACCATGCACGCAAGCCGCAGCTCGCAGGCCGCGGCCCAGCGCCTAGGCCCACACCAGCAGGCCCAGGCAAGGCCGCGCCCCACTCACCACCACTCGCTGCAGGCGCCTCCGGTCTCTTGCAACGACGTTCCGGTCTCTCTGGGGGCCCTGCCGGTGACGAAGCTCCGTCCCACACCGCTCCGGTCAGCAGGGCAGGGATTACACCGATGTGTGTGGCGGTTCGGGCAAAAATACTCCAAGTAGCTGGAGACGCGGGGCCAATTATGTAGGGACCGCAACCAGCGCAGTCCGGCCGGTATCTTCTTCGGCAACCGCTGCTCCACAGGTCTCCCGCAGCGGCAAGCAAAGGCGCCACCCGGTCACAGCAAGCGTAGGGGCGCGGACGCGCCCACCTCTCCCAGGGCGCCGCAGCCAGGCGGCCACAGCGTACCCGATCAGGCAGCCGCCCTCTTAACTCTGCGCGTGTTAAGCCGCCTGCCCTCGGTTCCCAGCACGTCGGCCTGCGGGCCGATTCAGCACTGGACGTCGGCGGCCGCCATCTTGGCTTCCCGCCGGTCGGAACTTTCCTCGCAGTTATCAGCTGCTGCGCTGGCCCCCAGTGATCCGCGATGCCCCCGCTTTGAACTGGGGTGTTGCGCCGTGCCGGGCGGTCGGTTTTATAAAGGTGATGCTGCATTTCAGTGCGGATATTTGGCGGATGGAGGATCAGCCGGGCAGAGCTACACTAAAGTGCGGCCATCTTGCCTGGCGCCCTCTAGCGCCCCGAAATCTCTTCTTTGACGGCTCTCTTTGACAGTGTGCCTATTCAGCAGATTTGCAGAGCAGCAACCTGGTCCAGCAGGCACTCTTTTACTAAGCATTACTGTCTGGAAGCTACAAGTATTTGTGTGTGTGTGTGTGTGCGTGTGTGTGTGTCGCTACCTCCAAACACCAACTCGGTGCACTCTCGGACGGGTGCTCGCTTTTCGGGGGTGCTCCCACATATATTACAGCTCCATACTCCTCAAGGGTATCAGTACCCAAAACAAGGCCAATCAATAAAGGCGTTTGTTAAGCACGACTACTCACCCGTAGGGGGTCTCAAGGGGCGGGGGAGTTAGCAGGTTCCAGTCCATCAAGGGGGGGTCTGTTGAAGAGCCAGGTTTTGAGGTTTCTTGCGAAGATGGGGAGCGATGTTGTCTGTCTGAGGTGGAGCGGAAGGGCGTTCCAGGCTCTGGCCGCGAGGAAGGAGAAGGAGCGGCCTCCCGATCTGGTCTTTCTGGTGCGGGGGACCACGGCGTAGGAGAGCTGGGCTGATCGTAGGGTCCTCTGGGGTGCGTGGAATTTGAGTCGGCTGTTCAAGTATGCTGGTCCGGTGTCGTGGAGGGCCTTGTTCGAGAACATCGAAGAAGGCTTCAGCCGAAACGCGTCTGTTTGGCCGAGAGACCGCTTCTGAATAAAAATAACGGAACTCATCCTTGTGAGTGCTTTGCCTTGTTTTGGGTACTGATACCCTTGAGGAGTATGGAGCTGTGATATATATATATATATATATATGTATATATATATTTATGTATATTAAAGGGGCATGTGAATTCATGATACACTTTGTGACATACAGGATTACGTACATTTTATTCGGCATACCTTTTTATCAGCATGCATACCTTTGATATAACTGATATCTATTCGGATTCAAGCATGTGAATCTATGAAAGATGCCCCAATCCTGGAGAAAAAAATAAGTTACCTGTAAACTGTGGTTCTCCAGTATTGGTATCTTTCATAGATTCACAAGTGACCCACCCTCCTCCCCATAGAGGCTCCCCTTACTGATTTTAAATGGTTTATGTTACACTTGTGCTCGAAAATCTGAGAGCCTGGAGCCTCTGTGGAGAGTGTTCTAGAGGGTGCTTTCGCCTGATTGGCTGGAGTTTGGACCATTCCTAATGACTAGGACGAGATATTAAAGTGAATGTTTTTCTCTATTAACTTTAATGTTAAAGTCATTACTTACTGCTTTTTATGTACTGTGGGACGCCCACTTCGATGATGGGGAATGATTCAAGCATATGAATCTATGAAAGATACTAATACTGGAGAACCACAGTTTACAGGTAAGTACATTATTTTCATATCTGTGCAAATGTAATCGTCATTTCAGTTGAAAATGTGTTGTCTGTAATGGCAGTGCGCTACCACACCATGCATACTCCACACTACCCCACTCCACTCTACATCACTCTGCTCCACACTACATCACTCCACTCTATGCCCTTCCACCCTATGCCACTCAACAACACTCCACTCAAGGCTACTCCGCTCCACTTTAGGGCATCCACGTTACTCCATTCCACGATGCTCCACTCTAAGCCTCTCCACTCCCCTATGCTCTACGACACAACATGCCACTCCACGCCACTCCATGACACTCCACTCTACAAGTTACTGCACTCTACGACACTCCAATGTATGGCACGCCACTCCATGCCCCTCCACTCTACGACACAACACTCCACTCTACTCTATGATACGCCACTCCACTCTACTCAGACACGCCACTCCACTATACAACACGTCACTCCCCTCTACTCTATAACATGCCATTCACCTCCATGCCACTCCACTCTACGACACAACACTCTGTGACACTTTACGCCACTCCACACCACTCTACGGCGCACCACTCTACACCACTCCCCCCATGACACTTCACTCCACTCTATGCTCCTCCACTCTACGCTACACTATTCTTCCACTCTACTCCACTCTACGCCCCTCCACTCTACTCCACTCTGTGCCACTGTACAACACTCTACTCGTGCCACTCTACGACACTCTACTCTACTCTACGAAGCTCTATGCAACTCCATCTACGCCACTCCATTCCACTTTACTCCACTCTACAGCACACTACTCCACTCGACTACGCCACTCTGTGCCACTCCACGACACTCTATGCCACTCAGCTCTACGACACTCTACTCAACTCTATGCCACTCCACTCTGCTCCACGGCACTCCACTCTGCGACACTCCGCTCCACTCTGACACTCTACTCCACTCTGACACTCTACTCCACTCTGACAGTCTACTGCACTCTACGACAGTCTACTCAATGACACTCTATTCCACTCTACGTAACTTCCTCTACACCACTCCACTCTACTCAATGACACTTTACTCCACACTAGCCACTCCATGACACTCTATTCTAATCTATGCCCCTCCAATCTATGCCACTCTATGCCACTCCACTCTGACAATCAACTCCACTCTACGCCACTCTACTCTACTGTACACAACTCCCTCTATGCCACTCCACTTTAATCTCTCTACTCCACACCACTCTACGACACTCTATGCCATTCCACTCTACGACACTCTACTACACTCTACGCCACGCCACTCCACTAAACTCTACGCCACTCCACTCTATGATACTCTACTCCTCTCCACGCTCCTCTACTCTACGACACTCTGCTCCCTCCAGGAGACTCCAGGACAGTCCTCAACACTCTACACCACTCCACTTCACTCTATGCCATTCTAAGACACTCTACTCTACTCAACTCAACTCTACACCACTCCACTACACTCCACAACACTCCATTCCACGCCATGCTACTCTACGCCACTAACCTTTAGCCAGGCTGTACAGCAGCCACGTTGGTGTACAACATGGCTAAAACACATTGGCAAAGCCTGTAGCTCTTGCATTGGACGAGACCTATTGGTTTTGCCAATTTTTTTTTCCTCATTGTGTTGTTTTCCCCTTTCGTCATTGTTGGACCTTCTTTGAAGTCGCAAACATTGAAGAGTTCAGTACATGTGCAGGATCCTCAAGCACTTTCACAAGAACTAATATCTATCTAAGAAATTTCCTCTGTTAGTCCCTGTATAGTTTACACTTGCAGAATGTTACTTTTTTTTTTTATTCAAAAACATTTAAATTCAATTACAAAATGTCACTAGTGAAAGAATAAGTAGCAGCTAACCCCTAACAGCATTCATGAACCTCTTTTGAACGAAAACATGAAAGAACAAAGGGTAATGAAGCCAATAAGGCAGCAGCTTCATGTAGCTGAAATTTCACAATGACCTCTGAAGGGAGCCAGAAGCACCACTACCCCATCATGCTCTGCACTGGCGGTAATATCAGTTCTTTTTTCCAACTTCTGATATCACGAACCCTGAGCACTGGACTTTTTTCACATTCCTGACAGGAACATTTGACCAAATACCATTCTTTTTTCTTACACTCGATGTCTTTGAGACAGAAATACTCTTTCAGCATTTTCTGAATGAAAAGCTTTCATTTTTCTTCAGTTTTTGCACTTTCACTAACGGAATACCCTCAATATTTCAGAAAAGCCCCTGCTCTAGGGGAAAGAAGGTATGGAAAGACCCTCCTGTTATTTATATGTTCTGACTTCCGAGACACGGATATCATTGAGGTACATGATGCTCATATTTGAAGACTGAGAGGGAATCCCATTGTGAGGGTTTGACATCTATAGTTCAGCTTCCAAATTCATTCCGTTGTAATTTTTTCCAACACTGAGTTGGGATGAAGATCTTTCTCAAAACGGTATCTACTAAACTTTAGGAAGAATAAAAGTCGCCAGGAAAAGATACTCTCTTTAGAAGAACCAGTTCACAACCAGATTGTGTATTTGAGGCTGATCCATTAACTTTTATCTCTTGAGGAGGGCAACAGACAGGGTCCAGTTGGAAGGAAGTTCCTCAGATCTGGCAGTTCAGACAGAAACGCTGAAAGTTTAGCGGCACTGATACGCCAATATTGTAGATCTCTATGGGAAACCATGTAAAGATTTGTGCACGATTTCTCTTATAGCAACTGGCAAGATTTTCAGAAGGTTGTTGAAGGCCTCCAAGTCTCTGGCCTTCCAGGGGATTTACGCAGGGCTTTAAGTGCTCAGCACTGGCAGATCTAAAAAAGCAGGTGCTGAAACGGGTCCCTATCGGGCTCTCCATTTTTGCCCTCAGGGTGGAAAAAAAACCTTAACTCTACCACCTTCACTGCCTTTGAGGTAACTTTAAAAGAGACTCGTTATACTTCTTTCAGTCTCATCATTTCAGAACTGAAGCATTTTCAGTATTCTATACAACGAAGCCATAGTTGTTGCTTATTTATCCTACACAACTAACAACCATGGCAAAGCCAATAGTGCTGTCTTGTTGTAGGTGTAATGTTATGTGTTGTATTATATATCTGGATGCAAAGACAGAAGCAGCAAAATACCAGTGGGGCAGCACACTATGCTAAGCACAGTTTTACCTTGCGTATTTATAAGCCACGCCCTTAATTACATTGGACACGCCCCTTTGAGAGCCCCCCTAGTTTTTTCATTCCACGTAAAGCCCTGGGTTTAAGGCCGTCACCTGACCTTCAGAAGATCCTCCTGGCGTACAAATTCTGATGCATATAAATCAAGCATTGAAAATGCAATAGGTCTCGCCTTTGATTAAGTTAAAGCCATTTGCTTTGCTAATGGTATTGTATAGCAACGCAAATGGCTTTAACTTAATGAAAGGCGAGACCTTTTGCATTTTTAATGCTTGTTTATTTTCTTTAGGCACAGGGAGACTAAGTGATTTGTCCAGAATCACAAAATGCTGAGACTAGAACCTGGTTCCCCAGTTCCAAATCTGGCAGCTCTGGCCATAACGCCACATCCTCGTCTTGAAAGTACCACCGGTTGACCTCTACCAAGAGTAAAAGAGTGCAAGAATAGCCCATATATCCATTTAATCCTAATGAAGGGGTGGTACATGGAATATAGTGCCCTCTGTCATGAGGTACATGAATATTGCAAGTCACTAAGGATTGTAGCGGGCTGAAAGCCATGGATTAAGATGTTTAATAGAGCTACGGAGAGCGATGTGGCTCGCAATTTCCTTATAATACACTCTAGGTATAGTAACAGTGGATCATGGACTACATATCATCTGACAAAAATGTCGTGTCCTAAATGTCGTTTAAAAAACATTTCACCCATTAAATTCCATAGACAAAAGCGACACCAAAGGATACAATATTTTTGTAAGCAATATTTAGGACACACTATTATGTGAGATGATAATTTTGTCAGCCATATCCTGACATACGAAACCACGCCATGCATTTAAACGTCTGTAATTATAATATCGTTTTATAAATAACCAGAAACAGTACTGTAACTGATAAAGGTTGTACGGAGTTTGCAAGAGTTTCTGGCAGGCTGCAAAAGCCTTCCGAGCAGAGTGATTCCATAGCATGAAAGGTGCCACAGCCGGTGCGGCGCGCCAGAGGCGTCCGGGCACCTGTGGAAGGGACTCGGCACTGGGTCCCTGCCGTGTGCCGCAGAAGGCGTCGATGCTCAGGAGCTGCAGCCGGCATCTGTAGTGGCACGACCGCTTTAAACCGAGGACGAATTCACCCCTGCCTGTCCTCGTCCACCGTAAGCCCCCTGGATCCCAGCCATGGAGTGTAACCGAGCTCACCGTGTGCTCCCAGGCTGATTCATCCCAGCTCAGCTCCTCACACCGGCGCCCTCCTGACCTCCCTGGAATAAAGCCCCTCAATCTCTTTAAACCCCTTTTATCTTGAAATGATTTATGGGAAGGCCGGGCTCCCGGTGCCTGTGCCAGAGGCGGCGCTCATGGAAACAATAATATCAGAGAAAAGCAAAATACGGGGATGTTTTAGCGAGGAAAGTGGGGGAGCGCGAGATGTGCAGTCCAGCGGCGCGCTGTGTGGCGCTGCGCATCTCCAGCCTTCCACACACTTAGAAAAGCAATAGCCGGGTCGCCATGCGGAGAACATGTGCCGGCCAGTTTTCTTTTATGCATTAAACTTTTACGGGACACGGGCTTTTCCTTAAAACAACACGATGAAAGTAATATTTTTCGTGCGTCTGCGTGTAGTCAAAGGCGTTTGCAGCCTGGTTCTGTTATCTGGCCGTGTAGTGCTTTTGCTGCCGTGACCCGTTTCACAGCACTAAGGAACGACAGGAGAGAGAAAATGAGGGAGCAGCAAAGATAGAAGTGGAAAATGGCGGAAATAAGGGACAAATATATTATTTTCATTCGGGTTGCTTGTCTAGCGTTCATGCAGTCCTATAGTCGCTTCAAAGCGCTGACAAGATCAGGAGAAAAGAAATAACGAGAGCGTGTGAAACAGAGAAAAGGATGGAACAAAAGGAAGGCTGATCGTGATCTCATGTCGTTGACATGCTTCTTGTTTGTATAGCGCGTGCGCTCTCCTGAAGCTGCTTTAAGCGCTTTAGTGCATAAGGAGAGAAAGATGGGACAATAGACGAAAAGAGGGCAAAAACCATGATGTAGCGTTAGCTGCTTGTATAGCAGGACTTGGAAAATATTATCCCAGTGGGGGAAATAGGAAATAAGGTACATCTAGGTCTCAGCGGGGCTTGCAGAATGCCCAACAGAGTTTGTTGAGCGGCGCCTTTACATCGCGCTTTCTCCCAAAAAAGTCCCCCAAAAAAAGTGCCTAGTGTCACGCCTCCAGTGAAGCCTCCAGTCTACGCGTGCACATCTTCTGTCCGTCCGCGTGCACATCGGAATCCGTATCGATTCCAAAAGGCCCTCGCATGGCGAGAGCAGCGCATGCGCGCTGCTAACGCCAGGCGAGACCTAAAAAACTGTATACTTCCTTATCTGGCTCGTGCCTCTGTGATAGCCACACAGATAATATTCATTGCTTGTAGCACTGGCAGAAACGTTCATGACATTAGAAAAGAGGAGGGTGTTTCCTAGGCACTGTTATAAATCCTACGAAAGAAGTACACCAAACCAAGGGTTTGAGTGCCTCACTGGCAGCAACACCAGCCACACAAACATTTTTTTACGAGCATAGTAATATCCGTGGCATCCTGGGTAAATCCAACACTAATAAAATTTGCAGAGGGGTTCGGTTGCCATATCTGGGGCGCTGCCGGAAAAGGTTGACTGTAGAAATCGGGGACACTATGGGGCAAGTTAGCACATCCGAGAAGCTGCTAAGAAAAGATGACACAATTGACATCTGCGATATTATTACTGACGGTCGCTACATCTGGGGCACTGTTGTGAGAAAGCAGGTAGCAATGTTGGACTGGTTTTTTTTGGGGACAGTGTGTGGGCGTTTTTTTTCGTCGCATCACTGCCCACGAGACTAAAAAAAAACGTCCCACTTAGTCTCTGGCCCAGTTTCAAGCTGCCCATATGGCAGCGCCAGACTTCTCGAAAGGCAACTATAACAATGGCAGTCGGGACTGAAATCTCAGACACCGCTAGTGGAAGTTATCACATCGAGTGCACCGCTGAATGCAGATGGCATCTTTGGGTCATTGTAGGAAGCCAACCCGGCTTTTATCCGTGAAGCCTTATTACAGTGAAGAGGAAACTGCTTCCCAGTAGGGGTACCAAGCACGACTGTAATCTGGGTAGGCCGAGGTTAGAACTGAGATGATGCTCCAGAATACTCCCTTTCGCTGCCTCCTGTTTTTCTACCTGATTGATGGCTTTGAATTAATTCTGAGGTGGTTATTGATCCCTTTGTGTTAGATCCGAATGTGTGGCAGTGCTGGCCTCTGCCCTGCGGATGTACTGCAGCCTCTCTCCCGGTGCCATCAACCAGCATTATCGACTCATTTATTGACAATACAGACTCCTAATGAGCAGAGGAGCTGCACACTTCATTAAAGCTGCAGCGCAGACATGCTCTACAGTGGGAGACTGCGATGCACTGCCCTAAGCACAGAGGCTAAATATTTCTCCCATTCTGTATCTATATGGAACACCATCGATGAAAAACTCCGATGCGGGACAACGCACCATTCACCTTGCACACACCTTCCTTCAGAACAGCTGACAATACCTTGACATATGATAGCACGACCTAAGTACTCAGCAATTAAAGCAGTGATGTTCTTGTAGGCCTGTACGTGGGTAGCATGTTTGACTCTCGTTTCCATGTTAGACCAAAAAAGGCCTGTTAAAAGAGGCAAGGAAGTACCGGGCCATAGAAATACAAGAAAGGCAGCGTGGATCAAGTGTAAGAAGAAGGGCAGTGGGGAGCTAAAGAGTACACTAAGAGGGTTTGGAGTCAAGAATTATTGGAAACCAGCAAGATTTTCAAAGGATCGTTGTGAACGAATTACTCAACTTTTTCCTCTAGGCTTTTCTTTCAATGTGTTGTAACATATTTATTTAATGGTATACGTTATCATGTTTCTTGTGATGTGGAGGTGAAATATAAAGTACACTGTTGCTCTCTTGAGTAGGTGCATATTTATAAATATATACAAAGAAGCTGGACTCCAGAGTTCATGTAGGCTTAATTATTGTTTTTTTTGTTTTGTTTTATATAGGGCGAACTAGACGCAAAGGTATTAAAGCGCTTTACATGAGCACCAGTTGCGTTACAGACGAATTCATTTATTTTTGTTAGGCACCGGGAGATTAAGTGATTTGCTCAGAATCACAGTATGTTGAGCGTCCATGCCGAGACTCGAACCCGGGACCCCAGCTCTGAGGTCGACCGCTCTAGCCGTTAGGCCACATCCTCTCCTCGATTAAAGTGCAGATGATAATAGGTACCAGTCTAAATGCGCTACCAAGCACTTGGTACCTTCCTACTCAGCCTCCTGCTCCAAATGATCTACACATTCATACATACACAAGATGACACATAGAGCTTACATTCTATGCTGAGCAGCAGCAGACCGTGGAAGGCATAGAAGAAACAGACCCCGGAACAACTCCCCCCTTTATAACACATACTTAAACTGTAAAATGCAGAAGCAGAAACCAACATATCTCCCTCCTTCACAATGACCACAAAATTGAGACGTGTATGCAAGTTAGTCAGAGTGGTAAACTCTCCAAACAGGACCCAAACAAATTCCCTTAAAACCACACAACACGCTATCAACTGAAGTATCCCCTAACTGATGTAAGATGAAACTTAACGTAAGCTGCATAGGGCATTCTGTGCAACGTACTGCAGCACTCACCCTGTCAAAGGGCACTCTGTGCATTCAACATCTTTGCACTCACCCTGTTATAGGGCACTACGCACATCTACATCATTGCACGCATCTCCGTCATAGGGCATTCTGCACCGTCCAACTCCCATACACCTAACAGGACCATATACACTGCACTAGTCGCTGAAATAGTCATTTCGTGCAATATACATTTTTCAGGCACCCTGTCCTAGGGCACTCTGTGGATTCTCCTCTTCTGTACTCACGCTGGGCACTCCACACAACATACATCACTTCACAGATCCTGTCCTAGTGTACAACTGCACTCACTCTGTCATAGAGCGCTCTATGCACTGAACACTTTCACACTTACCCTGTCCTAGCTCACCACTGCATTCACCTTGTATCAGCACGCCATGCATTCTACACTTCCACACTCACCGTGTGAACGGGCACTCTGTGCCTACACCACTGCTCTCATCCCTTTCATAGAGTAATACGTGCACTTACAGCTCCCACTCACCTTGCCGGACCATATCAATGGCACTCATCCCTCTTATAATGCATCTGTGTATGCTTCTACACTGCACAACCCCTCCTACCAAGTGGACCCCTGTGGACACCACACAGCTGAATGCACTCATCCTTTTCCTAGGCCATTCTGTGCATTCAATCGCTCCAAGAAAATAACAGTAACTCCAGTTTCCACTCTGACACCCAGGCTTCAATCGTCATACTTCCTGATGTCCAAAAACTACTGCGATTGGCATTATGTCGTCCTACAAATGACCTTATGGCAATCTCGTCAAGCATACAGTACCTTTATAAACTTCAGCTCACAATGTTGCTTTGTGCATCTGCAAGAGTGCATTTAGATGTACTACTTTCTCTGGAGTACATGCATGTTTCTCTTTTTCCTTTTTTCATTGACTGCCTGTCCATGAAACTCACATCCATGTTCTTCATCTTTGAATTGTAAGAAATTGGATTATTAGTTGAGAGGGGCGAGAGCCCCACTCAAATAATAAACACAGTTCTTGTCATGGTGATCCACAAAAGTCACTAAATAAACCTGTGCTTAACCCTCTGGTAGCTTGGCACAAAAACAGTTAAGCTTAACTTACGGCAATGTGTAAAGTATTTATGCAGCACTCAAGCAGTAATAACGTGAAAACACAATACAAGAAGTATCTCAAACCAATTTAGAAAAATAGAGGATATTTTAATAAATTAAAATGACACAGAATAGTAAAACTCAAGTCAGTAGAACCGGAGTTATATGTTTCTGCAGTATTGGATCTTTCATAGATTCACATGCTTGAATCATCCCCATAGTCGAGCTTGGAGTCCCATGGTATACATAGTGAGCACTACAATGTTAAACAAACATAATAGCTTTAACAAAGTCAAAATAGTAGCCTAACCACCTCTTTATAAAACATCCAAACACAGCCAATTAGAGCAAAGCTGAGCATTCTCCTCTCCTCACCCAGGCTAGCAAGTTCAGAGTTCTATCGCATGTCGTGTGTGAAGTGAATCCCTATGAGCACGGCTTGCTCAGTCAGATAAGTGACAATTTCTATAAATATACTATCTGAAAGAGACACGTTAGTGATAGATTCCTTACCTTAGAATATCCCCAGGCGTCAGTCTGGATCCGGAAAGTTTTTGTCAGCAGTACCCCTGCGTGTCGGAAGGTGGCGTCGTGCGGCTCCGCGTCCGTCGTAGGCGTCGTGATCGCCGGGATGACGTCGCGGCAGCTACTTAGACGCTGCCCTCGCTCGCTGACGTCAGTTCTTTCTTTTTCCGCGCCAGCAAGCGCAGATCCGGAGAGAGCGGTACCCCCAGTCATTTTTTGACTGAGTTTTTGGAGATTTTTTGTCTCAGCTTTTTTAGAGTCGATTGACTCTTGGTGCAGTTAGGGATGCCCGGGCTTGCGAGGACTGTCATCGGATGATGTCGGTGACAGACCCGCACCGCGTGTGTCTCTTCTGCCTGGGGCGCGACTACGACCCCAAGTCGTGCCCCGACTGCCGGTCCATGGCACCGAAGTCTTTGCGGGAACGGTCCCGAAAGCTGCTTGAAGCCCGGCAGTCGGCTCCGTGCCGTGAAAGGTCCCGGTCCCGAGGGAGGTCGAGGGACCGGTCGCGGAGCCACCACCATCGGAAATCGTCCGAATCAAAGTCTTCGTACTCAGGGTCAGGTAAGGCGAAGCGCCAAAAGAAGTCGAAGAAACGTCATCGTTCTCCGACTTCCCCTCGCCAGTCGCGCGACTCGGCTGAGGGTGCGGGCGGTGCCAGCCCCGCGGCTCCGGCAGAGCCTACGCAGTCGCCGGCGACCTACCCGCCCTTCCCGGGTTCGTCGGCGACTCCGGCCCAGGTACAGGTATTCCTGTCCGCTATGGCTCGCCTATTTGGGCCGTCGGGCCCCTCCGGTGCGCCTGCGGGCCCGACCGGGTGTCCTCGCCCTTTGACGCCGGTGGCTCCGGCGTCGGCTCCGGCCTCGGCGCCGCAGGACTCCCGTGGATCCCGTCGTGGATCCCGGTCGGCGCCGGTTGACCTCGTGACACCTCCACCAACGTCGACCCCACCGGCACCACGTTTCACGTCGCCCGGCGCGCCGGTCGACATCGGCCCCGGTTTCAGCCCCGAAGTGGAGACGGTGCCGGGACGGTGTCGACCGACGCCGATTCCGACGCCGTTTGGGAATCTGTTTCCCTATCTCCATCCTCCTCCTTTTAGGCCTGTACAACAGCATGAGGAGGAAGGGGAGTACTGGGAGGGGTCTGAGGACCCTCTCGCTGCTCAATGCGAGTATGACCCGGACTGGGCAGAGGAGGTGGGGGATGCCAGTGGTCTGGACACCTCTCTAGACCTTGGCATGCTGTCTCCTCCTACAGTGGCTACGGAGGAGGGTGCTTCTTTTTCTGTAGTGTTGCGTAGGGCAGCCGAGGCTCTCCACCTCGAGCTACCTACTGTGGCCGTCAGGACTAACCTCCTGACAGAAGTGCTTCAGCCAGCAGTTACCTCTGCGGAACCACTGCTGACCTTTAATGACGCACTTTCGGACGTTCTTTTGGGCTCCTGGTCCAGGCCCAACACAGGGGCTCCTGTGGACAGGAACGTGGCCCGACGCCATCGCCCGGCCGACCCCATTTTCCTCTCCCAACACACCACCCCTGAGAGCTTGGTTGTCCAAGCCTCCGCTTCCCCAAGCGCATTCCCTTCCGCACCCTTGGACAGGGAATCCAAGAGACTGGAACAGTTTGGGAAGAAGGTTTTTTCTTCCGCCAGTCTAGGGCTGCGGTCTGTGAACACTGCATGCCTCTTGGGCCGTTATTCTCACTCTCTATGGGATACGGTGGCGCAGGTGCTGCCTCAGTGTCCGGAGGAGGCCCGGACACTACTCTCCCAGGCTATTGCTGAGGGGAGAGATGCAGCCAAGTTCACGATCCGTTGTGGCCTTGGCACCGCCGACTCGCTGGACAGGGCGATTTCCACGACAGTGGCGCTCCGCCGCCACGCCTGGGTGAGGACAACTGGCTTTTCGGGGAATGTCCAAAACACTTTGATGGACATGCCCTTTGATGGCATTCGCCTCTTTGGCAACAAGGCAAACAGTGCTTTGGAGAGATTTAAGGACTTGCGGGCTACGGCCAAGTCCTTCGGCCTATAGGCCACGCGGCCTCCTCAGCCTTCTGCCTTTTGCTCCTTTCGTGCTCGCGGAAGGGGCAACCCATCACGTTCGCAACAGGGCCACAGGCCGGCGCAACAGTCCACGCGCGGCCGCAGATGTGGGAACCGCCGTGGCGGTTCAGGGGGCCAGCGGCAGGGTCAGTCCACCTCCACCCCAGCCACCACTGCCTCCAAACCTTCCTAGTCCTACCTTTCAGGCCCATCAAACGCCAGTGGGTGGCAGGCTTCGCCATCACCTCCCCCACTGGCGCGCCATCACTTCGGACAGGTGGGTTTTACAGATAGTCCGAAGGGGCTACTCCTCCCCTTCGAGACTACCCCTCCAGCCATGCCACCTCAGTGCCACCGCATGTCGGGGGATCACTTCGCACTTCTCCAGCAGGAAGTTGTGGCCCTCTTGGCCAAGGGGGCCATATAGCGCGTTCCAACGCCAGAAGTAGGTCGTGGTTGTTATTCCCACTACTTTCTGATTCCAAAGAAGGACAAAGGCCTGCGTCCTATCTTGGACCTTCGGAACGTCAATCTCTTCCTCCGGAAGGAGAAGTTCAAGATGCTCACACTTGCTCAGGTCTTGTTTGCCCTAGACCCGCAAGACTGGATGGTTGCGTTGGACTTGCAGGACGCTTACTTTCATATCCCTGGCCTGCCGGCCCACCGGCCTTACCTGCGGTTCACGGTGGGCCACGAGCACTTTCAGTTCACCGTGCTCCCTTTTGGCCTTACCAGCGCCCCTCGGGTGTTCACGAAAGTGATGGCGGTGGTCGCAGCTCATCTGCGCAGATCAGGGGTTTCAGTCTTCCCCTATCTCGACGACTGGTTGTTGAAGGCGGGCTCGCCCCAGGCAGTTGTCTCCCACCTCCAGACTACGGCCGACCTCCTGCATTTGCTGGGGTTCTCCATCAACGTGCCGAAGTCGCACCTGATTCTCTCTCAGAAGCTCCTCTTCATCGGAGCAGTTCTGGACACGGCGCAGTTTCGGGTCTATCCTCCCGAACAGCGAGTCCGGGATATTCGGGCTATGATTCCAATCTTTCAGCCCTTATCCTGGGTTTTGGTCAGGATGACCCTGAGGCTGCTAGGCCTCATGGCCTCCTGCATCCTGTTGATCAATCATGCCAGATGGCATATGCGGGCTCTGCAGTGGGACCTAAAGTTCCAGTGGGCGCAGCATCATGGGAACCTGTCCGACTACGTCCAGATCTCGGAGGGCACTGCAAGACAATTACAGTGGTGGCTCACGAACCAGCATTGGGTCAGCGGCAGATCCCTCTCCCTTCCCCAACCGGAGCACACAGTAGTGACGGACGCGTCCCCTCCTGGGATGGGGCGGCCACATGGGAGAGGCAGAGATCAGAGGCCTCTGGTCTGCGGGCGGAGTCCAGGCTCCATATCAACCTTCTGGAGCTCCGGGCGATCCTACTTGCACTGAAAGCATTCCTTCCCTCTGTCAAGGGGAGAGTAGTGCTGGTGTTCACAGACAACACCACCGCCATGTGGTACTGCAACAAGCAAGGCGGGGTGGGGTCGTGGACCCTTTGTCAGGAGGCTCTGCGCCTCTGGACGTGGCTGGAACGCCAGGGCATTTTCCTGGTGGTTCAACACTTGGCAGGGTCTTTAAACGCCAGGGCGGACAAACTCAGCCGCAGGTGCATGATGGATCACGAATGGCGTCTTCACTCGGAGTTGGCGCAAGATCTCTTTCAACAGTGGGGAGAGCCTTGGTTAGATCTATTCGCCACCGAAGAGAACGCGCTATGTCAGCAGTTCTGCACGTTGGAATTTCCAAGGCGGCACTCGCTCGGCGACGCTTTTCGTCACGAGTGGAGTTGCGGTCTATTGTACGCCTTTCCGCCTATACCACTTCTACCCAGAGTGCTGAAGAAGATCAGACGCGACCGGGCCCAAGTCATTCTTGTGGCTCCGGACTGGGCTCGAAGAGTTTGGTATCCCGAGCTACTCAGTATGAGCGTGGATCCCCCGATCCGACTGCCTCTTCGGGAGGATCTTCTGTCGCAGCAGCAGGGGACGGTCCTCCACCCGAACCTGTCCAGTCTCCACCTCCTTGCGTGGAGATTGAGCGGCGACAGTTGATTCCATTTAACTTGCCTCCTGAAGTCTGTGATGTCATTCTGGCAGCCAGGCGTCCCTCCACTAAATCGGTATACGCCTGCAGGTGGAACAAATTTGTGGCATGGTGCACAGCAAAGGCTGTGGATCCACTTACTGCCCCTCTTTCTGAGGTCCTACTGTTCCTTCTTTCTTTAGCCCAGCAGGGCTCTGCTCTGGGCACTATCAAGGGCTACCTTTCTGCAATTTCAGCCTTTCTCAGGCTACCTGATCAGCCCTCTCTTTTCAAGTCCCCTGTTGTAAATAGATTTCTCAAAGGCATTACTCACCTTTTCCCTCCTATTCCGTTTGTGATGCCACAGTGGGACTTGAATCTGGTTCTTACTTATTTGATGTGCGCTCCCTTTGAGCCGCTTCATAACTGTCCTCTTCGTTTATTAACCTTGAAGACTGCTTTCCTGGTTGCCATCACCTCCGCTAGGCGTGTGAGTGAGTTCCAGGCTCTTTCCTGTAAACCTCCTTTTCTGTCTGTTCATCCGGTCAAGGTTGTGCCACGCACACGTCCATCCTTTTTGCCAAAGGTTGTTACTGCCTTCCATATCGGGCAAACTATCACCTTGCCCACTTTCTTTCCCCCTCCGCACCCTTCCAGAGAGGAAGAGAGGCTCCACCGTCTGGACCCAAAACGTGCGATCTCATTTTACCTCAACCGCACACAACAGTTCCAAGTGGATGACCAGCTCTTTGTTGGCTACGTAGGCGCCAAGAAAGGTCGGGCTGTACACAAGAGGACTATCTCCCGCTGGGTCGTCTTGTGTATAAAAGCCTGCTATTCTCTGGCTAAGAAGGAGCCTCCGGTGGGGCTGCGCGCCCATTCTACCAGGGCAACAGCAGCTACTACTGCATTGGGACGTGGTGTCCCCCTGCAAGACATCTGTCAGGCAACCACGTGGGCCTCGCTGCACACTTTTTCTAAGCATTATTGCCTTGACAGCCAAGTCCGGAGAGACGGCTTCTTTGGCCGTTCTGTTCTACGTTACTTTCTGGTGTGATCTTGGTCGCAGACCCACCACCGGGGTTGGTATTGCTGGGGTATCTATTCTAAGGTAAGGAATCTATCACTAACGTGTCTCTTTCAGATGCACAAGTTACTTACCTTTTTTTAACGATATATCTGTAAGAGACATTAGTTAGTGATAGATTCCTTAACGCCCCCCCATCCTCCCCGTTCTGCGAACGCCACCTTCCGACGCGCAGGGGTACTGCTGACAAAAACTTTCCGGATCCAGACTGACGCCTGGGGATATTCTAAGGTAAGGAATCTATCACTAACTAATGTCTCTTACAGATATATCGTTACCGAAGGTAAGTAACTTGTGCATCACCATATTTTAAGGAGTTACTAATAACTGTAGATCAGATTCTCCAGTATTGGATCTTTCATGGATTCATATGCATGAATCATTCCCCGTCGTCGAAGTGTGAGTCCCACAGTACATATAAAGCAGTAAGAAAAACATTCATTTTAATAGCTCGTCAGAGTAATTAGAAATGGTCCAAAGTTCAGTCAATTAGGCGTCAGCACGCTTTAGAACCCTCACCACAAAGGCTCCAGGCTCTTAGATTTTCTACAGTGCGAGGTGTGATGGGAGTCTCCCTGAGCTCTGCTCAGTATTTCTGATTTTTGGCCTTCCTGATAGAAAGTTTTCCTCAGAAACAGAGTTTCTTGATCTTCTCTACAGCTTGTCATCACTGGGACATCAGCTAAGAGATCATTGTTTAGACATTGCGATTCCTGTGGCAAGTTGAGTCTTCATTCGGATGATCCTCACAAGAAATGCATTTATTGCCGTCACCCAGACCATCAGGTGAGAAATTGTAAAATTTGCCGCACTGCCTCGCAAAAGTCTCTGAGAGATAAAGAAGGTACACTTCTTCTGTGGCTAGAGAAGTTAAAAACAAAGGAATATCCTCAATCAGACAACGACAGTGATACTTCACTTAAGACTGTCTCCTCTAAAAAGAGAGCAAGTTATGTGAAGTTTTTGTCTCCAAAACCCTCTAAAGTGGCAAAAAAGCAGCACCATTCCTATAAGGCTGATGACCAACCTTCAACTGCAAAGAAGGTGCTTCCCTCACAAAAACGTAATTCACAGCCTACTACACCAGTGGCGTAATTACATGGAGGCGGCCCCCTTCCCCAGCCCACCACCTACCACTTTTGCTGAGGGTCCCCCCCCCACACTGTGGAAGTTCAGGGGGTTTATATTAAACCTTTGTACTACACCTTCAGCTGCTACCCCTATTATTAAGACAGCTTCAAAGTCTCTACAAGAGTAAAAAACGACGATTCCGTCACCTCAGAATCAAAAACTGCTTTCTCGTCGATGGTAGTCTCCATTATCACTACAACCACGACGACATCGTCATTCTCTTCACTGCCGTCCAAGCTGGTGATGTTGTCGTTGAAATCTCCATCAACCATAGTGTCAGTAAAGGTGAAACCTGCCGCGTCGACGGCAACGTTGCTGAAAAAGGCATCAACAAAGATCCCCAAACAGCTAGTGTCGACGCACTCTTCGTCGTCGGCACCGTCGACAGCCCATCCGTCGTCAGCAAAACCGCTGACTGCCCAAATGTAGACGAGTCCATTGACGACGGCGCCCCCGTCCACGGACCCAGTATTGACACTGGCAAACTTAGACATACTGCAAACCAGTGGCGGCTCGCACAGGTAACGCTGTGGGGCGGTGAGGCGGGGCGGGGCTAGGTGGGGGGGTAATGGAGTGTGACATACGACAGGAAAATAGGCGAGTAGGGAAATAAATAAATAAAGGCATTAACTTTGCGCTCGCAGCATTGCCGACTCGGCAATGCTGCGAGCGCAAAGTTAATGCTTTTATTTATTTATTTTCATACTCTCTACTTTCCCGTCGTATGTCACACTCCACTACCCCCCCACCCAGCCCCACCCCTGCCCCGCCTCACCGCCCCACAGCGTTACCTGTGCGAGCCGCCACTGCTGCAAACAATGCCATAGATGACGCCAGTGTCGACGACGTACCACCCATTGACTGACACTCCGTCGACGGTTCTACCATCGGCAATACATTTCACAGGATTACCTCCACCAGTGCTCTCAAATCGGCCAACGAAATCGTTACCTTCATCGATGACGGAAGTTCAAAAGGACATGGATAACACTGTAATTCCACTGGTGTTACAGGTTATACGCAGATCTTCGCAAGAAATGCTATTACCTATGCATACTTCACCAAGTAAGGTGTCCTCTGCTCCTCCAGAGGAGCTCTTTGATTATGAAGACAATGAAGAGGGAAATTCAGATGATGAGGGCATGTTTGGGGTGGCACATAGCCCTTCAGATCTCCATATCAAGGGTCAAAAAGACGATGATGATTGTAATTATTATTATTCTCATCATGACACTTCTCACTAGCATATACAGCAGGAACCTGCAATTCAAATGCCTGCATCTTTAGTTTCCAATTTGCAGAATATGTTAAAGACTGTTATCGCAGATTCCCAGTCTCAGAATCATCTGCTTTGGTTCCTCAAATGCCTATTTAAAGGCCGCCTCCGCTATTGACTTCGCCCAGATGTCCCTCTCCAAATCTTGCACCATCTGCATCAACATTGCCACCCTTGCCTGCGCCAGCTCAGCAACCCCAAGTAGAAGATCACCAGTCTACTGATGATGAAAGAGAAGAAGGGAAACTGGATGACGTAACCCTTCCCAATGAGTGGGATGAATACCAGATTGAGATGCCATCTCCTACAACTCCACCTCCTGTACAGAGCACCCTACAACACCAGCGACACTCTGAATCTGCTCACAACCAAATGTCTGTTTTTCTAGCAAAGTTTTTAAGCATATGATTAGCACAGTGCTATCCATGCCGAGCTAGGAAGGGACAAAGCCTTTTGACATTTATTCAGCAAAATCTTTAAGCATAGGATTAGCACAGTGTCATCGAAGCTGAGCTGTGAAAAATTACGTTCTTAAGCATAGGACATGTTTTGCTATTATTATAGCTCTTCATAAAGGTTTAGTTCTATACAGGAGCTGCTCTCCACCTAAACTTGGGAACTACCTAGAGTTCTGTGCTTCTTGTTTGCATAATTTATGCTGCACTCTAACCCTGAAAGGGTACTGTTTTGACTTATACTGGGTGCTCCCTTGTGTCTGGACAAAGCTAAACCTCTGTGAATAGCTATAAGGACAGCAAAACATGTCAGGGGTTGCTTTTATTCATTCCAGGTTGGCTTGGATGGTATTTTACCAGTCCAAAGCTGTAATACTGTGCCTGGAGTGGTAAGAGTCTTTTGTAATTTTACAGCTTGAATGGCACTGTCCTAATCCTATGCTTAAAGATTTTTTTGTATAAATGGCAAAAGGCTTCGCCCTTTTCTAGCTTGGTGTGGATAGCACTGTGCTAACCCTATGCTTTAAAACTTTGCTAGAAATTTGCAGTGAACAGATTCAGAGTATCGCTGGTATTGTAGAGTGCTCTATACAGGAGCTGCTCTTCACCTAAACTTGGGTGGGAACTACCCACAGTTCTCTGCTTCTTTTTGGAAATATATATATATATATATATAGGGCAGCCTGCTTTCATATATATATATATATACATATATATATATATATTATTTTTTATTTTTTTATCACTGAAAAATAATAAAGGCTACAGAGATGTTATAGTTAGGAAACAGAATTAAAAAAAAACTTAGAAAATCACAAAGAAAACAAAGGTTACATGGACATAATAGTTAGATTCAGATTTTACACACACAAAAACATAGAAATTCAGCAGTTATAGTTAAAGTTATCTCAAGTAACTATAACTTGTGCCCTCAGGAAACTGTAACTCGTGCCCAACCAAAAACGCTTCGTCTTTGGAAACCAGGTCCTAACTATAGCTAAAAAAATAAAAAAAAATATATATATATATAAAACCAAAGGTTACAAGGACGTTATAGTTAGGAAATAACATTAAAAAACCTTAGAAATTCACTAAATAACCCCAAACTTTACAGGGACGTTATCGTTAGTCTCGGATTTTACACAATCAAAACCATAGAAATTCAGCAGTTATAATTACCTGAGCTAGCTATAACTTACACCCCCGCAATGCACTGCTTATTACCTCACATATTACATTACTCATGACATGGTCAGTGACATACTGATGACATCACTGATAACATCTCAAATGACATCGCTGATGAAATCCTCCAGTGAGTGTAAGTGTTCCGTAGTCGTTTTTGAGACTTAAAGATATATACTAAGCTACTGTAAAAGTTAAATTAGTATTGTTTATGTACTACTAATTAGTGATATTATTTCTAACATATGTCATCTGATCTATAATCTTGTTTTTAAAGCGGGTGTACTATTTATCAGTAAACTAGCCTCTACACTGACAGATGTCCCGGTTGATGTATGTGTACGGTAGTGTTTTGCGACAGTCTAAGCTGTTCATTGAGACTGTACATTTACAGTGATGGCTGCGTATAGTTCTCTTTTATGACATACTGACCAGTTTCCTTAGACTGCTCTCTTTTGTGATCAATGACAGTAGTAGTAGATTGCAATAAATTAATCTGTTTACACAGACATTTCTGTAGAGTGATGGCTCAGTGTAGTAGACATTTACAACAGACTCACCTCAATGCTCACCCCTTTGTCCAGGATGAAAAATAATTTGACTCGTAGTTTGTGGCACAGTTGCCTGTCTGCTAAGACCTTTCTATTGGTTGTATATTGTAGTGGTTTTGTAAATCTGAGATTTGTAGTAAAACGTCTTTCTAAGTTAACAAATGATGTTATGGTTTGCAATAGACTAGTTTATACGGTTAAATGTATTACTTTGGTCATTAGTGTTTAGATTGGTGGTTCAAAAGAGACAGGACTATCCGCTGAGAACTGTCTGTTAGGTAATAAGTGACTGTAGTAGCTGATAAGGTTAAGTGAGCTCTGTGCTGTACGTCTCTCAGCTGTGTTGTCTTCTTAATTTAACAATAAATAAATAGTATTTTATGAAGTAAATTGAAGTTTACTTTCTCTGGATGACGTAATGAGTGATGTCACTGACCATGCCATGAGTGATGTAATATGTGAGGTCATATCCAGTGCATTGTGGGGGCATAGGTTATAATTAGCTCAGGTAACTATAGCTGTTGAATTTCTATAGTTTTGTGCGTGTAAAATCTGAGCCTAACTATAATGTCCCTGTAACCTTTGTTATTTTTAGTATATTTCTAAGGTTTTTTTAATGCTATTTCCTAGCTACAATGGGCCATATATATCAAGCCCAAATCCCGTTCGCAAACGGGCCGATTCTCAGAATCGGCCCGTTTGCGAACGGGAACAAGCCTTTTGGGATGTATCATCCCAAAAGGCATTTGCAAAATAGAGAATCGCAAAAATTGCGATTCTCTATTTTGCGAATGCATTTAAGGAATCGCAAATTGCGATTCCTTAAATGAAATGTATGAAGCACCTAAGTTGTGCGATTATGGCTTAAAGAATCGCAAATTACCACCAACTACAGGTTGGTGGTAACTTGCGATTTCTTTGAGAAATGCATTTTTTTGCATTTTTCAAAGTGGCATATGGCGCACATACATGCCCTTAGGGCATGTATGTGCGCCACATGTGCACCCATGCTCATTTCAGGGGTGCAACAGGGTGTCCTTTGGACACCCTTGCAACCTTGAAATTGCATTCTCAATTTGCGATTCTCTAATTGCTAATCGCAAATTGAGAATGTCCTCCCATTCATTCCTATGGGCCTCTAGGCCCATAGGAATGAATGGGGAGGGTTTCCTTAACTGCGATTCGCAATTTGCGAATCGCAATTAAGGAATATGTAGGATTCACAAATTTTCTTGCGAATCCTACATACATCTCGTTTGCGATTCTCAAATAGCGATTCTCAAAAATTCGCTATTTGAGAATCGCAAACACAAACTTTGATACATATGGCCCAATGTCCCTGTAACCTTTGGTTTTTTAAATGAATTTCTAAGGTTTTTTAAATTGTATTTCCTAACCATAATGTCCCTGTAACTTTTTTGTTGTTGTTGTGAATTTCAACGTTTATTTTCTAACTATAACGTTCCTGTAACCTTTGTTTTTTTTAGTGAATTTCTAAGGTTATTTTAATTTTTTTCCCAAGTATAATGTCCCTGTAACCTTTTGTTTTTTTGTGAATTTCTTTGTTTTCTTTTGAAAAAAAGATATTTTAATAAAACACAACTAACTATAATATTACTTTAACATTAATGTTTTTTACTGATTTTAATGTAGTATTATCTTACATTAAAAAAAGCATTTAAATATATTAAATTACATAACATTCATTATTTTAAAAACAAAATATTATCTATATTTTTTTATGGGTTTTTTTGTATTCGCAAATCCGTCGCAAACTGTCCCAATACATACATTGTAGTTCCGCAGGGATATCCGCGAATCTGGCGTGATTTCTAACAAGAGTTAAAAACATATACACAGGTTATATAGACACTATAAAATTAATGTTTGAGGTAAGTGCTTTACTAAAATCACATAGAGCTATATTCCAATAAGTAATTGTACGTTAGAAAGTTGTTTTATTACATATTTCCGGATTCGCTGTGATGTACTGGTGTCACCGCAACGTCACTGCGAATCCAATGTGACACAACAACAAAGAGATTTAATTGGTTAAAACACCTTTCATGCTTCTGTAGAGGTTGTTCCCCTCCCAGTTCTTTTCCTCCTTTGGGTGTGACTCTAAGAAATTATATCTTAGACACACTGCAGCTCCAGTTTTGTTTTTTGGATTGGTGTTTTTTGTTTTGGGGACATTAAAATGGCATCTCCAAATATTCCACAACAGTAGCAGTAGAAGAGAGACAGTAGCTCTTCAGGAGAGAAGTTCCCACAAAAAAGCAGTCAGGTGCCTGGGAATTCTTTAGCATCCCATTAGGTAAAAAAGGAAGGTTGTTGCCAAGAAGGTCAAGTGCAACCTATGTGAGAAGGAGCTGTCGAGGGGTACTTCAAAGAAATATTCACATGGTACAAGCAGTATGCTAAAGCATCTGAAGAAGATACATCCTCGGCAGCTTGCAAGAGCGGAGAGACAACGCGATGCGCCGCAACCATCAACATGTCATGCAGAGGAAGTAGTGCCTGGTGATACTGTCTCAGCTGAAGCGCAACAGCATCTGCCTCAAAGAGCTCCTGAACTTTCCTATATAGGAGCATTTTGCACACTGTAAAAAGGTGATGACTGTTGGGTCCATCCCTGCTGTTCTTCCTGCAATAAAAAGCCATAAGTATTACATTTTTTTTTTTAGACTCTTGTTGCACAAGTTTTGTGCGTTTTGTTTTAAAAGTTGATTTTTTTCTACTTGGCATTTAACAACAACAAAACACCCCAAAAACAAAGTATTAAAAAAAAAAAAAAAAGCATTGTTAATACATCGGTTTCGCCTATGTAATAAATGAAGAGCTGTTTTCATCAATCATTGTCCGGGAGAAGGAAAGAGTTCCCTGACAGATAACACAGGAGTGGAGAGGATGTGGCGCAGTGGTCAGAGCTGCTGACTCGAGAGCTGCGGATCCAGTTCGGGTCTCGGTGGTGCCGCGCAACATCCTGTGATTCTATGCAAATCACTTAATCTCTCCGGGTGATAAATTGTCATATAAATATGCTGCAATAGTAAAAGGCAAACCTTTATGAAAATATAGTTCCACCAAAGCGGATGTTAATAGTATTTCAGCGGCAGGAAACTGATAAGAGAAGCAGACGAGGAACAAGCTTTGCATAATGCAAGAAAATAGGCTACAGCCAACAGAAATGGAGGAAAGGTAAGTGGCACACAAGGAACCAATGAGAAGTCAGGAAAGTAAGTCCCTTTTAAGTTTATATTAAAAACAATAGACTTCTCAAGCACAGCGCAAAAACGAAGTTCTACAACAAAAAGAAAAACAAAAAAGTTCTTGTTAGAACCACCTTTTCTGGTTTAAAAAAAAGAAAAAACTATGTGTTATATGTTTGCTTGTGATTGTTTGAATACATATTGCTATATATATGGGTGTGTGAGTGGCTGTATGAGTGGGTGTGTGAGTGGCTGTATGTGTGGGTGAGTAGTCATGTGAGTGGCTGCATGGGTATGTGAGTGGGAGTGAGTGGCTCTATGGGTGTGTTAGTTGGTATGTGAGTGGCTGTATCAGTGTGTGAGTGGGAGTGTGCTTGACTGTATGGGTGTGTGACTGGTCTGTAAATGGCTGTATCAGTGTGTGGCAGGTTGTGAGTGGCTGTATTGGTGTGTGAGTGGATGTGTGAGTGGATGTGAGTGGCTGTATGGGGGTGTGTGTGGATCAGTGAGTGGCTGTTTGAGTGACTGTATGGGTGTGTTAGTGGGTGTGTCAGTGGCGGTATCAATGTGTGAGTGGTTGTATCAGTGTGTGGGTGAGTGTGAGTGGGTGTATTGGTGTGTGAGTGGGTGTGTCAGTGCCTGTATCAGTGTGTGGATGGGTGTGTGAGTGGCTGTATCAGTGTGTGAGCTTCTGAGCACAAACCTGATACAACTTGACCTCCGGTCTAACACAGCCCATTTTTAGTTCCTTGTAAGCACACCCGTGCAATCTTGGAGTTGCCTGGCTCCATTTAGACTGGACGCCATCTTATAGAGGGTTTGCACCCTATTTTAAATTGATTTTATGTGTTCTATTTCCCATCTTTATTCAATTAGACTTTCCTTTACCAGTACGATCCTTCATCAGGGGAGCCTGCCGGAGAATTAAGGGGTTGCTGGACTCTGGTTTGCTATTCTTTTACCTGCCTGTTTTTCGTTGCTAGGAATCCTTGAAGCTCAGCCACGCCCCCTGAGATACGCCCCACTTACTCAGCGGGCTATTTAAATAATGTCAGCGTGTCCGCACAGCTTCTAAGCAAAAGCCTGATACAACTTGACCTCCCGTCAGACACAGCCCATTTTTAGTTCCTTGTAGGCACACCCGTGCTATTTTGGAGTTGCCTGGCTCCATTTAGACTGGGTGCCATCTTATAGAGGGTTTGTACCCTATTTTAAATTCATTTTATTTCTTCTATTTCCCATCTTTTATTTAATGAGACTTTCTTTTACCAGTACGATCTTTCACGAGGGGAGTCTGCCGAAGGATTAAGGGGTTGCTAGACCCCGGTTTGCTTATTCTTTCACCCACCTGTTTTTCGTTGCTGGGAATCCTCAAAGCTCTGCTTCGCCCCCTAAGATACACCCCCCCTTACTCAGTGGGCTGTTAAAATAACATGTCAGCGTGTCCGCATTGCTGACGAGCCTAAGGCAAGCCTGTCTGCACCCAGACCACGCCTAGCGCCACAACCCCTGCTCTTTTTCCATCAGGACTACCGCTCTTAGTCAAAAACTCAAGGGAGGAATTAATGACCTGTAACACAGCAGGTAAAAATACTAATTGTGCTAACTTTGAGCTGCATCATGGCCCCACACAGTGAGCCCTCTGTAAGCTCTTTCACATATGACACCATCCAAGTCAGAAATCCTGTAAATCCCCAGGGAGGCTAAGAAACAGCCGTCCCTGAATCATTTAGCTGCACACTACTCAACAGTGAAACATAAATTGGACTTCGCAGAGCTGATAGACACACACAATCTATATATTATATTTATCACTGAGACCTGGGCAGACCTAACATCCAAGCCGGATCTGGCTCAAGTGGTTCTGGCTGATTGCTCAGTTCTTAGGGCCAATAGGATAGGCAGACGTGAGTGTGTGTGTGGGGGGTGGCTATTGTTTTTAGGGACAATTTTTCAGTATCAGCTTCTTCAGCCAGCAGTGGTCTGGACTGCGAAATCCTTCCATTTCAAATTGAACTCTTTTGTCAAAAATATAAGTCTTTTCCTTTAATTTAGTATTGACTCATCAGACTTTTCGGTACTGGGAGATTGAAACTTTTTTGGGGAAAAATCGGATGATGGTGGCACAGCTTTTTTAGTCGACACTATGGCCAATTTTGATTTGAGGCAACTGGTAGAGCGTCCCACCCATACAGCAGGCCACATATTAGATGGAATTTTTACGAGTAATTCCTCTCTAATGGTCACAGATGTGATGCTGATATTGTGGTCAGACCACAAAGCTGTAATGTTCAGGATCAGTACTCCACATCCTCAATCTAGATACAACAACTCTTCCTGTTACCAGAGATTGTGCCTGGCAAAATATTGATCACCTTGAATTTCAATCATTGCTATCCAACACTAAGCCAAATGCTAAATTAGATGTAAACTCAGCAGCCCTTATCTACTCTTCATGGATCAGTGCAGCAGTGGAGTCATTAGCTCCCGTAAAATCCTTTTCCAGTCTGTGAAAAACTCCTTCCGAGCCATGGTTCACCAAAAAACTCACAGCACAAAAACAGCTTTGTAGAAGGAAAGAATGAAAGTGGAGATCCAACTATGATCTACAGGATAGGAAGAACTACTCACAATCTATATTAAATTACAAAAACTTAATGGAAGAGAAAAGTAAATTCTTCTCCCAAAAAATCCTACAGTCCAAGAACTCTACCAAAGAACTATTCTCTACGGAAAAAAGCCTAGCTAAGGTACCGGAACCCATTAATAACAACTATAGTCAGGACTTTTGTAATTCTTTAGCAAATTTCTTTCAGGGCAAAGTGGAGGAAGTCTTCAACACCTTCATCATTAATAAGCAAAACATTACAGAAGCCCCGTTTCCAAAATACCTCCTTCTCCAAAGTACCGGAGACGTTTTCTCCTTTGAATATTGAGCAGGTCCTAAAACTAGTGAAGGCAAACAAATTAGGCTCACCCTTAGACCCTTGTCCTCCTATGATAGTCCACATTGTGCCAGAAATTGTAAGTGACCAACTGACTAACATATTCAACGAGATCATTAAAGCAGGATACTTTCCAGTCGAATGGAAAATGGCCTCTATTCTCCCTTTAATAAACAAAACCTAACCTGGACCCATTGGAGCCAAGCAGCTATACTCCTATCTCCTGACTGCCATTTCCATAGACAGTATTAGAAAAGGCACTAAATATAGAACATCCTCTATAAATTACAATAAACTTCTTTATCCATCCAAATTTGGCTTTCGAGATGCACAGAGACTCCCCTAGTTGAGGCTTCTGAAGAATTGAGATCTATCCTGGACAATGGTGGGAAGGTCGCCTTGATCCTATTGGATCTCTCGGCGGCTTTCGACATGGCCAATCACAACATTCTAATCGACCGTCTCTCTGATCTTGGAATAAAAGGTACTGCTCTTAAAGTACTCATATCTCTCCTGTCAGATAGGGAACAACATGTGGCGATGGGAGCATACTCCTCAGATCAATTAAGGCTGCCATGTGGGGTACCGCAGAGCTCCTCGCTGAGCCCAGCTCTTTTCAGTTTATATGTTACCCCACTGGCCAGGTTCATCAGATCATTCAGCTCCTCAGTCGTCTCCTACCCTTACTCGGTATCCAGCAACCCAGAAGAAACAGCAGAACGTTTCAACATCTGCATGGCCCAGATTAAGGAATGGATGAAGGCCAATTGTCTAAAACTTAACTCTGGGAAAACAGAGGTTCTCCTCCTGGGCATTGACACCTCTTTGTGGTCATCTAGCTGGTGACCTATAGACTTGGGCTCCCTACTATCGCCTGTGAGAAAGTTGAGGAATCTGGGGATTATCTTTGATGATAGATCGACTTTCAAAGATCAGATCAATGCCCTGGTTTCAGCAGTTTTTTTCATCCTAAAGATGATTAGGAAGATCTACCCCTTCATTCCGTCTGACCTCCAGAGGACAGTCATGACAGCTCTAGCCCTGTCCAAGCTGGATTATGGAAATGCATTTATTCTAAATATCCCAAACAAATTCTTTCAGAGACTGCAGATGCTACAAAATGCATCTGCATGACTGCTCCTGGGCATGCCCAAGTACCAATCTGTGTCCCAGGGATTGATCAAACTACACTGACTCCCAATCGACAAAAGGATTGTATTCAAATCAATATGCATAGCCTTTAAGGCGCTGCATAATATTGCCCCAGACTATCTGAGAGATCGCTTCACTTGGCACTCTCCATCAAGAAATCTAAGATCATCTGCTGCTAAGCTCCTGGTGATCCCCAGAGCTGAAAGAGCTCACTGGGGCGGTAAAAGTGTCATTGTAGGAACAGCTGAACTTTGGATTTCACTCCCCTTAACCTTAAAAGACAGTCCCAATCTTTGGTCCTTTAGAAAATCTTTAAAAACCTGGCTCTTTAACAACTAGTTCCAGCAACATTCAGCATCCTGCATCATCCTATTGTTAGAAACAGCGCCAAGAGGCCTCAGGGCATTTGAGCGCTATACAAAAATGTAACTCAAATCACATCAGTGGGTGTGTGAGTGGCTGAATGGGTCTGTGCATGGCTGTATTGGTATGTGAGTGGCTGTATCAGTGTGTGAATGGCTGTATGGGTGTGTGATTGGGTGTCTGAGTGGATGTATTGTTGTGTGCCTGGGTGTGTGAGTGTCTGTATTGGTGTGTGGCTGAGTGGGTGTGTCAGTGCCTATATCAGTGTGTGGCTGGGTGAGTGAGTGGCTGTATTGGAGTGTAAGTGGGTGTGTGAGTGGCTGTATGGGTCCATGAGTGACTGTTTGCGTGGCTGTATGGGTGTGTTAGTGGGTGCGTAAGTGGCTGCATCCATGTGTGAGTGGATATGTGAG
Organism: Calotriton arnoldi; assembly: GCA_963921515.1. NCBI lineage: Eukaryota > Metazoa > Chordata > Amphibia > Caudata > Salamandridae > Calotriton > Calotriton arnoldi. The sequence continues at coordinate 881,625 of CAWUFW010001104.1, forward strand.
TGGCTGTATCTGTGTGTGAGTGGCTGTATTAGTGTACGAGTGGGTGTGTGATTGGGTGTCTGAGTGGATGTATTGGTGTGTGCCTGGGGGTGTGAGTGTCAGTATCAGTGTATGGCTGGGTGTATGGGTGTTTGAGTGGATGTATCGGTGTGTGAGCGGATGTATCAGTGTGTGACTGGGTGTGTGAGTAGCTTTAGTAGTATTTGGCTGGGTGTGTGAGTGGCTGTATGGGTGTGTAAGTGGGTGTCTGAGTGGATGTATTGGTGTGTACCTGGGTGTGTAAGTGGATGTAGTGATGTGGAAGTGGGTGTGTCAGTGCTGTTTGGGTCTGTGAGTGGCTGTTTGAGTAGCTGTATGGGTGTGTTGGTAGGTGTGTCAGTGGCTATATCAGTGTGAGTGGATGTGTTAGTGGCTGTATCAGTGTGTGAGTGGCTTTATTAGTGTGTGAGTGGGTGTGTCAGTGGCTTAATGTGTGTGCGATTGGGTGTGTGAGTGAATGTATTGGTGTATACCTGGGTGTGCGAGTGTCTTGCTCGGTGTATGGCTGGGTGTGTGAGTGTGTGACTGGGTGTGTGAGTGAATTTAGTAGCATGTGGCTGGGTGTGTGAGTGGCTTTATTAGTGTTTGGTTGGGTGTGACAGTGGCTGTATTGGTGTATAATCGGATGTGTGAGTGGCTGTATCAATGTGTGAGTGGCAGTATCAGTGTGTGGTTGGGTGTGACAGTGCCTGTATTGATGTGTGAGTGGATGTGCGAGTGGCTGTATCAGTGTGTGAGTGGGTGTTTGAGTGACTGTATGGGTGTATGAGTAGGTATGTAACTAATTACTAAACCACATTGATTCAGTAGATGTTGCCATTGATCTGTATAAAAAGAAAAAACAAATATAAATTAGTATTACAATTTATAAAATTACAACTTCAACTTAGAAATTTGACCAATACATAACTTTATAATGGTAATAAATCGCTACACATTTTTCATGCTGTAATTCTATGTTATAATAAAAATAGCATTTCATGTTCCCTTTTTACTGTTCTCAGCTTTTATACTTATACACCATAAATGATGTAGTGTATAAATAAGCTTTCCTGTTTTAAGTTTCTTTTTTTGGTAAATTCTAGTGAGGGTTTTTCAATGTTTTCAATACCTTAAAAAACAGTGGTTATCAGTGGTTACACATTTTCGCGCATTAAAAACAACAGAAACTGTGTTTTTCTCTTGTTTATGGAATGTTTGGCTTTTATTATTGCTTGCTTTCTGCACTGATAGTGCATGTGTATAGACCGTATGGATACAGGGTATATGAGGTCCAAATAAATTTTTACAAAGCATAGCTGAATTACGGAAAATACAAACAATAGCACTCCAATCTTTGTCGAACTTGGTAAGAACTTTTTGCAGCAGCATTATAAGTGACACTGCGTTCCATGTTTTCCAAACGTCTGGTGTCATGTTTTCACCACTATCCCAGATGCTGGTGATAGCCTTCTTTTCACATATACCTGTCACTACACCTTGCATTGAATGTTTAAAGCCTGTGGTGTTTGTAAATTCACCTACTATAAATACTGATTCACTAGAAAAGGGGGATGATGTATAAAAGGGTTTTACCCATTCTGTGTCTGTGGGTAAATGTGATGGTACATATTGGGAAAGATTCTTATGAAACCAGTCTTTTTACCTATCAGTGAAAGAATCAAACGTAGCCAAAATATCAAAAATGATTTTGATATTTCCTGATTCTCTACAGTTTATAAAATTAATAAATAAGACCTAAAACATGCTTCTAAATCCTGCATCTTTAGACCAAAGACCACAAAACTGAAAAAAGCAAAAGGAGGAAGAAACAATATTTTAGTGACATCACCAAACAACAAAACTCAAGCAGAATAATGTTAGCCCAGTCTTTCTTGCTGATGCCTTGTATAACAAAGTTACATTGTATTAGCCCCTTCAGGAAGAAATAAAAATGACTCTTTCAATCACTTTTTCCTTTCTTTGAATGGCATTTAGTTTGTGGTTGCGAAGGTGTTTTTTTAGTATTTATATGTTTACACTGGTGAGGGCTATTTTCCTTTCAGTGGGGTTTTATCAGCTATTGTAGGTTTAAACCTAAAACAGGATAGCCTATGTATAAAGAATCTTCCTGGAACAGTGGGGAAATATAGATTTGAGGAAAAAAACAGAACTGTACACTGGTCAGTCTAAATAAGCAACAGTGTCAATTGTACTCCCTACAATTTTTTAAAGAATCACTTTACCTATATTAACTCTACTAATCTAAAGGAACATATCTTGAAAATGACATCTTCATCATTGAAACTACTACTACATATAAGGCACATTAGCATATGGAAAGCCTTACAAAGACATCACCCTTTTTAGGTCGCATGTTGTCATAAATTCTGATAATGCATCTACTAATGTTATACTTTTACCACTGTAATTCTCCTTAGAACTCTGGTTCCAGGAATAACAGATAATAAGTAGGTAACTTCAAAGGCAATCTTTGCTTGAATTTTAGGTTCCTATCATTACATTCTGTCCATCCCATTTTGCTTTTTAGATACATAGTGTAATGACCGATAAGTCCTTCATAAAAGATGATAGCAATAGTAGAATGTTTTTTCAGAAATAGATATTTGTCCTGCTTTAAAGTTTGTAATCTCAGGTTCTAATTTACTACTATCTGCTCTGCATTGTTGTAGCATTAAAATAACATATTTGCCACCTCTTGCTACACGTAAAGTTGACACAAGATCTGTTCGAAAATCCGGGCATATATTGTTTTGTGTAGCTTCTCTGAGCAATTTGTCAAAAGACACACTTGTGCAATCTGGTAATGTTAAATAAATGAAATGGTCTGAATCTATTTCTGTAGTTGATGTATATGAGCAATCTCACATTTATGGTCCACTACATATATCTACAATGTCTCGAATGCCTGACGCACAACGTGTTTTAGTTTGCTTACTCCGCAGATGCTTCAACAAAACACAGTGCAGAACACAATACCTTCTGTTCCTTGTTTTCAATTGCATCTACAACACAAGGTAACACAAACAACACATTTACCACAACATTAGCATAGACGTTCAAACCAGAGGGTTTAACAACTAGTAACCAACAATATATCCACCTTTTTCAATGTTTTGTTTCTTAACACCTTCCTTCTCTTTGATTTCTTTCTTTGGAAGAAAATCGCTACAATGCTTTGAAACTTTCTGTTTTGGACAAATGGGCCATTTCTTATAAACTGGATACTATCTTAAGTGAGGAGCATAAAGACTTCTTAATCGGTTGTATTCTTTTACACAACTTGTATCTGCATTTACTCTGCTGTCATCAAATGCAACCAGATACAAACCAGACAATGTCCTAACTCGAGACAAAGCTACATATGACATGCCTCCCTTAAACACTGTAGTACCAATGTTAAGAAATGCTGCATCTCCATTTAAACCATGTGACTTATGAAAAGCAACAGCATTTGCTAGAGAAACTGGAAACTGTCTCCGTTGGAAAACCAAAGGGGATGATGGACGGAGTGTTGAACATTGCAAGCACTCACCCCCAGTCAACTGATCTGGGTTTAATCCATCATCATTCTTTAGCTCACTCCGCCACCCCAGTTCAGACATGGCCATATGCAAATCAGTCTGACCCTGTGCCTCATGGGAACAGTCCAGCCCGAACTGCTAAGCCATGTCTTCCCTGGACCGGAAACAAGCATCCTGGGACCGGTTTCTGGCTTACAGCCGTCATCAGCCAGGCTATCTTGAATCCAGTGGCAAAGTGAGCAAGGGACCCACGTCTGGGCATACCCTGCCAACTTTGGGCGAACATAGCAAAACCAAAGGGGATGATGAACATTGCAAGCACTCACCCCCAGTCAACTGATCTGGGTTTAATCCATCATCATTCTTTAGCTCACTCCGCCACCCCAGTTCAACACTCCGTCCATCATCCCCTTTGGTTTTGCTATGTTCGCCCTAAGTTGGCAGGGTATGCCCAGACGTGGGTCCCTTGCTCACTTTGCCACTGGATTCAAGATAGCCTGGCTGATGACGGCTGTAAGCCAGAAACCGGTCCCAGGATGCTTGTTTCCGGTCCAGGGAAGACATGGCTTGGCAGTTCGGGCTGGACTGTTCCCATGAGGCACAGGGTCAGACTGATTTGCATATGGCCATGTCAAGATGAGATAAACCTTTCCTTTCAATAACATACATAGACTAACACAGATCCTAGGCTAATACAAACATTGTTAAAAACATAATGAAACACATGCAACCAAATCCTTTCATACACATGCACTTATCTTTCTCCCATGTTTGTTGGACCAGAGTTCCAGACTGTGGCTCAGATGATCCATGATTGGTTCCTTCTCGGCTCCAGTGCACAGCCCCTCGGAGCCTGTGTTGGATCAGCTGGTGGCCGACCTTGGTGTCAATGGCACCGATCGCCCCTTCTCTGTCTCCCCTCCCAGACGCCGAGGTGTCGCCTTCTCAGCACCAATCGACGTTGGGAACGGTGTTGGTGGATGAGTCCTCTTCAGGCTACATTCCCCTGCTTTCGGAAGAACCTCCTGCTATTTTCTGCTTGGCACACCAGTGTTTTGGTGATGTGGCATATCACATGACTGAGCCTCCTCTGGAGTTTATTGGGTTCCTGCTCTTGGTGACGCTAGTGGCCTTGATTCTTCCCCATCCTCTGGCCTGTTTTTGCCTCTTTCCCTCGCTTCGAAGGCTAGCTTGGCTTTTGCAGAGAGTTGACGCAGTTCTGGGACTGCAGCTTCCGTCTGTGAAAGTGGCCATTGATCCCCTACTTGGGGTGCTTTAGCAGGGCCAACTGAGTACTTAGCCTGCTCTTCCCTTCAGTGAAACTCACTTTGATATTCTGTTGGGCACTTGGGCTAAACCTGTTTCAAGGGCCTGAGTGGACCGGTCTATAGCTCATAGGCACCATTTTGCCCCTGGAGACCCGCTCTGCCTTTCCCATCAGCCTACTCCACACAGCTTTGTGGTTCAGGTTGCTACAGCCTCCACCAACTTCAGAGCCGTGCCTGATGTCCCTCTGGACAAAAAGTCTAAAGGTCTGGCTGCTTTTGGGCGGTATATCTTTTCTGCTACCAGCTCTGCCTTAAGGTCCTTTAATACGGCTTGTATTTTGGCCCGTTTTTAGGTCTCGCCTAGAGTGCAGCGCGCATGCGCTGCTCTAGGAGAGGGCTCTTGGAATCACTTCAGACTTTCAAGAGCCTTCTCCGTGTGGGTGTGCCTCCTCCCACACATCCCATTGGCCTTTGCGTGTGGCTTTCAATAATTGAAAGCACGCAAATGGCCAAAAGCGGGTGCTTGTCCCGCCTCTCCTCAAAACTTGCACTCCCATGGCCTAGGGGTCTCGGGAGCGCGCAGGGTGCGATCTGTTCTGGATCAGGTTTCGATGGCAGCTGCATTCCTTACAGCGCGCGCGCACCACTCCCGGGCTTGGTTTTTTTGCATCCGGGACTTGTACTTCTGGTTTGTTAATGGGATAAATAGGATTACAAAGCCCAAAATGCAAAGAATGTGGATGTGCTGCTCTCGCATAGAACTGGGAAATCTCGGAAGTCTGGTATCGAGACTTTTGTAGGTCCGGCACTGAACATCAATTTGCTAGCCCCGTGCTATTTATCGCAAATGGCTCTGCCAAAGGACGCTTATACTGATCTGAAATATACTCATCAATCGGGTACTCCGATGCACCCGAATTCTAGCCTGAAACACCACAAGCTGGTCCAGTACTGACAACCACCCCAGCTTAACTTCAGGTGAAACCCTGCCCTGTAGACACCCGACGAATTCCATGACGTCTCCACAGACGCACAACGCTCGTCTAGTCGCCCTGACTTCACCACATGGATATTAGTGACAGAAGCTGGTGGGCCAGTAGTGCATATCCATGGCATGCCGAGACCGTTGGCACGAGCTGTTACAGCGCAGACTAATGCTAGCACTCTTCACATGCAGGGACAACACGAAAGGCTCAGCCCGGCAGGGACATGATGAGCACGTCTGCAGAGAACTGGGTGTGCAGCCAGTGCTTCGGCGCTCACAGGACGAGGGAGGTGCCCGGCAGCTGCTGCCCATATCATGCACCCTCAGGCGGTTAATTTTATATCCTGACATCACTCTTCTGGGCTGCTGCCCAGGCCGCACAATGTTTTTCCTTCGTACAGCCCTTGTGCACCCAGACAGCCGCGACACTGGAGCAGGGTGTGCCCCAATCCGACCAACACATCCCCGAGTTCGCACGCATTGGTACCAGGTACGGTTGGCCCTCGTACCAACCCACATCAGTGCTGCACCATGAGAACCACGGGCATCAGGCCTGGGTGGGCTTTGCACTGACCCACAAGGCCCACCCCATCGCTTCTCAATCCAAGCCACTGCAGAATTCAAAGGGGCAGTAAGATCATTGGCTGGAAGGCCCGGAACCGACCCACACATTAGCGCCACCCAGGTATTGGCCAATCTACCCCTATATAACACTGTGCCGTTGGTGAACCTGCCAACGCCAATGCAGCATCTTGAGCCGATGAGAATCTCTCAGGCGCCGAAACAAGCGAAATGTGGGCCCTTGCACTCAGCCAGCCATTCCTGCATGGCTCACTAACCCACAACACACCCCCGTCCTTTCACCAGTCCAAGCAAGCCAAGGTAGGGTAGGCTGCGCATCACCCCACAACAGCCTTGCATTAAGGATTCCCATACCCGCCCCAGCCCAACACACAGAGACACCGGTCCAGTGAGGCCTCTGCACTGTTTAAGCGCACTTACAAATGAGGGAGAAAGGAGAGGCAGAGAGGGAGAGGGCAAAGACAGGCACAGGGCAGACGCTTAGTCAAATGTTTGTAATACACCCTGCCCAACTAGTCATACAAAGATACTAAAATCCAGTCAATTATTAACATTACCATGAGCATAGATAGCACTTCCCTCCATTACGTTACTGCTTGCATATATATTTCTGCAATGGTTTATTTATTTAGTATAAGAGTTTGATAACGACCCGAGGACGCGGTCACGTTACTTCAGAGGGACGTATACGCTGCCGTAGTACAACTCTTTCAGGAAAAGCCGTAAACTCCTGGTTTAAGTAAGTCTCTTATAGGGAAGCGATAGTCCGTTTTGGAGAGGAGACAGAAATGGGTGGGGCAAAAGGTGCTAGTGAGGGTTGAGGGTAGGAACGGCGGTACATCTTCACCTTACCTAGCAGATGGAATGTGGACTGAAACGGAGTTGGTTGTTCAGTACCCTTCACCCGTCGCTGTTACTGCAGAAACGTTGGTGTGCACTGTAAAGCAATGCCATTAGTGGGCTGAAAAAAGAAGGGGTGGGGGAGGATGTCTCAAAATGACATGGTCAAAGAAGCATATCCAGGAATCCTTTCCAAGAGTGTAAAGAAGAACACGGTAAAAACATTTAAATAAAATTCCTGTGCTTCACAAAGCGTGCCTTCCATCTCACCAGTATTTAGGTACCTCTCTGCTAGTTTTCGGTTATTGCATCCTTACCTATAACACAACAACATGCATACGCCTAAAACAAGTCAGGCCTATTGACAGCGTCAATGCTTGTTTGGAATATCAAACAAACGAGTAACAACATTGATATTGTTGTGATTATTTATAATTTAAAATGTTTCAACTCTGAAACAATGACTGTGAAGTAAACATAAGGTCTGTGGAAGGCTTAGTGGTCTTTGGGGTGTCTTAGTCACTCTTTGGAGTGTCTCAGTCACTCCCGCACCCACTCTTCCCACCACTTTTCTCTGCTGTCTCTCACACCAAGTCACGTACGCCGCCTTTTCTCCCTGCATCTTATATTTCTACATCTGCATCTCACACCACAGCTTTGTTCGCAGCCCCGTCTTTTCTCTCTCTCCTGCATGTACTTCCCTTTATCTCCTTTATCTCACTACACCCTCCCCCCCAAAACACAACCCACCCCCTAACATGTAAACACTGCATTTTATTCTTCTTTGGCGCTGTTAATATTTCATCAGCTTTGTACCTCCTTCATAAGCTTTCAAATAGATTTACAATTGCCACATACATGACCAATGCTCTGTGTGCTCTGCATGGAGGCCAAAGATTGGATGAGCAAATAACGCACCAACCAAACAATTAATCTTACTATTGTGTAGGATATGACTGTATTCCCCTTGCTTTTTAGGTCTTGCTTATCAAACAGCACAAGGTAGCTGGTTGCAAAAGACCACTTGTGGGCTTACAAAGAACCTACATTGAGCTAACACCTCACCCGCTGCTTACCAACAGTTGAATTTATTGTCACTCTAATCTGCTTGCTTCTCATTCAATGGCTTGCCTTCCTCTTCTTGTGGCTGTACCTCCACTGCAGTAACGCCTTCTTTTAGGGAACTACTTTTTAGGTCGAGCATTCGAGACCTCTTGTATATACTTTAGTATATACTTATAAGTGTATGTACTTTGTGGGCTCTTGAGATCAGCCCTAGGACTTGTCTGCTTCCGCGTAGGGGCTTTTTTTTCTGTTCAACTGCTTCTATTTAACTGTCTTGATAGAAAACGACCAGCAGAGGTCAGTAAAATACCAGAATTGCTTTCTGCTTAGGGACTTTCTTTTTTTAAATTTTTCTGGCAACTGCCTCTATTTAACTTTCTTGATAGAAAACGATCAGCAGAGGTCAGTAGAATACCAGAATCACTTTAGCATTCTCTAGATTCCATTCCATAGAAATTGTCTTCCACAAGCACTAGTAGACAATATTTTTTTCAAATCTTGTATTTTCAGTGATATGACCACCGAAGGCCCTGATTTTATATTAAAAACAGAGCTTTGGACTATACCATTTCCCGCTGAAAGGCAATATTTCTCTCCATGTGTTCCCATACCTGGCTTGTCACGCAGTTTGGTGCTTACTTTCCCTCCATGTTAAAGAACAGTAGATGTTACAGCACCCAGACTAATGTGCTGCATAGCTAAATACATATAAGGTCCCAAAGGCGAGACCGATTGCATTGCAAATGCTTGTTCTCATGTGCTGTGGGATTCGGTCTCACGCCTTCTCCTCTCCGTCCCTGATGACTCTCGGACACTCTTACTCAGTTGAACCAGGATGGCCGTCAGGCAGCCAAATTACTGATTCTTTGTGGCAAAGATACCACAGATTCTGTCAGATGGGCCATGGCCTTTTCGGTGACTCTTCGCCAGCATGCCTGGCTACGTACCTCTGGTTTTTCTGAGGCTGGTCAGACCGCCTTGGTGGACATGCCTTTCGATGGTCAATATCCTCTTCACGCCGTTTTTGGGATAGTCATAGTGGATCGAAATCTTAATACCTGATTGCTATACCTTCTTCTTCTCCACCCCTTATACTTGGTTGGGCTGGGAATGGTTTCCTGCATTCCCTTCTGTGTGGACTAATATGGGACTGTGCCAGTTGTGTTCTTCTTTTCACTTGTTCCTCCACATGCCGTCCATGTGGTGCTCTACCCCGGCAGGTATTTTCTTTCTGCATTCTACCCTGTCAATGACAGCGTGTGTTCCCTGGTTGTTCAATGACAGCGTGTGTTCCCTGGTTGTTCTCTACAACGCCCTGTTGTTCTCTGCAACACCCTGTTGGTGTCTACACCAGTGGCAGCACAGTCTTTCTTTGCTTTCTACCCAGGTTCTAATGGTATTGTGTGGATGCTCTGTTGCCTTGTTCCTTGTCCGACAGGATACTTAGTCTGTATGCCTTTAGGTATTCCTCAATATCTTTCTGACGTCGTCATACCCCTTATTGGGGACTCCTCATGCAGTGCTTGGTGCACTGGTGCAAGTCGGCCGATGGTGCACCGGGATCCTTCTCCACCCCCTCCTATTTATTGAGTGTTTTTCCGCACTGGCCAGGGGGGTTCTTCATGTCCACTCTGTTGATGCCCTTCTTTCCTAGCAGATTCAAGGGAAGGGGCATGGTTCTTGGCCTACGGTTCTTTGTCCGGGTCTGCCCTGAGTGGTGTTTCTTCTTTCTCTCTTCAGGCACTAGCGCTTCTTGTGCTAGTTCTCACTATACATGGGCGAGACAGACCCCTGTCCATCCCTTTTTCTCTCTTAGGTTCCTTGTGGCCATCCCTTGTCCGTATCTTGGCATGAGTGGCCCACTCGGCCACCCTACTTCTTCTATGCCTCTGCATGGCCAGTTTTTCCTCTGCTTCTACCTTGCACGAAGCTGCGGTTGCTTTCACTTTTTGATTGGAGCCGTTTCCATGACACTCACGGGGCCAACCCCAACATTTAGTTACTGGCCTTGCTCTTCTTCAGGTGTACCTTCTGCACTTTTTGGGGGATATGGCGAATGTTCCTCTTCCGTTCTTCTCGGACATGGGTTCCTTGCCGGTCCACTCTGGGTTGGATTGTACGGAGGTTTGTGATCCCTTTGGATTCTTTTCTGGGGAATTTCCTCCACTTCTTGTGAGCACGGTTGCAGTTCTCACCCCTTGGGGGCTCGTCTCCCTTGTACCAGTAGACTACCGAGTATGATCTTGCGTGGCGTCAGGATCCTCATCCACATTGTTCCCTGGCATGTTGGCAGGGCACGGGATTTCCTGTGCATATGGGGACTTTCCTTTGCTTCTGACCTTCCTGCTTCCTATGCTGTGGGCACTGCCATGCTGTCTGTTCCTTCTCTTCTTTACACTGGCCCTTTGGTTGGACTTTCATTTTGGAGCTAGTCTTCCAATAGTAATTTCTTTTATGCTGTGGCCTGGTTGTCTGCATAGGCCTCCCAGGTGTTGCCCCGTCCACCTCGGTCCCTATTTCTAGTCCTCCATTGTGGTCTTTTTGTCTCTATTTCAGCTGGGTTGTTTCTCCCCTGTGGTCTACTTTTCAATTGTCTCGACTGCCTAATCATACCGTTCTGTCGGTGGTGCTTTTTCTGTCTGCTCCCTTGGTTTTCTGAGCTGTGTACTTCCACCCCACCCTCTCTCTTCGGACGGGGCCATGTGGCTGGTTTACAGTTTGTCGTTGTCTCACCTTCGGCCCATGGCCGCTGTTGTGGTCGCTGTCTGTACCCTTCTTGGGCACCTATTATTGTACAGTGTAAAGTCTGTATATGTTTATGTTCATGCATATAATATATATATTTTCATACCTCTCTATTTATGTGTTTTATGCCTTCCTTTTCTTGGGATTCTACGCTGCATAGTACCAGAGAGCCTCCTCTCTCTTGAAGTGTTTCCTTTGCCCTAACGTGGTTTATGACCATGATTGTTGCTATTGCTCGTGATGCTTTATCAGCTATTGGTTGGAGCCCTCTGCCTTGCCTACTTCTATGCCTGAGAGCTTGGCCCAGCGGTTTTAGCTGTTGTCCTTAGCCTTCCACCTCAGTCTCTCGGACCGGTTGCCCTTCCGGGGGGTGTTGTAGTGCTATGTTTATATTCAGTGTTCTTCCCACTTGTCTCGTTCCTCTGCCATGTATTTTCTCCCATGTCTTTGCACAGCAGAAAATTTTGTTCCAAATGAGGTTCTCTCTGAGTTTTCTGGTGGGATGTTTTCTTCCACCCTTCCCTTCCTGGCAAGCAATCTCTCTTTTTCTTATGCAGGCCGGATAACCTAGTTGGGGATATTAGAATAGATCTAGCTGCAGATTCCATACCAACCCACCCATCCTCCCCACTCTGCAAACTGGTGCTCCTTTTCTTTCAGATTCCTTCTATGCACCTTTGTGCTTTTCGTTGGTAGAGAAAAATAAATAATATATATATATATATTGGGGAGAGGATGTGGTCTAACGGCTAGGGCGATCAACCTCAAATCTGGGGAACCGGGTTAGAGTCTCTACAATGACGGTCAACATCCTGTGATTCTACGCAAATAACGTAATCTCTCCGTGCCTAACAAAAATGAATGTGTCCTTGTGTAACGCAACTGGTGCTCATGTTAAAGCGCTCTGATACCCGATACCTTTGGGTCAAGTTCGCGCTATATAAAACTCTGGAAACAAAATCAATATTCAGATAAACCGCCGCTGAGCCCCAAGACTCTTTAGTGTGGCGAGCACACGGTGCGGTAGCGAACCCTTCGTAAATCCAACCACAATGGATCACCTTCTCAGCGTGTCATGTGCGGCCACCGAAATGAAGAGAACACGCTGCGGCTTCAATTGCACAAATCGTGTTTCTTCAAACAAGTACAGCAACAGCTCCCGATGCATTTCGGAGCCCCAAGCTCCTTGATCACTGGTCAGGTTACATTTACTTCCCGATCATTATAACTAGACTATTCTGTTTTAGGTTTAAACCTATATTAACTGACAAAACCCCAACGAAAGTGAAATAGCCCACACCAGTGTAAACATATAGGGCCCGATTCACAATAGTAATCTGAGACAAAATCCTAACTTTACGACTTTCGGTATTCACAGAAGGCATTTAGGAGTACTAAAGTGAGGATTTTGTCTCAGTTACACTTAAGTTTTGGTCTTAAGTTAAACTTAAGACAAACTTAAGTTTAACTGAGACAAAATCCTAGTCGTAAAGTTAGGATTTTGTCTCAGTTAAACTTAAGTTTGTCTTAAATTTAACTTAAGACCAAAATTTAAGTTTAACTGAGACAAAATCCTAACTTTAGTACTCCTAAATGCCTTCTGTGAATACAGAAAGTTGTAAAGTTAGGATTTTGTCTCAGATTACTTTTGTCAATCGGGCCCAGTAACACTGAAAAAACACATGCACAACCACAAACTAAATGCCATTCAAAGAAAGGAAAAGGAGAGTGAAAGAGTCATTTTAATTATTTCTTCCTGAAGGGGTCATTACAGTGTAGCTTTGTTATACAAGGTAGCAGCAATAAGGACTGGGCTAACATTATTCTGCTTGAGTTTTGTTGCTTAGGAATGTCACTAAAATAGTGTTTCTTTCCTTTGCTTTTTTCAGTTTTGTGGTCTTTGGTCTAAAGATGCAGGGTTTAGAAGCATGTTTTAGGTCTTGTTTAATTATTTTACAAACTGTTAAGGATCAGGAAATAGCTAAAATATCAAATATGATTTTGATATGTTTGATTCTTTCACTGATAGGTAAAATGGCTTGTTTCATAAGACTCTTTCCCAATATATACCATCACATTTACCCACAGAGAATGGGTAAAACCCCATGATATATCAACCCCACTTTTCTAGCGAGTCAGTACTTGTAGTAGGTGAATCGAAATTTGCCTAGCTTAGTAACAGTAAGTTTCAATTCTATTAAGGACACGGAGGCGAGGATTATGCTTTTCCTTTCTTCGCTTTATTTCTACAACATTTTTCCAGCAGCCTTAGAAAAGACATCAAAATATTTTTTATCCCACTCGAGGGAAAAACAAACTTTAGAAGACAATAAACAACAAGTTTGCGGTTAGACTACAGCTCCCATGAGTCCATAGGTCCTTTCCAACAGTAGTCCTTCCACAGTGTCCACAGATCCTAGAAAGACCCTCTACTGCAGTTGTCCCTCCTCTTTCTTCGCGCGTACGCCTCAGAATCACTGGTCCTGTTTGGAACCATCATTCCCTAAAACAAAATACATCATGTAAGATTCTCTGGAAATCCGTGTAACGTAACACAGCAAAACCGAGAAGAAGTACCTCAAATCAGCATTATGCAAGACATGCAAACCAGTTTAGGAACGCTTTACTTACTGTCATACGGGAGGGTTCGCACCAAATGCGCAGTGGGAGGGATAATCCTCGCCTCCGTGTCCTTAATAGAATTGAAACTTACCGTTACTAAGCTAGGCAAATTTCGATTCTATGTCAGGACCGGAGGCTCCGATTATGCTAGTTCAAAGCTTACTTACCACCAAATGTGCCAGATCCACAACCGGTTTGAAATAAAACCGTTTAAAAGTATAATCCGAAGACCAGTCCGCGGCTCGCAGAAATCCTCCAAGCGAGCTCCCAGGGAAAACGCTTTTGAAGCCATTGCACCCCTTGCTGAATGGGCACCAAACTGCTTTGTGTCAATCCCCGCCTCCTGCATGACCCAACGCACCCACCTAGCAATGGTAGGGGAAGAGACTGCTTTGTGCGGCTTCCTTAATGCAATAAGGAGTTGTCTCTCGCCCGGAGGGCGTAATTCAGAGGTTACGTCTTCATAAGCCTTAAGGCAATGCACGACACACAGCTTGGGTACATCCGAAAAAGCCGGGTACGAGATTGTTCTCGAGGCGGATTTTGTACGTCGGCCAATCGTAAAAGTCACCCCCTCCGGGGAAAAAACCCACGCAGAAATGTCTAGTGCTCTCACATCTGAAACCCTGCGACAAGAGACTAAACACAGTAGCATGGCCAACTTAGCAGATATTTCCTTCAAGGAGAGATACTTATTCGACTGCCAGGACAGAAACAGATTGAGGACCACATTGACGTCCCATAGGACTGAGTAGCGCGGCTCAGGGGGTAAGGATAACCGAATACCCCTCAAGAGTCGACAAACAAAGGGATGTTCGCCCACGGGGGCGCCGTCGATCGGGCAATGCGCCGCTGAAATGGCTGAACGCATCCCATTAATGGTGCGGTATGCCAGCCCGTCCGTCGCCAACTCAGCCAAAAAATTCAGAATGGGAACGACGCCTGCGACCACGGGATCCAAGTCCTGTCGAAGACACCAACGTAGCCACTTTGTCCAGGCGGACCGATATCGTTTTGAGGTACTGCTAGCCCAGGCCTTTGATAAGAAGGCCTCAGCCGGTCTCGAAAGGCCTGGGAGCGACCAGCGTCGCCTGAAAGCCGCCATGCCATGAACCCTGGGCGATCACGCGATGCTGCTCCCCATCCGGACTCTGAAGGAGATGAGGAAATAGGGGGAGTGGGATTGGAAAATCCCAAGAAAGTTCCAGAAGAACTGGAAACCACACTTGGTACCTCCAAAGTGGTGTCACCACCACCACCTCTGCCTTCTGACGGCGGACCTGAGCCGCCATCCTCACAAACATGGAGAACTGAGGGAACGCATAACTCCATTCCCGACCCCACTCCTGGAGGAAGGCGTCCGTTGCCTCCGCGAGTTGGTCCGGCCTCCAACTGAAACACCTCGGACGCTGATGGTCCAGACGGGACGCAAACAAATCTATCGAGAAAGGGCCCCAGAGACCTGCCAACCATTGGAAAACTTGCACATCCAGTTTCCACTGGCTGGAATCCCGTAGGTGTCGGGAGTGCCAATCTGCCACCT
Organism: Calotriton arnoldi; assembly: GCA_963921515.1. Taxonomy (NCBI): domain Eukaryota; kingdom Metazoa; phylum Chordata; class Amphibia; order Caudata; family Salamandridae; genus Calotriton; species Calotriton arnoldi. The sequence continues at coordinate 896,838 of CAWUFW010001104.1, forward strand.
GATTGGCCTGACCCGGTAGGTACTCCGCCGTTACGGATATGTGGTGGTCCAGGCAATAGCCCCAAAACTCCTTCGCCAAGTTCGCTAAAGTCTGAGACCGAGGGCCCCCCAGGTGGTTGATGTAGCGAACCGCGGAGACGTTGTCCATTTTTAACAGGACGCATGAGCGAACCCTGTCTCTGGTCCAGCACTGGACCGCGAACGACCCTGCCAGAAGCTCCAAACAATTGATGTGCAGCGCGTGCTCGTCTAATGACCAGGCGCCTCCAGTAGAGAAATCCCCGCAGCGGGCGCCCCACCCCGACTTGCTGGCGTCGGACTCTATCACAATGTCGGGGACGGCCCCGAAAATGGCCCTGCCATTCCAGGCGTCCATGTGGGAGAGCCACCAGGACATTTCCTCCCTGACCTCCTCTGACAGGGGGACCAACTGGTCGTACGACAAGCCCCTTCGGAGATGATGCGCTTTCAAGCGTTGAAGTGCCCGGTAGTGCAGGGGCCCCGGAAAGATCGCCTGGATGGATGAGGAAAGCAGCCCCACCACCCGGGCAATCTGACGGAGGGAGATGTGGGTCTTGGAAATGGCCTGCCGCAGCAGATGCCGAATCTTGGTCATCTTCCGAGACGGCAGGCTCAATGACGCGTGGATCGAGTCCACCACAAACCCTAGGAAGACTATCTTCTGAGTAGGGTGCAGAACTGACTTGTCCCCGTTGATGATGAACCCCAAGTCCTGCAAGAGGGAAACCGTCTGCTGCAACTGAAGAGTCAATCTCTGAGGGCATTGCGCCATGAGAAGGATGTCGTCCAAGTAGACAATCATCCGAATACCCTGGCTCCGCAGAAACTCCACCGCGGGATGGAGAACCTTTGTGAAGCACCAAGGTGCTGAGGAGAGCCCGAACGGGAGGACGGTAAACTCGTAAACCTTTTGCTTCCACTGGAACTGTAAAAAGCGGCGGTGCGGGGGGTGGATCGGGACTACCAAGTATACGTCTTTGAGATCCAACCGCGCCATCCAATCGCCCGGAAGGAGAACATCCCGAAGGAGATGGATCCCTTCCATCTTGAAGTGTCGGTACAGCAACCAACCGTTGAACTCTTTTAGGTTGATGACCCCCGTTGGTTTTCTCCACCAGGAAGATATTGCTCAGGAATCCATTGGGGTGCAGATCCGACTGACAGATAGCCCCTTTGCGGAGGAGCTCGGAAATCTCCTCGTCGACCAGTAGTGCATCGGCCGCGGAAAAACTGATTGGATGAGGAAGGCCTGCCTGGCGGGGTGAATCGTAGAACTCGATGTGGAAACCCCGTATTGTTTGCAGGACCCAAGCATCGTTGGTGATGGCTGCCCAGGCCCCCTGGAAGCCCGCCAGCCGACCCCCAATACGGACTTGAGTAGGCGAAATGAGACTTACCGGTGGGCGCAGGTCCTCCTGCGTTAGTCCTGTAGCCTCCACGGCCATGGAATTTCTGCCCTCTGGTTGGGTAAAAATTGGTGTAATTGGCGGTAGAGTTGTACTGTCCCCGCCCGGAGCCTTGTCCCCTGCCGGGGTTGTGCTGTCCGCCACGGCCGGTCACGCGGCTCCTGCCACGACCGGCCCCATTGGAAAAACGGGACTGGAAGACCCGTTTGATGTTGGACTGGGCCTTGTCCAAACTAGTGAAGGTGGCCACAAACTTCCCTAATTCTTTTACAAAGGGTTCTCCGAAGAGGCCCCCTTGCGCTACTGCTCCTGCCTCGGACGACGCCAAGTCGCCCAGTTTGGGGACCAACTTGATTAAAAGTGAGCACTGTCGCTCAGTCGAAAGGGCACAGTTGGCGTTACCCAGAAAGATAATCGCCCGCTGGGCCCAATTCGAAAGAACGTCGGGGGAGATGGTGGATCCCGTCACTTTCGCCTCCTCCGCCATATCCAAAATTTTTGTTAATGGCCCTACCGCGTCAAGGAGTTTATCCTGACAGGAACGCCAGGAGCAGTCTATACCTTTGCGGGGGTCTTTCATGTATTTGGCCAAGAAGGTGGCCATCTTGGAATCGAGCTCTGGCGTAAAGGCCACCTTCCCGTCCAAAGTCGGACGAGGACACTCTGCCCTCAGACACCCCCTGGCACCCTTCTCTAAGGGCTTGCGGAGGCGACCCGCCACAAACTTGGCCACCTTGTCCCCAGGTGCCCAGGCCGCCGACCGCGCATGAACAATCTCATCCGGGTCCAGCATGCCAGAGGAATCCTGAGGTAACTCGGCGGCAGAACTGGCCGGGCGCCAAGACCGCGAAGACCCTTCCTCGTCATCCGTATCCGCCGGCGAACCCCCATCAGGCGACAGAGAGTCCGGGACAACGGTTCCCGAAGGAGTCGGGGCCGGGGAAGGCGCAGGTGGTGGAACCGCCGCCTTCGCTAGAAACACGCTTTTGAGGCGGTCGAAAGCGTCCTTGTCCACCCCTTGCGGTTCCCCCGGGCACTCCTCCGTGCGACCCTTCTTAGGTAGTGATGGACCCTCCCTCCCCCTGGGGAAGGTTAGTAACTGGCCTTGGGGGGTCTAAGTGGGAGTATGCTAACTTAGCGCATTCCGCTATAATGCGATTAGACAGGCGCTCCTCCATAGGCCCCACTAAGTCATTCACACATCTATAAATAGAGTCATCTACAGCTTCAAAGAGCTGGTCATCCAGAGGTAAGTACTGGAGTTGTTCCTCCTCATAAAACTCTTCGTGGCTCATTATTGCCGGGGCAACTTACACCGACCACAAAAAATACCCCCTTAGGTAGAAGGGGAACTGAGAAAACTGGGAGACAAACCCCCCCCAATTGAATGTGGGCAGCCTGAAAGACTGCAAGACTTTCAAAGCGGGGAAAAACTCTGCAATAGAGGCTGCACCTGCCTCGAGCGCGCTGGCCCTCAGATAACTGACGGGGCCCAACCGCCACCCAGCGCGCGAAGAAGCTCACCGGAGCACAACGTGCAAAACCCTGCCCGCAGGCGATTCTCGCGGCAGCGCCGCAATACGGACCCACAACGGGGCGTGAATTGTTTAATTACGGGGAAATACGGACCCCTGGGGGGGTGTTCAGGTGTGGCGGCAAGGGGACAAGGCTCGCTGGACCACAACTCTCGCCGCGCGTCTCCTCATCTGAGGAGACGCGCCGCGGGACCAACGAGTCGCTCGAGCTCCCCCTAGCGGTTCAAATCGGAGACCGCAGCACAGTGGGGCGGCCGCGAAAGGAGCGAGAGCACTCCCGCGGCCGGAGGGAATCTGGAAGGCAAAATACAATGACCTCCACAAACAATAAAATATCCCCAAAGTAACTCAGGGTCCCGTTCACATTCTCTACTTTGTTAAAACAGTGACCCGGAAGCGAGCAACGTGATATTTGAAATCCCAAACATCAAACATGCAAGAGAAGTAAAAGAGACTTAGCTTGGGCTGCGAAGCAGCGAAGAAAGAGGAGGGACAACTGCAGTAGAGGGTCTTTCTAGGATCTGTGGACACTGTGGAAGGACTACTGTTGGAAAGGACCTATGGACTCATGGGAGCTGTAGTCTAACCGCAAACTTGTTGTTTATTGTCTTCTAAAGTTTGTTTTTCCCTCAAGTGGGATAAAAAATGTTTTGATGGCTTTTCTAAGGCTGCTGGAAAAACTTTGTAGAAATAAAGCGAAGAAAGGAAAAGCATAATCGGAGCCTCCGGTCCTGACATAGAATTGCCAAATACCCCAGGCTTTTGACATTCAATGCAAGGTGTAGTGACAGGTATATGTGGAAAGAGGGCTGTCACTTAGCATCTGGGATAATGGTGAAAACATGACACCAGACTTTTGGAAAACATAGAAAGCAGTGTCACTTGGAATGCTGCTGCAACTAGTTCTTATCAAGTTCAACACAGTGATATTGTTTGTATTTGCAGTGATTCAGCTACGTATATGAAAAGGTTGTGTGATGACCTGTCAAAATCGATACCTGAATTGAAGTGCTTTCCTGTAAGAGATCCTTGCAACTTGCTAGATTGTATGCTGAAAGCATCTTTACAATCTTCAGTTACTGAAGAATGCTATTGACTTTTTAGTCAATTCTGGGTGCACTGTTTTGTTATGAGCGGCAACTAAAACGCAAATATTTCTCATTTTGTGCTTTGTGTGGCATCAAAGAAAGAGTCATCACAACTTTGTCATTTAGCTGGTGGTTTTCGGTCCTACAGGCCGTGAATTCTATATTATCCATGCGGGAACCGTTTACAGAATTTTTGCTGAGTGATGATGCCAAAGGCAAGAAATGCAAGGATCTTTGGTCAAATATTGATAGTGATGTGAAACAAAGTACACTCTACTGCATTCTTAGATTCTTAGATTTTTACAGGAAAAGATGACTACTGTAGTGGACATAATTTAAAAATTAAAGTCTGAAAACTGTTTTGTCTACAAAGTGTTCAGCAAATTGGTGTAGATGTGAAACATCTCCTTGAGAGTAGGCTGGGCGACTTAGGCACTGCAACATGTTCCATGGTAGAGTGCTTGCCACTTGGTAAGTAAAGAAATGTTGAGGAGCAATTCAGGATATTTTATTTTACAATGTATGAGAAATGGCTTGCAATCATGCATAGAAATGTCCCTTCACCAACGATGGCATTTGAAGTCAATGAAGCCTCACTGTGGTACTCTGCACAAGTTCTAGATCCTTTACATAAATGGGAATTTACTCCGGACTTTCAAAATTGCTGCTTCATTTTTGACCGCTTGAATAACTCTGAGGGTATATGTGCCTGGTTCAACGCATATGTTGCAGAACCTGGCCCAGATAATCGCAATCTTAAGGTGCACCAATATTGACATGGAAAGCTATATCAGTTGCCAGGGTTAGCTAAGTGTGTACTGGCTGTTTTGGCGTTGCCCGTCTGAAGTTCCAATGTTGAGAGGGCCATTTCACAGAGAAACGTTTACATGGGAAGGAAAGAGCGAGCGCACATGACCGAAGACTCACTGAAGAAGTATTGTATGGGGTACTACAATAAGTTTGATTTGTAAAAATGTATTTGGACCTCATATACACTGTATGTACACTGTCTATATACCATGCAATATCAGTGCAGAAAGCATGCAATAAAATTAAGCAAAACGTTCCATCAACACCAAAAAAACACTGTTTCTGTTGTTTTTAATGGGGCGAAAATGTGTAGCCACTGATAACCATAGTTTTTTAAGGTATTGAAATCACTTGAAAACACTGAAAACCCCACCAAAATTAAATTTACCAAAAATAGAAACTGAAACCAGAAAAGCCTAATTATAATACACCATGTGATCTACTTTGTCAAAAAAAATCAAAAACAGAGGGGCCGATTCCGATTCGGGCCGGAAATCTCTCCGACCGAGCCGGACCCGGAGAGATATCCGACCGAATCGGACCCGTGCAGCCCGACCGAACGAGTACGCTGCGCACGTATGCCATCGGACTCGAGTCGGTCGGACTCCCAGTGAAGTCAATGGGAGCCTGTCGAGCTAGCGCGTACGCGGGCTCCCATTGACTCAATGGGTGCGATGCGGACAAGGGCGCCCCCTACAGCGTGTACGCGGCGAAGCAATTCGCGCCGTACACGCACAGGTAGGGGGACCCATGGGTCCCCCCTGTGTGCGACTCGCGCGGCTACGCATACAGGGGGGTCCAACACGGACCCCCAAAGTACGGCTCCGACAGCTCTTTCGAGCCGGAGTGTGCGGCCCGGTCGGACTGCTCGCGGCGCGCATCGTACTTACCCGGCCGGGGAACGTCTCCATTGCGCGGTGCGAGTCGTGTCCGTGCGAGTCGGTCGGTGCGGTTAGAGCCGGGATCGAGTCGGTCGAAGCGGTCGGGACGCCCGGACGAGTCGGTCGGCGATTTAGCATCGTACTCGCTCGTCCGGACGCGCGTACGGATCGGTCGGGAAATAGGGCTCCGAATCGGATCCGGTTAAGCCGAATCCGATTCGGAGCACTACCGGCCAAGATCGGAATCGGCCCCAGAGTCTCCATTGATGCCTGAATAAGGATTAACATTTCGGCCATTTTAGCATCATGGTGTTACATTCAAATACTCTTTTTCATACAAAACAAAATTCCTCTTTGTTGTATGCTGCTCGTTGCCTTTACAGATGTATGTCATTTGGGTGTTCCTACAATACTACAATATTTTCACGTTGTGTTATAGTGAACTAATGTGCTGTTGCTATAGTGCTAAAACATAATAATTATCGCTATCTGTCAGCCCCGGGTAAATCTCTAATTCAATTTAATCGGGTGGGCAGATCAATCAAATCTGGGATATCTCACAATTACATACCTTCTTAATAATCCCCAGGATTTTAGTTAGATAATTATGCCCCAGTGGGCAATTTATAGATCTCTTTAGGTTCTTTAACGCATAGTATGCATGTGGAGTCTATCCACATTCTGGTCCGAGTTAGCTAAAGAAGGTTCACTGACAGAATATCCCCATACCACAATATCGAGTTTGAAATATCGATGTCAAAAACATCGACATCCTATATTTATAATGATAAGTACAAAAATATCGAGAATAAAATATTGATGTCAAAAATATAGTTGTACAAAATATCGATTTTTAAATATATATATATATAAAATAAAATAATAAATATTAAATATGTTAAATAATAAAATTAATATACAAAAATAAAGTAGATTTAATATACATTTTAACAAATATAACAAATAAACTTAATTTAAAAAAGTTAAACACATACATAATGTCGCCATGGAGCCCCTGGCGGCACGACTCCGGCAACATCATACCCACCGGGGCCTTGGGTTCTCTGCACCGGCCTTAGTCACCTCAATGTACGCTGATGATATCGCATTATTTATTCGTGAACCACACAAGAATCTAGGGGCCCATTACGATGTCGGGCGGAAGCACAACCGCCGTGCTGGCGGATGCAAAAAGCACCAGTTACCGCCGGCACGCAGCAGTCCACACGCCCGCCCAATTACGATGCGAAAAGTAGGCCAAACCGGCAAGCCAGCAACACCGTCCGCCATCAAAGTGCGCCCGTACACGTAGCGGCGCAGCCCAACTGACACACACCGTCCGACGAAACACGTCCCGCCCGGCGCATAAATTACGATGCCGCAAACAAACGGCTCCCACGGCCAAGAGATACCGTACGACAAACCGAAGCGGTAACACGGACGCCGAGCACGGACAACGAAGAAGCGGCTCCCCGAGCATGAATCCAGCACTGCAGGCCGTCCCCATGCTCCTGCTGATGCACCACCAAGGACGCAACGTACCGCGGAGACGCAGGTAGGCACACACACAACAAGTGCACGCAAACAGCGCACACAGTGCAAGGGCGGAAAAAGCGGACAACCCCCCACCAGCGCGTGTACACAACACATCCACCATCGCATCCACATATGACACACAGGCCAAATCGTAACATCGCAGAACACATGTGTACACACCACCTGGGACTAGGAACCAACCACCCCGTCACGGCCCCAAAGCGCCGATGACGCCGCCACACATGCGCACAACGCAGAGGCCAACCGCAGCGCCATGCATGCGTCGCACACAGACACAGGGACACAACCAAGCAGCACACACATCAGCCCCACCCCGAACGCACATGACACGTGACAGGCCTGCCACAGACATGTCCCCAACGCCCAATTCACGGACAACACCCAACGCCACACAACCGACGCACACATGTCAGTGAAGACACGCAACAGCAGGACACACCCCAGTGTAACAAACATGGCGTAGCACACAGCGGCGGCAACACCAACTAGGAGAAGCAGGGCCCCTTCGGGAAGAGGAACGCCAGTACCACACAGAAACACCCATACCACCCTGCACATATGAACAAGACATATAAAACGGAACACCAAAGAGCCCGGGGACCGACAACAGGTGGCCCAAGAATAACATCCACACACAAGGCCCAACGCAGAGCGGAAAGGCAGCCTGCCGCCCACACAAGGGAGAGCAGACAGCACTGAATGACCTTCCATTCCAACTCCGAAACCACAGCCCTACGACAGAAGCCGGTGAATACAGCCATTGTCCAAGAATAGACCAACACAGGCATGCCGAGGAGACCGACCACAGGGCAGATAGCGCATATCACAGAAGCACACAACGGACGGGGAAGAAAGAAGAAAACACTCCCCCATGTCGGCCACATGCAAGTTAATTGGAAGGAGTCACACAGCACTGACCTTGAACTGTCTGAGAAGCATGTGGGAAGAGGGCCCGTGTCCTCCAAACAAGCCAACAGAACACAAGACCTGTCTCCCTACGACTACACAGAGCTCACAGCAACCCCGGAGCGTGCACATTGCAGACTGCACACACAGCCGGAGCACGCCACCTCAACGAACCGCTGCGAAATGGCAACCGCAACACACCTACCCAACTACGCCGAACAGCTCAAGCTGTACAAAACCAACCTGTGCCATACATTGGGATGCGATCTCCTGTCCCTGCTGAACGTAAGTTACCGACTGACTTACCGCATCACATTGTTCAGCTGCGTCATGCCCGTCTTCTACTGTCGGAGGTGTCCCTACCAGCATCCCGTCGAGATATGCCTCTCCAACCCGGCATGTCTGAAGGCGGACCTGCTACCACTACTCCTCCCTCTGGACGCACACGACAGGGCCTGCTCTGCCTATGGGGGCATGGCGTATGTGGCCAACATCGCACCCGCACTGAAATGGGACCACTGTGCCTCCACACGACGGATCATCGATAACAGCTACATCGAATGTCACCCAGCATGCCCCATCATGGTCCTCCAAGGGACAACCTACGAACAACACCTTGACAGCCACCATCCGCTTCATTGGCTGGCAAACATGTACACCACCAATGACATGGAAGCCCTGCTGGGCGGCATCGCATACCTGACAACCTGTAAATACGTCGGACCACAACGCAGGTTCCCCGAGTGACCTATGATGTCCAACCCCGCACCCATGCTTAGCTTCCGCACGGACTGGCCAGTCACCACCACAACAGCCATACCAAACGACCGGCAACTGTAACCACACCATCAACGACATCGCCATGACATCGGATATGACCGGGACATGCACACTGTTCCCCATCACATCCAGGAACACCGCATGCATCGTGGGAGGCAGTGGCATGGGCTCTGTGTATCGCACCCACATGGACGGAACTGCACGAACAACCAGGACACGACATGGATCCAGCGCCCATGGACACACACACCGCTCAGTGGACATGAATAGGTCGCCTGGAGTCTGTGGGTGCTGCACCCCTCCCACCCCCGCCCCGGGAATCCCATACCAGGACCTTTGCATGGACGACAAGTGCATACAACAACAACACGACCCCAGTGACTGTGACATGTCCAGTAACCACCACAGTGCAACAACAAGTGGCACGCCGCTGCATGCACGCAAGCACATGCCCTGATGTCATCTCACATGCACGCGTGCATGAGGAACAACCGCAGCAAACCTGTCACATGGAACTGAGATGGACTGTGCCCATGATGCCAAGCGGTCTGGTAGGCTACATGTATACCGTCTGTGTCAAAGTCCGCAGCTCCGCAGCTATACGTAAATGTACATTAGCACAGCCTTGGCCAAGCAGATGTCACTCTGAAGCCCACATCCCACATGCAACAGCCAATCACATGTAACCCCACTCCCTATCCCATTTGCAATCATGCTCAGTATATCCTCAACATGTATTCCGCTGCCAGTAGTGTCCACTATACTGCATCACAGAGGACAGAAGACTCAATATAATGTTTGAAACCAAAACTGTCTCCGCTGACTCATTTCACAAGTACGAATGAGAGAGGATGAGAGTATGTGAAGTACACGGCAGTCGTGACATGACCATGTAGTCCACTGGTATTGGATGTCAACGCAAATGAGTAGCACTACTGTGGAAGACACACATGTGTCGTGTGAAGTCGTATGGACGCAGTGCTCAGGTGGGTGGGTGCGACGGGTAGATGCGCACATGCCAAGTTGGAGCACGCCGTGTTGGGAGGGGTCATGAACAGTACACCACCGCTTCCCTGGGCATTGTGAGAGGACACCTGTCGGGGGGAGTGAACACGTGTGTGCACAGCAGCCGGGCACACGTACAAAGCGGTACCAGGCGCACCTCAGCCCACCCTCTGTGGACAAGCTGGATCCTGTTGTGCGCCCGCCATGCCCCTGACAAGGCACACACAGCCCCAGTCGACCAGGTGTAACCCCAACATAGTCAATCCGCACAGGCGATACAGGGCACGGGATGGCAGTGGAGCATGGTGTGTGAGAGGTCTCCTCGCGCTCCTCCTGGTCATATCACGCAGGCAATAGAACCTCAACGTCTAGCATGGCACAAGTCAGATGGAAGTGTAGGGGGACGCACCACAGCACGAGCAGCACTGACGTCACGGGAGGTGGCTCGCACCATCCCATCCATTGCCCATCATACCAACCACGCCACATGCCATTGCGACTAAGTGCAAGCGCGTGCGCCACCACCCCCGAGCCCTCCCCAGAGAGGCCAAAGAGTGAATGTGTGGGCCATCAGCCACAGACGGACGCGGCCTGGCCGCAAGGGCAGCCACAGCCACTGGGTGTCGCAGGTGGCGGATCCGGAAGGCGAAGACTGTGATGCATAGTCCATGCAGGCCGGGTCTCCATTTGGGGCACCACGCACGTGGACGGCGTCCCGCGACACATCATACCCTGAGACAGCCCACTCGTGCAACTGGACCCACACATACACTCCTTGCCCTCTCTGGTGCGAGCTTGGGGCTGCCTGTGCAAGCGCTAGCCTCGCAGGTGAGCATGCATATTGGGGGAGCGAGGGGAGGACATGAGGGCTGGGGCGAAGATGACTGTATCACTGTCAGTTAGTACAAGGGATGACCCAGATGTGGAAAGGAAGAGACTTGTCCCGTGTGTACTGCAACTAGTCGCCAATCCAACTACCCCCCATGTCCGGAATGTAAGCCCGCACCTAGGCCCGCCCATCCGCCACATCGAACATACCACCAGCACGACAACCTTCCCATTCGAAACACTGACTGGGGGTGGCGACCAGTGTACAATCATGTGTAGCCTACCCACGCGTACATGTGGGCCCTCCATGATCCATGTCACCTGCGGCAAAGTCATGACATGCGCAATGAGGGAAGTGAGGAGAGCTGTCCGCCCCACGCGCAGAAGGTGCATCAGCTCCACAGACCCAGCAGCGAGTCCAGCAGGGGTCACATGTGCAGGGGCAGCTGTGCCTGGTGTGAAGGCACATGCATATAGACAGCACATCGACCAATGTGTAGTCTGCCCACATCTACAGTCCATCATCATGCGGACATAGGAATTGAACACAGGGCAACACATCTTAGTTGGTGCACCCACCGTGACCAACAATGCGCAATCATCGACGTACCCGCCCTGTGCATGGCCCCCCACCCAACGGAGGCACATCCAGTGCCACCATCCCACACACACAAGCCTTCCACGGAACATGCTGTGTCCAATGGTCAGTACAGAGTCAGCGCCCATGTGGTGGATCCTGAACAGGAGACACATGCACACACATGCCAGCTCCCACTGTGTACGTCTGCCACCTGGCACGTGCAATGTAACCTCTCACCTGTGACGTGTGACTGCAAGCACACAGCCGTCTTGGCATGGGGCTGTCAATGTGGACACCTGTCAATGTTTCGGGAGGTGTGATCCGTACAGTGCTGTACATAGGGTGCAGTGCTGACACCTACTACTGTCTCATATCCCCTCGTGCCACAGGTCCCACTTGTTTTGGCCGCTCAGCCTGTGCCCACATCGTCGTCGTCGTGTGCCATACTCATCCAGCTGCGGAAGCAGTTCCATGCTCAGCAGACATTCATGTTGCCGTGGCGTTGCCGCTTGACGGATATGCAGTCAGTCCCCATCAGCACGCCCCGCAAGTCATTGGGGCCTAGATCCCCATGTGCATGCACATGGCAGTGGTTTGTATCACTAGCCATTGCCATTGGTGGGAGACCTGTGTAAGTGTATTGTGGCCGTGCCGTCCCAGCTTGACAGCTGGGCTGTGGCTCATGTGCTTGCTCAGTCATGTCAGTGATGTGTATGCGAAATTGCTATGTGTCGTGTTGCTTTGACATGTGTCCTCTGCCATTGTCCCTAGGCGGAGACCGAACATTGACCGCCCATACCAATTGCTGGCAGACATGGAGGATACGGAGGTCATTAGGAAGTTTCGGCTGGACAGGCCAACCCTGCATCGACTGTGTGCCATGTTAGAACCCCATCTCCGTCCCCGCAGGGTGTATCCGACTGCTGTCACCCCCACGGCTAAGGTGATGGCCGCCATGCATTTCTTCGCCACTGGGTCATTCCAGCACACAGTGGGCAGTGGAGGAGGGATGTCCCAGCCCATGTTCAGCAAGGTGCTGAGGGATGTACTGGCAGCCATGATGCTGTACCGGAACGGGTACATCCGCTTCCCCAGGGCTCGTGAATTGGCGGCAGTGAAGGGTGCATTCTATGCCCTTGGCAGAATCCCACACGTCGTTGGAGCCATTGACTGCACACATGTCGGCCTTGTTCCACCACAGGCCACTGAGCACCTGTACCGCAACAGGAAGCACACGCACTCCCTGAATGTGCAAGTGGTGTGCCTTGCGGACATGGTGATCACCCACGTGTGTGCAAAGTTCCCAGGCTCGGCCCATGACGCACACATAATGCGCAACAGCATCTTGCCACGACTGATGTCCAATATGCAACAGGATCGTGCCTGTATTGTCGGTGAGTATGTGGAGTGGTGTAGCGTGCTGGCTGTGCGATGCTGTCCCCTGTCCAGTTGGATTAGCAACGGTTCTCTGTGTCCCTCACACCCAGGTGACTCTGCGTATCCGAATGGGGCATGGCTGCTCAGTCCATTGAGGAATCCTCGCACCCCAGCAGACGATCGCTACAATGAGGCAGATGGGAGGACCAGACGTGTGGTCGAGCGTACCTTTGGCCTCCTCAAGTCCAGGTTCAGGTGCCTGGACCGCACCGAGGGTGCGCTGGCGTACTCCCCACAGAAGGTGTGCCGGATAGTGGTGGCGTGCTGCATGCTGCACAATCTGGCCATTCGGAAGCAGATCCCCCTCATCGTGGATGACGGAGACCAACCAGGGCCCCAGCCCGCAGACCAGGACAGCTCGAGTGAGGAGGACAGCGGAGAGGAGGAAGCTGGTAATGTGCGGCAGCAGCTCATCGCCCGCTACTTCACTTGACGGTGAGTGTCCATGTACGACGGCTGATGTGGCAGTATCTGTGCAGGTGTGTGTGTGCTGTGTCAGGGTGGCCGTTTGTTCACTGCGTGCTGTGTGTCAACGCTCCATGGCCAGGGTAGTATGCCACTGTTGGTGGCTGTGGCATTGTGCCCTATAGCTCTGTGCGATGTGTGTACATTGCTTGTAGTTGTTGACATGTACTGTGTGATGGGTGTGTGACACACTCATTGAATGTGCTCCTGTTCTGTCTCCCACCCCTAGGTCCCTACAGGCCCTCCGGATTCAAATGCCATGCCACGCATCAGGTGCCTTTCCGCCCAAGGTGGCCGTTGTATTCCGTACAAATAAGACACAGGGCACAAACAGCAGTTAGTGAAAAAGGTGCATTTATTACAAACTGTGACATGTGATTGTGTGTAAGATGATGACAAAAGTGGTGCGTGCAGTGACAATGAGCTGTCGGTCATGGCTGCGTGATGATCAGGGTGTACCCACTGGTTCTATGTCCATAGTCCAACACACACATGCCATCCAGATGGCTGTGTGGAGTGGGATCGTAGTCCAAGTCAATGCAGTGGCTGGTCAAGGAAGGCTGGCGGAAGGCTGGCTGGCTGCCTCACTTGCGACTGGAGCGTGCGAAGTCCTCCTGGGAGATCTGTTTCCTCTTCGGACGGCCCCTTCCACGTTTGCGAGGGGGGTGCCTGCTTGCGACATGCTGGTGGTTGAGGTGTGATCACTGGCTGTGGACGCAGGGGAACTGGACACTGCTGCTCCACCCTGCGCCCCGGCAGGTGGTGGCGGAGGGGAGCTGCTGTCCCTGGCTGTGACCTCACCGCCACCACCAGCTGTCCCATGAGGTCCACGATTTGGCCCATACGGGCGTCCATGGACCTCAACACCCCCAGCACCTCACGCGTGTCTGAGGCAGACCGGACCCATTGTCCTTGGGCCTCTTCATAGGCCCCAAGGACTCTGGCCATGTGAGGCAGGGCATGGCTCCCAGGGGAGGCTGGCGTTTCCCTGACCCTGCTCCTCCTACCAGTCCTGCTGCCACCGGCCTGCCCACTAGCCACATTGCTCACCACGGTCCTCGCTGTGGCTCCCAGGGTGGATCCAGTCGTCCGGGCCACCACCTGCGCTGGGGCTGGTGCCAGCGGAGACGTGGCGGTGGTGGCGGCGGTGGTGGTCGGTGCGGCGATGGTGGCGGTTGCGGCAGTGGTAGTGGCCACAATGACCGTGGGTGTGGCCGCAACGACAGTGGCAGCAGGGGGCTGTGAATGTTCAGCAGCCCTGGATGATGGGTTGGTGGGTAGGAGGGGTCCTGGGGAGCGGCTGGGCCCTGCCACACCAGATGGGCCTGCTTGGTTGTCCGTGTCCGAAGAGGAGGACAGATCCTCCAGATCCGTGTGTCCTCGTTGGGGGCTGGTAGGCTGGCTGTGCTGGCTCCATCCCCAGCATCCAGCAGTTCGTCACCTGTGGAGAGAATGAGATTAGTTATTGTGTTGCACCTGGCGAAGTATGTATTTGTCGTCTGACATTGACAGTTCGTGCAATCTCGTACATGGGTTTCCCGGAGGCGTGTGTGTGGCTGTAGCATCTGTAGTTGTGTGTGCTTGGCAATGGGACTGTGTGCTGTGCACATGTGGCATGGGACGGATTGGCCATGCCGATGGGTGTGTTGCTGTGCCCCTACTTATTGTGACTCTGGTGTATGCGGGCTCCTGGCCCATCCTGGGTCTGGTTTGTACTTTGCTTTTGGGGTTCAAATGGAACGCTTAGGAACGCATATGGCAACATGGGGGCCATGCCCCGGATTCGCATTTGGGAGGGAATCTGCTTTTGGGGTTCAAATGGAACGCTTAGGAACGCATATGGCAACATGGGGGCCATGCCCCGGATTCGCATTTGGGAGGGAATCTGCTTTTGGGGTTCAAATGGAACGCTTAGGAACGCATATGGCAACATGGGGGCCATGCCCCGGATTCGCATTTGGGAGGGAATCTGCTTTTGGGGTTCAAATGGAACGCTTAGGAACGCATATGGCAACATGGGGGCCATGCCCCAGATTCGCATTTGGGTGGGGATATGCTTTTGGGGTTCAAATGGAACGCTTAGGAACGCATATGGCAACATGGGGGCCATGCCCCGGATTCGCATTTGGGAGGGAATATGCTTTTGGGGTACATGCTGTGAGCCATGGGTGCCGAACGTGACATGTGTTGTGGCAGCATGACAGTGCATGGTTTGAGGTGTGTGCATGCTTGACATGGCCTGCATATTTGCTGTCTGTTGTGATTACTGGACATGGCATTGGACGCATCGTTATGAGTGAGTGATGGTTGTGTGCCAGCCAACGTATTGCAGTTGTCCCATCTCCTTGGTGTGCGTGCTGCCCTGTGCCATGTGCATCACTGCAGTGCTCGGGGGGGGTGTGGCCCATGTTGTGTGTTGTTGCTCACAGTGTGTCGTGCACTTCATTGACTTCTGGCACATGGTTGGTAATGGGCATGTATCTTAGCGTGACTGCTGTATGTGTGGCAGCTGTGCGGATGACATGCCTTTCATGAGACTGGGGCTGACGGATGGGATGGATGGTATGTTGTTTGTGCATGGTGTGTCTGTGTGTTTGATGGGTTCAGTGGTGTTTGTGTGCATTTATGTTGTTCCGCTCTGTTGCGTCTAGTGTTGTTTGTCTTACATAGGCGTAGTTGTGGGGTGTGTGGTTGACAGGCAGTTGGGGCTACATGGACAGGACTTCAATGGTGTTTCGGTTGTGTGTGGTGAGTTGCACAGTGGCTGCCGTGTGGTACTATATTCAGTGTGGCTTGTGCATGCAGACGTGGCTCCTTGGGTGTTGCTATGTCTGTGATGGGTCATGTGGGGTGTGAGTCTGTTGTTCATGTCCGTGTGCACATTGTTCACTTGTTCGTGACGGTGGGCGGTGCTGCGTGTTCGTCTGCTACGTGACATGTCCCATGTGTTGGTCGTGTTACGGTCCTCATGCCTCCAGTAATCCGGCCCTGTCCAGTTTCCCACCTGCAAGTTGTTCGTGCGTGCACTGTACTGGATGCCACATGGCTCTAAGCGGGGGTGCTCCATGTTGCAGGTCTGTGGGGGTGGGAGGGTGTTGTGGGTCGTGGGGGTGGCTGGATACCCACTGACACCGATTGCTGTGGACCGTGATGTCTGCCTTTCGGCTGTCGTTGTGCACTGCGGTGGCTGACACGTGGGTGTGGGGTGTGGGGGATGCTCCTCCTTGCTGTGCTGTGGGACTGGGGCCTGGTGTGTGTTGTACTTGGGCTGTCCACCGTCCCACCCACTGCACTTTGTGTTCCTGCCACTTACCTGTTACTTGTCGGTTGGTGCAGCTGTGGCGGACACATGGGTGTGGTGGGTGCTCGTTGTGGCGCTTCTGGCATATTTGGGGACCTGTTGGTGGTTACGTGGCTGGCTTAGTGTACACATGTCCCCACGCATCTTGCAGTTGTTCGGTTTGGGCTGTGTGTGGTGGTGTCTGTTGCATGTGTGTGTGATGTGTTGTGTATTGTGTGCTGGACATGGGGGTGTTTGTCCCTGGGAGCTGTGGCATGGTGGTAGTGCATGTGAGTACATAGCGGTGTGCTGGTATACATTAGTTTGTACTTACCAGCCTCCACTCCCCCTGCTAATCCGGCGAGGATCTCCGGATGGATTACGACTCGCACCTTCTCCTCCCACGCTTTGAAGGTCTTAAAGAGCGCGGGATTCCCTCCGCCAGTGACGGCAGCCAGCTCTCTGTTTTTGCCCTCCTTCTTCTTGACCAGGCTCTTGACGTCATTCCAACGTTTGTTAATCTCGACTCTGTTCCTGGGCAGGGTCCCGACTGCATTGACCTGGTCTACGATCCGGTTCCACATTCTGTTTCTGGTGGCTAGTGGTGTGTGCTGGACCATGTTCCCATAGATTTGTGGGTACACCTTGATGATCTCGTCGACCATGACCGTCAGCTCCATGGGCGTGAACTTGGGCATCCTTTGTGGTGCCATGGTGTTTGTGGTGCTGGTGCGGTGTGTGTTGTGTAATGTGCAGGGGGTTTGTGGTGCCGGTGTTTGGTGGTGGTGGTGGTGGTGGTGGTGGTGGTGGTGTTTGGTGGTGGTGGTGGTGGTGGTGGTGGTTGTGATGTGTGCGTTTCTGTGGTGTGCTGCTGTCCTTGCTGTGTCACTGTGTCCTCTCCTCTCCTCTCTGGTTTGCAATGTAGCAAGGGGTTGTGGTCTGTGGGAGTGCTGCTTTTGTACTCACCTATGTGGGTGTGTCCTCATGGTCTGTTGTTTTCAGGTGTGTTGTGTCTGGGGTTCTGGCCTTTGTATTTTTTGTTTGTCCGGGGGGTGTTTTCGGGATATGTACTGTGCTTGTGTATTTGTGCGTGCCTTGCTGTGTGGACTTGTTGGCCATGTTGTGTGCTATTGGTTTTGTGTGCGGATGGTTTCTGTGCAGGTACGTGGGCGCCATGGCTTCTGCCGTGTCGATTCTCATCGGCGTTGTTTGCGCTGGCGGGCGGTATATTTGTGGTTTTTCCGCGCTCATGTCGGTGCGATCGTAATCTCACGTGCGGTGTGTCGGCCGTGAGGGCGGGCGGTTTTGTGTTGTCGTGCGTGTTTCCGTCCGTGGCGGGCGGTTTGTCTCCGACTCGGACGTTGGCGGGCGGTATTTTGTGTGCTTTTTCCGCCGATGGCGGTATTCGGTTTGTGTAATCGTAATGGCGTGGTCGGTGTTCAGGCGGTGTGTGCGGGCGGATTTTTGCCGCTTCCATGCCTGGCGGAATTATTTACGCCGGGTATCGTAATGTGCCCCCTAGATCCCATAACTAGAGAGGTTATAAGTTTTGGGGGGACTCTCTGGTGTACAAGTGAATTGGAGCAAATCCATTCTATTCCCTTTAACGGATGCCACTCAACCCTGCGAGACCGAATTCCCGCTCAAATTGGCAACCGAGCCAACACGATTTCTGGGCGTCTGGCTCAGCAGAAACACTGATGACCTCTGGTCCGCTAACTACGGCAGGGCCTTTGAATGGCTCGGAGCTAAAATCCCAACATGGAACAAACTGCAGCTCTCCCTATCCGGTCGTATTGCAATCGCGAAAATGATCATCTTGCCGAAATTTTTATATCTATTCCTAAATATACCGCTCCCACTCACCATTCAATTTTTTAACAGACTACGATCCAACTTAATCTCACTGGCATGGGCTGGGCGCCAACCGAGCATAGCCTATGAGGTCCTGACGCTCCCCTTTGCCGAGGTGGTCTTGGGGCACCTGACTTGCGATTATATGCCTATAGCGCCCAAGCGAGTTTCCTACATTTCTGGCTCCACCCAACACCATTTCAACCACATATCGCTGTGTAGGCGGACTTGGCCTCTCCCTGGCCGCTCAGCACTGCTCTCTTCCTGCCCTATATAAATCCCCAGAAAGAGATAAACACGATTGAATGCTTGCGCTGGGCTTGGGAAGGACTCAGTAAATACTGCGGCACTGATACCCTCTGTGCCCCATCTATGCAGCTGGTCGCAAATCCTGCCTCCCCCCGTTGCATGATCCTGCATGTTGCGCCATGCAACAGCACTCTGCATCAGCATAAATGCAGATTTGTACCCCGACGGCTGCTTCCTCTCTCCCCCTGAATGCACAGCTACTGGAACACCCACGCTATAGCCTGTTATTCCATCAGATGCGAGCGACATGCAAAAGCATTAACAAGACATTCCCAGCGCCACCTCCCACTAACGCTGCCTTGGAATACATCCACACAACAACCGCACACCGTAAGTTGATCACTAGAATCTACACACTATCCATGGCAGCCACATCCACTAGCACTGAAATGGCACGAGACGCCTGGCGGGCGGACCTGCTGGACAGCCCTACACCTGAGCAATGGAAATATTGTTGCATGCAAACCGAAAAACTCTCCCCCAATTACAGACTCAGGCAAATACACTTCAAGTTCCTTCATAGAATGTACCGCACCCCGATTGCGCTGCACAAAATGGGCTTTATCATGGATGCTCGCTGCCAGCGCTGTGCGCCGCCCGACGCCTCGTTTATGCACTTGGCGTGGGTCTGCTCTAGGGTGGAAGCCTACTGGCTGGAAGTGTGCGCGTCCATTAGCGCTATCGCATCGACTACCCTCACACCTAATCCCCTTCTTTGCTTGCTTGGCTATGTCCAGGAGGTGCCTGATGCCTGTAGACGTCTTGTGACAATGCTTATAGTCCTTGCCAGGTGCAGAGTAGCAATACACTGGGGGCGCAGACCGGCACCAACGCTCAAACTATGGCTCGCCAATGCTGCATTCTGTCAGACACAATTGACAGAATTCTTGAATCTTATGCCAAGCGCTAGTAGGCCACATGATATCTGGGGACCTCTGGTGACACATCTACATAGCCTAGCAGACGACACCTCGGACCACGATGCCCCCGTAAATGATTCGGAGCCCACTTCAGTGCGGAGGACAGTGGCCTAGAGCGGAGTCATAGGGAAAACCTACATATATGTGTATCATGATGTTTCCAATTGTCTCCCAATAACTATTGCCTTTACTATATGTGTCTCATCTCACTCTGTTGTATATCCCAACATCACTTATACCCTGCCAAATTGCCAATGTACTATGAGTATGCCTTAACCTGAATGTAACAGATTAATGACAATGCTGAAATGTATGTATAATTATGCTTTGTTGAAGCCTCAATAAACAACATTTTAAAAAAACACACGTACATAATAATTTATATATATATTTACTTTAAAACAATTAATAAACTATTAATTTAAATTTTATCATTTTAAAATTATATACAAATTTACAAATATATATATATATATATATATCCACAAAGCGTTGCTCCTTCTGACTGCTGCGGACCCAAGAGAGGTGGCGCATACACCGGCGGAGCGCGCCGGTAATTTCAGTCCCAACAGAGTTCCAATACCATGCGCTCTCAATGTTCACAGACTCCACACCAGATCAAACCTTCAAGGGTGTTTATTTTCACAACGGGTTTCGGCTTACTGCAAGGCTTGCAGTAAGCCGAAACGCGTTGTGAAAATAAACACCCTTGAAGGTTTGATCTGGTGTGGAGTCTGTGAACATTGAGAGCGCATGGTATTGGAACTCTGTTGGGATATATATATATATATGTATATATACCAATAACATAAAATTTAATAAAAAAACATTGTATTATAAATTAAAACATAAAACTATTTAAAACTCTTTAAACTTATATTTCCCACTCCAGTCAGTGCAACAGTAGGGAAAGTGTTGGATAGCAAAGGGGTAAAAATTACTACTCCCACTCCAGTGAATGCAACAGTAGGGAAAGTGTTGGATAGCGGAGGGCTAAAAATTTCTATTCCCACTCCAGTGAGTGCAACAGTAGGGAAAGTGTTGGATTACGGAGGGGTAAAAATTAATATTCTCACTACAGTCAGTTCAAAATTAAAAACAAAGAAAATGTTAACAACAAAAATATTTAAAAAACAAAATAAATACAAAAATATATAAATATGTTAAAAATTAAAATACAAATATATTTAATATTAAAAAAAATAAAAAACATATTATAATGTTGAATACATATGACAAATACCTACAAATATTATATTAAATAAATGAAAAATAATTTTGAAACAAATAAATATTTTTAATTACAAATTATTTAGAAACAAAAACATTAATTATTCCATAAATTTACTTTTTTTAATTTCCTACCCTATAACACACACAATTCACAAACCACATCTAAATTGTAAAACAAAATGTACTTCCATAATTAACATAATTAATTACCAATTAAAGAAATATTAATTAAAAAACAAATTAAAACTCATAAAAATTAATTAACTTCTCACACTTTCCCCCTATAATCCCCACCATTCACAGCTAAAATTAAACTGTTAAAAAATGGATTACAAAATTAAAACTTATTTTCAATTAAAAAACTAATAGTATTTAACAACTAATTATAAAGTCAGTAAAATGAATTTACTCCTCTCCCTTTACCTCTATAAAAGTAAAACCAAACATAAAAAATAAAAACAAATACCCTAATTAAATATCAATTAAGTAATTATTAATAATGATCAACTAATTATTAATTGATTAAACATAAATTTCTTCCCACCCTTTACCCTTATAAACCCCACAACCCACACCTTAAATTAATTACGCAATTTCCATATTTAATAATCAATTAATTCATTAATATTAATTAACAACTAGTTAATAATTAATTACAAATAAATTACTTCCCACCCTTTACCTGTATAAACCCCACAACCCGCACCTAAAATTAATTACACGATTTCCATAATTAATTTACAATCAATTAATTAATATAAATTAACAACTAATTATTAATTAATCAAATATTACTTCCCACCCTTTACCCCTATAAAACCCACAGCCCTCACCTTAAACAAATTACACAATTACCATAATTAATGACCAATTAATTAATTACAAATAAATTACTTCCCACAGTTAACACTATAAAATCTCAATTAAATAAAAAATATTAATTAAACAATATTCATTGATTTATTATAATTAAATTACTTCCCATCCTATTCCCCTATAAACCCACAACCTTCTACGGAACTAAAAAACGCAAAATTTAATTAAAATAAAATTGATAACTACAAAAAATGTAACACATATATTAAAAATCATAAACGATACTTATACAAAAAAATACATCACATACATTTAAAATATAAACTAAAATACATAATACTAATTTAAAAATCGATATTTTAAACAACTATTTTTTTGCAAACGATATTAATAACTTCGATATTTTTTAAAATGATATTTCTTACCTTAAATTCGATATTCTTGACCATGATATTCTTGCTGTCGATATTTCTGTGTCACGATATTTCCAACTCGATATTTGTGTAGGTCGACATCTCCAACTCGATATTCTGTCTGCATACCCATTAAAGAATGTTAATGTTAATAAGGCTTGTAAAGCGCACTGCTACCCTAGGGTGTCCTGGCGCTAAGAGTTGCCAACTTGGTTGCTGGATGAGGGATGGATTCAGGGGAAAAGGCAGGTTTTCAGCCCCCTTCTAAAGGAAAGGAGCTCGGTGGCACTTCTGAGATGGAGGGGAAGGCTGTTCCATGCTTTTGCAGCACCGTATAAAAAGCTCCTGCCCCCCCAACTAGCTGTCTTTGCCCGTGGAATTTTTATAAGTTTTGCCTGTTGTCTCATATAGGCTGGGCCAGAACCTGTGAGGGCTTTAAAGACCGTGCAAAGGGCCTTAAAATCCACCCGTTGTTTCACCGGAAGCCAGTGAAGCTTCCCAAGTTCCTTCTTAACCGAGACAAACCTTGGGATCCCCAAAAGAAGCCTGGCTGCTGCATTCTGCACAACCTGCAATCGGCTAAGATGTCTTTTCTGGATGTTAAGATAAAGGCCGTTGCAATAATCCAGGCGAGAAAAAATAAGAGCAGTGATTACTGTCCTGAGGCTGTCTTCGGGCAATAGGAACTTGATTTTCCTCAGTATCCTCAGAAGATGAAAGCAGGAGGAAACAACTCGGCTAATCTGGTCCCCGAAGGATAATTTGACGTCCATGATCACCCCCAAGTTCTTCACCTTGGCGGAGGGAACTGGTTGTGGACCCAAGATTGCAGGCCACCAATCGGGTGACCAAAGGTTCGAGGAATTACCGAAGATGATCACCTCAGTTTTCCCCGCATTCAACTTAAGACAATTTGCTGTCATCCAGCTTGCGATGGCCTGCATACAGTTGTGGCAATCGCGCCCTGTCTTAACCTCTTTGCCCTTCTGGATTGACAACACAATTTGTGTGTCATCGGCATAGGAAGTCAGCTGGAGCCCAAATGATCGAATAAGGACTGCCAGCGGGGATACATACACGTTAAATAGTGTAGGGCTAAGTGCCGATCCTTGTGGGACCCCACAGGGCAGAGAGAAAGGTTTTGATCGATCCTTTCCCAAATCCACTGTTTGGATTCTATCAGTGAGAAAAGATTTTAATAGGGTATGGGCATTGCCGGAAACCCCCATTTCGGCTAACCGGTCCAACAACACTTCGTGGTGGACCGTATCGAAGGCCGCGGACAGATCCAACATAATCAGAATTGCAGCTCCTCCCTGATCTAATGCCTCTCTGATTTCTTCAGTGGATTTAATCAGAGCCAGCTCGGTGCTGTGATCAGCACGAAAGCCGAATTGTGTTGGATCTAGCAGGGCATTAGTTTTGAGAAAGGAACTTAGTTGGAAATTAATTTCCTTTTCGATCAACTTGGCCGGTAGGGGGAGACGAGAGATGGGTCTGTAATTACTTGGCTCATTCGAGTCCAAGTTCGCTTTCTTCAGGAGAGGGAGAATTGAGGCTTTTTTCCACACCTTGGGAAATCGACCTGACTTAAAGATGATATTAAAAACCGGGGCAAGGGCCGCCCCAATGATGTTTGGAACAAGTTTAGCCACTGAGGCTGGGCAAGGATCTAAAGGAGAGCCAGATTGGATTCCCAACAGGAGCTTTAAGACATCCTGGGCCTCCACTGTGACGAAGCTATCTAAAATCGGAATTCTCTTGACGTCCTTTGCCGGGCCCCATGCTTCCAACTTGGAGCCCTCCTTTTGAGAAATCCTGAAAGATGAAAAAATGATATCCACTTTTTCCC
The DNA here is from genome assembly GCA_963921515.1 of Calotriton arnoldi. NCBI lineage: Eukaryota > Metazoa > Chordata > Amphibia > Caudata > Salamandridae > Calotriton > Calotriton arnoldi. The sequence continues at coordinate 920,814 of CAWUFW010001104.1, forward strand.
TGAAGAAAGATGCTAAGTTTTCACAGATATCAGGGCCATTCCGTGGTTTAGCACTGGTGGGAGTTGTGAGTTTAGAAATGGTTTTAAAAAGTTCCTTTGTGGAGGATTTGGCCTTACTGATCTGTTCACCAAAGTATTTCTTTTTTGTGTCCAAAAGCATTCTTTTACAGCGAGCAAGACTTTCTCTGTAAGCCTCTTTAGTAACATTGGTGTAGCCTCTTCTCCAAGCGCGTTCCAAGCGTTTGCATTCAACTTTTAATATTTTTAGGCTGTCCGAATACCAAGGGGCCGAGGGTGAAACCCTCTTGGGAACCCATAGTTTAACAGGAACTAGTGATCTGCAGGCAGAGTCCAGCCAATCAGTATATTTAGCCGAGGCCTCTTCTGCAGAGGAAGACCAATCGCACAGCGTTGCTTGTAAGCGATTTTCTAGCTCCGCGCTGTTAATATTTTTCCAGACCCTTACTTCAACCTTTGGTTTGAGTTCCAGTTTAGGTTTGCGAGGCCTAGTAGGTAAAATTTCAAAGAAAACGGCCAAATGATCCGACCAGGGAACTGGTAAAACTCCTCGATAATGAATATTAGGATGGTTGGAAAAAATACCATCTAGCGTGTGACCTGCAGTGTGGGTGGGATCCAGCACTAATTGCGTAAGGTCCCCCCCCTCTTAGCGTTTGTTGTAGTTTTATGTTATCTGAGTCAGTAAGGTCCTCAAGATAAAAATTAAAATCTCCTAGAACCGTGAAAGATTTAGCACAGAGTCCCTCCTCAAGTAGCATACCAACCGACTCTAAAAAAGCCCCTCTAGGCTCGGGGGGGGCGATAAAGGAGAATAGCTTTGAAGGTGTCAAATGAATAGTTTATTCAGCCCCAGTGGGCCTAATTCATGGTTTAAACAGATGTCAAAAAATAAAATGAGCAACATAGTGCATTAGCAAATTTCATTCTGGACATCAGAACTATACAGAGCAAAACAGAGCAATACCAGTGAAAAAACATGAGATGAGCCCTGGTGGGCTAGATATAATTGGCTCTCTTGCATTCCCTGTTCAGCACCTGACTCCAGGAGTATCTGTAATAAAAACATTAAAAAAACAAAAATTCAAAACACCACATGTCCCGTGTAATTAAAATAACCGATAAACCTAGCTTGTTTAGAGATGGATGGAGGGCCTGAACACTAAGGACAACACTTTAAAAACCGTATCTACAATTTTAAATAATCATTTTTTTCTAATGATGCAGCCACTTGGTATCTTTGTTAACCGAAATGTAATGCCTGTTCTTCCTCCAAGTTAAGTGCATTTGGGTGAAGGGTACTGTACTTGATAATGAGTTTTGATTCAAGCCTCCTTTAATTCTTGTACCCTGTTGCCATCTCTTTCTCAGATTGGGATCTTATCTAATACACAAAGGTTTAACAAGTTGGTGTTTTTGTTGTGTTTGTCTTCTTTGTTTATTGCCATAAGATGTTCTAGCACTCTTTTTTTAGCCATATGGATGGTACTGCCTATATAGTACTTGTTTGGACTTTGGGTCCGTTAAATTGACAACATCTTCAGCATTTGGAAAGGCGATCCGGAAGAAGCATATGAATTGTTTACTATATAAAATGACAACTCTAAACCTCCCATTCACTAGTCACATGCACCAAACTAAAATAGAATTTCTGGACCTCACACTAGAAGTCAGAGGCAGCAAACTTGAAAGTAGCCTTTTCTGCAAGGAGACGGCAGGGAATAACCTGCAACATGCAGAAAGCTGCCACCCCAAGAATCTGAGACATAGTATCCCATATGGTGAATTACTGAGATCCTAAATAAGCTGTAGCTCTGAAGAGGCTTTTCTGAAAGAAAAGAAGACAATGGCATGCAGATTTCTAGAAAGAGGGTACTCAAGAAAGGTGATAAATCAAGCATGTGAAAAAGCTAGCAAGTGTGAAAGAATGAGCTAGTGACTCCCAATATTAGGAATGACTCAGAAGGACAACCAGTAAGCTTTATTACTTCTTTTCATGGCCAGCCGTGGGAGGTCAAAAGTAGCCTCCGGAAGTTCTGGGAAGTTTTTAAAACTGACCAACATCTGGTCGAATACATTGATGACAACCCCCAAGTCGCATTTAGTAGGAGTATGCCCTTAAGTACACTCTCAGTCACAGTCTAGTCAAATCTGAAAATGAAGCTAGTACCATACAAGGATTCTTCACATGTGTTGCTTGCAAAGCTTGCAAATACAGCCACAACTGCAAGACAGTCCAGTTATCAATAGATCACCAGCCATATGAGATAACTACACACCTGAAATGTAACTTAGATCATTGCGTCTATGCATTTCGGTGACTGTGTAACAAGTACTATATAGGTAGTACCGTCCATAAGGGTAAAAAAAGAGTGCTAGAAGATCTTGGAGCAATAAACAAAGAAGACAAACAATACCCTATTGCCAGGCACTTTAAAGTGAAACACAACAAAAACACCAACTTGTAAAACTTTTGTGTATTGGATAGGATCCCAATCCAAGAAAGAGGTGGCAACAGGGTACAAGAACTAAGGAGGCTTGAATCAAAACTCATTATCGTTATCTTCACCCGAAAGGACTTAACTTGGAGGAAGAACTGGCAGTACATTTAGGTTAACAAAGATATCCAGTGGTTGCATCATTAGTAAAAGAATTAGGGGCCGATTCCGATTCGGGCCGGAAATCTCTCCGACCGAGCCGGACCCGGAGAGATTTCCGACCGAATCGGACCCGTGCAGCCCGACCGAACGAGTACGATGCGTCCGTATGCTATCGGACTCGAGTCGGTCGGACTCCCATTGAAGTCAATGGGAGCCGGTCGTACAACGCGTACGTGGGCTCCCATTGCCTCAATGGGTGCGAGGCGAACAAGGGCGCCCCCTACAGCGGGTACCCGGTGAAGCGACTCGCGCCGTACACGCACAGGTAGGGGGGACCCATGGGTCCCCCCTGTGTGCGACTCGTGCGGCTACGCGTACAGGGGGGTCTGACACGGACCCCCAAAGTACGTCTCCGACTGCTCTTTCGAGCCGGGCGTCGCGTGTCGGTCGGACTGCTCGCGGCGCGCATCGTACTTACCCGGCCGGGGAACGTCTCCATTGCGCGGTGCGAGTCGTGTCCAAGCGAGTCGGTCGGTGCGGTTCGACCCGGGAACGAGTCGGTCGGAGCGGTTGGGACGCCCGAACGAGTCGGTCGGCGATTTCGCATCGTACTCGCTCGTCCGGACGCGCGTACGAATCGGTCGGGAAATAGGGCTCCGAATCGGATCCGGTTATGCCGAATCCGATTCGGAGCCCTACCGGCCGAGATCGGAATCGGCCCCTGAGTATTTAAAATTGTAGGTACGGTTTTTAAAGTGTTGTCCTTAGTGTTCAGTCTCCAAACAACAAGTCCCTCATAAAAATGTGTGGACCAAATACTGTATTCCCAATGTGCAAAAGACCTCAAGGCAAAACCATCCACAGTGAGTATACTCCTAAATAGCAAGCCCAATAGTACCCTTTGCCAATTGTTTCGATGACACTTGAGAATCAACTAGACAATAATCCCAACACAATGTTAAAATATACAAAATCGATTTTATTCATACATTCTGTTTTTAAAAAACATGATTAACAAATCTTTAAAAAAGTCATTAAAAATTGGTTTTTCAATTAATACATACAAAAAAATTTTTACAAAATAATTGCACATCAGAAAACTACATAAAAGTCGACGCAGCGTTTCGGTGAAATGCTGATTGATCACCTTCTTCAGGACAGAGTTTTCTACGAATTAAATACACAAAAATATGTGTCAGGTTAACTTTTCTATTCTATTGTCCACATATTACCACATTAATCCATTTATTGTCATGTCATATAATTTGTTACACAATCAAATTATGATTCTCAAGTTACGTGTATTGTAATAAACCACCTACACGTGGCTTACAGCATTTACGAATTTCACACAATACCTCTCCCTCTTACATTTGTCACATTTAAAACACAGCACATGGGCCCACACATTATGCTAATGACCTACCTATTATCGATATCAAAAAGTGGTAGATCCCTTATTCTCTATAGATGGGAACCACTTTTCCTGATTGGAAACAAAGAGTGACCTAAAATAATACAAATAGTGTATAGATAAATGAAAGAAATATTTAGCACTTCCTCTTATTATAAGAAAAAGAAGAAGACAAACAGGGGCCAAAATTACGCCATAAGTTTGCTAACAGATTAATATATATATAAAGAACATCTAGGATGGCATACCTTTTTATGTGGTACTATTCCTTTTTATTGAGTCGCATTTCATAGGAGCCACCAATAAATCTTATCGTCAATTTCCCTTCAAATCAAACAAATAAAAAAAGGGGGTTTTAACTCTCTGGAAAAACTATTCTCATAAAGCATCTATCTTGTATCACTGCACTTTATTCACAAATATCTATTATACCTATTAAAAGTCAGCAAAAAACACCAGGAGGATAGGCCGTCATCGGGCTCTTCTACTCATTTAATCCTCTTTGTTTATACAGGAGAAGGTGCTGGTTATGTTGCTGCCCTTGATTGTGCAACTTCAGTCAGACATTCTGTGTGGATAAAATGTATAAAGAACTGAATCAATGTGCATTCTCCATTCTAATGGAAAGAACAATTTATTAGAGCAATTTGTTAAGCAACTCCGTGAATATCCCGGATATTATCCGTATGTTTCCTCATCATAATAGACAATTTCTAAGGTTTCGATGTCCATTTTACATATCTATTCTCTATGTCGGGTCCTCTCCATTCTTCTAGTCTCTATGGGGGCCCTCCTCCAAATTACTTAATAAAAATAATAAAAATGATGGCCATAACCCTCTCTCTTTTCGAGGATGTAGTTATACATCGTCAGAGTGAGACTATCCATATTACCTCGTTTTACGCCTTTCAGTTTTTACTCCCTTTTTAAAAAAGTTTAAAAGACCTTTAAAAAGTCGTCTATACTATCGCATTTAGACTTACTTGGAACCGAAAGTTTGGCCTCCTTGCTCCTATGTAAACGATTTCCGGGTCAGGATACAATGATCCACTCCTTCCGGGTTGAGTCTTTAAATACTATTCCCACAGTCATGTGGTACAATTAACAAAAAGAAGGAGTTAAAAAAAATTTTTATGGGCGGGTACAAGAACTAAGGAGGCTTGAATCAAAACTCATTATCGTTATCTTCACCCGAAAGGACTTAACTTGGAGGAAGAACTGGCAGTACATTTAGGTTAACAAAGATATCCAGTGGTTGCATCATTAGTAAAAGAATTAGGGGCCGATTCCGATTCGGGCCGGAAATCTCTCCGACCGAGCCGGACCCGGAGAGATTTCCGACCGACCGGACCCGTGCAGCCCGACCGAACGAGTACGATGCGTCCGTATGCTATCGGACTCGAGTCGGTCGGACTCCCATTGAAGTCAATGGGAGCCGGTCGTACAACGCGTACGTGGGCTCCCATTGCCTCCAATGGGTGCGAGGCGAACAAGGGCGCCCCTACAGCGGGTACGCGGTGAAGCGACTCGCGCCGTACACGCACAGGTAGGGGGGACCCATGGGTCCCCCCTGTGTGCGACTCGTGCGGCTACGCGTACAGGGGGGTCTGACACGGACCCCCAAAGTACGTCTCCGACTGCTCTTTCGAGCCGGGCGTCGCGTGTCGGTCGGACTGCTCGCGGCGCGCATCGTACTTACCCGGCCGGGGAACGTCTCCATTGCGCGGTGCGAGTCGTGTCCAAGCGAGTCGGTCGGTGCAGTTCGACCCGGGAACGAGTCGGTCGGAGCGGTTGGGACGCCCGAACGAGTCGGTCGGCGATTTCGCATCGTACTCGCTCGTCCGGACGCGCGTACGAATCGGTCGGGAAATAGGGCTCCGAATCGGATCCGGTTATGCCGAATCCGATTCGGAGCCCTACCGGCCGAGATCGGAATCGGCCCCTGAGTATTTAAAATTGTAGGTACGGTTTTTAAAGTGTTGTCCTTAGTGTTCAGGCCATCCATCTCTAAACAAGTTAGGTTTATCGTTTTTTTTAATTACAAGAGAAATGTGTTGGTTTTAACTTTTGTTTTTGATGTTTTTATTACAGATACTCCTGGAGTCACGTGCTGAACAGAGAATGCAAGAGAGCCAATTATATCTAGCCCACCTGGGGCTCATCTCATGTCTTTTCATAACTCTGAACAGAACCATGGTTTGTTTTGTTTTGCTCTGTATAGTTCTGATGGCCAGTGCAAAATTTGGTAATACACTACGTTGCAAATTTTGTTTTTTGACATCTGTTTAAACCACAAATTAGGCCCACTGGGGCTGAATGAACTATTCCTTAGTGAACTCGGACAAGAATGTGGATAGACTCCACCTACATACTATGGGCCCGAGTGCGATCTTCCTAGGAAGGCCTTCAAACGGGTTCCGGAACGAGGAAATCCGATTCGGAGCCTATGTTTCCGAATGACCAAGTACGATGCGCAGATCTTGTTCACGTCTACCGAATCGTTTCCGAACCCGATCCTGTCAGTCCGGCTTGTTCGCAGCCGAATCATTCCGCGCAATGGAGCCGGCTTCCAAATGAGCGAGTACGATGCACGATTCAGACAGCCGTATCGACTCGGTCTAAGCGAGATGAAACAGCTGTGGGAATCTGACTTCGGGGGGCTGTAGCGGGCCTCCCTTCACCCAGGACCCACTGAATCGGTCCCGTGGGGGTACGCATGCACAGTGTGGCAGGCACCATGGGGTGCCTGCCACAGGGTGTACGCTTTTCCCCACCCACCCCTTTTTGCTATGGGAGCGTGTGTACGTGTTCAGTATACAGGCTCCCATAGAGTTTAATGGGAGTCCGAGCGAACTCAGTCCGTCACCATACGGGTGCATTGTACTCGGTCGCTCGGACTCGTAGAGCACAATTCGCTAGGAAAGCCCTCCGGATCCCAGTCATACGGAGGGCTTTCCTAGCGAGATCGTACTCGGCCCCTATGTGTTAAAGAACCTAAATAGATCAATAAATTGCCCACTGGGGCCTAATTATTTAATTAATATCCTGGGCATGATTAAGAAGATCTGTATTTGTAACTGCCCACCGTTTAAATTGAATTAGAGATTTACCCGGAGCTGACAGATAATGATAATTATTATGTTTTAGCACTATATGTATAGCAGATTAGCTCACTATAACACTTTTGAAATTATTGTAGTATTCTAGAAACACCCAAATGACATACATCTGTAAAGGCAGCGAGCAGCATACAACAAAGAGGAATTTTGTTTTGTATGAAAAAGACTATTTGAATGTAACACCATGATGTTAAAATGGCCAAAATTTAAATCCTCATCCAGGCACCAATGGAGTCAGTTTTCGATTTTTTGGTCACAGTAGATCACATGGTGTATTATAATGATCAGGAAGTGAATGTAACCTGGCCCGTGATTAAGGAGCTTGGTGCTCCGAAACGCGTTGGGAGCTGTAGCTGCACTTGTTTGAATAAACACGCTTTGTGCAGTTATAGCTGCTACGTGTTCTCTTCATTTCGGCAGTCGCACATGACATGCTGAGAAGGTGAACCATTGTGGTTGTGTGTGTATATATATATATATATATATATATGACACACCATGCAACCAATAATACTTAACATAAACGTCTTTGAAAAAGAGGATTCTTTTTGGGCACACAGTTTCCATAGTAGTTTCGATACATGGCTCTGCGTTTTAGTGCGGAAGGTAGTCGCGGAAGAAACTGATGTCAGCGCATCAGGGAAGGGCTTATATGGACTCTAACGACGTCACATCCGGTGGATGATGTCGTTAAGGTGTCACCCGACGACCTCTACTGACGCGCAGAGGTACTGCTGTAGAAAAATATCCGGATCCAGTCTGGCACCTAGGGATAATTCTTTGGTAAGGAATTTGCGGCTAGATCTAGTCTCTACCAGATAAGGCATTACCAAAGGTAAGTAACTTCTTCGTTTGTTTTCACAATGTCTGTACTGTCTGGCTCAAAGTCTGCAAGATATTCAATTTCTGGAAAAGACTTCAAAACTCTGTTCCAACATTTTGCTAGGCCTAGACTGACCCAAACAATTCCTTTTGACTTAAAATATAAACTAGCAGAACTGAACCTGTGATAGCATTCATAAGAACCAATTTCCCTATGCAAAAGCATTTTCAATCTGAAGCTGTACACAATTTTTTAGAGACTTTTCAGCAGAAATCTCTTCCCACACATCTTTCATCTCCGTCTTCTCTGATTTTGTTATGTATGAAGTAACATATTAAGCAACAACTATAGAGTTGTCTGCTACAAATTGAATGTCCATATTGGCGTTCCACATTTTAGAAATCACAGGAGTCTAGTCATTTATGTGGCAGCCTCTGTTCTCCTGAGGTTGTACGTGTTTTTTGGTGACTTTCGAGTAAGTGTATGTCTGACTGCAGACATAAAACTGTTCACTCTTCTGTTTGAAATAACAGGACTTGGAAATCCAAAACAACATTTTGTATAATATTTTCCTTTTGCTCTGTTCTTCCGCCAACAGTACTTTCCACATCTATGTGATTGAAACACAGTACTTAATGCTTTCAGCCTTTTTCCTCAGTTTCTTTTGGAGTGCTACTTGAAACATTCTCCTCTATGAAGGATAGTACAGACTCATCTGTGTCTATTCCAAAATTAGGTGCATTTTTTACCCACAACCGCATGTGAATATGAGGAGCACCTGTTGCTTGGTACCATTTTCGACAAAAGAAATCAGTAACTTCTCCAAGAGGTGGATTTTGTTTGTTGCAGATAAAATTCAGCATGGCTTGAAATCTGTAGTTAAAATACCTGCAAACATTTGCAAGATCCAAAGAGCAAAATTCTCCTGGTGTCTTGAATTCAGTGCCCTTAATATTAGAGTTTGCATCTCTTAAAAAGACATGTAAGTCATCCCATACATACTCTGCACATCTCAGGGTTAGAAACCAAGTTGGTGCACCTAACTTTTGCAACATACACTTTAGCTCACCATGACAACGATACCAATACTCATTGTCCCATGTTGGCATGCCATCAAGTTTATCAAATTGTACTCCATCTTCTCATCTTTTCCATGAATTCTGTGAACAAAGTCTTTGCAGACTTATTTTGTAGATTACCTCCTGTCTTAAGAATATGATTAACTGTATATGACAGTCCAGACAAATCACATTCAAATAAGAGATGGAATAAATATGGAATTCATTGTCGAAATCCAGGATCCACTGAAAATAATCTTGTTGACCTATACTCAGCTGCTGGTATTTGCACAGGGCGGTCATCATACCGTCCACCTACTCCAGTTGGAAATAGTTGAGGAAACCATCGAGCCTCTAAACCTTTCTCCCACACACTCATTGGAGCTCTGTTGGCTTGTTTTATCTGACACAGTTCAATAGCATCTCCCCTAACCTCTTTTGAATGCAGTGGATGGATACTGTAGTGCTCATATATTTCTTCAGATCTACTTCTTGCAACCTTTTCAATCTGTCGATTTGAAGGCAACATTTCTTCCTCCATGAAACTTCCATTTGCAGCATCTAATCTTTATAGTACACATTATTCTATTTTAGGTAGAAAGTAGCTTTCTTCACCTTATTTAATCCACTAGTTCCTGCCAGATTATTTTGCTTTTTGTGGGTACACCATTCACTAGAATAACAAGTGTTCCTTTCAAATATCTCTCTACATACACAGTCTCTATCTCTCTACATACACAGATGGCCGCCGACTGATGAGGAGCTCAAGAAGGAGCTCCGGGGCTCCCTCCAGGGCTGGGGATTGCAAAATTGCAGAAATTCCTTGTTAGCCTGGCATCCTCTGCTCATCGATGGCCACAGAGAAAACGGAGAAGAACAGAAACAGAAAAGTGGTGAGACTGTCCGACGAGCCGACCTAACACTGGGTACAGTGGACGAGGCTCGGTTTCCCAGACGGAGAACCGGGTGGATCAACGCACCGGGAGCAGTGGACAACAGCAGTGGACGAGTCTCGGTTATCTCCGCACCGCACCAGGAGAAGTGGAGAATCGGGTGGACCCCCGCTTCGCACCGCAACAGGAGAAGAGATCAAGTCGCAGATTCCCAGACGGATCCCCGCTCCGCACCGCACCAGGAGAAGAGGCGCGTCTCGGATTCCCAGACAGGCAGTCGAGCTCGCTGGGTCAGCCAAGAGGCGAATCGGGCACATACGGCCGGAGCCTGACCGCGAAATTTGAAACATTGCGTTTATAAAGGACTAAATTGCGGAGACTGAACTGACGGGGATCGCGGCACGGACGGGAGAGGCAGCAAAGACAACATGCATCTCCCGAGTGAGGGCAGAATGCCCTGCTGCAGCATGATCACAGGTAAAGGGAAACCCCTCTCTGTCCAGACGGTGGTAGCCAGTTGTATGGCAAATTCATTACCCCATAAATATTGAACGCAGGGCTGCTCATCCATTTTGAACTCATACATATATTCTACTCCCAGTCCCTACAAAATGGCAACTATCGGTTCACCATGCTAAAAACTGTCAATGGAAAGAGGTCTGAGCACGGGAGACAAACAAAGGACTACAGCTGCAAGCTGAGCCAATCTCGACCAAGTGGCGGCCATCTTGGAATGGCTTTGAACATCTATAGTTTTCAATGAAAGTCCTGATGGGTTTGGAATAGTACAGGGAATTTAATTATTATCTTTACGCCCTAAACAATTTTAACTACTTTCTCCTATAAGGGTCACAGACATGCAGGAATTCAAGGATAGTAAAGACACCAACAAGGACCACAGCAAGGCTCGTAGATTGTGCTGAAAAAGTAGTGGATTAAAGGATACAGCAAAGTGGGTGTCACTACTGCAGGACCACCCAGGAGTGTTGTATATCTATCTTTAATTATCTATCTTTAATTATGTCCGGAATCAATTTGAAATCAGCAGGCAGTAACTCCTACACCATAATGTACCCATCTAACCTTTCCAAGAATGCGGCCAAAAACTTCAAACACAAATTAATTAGAAAAAACCCAGATACGCTAATCTCTGACCCATCCTTCAACCTAAAAAATGGCATTATTGTAAATGACCTTATATTTTTCACCAGAAAAACTGCGAAATGGCGCAATGCCATGACGAAGATGCTCAACATAAATAATATAAGAAATATCCCACATGGTACTAAGTTATCGATCGTCCCTTTACTAAGGTTAAGAGCTGAACTATGCATAACTATCTACAAGAATGGCATTGTGCTGATACAAGCAGCGAACAGCGAGTTGAAGAAATGTGTCAACTTTTTTGCAACACTAAAAGATTGTGTATTCAACACAAGTTCCCAACAACACCTGATCACACAAGAAGACGAACAATCTATCACCATGGACATCATAATAACAGAAGACCCCCAACAGCCACTACCTACAACTATATCCAGTGACACACTTGACAGTAGCCTCACAGGTCTAGAAGAAGAATCACTACAATACGCTAATATTGTCCCTACGCTAGTACACCGGGAAAGGTCCGTACCAATCCCCCAGGATATGTCTACTCCCACACATAGGCCATGTAGTGCGAACCCCCTTCCAGCAATAAAGAGTAGGGAGTTTAACCCTCCTTCCAAACCCCTCACTACAACAGTACAAATAGCATCTGCTCCCATACGAAACTCGTCTCCTAGATCGAAAATAAGATCACAGGACAAACAGAGTTCATCGCATATCATATGCAGGAGAGGATCAAACACACTTCCTAATGAGAAAAAAAGGAACAGTGGAGAAGTCACTGATCAGAATCCCCAGGTCACTAGATCCTCAAGCAAAATACGAAATAGGCAAGTGTTCACTTCTAGTATATCTACTAAGGAAATCGAAAATCTCAAAAGACAATCCGACAGTATATCACAGGACACGCTAAATGCACTACAAGTTATGAGGAAAATATTAGAAATCACAGTAAGTACTCACTCCAAAATCGAGCTCGTACAAGAATCAGTGCTTGAACTTCAAGGAAAGCGTAAATGGACAGCCATGCTACTATCAAATAGACAAAATCGACCATACAAAAATCTCAAATATCTAACGGATGATAAAACCCACGCTCTACTCCGTTCTTATGAGTCTACATCCATCAGTAGAGGTGAGGAAATTAGATCAGTACCGATCGATGCAAATAGAGCTTCCTTGCGTATTAACAGAAAACTCAATCTTAATAATCTAAAACAAGTACAGTTAACCGCCAGTACTCGAGAGTTGAACTCGGGCAAGTCAGGGAACCATTTATAGGCTTACTGCTCAACTGTCGTTCTGCAGTAAAACATGCCTCAGACATTGCTGCCCTCATCATTAGTCAGGCAGTCGACGTGACAATCTTAACCGAAACATGGCTCACTGAGTCCTCTTCCCCTTACATGGATCTACTGGTGCCTCTCAATTATAACATTGTGAGGCTAGACAGACTAAATAAAACAGGAGGTGGTATCGCGTGCATATATCGTTCTGAGCTCTCTGTAACCCAACTTCAGTCCGACCCTCTTGAGTCCTGTGAATACCTTGGTCTCGCTATAGGAACTGGAGATAATCAAAGGTGCAATTTGCATGCGCTATACCATCCACCAGGTAAAAATGCCCCTTTCATAGACCAGTTAATGGAGATCATCATGGCTAACTCTAACATTCACACTAATGATATATTCCTAGGTGACTTTAATTTACATTGGGACGATAGTAATGACAAACAGGTCAACATACTCAAAGATTTCTTAGCAGACCTAAACCTTACTCAAGCCTGCACACTGCCAACACACTCAAAAGGGTCAACTTTGGACTGGGTTCTCTCTAGAGATAAGGCTACAACTATTCACTCAATTGTTCCATGCGATTGGTCGGATCATCATGCCATAACTTTCCATATATCTACCATAAAAAAGAATAAGACCACGCAACCTGTCAAACTTAAACAGTGGATTCGGGACACTAAAGACACTAATGTTGAGCAATTAGTAGCACGTTGTGAGAAGGATCTAAACCCGCCCAAGAACATGATGAATGTAAGCGAACTCACGGATCATTACAACGCATTTATGACGAATATAGTCAACACCACCATGCCGCTAAGACTGAAAAGAATTCCAGAGAAAGATAAAAATCCCTGGTTTAATGGGACACTAAATGAAGAAAGGCGGAGGCTGAGACTAGCAGAAAGAAAATGGAGACAGTACCCATCATCCCCCCAGCTAAAATATCTCAGGAAAACTAGAAATGACTACAACAAAAACATTCTCAGATCCAAAAAGGAATTTTTTAGATCGGAACTGGATAATGCTAAAAACAGACCACGGAAACTCTTCGAGATGCTAAAACAACAATCCAATAAGTTGGCCAAATCTTCTCAGGAATCAACAAAAACCCAACTGAGCTGTGAGGAATTCTCAGCCTTCTTTACGGACAAAGCCAACTCTCTAGAAAGGGAACTCAGGATGGCAGCAGACAACCTCTCTAGTCCATTGTCAGTACAGAATGATGTTACCATGCACACCGCTCAAGCAATGACGAAAAATAAAGCACAATGGTCAACTTTCAAGTTATATGACCAGAATACCATTGCCAAAATTCTCTCAGATATAAAACCAAATAACCACTACAATGACCCTCTACCATCAAAATGCCTGAAAAGAATCAACCACATCGTCGTCCCCATATGGACAACAATAATCAATGCCTCACTGTCCCAAGGCGCCTTACCAGATTGCCTAAAAACAGGTCAAGTCCTCCCCATCATTAAAAAACCTACAGGGAACCCGGCAGACCCAAACAACTTTCGCCCAGTGACCAATATTCCACTACTAGCCAAGCTTCTTGAAAAATGCGTGCAACAACAACTGAGCCATCACATCACTAATTTCAGTCTATTGGACGACTGCCAATCTGGATTCAGACCAGGCCACAGTACGGAAACGGCAATCCTACATATAGTGGATGATGCATTACAGGCTCTGGATCACAATGAAACTTGTTTACTAGTTCTGCTTGACCTGTCTTCTGCTTTTGACACGGTAAATCATGAAAAATTAATAGCACGGCTTGAACACAAGATGGGATTATCTGGAAATGTGCTGAAATGGTTCAAGTCCTTCCTACAGAACAGAACGCAAAGATTCTTGGTCAACCAGGCGCTATCCCCGCCTTCCCCAAATTTGATTGGAGTTCCACAAGGCTCCATCACTATTCAACTTATATGTCGAACCCCTTACAGAAATTCTCCAGAACGCCAACATATCCTATCACATGTACGCAGATGACACTCAGATCTACATTAAGATCTCTTCGCTGGAGGAGATCAAGACAATGAATAATGCCTTAAAGATGTCATTACATTGGTTAACTAGCAATCATTTGAAACTAAATGCACAAAAAACAGAATTCCTATTAATATCCCCTCCAAAATGCTCCAAAGATGTGGGGAAGTGGACCAAACAGATCACGGCACTAAATTGCACCCCTGTCCTAGTTGACTCGACCAAATCACTAGGAATCACGCTGGATAAGAACCTAGACATGCAAGCCCACATTAAATCAATGGCGAAAAGTGCCTGTTTTCACCTGAACTACCTTAGAAAAGTGAAACCACTCATTACTACGTCAGACCTCAAATTGGCAGTTCAATCATTAGTCATATCAAGGATTGAATATGGTTGTACAACATTAACAGGACTACCTAAGATCTCCACAGCACCACCATAAGCCTGTCTCAATGCGGCCGCAAGACTCATTACAGGTTCAAGGAAATACGACCACATTTCTCCACACTTGAAGGCGTTAAACTGGCTACCATATGAAGCCAGAATTCAGCTAAAACTGGCATGTATTACCCACAAAGCTCTCCACTACAAAACGCCAATATACTTAGCCCAGAAAATTGTGTTATCCGGTGGAGGCAGACCATCCCGAAGTGCCAGAGACCTGTTGCTGAAACCTTCCATCTTTCAGAAGAAGAAAACGTATGACAGAGCATTCTCCAGAGCTGCCCCCAGAATCTGGAACTCACTCCCTCCAAACATTAGAAAGATTCCAAACACATCGACCTTCAAGAGGGAAGCGAAGATCTTCCTAATGAGTAAATTCCTACCCTAAAACATCAACTGATCATCATCCACATCGTGGTCTGATGCTAGGCGCTGCCTTGTCCTCGCAGTTATGGATGCATCCTTCCCAAGAAAGATCACAGAGACATCATAACAGTCCTCACCAATGATCGAAGAGTTAGTGCCAAGTAGATCTGATATAGGAATTTGCCTCAACAGGACAGTAACGTATGTAAGGATAAACTTCCCAGATAGATACGAAGGCACCTGTGCAGTACAGTACTACAATTAATGGATCCTACTCTTGTTATTTTTGTAACCAATACGAAAGGTACGCATCGGGAACATATGTATAATAATACTGCTATATTTGTTGTAATGAAAACTATCGTACGACATGTAAATGTAAAGCGCTCTGATACCCATGGGTCATGTTCGCGCTATATAAAACACTATAAATAAATTGCGTTTAAAATCTAAAGGTAAGTACACAGCTCTACCTTTCAGGCCTTTCCATTGCTCAGTGGGTGGTAGTTTCCCTGTCTTTGGTTCCAAACGAAGTACTGCTTGAAAAGGGTGTATTTATTCTATCAGTATTGTTTCATAAACATTGAGATCTCAAAGTTCCTCTGGAATTTCAGTCATCTTTAACTTCTTGGGTATTGCTCTGGCAGGCATTTTGTTTTCCTCTAACTTGTCATAGCAATACTTACAGATGATATGGGATGTTGTCAAATCAAAATGTTCTCCACAAACAAATACACCACAAATTCTAGCCTCTTTTCTCTGTTTTCTTCTTCAGTTTTCAAAGACTCATCAACATTTCTAATTTGGAGTTTGTAGTGGGTCTGACGACAAGAAATGCAGACATACTTTGGTTTCTGTGTAGAAACTGCATTAAACCTTGCTATTTCTCGTATAAACTTATCAGTACTAATATCTGTGTTCTGTTCGTTTATACATGAACATACCAACTCCTCATTTTGGCCAGAGTGCACTTCAGGACCAAAGAAACTGAACTGAATATCATCACAAACTTTTTCAATTTCTTATTCTGTGCCATACAAAAGTGCTTTGTTCATTTCTCCTAAATACAATGCAGGACTTTTTACGAAGTACAGTCTTCTACCTACATTTTGCAGTTTTGGAAGATGAATAGCCAACATTCGAAAATGATGAAAGATGCTTCTGCACACAATTTTTCTGGATATACTTGCCAACGAGTGTGCTTGTAACTTTGTGTATTTCCCCACTTTACATGGAACTAATACTTGCAACATACAATTTTCTTCTTCACACTTTTACATGGAAATTTACTTAATATCAGAAACTGGTGCTCATGTAAAGCGCTCTGATACCCGATGTCTCGGGTTTAGTTTGCGCTATATAAAACTCTAAAAAAAAAAATATATATATATATATCAATTGATTCCTGGCGAACACTACAAATACTACTACATTGCCATTTATACACACTGGCATGTCTATGACTTCCTTGTACCTCTTCAGCTATCTCTTCCTCTACATTTCTAGGAACCATCTGCTCTTTTGCAATGGGAGTGCCATCTTTTACCTTATAGCAACGGCCAGTTGTTTTAACTGCATGCACTAATGCGTTGTCTTGTAGGTAGCTTTCTTCATTAAAGAAAGCCTCAGTACTAGATGTATGCTTCCATTCTTCTTTGAAAATTTTGCAAAAATCACTTTTGTTAATAAGCCTTTTTTCTTACATTTCTTCTTCATAGACAACACTATTATATCCAGTGTTCTTATTCTGTTCAGTATCAAGATAAATAGTTTGCGCTTTAGAGCAAATACTTTATCAACTACAGTCTGACTATGTTGTTTTTGCTTAGTGCCGCCATTCTTCTCTTACTCTCACTCATGTTTCGTATCAAATTCTTTATCACCCTACTATAAAACATTCTCCCTCGTATTGCTTTAACTTGTTTCTGTCTCCTTGTCGAACTAGCTGTTTGCTGATAACATTTTTTACTTTCAGTGTCACTTACTCTTTCTGAATTGATTTCAGACCTCTCTTTTTATTTGCAAGTTTTTGCACATTTTGCACTTTTCCACATATTATTTTAAGAAACTCCTTAGTTCTCCTACCCGCAGCTCTTTTGTGCTCAAGCACACATTCTCCACATTATACCCCTATTCACTCTGAATTTTAAGCACATAGTACTCTTTCTTCTGTCCTTTTCTTCTTTCTGTCGTTTTCGGCAGCATTGTAAATCTTCCCTTGCAAACACAAGTAGATGTCTAAAAAGCAAATAAAGAATACATTTACCTGTACATTACACAGTATTATTACATTACATATGATAAGCAATTAAGTTGCTACATAAGTGGTTATGTCAGTGTGTAACAGACTGTGTAAGTCTGTCAGTATAGATGTATATATGCGTATATAAGTTACTGTATGGATGGGTGAGTTGGAGTGTCAGTACTTGAGCACATAAAGTACATATCCAAAGGAGTGTATCGGTGCCTCCGTGGATGTGTCACTATATCTGTAAGTAATTATATCGTTATATCACTGGCACTCTTAGTAACTCTATGGGTCTCTAAATATGTGTGCATGTGGCTGTACGGATTGCTTACTGGCGGTGTTAGTGAGTGTTAAGGCATGTAACTGTGTGTGCAACTGGCTCTGTTACTGCTGGATACATAAGTGCTGTGTGGGTGTCTCAGTAAATGTGTAAGTGCCTCTGTCACTATCTCACTGGGTGTGTGAGTTGCTCTATTGTTTTGCAAATAGGTATGTGAGACTGTATGGTGGGTCACTGGATGTATAACTGGGTGTATGAGTGTCTACATCTCTGTGTAACTGATTCAGTTCTGGGTACTTGAATAACTGTACATGTCTCTCAGTGGATGTGACAGTGCCTCCATGGTTGTGTGAATGACTGTAAGTGGATGTATAGGTAAGTATATGGGTGTGTGAATGGTTTTATCTGTGTCTTTCTGAATGTGTCAGTTACTCTCTGGATATATTAGTGGTAGGTACATAATCAGTTTTCTGGGACTGTCACTGGGTGTATCAGTGCGTGCCTCACTGTGTGAGTAGGTACAAAATATATACTATTAAAATATATATTGTTATCAAAAACCTACATCTACCTCCGAACACATGCTTTCATAGTAGCTTAATAAAATAACTATAGTTTCTCTATTGCCATTTTTCTTTCTTCTTTACTGCTCACTATGGTTTTGCTTAATGTCCTCATCTACGCTCCCTTTTATTTTCCCTTTTACTGATGTGTAGAACCTACACATTTTCTTTCAGCTTATAAACACTCATAACCTTTTATTTACATATACATTTTAAAAGTGCACCCTAATTCACATACCTGTGAAATCTCTTTGATGTTTTCCAGTTTTTATATCAGTATCACTTAAAATCTCTTGCCGGTGAAAATCTCAAGGCAGAAATATAGCAATGGTGCTATATCGTCAACTGAGCCGTACGGAAGTGACGTGTCTCCTCGACCGGCAGGCTGGCAGTGCAGCTGTGGCACCGCAGCGGAAGTGACGGGTTGCTGTGCCCCCTCCGTAGGCACTGCTCCCCTGCCCGACTATGGCGGGCGCCGAGGGCCCGTCCCTGCGAGAGGGCGCGCGCGTGGCGCTGCCTGGTACCTGCTGAGCGCCGGCGGCAACTTGGTGAACAAGGTGCTGCTCACCTCCTTCCTCTACCCGGTCACCATGTCCCTCTTCCACATCATGGCCATCTGCACCCTGCTGCCGCCGCGGGCCTGGGCCGTGCCCGCCGCCAAGCTGCCGCCGCGCATTTACCGCTGGAGCATCCTGCCGCTGGCCTTCGGCAAGTACTTCAGCTCCGTGTCCGTGCACTTCAGCATCTGGATGGTGCCCGTCAGCTACGCGCACACCGTAAAAGCAACCATGCCGATATGGGTAGTACTGCTGTCTAGAATTATAATGAAGGAAAAACAGACAGTTTAAACAAAGGTTTATTTGTCTCTTGTGCCTATAATCAGCGGTGTCCTGCTCGCCACAGTCACAGAGCTCTCTTTCGACATGTCTGGCCTCATCAGTGCTCTGGCTGCCACACTCTGCTTTTCTCTTCAAAATATCTACTCCAAGAAGGTCTTGAAGGACACACGCATTCATCATTTGCGACTGCTGAACCTTCTGGGATTCCACGCCATCTTCTTCATGATCCCAACGTGGGTCTTGCTGGACCTGTCTTCCTTCCTTGTGGACAGTGACTTGAGTGGCATGTCCCATGGAACCTGGACGTTACTGCTTCTCGTAATCAGCGGAACCTGTAATTTTGCACAGAATCTCATTGCTTTCAGCATTCTGAATCTAGTGAGTCCACTGAGTTACTCTGTGGCCAACGCCACCAAGAAAATCATGGTGATCAGTGTGTCACTTATCATGCTCCGCAACCCTGTCACTGGCACCAATGTCCTGGGAATGATGACGGCCATTCTGGGCGTCTTCTTGTATAACAAGGCAAAATATGATGCACACCAAGACGCTAAAAAGCAACTCCTTCCCGTTGTTTTGGAGGACAGTCACCTGGGCTCGCCCGAGAAGCTTCAGAATGGGATTGTGGCCTTCCCACAACATGGGGATTACCAGTACAGGTGAACGAACATCTTGACAGATCACTTTCAGTATAATAGACAAAACCACCCAACCACATACAGCTTAAATAGTTATGACATTTAGGCTCTTGGTGCCCCCAGGTGGGAGCAGCTGCTCCACCAGCCCGTCTCCCGAAGGCCAGCACAAACATCGGGCGCATCAGTGATTCTCTATAGCAATGGTCTCCCACTCTCATTACAAAAGTAAGAATAATGGCTACCCTTCCCATTGTGCTTTCACTGATAGTCCTGTCCTGAGCAAATCAAAACCTTTCATATTTTATTTTTGTTATACCACTTCTAAATGGTCAGTATTTTTTAACCCTTTCTAAGACTCCAGTTAAGAAGCCCAATTTGGTATTGTTTTTGGGTAGATCCACGGATCAGTGCGACCCCCCCCATGTAAATTTGCGACAGATCCGCGAATCCACACAGAAGCCCATAAGAGCTTTTACCATTGAGCTGTTAATGCTTTGCATCTATATTTGACTTTGTAAAAAATGACTTAGTTACAAGGCAAACACTCCCTAATAAGCAATGTTTGTACACTACTCTAGGTTTGAGTTTCATGGTACAGTCGTTTTTTTGTTTCCTTCCCCCACCCTCTCTTAGCTCCATTTCAATGGTGACCATGTTTGCAACACTCTCTACCTACCACGAGGTCAAAAGTTCACATTAGTTTCTGTAATCAGTATACTAGCTTCAAATTAAACTTTAGCAGGCGTGGTTGACTACTTGCATTTTCAAACATACCCCTAACAATAACTTTTTTTATTTTCCCAAAGCCAATCACAGAGTTAGTTACTTTATTTCTTCTAGTCAGTACCTAATTTTAGTTCTCTGCACATCTCCACCATCCAATCAGATATGTTCTTTTATTTTTTAGTTGCTGTCCTCCATTTTTTCTGCTTTTCATTTCCCAAACTGCCTCATTCAGCTGCAGCCTTCTCCTCCGTGCTACTACTGCTTGCCTCAAAAATGGTCAGAGTGTGGATTGTAGGTCATAACTTTGTGTTTTGGGCCAGAGAGAGTGCTAGAAGGAGTGGTATTGACAGGGACTTGGGTTTACCTAATGTAGACATTACTTGGATTGGCCAGAAAGGATTAAAGTGGCATCAATTACTGTCTTTGGTTGAAAGCATTGCAGATTGTCAACATCCTGCACTCATGATTGTGCACCGTTGTGGCAACGAACTAGGCACAATTACTGGGGTAAGACTGGAAATCCTAATGAAGGATACCTTTGGTAAATTAATGGCACTTTTCCCTCACACAGCCTTGATATTCTTCAACCTTTGCAAAAGGCACAAGTGGAAGTGGTCAAACAAATTATGTCCGCAGATAGACAGATCCAGGAAACATGTCAATAAAACTGTTTCTGCATTCCTCAGAGACCACAACATAAGCTCTGTATTCAACAACAATTTACGCTTTGACAGGGACAGAATATATAGAAATGATGGAGTTCATTTCACAGAGAAAGCCAAGAGGGTGTCCTCAACAATTTGATGACTGCATCCTGTTTTATGTGTAGTGATGATCTACACACCATAAACACAAAGGCTCTTTTTTCAGAGCCAACACTTTTCCCAAACACTTTTTTTTTGTTTTCAAATCCTTTTTTTTAATCTCTCACTTGGATCAGTGGATATGTTGTGGATCCTCAACCAAATAAGGGGTCTGCCGGCTATATAGCAGGTGGATCCCTGACAGATCCGTGGATCATTTCTCTACCAAAAGCACACATTCAACACAAAACAATACCACATTTAATACAGTGGTGTGACTGTGGGTCTGTGAGTAGGTGAATGAGTGGTTTTATGGGTTTGTGAGTGGCTATGTGGGTCTCTAAGTGGTTGTGTGAGTGGTTTTGTGGGTCTATGAGTGGGTGTGTGTGTGGCTGTGTGAGTGGCAGTATGGGTCTGTGAGTGGGTGTGTGAGTGGCTGTATGGGTCTGTACGTGGGTGTGTGAGTGGCGGTGTATTGGTCTGTGAATCGTGTGTCAGTGGCTGTATAGATATGTGAGTGGGTGTGTGAGTGGTATGGGTGTGTGAGTGGCTGTATGGGGGTATGAGTAGACATATCAGTGGTTCTATGGGTGTGTGAGTGGGTGTGTCAGTATTTGTGTGAGTCTGTGAGTGGGTGTGTCATTGGCAGTATCGGTCTGTGAATGGGTGTGAAAGTTGCTGTATGGGTCAGTGAGTGGGTGTGTGAGTGGCTGTATGGGTATGTGAGTGGCTGCATGGGTAGGTGAGTGGGTGTGTGAGGCGCTATATGGGTCTGTGAGTGCGTTTGTGAGTGACTGTGTGTGTCGGTGAATGGTTGTGTGAGTAGCTCTATGGCTGTGTACTGGTCTGTAAGTGGCTGTATGTGTCTGTGAGTGGCAGTATGGCTGTTAGTGGATTTGTGAACGGCGATATGGGTCTGTGAGTGGGTGTCCACAGTTGTGTGGGTATATATTTTTTTAATTTGGTGCTGGATTCGCGGATATGTTGCTGATTCACACATCCTCGCATGTGGATTTTTAAAAAATGTTTTTGGGCAATTTCTTGTCCATCAGACGTCTCTCAGAGACCCCTCTATCACACCCATGGGGTTAGGATCCCTCTATCCAGAACCCATCAATGGGTTTACACTTTAATTCTTTTTGTATCGGGACCGTTTCCCGATACGTAAAATGGCAGCTGCAGCTTTCCAGTCAGGTGGCGGCCTGCCAATGACAGCATTGCTGTTGGCGTGTGACTCCGCAGATCCACCGTGATGGATCCGTATGCTTAGATATCTATAAATCTTTTTCCTTTAATAACTCCAGTACTTCTGAACAGATGTACACCAAATCACAAAAAGTGCTCTATCTGGACCAAAAGCTAGCTTTCTGCCAACTTTGGTGTAATTCCATTCCACAGTTCTGGCTGTAGTCGTGTCTAAGATCTGTATGGGACATTGCATGCGAAATGCTCATTTTCTGCCCCTCCCCCTCCTTTCTCGGCCCCTGCTTGACTGATCACCCCGAGGATTTCCATGCAAAGCTAGACAAAATAGGTCACTTTTTTAGGAACATTTTGTGAAGATTCGTCGAACTGCTCCAAAGTTACTAGAAAATCAAAAAACGCTTTGTCTATGGAAACTAGGTCCTACCTATAACTACCTATTGGCGACTGCCATTAGGTTTCATATATATATATATAGTCACTGAAAAAACCATAGGTTTCAGGGACGTTATAGTTAGTTGGACATTTCACTCGTACATAACCAGAGAAATTCCACCGTTATAGTTAGTTCAGCTAACTATAACTCGCGCCCCCGCAATGCACTGCTGATGACGTCACATATTACATCATTCATGACATGGTCAGTGACATCACTAATGACATCTCAAATGACATCACTGATGACATCACTGATGACATCATCCACGTGATAATCTGATGCACCTCCTCACACCCTAATTACCTAAGTTACTACATACCCACCCAGTGATTCCTAGGTCTACACACACATCTACCCATTCACCCATACAATCAGTCATACATGCAGTCACTGATCAATAGAACACTATCAAATGCCCTCATACACCTAAATAGACATTGACACACCAGCACTCATCCTAGTCAGTTATGTACTCATCCTACTCACTCATGCAAAGAATCAATCACAGTTCCATTTACTCACCTACAGAGTTATACACACACCACCTCATTTATTCATACAGATAGTAACGCATACTTAGTCTCTTATATAATCACTAATACAAGTATACACTCATACATACAGCCACTCTCACAATCACTGACTCTCACGTATAGTCATTTCTAAATGCCAACTCTCACATACACTGCCTTTTATATATGTACTTAGCTGGACATGTGCACTGAGACATCAATTCACTCACCAAGACGCCCATACACACACTTACCCACCCATAGAACTGTTTCCACATGCACTCTTAAACTCATACACCCTGTCAATCAACGACCCACACATCTATGCACAGAGTCACACACCCCCCACCCAACCACACATACACTCAGTCTCCTATACAAATACGCAGGCAACTAATCAATAACCCATATAGACATTCATGTAGCTACTGACCAACCGATGCAGCAGCTTACACAACAACAGACAGAGTGATACAGACATTCTCACACTTTAGACACTAACCCATGTATTCAGTAAGATACATTTAATCGTTCACTTAAACAGTCAGTCACACAGCTACTAAATCCTCCATCCAGACACTTATACATCCATTCATTCTTCAATACAGCTTGGTATATATATAATACATATTTAAATTTTAAAGAAAACCACATTCACTGGGTGATGTCATCAGTGATGTCATTTGAGATGTCATCAGTGATGTCATCAGTGATGTCACTGACCATGTCATGAATGATGTAATATGTGACGTCATCAGCAGTGCATTGCGGGGGCGCGAGTTATAGTTAGCTGAACTAACTATAACGGTGGAATTTCTATGGTTTTGTATGAGTGAAATGTCCAACTAACTATAACGTCCCTGAAACATATGGTTTTTTCAGTGAATTTCTAAAGGTTTTTTAAATGCTAATTTCTAACTATAACGTGCCTGAAACCTATGGTTTTTTCAGTGAATTTCAAAGGTTTTTTAAATGCTAATTTCTAACTATAACGTGCCTGAAACCTATGTTTTTTTCAGTGAATTTCAAAGGTTTTTAAATGCTAATTTCTAACTATGACGTGCCTGAAACCTATGGTTTTTTCAGTGAATTTCAAAGGTTTTTTTAAATGCCAATTTCTAACTATAATGTGCCTGAAACCTATGGTTTTTTCAGTGAATTTCAAAGGTTTTTAAATACTAATTTCTATCTATAACGTCCCTGAAACCTATGGTTTTTCAGTGAATTTCAATGTTTTTTTTAATGCTAACTTCTAATTATAATGTTCATTTAACCTATAGTTTTTCCCACAACCAAGAAGGACACAACACCCACTGCCACAACCCTCAGGACCTCCCCCCCCCCGAACCACCCCTCTCCCTACTGTAATTTTTTTTATTTGTTATTTAAACTATATAATGTCTTCTTGTTTTTTAAATATTAAACAACTACATACAGTATGAAAGGGAGCCCATCCCAGAGCCACATCTGAAGACCAACACATGTCATAGACCTACTGATCAAGCAGCTCCAACACCCAAGAACGCCACAACACCCACCACCACCCCCAGCCCCCCCCTCCCTCTACAACCGAGGCAA
The DNA here is from genome assembly GCA_963921515.1 of Calotriton arnoldi. Lineage (NCBI taxonomy): Eukaryota > Metazoa > Chordata > Amphibia > Caudata > Salamandridae > Calotriton > Calotriton arnoldi. The sequence continues at coordinate 945,784 of CAWUFW010001104.1, forward strand.
CGCAGAACAAGACAGCGAACTTTCCGAAAACGGCATGGCCCCTCAGCCACACAATAGCTGAATATTGGGACAGGTGTGAACAAACTATATGTGAAGGAAGCAATTCACCCATGTTTAACAATGCACACAATGCAAAGTGTAGCAGTGATGTTCTGGACACATCTCAGTATGCAGAACACACACCTCTCCATGTGCACAAATACTACTGGTGCTTGTAGTGTTGTGGACAGTGGACCCAACCATGTTACGTCAAACACTAGGGAAGATCTCAGTCATGTAGCTGTGTCGTCCCCCCCTGTAAGCATAAGCGTAACCGGAGTGGGCTGGTCCGACGTACGCCACTTCAGCGTAGGAGTGTGAACAAATAGGCCGGAGCTCTGGGCGTGGTTCACTTGTGCGAAGGCCAAAGCGTCTGCCAGGGCGGCGCCCCTCACCCTGCCACGAGGCCGCCAACATAACCGCCAGCCTCCTCAGCCGATCGCTGGCTTCCACCACACAGGCCCCCAGCGGCACAGCACCGCGGACTTATGTCTGTACAAACTACTGCCTTCGATATACACTGCGGACAGCAAGGCTCACAATTCAGTTCGAGTCGCGATTGCAGATGACGCAGTCAAGTAGGAAAGAGACATTGCTCAAGTCAACAACACATGGCTGTGGGCCCTTCCTGACCGCTGCCTCCTGCCTACACTGCGGTCAGTAGGGCTCACAATTCAGGTGGAGTCGAAATTGCAGATGACACAGTCCAGTAGGCAAGAGTCATTGCTCAAGTCAACAACACGTGCCTGTGGGCCCTTCCTCACCGCTGCCTCCTGCCTCCACTGCGGTGAGTAGGGCTCACAATTCAGAGCGACTCGCGATTGCAGATGACGCAGTCCAGTAGGCAACAGACATTGCTACCAGTGCGGCCAGCCCGGACCACGCATCATCGCTGACTGCGCACACGCTAAGTGCTTCAAGTACCACTAACTCTGTGCAGCTCAAGTCAACCCCACGTGGCTGTGGGCCCTTGATGACCGCTGCCTCCGGCCTACAATGCGGTTAGCAGGGCTAACAATTCAAGATTAGTGCTGATGCAAATTGTGTAAGAGAGTATAATCGGTTAAGAAGACTGTATGCTCCCAATCTGTGCAGCTCAAGTCAACGTCACGTGGCTGTGGGCCCTTGCTGACCGTTACGTCTGGCCTACACTGCGGTCATCAGGGCTCACAATTAAAATGAAGTCTTGATTCATTAATTACAGAGTCCAGTAGGCAAGTAACTATCACAGGCCTAAAACCTACATAATATCCTTTTAGTATCCTTGCTTCAAGAACTTTTTTTATATCAGTTATAGCTTTAGTACAATCACCAAATTCATCTTCAAGTGCAAACGAACACTCATTAGCAGTCTACACTGCGGGCAGCAGAGCTCGCAATTCGAATTTTGGACACGTGGTGCCACTAACCCTGTTCAACACAAGCCGCGACACGTTGTGCCACTAACCCTGTTCAACACAAGCCGGCGACACGTGGTGCCACTAACCCTGTTCAACACAAGCCGATCCCACACGTGGAACTGTGTCCTGAGTCCTGAATGGCAGTGACCCCAAGTCCGTGGCAGCGACCACAGCACCAGACTCCCTTCGATCAGTGAGGCATATTTCCATATGCAAGGCCGGCTACAGGTGGTGCCACTAACCCTGTACAACACAAGGCGCGACACGTGGTGCCACTAACCCTGTTCAACACAAGCCGATCCCACATGTGGAACTGTGTCCTGACTCCTGAATGGCAGTGACCCCAACTTCGTGGCAGCGACCACAGCACCAGACTCCCTTCGATTAGTGAGGCGTATTTGCATATGGAAGGCCGGCGACACGTGGTGCCACTGAACCTGAACTACGCAGGCCGGTGGGGCCACCAACCTATGCACGTGGCTGTGGGCCCTTGCTCACCGCTACCTCTGGCCTACACTGCGGTCAGCAGGGCTCACAATTCAGATACAGTCGCGATTGCAGATGACGCAGTCCAGTAGGCAAGAGACGTTGCTCCCAGTGCGGCCCGTCCGCACCAAGCAGCATCACAGGCTCATACATTCTCAATGCTTCTGGTGCCACTAACTGTGCACCTCAACTCAACGCCACGTGGCTATGGGCCCTTGCTGACTGCTACCTCTGGCCTACACTGCGGTCATCAGGGCTCACAATTAAAATTAAGTCTTGATTCATTAATTACAGAGTCTAGTAGGCAAGTAACTATCACAGGCCTAAAACCTACATAATATCCATTTAGTATCCTTGCTTCAAGAACTTTTTTATATCAGTTATAGCTTTAGTACAATCACCAAATTCATCTTCAAGTGCAAACGAACACTCATTAGCAGTCTACACTGCGGGCAGCAGAGCTCGCAATTCGAATTTTGGACACGTGGTGCCACTAACCCTGTTCAACACAAGCCGCGACACGTGGTGCCACTAACCCTGTTCAACACAAGCCGGCGACACGTGGTGCCACTAACCCTGTTCAACACAAGCCGATCCCACACGTGGAACTGTGTCCTGAGTCCTGAATGGCAGTGACCCCAAGTCCGTGGCAGCGACCACAGCACCAGACTCCCTTCGATCAGTGAGGCATATTTCCATATGCAAGGCCGGCTACAGGTGGTGCCACTAACCCTGTTCAACACGAGCCGGCGACACATGGTGCCACTAACCCTGTTCAATACAAGCCGATCCCACATGTGGAACTGTGTCCTGAGCCCTGAATTGCAGTGACCCCAACTTCGTGGCAGCGACCACAGCACCAGACTCCCTTCAGTTTTATTTGTTGTTGTTTTGTTTAAATAAAATGTTTTATATGTAAATCTATACATGACTAAGATTCTTGTTTGTCCAACCGCACACGGACAATTCCGGGCCCAAGAAGGTTGTTGGGGGTATGTTGCTAATGTGGGAAGAGGGTGCGTTACCTGCTGATGTGGGGAGAGGCAGCGTGAAAGGGTTATCTCTCACAGAAAGAACTCCGGTATGTTTTCAGAAATGCCTCGGACAGATGCTAGCTGACGGACTGAATCACAAAATGGCTTTTCAATGCTTATGTAGTGTGACTTATGAACAGTTCGCACCCAGGCTCGCAGAGGGACAACTGCGGCCCGTCCGCTCGACTCACAGACGCAGTACTACGAGCCGTCCGCTCCCAAAGGAACAGCAGCGTAGTAGCTCGCAGAGGTACAGGCACAGCAGCGTACTAGCACTCAAAGGTAGACAGCTGCGAGCCGACGGACTGGCTTCTAACGGCATAGCTGCGAAGTGGTGATGTTGGGCAGAGGGAGCGTGAAAGGGTTATCTCGCACAGACAGAGCTCCGGTATATTAAATTGCCCCCGGGACCTTTCTTTTATATTTCCACTCGATGCGAGAAAGCGCGCTTTCTGGACCAAGACCTTTCTCCCTACCAAATTTGGCGTAATTCCGTTCAGCAGTTTGACCTGTAGCCTTGTCTAAAGTTTCCTATGGAAAATCCATTGAGAAAACACGTTTTCACCCCCCCCCACATAGCTACCTGTTGCAGGCGTACTCGCTGTTGGTGTGCAGGTCAGTGGTCTAGTTGTCAACATGTCACGGCCACTCCCTGAGGGCAGGTTTGCACACACACCACACCCATCCGGCACATGCGTCACAGGCCATGTGACCACACAAATATAATGGATCGACAACGTCACATCCTTTATTGCCGGTGGTGACTGGATGGCGGACGCTCCACGGGTCTCAATCATAAAGAGTCCATGAAAACTTGCGCAGAGGGTTAGTCGCACCCTGAGCTGTATGGCCGTCAGGGGCCTACTACCACGTGGCGCGGACTTGAGTTGCACAGGGTTACTGCCACCCGAAGCTGATGTGGCCGTCAGGGGCCTACCACCACGTGGCGCGGACTTGAGTTGCACAGGGTTAGTGCCACCCGAACATGATGTGGCCGTCAGGGGCCTACCACCACGTGGCGCGGACTTGAGTTGCACAGGGTTAGTGCCACCCGAAGCTGATGTGGCCGTCAGGGGCCTACCACCACGTGGCGCGGACTTGAGTTGCACAGGGTTAGTGCCACCCGAAGCTGATGTGGCCGTCAGGGGCCTACCACCACGTGGCGCGGACTTGAGTTGCACAGGGTTAGTCACACCCTAAGTTGTATGGCTGTCAGCGGCCTACCACCACGTGGCGCTGACTTGCGTTGCACAGGGTTAGCGGCACCAAAAGCTGATGTGGTCTCCGCCATTGATGACTCAGGACTCAGCAACATGTGTGGGATCTGCTGGGCCGCGGAGCGGGTCCACATAATGTCCACCAAGCCATGGTGGCGGGACCGGGCCCTGGAGCTTTCACGGGCACGTGGAGTGCCCACTGGTAGACACTCCGGTGGCAGCAGGTAATTATTTGGTCATGGATGCGCAGGGGCGGCAGTGTCTCTCTCTCTCGCTTCCCTCTCTTCACTCTCTCTCTCACTCTCTTCCTTCCTTTCCTTCTATCTCTCTCACTCTCTCTCCCTTCTCCCTTTCTCGCTCCCTTTCTTTCCTTCCCTCTCTTTTTCTCTCTGGCTTTTTTTTCCTTCTCTCTTTCTCTGTGTCTCACTACTTTGATATGCGCATTACACACGTCCTTATTTTGTGCTTTATTTTCCAGGCTGTGTCGTCGACATTAATGGACCCGACAGGAGTCTTACGCCTTGTTGTTTTGTGTTCAGTTTGTTAAATTTAGTTTATCCTCTATATGTACGGAAAAATAAAGTTTTGGAAAAAAAAAAATTCAATAAAGTTTTTGGTTGTTACTTATGCGCTGTGTGACTCTTTCTCGTTCTTATTACTGTTATTTAGTGGTGTCCACCATGGTGTTACATTTTGGGGCAGTTATCGCGGGAATACTGGTGATGTCTGCAGTTTGCACCAGCTTCTGAATAGTGTGTTAGATTTATCTCAACTTTAGTTGCATTAAAGTGCTGATAATGAGATGCAGAGTAGGCATTGCCGTGCAAAAACACACGAGGTGCACCTTTGCGATTTATTCTAAATACTAAAATCCTGTATTGAATTGCACTGTGGTAGTGAGTGCATTTACAGTGTACACACAAAATCAATGAAGAAATCTCATTGTATTTATATTGATTGGGAATAGTGGGTCAGGTGCTGAATCTTGACGGGATACACTGCCCAGTTCGTTTATTTTTCTGTACACGAAAAAACCACATCACAACTTTCACAACGAAAGGCAAAAACTGTGATGCGAAACAAATTCCGGCGATAAGCCGCGTTAGCACCAGGGATTTTACACCTGCTTTCTGCTGGTGTTAAGCAGGACGACTACCTGCAGCATGAAAGGGAACACAGCCAAGAGCCACAGCGGAACACCCACAGGTGCCATAGAGTCAATGAGCATGATACACGGATACCAATGAGGGCCACAACACTCATCGCAACAACCCCAGGACCGCCAATGCACCCCGAACCCGCATCTGAGCAAGTGTGTCCGTGTGGTCATTGTGTTAGCATGATGGGCACGGGCCCTCCAACATCACAGTGTGCTGTCTTCAGCGGACGTTACCATGTCACCTCAGCGTTGGCAGTGAGCCTGGACATGTAGCTACGCACGCATCCTCCTGCATGCACCAGCGGCGTGTGCTGGTCCGGCGTACACAGGTCAGCGCAGGGGTGTGCCTATCCGGCAAGGGGAACAGGGTGTCTCGGACATGTCCGTGTGCAAGAAGTGCGGTAAGTGTGTCTCTGTGTTCTGGTGTGGCCGCCACAAGGGCCGCAGCAGTCGATGTTGTAAAGTGGCATGCACCACCTCCAAACGGCAGTGTCACGGTGTGATTGGAATGCCGCAGGACATGCGCGAATAGGCATTACAATGGTGTGCCGTAGGAGTGCACGGGATACAACAGTGCAGCGCACAAAAGTGTGGGGGCTCGTGGGAGGGAGGAGCAGCTGTTTGGCAACGTAACACACAGTGAACCCGCCCATGTGCCACGTGCTGGGCATCTCATCCATGATGACCAGGGTCGCAGACATCCCACAACACCCACGACCGGCCTTTGTACACATCCTGTATGAATGCAGCTGGAGAACTTACTGTAGGGATGAAAGGTTCTTTGTCTAAGCTATCTTGCGCTAACACATCTGCTGCTCCGAGAAGGAACTTGCAAGTGGCCAGCCCCCCCTGACAGATATGATAATATTTGCATCTATCTCCCACACTACGCACTGCCCGATTTGAGAACAACGAGTACACATCCCACCCTCAAAAGTCCTTCGTCGTAGTTAGCGTGTGTGAAATGGCCTTCACACGTACTCCCACCACACCCCTGCCCTGCACCCATTGCACACAGACCCGGCTCATTGCACCAAGCTGTGCCATTTCATCCACAAGACTGGCACACGGCAAGCCAGTGCAGCTACAAGCAGAGCCACTGACGCAATGGCAGGGCATCCCGAACACATGGTCGACTCCATTCACGTCCACCTATACCTTGCACGTCTGCTGCATGTCCTGGGTGCACTGCCTTTGGCAGTGCTGCGGATCACTTACCGGCTGAGCTTCCGCATTGCAGACGTCACCAGCGTTCAACCTGTATTGCAATGTCGCACGTGCCTATCTGAGTGGTGCATGGACGTGTGCCTCTCCAACGTGTGCGTAGCTGACATGGATTACGACGGGTGTGTGCGCCCCCTGTTGGCCCACGACCAGGAGTGTCATGGTGATGCCCGTTTATGGCATGCATAGATGTTTGGCATGCATGTTGGGAACTGGGCCTGGGTCATTGCACGTGTCATAGTATGCAGTGAGCAAATTGACCCCCTTCCCGATTCTGCTTTGGTGCACATTGGGTACAGTGGTTGGAGTCAGCACATCTGTCCCGGTCAGCTGATGGATTAGGTCGACGACATGTCAAATATTGTGGCCAACCATCACTCATTAGAGATAGTGGCTTACGCAGCTGCACTCGCGTTCATGGACGAGTGACAAGGTACCTGCAACCACGACTCGATGTGCCACATTGCACGTGTCCCGCCGCATCATTGCACGTTGTGCATCTGGTCACATGTCCCAAGACAACAGTGGACATGGCTGCATTGGTGTCGACTCATGTCCGAGGCGCGGACAACCAACGCTGCTTGACACTGACGTGTGTTGGTGATGGACTACCCCGAGGTGAACATGGACGTTTTCCTACGTTCCTTATTCAGGCACGCTGCTGCATTTGTCTGCATATCGTGGCACTACTCTTGGCCGTACTGACACGCACTTTTTTTATAAAGTTTCCACATTTTCACTTGTCTCCAAATGTGTTGTGTCTTCATTTGTATGCCAATGTGTGTGTCACGGACTCTCTGGCTGCCTGCCATACGTGAATTGCTACCCCATCCGGACTGTGGGTTTGTACTTATGCGTTCTCATGTGCCTGTTTCGTACTGACGCTTTTGGATCGATTGTGTTCGATTGTGCGAATGTTTGTGTTTGGATAACATTGTGTTGGATGTTGGTGTGCTCTGCTTCCTATGTGTGTGTGCTGCATTCTGTGTGAGATATCCCTTCATGTGAGGTATTGTTCACCCTTCTCCCTTTCAGGCAGTGTGGTTTTCACTTCTGTGCTTGTTCAGTGGTGTGATGTTGGCGGGTTGTGTGACTTGTGCTCCTTGTTGGTGTGTTTCATTTTAGCCATGGTTTGTCTGTAGTTGTGCTGTACTTAATTGTGCATGTGTGCCATTGTGCCCATCTCTCCCCATCCCCTCACCCCCTGCTTGTTCCTCTTCCTGGTGCTGTTGTGTCTGTAATTTTGTTACTCCACACATAAATACATGTAAAGAACAAATTAGAATAGTTCCTTGATTCTTTTAGATTGCAAAACTTCTCTCTTATTTTTGAATTTTCCATATAAACAGTTTTTTTAATATTCAAGGACACATTGAAGTCAGAAGTGCAACATATTCTATCAACACACTTTCTAGAACATTCTACAACACGTGCAGGTTAAAAGTTCATCAATTTTTTTAAACCTAACGATATTTTTTTGCAACATTTTCTCGAACATTTAACGGCACGTGCAGGTTAAAAGTTCACGATTGTTTTAAGTTCGAACAGTGCCTTCCAAATGCAAGTAGCAGGTGTGGTTGAGTTGACCAAATTTTATCCTATCATATGTACTCCACGTTTAAACTGCTTTTTCTTAACCAATCACAAAGATGCTTTTCCACAAAACGAATGTGCACCCTACTTTTAAAAAACAATGCTTTTCATCTCCCAATCAGTTATCGTTTTGAATGAGAAAAAAAGTAGTTCCCCACCTTTAAACATATCTCTTATTCTACGAACGGACTGCATGAGCTACAGACATCTATCCATACTTCCCAGCCATACCTTCAAAATGCTAGTGTGGATCGTAGGACATAGCTATGTTTTCTGGTGCAAGAGGTATGCAGAACAGAGACGTATTGACTTAGACCTAGGTTTACAAAATGTGGACATTAAATGGTTTGGACAGAGAGGATTGAAGTGGCACCAATTGTTGCCTTCGGTTAAAACATGTTTGCATCTCCAACACCCTGACCTCATGATTGTGCACTGTGGTGGAAACGACCTAGGCACATTGACTGGTGTAGGTTTGGAAATGCTAATGAAAGACACCTTTCGACAATTGATGTTGCTTTTGCCTCAAACTGTCTTTGTATATTCCAATATATGCCAAAGACAGAAGTGGAAATGGTCAAACCAATTTTGTCCTCAGATTGAAAAATCTAGGAAGAATGTCAACAAAGCTGTGTCTGCATACCTCAGAGACCATAGAATGGGGTTGATCTACAACAACAACATACGTTTTGATATGGCTGATATCTACAGAAGTGATGGAGTACACTTCACAGCTCAGGGAAATCGAGTTTTTCTGAATAACCTGAAGCTGTGCATCCGCACTTATATATAGCTCCAACTAATAAACACAAGGGCTCTTTTTAGAGCCGCCTTATATTCCCAATATCGGTTCGCAGAGTAACAGCTGCGATCCGGCTAGCACAGGGAGACCCTCGGGCCGTCGGGCAGGCTCGCAGAGGGAGAGCTGCGGCCCGTCGGCTCGGCTCTCACAGGGAGAGCTACGGGCCGTCGGCTCGCAAACGCACACCAGCGTGCTGGCTCGCAGAGGTAGAGCTCGGGTCTAACTCGCAAGGGGACACCAACGGGCCAACGGCCCTGCTAGCAGAGACACACCTATCACCTAACGGACTGGCTCGCACATGTACAGCTAGGGACACGACGGCTCGCAGACGCAGACCTGCGAACCGACGGACTGGTACTGTTTTATGCTTTAGGGTAGTACAGTGGTGTTTGTGTACTGAAGGGTGTTCGTGCTGGAGGTAGCGTTTTAGGGTTTAAGGTAGTGCACTGCTGTTTGGGTAGTGTAAGAATCGTGCTGGAGGTAGTGTTTTAGAGTTTACGACAATGTAGTAATGTTTGGGTTGTGTAAGTGTCACGACTTGCTCCCTACATTCCCGTGTCCACCACCAGGGGGCTGAACTGGGGGACTTTCCAGTCCTCTAATAAACTTCCAGACCCTCCCCTGCATGCAAATCCTGACTTCCAGCCATTTGGACACTTATTGGGAACTGACATCTATTCCCAATCCATGCCGGGTTTTGTGAAGCCAGCCTACTCATGCCTGAAAACTCCATTACCCAGGATTCCCTGCTCACTGCTTAGTCTCCACCCCTGCAGGCCAAGGATGGGTGGAGGAATTCAGCTCACCTGTGGCTGGCTGCTGCTAGCCTGCTCACACCTGCTGCATATGATTACTGTGAGCTCTTTTAAGCCCCAGCTCCCTTCAGCCCAGTGTTGGTCATTGTAAGCTGTTTACCGGTGAGACCGATCCTTGTTTCCTGTGCTCCCTGAGCTTTTTGTTTCCAGTGATTCCTTAGCTATAGATAATCCTTGTTCTTTGTTTCCTGATCTATAGCTATTCCTTGTGCCTGAATTAGCACTGCCTACAGTGCTACCTGGTTTCCTGTGTTCCTGAGCTATAGCTATTTTCCTTGTGCCTGCCTTAGCACTGCCTGCAGTGCTACCTAGTATCCTGAGCTATAGTTAGTCTCTGTTCCTTTTCCTGGGCTTCAGCTGTTTCTTGTGCCTGACTTGCACTGCTTGCAGTGCGCTCTTGACTCCTTGTTTTCTGAGCTATAGCCATTTTCCTGTTTCCTGAACCAGCACTGCTTGCAGTGCTTCCTTGATTCCTGAGCCGTAACATTTCCTTGTTCCTGACCTGTAGTGCTTCTTTGACTCCTGAGCCTTTGCTCAATTCTTGCCCCAGCACTGCATCCTATGCTACTTTGTTTTCTTGTTTCCTGACCCTGTACTATTCTAGTATACCCTTGTAGCCTCCCTTTCTGTATATCCTTTTCCAGTCCCTGCCTTTCATCTCATTTCCTTGGTTCCAGTTCTAGTTTGCTATCTTTCTATTCTGCTGTCTCGCTTCTGTTACCTTGTATGTTTGTTACCTGCTTTCTGCCAAGTATGCCCTGTGATTTCCTTCCTTTCCTGTTAAGCACTCCTCTTTGCTAGCTCCTTGTCTATTGTGCTTGTGTTTAAGTTCTACCCCTTTGCTGTTACTGCCTTGCGTGTTCCTGTTTGATCGCCAGGATCCGTGGGCACGGCTGACTACCTAGGTGGTGTTTCTTGTTCACTGTGAGTATTGTCTTTGAGTTACTGTTATAACATCACCATAGGTATAAGCTCCACAGACCCTGCCTTTGTATACATATCCTATATGTGGGTATTTCCAGTCAGTATCTGTAACAGCAATTGTGGGTGATGAACTTACTGAGCTTCAGTCTTACCGTGTGGAGCTCCTGAGTGCTTTACCCCACATCCCCTTTATTGTTAACGTTGTTTCATGTTTAAGTGTATTGCACATCCGTCCTGGGTTTAAGTGATTCTGAATGCTGAGCCGCCTCATGAGTGCCCTTCCTTTCCGAGTCTCACCCTTCTTGTTCACCTCTACAGGCTTCCCCTTTGGATCCCTTTTCTCCTCTGACTTCCTGTGTGCTCCTGGGCAGCACTGTACTCCTCTCTGTCTTTGTTTTCTACCCTGTTCCCAGTCCTTGCCCAAGTCCCTGACTGTGTTCCCCACATAGTCCCGGACAGACCCCGACAGTAAGGGGTCATGCTGGGAGTACTGTTTTGGGGTTTAGGGTAGTGCAGTGGTGTTTGGGTAGTGTAGGGGATCATGCTGGGGGTGGTGTTTTAGAATCATTGCAGGAACCCGGAAGAATTTGTAGCCCGCCAGGAGACTGTTTACGTCCCGGCAGCTTGTTTGGGACCGGCACGCGCACGTGTGAAAATTAAGCAAGTGCGACGTGAGGAGGACAGGTTCTGTAAGAAATATATTACTACAGCTACAGTGGAGGTGTGACTTTGGATTACCCCACAGGGAACGAAGGCAAAGTCTTTTTATGGTTTTATTCTGAATTACCCAAAAGAAAGGATGATAAGAAACATTGCAAGTTTGACTAAGATCATATGAGGAGATATTAATTTGATATATTAAGCCTGAAGAAGGTGGTGAATCTGAATAGACCACCGAAACGCGTCGCTACTTCATATTGGTTGCTACCCTACATGGGTTGGACATACTAGCACTCCGATGGTCAACTAAAAAGAAAAAACAAATTATTTGATTGAGTGCTGATTGAGCATGGTTTATGATTAACATTGGATGTGCCAATCTGACCATTTTCTCCCATTTTTTTCATATCTCCAAGAAGTGTTACAGTTTTTTAGATTGTGGTTTTTATAAGTATTTGTATGTGATTATCTGTGATAAAATTAATGTTTTTATATGAATTTGATTTTTAAATTGCATATATTTAGAATCCTGAGGGGATTATATATATAATAAAATGTAATACTATTTTATATTATGGTTTTGGTTTCTTGTGATTGTTGATGAATTGAATATGGTATGTGTGCTATGTGGATGAATTGGTATGCTTTTAGAAGGAGCCCAAAGGGATCTTGTCTTTGACAGAAGTGTCTGGTTTTAGAGTTTACGACAGTGCAGTGGTGTTTGGGTAGTCTTTGGGTAGTGTAGGGGATCGTACCGACAGACTGACTCACAGAGCTCCGAGCCGACGGACGGGCTTCTAAAGGCATAGCCGCGACCTGGTGATATGAAGAGAGGCAGCGTGAAAGGCATATCTCACACAGACACAGATGCCAGTGTTGCCTCACAGAGGTAAAACTACGACCCCGATGGCTTCTACACGGAGAGATGCGAGCTGACGGAGTAAATCACAAAATGGCTGGCAACACTTCCTGGTTTCAACCATTCACAGCCAATAAGCCGCAAGCTGGTGCTTGTAACCCCTCAGCCAATCACATGTCAGAATTCTCAAATGTCGATATCAGTAAAATTTGATATTTCTCAAAAACTACTGAACGGATTTACACCATTTAAACAAAAGCGTGCTTTCTGGACCATCACCTTTCTCCCTGCCAAATTTGGCGTAATTCCGTTCAGCAGTTTCACCTGTAGTCTTCTGTAAAGTTTCGTATGGAAATTGCATGCAGAAAACACGTTTTAGGACCCTCTTTTTTCTCAGCCACTCCTACACCATTCACCCCCAAACTTTCAATATAAGAGCTAACCAAAAAAGAGAAACTTTTTCGATAATTTCATAAAGATTCGTCAAACGACGCCAAACTTACAAGCACATAGAAGGCTCCAGAAGGGGGGCCGCGCAACCCCCTCCGAACATGAGTGAAGCCCCGGGTCTGCGCGGACCACAGCGCACCCCCGCAACCCCTGCGAGCCCCTGCTATTATTTTTTAAGAAATACCCCCGGAACCTAGCCCACCCAAGGGCCTCATTAAAATCAAACGCGAGAACCCGCGACCCCAGCGCACATTTTTGCCGATTTTTTATTTTAAAAAAATGATTTTTTGGGCCCTGGAGGTCCTTCTGGGACCCCTGAGCAGGCCTAGGGGTCAGGGTTTTTTACCTTGCCCCCTTCTCTTGTTTTATACCTTTGTTTCTCCGTTTTCGGGTGACTCGCTTCTACCGAGCCACAAGATGGCTGCCAACACTTCCTGGTTTGGACTACTAGCAGCCAATCACAGTGAAGCTCGCGCACGCGACTTAGGCTCCGCCCAGATATCGAAACTTTTATTTTTCTAATTTCTCAGCAACTACTGAACGGATTTACACCATTTTTAAAAAGGTCGCTTTCTGACCGAAGCACTACCTTTCTGCCAAATTTGGAGTAATTCCGTTCAGTAGTTTCGGCTGTAGCCTTGCACAAAGTTTCCTATGGGAAATTGATTTTTTGACTCTTATTTTTTGAATTTCTCAAAAACTACTGAACGGATTTACACCATTTAAAAAAAAGGTCAATTTCTGAACCAAGCTCTACCTATTTGCCAAATTTTGGGTAATTTCGTTCAGCAGTTCGGGCTGTAGCTCGTCGCAAAATTTCCTATGGAAATTAACATGGAGAAAACGAGTTTTGGGACCCCCCTTTTTTCTCAGCCCCCGCTTGACGAATCACCCCCAAACTTTCAGGATAGGAGATGACCTGGATAGGCTTTTTTTTGGGACAATTTCAGGAAGATTCGTCAAACGACGCCAAAGTTATTAGCAAATCAAAAAATGCTTTTCCTATGGAAACTAGGTTCTAACTATAACTACCTACTGGCGACTGCCAGTAGGTAATGTGTGTGTAGCATAAAACATGTATATAGTACTTTAATAGCCCTATTAATGTATATATATTACATATATCTATGCAGCCTATGTTAAGGGCTAAAATGCCCTATGTACATTGAATGGTCCTTTAATAAACCTCTTACAGACTCAAGCATATCTGTAAATCAGAAAAGGAGAGCATAAGGTTAAAAAACACAGCCTTTGTTGGAGAGAAAACTGCAAGGGAATGCAAAGGCATTGTTAGGCAATAGGCTGCATTAAAAACATAACAAGTGAATACTGGCACCATGCAATTAAGACCTAGCACCTCCTATATCCCATCATGCCCCAGAGGTGACAGGTCAGTTCTTTTTTGCGGCTCCTTCAGTGAGGATCCTGGAGCATTGAGCTCTCTCAGTTTTTGACTTTTTGTCAGAAATTGCTTAATAAAATTAATTTTTCTGTTCTTCACTTAAAGTTTTTTTACATCTAGAGTGAAGAAGAATTGTTTTCTGACATGAATTTCTATTTTTTTCCTGTCAAAAATGCCTTCCTTTTTTGTCAAGTGCCCTGCCTGTGGCAAAACGAAGGCACAGGCTGACTGCCACTCGGTCTGCATCTATTGCCTACCCCATACTCATCTGCCTGAGTCTTGCCACCATTGCCAGAAACTCTCTAAAAGAAATTTAAAAAGATAGAGTGAAAATACGTCTCCATGGTCTTCAAGAGAGGGAAAAATCTGGATCAACAGGAGGACCTCCTCCATCTTCCTCCACGGCTACGTCTCTTCACAAGGCTCCATCCAGAGGCAGATCCTCCTGATAGGCGTGAAAAACAGAGAACAAGGTCAACATTCAGACATAGGAATATACTTGTTTGTTCTCTGTCAGGATCGACGTTGAAAGTGCCCCTGAGGCACTCTTGGCCTGCAATGCAGCCGTTGGCGATGAAACGACAACGTCTGATGTAGAGAGACTCTACAGTAGAAAGGTCTCCATCGACGGCGAAACACAAGTCGTCAAAGCCCACGGTGTCAAAGGAAGTCCCATCATCGTCACGCCTTCGCTTGACGTCAACGCAAGAAAAGTCTCAGTCGAAGACAGGTCTCCACCGGTCACCGTTGAGGCAGGTACACCTGACAGACACTCCGTAGACAGCCGCCCATTGCCGTTCGACGGCGAGGCATGCTATGATGAAGGCTCTGTCGACAGTGTTCCTTCGCTGCTCATCGTTGAGACACACTTCACCGAGGCAGTCTCGTCTGTGGCAGCCAGGTGCCGTTTGACGTTGAGGCAGACGTCTCTGTCTGCGGTAACCAGGTGCCACTCAATGTCGAGGCACACTCCTCCGTTGGTGGCAACCAGGTCTTGCTCGACGTCGAGGCACACTTCTCCGTCTGCGGCAACCAGGCGCCGCTCCATGTCGAGACAGCCATCTCCGTTGGTGGCAATCAGGCGGCAATTGACGTTGAAACAGACACCTCCTAGGCAGTCGCCGTCAGCGGTAGCGAGGTGCCGTTTGACGTCGAGACCTCACTCACCGCATAAGCATCGTGACAGGCCATTGTCGACGACAGCACCTCGTCACTCTATGTCGAGGCAGCATTCCTCCACTGACTGGTCTACGCAGCAGGAAAGGGCTTTAGCTCCACTGACAGGTCTACACAGCAGGAAAGGGCTTCAGCTGTGTCTTCAGGAGCTTCCTCCCACTCTTCTGCACGGGGGCCAAAGAACTCCCCAACAACCAGAGGCTTCGCAGAGTCCTATACACCTTTCTCCACATTAACCGGAGAGTGCCCACAACTGGCCATTTCCACAGAGTCTGGATTCACAATACTCATGGACATATTCACCTTCACGGTCTCCCCGAGGACACCGTTTTCAAAGCCAACTCCGCGAGCCAAAACTCCTTTAGCCCACTTGGCAGAGGTCAGCTCTCCTAGGTCCCCAACAAGATCTAGGTTACCTAGGGAGACCACTCCTCAGCGCATAACCCGGTCACGGACATATGAGTAGATCTCGATGCAGGGCCAGAACAAGATCCTCTACACCTGCCCAAAGATCTCTAAGGTCTCGCTCAGGTCACCATGCACATAGATCCCCTACATGGTCTACATCCACTAGATCATCAAAGAGGGATTACTCGCTAACACTTACGGACATTCCACCAGTGAGAGTATCCCCAACAGACAACCTAAATACATTCAATGAGGTCTTAGTTATAGGGGCTGCCAAGCTGAACATTGATATTCCAGCACCCGCCACTGCCTCATCGGTCGTTTTCGAGACCTTACATCATAGGTCCCCCTCAAGACCATTGCTGCCTTTGGCCCCAGGTCTGCTCCAGCCAGTCATGGACATTTTTCTTACCCCTGCCTCCCTTCAAGCGGCTCCAGCAAGAATTTTAAAGAAATATAAGGCTCCAGATCAAGACCCTTTATTTCTGAGAACCGACCCTATACCAGACTCGGTCATTATATCCTCCGCCTAGAAGACGCGCTCCATTGCGGCTTCATCATCCGTCCGGCCGGACAAGGACAGTAAACAAATAGATTCCTTGGGCAGGAAAATGTGCGGCACCTCGGTCTCTTTTATGAAAGTGTCTAGTGCTGCAGCATTACTAGGTCGATACGATATGCCTCTCTGGGACTCACTAGCTAGATTTACAGAAAAGCTTCCCAGGGAAGACAGACAGGACTTTGAAGAGATCCTGCAAGAAGGTTTTGTCGCTAACCAAATAATAAGCACGGCTGCAGATGGCTCTGACCTTGCGGCGCACAGATATTCACATGGTATATGTGCCAGACACTCATCATGGCTTCGTCTTACAGGCCTGAAGCCAGAGGCACAGCAATGCATCCTCAATCTTCCTTTCACTGATAACTCATTGTTTGACTCCCACAGAGATGATGAGATGGCAAAAATTAAACTGAGTGGGACACATTCAAGACCGTTAGCCTAGAATAACGGAAGGACTTCTGTCGATGGTACAGGCCTTATGACAGGCGTCCTTATCATCAGAGGGTTCAAACCCCTCACTAGGTCCCACGCCAGCAACAACACCAACAAGCCAGATATCGCTACCAGCCCCGCAGATCAACGAGTGGACAAGTAGCTAATAGACAACCACCAGCTTCCTCCAAGACACCAGGCAAACAATGAGGTATCGCTTTCCCTGTTGCTGTGACCCACTGCGATGGGGGGAAGTATCACCAAACATCTAAACGAGTGGCACAACATCACCAGCGACAACTGGGTGCTGAATATTGTAGAGAATGAGTATGCACTTCGCTACATGACCCCGCCTCCGGCTGTTCCACCATCAACAACCTCTTATCATCAGCAAAGGCTACAGCAGAACAAAGTCTTCAATCTACTTCGCAAGGAAGCCATAGAAGAGGTCGCCTTCTCTCAAAAGAGAGTAGGTGTATATTCTCAATATTTCCTCGTAAGGAAAAAAGGCCCCAACAGAGAATTCAGAAACATTCTGGACTTACGCTTGCTAAACAAATACATAAGAAAGGAGGAATTCAGAATGCTTGCTCTCCACCAGATATACCCTCAGCTGCATCAGAGGGACTGGATGTGTTCCGTCGACCTTCAGGATGCCTACCACATCCCAATCACCAGAAAGCATCAGACGTTTCTGAGGTTCAAAATGGAATCCAAGCATTACCAGTACAAGGTGCTGCCGTTCGGCCTGAAATGAATGAATGAATGAATGAAAAGTTTTATATAGCGCTCAGCTACTCCAGGAGTGTCCCGGCGCTGCAGAATCACATAGCTGCTTAGCCTAATGATGGTTTAGCTTCCAAAGAGCCAGGTTTTCAACAGTTTTTTAAAACTCATCAAATCCTTAGAACGTCTATGGGGCAGAGGAAGTTGGTTCCATGCCTGTGCACCCAAGAGGCTGAAGGATTAGCCACCCTTGCGTGCCAGGCGAACCTTCGGGACGCAAACAAGCGCCCCCGAGGTTGATCTAAGTGCCCTAGTCGGAGTATACCAGCCGACACGTCTTCTAGTAGCTAGGCCCTTTACCATGAAGAGCCTTAAAAAACATAACTGAGGTCTTAAACTGTATCCGCTCCCTAACTGGGAGCCAATGTAGTGCTTTAAGGTGCGGTGCCATATGGGACCTTGGTTTTAGGCGAAGAATCGCCCTGGCCACCGCATTCTGCACCACCTGGAGACGTTGGAGGAGGGAATCTGAGACACCTAAGTAGAGGACGTTCCAGTAGTCCAGCCTTGATGTAATCAGTGCCTGGATCATAGTCCTTCTACAGTCTAATGGAAGAAGTGGAAGAAACGTTCTCACCATCCGAAGCAATCCAATACAGGTCCCAACCAAAGCCTGAACTTGGGAACGCATAGTAAGAGCATCATCAATGCGAATTCCCAAGTTTCTGACGATAGGTTGAGCCACACTGGGAGGGGAAAATTCCTCCGGCCACCATTGGCCCCAGTCATGCACTGTAGGCAAGCCGAAGAGGACTATTTCTGACTTATCAGAGTTACACTTCAGCTGGTTTTCCTCCAACCACCCGAAGACGTCAGTGAGGCAGGATCTAATCATGCCCCCATCGAACTCATTACCTCTGTTGCAAGAGAAAACCAGCTGAGTGTCGTCAGCGTATGAAATTATCTTTACCCCATAAGACTCTGCCAGCGTTGCTAAAGGGGACATATATAGATTAAAAAGCGTTGGGCTAAGACAAGAACCCTGAGGGACTCCAACTTGTAGGCTAGGCAAGGGGGAAGAAAAAGGAGGAGTCCAAATCACCTGCTCTCTCTCCTCCAAATAAGAGGTAAGCCAGGCTAAAGCCTGTCCCCCAAAACCCATTATTTCCAGTCTATCGAGGAGCCTCCTGTGCGGCACCATGTCGGAAGCTGCTGACAGGTCCAACAATATAAGGATCGCTCTACCCCCCTGATCCAAGATCTCTTTAAGATATTCTGACACCTCCAACAGTGCCGTTTCAGTGCTAAAACCAGCCCTGAAACCTGACTGAGTGGGGTGTAAGAGATCATGGGTTTCAGCGAACTCCATCATGGATTTATTTACGTGCTTCTCCAGCACTTTGGAAAAGGCAGGAAGGAGGGAGAAAGGCCTGTAATTTGTGGGTATAAGTGGGTCAGCACTCGGTTTCTTTAAAAGGGGCAGGATTTTCGCCTGTTTCCAAAGAGGCGGCATAATACCTGCAGCCAATGAGGAATTCAGGACCTTATTAATATGTTGATTGATGGTGGGGGCCAGAACTGGTAAAAGCTTCGCTGGACACGCATCCACTTGTGAGCCTGATTTCAGGCTCATCAGATACGAGAGTGAGTCCTCAATTTCGATGGCCGGAAACTGTAATAGCTGGGGGCCTTGTAAGGGTTCGCATAGTGGAGAAGAACTAATTAGGTCTCCCACTATCTCGACTCCAGTTTTATTAACCTTAGATGACACCGCGAAGGACTGCTGGATTGTTGTTATTTTGGCATGAAATCAGCTCCTCGCACGTTCTCAAAGTGCAGGGCTGTCATAGCAGAAGCCTTACGAAGGAAAAGCAGATTTGTCTATCCAAAACTAGACGACTAGCTGGTAAAAAGCTCCTCTCCAGATCAAGCAAAGAAACATTTCCATAGTTGTATCAAGACCCTCCAATCTTTAGTTCTACAGGTCAATGCGGAAAAATCCATCCAGATTCCAACTCAAAGGACTCACTACCGAGGTGCGACCCTGGACAAAAAAATTACAAAAGCATGTCCTTTGGAGGAAAGACTATCCTTAATTGCTCGGAAGTGTACCAACCTCTTTCGCACGCCGCATCCATCAGCCAGACAGATGGCGTCGCTCCTGGGGTCAATGGTCTCATGCATTTTCCTTGTTCCCAATGCCAGACTCCACATGAGACCTCTCCAAGAGAATCTTGAGGATCAATGGAATCAGTTCACCACTGGGACAATAAAATCACCTTGTCATATGCGGCAAAAAGTTCTCTACCGTGGTGGTCTCACCCACAAAATCTGCTCATCGGTGTCCCGTTTTACCTGGATACTCAACACAAACGCTCACAACAGATGCATCTCTCCAGGACTGGAGTGCTCACATGGGTGCCCTACAGACATAGGGCCTGTGGTCAGCTAAGGAACAACTTGTAGTATTCTGATGTTATGGTTTTTCTCCTATGTTATCTCCTATGTTTTCCTGTCCCTAGCTGCTCAGCCTGTGTGAGTTTTCTGAGTGAAATGTTGGTGTGTGGGCTATGAGTGGAATGCTTGAGTGTCTGGATGAGTGATGACAGTTGGTGGATGGGGCTGAGCAGCTAGCAGGCTGCTCCTGGTGGGGCTGTTGATAATGACTAACAGGCTGCCCTACAACACTTGATGAGACTTTATGCTACCTGTTTACTTATCTGAATAAATCTACTTCGATTACATCATACCAGGGTGGCATCATTACTACATTAATTTTGGCGACGAGTTGGAGACCTTCCCACGCACTACAGTTGGTACAAGTAGTCTGAAGAGACTTAAAGATGCTTTCTACAACATGTTGGGAAGAAGCTACAACAGGGAGAAGACGTCAGGCGCAGACGACTGGTACAAGACGCAAAAAGCAGGAGCCACAAGATGAAACAAAGAAACTTAAGGAGTCACAAAGGGAACGTAAAGAGCACGCTAGGCAGCCCCACCAGTGTCCATCACATCGGACAGCCCCACACAAGCGTGCTGTACCTACAACAACAAGAACTATGCTTTCACGTAAAGTATGCCACCACTCTTATTTCAGGGACGCTATGCTGTTTGTCATCCTCCATGCCAACCTGTGTTTCCATAAGATGTGTATTTTGGAGAGGACAGGCATGTGCGGTGTGTACTTGCTACATTTTGGTACGTGGTGGTGTTCGTTTGACACGTCTAGCTGCTTGCAATGTACCTTCAAGGGAAGTGTCAGCACAACGTGAGTGTGGCCAACGCAACGTACCTTCAAGGGAAGTGTCAGTACAACGTGAGTGTGACCAACAAGGTGGATGAACTTTCTTAAGGGGAGCAACTGTTTTCTTTTTGTGTTGTTTGGAACGGTTTCAGTTGAACCTCCTCATGGGCTCATGTTCCTGTGTTAGCACCACCTTTATGCACACATCCGTTTACCGGCTGAGCCAGTTTCAAACTACGGCTCTCAGGGGCAAAGTTTGGTGTGACATTGTTTTGTCTTTGATTGTTGGGCAACGCTGAGACTTTATTGTCTGCAGCGTTACCCAACTGACATCTTCATTGTTAAATTCAAACGAAGCTCGTGACTAGTTCTGCACGCACTTACCTTGCTGAAGTTTTTTCGTGCAGTGTCCTACGTCAGCTACTGTGACGGACACCTTCTCCTCATCTCCGGCGAACCTTTTTGACGTTATTGGGGCACGCTGGCGCTGGGAGCCACCCGGCGCGGCGTGACGCAGCGTGTCTCCATTTTGGGTTTGCTGATTTCAACATCCGCAATTGTTTGCCAACCATGCCTTCGTCACTATTGGAAATGCAAGAAGTGCGGTGTTTCAATAAAGTTTTGTGAACATTGAAGCCTCACTGGAATGCTGCGCTGAAGGAATTGGCTACACGTTTTTTTTTCTTGTTTGCCTGCAGTCTTTTCCAGGGAGCAAGTATCACGAAGGTACTTTTCTTTCTTTGGGCATTTCTTCGTTGGTATACCTGCTACGAGAAGGAACTTGAGGAGCGTGTCTAGTAAGACTTTGTTTGCCCATACGTTCGTGAAGAGAAGCAGTTTGTGGACACTGTACAACACTTCTTTTGGAAAAATGACAGTAATGTATTTGTATGAGTCTTTGTTCACAGCTGTTCCCTACCCCAGATAAGCTGTTGTCTACCCCAGATAAATGATTGTTGCGGACTCATGTTACATGGTGGGAGTGTTGTCACAAGCCTTACGTGGGGGGTTTGTGTAATTGACTTTGACATGGTTAAACTTGTTTTACAGATTGTTTCAGGGCTTTTACAGTATGAAGTTTACAGTTTGGAGTAATTTTTACATACATGTATATTGGTCGCATAATCACATTTTTCTGTGGACTGTATTCACTCTGTCCCTTACATGAGGGTTGGTTTTGGGTCACACAGGGTATGTTTTTGGGTTTTCCACATTTTCATTACGTTTAACCCTTACGCAGGGTTGGTTTGTATGGGTCTTGTCCCACTACATTAGGTTACGGGTCATAGTCCCATTTACGCTAAACATGTTGCAAGGAGACACTTTCCTTGCGTGCGTAAGACACCTTGTGCCGCACAATCAATTTTGATGCAGGGTTGGGTTCCCTGTGTGCATAAGACACCTTGTGCCGCACGTTATTTGTTTGTTGCAGGGGTGTGTCCCCTGTGTGCGTAAGACACCTTGTGCCGCACGTTTTTTTGTTGCATAGTTTTGTCCTTGTTTGCCTCCTCACACGGAGAGCACATACGTTTTCACAGGTTGTCCCTTGTTAATGGTGGGGGCAGGACATTGGGTTTAAGTTCCTTTAGTCCACATTACTTGTTTCCCCACATGGAGAGCACATTCGTAAAATTGTTGTCCCTTGTTTAAACTGGGGGCAGGATATTGGGTTTTAGTCCCTTTGGTCCACATGACTAGTCTCCTTACATGGAGAACTTACATTTTAATTTTCCTTTGTAGAGGAGGGGGATGGGTATTCTGTATCCATCTTTCCTTCTTTACTTTAGTTCCTTACCCTCTTGTGATGCGGTGTTCTCGTCATCCCTGGGTCTGGGCTTTTGACTCTGATTTAAATAGTTCATTTCCACTTTATGATGCAGGTGGTGTTTCCTTCATCCTTGGGTTTTGGACTATTCACTATTGCTGTACTTTTATGTTTATAGTTTAATGCATTGGTTTCGTTATTCTTCTGTTCAATAGGGAAGAGGTAATGTGGTATTCTGATGTTATGGTTTTTCTCCTATGTTATCTCCTATGTTTTCCTGTCCCTAGCTGCTCAGCCTGTGTGAGTGTTCTGAGTGGAATGTTGTTGTGTGGGCTATGAGTGGAATGCTTGAGTGTCTGGATGAGTGATGACAGTTGGTGGATTGGGCTGAGCAGCTAGCAGGCTGCTCCTGGTGGGGCTGTTGATGATGACTAACAGGCTGCCCTACAACACTTGATGAGAATTTATGCTACCTGTTTACTTATCTGAATAAACCTACTTGGATTACATCATACCAGCGTGGCATCATTACTACATTAATTATACCATATCAACATGTTGGAGCTGCGGTCTGTTCATCTAGCCCTCACATCCTTTTATCCTTCCATTCAAACCAACTCGCTCCTGGTCCAAACGGAAAACACGACCTGATGCACTATCTAAACAAACAAGGGGGCACTCGCACTTGCCCCCTATCTCTGGAAGCGCAGGCCATATGGAACTAGCTCATACTGAGAAAGTTTACAATCTCGGCAATTCACCTGCCAGTAGTCCACAGCACACAAGCGGACTCTCTCAGTCGCAACTTCGCCGAAACCCACGACTGGATTCTGAACGACGATGCCCTGTTTTTCTAGAACAGGGGCATCCAGAGATAGACCTGTTTGCAGACGAAAGCAACAAAAAATACCCAGACTACCCATCCAGGTTCTACAGATTAGGAACAAAGGTGAATGCCACTTTGATTACCTGGTCCGGGACATTTCTGTACGTGTTTCCTCCCATTCCCCTGATACCGACAGTCATCAACAAATTGTACTGAGCCAGGACCACAATGATCCTAATAGCTCCGGAATGGCCTCCACCTGTCAGAAAGAGTACACAGGAGGCTACCATGCAGACCGGATCTCCTCTATAAGCTCAGAGGGAAGATTTTCCACCCCAACCTTCCCTCTCTGAGCTTGACAGCATGACTCCGGAATTCCTGCAGTGTGGACACATAGTGCTAGATGTACGACAGTTTTTAGCTGTTGCAAACATAAAAAAGGCCGTTTGTGACCCCTAAAAAGGGTTGTAGCATGTACAAACCCTATTTGCAAGTCAGTAACCTATTACTGACTCGCAAAATAGGGTTTACGAGTCGCTATTATGAAGGGGCGTGCCAAGGGCACCCCTTCCTAATAGCTAGACGCAGGTGGATGTATGATTGTTTTGCGACCACAAATGCAGTCGCAAAACAATTGCAGTTATCACCAATTTCAAATTGGTGGTAAGCAAGTCGCAAACGGGAAGGGATCCCCAGAGGACCCCTTCCCCTTTGTGTTTGGCAGCGAAAATATTTTTTAAGAGCAGGCAGTGGTCCCAGGGACCACTGCCTGCCCTTAAAAACTGAAAAGAGAATTTTTCATTGTTTTCTTTTAAACGCATCCCGTTTTCCTTTGAGGAAAATGGGCTGCATTTGAAAAAAAACGTTGCTTTATTTAAAAAGCAAACACAGACATGGTGGTTTGCTGTCCCCCTTATGATAGTAGTCCATTTCCAATGGGTTGCAAATTGCGACCTGCCTCATGCATATACATGAGGCAGGTCATTTGCGACCCCATTGAGAATCGCTAAATGTGTCTGAGTCACATTAGTACATTCTATTTTGAGAGTTGCAAATTGCGAGTCGCATAAAATCGCAGTTTGCGACCCACAAAATGGAATGGTCGTACATCTGGCCCTTAGGCCTTTCTCAGGAGTGCATGGACATTCTTAGGGAGTCCAGGAGACCATCAACCAGATGTTCTTACGTTTTCAAGTGGAAGAGATTTCACATGTGGTGTTTTCAAATGAACTTCATCCAATTTCGGGGCAGGAGGATGTAATATTATCTTACCTTCTCCATTTAGTAAAATCTGGCCTGCAATTCTCATCTATTAAGGTACATCTTGCAGCCATAACAGTTTACAGAAAGTCCCCTACACAAAGGAGAATTCTTCCAGATTCCTGTATTGAAGGATTTCTCAGAGAGATTGAAGAAGGTGTTCCCACCAGTGCATTCTTCCTCTCCTCCTTGGTTGCTGAATGTGGTTCTTTCAAAACTCATGGGTCCCCGTTTGAACCCATACATAATTCAACTTTACCTAGAAAGCTGATTTTCTGGTATCTATTTCTTCAACATGCAGAGTCTGCAAGATTCAGTCTCTCTGTGCCAAAGAGCCTTACTTGGTGTTTCATGCTAACAGGGTGGTGATGAGGACTCATCCGAGTTCCCTCCCCAAAGTAGTGTCTGAATTCCACATTAACCAAACGATTTCCCTGCCTACGTTCTTTCCAAACCCTTCCACACCAGCGGAAAGAGCGTTACACTCTTAAGAGAGTTTTGAAATTCTATTTAGATAAGACCAAAACCATCAGACAATCTGACTGCCTGTTTATTAATTATTGCCCTCTGAGGACAGGTCTTGCCTCCTCTAAGCAGTCAGTTTCTTGTATCGTTCACCTACCAGTTAGCCAACAAACAATTACCTGCCAGACCCAAAGTCCACTCTACAAGGGGCAAGGCTGCAACAGCAGCCCTACTAAGGAATGTTACCATCTCCGAACTCTGCAAAGCGACTTGGAGATCGGTGCATATTTTCACAAGGCATTACTGTCTAGATTCAGACACTAAAACAGACACCAAAGTAGGGCAGGCGTCCTTAGTGGAATCTATTTCAATGATGATAACTGCTTGTGATTGTTCCTGACTCGTCCGCAGGGGTGTGGGATGGGCTTGCTACTCTATTCACTGCTTATGACTATTGGTGAGGGAATATATGACTTCACAACGCAAACAACAATTACAACTCATGCTTTTACAATGCGGTTTTTACATCGCAACTGCCATTACATCGCATAATTTTACAACGCGTGCCATTACAACGCATTTTTTAAAACTACCATTACAACGAAAACCTTTACAACGCATACCATTACAACGCATAATACTTTTAGGGCAACAGTAGGGTAAGTGTTGGATAGTGTAGGGGTAAAATTACTATTCCCACTCCAGTGAGTGCAAAAGTAGGGTAAGTGTTGGATAGTGTAGGGGTGAAAATTACTATTCCCACTCCAGTGAGTGCAACAGTAGGGAAAGTTAGCAATGCAGAGTTCCGGTCATGGACATCTGTCAGGCAGCAATGTGGGCTTCTCTGCACCTGTTCACCAACCACTACTGCCTGGACAGTCAGGTCCGTCGGGATGGGCATTTTGCCTGTTCGGTCCTGCAGAACCTTCTAGTGTGAATTTGTAGCGCAGAACCACCTCCGGGGAGATATTGGTTGGGTATCTATTGTAAGGTAAGGAATCTGCAGCTAGAAGTCTCTATCAGATGAATAAGTTACTACAATACCAAGATGTTTGACTGTCAAGGAGCCCCCACTGGAAGCTACCCGGGCTAGGGATCGCCGTTTGGCATAAATCCCCAAAATAGTGCCCCCTTCGAGCCCCCAACCATCTGGAACTGAAGGCAAGGATCTTCTGTTCCTGCACAGCTGATAGCTGTTAACGAAGTCCAGAACAACGCAGTGATGCAACGATAAAGACTGGAACAAAGACCGGGCAACTGCAAAAACAAATCTGAGACATTTTCCCTGATGGGCGCTGGGTGCCTGCAAACGGCCACCCTGCTGTTCCTGTGCAGCCCATCGCCTCTCGGAGAGACAGCAACCTGAGCCTTCAATACCGAGCAGAGCGACTCTACGAGTCTCACGGGCGAGGACTGTGCAACAACAAGGAAGAAGGGAAACGCAGGAAGGTTTTTCCCCTACTGGTTGCCTTCAAACGGCCGCCAGTCCTGACATCCCTGTGCAACCAGCTCCCTTTAGGTGGAACAGGAGCCTGAAACAAAACTAACTGCAGGGGCTTACAGTCACGTACAGATGTTGCCCTCCCGATCTCCTGCGCGCCTTCAGCCTGCCAAAGCAAGGGATATAGAGAATGAGGCAGCCATGTTGCCATGAGGAGAGCCCACCGCCGCCCATCCCTTCCACCAGCCTCCCTCAGCCTGCAGCGCTCGACCAGCCCCCGGTACTGTTGACAGACCTCAGTGACCTTGGACGTCCAGCCCAAAAAAAGGTGGTGAATTTAGAGGTGAGCCTGCCGCTGCCCCTTCTCACACGACCGGCCCCTGTCTCCGGGCCAGCAGTCGAGCCCGGGCTATCTGCAGGGCTGGCAATCACCCCCCCTTAACCCCCTTCAGGCTTGCTGGTCTTGCAGGTGCGGGAGGCACTGTCCCTGTTGGCTGCTGGAAAAGGGACTACCATGTGTTTGGAACCACCTTGGGTCTCAGAATGCGAAGAAGGACAAAACAAACCGGAGGTGAGCCTGCTGCTTCTCCTTGCTCTCAACCGCCTGTGGCTTGCTCAACCGATACCAGCTGCTGCCTGAATTTTGGAGGCATGCGAAGCACTGGCCCTAAGGATCGTTGACCAAGGAACTGGCCCCCCCCCACCTACCTCCGGCATACGACCCGCCAGATGCAGGGCCGGTGAGGAGTACTCCATCTTTTCCTGCCTCCGGGCTGATGATATAGGGTCTACCCCCCACATATCTCCCTCAAACATGTGAATGGCCCGATGCAGGGACAGTGAGGAGGCTATCACTTCTTCCTTCCTTTAAGCCCCTCATGCCAGGCTTCCCGGCAGCCCGTCCTCTGATGGTGCACTGCTAATCTACTCTGTCGTCTTATGCTTATTTGCCCTCTGCTCAGTCTAAGCCAACACTGTTTGACGCTGATATTATTTTCTGGCATGTTGTTCTGTACCTAAATACTTTCTGCTCATTTCATGTAATCACTGCTAACTTGTGCATAAAATGTTACCTAAGTCACCCCAATGTAACTCCCTCAGAATCACATTGCCTGCATTTCCCACTGCCCATCGCATACCTCCTGTATAAACTGTTGTCGTGTATCTGTGCTTACAACATGGAATTGTTTCTACTCCACTTGTAACCCGTGCAGTTGCCTCTATCTATCGTTTATTGCTTTTGTATACTGGTAAATACACTGTTACCTTAAGTCGACTCACCCTGCCGTAACTATTGTGTACTTTTTATATACACTGTTGCCATATATCTGTGCTAATCCAATGTAACTGTATTTACTCCTTATGTAACTTGTGCAACTGCTATTGTTTATTGTATACTTATTGGTATACTGTTGCTAGATATTTCTGCCTACTCTATGTAATAGTTTTTACCCTACACGTTTCCTGCTGCCTATCGTGTACTTTTTATACACATTATTGCCATGTACCTGTACTTTCCCCATGTAATGGTATTTTCTCCACATGTAAGTCGTGCAACTGCAAGAGCTTTTGGCTTGCTGGTATACTACTGACTGATTTTTATGCTTACTCCATGTAATTGTATTTACCCCACATATAACTTGTATAACTATTATCTTGTCATCTGTGTAAAGCGCTCTGATACCTCCAGGTCAAGTCTGCGCTAAACAAAACTCTATACATAAATAAATAAAAATACCTTTGGTAACACCTTCTCTGGTAGAGACTCAGTCTAGCTGCAGATTCCCTACTGACCCACCCATCTTCCCCTCTCTGCGAACAGATTCTAGGGTTAGGGCTGTTCCCTTTCAGGGCCCTAGTTTTCCACCCTAGTGGTCTGTGTTCTTCGTGGCTCTGCGCTCCTGGCATGGAAAGTTGTGAAAAGAAACTGATGTCAACATTCTGGGGTGGTGCCTGTATAGGCACCGCACACTTCGCTTCCAGTGCGGACATCGACGATGATGCCACGCAGAGCTGAATAATGCCATCTACCAGCACGCAGAGATACTGCTCAAGAAAACTTTCCAGATCCAGTCTGACACCTGGGGATAATTCTAAGGTAATGAATCTGTGGCTACATAAAGTCTCTACCAGATAAGGCGTTACCGAAGGTAAGTAACTTGTTCTACAGAGCTACTGATGGATATAATCATTACAGCTAACAAATACTCCACAGAATTCCACTTCACATCACTCCACTCTTTTTTTTTAATTGTTTTTTTTATCATATAAATCCCAAAAACATACAATACAGTAGTATATCCGTTACCACAATTCAGCATAAAGCACACGTCACTCTTTTGCGGCATTTCGTACAGCAGTGCAATATCAATATATCCTCATGTCTCTTCATCTAGTTGATCACTAACCCCGCAGTGCCCCTCACAGTCCATCAGCATATTAGACTTCGACTGCAAGGCCTGGAGGCCTGGAGGATACAGGCAACTCCTCCGCATAAACTCCTAATTGTTCTTTACAATATACCATGTCCTTTAACCAACATTGTATTTTAGGAGCACACTTGCTTCCCCAAAGCATGGATATACGCCTCTTGGCAAGTAATAAGGCTACGGCTGTAAATCTACAGTTAGGTGGCTTCAGGAACTTCACTAGACCCAATAGACATATTTGTGGAGTATTGGGGATGACCTCTGACAGCATAGTTCCCACAGTAACCGTCACCTCCATCCAGAATTGATTCACTGAAGGGCACACCCATGCAACATGCAAGAAATCCCCCTCACGTCCCCACTCGGGCACATCTCCCAGCGATCCATATTTGTGTAGCTACATAGGCGTATAGTAAACTTGTTGTAAGAATTTAAAGTGGATGATGCGTAGGTTGCAGTTCGATATTAGCATCTTTGTGAGTGTGCAGCAAAAACTCCAATCATCTAGTGCAGCATTCCACCTATCTAGAGAGGGGTCAGACTCCCTGTATTTTTCCTTTTGAGCCGTATTGTAGAGGTTGGTTATGAGGCGCCCACGTGTGAGGCTTGTTAGTAGTGTCTGTAACGTTTGAAGTGTTGGAGGTTCCAGAGGAAAGGATGCATAAATAGTTTTAATGGACATCCGCAGACGCAGGTAAATGAAGAGCAGGAGCGGAGTTTGGGTAGTGTCTGAAAAAAGATCTGTGGGGTTAATGAACGATCCTGCCCAGAACATATCACCCATATTTCACAAGCCAATATAGGCCAGCATCTCTTGTGCTTTTGGCTCACGTGTAACTGATATATCTGGATGGCGTAGAAGAGGGGGAGCAGGAGCCTAGAGCGGGAGCTTGTGAGCGTGCTGCCCTAGTTTACGCCATGCTGTAACTGTGCTCTGCACTGAGTTAATCTCAGAGTGAGGAATGCCTGATCTCCTTTGTGGTATAATGGCAGATAACGGGATTGGGTGTGCATAATCTGATTCTATAGCGATATGAGGAATAAAGTCATGTGGGTGTTGCCAGTAGTGTGTAAAATGCGCATGCACACAAACATCGTACAGATATAGATCCGGAGCTCCAAAACCTCCTTGGGTATACAGGAGTGTGAGCACTTCCCATTGGATGCCTGGCTGCCGGCCCGTCCATATGAGCGTAATCCTCTGAGAGCGCAGTATCGTTAAAAAAAAATTTGATATAGAGTAATAGGTATATTAATGGATAAATACAAAAAGCATGGGACTACTATCATCTTTTGAATCGCTATTCGGTCAGCTAAGGACAGCAGCAACTGGATCCATTTGGCTACTTGATCATCTAGTTTAGACAGTGCTCTCCCATAATTACAAAAAGCATGGTAGTACTATCATCTTTTGAAATGCTATTGAGTCAGCTAAGGACAGCGGCAACCGGATCCATCTGGCTACTTGATCTTCTAGTTTAGACAGTGCTCTCCCGTAATTCTCTAGGACCACTAGCTCTGGGTCACAGTGAACCCAGATCCCCAGGTACGCTCGCCAGAGTAATTGTTGTGTGCAGGGGGTTAGCGGGATAACGACTGATTTAGACCAGTTAATACTTAAATGGGAGTACAGCTCAAAGTGAATGTATTGCCTTATTAAAGGTGCCAGATTTTCTGCAGGGTTGCGTACATACAGGACCATGTCATCCACGTTGAGGGATATGGTAATAGGTCGCAACCAAAACCTCAGTGCCGAATCCGCGTGCTGTTGATGTAGTTTACATGCCAGAGGTTCAAGGGCAAGAGTGAATAGTAGCGGGCACAAAGTGCATCCCTGCTGCATCCCTTTGTAAATGTGCAGTAGTTCCACTGCGTTGCCATTTTTACGAAGTCTAGCAGCTGGTTCAGTATAAAGTGATTGGAAACAGCCAAGAAAACTGTGTGGGATCCCCAACTTACGTAGAACAGCGAACATACACTTCCATTCCACAGAATTGAATGCTTTGGCGGCATCTAACAACGCCGCTGCTGCAGGTAGGTTGGGGTTTCGTTGATGGAAGAGAGCAAAAATGGTGCGTAAAATATGTGTCGTGGAACGGGCGGGGACGAACCCTGATTGGTCAGGCAGTATCAGCTGTTGCATTAGGGGCTGCAATCTAGTAGCGAGTATTTTGGCCAGTATTTTGGCGTCTGTATTGATGAGTGAAAGCGGCCTATAGGATTCGCAATATTCTGGACATTTATCTGGTTTGAGTAACGTTATGTCGGAGGTGAGGGGAAAGGTATGAGGCGAATCTCCCCAAAGTAAGCTCAGACACGTGTTAGTCTTGAGTGGGGCTCGTTTGTTCACATAAACGAAAGAAAGAGTCGTAAAGGAGTCGGGTTCCAGGAGCGGTTCCTCTTCACCGGTTCCAGGAATGTCGGGAGGTAGGGGCTTTCTAGTCTTCCTCCGGAGACGTCCAGGACATGGCAGGAAATAAAAGAACAAAATAGGCCACGGGTCAGTGGACGATGTTCAAACTTGAAAACACTGGGAAGGGAAGTGTGAGGGATCACCAACGGCAAAACGGAAATGTGGAGACCAGAGAAGAAGCGCTATGCGGTGACCACCCACAGACTACCCGTTCCCTTCCCGTGACTTAGTGAACCCCCATATACGGTAGCGTACCTGCTCCAGCCACCCTCCTCCTGGAGCGTGGCGGGCGGATCGTGGTGCTGCCGTCCTCCGGGCAACTCTCCACGGACAGGAACCTTGGTCGCAGCGGTCTTCGCGTCGTCCCCAGCGTCTTCTCCCAGCGTCTTCTCCTCCTCGGTTGCTTCCCTTCACTCCTCGGCGTGCCCGCCAGGATGACCGGGCACTTCCTTCTTCTCCCCGAAGATGTTCGATGATTGGCGTTCTGGAGCTGACGTCATGCAGTCGGGTTCCTCCCCTCGGGGAGTCCAGGGGGAATTAAAGGGCCCGCCGTGCTCTCGTACCTGTAGCAGCAGGACATCTGAGTCAGTGAGAGCCTCTGAGTCAGTCACCCCGGGAGCCTCCTGACACACCCTCCCCCCAGGCTTTCCCCAATCGGGGGAAAGAGGAAAACGGGACAGGAAATCAGCATTGCACTGTTCCGAGCCCTTACGGTGACGGACATCAAATTGGAACGGCTGGAGTGCCAGAAACCACCGGAGTACCCTGTCATTGCATCCCTTGTTACGCTGTAGCCAAGTCAAAGGGGTGTTGTCTGTATATAACACAAAAGGTCGGCCTTCGAGATAATAGCGCAGTTTTTCCATACTCCAACTCACTGCCAAACATTCTTTCTCAATGGTAGGGTAGACCCGTTCTCTAGGGAAGAGTTTCCTGCTGATGTATAGAACAGGCCTTTCCAACCGCTCGTTGTCATGCTGGGACAGGACTGCACCGATACCAACCCCGGAAGCATCTGTTTGGAGTACAAAAGGTTTTCGGAAGTCGGGTGTTAGCAATACGGGTGAGGTGGTCAGAGCTGTTTTCAGGGTCTGGAAGGCTGCCAACTCTTTTTCTGAGGGGGTGCGGATTTGGGAGGCTGTGGCCGATTTTTTCCAGGAGATCTGTCAGGGGGGTGGCTATGTCAGCAAAGTGTGAAATGAAACGTCGGTAATATCCGACTAGGCACAAAAAGGCCCGAAGGTCGCGTTTGGAGGTAGGAAAAGGGGTGTTCTGAATAGCTCTCACTTTTTCTGTTTGGGGTTCTATCATGCCTTTCCCCAGCAAATACCCTAGGTACTTCACCTTCTGAAAGGCGAACCTGGACTTTTTGGCGTTTATGTGTAAGCGGGCGTTTCTTAGCTCGGAGAAGATAGCTCCTAGATGAGTCATATGGTCTTCCCATGTCTTGCTGTACACTACTATGTCATCTAGGTAGGCAGAGGAGTATGTCAGATGAGGAGCTAAGAGGGTGTCCATCAGTCTCTGAAAACTGGCTGGGGGCCCATGCAACCCGAAAGGTAGGACTGTAAACTGGAAAAGACCGTCAGGGGTGGAAAAAGCGGTTTTCTCCTGATCCTTAGGGTTGAGGGGGATCTGCCAGTAGCCCTTGGTTAAATCGATAGTGGATATGTACTGGGCCTCACCAAGACGTTCTATTAACTCGTCCACCCTGGGAAGGGGATAACCATCCTGTTTGGAGATACTGTTCACTGCCCTGAAAACGATACAGAACCGGGTGCTTCCATCTGGTTTCGGTACGAGCACGATAGGGGAACACCAGTTGCTACGGGACGGGACTATGACGCCCATCTCTAGCATCTGTTTTACTTCTTTCTGGAGAGCCAGACGTCGTGCTTCTGGGACCCTGTAGGGGCGCTGTCTCACTGTGACACCCTCTTGGGTTGGTATGGAGTGCATAGCTAGATGAGTCCGTCCGGGTTGATCAGAGAATATGTCCCTGAAGGAATGAAGGATGGTCTGTATGCTCTTCTTATACTCCCCGGTCAGTTCATCGTTGATTATTGTGGATTCAACAGTGTGTGATCGGGTTTCCACCGTTGAGACTGTATGCGCTTTATTTGGTGGAGGACCCAGCCATTTCTTAAGGAGGTTTATGTGATACATCTGGGTCTTAGTTGAGGACAGGGCTAGGATATAGGTGGTTTTTCCTACTTTCCTTACTACTGGATACGGTCCTTGCCATTCCTTCCTTAACTTGTGAGTGGAGGAGGGAAGTAGTGTTAAAGCCCAGTCGCCCACCTTCAACTCTCTTCGCCGTTTACCTTTGTCATACGCCAGCTTTTGTTTTTCTTGGGCTTTCTCAAGGGAGTCGTGAGCTAAGGTCCTTAGCTTATGAAGCCTGGCTTTGACCTGATTTGCGTAGTCTAACAAGATCTGTGCCTCATGGGCGCTATCCTTTTCCCAACTGTCCTTGGTAATTTCCAGAAGCGTACGTGGCCTCCTACCAAAGAGGAGTTCAAAGGGGGACACCCCAAGGCTAGTCTGCACTTGGCTTCTGATAACGAACAACGCCAAAGGGAGGAGTTGGTCCCAGTGTTTCCCATCCCCTGTAAGGAGTTTCTTAATGGTAAGCTTGAGGTTGCCGTTATATCGCTCCACCAAGCCATCCGTTTGGGGGGTGGTAAACGGATGTTTTTATGTGCCTGATGTTTAACTGGCTACAGACTTGTTTCATCAGTCTCGACACGAAGGGGGTTCCCTGGTCAGTTATTATGTCACGGGGAAACCCCATCCTGGAGAATACCTCTATAAGTCTCTGGGCTATGGTGGTGGTATTAGCAGAGTGTAAGGGCAACGCTTCTGGATATCTGGTTGCATAATCGGCAATCACAAGGACATATTGATAACCCCTTGTAGACTTAGGAAAGGGTCCTATAAGTTCCATTCCCACCCGCTCAAATGGTTTACCAATGATAGGGAGAGGGTTCAAGGGGGCTTTTGGAGGGATGTACGGGTTCTTTCTTTGGCAAATAGTACATTCCTGGCAGTACTTTCTAACTTGAGCGTGGACCACCGGCCAAAAGAAGCTACGGAGTATGGCCTGAGACGTTTTCTCGGCCCCACAATGACCTGCAAGGAGTTGGGAGTGCGCAAAGAACAGGATTTGGTCCCTAAAACCCGTGGGGACTAATAATTGAGGTTCTTCGCCTTCCTTGGACACCCTATACAGGAGGCCATTTTTCTCTATAAAACATGGATACACCCGTTTATGGGTGTTAAAGGTGTCTTTGGCGCTTTGCCAGGCATTGCTAAGAGAACTGTCATTGAGTTGGGCAGTTCTGAAGTGGGTATCAATAGCCCATGGCTCGGAGGTCAGGAGACTGTTGTGTGGGCTTTTGGTGTTTGAACTGGTTTTGAGGACCTCACCTAACAGGTCAGAAAACCAGGGGTTATCTATACCGATGATTAGAGACTCAGGGAGGTGAGGTAGAGCCCCTACATCAGCCGTAACTTCTAACCCTTTTTGAGTTTGTAGGGTTATTCTGGCTAGGGGGTAGTGTTTATTGTCCCCGTGTACACATCTGATAGAGACATATCTGCCGGATAAGAGAGATGAGGGGGAACAAGCTCGTGTCGTACAACAGAGTGTTTACAGCCAGAGTCCAAAAGGGCGGTTATAGGGTGGTTATTCAGTCTCCGACTCACATAAAAAACCGGGCCAGTCTCTTGAGCGTACAGGATCGACTGAGGCAGGTAGCTGACGTCCATGGGCTCGTCTTCCCTCTTTTCCTTACTCTTCCTGCAGAACTTGGCTATATGGCCCCACTCCCCGCACTCGAAGCATTGGGGACCGGTCGACGGGAAAGCTTCAGGTCGTCCGGATCGTGGTTTCGGGGAATCACTGAAGGCTTTGGTGGGTTTCTTTTCGTTTTTTCCCCACTGTAGGGGCTTCACAGGTTTCTCAGGCTCCTTCACAAGACTCCGGTTTTGAGCCCGGACATAGGACGTGGCCATTTCCACTGCATGTTCTAAAGTTAGACCCGCGTGTTGTCTCAACCACCTCTGGGTACTATAAGGTAGTGCTTCCAGAAACTGCTCTAGGTATATCTTGTCCATGATTTCTTCTCGTGAGGCCTCCATCGGCTTGAGCCAGCGGTCAGCTGCCTCCTTTATTTTATAGAAAAGAGTCTTTGGGGTGTCTCCTGGGGCACCCCTTTCTTGTCTAAAGCGAAGGCGGTGGGCTTCTTCATCGACCCCCAGTCTATCTAGTATGAACTGTTTCACTTGTCCATATACAGCGGTTCCATCTCGATTGGCTATCTGATACGTGGCCTGCGCCTCGCCAGTGAGTAGAGGCGCCAGGTAAAAGGGCCACCGGTCTGCAGGCCAGGCGCTAGCCCTGGCAGCTTGTTCAAAGTTTAAGAAAAAGGAAACTGATCCTCGCCAGGGACATACTTTTGTAGCGGTATCACCGTTCCGGGTAAAGCAGGAGCTCTCCCTTGTCCCAAAACCTGTAGTAGTTGTGTCTGCCCCTCTGCGAGCTTCGTAACGTTGTCTGCCTGGGTTTGTATTGCCGAGGAGAAGACAGCCCGATCCATCTCAGCCTGACTGGCGTTTTTTTCCATGGCCCATTCGAGTTTGTTCTGGGCCTCTCTCATCTGGGCAATTACTTGTTCCATCTTATCTCAGATGGAGTGTGCCTGCATTCTCCACCACTTTGTCGGAGGTGAGGGGGAAGGTATGAGGCGAATCTCCCCAAAGTAAGCTCAGACACGTGTTAGTCTTGAGTGGGGCTCGTTTATTCACATAAACGAAAGAAAGAGTCGTAAAGGAGTCGAGTTCCAGGAGCAGTTCCTCTTCACCGGTTCCAGGAATGTCGGGAGGTAGGGGCTTTCTAGTCTTCCTCCGGAGACGTCCAGGACATGGCAGGAAATAAAAGAACAAAATAGGCCACGGGTCAGTGGACGATGTTCAAACTTGAAAACACTGGGAAGAGGAGTGTGAGGGATCACCAACGGTTAAACGGAAATGTGGAGACCAGAGAAGAAGCGCTATGCGGTGACCACCCACAGACTACCCGTTCCCTCCCCGTGACTTTGTGAACCCCCGTATGCGGTAGCGTACCTGCTCCAGCCACCCTCCTCCTGGAGCGTGGCAAGGCGGATCGCGGTGCTGCCGTCCTCCGGGCAACTCTCCACGGACAGGAACCTTGGTCGCAGCGGTCTTCGCGTTGTCCCCAGCGTCTTCTCCCAGCGTCTTCTCCTCCTCGGTTGCTTCCCTTCGCTCCTCGGCGTGCGCGCCAGGATGACCGGGCACTTCCTTCTTCTCCCCGAAGCTGTTCGATGATTGGCGTTCTGGAGCTGACATCATGCAGCCGGGTTCCTCCCCTCGGGGAGTCCAGGGGGAATTAAAGGGCCCGCTGTGCTCTCGTACCTGTAGCAGCAGGACATCTGAGTCAGTGAGAGCCTCTGAGTCAGTCACCCCGGGAGCCTCCCGACACGTTACTAGTAGGGCTTCCTTTCTCGTATGCCTCTGCATATATTTCGAGTAAATGCGGAACTATCAATTCACCAAACTCCTTATAAATTTCTCCCGTTATGCCATCTGTTCCTGGAGCCTTGCCATTTGGTAATGCGCGGATCGCATCTCGGACTTCTTCTTCTGTAATAGGCTGTGTGAAGTATTCCCTGTGCCCATCAGACAGCCAGGCCATAGCAACTTCTTTTAGGTACTCATCAATCTTGTTATCCGAAGTGGTCCCACATGTAGAATATAAATGTGCTTAGCACTATGTAAATGCATGTAGTATGGATGGTGTGTCATACAGTTCTCTGCTCTGGGTATCTATTGTTTTCACAATTTGTGTGGGTTCCCGTGATGTTTTGAGTTTATTTGCCAGTGTGCGACCAGGTCGGCCTCCTTTGCCATAAGTTCTCGCTATGTGACGATTTGATAAAACCTTAACTTCACGATCCGCCATCTCCCGATAAGCTGACATTTTCTCCCTGATGGTGGCTAGTAGCGATGTATCTAATGCTCGTTCATGTTCCCTCTCTAATGCCTCTATGTCTCGTTCAAGCATATGGAGTTGCTGGCAGATGTCATGTAGAACACCAGTTTGTTTGCTTATACAGACCCAGCGTAGTGTTACTTTAAAGGCTTCCCATAGCGTGTGTGTGCTTGCCACAGTCCCCATATTATGCTCAAAGTATTCAAAAATGGCCTGACGTATTTCTGCCCTAAAGACTTGGTCCAGCAGTGCGGTAGCATGGAAGCGCCACGCAAACTGTTGTGGCATTTGGGAAGGTAACATCAACACTAATTTGACAGGAGCATAATCAGATAGAGTTTTGGCATATGTTCTATTGTCTCAGTCCAGTTGCTGACCCCTCGGGTAGCTAACCAATAGTCTATCCTGGACCAGAAGTTGTGTGTTGACGAGGAATAAGTGCCCTCCCGTCTGGTTGGGTGTTGCAACCTCTAGAGATCTACTAGATCCTGTTCTTCAATACCTTCTCTGAGCACCCTAGCTGCTTGTCTACCA
The DNA here is from genome assembly GCA_963921515.1 of Calotriton arnoldi. NCBI lineage: Eukaryota > Metazoa > Chordata > Amphibia > Caudata > Salamandridae > Calotriton > Calotriton arnoldi. Next base: position 983,542 of record CAWUFW010001104.1, read on the forward strand.
TATCGATCTGTGTGAGATGATCTGTCTAAGGCTGGATTGATACATGTATTAAAATCACCTCACCACACTACCGCTGATGGTGACATGTCATGTAACCGTGCCCATATCCGAGCATAGAATTCCGGGTCATCAGTGTTTGGCCCATACACGTTGATTAGTGTCAAAATGGTGCCACTGAAATTTCCCTGCACTAGAACGTAGCGACCTTGTTTGTCGATGTCCGTGTTTAGCACTACAAATGGGGTCCCTTTTTTAATCATTAAGACCACCCCTCTGGCATAGGATGAGTAGGAAGAACCTATGCGTACAGCCGCCCATTTAGTACCTACATTACGTACCGTGTGTCGAGTGAGATGTGTGTCCTGTGGCAGTGCAACTTACACACTGTGACGATCTAGACATGCTAAAACTTGGCCATTTTTTCAGGGATTATTTAATCCTCTGATGTTCCAAGTGAGTAGAGTTAGAGGTCTATGAGTCTGTGCCATGTTCTGTTATAGTGAACAATCTTGCAAAATAGGACAATATGAAATCTGCAACGTGCGTCAGTGTGATTGTAGTCCTATGTTGAGATGTATCATGTAGAAAGTGATTCAAACCCAACATATAACCTCCCCCTTCCCACTTCAGTACCCCAATTGCGCCAAAGACATTCCCTTCTTCTAAAAGTTCCCCTCTAAAGAAACCCATCCCTCCACCCTCCTTAAACTTATATAGAAAAAGTGTAATGCACACAGGGGCGGGAGCTGCCCACCGGGACCCTCAATAGCGTTAAAGTCACGGAGGGGCCGCCAATTAGAGGTAGACAGTGCACCAATGATGTAGGTTAGATGTAAAGGGATATCCCACAACTCTGGTATAGTATATGTAACACTTACATCTTGTCTGCTATAATAATGGCAATTAAATTGTAACTCAGGTACACTAAGCAATAGCACCATACGGGCATCCTTGCATATCGCAAAGCAAATAGTCAAACGGTCCCGGTGAAAGAACAGTACAAAATGGAACAGGGCAAAGTAAGTTATAGTTAACCAGCATCATCCAGGTTAGAGGACAGTGTTGACTTACCGTTTTCCCCTCTGGGAGATCTCTGCCTGCTGCAAGCCTTCTCATGCTGCTGCAGAAACTTCTGCAGGCTCTTGGGATCTCCAAAGATCTTCGGTTTGCCGTTGATCGTTACCTTCAGGTGAGCTGGATAAAGCATGGCGTAACTAATGTTCATTTCTTGTAGTTTCCTTTTTGCCGGTAGGAATTTCTTCCGTTTTTCCTGAACCTGTGGTGTGAAGTCTGGAAAGATGGAGATTTCTGCACCCTCATGCCTGAGGGTTTTCAATTTCCTTGAACGGCGCAGTGCTGCATCGCAATCTCTATAGTTTAGCAAACTCGCTATTAATGTGCGAGCTTTTTCCCCCGGCGGCCGCCGCAAAGCCAGGGTTCGGTGAGCCCACTCCACCATAAATATGTCAGAAAAAATGTCTCGCCCAATAAGTCCAACAGGATCTTTTCTACGAATTTCTCCATGTTTCCTGTTTTTGTAAATTCGGCAATGCCAGTGATTCGGAGATCGGCACCCGCCCCGACAATACGGGCTCCGCAGAGAAACAGGCGCACCCCAGGCTCAGCAGCGTACCCCGGCAGCAGCTTGTCACATCTGGGGCCTCTCTTGTTGGACTCCCGCGATGCACACACTCTCATTCCCCCTCAGCAGCCCTGCGGCCCGAAGGCCCAGTCATGTCCGCTCCGTCAGCTCCAGGATAGGAGACCTGTGCCTCGCAGCCAGATACCGTGAGGGTGTCGGATTTAGTCGCCGATGGACGCAGATTTCACGGCAACAGCCCAGATTCATTCACCAGCCACTCACCGCCTCTATCTTCTGCCACAGCAACTGCCTTTTTCTTTGTCTCGCCGCTGTGTAGCACAGAGTGGCCCTCCCTGCAGCGTAGGTCGCACCCACCATGCAGCGCAGGATGTCCTGTGAGTCTGCTGGCTCACCCGGCCCATGGGCGAATACCAGTTCTCAGCTGTGTCGGATTCGGCCAGACACAGAGATGTGTTTTGAAGAGCGACCCACTGTGTTTTTGGTGCAGGATAATGCAGGATGTGTGTGGTGGCCAACGGAGCTCGCTTAGTAAGCGGCCATCTTCAGGCCAGGCAAGCTCCGCCCCGACACTCCACTCTACAACAATCCCCGCTGCTCTCCACTGCACCACTAACTTTAATCCATGATGAACAGTAGCCTTGCTGATGTGCAACATAGCTAAAACACATTGGCAAAGCCAAAAGCTCTTGCATAGGCGAGACCTATTGGCTTTGCAAATGCTTATTTTCTTGTGCATGTGCGTGGCTGCTGATTCAATAAGTGTTTGCACTATCAGTCCTTACCCGTCTGTCTCGGGCCTCTTCCTGTTTGCACTCTTGTGAGGAGATAGCTTCTTAGCATGACTGACTGCTCGATGGCGACGGCCAAGCCTGGGGAGGTAACCAGGGGAAGGGAGTTGTAAAGTACACGCATCTGATTCCAGCAGTGCTTTGTTTGGTGTGTGTCGAATCTTAAGAAAGTGAAACCCAAATTATCCAAAGCTGTCTGAAGCGAGACAGGCAAAATGAAACCAGCTTAAACTGACCAATGAAAAGAAAAGAAATGAGAGTCACGATGAACTAACCAATCGCTTGTAATATTTTTTTTTTTTAAGAAAGCAAAAGATCTCTGCAAGCGACAGTGCGTGCCTTGCCTCCGACAAGAGCTAATAATCAAGAGTGCTTCTTTCATCACACAATGCATAAAGTACTTTTTATTACTTTTATGTTTTTTCTATGCTTCTGTCCAACGGGTCAGTCTGATTTTCAAACATGCTGAACTTATGGTTCAGCATTTATGTGGCCATGCTAATTCAACTTGACACTACCTGGTGCTCTAACAAAGAAAAGGTCTGCTGTCAGTTTTTAGGTTGAGCCTGGGCAACGCATGTGCTGCTCTGCGAGGCATGCTGTATTGAGTTATGGAATCGGAGCTCTGCCCATTTCCCGCCCATCTTTTTAATTGGCTCCTGTTACTGTCCTTTCGAAAGTGTTGCTTTTCATTCGTGAACAGGCTTAGTAGTCCCTCCTTGAGACCGCCTTGTCTGCATTTGTAACCTCCCTTAAGGACTGGACTTTTTACTTGTGTTGTTACACAGTCTGCTTTATGTAGTGTGTGAGCACTATTTTCTTTAATGATCTTCCCCTATTCCACCCACGACGTTGCAGCACGCCGCCCACTTTTATATTGTTATTAGTAATGTATTTATTTAGTTTACAGTGCGGTCTACTTTGACTATAGCATCCGCACTTATTTATTTATTTAATTTACGGCACGGTCTGCTTTCACTTTAGCGGCTGCGCTTATTTATTAATTTAATATACAGCGCGGTCTGCTTTCACTTTAGCGGCTGCACTACAGAACCTTTCTTTATTTATTTTTTCTTTTTGGGTGAAAGCGCCCCATACCACGATTTCACTTTATTGTTGGCCGCGCCCCTTTCTTTAGACACTGCTCGCTGTTACCTGAATGCGGTGAGCAGTGTCTAAAGAAAGGGATGCGGCCACCATTAAAGTGGTCTCGCATTTGCAAGAGTTTGAGCTATTGGCATTAGAAATACAATGCCTTTTATATATGTGTTGCTTTTAAAAACATATAAATAAAAGGCATTGTCATTTACAATGCCAATAGCTTAAACGCTCGCACATACGAGACCTATTGCATTGGAAATACTTGTTTCAACAGTTGCAAAGCTGCTGGTCGCATATCTCTGGCAAAATCATTGAAAGCACATTCCGCCGTTGGTTGATTCGCCCCGATGAGTGAGAGAAGTTCGTCTTCTTTGTTCTTCTAAGTGAGGTACTTTTAAACGTCATTGTGTTGAAAATGTGTCTGTCATACTCTTTAGTCATACGTAGACTTTAGACTTTGACCTGTTTTTTCGGAGAACATAATTGTAATAGTGAAAAGTGTTTATTTGTCAGTTTATATAAATCAGACTTCCGTACTTTTTCGGGAAAATATTCATCGGATTTACTAAAAGTGCTACGATGCAACACTAGCAACCGATTGGCCGTTATAAAAATAACAGTATGTATGTGAACTTTATTTGTAATTAATCACTATTCCTCTCAGTTTGTGCTTCTTAAAGCATAAATCGAATTCCAATCAGCCTACATTTCTTTGCTCTGTTTTCATGTTTTTCTCTAGGAAATTTGGCCCTTCAAAGGAATTCGCAACACTGCAAGGCTGCAGCCCATTTTAACAGACAATGGGCGTACATTCTGCTCCCTGTGGTATGTCTTTAAAGCGTGGGAGGCATCGCCATTTGTATTCAGGACGTGAAGAGGTGAGCCCTTTTCCATATGTAAGGCTCTCGGGGACTGCACACATTTAAGGGAACGGAGGTGTAATCTGGCAGGATTACAGGGATTTACAATACAAATAGAAAGAGTTACAAAAGACAGATCAAACCCAGGCCTGTTGCTAGATTCCAGTGAACTAGTCTTCATGACCTCTTCCTGACCTTCAACCAAGCCACACTGCAGACAGTCCGCCTGTCGAGGCACAGAAACCGATATACTGCAATTTACATACAACGTATATTACGTATTTATTTTTTTAATGATTACGCTTTTTCCAACAGATCATTTTTCCATACAGGGTCAAGGCTTATCACGGTACTGCACTGTTACAATATAATATATTCTGTAGGCAAGTAGTTGGCAGCGGTTATAGGCGTCTTACATCGGTTTGCCCAGTAGTGCTTGAAGACTTTTTAGTACATCCATCAGTAGTGCTTAATAAACCTATTTGTAAACAACTGAGTAAACAAGAAAAAGATAATTAACTGACCATATCCACGCCTAGTTTGATAGTCGTCAGTTCAGTAATGGTTGCCCCTTACTTGTCTCAGCGTGTTAATAGTGCGGGTTAAGGCACCGCGGATTGATTCATTAGTGTGGCTGTCTTTCGACGGGCTAGCTGGTGCGGTCTGCTTCACCACACAAAGCATAAAGTACATTTTATTACATTTACTATTTTATTACTCCACGAGAAATCCGTGAGGATGTCATCCCACCGATCTGCAAAGGGGTGGGGGAGCCTAAATGAAATCCTAGTCTCTCCTTCCGTAATAGTGTGTGGTGTTCACCGGTGGCCCATTTGCAGCTTCGCTTTCCAGTGCATCGCGATGCACCTTTTAGCTAGGATTAGGGCCAAATCCACACATTTGACATTCGGCCTGTTTGCACTGTTCTGGGGAATAAACCTATTATACACATGTCTGGGGTGGGTTGTAAACCAGTGAGTGCCACCCTGCTAAGAGTTGCGGTTACCTAATGCTAGTAATGTTGTAAGACTTCATTCACACTGCGCCACCACCATGTTTAGAAGTCAGCGTCCGGTTCCCGGCAGCGGGGACATGCATTCGTGTCAGTATGCGATTTAGACGTCTGGGTGTGAGATAGGTGGGGGTGGAGATAATTAAACTGTGTACTTCAGTCATGCATTTCTGGATACTCTGTGTGTAGCTGTTGACCGTGCCACCACTCTTTCCCGATGAGGTTCCGCCTCAATTAACGGTCCCACCTATCTTTAGTCGTCGCCAGTGAGGGTATAGTCATATGTATGAAAGATTTATAAAACCAGGGGGCATATTAGCAAGGGCACTATCGCCGCTTTAGCGGCACTTTTTGCCGCTAAAGCGGCGATATTTATATCGCTCTATCAGCAAACTGTCTCTAACAGCAGTTAGCGACAGTTTGCGGGCATTAGCGCCCGTTTTTACCGCTTTGCATGTCAGCGATATTTATCGCTAATGACATGCAAAGTGGGCGTTCCCTACGAACAAACCTGGGAAACACTCGCTAACAGGCCTATCGCCTATTAGCAAGGTGGCCATGGCCCCAGTTAGCGACGTGAGAAATCGCGCTAACCGGGGTCATCGCCATTTATTTAACACCTGCAATTAGCAGGTGTTAGCCATACCTAACATGGGGGGTGGATTATGCTGATACGACCACAGGGTCGTATCAGCAAGGTGTTCTCCCTTCTCCTTGCAACATCGCTGGTTTTTCAGCGATGTTGGCCCATTTCCTCGCTATCGCTGGAATATTCATCGCCATAGCGCTAATCGCTGCTAATACAGCGTTAGCGTGGCGATATATTCCAGCGGTAGCCGGCGATAAAAAAAATCACGCTAAGCAGGGTTAGCGATGATTATCGCCTCTTCTTGCTAATATGCCCCCAGGATACTAATTTAGTGAATCCCTCATCGTGAATGATTCTTGGAGCGCTTCGTGTGGCTGTGGTTCGCCGTCCTGTTCCACCGCGTCTCTGGCAGTACTGCAGATCGCGCCGCACGTTAGTAAATGTGTTTGTAGTAGCTGCAAATCTGTCATAATTTTTTTATTGTGTGAGAAATTTCCCAGCCCTATAGCAGTCCCCTATTGTGAGGGACCTGGCGATTTCCCATTGGCAGATATATTTTTTTAATAAAAATTTATATAGCGCGAACTCGACCCGAAGGTATTGGAGTGCTTTACATGAGCACCGGTTACGTTACACAAGGACACATTCAGGCACGGGGAGATTAAGTAATTTGCCCAGAATCACAGGATGTGGACGCGACCCCGAGGCTCGAACCTTAGTTTCCAGCACCAAAATCGGCAATCTAGCAGACGGACCACATCCTCTCCCCTCTGCCCAGTCCGGCGCCCGCTCCATAACAGGCCGTCCAGGGGAATCAATGGCGCATATAGCTGTGTCGCCTTGGTCTTGACAATACATCGGTGCCCGCATTTATTAGCTATATGTGCCAGTTTGGGTTACTGCCTACTCCTTGGGGACCTGCATAAGGCGAAGGCCACCGGTATAGTGATCTTCTCACTACTTTCCCTTTGTGCAAGTTCTTCCCTGTGCTTCTCTTCCAGCCACTGAATTAACCATTGCGCCTGCAATGCAAAATAATAGGCTTCTAAGTCAGGGGCACTCAATCCACCCTCCCCTATTGGGATCTTCAAGGTTCTTGTGTTCATCCTGTGCCGATGCGCTACGCAGATGAAAGCCCTCAGCAGCGTGTCCAGGACCCTAAATCACCTAGGTTTAATCCACACCTTGAGGTTCACGAAATAGTACACTAGTTTCGGAAGCATGATAATTTTAGATAATTCTATCTGGCCCATCACCAATATCGGTAGGGTTTGCCCAGGGCACAAGTCCTAAAAAAAATTTGGGGGGACTAACCTAGTTAGGCAGTATGCAAGTGACATCACAGTGCATGACATCAGTGTGTGACATCACGACGTGTGACATCACGACGCGTGACATCACGGTGCATGACAGCACGGCACATGACATCACACATTGCATCACAGGAATTGACATCATAGGAAGTGGCATCACAAGCCATGACTTTACAGGAAGTGGCATCACAAGAAGTGACATCAGATCTTAAGCCCTCACATATGTTTAGCAGCTCTATCATGAGTACATTTGAGCGCATTTCGAGTATACATGCAAACACTCCTAATTTAGGCAGAAGATTCACACTTTTGTAAGCTACACATAAAACAATGTTGCCTTTTGTCGGCGTAAAGCTTCCTTTACCCTAGGATTGAACAAACTAACTTTACCGCCAGCCTACTCAACCAGCATAATATTCCTTATGTGGCACATTTCCATGTAGATGTGATAGCTTTAGCTGCCTGTGCTCTCCAGAGGTGAGATCACTTTCCTATGCAAAGTATTCTTACTCAGCCTTACCCACCTGCACTCCTTTAAGGAGAGTGGAGCTCATTTTTCACCAGCAGACCATGACCCAAAGCAACAGAGAAAGAATGGAGAGAAATAAGAAAACAATGATGAATGCATAAAAGGGGCTGAAAAAAGAACCTGCAAGAATAAGCAATTTTAGGGTAGTGAAAGAAAAAGGTTATTGCAACCTTGGCATTCAGCAATAGGACTGTCGCGTCCTACGGGAGGTGAGGGGAGGGGCGGTCTCCTAAGGAAGCACTTGCACACGTCAGATTCAGAACAACTATGATTTATTTGCCAAAGGTCTGTCCACCAAATGATAAGAAAAGAGTCCGGTTCAAGAAGGTCCTTCTTTGCTGCACCGGTTCCAGGAAGGTCGGGTGGGGGCGGGGTTCTCAGTCGATGCTCCAGAAGGAGTCCAGGACGTTTCCAGAGGAAAAAGAACACAAAACAAAAAGAGACCAAGGGTCAGTGGACGGCGTCTGACAACCGGAATGAAGGGGTGGGGAGCGTGAGGGGATCACCGGTTCTACTGAAAGTGTGGAAACCAAAAAAAAGAGAGAAGCGGTGTCCTCCCACAAAACTACCCTTTTCCTCCCTGTGTTTTAGCGAGGCCCAGGACACGCTGACGTACCTGTTCCAGCCACCCTCCTCCTGGAGTGTGGCGGGACGTAGCGCGGTGTCGGTATCTTCCGACGGTCTTTCCGGGCTCAAGGAATCTCGCTACGACCTCCGGCTCACGGGCAGGTGGGCTGTCCTCAGCGGGCTTCTTACACGGAAAGTTAAAGGGACCGACCTCGTCCCGTACCTGTGTCAGCAGGATATCGGCATCAACAAGAGTCCCCGAGTCCTGCTCCCCGGGCTCCTCCCGACACACCCTTCCCCCAGGATTTCCCCGATCGGGTGAAATAGGGAAACGGGACAGGAAGTCAGCATTGCCCTGTTCGGTGCCCTTATGGTGACGAACCTCAAATTGGAATGGTTGTAGGGATAAAAACCACCAGAGCACCCGGTCGTTGCAGCCTTTGTTTCTTTGCAGCCAAGTCAACGGGGCATGGTCGGTGTACAACACAAAGGGCCTGCCTTCAAGGTAATACCTCAGTTTCTCTATACCCCATTTCACTGCCAAGCACTCTTTCTCGATGGTTGGATAGACACGCTCTCTAGGAAAGAGCTTCCGGCTGATGTACAGGATAGGTCTTTCCAGGCCCTCGCTATCAAGCTGAGACAAAACAGCACCTTTACCCACCCCGGAGGCATCAGTTTGGAGAATGAAGGGTTCACGGAAATCCGGTGTCAGCAACACAGGCGCGGTGGTTAGGGCCGTTTTGAGGGTATGGAAGGCTGCTTGCTCAGGGGCCGTGGGCGAACGGATCTGTGAGGAGGTGGCTGATTTTTTTAGAAGGTCGGTGAGAGGAGCGGCTATATCCGCAAACTGGGGAATGAAACGCCTATAATATCCCACTAAACCCAAAAAGGCCCGGAGGTCACGTTTGGTGGCGGGGAGAGGGGTTCCTGTATAGCTTTTACTTTTTCCGTCTGGGGTTCTATCAAGCCCTTCCCAAGCACATACCCAAGGTACTTCACTTTCTGGAAGGCAAAACGGGACTTCTTTGCATTGATATGCAATCGCACGGCTCTGAGTTCTGAAAATATGGCCTCTAGATGACTCGTGTTCGTCCCAGGTCTTGCTGTACACCACTATGTCATCTAGGTAGGCCGATGAGTAGGCCAGATGTCGTGCTAAGAGAGTGTCCATCAGTCTCTGGAAACTGGCTGGTGCGCCGTGTAAACCGAAGGGCAGGACAGTGAAGTGGAAATGACCAACAGGTGTGGAGAAAGCTGTTTTCTCCTGATCCTTGGGATCCAGGGGGATCTGCCAATAGCCCTTGGTGAGGCCGATGGTAGAGATGTACTGAGCCTCACAAAGACGTTCTATCAGTTCATCCACCCTGGGAAGGGGATAGCCATCCTGTTTGGAAATACGGTTCACTGCTCTGAAGTCGATACAGAACCGGATGCTGCCATCCGGTTTCGGTACCAGCACAATCGGTGAGCACCAGTTACTACGAGAGGGGACTATTATCCCGGATTCCAACATCTGTTTCACCTCCTTCTGAAGGGCCAGACGTCGGGCCTCTGGGACCCGGTAGGGTGGCTGTTTCACGGAGCCGCACGACGCCGCCTACCGACGCGCAAGGGTACTGCTAAGCAAAACTTTCCGGATCCAGCCTAACGCCTGGGGATATTCAAAGCACCATGCACTCTATGTGCCCTACAATAATCATCAACCTTATCATGAATGCACAAGTTACTAACTTGTGTAACGATATATCTGTAAGAGACAGTAGTTAGTGACAGATTCCTTACCTTAGAATATCCCCAGGCGTCAGGCTGGATCCGGAAAGTTTTGCGTAGCAGTACCCTTGCGCGTCGGTAGGCGGCGTCGTGCGGCTCCGCGTCCGTTGTCGGCGTCGAGATCGCCGGGATGACGTCGCGGCCAGTACTTAGACGCCGCCCATGCGCGCTGACGTCAGTTCTGTACACAACTTTCCACGCCAGGAACGCAGAGCCATGCAAGAAGCTGACATTGGTGTCTGAAAAATACTAGGGCCCTGAAAGGGATGTCCTTAACCCTAGAAATCAGTTCGCAGATCGGGAGGATGGGTGGGCGGTAGGAATCTGTCACTAACTACTGTCTCTTACAGATATATCGTTACACAAGTTAGTAACTTGTGCATCTGAAAGAGACACGTTAGTGACAGATTCCTTACCTTAGAATAGATACCCCAGCAATACCAACCCCGGTGGTGGGTCTGCGAACAGATTCAGACAAGGAAGTCCCGGAGGACAGAGCGGCCAAAGAAGCCGTCCCTCCGGACCTGGCTGTCAAGGCAGTAATGCTTGGTAAACGTGTGCAGCGAGGCCCACGTAGCTGCCTGACATATATCCTGTATCGGAACACCGCGGCCTAAAGCCGTGGTAGCAGCTGTTGCCCTGGTAGAATGGGCACGTAGCCCAACAGGGGCTCCTTCTTAGCCAAAGAATAGCAGGCTTTGATACACAAGATTACCCAGCGGGAGATGGTCCTCTTGTGTACCGCCCGACCTTTTTGGCGCCCACGTAGCCAACAAAGAGCTGGTCATCCACCCGGAACTGTTGTGTGCGGTTGAGGTAAAAGGAAAGCGCACGTTTTGGGTCCAGACGGTGGAGCCTCTCTTCCTCTCTGGAAGGATGCGGAGGCGGAAAGAAGGTGGGCAAAGTGATGGTCTGCCCAATGTGGAAGGCAGTAACCAGCTTTGGCAAGAAGGACGGACGCGTCCTAAGAACAACCTTGTCTGGATGGACAGACAGAAAGGGGGGTTTGCATGAAAGAGCCTGGAGCTCACTCACCCGCCGAGCGGAGGTGATGGCCACCAGAAAGGCTGTCTTCAGAGTGAGAAGACGAAGAGGACAGTTATGTAGAGGCTCAAAGGGAGCGCACATTAAAAAGGTAAGAACCAAGTTCAAGTCCCACTGAGGCATCACAAACGGAACAGGAGGGAAGAGGTGTGTAATGCCTTTAAGAAACCTGTTAACAAGGTAAGGAATCTGTCACTAACTACTGTCTCTTACAGATATATCGTTACACAAGTTAGTAACTTGTGCATTAAAACATTTCATTATATAAATACACATCACAATTTAAAAAATGAAATACAAAAGTTAAAAGAATACACTACAACATTTCATATTTTTATACTCAAATTCAGTCTATGTTTAAGGTACAGTTATAACATGAATAACATAGTAATAACCCATCAACGATCTAAAAATACTGTTTTAAAAATGGGGTAAAGAGAATTTAACATCTTTTTATGGGCTAGTACATCAGTTAAATAACGGCCCTTTTAAAAAAAATTCATATCAACAATCTGAGTGACCTATCAACCACCTTTCTCAGAAAGAGGTCATGATTTTTGAACAATACTGTAGACTATTCTAGATCTTCTCCACCATGCATATAGCAGGTATCTAGATAGTGAGAAGACTAGCCATCTAGTTGTGTCGGATGAAAAGACGCGTAGAGCTTCTTTAGGTTGTGAGAAAGATAGCACCCGACACACAGGAATGATCCATGTTTTTCTCAGGTTGGCATAAGACGGGCAGAAAAATAAAAAATGATCTGTCGTTTCAGAGGCGGCATTACATAAAGGACATGAGGTATTTACAGATGTGTTTTTCCAGTTGCTTCTTAACGCATTTAATGGTAGAGCCCCAGTTCTAAACTGGATATAAAGTGCACGTGCTTGGGGGGGTTCAATTTCATCCATATAGTGTTCTAGCTTAAAAACATTTTTAATGTCAAGAAAACTAGTGGTTAGGGAGCCATAAATCCTGGTATCTAGATATGCGGAGTCAATAAATTCCCAATATTTCCTTTTTAATAGGAACTCCATTTTTTTTGTTAGTAACTTCGGGTCTTCCCACATAAAATCTAGTCCCAGTTTGTGCAGCCAGATTTTTACTTTATTAAACCATGCCAGACGCCCTGTACGATTATGATAGATTAGTAACTCTTCCGTGGCCTCCCTTACAGGAATCTGCGTCTTGCTGGTCCAGATTCTAATCCAGAACAAGAGCACCTTCAAGACGGCAGAGTGATTTATGGACCTGAGGCCAAGATCTAATCGCAAGGGTAATAATGGCGTATTCCTAGGGAGGTTTAGGGCTGCTTGTAAAATTTATTTTCAGATATTTCTAGTTGGTTCAGATTTTCCAGCCCCCACAATTCTGCCCCATATAAGGCGGCACCCTTTCCCTTTGCTCGATGTATTTCTAAAACTGGCGAAATAGGCCGGAAAGGGGAACTTTTAACTTTCTTTAAGATAGCAAAATCCACATGTTGCATGGACAATATACTCTTTTGTAATTGGGGAGTCCAAGACATATTCTCGCTGAGTCTAACCCCCAGATAATCAAAAACTTTAACCTGGTCAAGTCTTTGGGTACCTAGCTTAAGTTTATTCCTAGTAGACTTATATGGGTTAAATACCATGAACTTGGTCTTTAAACAGTTCATCTCCAAACCTCTTTCTTTGCAGGCGGTTTCAAACTTAGTTAAAACTTTCTGGATCCCTGCCGGGGTTTTAGAAATAAGTAACGTGTCGTCTGCAAAGAGAAGACAGGGAATTTGTTTACCCGCCAGCTTTGGCGGATCCCCTCCACAATCATAGAGGTTGGTAATGAGACCGTTCATGTATAAGGTGAACATTGTAGGTGCTAATACGCACCCTTGGCGTACCCCTTTTAAAACCGGAATATTATTTGTTAGACTACCATCTGTGTTCCATCTAACATTTGCATAATTTCCAGAGTGTAACCTTACCAGTAAACGGAGCAACCCTCCCGGGAGACCTAGTTCGCTTAAGGCAGCCCACAGCTTAGCACGCTCTATAGAATCAAACGCCGTTTTTAAATCAACAAAAACGACATACAAATGCCCCTTCATGATAGTTACCTCCTTCCAAATTAATAATAAAAACCTAAATACCTGGTCTATTGTACTCGTGGAAGGTCTAAAACCAGCTTGCAAATGGGACTATATACTTGAGTCCTCCATCCAGCCTTGAAGATGCAATAAAATCATTTTACAAAAAAAGTTTTGCGATACATCTATAAGGCTTATGGGTCTATAATTACCCGGGTCCCCCTTATCACCCTTTTTAAAAATGGGAAGAATTTCTGCACCTTTCCATGTTTCGGGGATATCCCCACCACGAGTAATGGCTGAATACACTGAATATAGTATCGGGCCCCATATACTTGGTTCAGAGCGGTATAAGTCACCAGGAATCCTATCAAGGCCTGGAGCCTTCCCAGGCTGTAGGGTAAAAATTGCATGTATAGTCTCCTTTAATGTGAATTGTACTTCTTCTATGGCATGCACTGAGAGGGGGAGCCTGTTTACCTCACTTATGTCTTCCTCCAGTGGTGATATTTCTCCTGTGAACTGGCTTTGAAAGTACTCTTCCCACACTTCTGATTGAATGTGAAAGTTGGCTTCACTAACTGGCTCTTTGTGGCCTTTCGCTAGGAAGTGCCAAAAAGTCTGGGAATCCTTTTGTCGTATAGCTGTTTTTGTTTTATTTGGGCCTTTTCCAGGGACTCGTGGGCGAGGGTTCTCAGTTTGTGGAGACGGGCTTTGACTTGGTTGGCATATTCTAGCAAAGTCTGTGCTTCTTGAGCACTGTCTTTTCCCCAGCTTTCTTTGGTGATTTCCAGGAGGGTACGGGGCCTCCTTCCAAAGAGTAGTTCGAATGGAGACACCCCTAAGCTGCTCTGGACCTGGCTTCTGATAACGAACAGGGCCAAAGGAAGGAGCTGGTCCCAGTTCTTCCTGTCTCCTGTAAGGAGCTTCTTAAGGGTTAGTTTGAGGTTGCCATTGTACCGTTCCACCAGACCATCTGTCTGGGGATGGTACACAGACGTCTTTATGTGTCTGACATTTAGTTGCCTGCAAACTTGTTTCATTAGTCTTGAAACGAAGGGGGTTCCCTGATCTGTGATTATGTCCTAGGGAAACCCCATCCTGGAGAACACCTCTATGAGTCTCTGGGCTATGGTAGTGGTGTTGGCTGAGTGTAAAGGCAGGGCTTCGGAATACCTGGTTGCATAGTCAACTATCACGAGGACATATTGATAACCCCTGGTGGATTTGGGGAGGGGTCCTATAAGGTCCATACCCACTCGGTCAAAAGGTTTACCTATAATAGGGAGAGGATTTAAGGGGGCTTTTGGTGGTATATAGGGTTCTTCTTTTGACATATCGTACACTCCTGACAGTACTTCCGTACCTGAGCATGGGCCCCTGGCCAAAAAAAACTACGGAGTATGGATTGTGATGTCTTTTCAGCTCCACAATGCCCTGCAAGGAGGTGTGCATGCGCAAAGAACAGGATCTGATCCCTGAAAGCAGTGGGGACAAGCAATTGGGGTTCTTCCCCATCCTTGCCCACCCGATACAGAAGGCCTTTCTTCTCAACAAAGCAAGGATACACCCTTTTTGGGGACAAAAGGGCGTCTTTGGTGCTTTGCCAGGCGTTGCTGAGACTGCTGTCGTTGAGCTGAGCTGTCCTAAAGTGGGTGTCTATGGCCCAGGGTTCGGATGTCAAGAGGCTGTTCTGGGGACTTTGGCTGGCTGAACTGTTTTTTAGATTCCCATACATCAGACCAGGAAACCAGGGGTTGTCTATGCCTATGATAAGAGGTTCAGGGAGGTGTGGTAGGGCCCCGACGTCAGCTGTGATTTCTAAACCCTGCTTGCTTTGGAGTTGTACTCTGGCTAGGGGGTATTCCTTAACGTCACCGTGCACACATCTAATGCTGACATACTTCCCAGGTAAGAAAGAGGAGGGGGGAACAAGCTCGTATCGTATAACTGAGTGTCTACAACCAGAGTCTAAGAGGGCGGTTATGGGATGATTATTCAAACTCAAACGCACGTAATACACTGGACCAGTTTCCTGTGCGTATAGTATGGACTGGGGCAGGTAGCTGACGTCCAAAGGTTCTTCTTCTGCTTTTTCTTTTCTCTTCCTACAGAACTTAGCGATGTGGCCCCACTCCCCACATTCAAAACATTGAGGGCCAGTAGAAGGAACAGCTTCTGATCGTCCCGAGCGTGGTTTTGGGGGTTCAAAGAACGGTTTGGCTGCTTTCTTTTAGTTTTTTCCCATTTGGAAGGGCCTCGGGTTTCTCTCGGGCTCTTTCGCAAGCCCTCTGTTCTGTGCCTTAGCATAGGACGTGGCCATTTCTACCGCATGCTCAAGAGTCAGACCCGCATGCTGGCGTAGCCACCTCTGTGTCCCATAGGGTAGCGCCTCTAAATACTGCTCAAGGTAGATTTTCTCCATTATTTCCTGCCGAGTGGAGTCCAAAGGTTTAAGCCACCGATCTGCGGCATCCTTTATTTTATAAAATAGAGTCTTTGGTGTATCCCCTGTCACGCCCCTCTCTTGCCTGAAGCGAAGGAGGTGTGCTTCATCATCGACCCCCAGTCGGTCGAGTATAAATTGTTTTACGTGCCCATAGGCGGCGGTACCATCCCGATTGGCTATCTGGTAAGCCGCCTGGGCTTCACCAGTGAGGAGAGGTGCTAGGTAGAAAGGCCAACGATCTGCAGGCCAGGCGCTGGCCCTTGCAGCCCGTTCAAAATTTAGAAAAAAGGAAATAGGGTCGTCTCCAGGGACGTATTTCTGTAGGGGTATCACTGTTCCTGGCAGGGCAGGTGCTCTCCCTTGTCCCAAGGCCTGCAGGAGTTGTGTCTGTCCTTCCGCCAGCTTCGTGACATTCTCCGCTTGTGTTTGTATAGCCGAGGAAAACACAGCACGGTCCATCTCGGCTTGGCTAGCGTTCTTTTTCATGGCCCACTCCTTCTTACTCTGGGCATCTCTCATTTGGGCTATAACCTGTTCCATCTTGTTTCAGATGGGTTATACCTGCATTCTCCACCACTTTGTCGCGTCCTACGGGAGGTGAGGGGAGGGGCGGTCTCCTAAGGAAGCACTCGCACACGTCAGATTCAGGACAACTATGATTTATTTGCCAAAGTTCTGTCCACCAAATGATAAGAAAAGAGTCCGGTTCAAGAAGGTCCTTCTTTGCTGCACTGGTTCCAGGAAGGTCGGGAGGGGGCGGGGTTCTCAGTTGGTGCTCCAGAAGGAGTCCAAGACGTTTCCAGAGGAAAAAGAACACAAAACAAAAAGAGACCAAGGGTCAGTGTACGGCGTCTGACAACCGGAATGAAGGGGTGGGGAGCGTGAGGGGATCACCAGTTCTACTGAAAGTGTGGAAACCAAAAAAAAGAGAGAAGTGGTGTCCTCCCACAAAACTACCCGTTCCGTCCCCGTGTTTTAGCGAGGCCCAGGACACGCTGACGTACCTGTTCCAGCCACCCTCCTCCAGGAGTGTGGCGGGACGTAGCGCGGTGTCGGTATCTTCCGACGGTCTCTCCGGGCTCAAGGAATCTCGCTGCGACCTCCGGCTCACGGGCAGGCGGGCTGTCCTCAGCGGGCTTCTTGCACGGCGTCTTCTCCTCTCCGAGCGCGTCTCTCAGCTTCCCCGCATGCGCTCCGCCCGTACTGGTTACTTCCTCCTTCAACACGCCGGGTCCTCCTGATAGGTTCTCTGAGGCCGACGTCACGCCTCCGAACTCCTCCTCCTGCCGCCTCCGAGGAAAGTTAAAGGGACCGACCTCGTCCCGTACCTGTGTCAGCAGGATATCGGCACCAACAAGAGTCCCCGAGTCCTGCTCCCCGGGCTCCTCCCGACAAGGACCCTAAGAAAAAGTTTGTGTATGAGGCTATTTTCTCTTTCTACGTGTGCTGCAGAATGCAGCATACATGCAGAGAGGAAATAACGAGGATATATCTCTTCTTGCTACGCCAGCCTCCGGTAGACTCACCAGTTTGGTGCAAACCTATATTTACAAGTCTTTGCAAAATGGTTTTGCGTCAAACTACATCGATGGATGCACAGGGACACCCTAGCACCACATAAACACAAAACCCCCGGTAATATCCAAGGAAGGGAACTAGAGGCTACAGGGTCTCTAGGGTGAGCTTGCCTCCAAATCTACTATGTACCCATATAATGCCTACCTGACGTAAGGTAATGCAAGGCAGGGCAATGTGTGGTACTGTAAATCCCAAAACAGATTTTGCGTCAGGGTTGTGCCAGAAAAGTGACTTAAACCTGACGCAAAATCTGGGCCTCAATTTATACATTTATTTTTATTTAAACTCTGCCACAAAGAAAGTGGCAACAAGAAGAAAACTGACAGTAAATCTGTTCTGGTTAATTGGTTGCAAAGATTGCATTTTAAAATATCTTATGGGGTTATGGCACCTGCTGCAGAGATCTATGTGTTCCCAGTAAATCTGAGTGAATAATAATTGTAAGATAACTCTGGAGGTTCATGCACTTGCTGGAAAGATCTGTGTTTTGTCTAGCCTCAATTTTGAGTCAAAATAGCATAGAGGGTTAATGCAAAGCACATCATGTAACATGCAAGAGACAGAATTTATTTTATGTAGATAGGTAAGTGGGTTACTGCTTTGAACACAGAGATCCTTATGTTACTTGCAGTTGCATTGTAAACCTTCTAATATAGCACAGTGCGCTATGGAAGATGATATGTGACTTCTACACCTTGTAATCCCTCACTGTCATATGTAACACATCCTGTTCAATGATTTACAAATGCATATGATTTATTGTATATGTAATATGTACGTGTGATGTAAAGCGCTCTGACACCCTGCTTTGGGATGAGTAGCACTATACAAGAAAAAATTATGGTACTTAAATTATTTCAACTCTTCCTCAGGGGTAGTAAGCCCTATATAAATTAAATTTATTTTGTGTAAATACTGGGAAAGGCCAATACATCTGACATTGTTACAGTGCATGCATATCTCCTAAACAGAGGCAGAACAAAGTGAAAAGCTGCCTCTTAAGTATGTGTGAAGTACTAACAAGGTGTGAGCCTTTTTTTCCCCTCTGCTGCTTTTGCTTCTAGGTGTGAGGCTCCTGACTGCTCCCAGCTAGGAGAATCGAACAAAAGGAGGCCTGATGACCCCTCAAATTCAGCCTTTGTTATGGGCCCAGTAGGAGTCTGAAATAAGAAAGCCCCATCCCGTCCCTGCCTGCATGTTGTTGTTTTTCGAAAGCAGAGAACATGCAGGCTCTGCTGAATGTGTCCCGCTGTTTGAAAATTACACCAGGACGAGTTCAGCACATTATTCAGTGAGGCCAAACTTCTTGGCAGGGTGGACGGCGTTCACCCTGTGAAAATAGTGGTTGGACGCCGTCCTCCCGCATGTACCCCGACTTGTGTTCTGGGTTTGCCAGAAGGAGATATGGCCCGAATAGTCTTAAATGGTGCTCCGAGATTGCCGTCCTGGACGTCCGCATCTTCGTGGTAAACCCATACTCCTAGGTATTTGAAAGTGCGGGGACACCAATATATTCCCCTAAGTTCCAACTGACCGGGTCAATCATGGGTTTGTTGAGCGCGACTGCTCACCCGTAAGGTTCTCAAGGTGCTACGGGGGGGAGGCGCAGGGTCCTGTCCATGAAGGAGGAGGTCTATTGAAGAGCCATGTTGTGAGGTCCCTCGTGAAGTTGGGGAGTGATGTCGTCTGTCTGAGGTGGAGCGGGAGGTCATTCCAGGCTATGGCCGCGAGGAAGGAGAAGGAGCGTTCTCCCGATCTGGACTTCCTGGTGCAAGGGACCACGGCGTGGGAGAGCTGGGCTGATCGTAGGGTCCTTTGCGGTACGTGGAATGTGAGTCGGCTATTCAGGTATGCTGGTCTGGTGTTGTGGAGGGCTTTGTGTGCGTGGGTGAGAATCTTGAAGGTGATTTTTACCTTGATGGGGAGCCAGTGGAGTGTGCGCAGGTGCTGGGTGATGTGGCAGTGTCGTGGCAGGTTGAGGATTAGTCTGGCGGCGGCTTTCTGGATGTTTTGAAGTTTGCGGGTGAGGTTTTTGTTGATTCCGGCGTAGAGTGCGTTGCCGCAGTCAAGTCTGCTGGTGACGAGGGCGTGTGTGACGGTCTTTCTGTGTTCGAGGGGGATCCATTTGAAGGTCTTGCGTAGGAGGCGGAGGGTGTGGCAGCAGGAGGATGCGACGGAGTTGATCTGGCCGTCCATTTTGAGTTCGGAGTCCAGGATGATTCCGAGGTTGCGTGCGTGGTCCGTGGGGGTGGGCGGGCTTCCGAGGGTGGGGGGCCACCAGGTGTCGTTCCAGGCGTCGGGGTGTGGGCTCATGATGAGTACTTCTGTTTTGTCCATGTTGAGTTGTAGACAGCTGCTCTTCATCCATTTGGCAACTGCTCCATGCCTTCTTGAAAGTTGTGTTTGGCTGCGTTGGGTTCGTTAGATAGGGAGAGGATGAGTTGGGTGTCGTCTGCGTATGAAACAATGTTGAGTACATGGGTTCTGACAATGGGGGCGAGCTGAGCCATGTAGATGTTGAACAACGTGGGGCTGAGGGAGGATCCTTGGGGGACTCCGCAGGTGGTCGGTGTGGGGTCCGAGAGGAAGGGAGGGAGTCTGACCCGCTGCGTTCTGCCGGAGAGAAATGAGCGGATCCTGTCGAGGGCCTTGTCCTGGATTCCTGCGTTGTGAAGACTGCGTGTTAGGGTGCGGTGAGAGACTGTGTCGACCGGGTGGGGTAGCATTGTACGCATCCATCGGGAAGGCACACATTTTTCCCCAGTAAATGCGCAGGCCTGACCAAGCCTTAAAATCGTCCAGATGGGACATTGTTACCTCTAGGTCCGCGCGGCCATCGCTGAAGAAGATTAGCATATTATCAGCATACAAGGAGATGGTGTGCACCCCATCTTGCAGCATTATGCCCCTGTCAGCGTGCTCCTTGCGTATTATCGCTGCGAAGGGCTCTATCGCCAGTGCGAAAACCATAGCTGACAGAGGGCACTCCTTTCTAGTCCCTCTATGGATCTCGTAGGGCGGGGAGATTATGTTGTCAGTACAATAACTGGATCAAACAGATCCACTGCGCGCCCATGTTCATGTGGCGTACAACCCTCCAAAGGTAACCCTAGCTCACGGTGTCCAACGCCTTTTCGAGGTCTATGGACAGCACCATTGCTGTTGCTCTGTCTAATTCTGGCATCTCTTCTAGCATCCTAAGTAGGCATCTTATATTGACCGATGCATTCCTACCCGGAATTAATCCGGACTGATCCGGGTGGACCAGCCAAGCCATCAGGGGCAGTAGTTGATTGGTCAGCACTGTACTTAGTATTTTGTAGTCGGTGTTTAAAAGCAACAACGTCCGATATGAAGATCTGTCCATAGGGTCCTGTTTGGTTTTGAGATTGACACCAGTAGGGTCTCACGCATTGATGAAAGCAGAATGCCTTTCCTCAGTGCTGCGGTATAGAGCTTAGCAAGCTGTGGGATCAGGATGGCTAAATAGGTATGGTAAAATTCAACAGGCAAACTGTCGGTCCCCTAAAGCCTTACCCCTGGCTAATTCTTTAATTGCAATTTCAGGTTCCATTATTGCCACGCCCAATTGTTCCTTTTCAGTGTCTGTGACCTTTTGTAGGGTGCCTCGCTGTAGGTACTCCCTTATTGGTTGCATGGGAGTTTCTCTGCCCTGCCCATAAAGGGCCTCGTAATAGTTAAGGAACACCTCATTAATGTCGGCTTGGGAGGTACAAATAGATCCCTGAGTGTACCTGAGTTGGGTAATAGTAGACTCCCCGCCGAGGGGCTTGGCGAGCCAGGCCAGAAACTTGCTTGCCTTTTCACTGTGAGAGGCTGGCTTAGTATATGGTGCACACTTAAAGGAGTGATGCACCTTGCACTAATCCAGGCAACCCTTATAGTGATTTTAGTGGTCTTTGATAACCTTTGGCTCTCAAAGTGGTAGCTGTGGAGAGCAGCCTTCAGGCCTATCTTGAAGTAGTGTAAAGCAGCTTTTCTTTACTACATTTAATCAGTAGAGTAGATTAGATGACAAAGAACCACACTGTGTTTATAAAAAAGAAATCTATTTGTTATACAACAAAATCACTATCACTATCACATTGGTATATCCCCTACCCGGAGATATCACAATACTCATGAAAATACTCAAAAGAAATCATGTACGTAGCACAAATATACACTGGTCTCCAGGGGAAGACCAAACCACATACTAAAGAAGTGGAATGCAGACTGCAAGGAATAATGGGACTTGGACCAGAAGACTCAGAGGAGCTGGGAGAGCCTTGAACCACCCAAGGTAAGTACCCAGGAACCCCACGAAGGCTGTGTGTAGAGTGAAAACACAGCCTCATGCCCAATGGAAGTCTATGGAGAAGTCCCAGTTTTAAAGAAAAAGGACCCTTCCCTGAGGACCCCGAAGAAACCCTTTGGAGGATGGAAGATTGGAGAGCCACCCCACCAATGGAAGCTCCAGGAACCAGGTTACCTGCACCAGCGAAGCCAGGTGCATAGGGGGAAAAGTGACGTTGGAACTTCCTGTAGACGACAATGGAAGGCTTGGGAAGAAAGGCCCCTGGAAAAGTCTTGTGGAATCCAAGGGTGGCTTCTTGAAGAGGAGAACCTGCAAGCAAAGGGGACAGAATTTATGCCACTCGGAGGGTACCAGGATGCATGGAAGCACGATGCCCACCTTTGACAGGGACTCAGGAGAGTTGACGAGGACCTTGTCGCTGCAGCTTTGTGGACCAGGTTTCACTGAGGAAGGCCAGGAGCCATGCACTAGCTGTCCCATGTCAGTGTTTAGGTGGTCGGTGTCTGGGGGGAGCACCAACAAGCCGTGGTAGCCACAACTGGCGTGGAAGACCACAAGATGCAATCATTGGGACCAGCAAAGTCCAAGATACTCATGAAGTGCGGGAGAGTCAGAGCAGGCCCCAAGCAAGCAGGGGAGCCCACCAAAACAGAGGAAGATCCTCAAGAGGACCCATAGGCCGAAGGCACAGGAGTTGCAAGAAGACCTCAGGCAGCTCACCAAAGATGGAGGCCCACAGTGCACGGGGATGCAGTGAGGACGCTGATCTTCGAGGGATGAGGTGCTGGACGCCGGAGCTTCTTGTAACCCGAAGATCTCTGGAGTGCAGAGCCAACAAGCCTTGGCAAGGGGTTTGATCCCAGTGGCTGCGACAAAGGATACTGTCCTCCAAATTGCAGGGAAGACAGGTCAGGCCTCTGGAGAGCCCCAGAACAACCACCTGAGTTGCTGAGCCTCGTGAAGTCCATAGGACGACAGGAGCAGAAGACCTGTCAGCTTCGTTGTGGTGCCTGCAGTTGCAGGGGAGTGACTCCCTCACTCTAAGGGAGATTTTTCGGATGTCCTTGATGCCCACAGACCTTCTGGAGAACCTGAGCGAAGCACAGACAAGGAAAAATACTTGAAGAACCGCGAGACCAGGAGCAGCAGGAGTCTTCCTTGATGCAGTCTCGGTTCCAGTCGAAGTTCAACAATTTCCGAGTGTCCAGACTGTCAAAGAGTGTCTTGGGTTCAGAGGTGAGTCTTGTTCCACAACAAATCTGAGGACCCACCCACGGGGGAGCCCTTAAATACCCAAGGAAAGGGTTGGAATGACTCTGGGTCCCTCCCAGAGGAGGTCCTAGGGTTCCTGAACTAACTCAAACCAGAGTATGCAAGGAGGGCACCAATTGTGCCCTTCAATGCAGCCTGGTGGCACTGGAAAGCACCCCCACCCCAGCCCAATACACTAAGTCCTATCTGGGAGGTGATCACACCTCCCTGTGACAGGAAACGTATTGTTCTACCTTCCCCTGCTCGAGCTTAGCTCAGCAGCAGGAGGGCAGAACAGTGTCTGTTGTCAGCAGCAGCACTAGCTTGCTGGCAGACCCTGAAAGGCTGTAACCGGGAGTACAGGGGCCTCATTTAAGGGTCCCCCAGTACATGGGATCATACCTCCAACACTGTAATCGGTATTGGGGTATGATTCCAACATGTTTGATACCAAACATGACCAGGTTGGGCACAGCTATTATATAGTTAGACATCTCGTAATGACTGATGTCCACTATAAATCTTAAAATGACTGACCGCACTTTCAAAGCCTGGAGAATCGACCCCTGCAGTTTGTAGGAGTGTCCTGCTCATACAGGGACACCCTCACACTTATAACCAAGCACCCTGCCCTCAGGACTGAAGGACCTTCCATAGGGGTGACTTATAGGTTTTAAGTGTAGTGACCTCAGATATAAGAAAACTTATATCTGTCGTGAGAGGTGCAAGCACCACCTCACGCAGGCTGCAATGGCAGGCCTGTAGTCTGAATTTAAGTGGACTCCTGTGGGTGGCACAATACATGCTGCAGCCCATGGGAGACCCCTGGTGTACTTATGCCCTGGCAACCTTAGTACCATATACTATGGACTTATAACGGTACACCAGTAGCCAATTGTGGAGGTACAAAAGTACTTACCAGAGCCATTTTGGGAGAGAGAGCACAGATGCTGGGGTCCTGATTAGCAGGATCCCAGCAAACTACAGTCAAAACACACTGGCACAAGGCAAAAAGTGGGGATAAACATAAAAGCAGATCCTACTTTCCTACAATCACCCTCTGTGTGCCGGTGTCAGAGGTAGTCTGTATAATGCAGGCAACCTAGTAGTTCGACTAGTGTCACATACTGCTCTCTAGCAGCAGATGCTGATCTCACCGTCACGTTGCCCCGGATTTCCACCTTTTCAAGGTCTCTGAGCTTACCATCCATGGCCGTCAATTCTCATCCTAGGGTTCTGTGGCTGCATACAAGCATACTAATGTAGAGGCCCCTAACCACCATCTTTAATCACGATCCATTTCACTAATGTTGAGGTGGCAGTGTCAGTATTTTCCTGGAAGTAGTTCATTAGAACTCCCTTTAAACCCTCTCTAAATGCCTCGTCCTCTGGCGCAGCTCTCTGTAGGCACCACATTGGGACAGGGGCATGGGGTATACCACAGGTTAAACTTGTCAACAGTGGGTTGTGATCTGATATCATCCGCCCTAGGTATTCAATTCTATTAAATGTAAATTCTTTCCATCTAGAGGTGAGGATGCGTTCCAGGTGCACGTGTAGTTCATATGGCAGTGAGTAAAATTAGTATTCACGTGCGTGAGGATGGGCAGCACGCCACACATCCAGTAGCCTGCAGTTCTCCACCCACCTAGAGAACATTTGCACTAGGTTTGCTGATCCCGTGTGTGGTAGTGGGGAGTAAGTACATTCCATTTTCACTTCTAACACGCAGTTTGTGTCTCCACCCAGTATCGTAGGCGTGTCTGTAAAAGGAGCCAGTCGTGTGGACAATGCGTCATAGAATGTTTGCTGGTCGGCACTGAGGGCTTACAACGCCCTAATGTGGTGGCCCTACCGTCCATTTTGCCTGCTAGCGGTATATATCTGCCTTCACCGTTGATAACAGCTGATGTGATTTCAAATGGTACCCCATGACTGACCCAAATTAGTACTCCTCTAGCAAAACAGGAGTAACTTGTCACATATATTTGCCCCCTTCATTTCCTCCGTAGCTTGTCAGCTCCCAGCTTCGTAAGGTGGGTTTCCTGTAGAAACCCTATTTGTACCCCTGTCCTCAACAGGTATGCATGTATTTTGTACCTTTTAAGGGATGATCCCATGCCTTTGATGTTGCATGTCAGCAAGGTATATGCTGTGGTGCAGATCATGATTTTGGTTTGTGATGACCCCCTGATCCCTCCACCCTCTTGGTTCTCTTTGTTCTTTCTGCCTCGCTTAGGGGCCGTCGCTCTGTGACATTTCAAGCGAGCTGTGATTAGTGACTGAGGGCTTAAAACACAAACAATTAACCGTCCCCAACTCCCCCTCCCCAGGGCAACCATCCATTCGCCCATATAGTATATAATATGTGTGCTAGATGTCACCCCTCTTCATATTAATGGAAAGTGTAGGGCGTTACCAGTTTTCATGTTTGATGTGTTCTGAGCAGCCGAACCAGCCGACCACAGGCTGCTCTCATCCTCTGCACCACCAGCATGTAATCCGGGTAGATCATCCCCTTCTAGTTGCCAGTTGTAAGGGTGCCAGCTTGTCTCGCCCTCCGCAGGATGAAATCCCTGTGTTTGTAGTGTAGGGGGCGCACCGCTATAGGACACGGCGCAACTCCCGGTGGCAGCCAATGGCTGGCACACTGTGTGCTCTATCTAGTGCAAAGTATTGTGAGAGTTCCTGGGATGCCATCATCTCTTTCAACCCACTCTCATGGTATTGCACCATGTCTCTGCCCTCGGCCGGCCCACCACACCCAGATGTTGTTCCTTCAATGACGACCTTCTGCGTCCTCCACCGTGTTTTCCAACACTTATTGCGTCTTTAAGGGCCATTTTTGCCTTACCGAGGCAATCTACTCTGGGTGCGAGGACGCTCAATGTGGTTTAGACTGTGCATACCTTGTCTGCCAGTTTCCTTTTGTTGTCCCACAATAGTCCGAGGTCAACTGCTGTTGTTTCAGTTTTATGTTCTAGTGCATCACAGGTGGCTTTGATGGCTTCTAGCATCAGGGCGAGATTTGTTGCCCCTGCCGCAGTCTTCTCTCCCTTGGAAGCCTCGGGCAGTGCGGCCATTGGGACTAGGCGCTGGAGCGACCTAAGGTGGGTCTTAGTGGTCATCAGGACGCAGAGGGAGTCTCTGTCTGAGGCCTGGTTCCCACTGGTAGTTTCTGCTCTGTGCGAGGAGCCCGTGCCTCTCACCTCACCGTGGCAGGTGAAGGAGCCAGGATCCAAACTGCTCTTGGGTGTTGCACAGTAGATGGGGGACCAGTGTGAAAGGGGGACCAAGTTTGAGGGGGGCCCACCTGCAACCACCATGCCAAAGCACGCCTGTTGTCCCTTTGGCTCGTGTCCCTGAAGGCATAGGTTTTCTTCGTGGGAGGGCTGGATGACCACTCACTCCCCTCATGCGTCACTCACCTCTGTTCTCCCCATGTCTTGGGTCACATTTGCCACCTCCTTGCTACTTCTACAATCCGGGCCATCAGTTGGGGCCCAGCCACCATCTCAGATGTGCGATGAACTTCCTCGTTCCCCCCCTCCGGGCCACACCCGTTCCATCCAGCCAGTTTCTCTCACCTGCACCGCTTCACAGGTGCCCACCACCGAGTTCTCTTCTTGCAGTCGACCCCCTGGTCAGCACGGCCCCGCTCTGCTCTTTTTGCTGGGGCCGGGACTGCTCTCCACCTGCAGCATCCAACAGCCCCCTCCTCGTTGTTGGAGGGCCTCAGGGCTTGGCGGCCGCCATTTTGGACCCTCTGATGGCTTGGTCTGTATCTGGAGTGGCAGCCACGGGCAGTCTCCCGAATTTCTTGGGAGGTGTCCTCCAGCTCCTGTACCCCTTTGGCAAAGGATAAGCCAAAATGTGGCTAATGGGGTAGCTTAGATTAGCACATGCAGCGGCCAGTGGGGCAGGAGCAGATGGCCGTGCTACTCTACTCCATGGCTGCTTACTTAGATTAAGTAATTTACACCATGTCCAGTGCGAACTGCGCAGCCCATATGAAAGGGAGCTTTCTTTGCTATCCTCATTTTCTCTGATCTGCCTACCAATATTTCACACTTCTACCCATTACTTCATCTATATATCGAACAACCTTGGGAGAATAATGATACACAATTTTGTCCACCCTATGACAGATAAGGTGGTATACAGCCCAAATAATGTAAGGACTTAGCCACAAGATGGATAAATATGTAAACAGAAAAAAAGAGAGACAGAAGCGGAATGAGAGAGAGGAAGAGAACTCATATCAGGTACATATTCGCACGGAGGCTCTTATACACAAATGCATTAACAGGATTTTAGTAAAATGACACATTTATTTCAGTCTTCAGCTCATACATATATTATGTAGTTAGAGACAACAATGGGGCAAGACACACTGGTACCAGGCACAAGGGATGGGAAGCCTCCCCAGAATTATGTCATGTGTAACATTTCAAGACACTAGAGCCCTATACCATTTAAAAGGGGAGTAGCTTAATCAATAATATTAGGTAGGGGTGAGTCTGTGATTTTCCAACAAGCAACACAGCAACACAGTGTACCCAACTAAAAAGGACATGTAGTGGGCTGGGGCATGGTTTGGGGTGGCCTAGGTTTGGGAAATTACTTTGGAGCTTGCTATTTCTGTGCAGGCGAAACCATGCAATCCACGGCTATTAGTCCTGTGGGAGTGCTGATAAAAGCATGCGCCCCATCACCCATACTCTCTTGATGGCCCAGATTTCATTCTGACCCTCTGTGGGCCTGTCTGAGATGGTAACCTTCCCTTCTGCTGGGTTCCTTGGTCGCAGAGCAAAATTGGTTAGTCTCGCTAGAGGCAAGTTTGTGTGGGCTTTCCTTCTGAGACAAGAAAGCTGCCAATTCTACCTTCAGTTCTTTATTTGATTTGAAGGCCCCACCTCCTTTGGTAAGTCTTTTCCTGGCCCCCTAATTTGTCTCCTTGTTATGGGTGAGTGTTCTGCCTCTCCCATGTTGTGGGTTCAGGCCGGCACAGCAGCCTGCTTTTGGCTGTCTTGTTTGTGTCAGGCGGGCCCCCATCTGACCCATTCCTTTCTCCCAGCCATGGTTCTGTAATAATGCTGCGACACGCTCCCAAAATTCCTAAGCTACTACTCCATTGTATGGTCCAGGGAGTTTTTGGTGCACAATCTCGGTGTCTCTATTCATGGAATTCATATCTTTTTCCATCATTCTCCCAGACCTCCCTCAGTGAGTGCTTGCCAGCGGTGTGGCTCTCGGTAGCTTGTGCATGGTATAGCCAGTTGGTCTCCAGCTTGCACTGCTCGGAGTCTCTATGCTTGGCACTGGAGAAACCTCACACTCTTCTTCCAGTCTGTCAGTCTTCAGAAGCCCATTCGCTCTGCTTCTCTGGAATCCAAAAGTGAGTTTCAGTAAGGCGGTGCTGGTTTACATACCCTTGTCACCCCTCCTCCTCCTGCCCACGATGCAGGAGTCGGCCTGTAAAGTGGCCAATCCTGGCCCAAAGAGGTGTGAATCCTTTCCACTCCTGGGTAGCACCCCGTCCTCCTGGCTGGTGCCAGTTCCTTGTCATGGGAGCCCTTCCCCTCCCTACTAATGTGTGAAGTGGTTCCCACCCCCAGAGCACCCCATCTAGTACCCTGGCCCTTTCGATCTCCCCTGTGGTTGGTAGCTGGTATACAGCCCAAATAATGTAAGGACCTAGCCACGTGATGGATAAATATGTAAACAAAAAAAGTGACAGGTGGGCGTGGCTATGGCAGTCAAGATGGCGGCATTGTTCAGAGTCTGCTCCTGCTACCCCCACGAGTATCCGTTGCCATCCTGCCCGAAAGCAACGCATACTGACTCCCCTTGTCTGAGGTAGATGCCAAGGGCCCAGCTTGAGCCGATTCGATGCCGCAGCGGGTGTGCTGAGGGCCTGCACTGCAGTGCCTGCGCAAGGAGTGGGGTATAATGGCGGCTGCCATTTAAAGCCCGGAGCTGAAGGTGCAGCATAGGGCCTCGGGGACATGGCGAATTGTATTGTATTGTATTGTAAGTGTTATTTCTAAAGCGTGACTATCACTCTGCTGGAGTATCTTGGCGCTGTGCAGAGATAGATAGAAGGCCCAGGAGAGGTGCTGCCATCACAGTAGCTGGAGAGTTAGATAAGGAATCAACAGAGCAAGTCGGAAGCTCCAAAAATCCAGGTTTTCAAGGATTTCCTGAAACTGGATTCTGATTGGATGAGGCAGAGATGGCGGGGGAGTGTATTCCATGCGTTTACTCCCAGGGCGGTTACTGATCTCCCACCCTTAGTTTTGTATCTGAACAGTGTGGGTTTTAAAAGATTATCTGAGGAGGATCTAAGAGGACGTGTAGTAACATAGGGTGTGAATCTAGATGTTAGGTATTTAGGTCCTGAATTGTCGAATTGGCAAATTATCGGCCCCACTATCACGGGCATCATATGCTTGGGAGTGACTTCGAGCCGACACCGGGGGAAGAACCAAGGCCGCGGGGACCCACTGCGCGGCTGCCGCCTGGCCCCGTATTCACAGGGGCCCTGATTGGGAGGCTGTCCGGACCGCTGTTGCTGGCCCGAGGCAGTGTGTGACTCACCGTGGCAGCTGCCGGCCTCTGCAGGCTGCACCGAGAACCCTGCCTTCGGGATAGGTGTGGCTTCTCAAGCTACGCAAAGCTGCAATTTTCTCTCCCCCCGTGACTGCTGAGAGCCAGCGTTGACCCCAGGGGTCTCCGGCCCCCTTATGTGCTACCTACGGCTGCCCTTGCCACACTTATCGACCTTAGGAGGCCCACTGCTCCCTTAACCTTGTGTGCTTGCCTGGTGGCCACTGGGAGCTTTCGGCAGTGGGCCCTGCCTGGTCTGAAGCAGCACGTGGGGCAGAACTGTGAGTGCCATGCACTTCTCCCAGCATCTTGGGCTGCCTGGGGATCCCTGGCCCCATTGCATGGGTGTTCCGTTCTGGTGGACTAGGCTCAGCGGTGCCAACCCCCTTGTTTGAATCTGGGTTGCTGGAGCTCATGGGCTCAGATGGGTTGCTTGTTGGGGGCCGGCAGGTGTGGCTGCGGAGAAGTGTGAGACTCCGTGGACTACAAACTAATGCTTGCCCTGGACTTCTTCTTGCGTGCCCGAGATGCTTCACAACCACGCTCCTTAGCAGACTGGCTGCTTGTGCTGCCCCAAAGGGGCAAGGGGGCCACTATAAGTGACATACCTCATCCCTAACGACGCTGGTGGATACCTGCTTGAAGATGGGGCGCAATAGACCTTCCCCGCCGGCACCAGGCAGACAAATGTCCATTCTTGGCTAGATACGGATATGAAAAGGTATACTCTTCGGGCCACACCAGGGCTGTCCTGATTTCTAAACGCCTTCCCATGGTCGTTATCCATAGTACATCGAACCAACAGGGCAGGTATGTTTCCCTAGAGGTGGTGATCAATGGGCAGCCTCATAATCTGCTTAGTATCCACATTCCTCCTCAGCTGCCTGTGCCTACGTTGGCTGCAGTAAAATAGGTTCTCGGGGGGGAGGTAGGGGTCACCATCAGGGGTGAGGACTTCAACATGCCAATGTCATCCACAGTGGATACTTCTAGGACCTGGACTGGGCCCCGGCCCTCGGCCTCCCGCCTTGAGGATTGGACAGCCGGCCTCGGTCTTTGTGGTGTCTGGCTTACCTGCCACCCCTGTGCTTGAGCCTTCACTCACACCTCCGCGGGACATAAGACTAGCTCCCCTATTGATTATGTTTTCATGCCGGCAACCGATTTGCTTCTCACTAAGGTCACGGAGATCTTTCCTCTGGGGTATTTTAGACCACACCCTGGTAACTGTATCTGGGCCGTGAGGCTCAGGGGGAGTGCCCGGTCTGGCACCTGAACGCGTGGTGCCTTGTGGACAACACTGCAGCGGAATTTTCGTCACAGGAACTAGACGCTTTCCTGGAGCGAAATGTGGGCTCAGTGGCTTTGCCGGTGACAAGACACTTTGGGCCACTGGCAAGGCTTTTATGAGGGGGGGTCACCCGCACTCACTTCTACATCCACAACCGGCAGAAGGTATTACAGATTGAGGATAAGGAGGTGTGCAGAGAACAGGCGGAGGCCTGGTCCGCTATGGAGACTGGCGAACTGTGTCAGCTTGCCCTGGATAGGCTCTCACTGTGGCAACTTTGCCTAGATGAGGCCAGACAGTGTTAGGTGGCCTTGCAGAACAGGGTTTATGGTTAGGAAGACAAATCGGGCAAGCTCCTTATTGGTTCGCATCTTTAGGTCTAGCACACAGGGCGGTGCCTAGCATCTGGGTCCCTGAGTGGGGTTTGGTAACTGTAAGAGGCTGGCTCAGTATATGGTGTACAACCAAAGGGGATGATGGACGGAGTGTTGAACATTGCAAGCACTCACCCCCAGTCAACTGATCTGGGTTTAATCCATCATCATTCTTTAGCTCACTCCGCCACCCCAGTTCAGACATGGCCATATGCAAATCAGTCTGACCCTGTGCCTCATGGGAACAGTCCAGCCCGAACTGCCAAGCCATGTCTTCCCTGGACCGGAAACAAGCATCCTGGGACCGGTTTCTGGCTTACAGCCGTCATCAGCCAGGCTATCTTGAATCCAGTGGCAAAGTGAGCAAGGGACCCACGTCTGAGCATACCCTGCCAACTTAGGGCGAACATAGCAAAACCAAAGGGGATGATGGACGGAGTGTTGAACATTGCAAGCACTCACCCCCAGTCAACTGATCTGGGTTTAATCCATCATCATTCTTTAGCTCACTCCGCCACCCCAGTTCAGACATGGCCATATGCAAATCAGTCTGACCCTGTGCCTCATGGGAACAGTCCAGTCCGAACACCAATAGCGAGGCACCCTGCACTGAGTCCAGGCAACCCTTAGTGATAGTTGTAGTGGTCCCTGATAACCAAAGCTCTCAAGGGGTAGCTGTGAAGAGCAGCTAAGGCTTATTCAGGAGGGTGTAAAGCGGGTACATTACCACTTAGTCAGTCAGTAAATCTTACACACAAGAAAGAACCAAACCAGTGTAAGACAAATACTTTGTATTTATTACACACTAAAACTACTTTGGTGTATCTCCTACCTGGAGATATCAATACACAATAAAATATACTTAAAACAGGTAAGTAAAGCACATAAAACACATGGGCCCCAATGGAAGGGCCAAACCATATACTAAGAAAATGGAATGCGAGATGAGTACCCAAACGAGACAACCACCCAAGGATCGGTGGACCAGGGGAAGCAAGAAACCACCAGAGGTAAGTAGCTAAGCTTCCCAAGGCGCCCGGGTGCAGAGGTTATATGCCAGGTCAACTTCAATAGAAGAACATGGGGAAGACGCAGCTGGAGTTTTACAGATTCAGGTCCCTTCCCAGAGGACCCCGAGGAAACCCGTTGGAACCGGGGAGGTTGAAGGACACTCCCACCCATGGATACACAGAGAACCAGGATACCTACACCAGGGAACCCGGGTGCATAGATGTGAATTGGTGTCGGAGACCGCCCGTTAAAGTCAATGGGAGACCTCAGCTGTCGGGCGGCTACAGACTCTTGTGGATCATGTCGGTGGAGCCCCAACATGGCTCCTGGACAAGAAGTACCAATGAAGGGAGGGGACAGAGTCCAACCCACCCGGAGTTGTCCAGGAGGAGCAGGAGCACAATGCCAACCCTTGTTGGAGGTACTTTGCTGTAGCACGGAGGTCTTGAAGATGCAGCTGTGAAGCCCAGGCAACGATGCAGGATCACAGGAGCCACCCATGAGCTATCTCACGCCGATTGAAGAATGCAGGAAGGTCAGTGGCCGGCAGGACCGCCAACAAGCCATGGCAAATGCAACAGACGTGTTGCAGGAAACAATGCTTAGTTGCAGACCAGCAAGGTCTGTGGGACTAATCCAGCAAGGATAAGTCAGTGCCGGTCCTCAGCATGGAGGAGAGCCAGCAGGAATCGATGGAGACCCCAAGAGGACCCTCTGACAGCTGGCACAGGGAGTCACAGGGAGGCCTCTGTAACACACAGAAGATGGATGACCACGTCGCTGGAGAACAAGGGAGGATGTCACTGTTGGGGCTGTGTGATGCTGGAGGCTGGGGCTTCTTGCAGCTGGAATATCTACAATCAGGCGCCAACAAACCTTGGTAATGGCAAACAGACGCTGTGCACATTGATGAGATTCTAGTCGGCTGGAGAGGGATTACAGTCTCACAAGTTACAGGGAAGACTGGTCAGGGCTCTGGAGAGTTAACAAACCAACACCTGTGTTGTGGAGCCAGAAGGTGCCAGTGGGACAGCAGAATCCACAAGCAAGACGTCGTCGTCGAGGTTCCTGTGGATGCAGGGCAGTGACTCCTTCACTCCAAGGGAGATTCCTTCATGCTATCTTGATGCGGGCAGAGTTGTGGGAGACTCAGGAGGATGCACAGCCACAGAAGTTGCAAAACTTGGAAGAGCACAAACCTGCAGTAGGAGTCTTCCTACCAGAAGCAGTCTTTGTCCTGGTTCCTGGCTCAGTCTAGCAGCAGAGTTCAGGGCCCAACAGTAGAAGAGTCTTTAGACAGATCTTCAGGGGAAGCCAGTCGGTTCTTGAAGGCGAAGTTCAGACGAATCTAAGGATCCACCATCGGGGGGGCCTTAAGTAACCCAGGAAAGGGGATGGACGCCTTCTGCGATGACCCACCTATCGGGGGGGACGGGGTCAGGGACGCTACTCTAAAGGACTGGCCAGTCAGATGCTCTTTTGGGCCTCTGCCAATCTAAGATGGCAGAATCAAATAGCCATCTGGAGGAGCTCTGGGCACCTCCTAGGGGAGGAGTCGTACAGAGGGTGGTCACTCTCCTGTCCTTTGTGTAGTTTCGCGCCAGAGCGTTAGTCAAGGGCTCCTGGACTATTGAAAAGTGGTTACTACAAGGAGGGCACCAAATGCGTCCTTCAAAGCAGTCTGGTAATCGGAAGCACCCCCACCGTATCCTAAGACACCTATTTCTAAAGGAGAGGTGGCTATACCTCTCTTCTGCAAGAAATCCCTTGTTCTGCCTTCCCCTGCCCGAGTTAAGCTCAGCAACAGGAGGGCAGTACAGTGTCTGGGGTCGGCAGCAGCACTGGCTTGCACACTGCGAGTCTACACAGATAGGCATGGGGGGGGGTCCTCTCAGGAGCCCCCCGATACATGGAATCATGCAACTAGCACCAGAATCGGTGTAGTGAATTGATTCTAACATGTTTTATACCAAACATGACCGGGTTCGGAGGAGCCATTATGTAGCTGGACATCTCGACTTGGCCAGTGGGCACTACATACCTTAAAATGGCGTCACCACACTTACAAAGCCAGAGAATGACTACGGGGTTTGTAGGGGTGTCCCTGCTCGTGTAGGGGCACCCTAACACTTAGAACCATGCACCCTGCCTGTGGGCTCTAAGGCCTACCTTAGAGGTGACTTATAGGTTTAAAGTGAAGTGACCAGGATATAAGGAAAACCTTATATCTAAAGTGAAAGGTGCATGCACTATTTCACGCATGCTGCAATAGCAGACCTGCAGATACCATTTGTATGGGCTCCCTTCGGTGGCATAATACATGCTGCGACTCATGGGAGACCCCTGGTGTACCAATGCCCTAAGTACCTTAGTACCATATACTAGGGACTAACAGGGGTACACCACCATACCAATTGTGGGGGTACAAAAGTACTTACCAGTGAAAGAGGAAAGAGAGCACAGACACTGGGGCCCTGAAAAGCAGGATCCCAGTGTACTACAGTCAAAACACACTGCCACCTGGCAAAAAGTGGGGGTAACTATGCCAGAAAGATCCTACTTTCCTACAGTAACTGAGACCCGGGAACATCGCGACGGCGTTCATAGATTATTACAGTTCATTATACGCTCACCGCCCGCAGCCACCGCGTGAGTCCTACTCACATTTGATTGCAGATTTGCTATTGCGCTCTCCCTCGTGGCGGCAGCCGCCACAGAGTTAGATGAACCTTTGACCCTTGAAGACCCTCTCTGCCATGAACTCGGGCAAGACTCCAGGATCTGATGGTAGACTACTACAAGAAATATCATACAGCCCTAACGCCCCACCTGTTGCCACTTTACAATGACGCGATAACCAAACGCTGTTTCCTGACAGAACTCAAGGAAGCGACTACTGTGGTCCTGCACAAGGACGGGAAATCCCCTATGGACTGTGCATCCTACCGCCCAATATCCTTCATCAACTCCGAGCTCATAATCTATGCCAAAGTGCTTTCCAATTGCTTACTCTGGGTTCTCCCCGCTTTGCTCCATCCCGATCAATGTGGATTCATGCCTTGTCATGGTACACACCACTTCATCCGCAAAGTGCAAGCGGCGGTGGCTTACCGTCATCTACTGCCTGGCTCTAATGCTCTTCTTCTTATAGACTTTGAGAAAGCTTTAGATTCCCTTGACTGGGATTTTCTTTAGGATGTCTTGGTTCGAATGGGTATTGAGCGCCGCTTTATATCCTATGTCCAGACTTTATATGCTGGCCCCACAGCGTGAATTCGTGTGACTGTCTCCCTCACGGACGTTCCCGGTTCGGAGGGGGCCAGATAGGCTGTCCCCTGTTCCGCCTCCTCTTTGCACTCGCAATTGAGCCCTTGGCGACATTGGTCTACTGTGCCGCTCAGCTCCGGGGATCCCATTAGGGGCTGGTTGTCGAGGAAGACCGCATCACCCTTTATGCTGATGACGTGTTGCTTTTCATGTACAATTCAAAGGTAACAGGCCCTAGAATACTATACATGCTGGACCTTAATGGCCAGGCGTCTGGCCTGCTGGTTAACCATTCGAAGTCTCTGCTATTTCTGTTGATGGGCCCCTTGCAGGACCACGGCTAGAGGGCCCCCATACCTTCCAGCGGTTAATCTGGCGTGTACATTTCGCCTCTCCCTGATCTGGCGTGGTCACTGAATCTGATGCCCCTGGTGACCAGCATGCAAAAACATCTGGAGCGGTGGTCCTCTTCCCCCCTCAATATCATGGGCAGATTGCCTTGTTTAAACTGATGTTGCTGCCACACTTCCTTTACGTTCTGCAGAACTTTCCCCATGCCATCCCCGGAGCCTGGTTCTGCTCCATGCAGACCACGGTGGGGCCCTTCCTGTGGGTTCATCGGCTCCCACATATAGCTTTTGGTAGTGTGTACATCCACGTTTGATGGCGGCCTGGCAGCAGCTGATCTCCCCCTTTACTACTGGGCCTTGCAGCTTGTGGTCCTCAAGTCATTGACTTGTTGTTCGGAAGTTGAGAGAACCCGGCATACCGGACAGAGATGTCCCTTATGTCATGGGAGGTGATTGGGGACCGTCTGTACTGGTCTCCGATCCCCCGCTCTCTCGTGGACTTGACCAAAGTGGTTTTTGTGGCGTGGCACGCGGCCAACGAATTGGAATGGCGGGAGGGGTAGGGTTACACTCCAGATACCACTGTGGAGGGGTACCTTGCTCCGTCAAGTGGCTGGCTCGAAAGGGTTTGGAATTTCACGTCTTGGTGTTGCATGGCAGGGTTCACATATGCAGTCCTTCTCAGACTTTCAGGCCGACTTTCAAAACCACCATTCCCAGTTCTTTAGATTCTTGCAGCCCCACCATGCTCTAGCAGTCTATGGGTCCTCCATGGAAGGGGTCCCTGAATTTAGTCCCATGGAAGGCAAGGTTTTTATGGGTCCGCTGGGGCAGGGAGAGGTCTTTCAAATATACCACTTCCTCGTCACTAACTCTCCAGACTCACTCGCTGGCCTCTACCCGGTGGGAGACCTGGGTTGGTGCTCTAGTGGATGGGGAATGGAGGGAGGCGCTCGTTGCCCAGAGGGAGTTGGCTATTTCCTCCCGGCTCCGGATGATTCAGGTAAATGTCCTGCACACTACATATCTGACTCCGCTGAGGTTGTGGAGGGCGAGCAAGCTCCCATCGTCCTCATGTCATTGATGTGGAGCAGAGAAGGTGCATTACTATCATATGATCAGGTCATGCCCCATTATATATAAATATTGGTACCGACTTCTGGGGGTCTTGTGGGGGGTGTTGGGAAGGTCCATTGACTGTTCACCACAGATCGGCCTGTTGGAGGACCTAGGTGGGAGGCGCTCAGAGAGATACCTGGTGGGACTTGGTTCGCTACTTGGGAAAAGGGATATAGCTCGGAACTTGACTTCGCCTGCCGCCCACACTTGTTGGCCTGGCAGCGGGCGA
Organism: Calotriton arnoldi; assembly: GCA_963921515.1. Classification (NCBI taxonomy): domain Eukaryota; kingdom Metazoa; phylum Chordata; class Amphibia; order Caudata; family Salamandridae; genus Calotriton; species Calotriton arnoldi. The sequence continues at coordinate 1,020,635 of CAWUFW010001104.1, forward strand.
TGGACTGGTGTTCCAAAATGGAGGAGCTGGTGTATGCAGCCCGGGGCTGCCCACACAAGCATTGTAAGTTACAGGGTCCTTAGTGGGAACACTTTGGGCTCCAAGGAATGTAATGTTTATCCTCCTGAGGTCCTTAGACCAGGAAGTTGCAGCCGATTGTGTTGCTTTGCCTGATTTGCTATTTGTGTTTGTTGGTTGTTTGAAAAATACAAAAAAAATATTATATTAAAGAAAAGAAAAAATAAGATAGAGTGACAGAAGCAGAATGAGAGAGAGGAAGAGAACTCATGTCGGGTACATATTAGCACAGAGGCGCTTATACAGAAATGCATACATAGGAATTCAGTAAACTGACAAATTTATTTCAGTGTTCAGCTCAAAAATATATTATGTAGTCAGGCCACAATGGGGCAAGAGACACTGCGACTGCAACCAGACACAAGGGATGCAAAGCATCCCAATAATTACGTCATATGTAGCATTTCAAGACACTTGATCCCTAAACTTCTTAACAGGGGAGTAGCTAATCAATAATATTAGAGGGGGAGTGTGAGTCTGTGATTTCCCAACCGCGACACAGTGTACTCAATTAAAAAGGACATGTAGGGGGCTTGTGCATGGTTTGGGGCGGCCTAGGTCATGGAAATTAGTTTGGAGCTTGGGAAATTAAGGAATATTCTTCATATCATTAATATATCAATAGGACTTTCCAGAAGCATCAACAACAGTTTTCCACACATCTAATTGATGGCATGCTATAAAGCTCAGTTGAATAATAAACAAATGCTAGACAGTACAATAAGCCCAGCACAAGACAGTGTTTCATTACAGAGTGGCATAATGGAATGCCACATTCACATGGCATACACCAAAATGTATGCACGAGGCATGACGTTGTGTCGCTTCAATACTATGTTGTGTGTTTGATATTGTTCATTGAACTGTACATTTTTTTAATGGGTTCTTTAAATCCGGTCCTAGTTTAAAAAATATCCAGTGCAAGATCACAGGTCAAACAACTTTGCAGGGAATTTATGGAATGCAGATGTGTACATAATTAAAATTAAAGAAACAAAGCAAGCACAAAAGGAACCTTAACTCTGTTGCACACACCCTACCACCAGCGTCTGTAACGAAATTAGGTACTGAACCAAGCATTCAGTCCTTTCTGATATTCACCATAGTTGGATCTAGAGGCAGAACAATAGACTGTTCTCTTGCCTGAACTAAAGCTGTTTATGGGCAGTTCACATCCAAGATCAGAGTGTAATGGTATAATAGCCAGCTAGGACAGGGCCAGTGTGAAATGGTTGATGATAGAGGGGGATGATCTACAGTGTTGTCCACTCGAGTCCTGTTCCTCGACACATCATTGTAGCGCAGAAAGGACTAGGAGAGCAGCCCTAGCAGTAGTCCTAGTCTAGCAAGAGTAGACTCGGCTGAGGAGGCATTTTGCTTTGGGCAGCAAGAGCAGGAATAATAGCAGCCCAAGCCAGCAAACATGGCATTGAGAGGGGGACACAGAAGATCAGGCCCAACAACAGTATCAGGCTTGGCTGGGCGTGTAGGAAGGACTTTCAGGAGCTAAATGAGAAATAAGAGTTACAAACTCTGCTTCGTGAAACTGTGAGAGAGCAGGATAAGTTGATGATTACCTAGCAACATTTAACTGCATAAAGCACCCAAAACTCCAAGGATAATATAAGAATGTTTAACACTACTGCAATTATCTAAAAAGCTATGGGCTGTTAAAGAGCTGTTGAAAATGTTTCCAGTGCTTTTAAGAAATTCCAAATGAGTTTCTTAAAGAGCAGGGCTGCTTAACTGTCCTCCCTGTGATGGTTTAAGAGCGCTCCAAAGTCTCCAGCCCTCAGCACTTGATGAATCTGTGCCCATGTTTTTATGTCTTAACACTGGTTGGTAGATTGTTAGACTTTTATAACATCTGAGGTTTTTTGCATTTTTATAGTGTGAACTTGGCCCAAGGGCACTAGAGCACTTTCAAGAGAACAAGACTGTGTTACACATTTTTTTAGGTATGGGAAATGAAGTAATTTGCCTAGATTCACTGAGCCGAGGCTGGGGTTCGAAATTGGTTTCTTAGAACCAAAGTCAGCAGCTGGCTACTAGTCCACATCTCCTCATGGTTCATGGTTGGTATATAAAAGGAGAACAACCAATGTCGTCAGCTTGGTTTGGAAGGCCATTTGCATGGTACATAAAATATTGGATATCTGATGGAGACATTTAGCCGCAGATTCCTTAGCTTAGAATTATCCCAAAGCGTCAGACTGGATCCGGACATTTTTCATGAGCAGTAGCCCTGTGCACCGGTAGGTGGCATTGTTCTTCCCCGTGTGGCTTTGTTGGCGTGTTCCACGCTGAAAGTGACGTGTGCGGTGCCTATATAGGCGCCACCTCAGCGCGCTGCCGTCAGTTCTTTTCTTTCCTTGCCAGTCAGCACAGATCCAGAGAGAGTTACCCTCAGTCATTATTTAACTGATCTTTTTTTGACTTTTTGTCGAGGTTTTTTGAGACTTGTCTCCTGGTGTGGAGGGGATGTCCGCAAGGAAAGCTGGATTCCAGCTGTGCAGTGCCTGTCACCGACAAATGTCAATGATGGACCTGCACCTCGTCTATCCTTGGTGTCTTGAGCACGACCACGACGCTAAGGCCTATGTCGTTTATCACGCCATGCACCCCAAGGCCCTGAGGGAGCGATCCGTCAAGCTTCTTACCGCTCGATGTGCGACGCTGTGATGGTTTAGATCCCAGTCGAGAGGAAAGTCCTGGGGTAGGTCACGTAGCCATCGATCTTCGTCGTAGTCGAAGTCAGCTGTTCTGGTAAGTCTCACAAGAAAAAGAAGAGCAAGAAGTCGAAGAGGTCTTCGACTTCGCCCTGTCCGTGGAAGTCATCGACACTTGAGGCCTGTCTCTGGGGTTGAGTCTGCACCTGGACCGTTTCTGCTCCTTCCCTAATTTCTGGGAGTCGGAGCGACTCCCACCTAATTTCATGAGTTTTATGAGGCCATGCACCTCATATTTGGGCAACCCGTCCCAGCTGGAGTGTATCTGGGCCCCGCGGCCAAGGGAGGGGCCCTTACTGGTCTTTCGCCACCAGGATTGACCTCGGCGGCAGTCGGGCCCCTTGGATCCACAGATGGATCCGGATCAGTGCCGGTCTAGTCAGCTTGACCTTTCCCAGTGCCCTCTGAAGGCGCCGTCCCTATTCTTTTCCCTGAATCCGACACGGGCCGGATGGGCATTGTTCAAGCCTTGTGACTAGGACAATTGCCTAGTGCCATTGCCCAGCCCCAGGGGACCCCAATTTCCTCACAAAGCCTCCCACAGCACCCCACTCCAGAGAGTTTGGTGGTCCAAGCCTCCACTTCCCGAATAAATCATGACACATTCGCTGCTACCCCACCGGATTGGAATCCAATGGCTGGACACCTTGGGCAAGAAGATGTTTTCTTCCGCCAGCCTGGCACTGCGGTCAGTGAACACCACGTGCCGTTTGAGCAATTACTCAAGTTCACTCTGGAATTCAGTTGCACAGGTGCTGCCTCTGGTCCCGGAGGAGGTCTGGCTCATACTCTCCCAAGCTATTACTGACGTGAGAGATGGAGCTAAGTTCACAACCTGATGTGTGCTTGACACGACCGACTTGCTTGGCAGAGCGGTTTCTTCGTCGGTGACCTTATGACGTCACACCTGGCTGAGAACGACTGGTTTTTCGGGGGATGTCCAGGCTTCACTCATGAACATGCCCTTAGATGGCACCCGTCTCTTGTGGATACAAGGCGGACTTAGCACGTGAGTGCTTCAAGGATAGCTGAGCTATGGCCAGGTGCTTATGCCTTTCCATGGCCCCTCGCAAACCCAGTCTGCTTTTCGCTCCTTTCGTGTATACAGAAGGGGTTTTAGCCGCATCTCTACCCGCCCACCCAACATGACACACAAGCTTCCCAGCCCTGTGTGGCCAAGGACTCGGTACCCTCAGACAGCCAGAGGTCGGGCCAGCCCACCACTCCCCGGCATTCGTAGCTTCCAAACCTCTTTAGTTTGCCCTCCGATCATCATGGAAACCCATGCACCACTGGAAGTCGATAACATCCAACTGCTAGGTTCTCCAGATTGTCCGAAGGGCTACTCCCTCCACTTCGTGACCACCCCTCCACCCATGCCAAACATGTGCAACAGGCTGACGGAGTGCCATCTTTCCTTTCTCCGCCAGGAAGTGGCAGCTCTCTTGACCAAGGGAGTCATAGAAAGGGTGCCAGCAGCACAAGTTGGTTATGGCTGGTGTTCCCTCTATTTTCTGGTGCCCAAATAGGACGAAGGCCTTCGTCCTATCCTAGATCTTTGCCCTCTCAATTTCTTCCTGAAAAAGGAGAAATTCAAAATGTTCACGCTTGCTAAGCCCTGAGCTCAGGAGACTGGATGGTAGGACGCATACTTTCACATCCAGTCCTGCCTTCCCACAGATGTTACCTGCAGTTCACGGTAGGCCACAAGCACTTTCAGTTCACCATGCTTCCCTTTGACCTTACCAGTGCCCCTCGGGTGTTCACCAAGGGGATGGCGGTGGTAGCAGCTCATGTGCGAAGATCAGGGGTTCCCCTATCTCGACGACTGGTTGTTAAAGACAGATCGTCCCAGGCAGTCGCCTCCCACTTCTAGACTACCGCAGACCTCCTGCATTCGCTGGGGTTCACTGTAAACGTGCCAAATTCACACCTGACCCCTTCTCAGACACTCCCCTTCATCTGAGCTGTTCTGGACACAGTGCAGTTTCGGGCTTAGCCTCCCGAATGGCTCGTCTAGGATATTCAGCCTATGATACCGATGTTTCAGCCTCTATCCTGGGTTTCGATGAGACTGACTCTGAGGCTGCTGGGCCTGATGGCCTTCTGCATCCTGCTTGTGACACATGCCCGCTGGCATATGCCGGCTGTGCAGTGAGAAATGAAGTCCCACTGGGTGCAGCATTAGGGGTATCTCTCCGATATGTCTCAGATCTCGGTGGGAACTGCAAAAGACCTTCAGTGGTGGCTGACGAACCACGACTGCGTCAGTGGGAGACCTCTTTCTCTTCCCCAACCAGATCTGACAGTGGTGACAGATGCGTCACTCCTGGAATGGGGCGGCCATCTGGGAGAGGTGGAGAACAGAGACTCTGGTCTCTGATAGAGTCTGGATGCCACATCAACCCGTTGGAGCTCCAAACGATCCGGCAGGCATTGAAAGCCTTTCTACCTTCCATCGAGGGAAGGCTGGTGCAGGTGTTCACGAACAACACTACTGCCATGTGGTACTGCAACAAACGGGGTGGGGTGTGGTCGTGGACTCTTTGTCAAGAGGCCCTACGCCTCTGGATATGCCTGGAACATGAGGGCATATCCCTGGTAGTTCATCACCTGGCAGGCAATCTGAACGCCAGGGTGGACCAACTCAGCCAATGATGCCTAGCAGATCACGAGTGGCATCTCCATCCGGAGGTGGTGCATGGTTTCTTTCAGCAGTGGGGAGAGCCTTGGTTAGAACACGCAATGTCATCAGTTTTTGCTCTTGATTGGGCACTTTGACGAGTTATTTATCTGCCATCTTCGCTTTTCTGCACCTGCCAGATCAGCCATCTCTCTTCAAGTTGTTAGAATAAAAATGTCTTTGCTGTGCTGTTTACATATTGCTTTGCGTAAGTTAGCATTTGCGGCACCATTTTATGTTCAGCTGCCATTTTGAATCATGCCATTAGCTGCGTATTCCTTTCTCGAGAAGCAGGCTGTGGAAAGTTTCATTTCTCCAAGGTTAGGCCTTGCTCTGCTAATGAATACACTGTTCTTATTAGCACATACCTTTCCCACTAGATAGAGGCCTTCTCCCACTAGTCTAACGGTAGGCACGGACAGAACGACCTTGGCATAGAGATAGTGTGTGCCTGGCCTCAGATTCGAAGCTCATCCTACTGTACTTCTTTGTTTCAGCTACACCTGCTTGTAAAATTCCATTAGGGGCGGATCTTCCTTGGTTCTGAAATGTACATAATGCATCTCTATGTTTGCTGATGTCAGTCCTTTCTGCAGCACCCCTAAGCGACTGGGCAGACAGGGCTCCGCTCAAGTGTATCTGAATAAACATATACTTGGTCTGTATTCTCTACTGTCTGACCTACTCTTCATTTGTATGGAAGGCTGAGAGGTGGTCGCGAGTGACCCGGGTGGCCCTAATCGAGTCACTTCCTTCAAAGTCCCCTATTGTAAATAGGTTCCTGAAGGAAGTGACCCGATTAGGGCCACCTGGGTCACTGCGACCACCTCTCAGCCTTCCAAACAAATGAAGAGTCGGTCAGACAGTAGAGAATACAAACCAAAGTTATTTATTAGTATGCGCTCGAGCGGAGTCCGGTCTGACCAGCCTCCTTAGATTGCTGCAGAGAGACTGACCTTAGACAACATGGTAGAGCATAAAGTACATTTTCAGTACCCCTGAAGACACGCCCAAACAGGAATTTTCCAGTCTGGGAGCAGATGAACAAAGGAGGTACAGAAGGATGTGCTACGATTCTGAGACCGGGCACACATTATCTGAAACTCAAGGTTACTCTGCCTGCCCACACCGCTCTGAGCTGTGGGAGCAGGCCTAGCTAGACGGAGAGGTATGCATGAGACAGACAGTTTATTCATTAGCACAGCAAACTCAGCCTTGAAGAAATTCATGTACAGAGGGCACATTGGTAGCGGCTTTTCGATGGTCAAACAGAGCATGAGACAGACGTTAGTTTCGATCATTCCCAAAATGGCGGCTAATACAAAATGGTGCCGCAAATGCTAACTTAAACTGCACAATGCTAGAAGGAGTCGACCAGACGCATTTTCAGTCCATCAGACCCTCCTTTTAGCATATGCTAACAATTTTGTCTAGTGTTAGGAAACTAATAACTTTCTGCAAAATAGGAAGACTACGATTACATGTTAATACACACATTATCAATATTCAAAAATACCTTCATCTATTGACATTAGGTCTTGGACAGCCTGCATCATCATAGCAGTAGGCTTAGTATCATGTACTGGTGTCTTCGGTTTGGGTGTCAATTTTCCAACACAGTAAGCACAGCAAGCAGGAAGGCAATGTACACACAGGCAACATGTGAAAATTATACCCGTAATAGCTACCACAAAGATAAGGATCTTCCACCCCCAGGATGTTATGAGACCCCAGAACCAACCAGAAAGAGTCCAAGTACCATTCTCTTGGTGGATGTCAGATGCGAGCCTATGCAACTTCTGTATGGCAGCATATACATTAGGGGCGTGGTCCGGTATGTACACGCAACAACTGCTGCCGATGATGCAACAGGCCCCTCCCCAATCAGCAAGGATGACGTCTAACACCATCCGCTTCTGTAGAGCAACAAGCCTCGTAGCCTGGAGCTCAGCTGTAATATTGGTCAAGATTCCTGCTGTTGTATTAATGACCTCTTCTACAACTCTAGTGAGCCGACGAATATTAAGGCTGTTGGACATAGGGCCCCAAAAGGGTATGATACCCTTCATAGCATCCGTGAACTGCTGCAGAGTGGTGTCTGTCTGATCTATGTCTCCTACGCTGTAATCGATGATCCTTATGATAATTGGGCGGTGCTATGTACACTGGGGGAAGGAGAAAAGAGAGGTAACATACACCTGACCATCCCCTAGGAAGTCAAACATAAGCTTGGGATCCACAAACAAAGTAGATATTATGCTGTGGGAGCAAAGGCGGGCTACTACTTGTCCTCAACATGTATGTATAGTTGCGATTACTCTCACCTACTTTTACCTTCCCATGCCCTCGAACACAAAAACCAGCTGTTGTGTTGACTACTGGCACCGGAATTGCCTCATCCTGAGTAATATTGCGCATTTGAAAGGAGCAGAAGTATTCAGTGACGTTGAACCCCTGAAAATCCAACATTTCATTTTGAAGCCATGTTACATTTTTCTCTTTCTCATATACATTCAAGCAAGCTGTCGGTGACAATGTATCAGGGGTCCCTTGATCTCCCGGGGTAAACTCTTGGTGGACACGTATATATTCTAACACTGTGTGATAATCAGCAGAGGTCATATTCATAGTACAGGAATGATAATAAATATATGTATACCATAGAGAACAATTCAAACCAACCCTCACAACTCCCCAGATATGACAAGGGCAATGATAACAGGCTATCACTCTTATGTGTAACTGAAGGGAGCAGCCCACATATCCAACAATTAATGACATTAGACGTATCGTGAGCTTGGTGAAGTGTTTGTAGAAACACATTATCTACGTATGTCTTTTTGTGTTCACCTTTATGAGGGGCCAAAGTGACAAACATGTGTTCAGGAGGAACAGGCGTTGTACCAATCAGAGAGTGCACGGGATATTTCTCTTCGAGGAACCATACTATTCCAAGTACTGTTATTAGGGAAATCAGAACAATCACCATGAAAACTATTTTACTCTTTGTGGACCAACTGGACCAACCTGACTCATCCCGCCCAAAACGTGGCGCTGCAAATGGCTGTTCCTCCTCAATAATGGGGCGACCAAATGGATACATTATAACCAGAGGAAAGGAAATGCAATGGAGCCAGTGACAAGAAAACAAAAAGGGGCAAATGTTCCCCGTGTCCTTCTGAGCCTTACTGGTAGACTCCTATTGTTCATCAACGTTGGCGCTGTTGAGCACCGGCGGTGGAGCCAGGCGATCCCAGCTCTTCTGAGGAAATCCCACATCGCTCAGGATAAGGCACCCCCTCCAGGGGAGCACGCTCTATTTATCCTGTCCAATGTCTAAACAATGCACCAATTTCCCCTCTCCCTACTCTACTGCAGCCTAATTTATTGAGTCCGTCCCTGCTATTCTGAATTTTCCTTTGGTGCACTGTTCCTCCGTCGGGGGCGCAGATTGTACCTAGCTACTCCAGGCACAGAAGGGTCAGGAAAAAGGTGTTCGGACACAGAGGGGCCAATGGGCTGGGACTCAAGCACAGATGGGCCAGCAGAACAGGGCTCCTGAATGGCTCGGATCTCAGGGGGCACTGCCGCATTTAATACTGCCTCATTCTCATCCTCCGTTTGGGTCCATGTTAGCTGGGCGTCCAAGAAGGGGACAAAACAGGGCACCTGTTCCCCCTCCGAGTCCCCGATGCCATCAAGAACCCATTGATCGTAAGGCAGGGGCAAAGGCACTCGGCGGCAATGATTTGTGTGAATCCAGTTCTTCCGGCCGGTGACCTTCACAGCAGTGCGGGTGGCAAGGAGCACCTGTAGTGGCCCCTTCCACCGTGGCTCCAACCTTCCTTTCCTCTGGAAATGCCTCACCAGGACAAAATCTCCGGGCCAGATATTGTGTCCTGGTCCCTCAGGTGCTGGCGGGAGGGCGTCTTGGATCTGTTGGTGAATAGAATGCAGACTTTTAGTTAACTCATATAAGTAATCCACCAACAGAGGGTATTCAATTTCTGAGAACCTACGAGACCGCGGCACACCCCACACATTTGCGGCTCGTCCGAACATGACCTTGTAAGGTGATAATCCTGTCTTAGAGTGGGTAGTGACCCTTGTAGACAGAAGGGCTAATGGTAAAGCATCTGGCCACTGCAACCCTGTACTCTCCTGAATCTTCGCCAATTTCAGTTTGAGAGTACCGTTGTACTTCTCAACTATGCCTGCTAACTGAGGTGATGTGCGGCATGACATTTCTGCTTGATATGCAGCCCATCACACACTAACTGAATGACCTTTGAGTTAAAATGGCTGCCGTTATCACTCTAAATCAAACGGGGCAAACCGAAACGAGGGAAGAACTCTTTTAGGAGTGCCTTCGCAGTCGCCACGGCTGTGTTCTCTTTAGTGGGGAAAGCCTCAACCCATTTACTGAAGGCACAAGCAACCACTAACACATATTTCAAATTGTTGACTCGCTCCAGCTCAATGAAATCCATCTGGAGGACCTCAAAAGGAAAAGTGGGGGGTGCAAAATTACCAGAGGGTGTAGGGGTACCTTTCCCAGGATTATGCATCATGCAAACCATACAATATTTAACTAAGTGGGCGGCCGTCTTTGGGATATTGTCATTCTGCCATACAGGGTGTAACAATTTGCAAATGCCTTTTGCACTGATATGGGCTGGCCCGTGCGCCATAGTGACTATAGGGAGTACATATTCGTCTGGTAACATCCATCTCTTTTTCGCTGACTTATCCGTCCAACATCCGTCCTCATCTAAACATGCTGTGCTTTCCTGCCATACTGCAAACTCTTCAATCGTTGCTTCACTCTGAATTTCTTTCACATTGTCCAGCGTGTCCTCCAACATAGTAACCTCGGGCACCCACCTAGCGGGACCTGCTACAAACATCTTTCTCATCTTTGTTCGAGCTGTCTCCTTAGCTGTCTGATCTGCAAATGCATTTCCCTTGCCCACGTTGTCAGTAATTGCCTTGTTGGCACTGCACTTTATTATGGCCAATTTCTTAGGAAGTGTCAAAGCGGACAGAAGCCTGTGTATAAGAGGGCCATGCTGGATGCATGTCCCATGGGAGGTAAGGAACCCTCTCTCTGCCCAGAGCCGCCCAAAATTATGGGCGACCCCGAAGGCATACTGGCTGTCAGTATAAATTTGACAACCAGTCCCTTGCTCAATTCACAAGCTCGAATAAGGGCGACTAGTTCAGCTGCCTGAGCGGACTGATAAGGAACTCGTGATGTCTCAACTACCGTATGCAGTGTAGTGAGTGCATATGCTGCAGTGGTGGTGCCATCTGGTAACTTGAAACAAGAGCCATCGACATATAGTTCCCCCTGGGGGTCAGATAAGGGAACATCAGTCAAGTCTACCCGTCCCTTCGTCTCCTCCTCCGTTCGAAAAATGCAATCATGCATATCAATTTCCTCACTCTCGGAAGGGAGGGGTAGCAACGTGGCTGGGTTTAGAGTGGCACACCTTTTGATCGTGACGTGTGGTGCAAAGAGGGTCAATTCGTAACCGGTCAGACGTGCACTGGTAAGGTGCTGCGTATTGGTTTTATTCAAAAGTGTATCCAGAGCATGGGGCACCATGACTGTGAGTTCAGTATTAAGTACGAGCCCAGCCGATTGCCTTATAGAGATGGCCACTGCCGCGACCGCTCTTAGACAGCTCTGGAGGGCTCTTGCGACAGGGTCAAGAAGAGCAGAAAAATAAGCACACAGCCTTTGCTTACCTCCAAAGGCCTGTGTTAAGACAGAGAGCGCACAACCAGCCGTCTCGTGTACGTTCAGCACGAACGGCTTCAGGTAATCAGGCATACCAAGCACAGGTGCAGAGCAAAGCGCAACATTTAATTGCTCAAAAAACTGCTGACATTCAGGCGTCCAAGGCAAGGGTTCATGCACATCTTTAGTGGTGAGTGCGAGTAAAGGCTCTGTTAGTAATGAATAATTAGGGATCCAATGGCAGCAGTAGGAAATGATGCCAATAAAAGCGCGCACATCCCTCTGAGTTTTAGGGATACGCATTTTTACAATGGTGCTAATGCGCTCAGGGGTCAATCTCCTACCCTCCTTCGACAGTAGGTGACCTAAATAGGTGACCTCCTGTCGACAACATTGAAATTTGGAAACTGACACTTTATGTCCATGATGAGCCAAATGTAGCTACAACAATTAAACCGTACTGTCTTTGCATTCCTGTTCAGTATCAGAAGCAGTTAGTATATCATCCACATATTGAAGCAATACATTACCTGCGGGAAGCGTGAGGGAGTCCAATTGGGCTTTCAAAGCTTGGCTATATATACTAGGGCTCTCAGTATAGTCCTGAGGAGCTCGACAGAATCTAAAGCTTCTGCCAGCTAGGGTAAAACCGAACAAATGTCGGCTGTCAGGATGAATCGGAACACTAAAGAAAGCATTTTTCAAGTCAATGACAGAGAAGAATTTAGCAGAGGAAGGAATCATTGTCAGAAGGGCAGTAATGTCAGGAACCACCGGGAACTGAGGGACCACTATTTTATTAGCTGCGTGCAGATCAATCACAAAACGATAGACGTCTGGGTGATCATCTGAGGAATCTGAAGATGCCTTTTTCAGAATGGGAAGAATAGGGCTATTACACACATTGGCTTTGCAACCACACCCGTCTGGGTGTAGTTTGCAATAAAGCTCGCTCTCCCGCCTGTGGAATTTTGTACTGGGGAATACGAGGCAAAATGGCATTGTCTTTAACTTTAATGGAAACCTGGGGGAATTTGCAATAGTCCTACATCCGTGTCACCTGTTGCCCACAAAGTGGGTGGCACATCCTTAAACTCAGCAGGAAGGAGTGCGTCTTTGGACAGACACTGCCTAGAGCTGACCACATTCGGACCCATTGTCATGTAAACAACTTCCGGAGAACAATAAATGGTAGCATGCAACTTTTTCAATAAGTCTAGGCCCATTAAATTTTCTCCACAGTTTGATGTCAACAAGAACAGCGAATCTACCGTAAAAGGACCTATAGGCAATGTGAGAGTCTTGAAAATGGGGCTTACAACCGGTACATCAGAGAATCCTACCGAAACATTATTATGGCCAGACATAGCTGCTCCAGGGACCAGTGAACGGGAGCTAGAGCTATTCATAGCACCTGTATCCACCAAAAATTCCTTAGCTGAGCCATGCAAATCTGCAGTAACATAAGGTCCACGCTGATCTACAGGTATCTGGACTGGTCCCTCACTCTGTCCCTGGCTGTCCTAGCTGTGAGACATTCCTGTCACTTCATCAAACTCATAATCATCGTGGTAATACTGGCCACCCCTCTTTTCATCTAAATAATTACTATCTGAACGATCCGGCGATGTTGCAGCATGCTGGGCTCTGTCTTGTCCACCAGCTCCACGACCCCGTCCACCAGAACCTCGTCCTCTAGGGGCCACGACCTTCTGCAACAACACGGGACACTCGCTACGCCAGTGTCCCTCCTCTTTACCATACGCACACTGATTCGGCCCTACGGGCATGGTATTCTGGCTGGTCCAAGGCAGCTGGCCGGCAGTACCACTTCGCCCTCTACCATTTCCCCGAGAAGCCTGCTGCAACAACACTTTCCTCTTCAATTCCTTGTGCTTTTTCTCCACCTTCTCCTCATTTTCCCTGTGCTCATAATACTGTGCCATACTCAATATGACAGAAGGGAAGGATGTCGTCCAAGTGCTCTCCGAAGCCTACAAGCGAGCCGCAATCTCCGGGAGCAGATTCGTAACAAATCTGTTTACGAACAATCAGACACCCCCTTCCACCGACAAGTCTTGTCCGCTAAAGTCCAAAAACACACCCTCAAACCGAGTGAAAAAGTCAGACACATTTTCATCCTTCTTCTGATGACATGCCGTTAACTTGTCCCAATCTACTCTTCTTGGTGGAATAAGAGAATGCATATAAGAGATAATTCGGCCAGGCAAAGTTAGTATCTCAGCCCTAGGCTTCTCACCAGGCTTCCTCTCCTGATCCCATGCTTTAATCTGATCCCAGGTACCACCCAATTCCGCACCGTGGTCCTGTGTGTGTGTACCTGCCTCCAAATATCAACGGCTACCAGTAAACCAAAGAACATGTCAATATCCGCAAGCGTCATCACTGTCGATGAAACGGCCTCCGTCAGTTCCTTATAGTACGCAGTAGGATTTTTCCTAGGGTCGGGTAACTGAGCCTTAAGGGACAACACCTCACTCCTCTTCCATGGGGTATAAACCCATTGCTCTTGGAACCGAGCCTCTACCTTTGGTCGGATAACGACATCATGCTAGTCTCGCTGCGCTGGTATTTCTGGGTGATATATGGGGTGCACCTCCCTCATCGGAGACTGAGACACCATCTTTGCACTCTTATCAAGCAATCTACTCCGGTAGGCAACCATCGTCGCAACATTACCAAACACCTGACCAGGCGCCATGTCATCTACATAGACATGATCCTTAATGTCATAGATAATCTGTGACGCTGCCTCATTAAAACACTGTTCCCAAAGCCCAATCAGAGTAGCCGACATGTGCTTAAGGGCATGCTGCTGGACAAAAGGCTCATAGTCTTTCATCACCTCCCACACATCCTCCACACTGTAAATGGGGTTACGAGCCCACTGAGCTGCCTGATTAGCCACCACCTTTTTCTCAGCCTCCCCCACATCAGATCGTATCAACGTCCGTCCTAACCGGTCCTTGAGTTTCGTCCAGTCCTTATCCTCATGGCCACGTACTGGCGTGTCAATATTTTGCGACACTGGGGAATATGGAAAAACAATAGGGGTGAAGACAGAGTTGCCTGGCAATAATGTCGCTACTGGCTGTGTTGTAGGCGTAAGAGCTGGTGAGAGGGATGCCAAAGCAATAGGTGTTGCCGGAATGGCCACGGGCGTAGTTGCCACAGACAGCTAAGGCAAAGTAAGGACAGGAGGTGCTGTGGCCAAAGCAGATGAAGCAGCAGAGGCAGAGGCAGCAGAAACAGAAGAATCGGGTGACTGAGGCGGTGGGGGAAGTACAGGGTATACCCTCTGCGAGCATATGGAGGAGGGGGTCGAGCATCCAACAATTCCTCCACAAATTGATCATTATCATCTCGAGCAACATAAGACTTTTCACATTGCAATCTAAATTTTCTATCGGCACATTCTATTCCTTTCTCTATTTTCTCCCTATCATACGCAACAGCTTTCTGAGTCACTGTCTGCATCCTTCCCTTCCGGGCCTCCTTCTCTGCCTTCATTCGTCTCTGTTTAGCCTCCTTCTGCCATGTTCTAAGGGAATCAAACATTGACTGCCTACTTCTTTTTGCAAACAATTTATCCTGCTGAAAATTATATTTTTGTTCATCGAGAGTGCCCGTCAACGGCCACTGCAACTCGGCATTGTCCCTCGTATATTTGTGCCATAATGTACTAAACATAATAGGGCCAAGGCCATGCTTGACATACATCTCAAAGTTGGGGGTGGCTTCTGGAGGCGCAGGCTGACTTTCTTCCAGACAAGCATCAGTGGAACAACAACGACAACCCACACAACACAGCTTGCTAAAACAGGGCATTTTCTACAAAGAAGTTAGTTCACCATATATGCCAAGCAGATATTTGCAAATATCTTATCACAGTTGGTCCTCAGACCTCACTAAATACAAACCAAAATGGTACCATGTTCACAAAGAAATCAAACAAATTCAAGCGCTTGTCCAAAAACGATCCTCAGACCGCACCAAACACAAACCAAAATGGCGCCGTAGCCACCACAAACCGAAGCAAACTCACCTGGTGCACACAGGTCGAACCAAGTTATTCTCCACTGCCAACTCTTCGGACCAAACGGTCAGATCCAAGGGTTTCGCCGTTCAGGACCCCAGCCGGGATGACCACTGGCCGAGGCACCGCCCGGTCAGACAGACGGGGCAGCTGCGAGTACCAGACTCTCTCATGCAGGGATCCCCGGTCCGCCCGTCCGACCCGACGTGGCCCCGACCTTCCCCCGACCTTCCCACCCGTCCGCGGGCAAGGAAGGGCCACCCCCTCAATGGGGTCCCTGTTCGGGCTCCTACTGAAGAAAGTGACCCGATTATGTCCACCCGGGTCACTCGTGACCACCTCTCAGCCTTCTAAACAAATGAAGAGTCGGTCAGACAGTAGAGAATACAAACCAAAGTTATTTATTAGTATGCGCTCGAGCGGAGTCCGGTCTGACCAGCCTCCTTAGATTGCTGCAGAGGGACTGACCTTAGACAACATGGCAGAGCATAAAGTACATTTCCAGTACCCCTGAAGACACGCCCAGACAGGAATTTTCCAGTCTGGGAGCAGATGAACAAAGGAGGTACAGAAGGATGAGCTACGATTCTGAGACCCGGCACACATTATCTGAAACTCAAGGTTACTCTGCCTGCCCACACCGCTCTGAGCTGTGGGAGCAGGCCTATCTAGACGGAAAGGTATGCATGAGACAGACAGTTCATTCATTAGCACAGCAAACTCAGCCTTGAAGAAATTCATGTACAGAGGGCACATTGGTAGCGGCTTTTCGATGGTCAAACAGAGCATGAGACAGACGTTAGTTTCGATCATTACCCAAAATGGCGGCTAATACAAAATGGTGCCGCAAATGCTGACTTAAACTGCACAATGCTAGAAGGAGTCGACCAGACGCATTTTCAGTCCAACATTCCTTAAGGGTCTGCAGCACAGATTTACCCTTGCTCCCTTTGTTATGCCTCACTGAGACCTTAAATTAGTTCATACTTTCTTAATGTGCGCTCCATTTGAGCCCCTTCATTCTTGTCCTCTTAGGCTACAGGCAGTGTCTTCTCAACATTCTTACAGCTCGTTTGTCCCCGACAAACTGGTCCTTTGTACTTGAGCATCCTTCTTGCCGCAGGTAGTCACCCCATTCCACGTAGGCCAGTCCATCATGTTGCCCACCTTTTATGCTCTGCTTCATCCCTCCCTTTAAGGAAGAGGAGAGACTCCATCGGCTGGACCCAAAAAGAGTGTTGTTGTTCTACCTTGACTGTACAAAACCGTTCCGGGTGGTTGATCATCTCTACGTGGGGTATGTCGGGCCCAAAGGGAAGGCCATGCAGAAACGGACCATCTCCCGATGGATCGTGCTTTGCATTAAAATCTGCTACGCATTGGCCAAAAAGCAATCTCCAGAGGGTTTGTGTGCTCATTCCACCATAGCAAAGGCTGCGACCACTGTCTTAGCAGGCGGAGTCCCGGTCCTGGACATCTGTCAGGCAGCAGTGTGGTCCTCTCTGCACACATTCACTAAGCACTACTGCTTGGAAAGTCAGGCTGTCAGGACGGGAATTTTGCCTGTTCGGTCCTGCAGGACTTTTTGGCATGAAATTCTTTTGCAGATCCACTTCTGGGAAGATATTGCTAGGGTATCTATTCTACAGTAAGGAGCTGCAATCAGATGAACAAGTTACTTACCTTCAGTAACGCCTTATCTGGTATAGACTCTATCTAGCCGCAGATTCCTTACTGATCCGCCCATCCTCCCCGCTCTGCGTATGGATTTCTAGTCATACGGCTGCTCCAGTTTTGGGGCTCTAGTTTTACACACCAGTGATCAGTGTTCTTCGTGGCTCTGCGCTCCTGCTGTGGAAAGTTGTGAAAAGAAATTGACGTCTGCATGCTGGGTGGCACCTTTATAGGCACTGCGCACGTCACTTCTGGCACAGAGGACTCTACGTGGAGCCGAGCGATGCCCCCTACTGGCATGCAGAGGTACTGCTCATGAAAAGTTTCCGAATCCAGTGTGACGTCTGGGGATAATTGTAAGTAATCTGCAGCTAGATATAGTCTCATCAGGGGACAGTATTTATTTCCGATGTTGTGAGAAGGCCTAGGACAGGCCCTACCACAACATCATACTCTGCAGCCAGGGAAATAGTCAACCAAGGAGCTGACCTGACCAGCCAGTCATCTGTGGCATTTTACCCGACTGAAAGCAAATATTCGGCAGGTGTTCCGCTTCCTCCCCACCTGCCCTATTTAATATACAGCCCTGCTATTAGACCAGTACTCACTGGAAAAGGACTGGTGTGGAAAGTGGAGCCTGGGCACATGTAGACTTGCAAAAATCATGCTCATGGTCTCAGCTTCTCAGGTCTTAAATCAGGAACTAACACCCCAAGAAACCAAATAGCCTCAGACATTGCATGACAGCTAACAATAACTCATGCAGAATGTATGGAAGGCCACCAATAATGTTCATACACAAGTTCGCAATGACCCTACCATTGACAGCTATCCCTAATGTAGCTAACGTCATTTGGGTTGCAGGGCCCCCACTGCAAATAACCTTGCAGGGATATATATGAAATACACACAACCGGTTAGGTTTGAAGATCGCAAAACACGCCCACTGTGGAATACTCCTCATTCCCTCCAGGAGTCAGCTAAACAACCTCAAAACCTCTATATAGATCCTCTTTGTAAAATCCACTATGCAAACTATGTTCGCTTCATAAATTGTCAAGAGGTAACGTGTCAAACGCTGTACTATACAAAAACCTATGAACATAAAAAATAAATCCCAGTATGGTATCGTTCAACAGCAGTATTATAATTCTCTTTAAAACATGAGTTAGCTTGATAAAATTGCAACAAAACATCAGGAAGCCGTTCTATTTCCACCTCTTCACTGTATAAACTGGGAATGAAACATTTCAAGCCCTGCTATTTTCATGAGGAAGCTTAATGCTGTTTGTGGAACCAAATGTTTCAAAACAACTCCTTCAATGCCTGAAACTTTCTCATGAATATCATTATTTATTTCTATAGAATTCAAATTTTGGCTTTGGATTCAAGGCACTCTCTTGCACTGATGATACACAGTTTCTGCGTTTCTGCTTAGGTACGAAAACCTTGCCTCTGACAGCATAGGAAGCCTCAGAGAGTGCTTTATAGGTGTTCAGGAGTGGATGACTCGGAAGCTCCTAAAACTTGACAGGGACAAGACTGATTTTGCTGGTAGGAGGCGATCACTGAAGTTGGACAGAGAGGCTTTGGCTGTCAATTTCTGGTCGTAACGTTTGCACCTTCTCTTGTGGAAGTTCCCAGAGTTAAAGACACCCCTTCATGTGACCACTATTATACTTCATATTACTGAATTCCGCGTGGAAGCAAAGTGTATCAATAAAGGATCGCTAATGAAGGAAAAAGCCATAACGGCATAACAAAACCTGATGGATGTAGAGAAGCCAAGCATTCACAAATCCTGAACGAGAGTTGAAGAGGACCAGGTCCAACTGAAGAATTCTATGAGATGGGAGAGCAAGAGACAAATTCCAGGAGCTTAAAATCTTTGATGAAAAAAGATAAAGTGACAATCAAGCATTAGCAATGCCAACAGGTCTTTCCCTTTGAACCTATTGACTTTGCCAATTCTAATTGCCGATGTTGTTCAGCATCAGCAAAAAGATTTGTTTTGCTGAACAATATCAGTAAAAAAAGAAGAAAATAAAGAGGCTGGCTTAGTGTATGGTGCAAACCTTTTAAAGTGATGCCTTGCATTAATACAGGCAACCCTTATGGTGATTTTAGTGGTCTTTGATAAACATAGAAAGCTCTCAAAGTGGTAGCTGTGGAGAGCAGTCTTCAGGCTTATTTTGAAGGAGTGTTAAACAGCTTGTTTTACCAGTTTAACCTTAGGGTGTAAGATACATGAAAGATAACCACACAGTGTTTATATAAAAATACTTCTATTTATTACACAACACTTACTAACACATTGGTATATCTCCTACCAGAGATATCAAGACAAATACACAATAGTACTTCAAATGCAATAAGGTAAGTAGAAGAGAATACAGTGGTCGCCAGGGGGAGACCAAACCATATACTAAGAAAGTGGAATGCGAACTGCAGAAGAGGACGGGACTTGCACCAAAAGACCCAGAGGAGCCGGGGACCCAAGGTGCCACCCAAGGTAAGTACCCAGGTACCTCACAGAGGATGTGTGCAGAGTGGAAACACAGCTGTGTAACCAATGGAGGTCAGTGGAGAAGTCATGGTTGCAGTTTTGCAGAAGAAGGACCCTTCCCAGAGGACCTTGAAGAATTCCCTTGGAGGATGGAAGGTTGGAGAGCCACCCCACCCGTGAATGCCCCAGAGACCAGATAACCTACACCAGGGAAGCCAGGTGCATAGGGGTGACGAGACATTGGAAACCTCCGTAGACTACAATGGTGGATTCTAGAGGTGAAGAACCTGCAAGCATAGGGGACTGAGTCTATCCCACTCAGGAGTGACCAGGAGGCACTGAAGAGCAATTTCCACCGATGTTGGAAGGTTCAGACAAGTTGTCAGTGACCTTGTCGCAGCAGCTGTGGGGACCTGGCAATGCTGAGGAAAACTAGGAGCTGTCCCACGTCAAATGTCGGTGACTAGGTGGGCAGTGTCCGGCGGAAGCTCTAACAAGCCTTGGTAGCCGCAACTGGCGTGGAGAAGGAAGAAGGAGCAACGTTGGGACCAGCAAGGTCCAGAGGACTCACCAACAGCAGGAGAGTCAGAGCAGGCCCTGAGCAAGCAGGGGAGCCCACTGAAGCAGGAGAAGACCCTCAAGAGGACCCACAGACAGAAGGCCCAAGAGTCGCAAGAGTACCCCGAGCCGCTCACCAAGAACGAAGGATGCGGTGAGGACGCTGAGTTGGAGGGAAGAGATGCTAGAGGCTGGAGTTCTTGTAGCCCAAAGATCTCTGGAAGTGCAGAGCCAACAAGCCTTGGCAAAGGCAAGTCGACGCGATGCACAAGGGTTCGGTCTCAACGGTTCCGACGAGGGATACTGGTCTTAAAATTGCAGAGAGGAGCTGTCAGGTCTCGAGGGAGTTGCAGAACCACCACCTGTGTTGCTGAGCCTCGGGAAGTCCGTAGGACGACAGGAGCAGCAGACCGGTCAGCTTTGTTGCGGTACCTGCAGATGCAGAGGAGTGACTTCTTCGTTCCAAGGAAGACTACTTCGGGTGTCCTTGATGCCCACAGGTCTAGTAAAGAACCTGGAAGAAGCACAGATGACGAAGAAGACTTGCAGAACAACGAGACCAGGAGCAGCAGGAGTCTTGCTTGGTGCAGTCTTGTTCCAGGCGAAGTCCAAGTATCCGGACGGCCGAAGAGTGACGTGGTTTCAGTCTTTAGTATTGTCCTACGACAAATCTGAGGACTCACCCACAGGTAGTTCCTTAAGTACCCTAAGGAAAGGGTTGGAACAGCTCAAGGGTCTCTCCCAGAGGAGGAGCTTGACAGAGGCGAGTACACTCCAATGTCCTTTGTCCAGTTTCGCGCCAGGGGCTCCCTAAACTGGCTCAAACTGGAGTATGCAAGGAGGGCACCAAATGTGCCCTCCAAAGCAGTCTGGTGGTGCTGCCAAGTGCCCCCACCCCAACCCAATACACTGTGGCCTGTCTGGGAGGTGATCACACCTCCCTGCAACAGGAACCCTATTGTTCTACCTTCCCCTGCTCGAGCTTGGCTCAGCAGCAGGAGGGCAGACTCATGTCTGTGGTCGGCAGCATCACTCGCTTGCTGTCAGACCCTGAAAGGCTGTTACTGGGAGTACAGGGGGGGGCCCCAAGGGAGCCTCCCAGTACATGGGATCATATTTCCAACACTGGAATCGGTGTTGGGGTATGATTCCAGCATGTCTGATACCAAACATGACCAGGTTCTGTGCAGCCACTATATAGTTAGACATCTCGTAATGACTGATGTCCACTATGTGTATTAAAATGGCTGCCCGCAAGTCTGGAGAATCGACTCTGGGGTTTGTAGGGGTGTCCTGCTCTTGTAGGGGCACCCTCACACTTATAACCAAGCACCCTGCCCATAGGACTGAAGAGCCTGCTATAGGGGTGACTTATAGGTTTTAAGTGTAGTGACCTCAGATATAAGGAAACTTATAGCTGTCGTGAGAGGTGCAAGCACCAACTCACACAGGCTGCAATAGCAGGCCTGTAGTCACAGTTTAAGTGGACTCCAATGGGTGGCTCAATACATGGTGTAGCCCATTAGAGACCCCTGGTGTACCTATGCCCTGAGTCCCATAGTACCATATACTAGTGACTAACAAGGGTACACCAGTCGCCAATTGTGGATGTACAACAGTACTTACCATGGTCAATTTAGGGAAAAAGCACAGTGACTGGGGTCCTGATTAGCAGGATACCAGTCAGACTAAGTCAAAAACATAGTGATACCAAGCAAAATGTGGGGGTAACCATGAAAGCAGATCCTACTTTCCCACACAGCTCCCCCGCCTCCCCAAACGAAAGGAGATGAGACTAACCTTGCCCAGTTGAATCTTCATTTTCTGAGTGGAAATATCTGGAGACTCCATCTGCGTTGGCATGGTTATTCCCAGGTCTATGTTCCACAGAAAAGTTCATCCCCCATAGGGAAATGGACCACCTCAAGAGTTTGGGATTTTCACCCTTCCTTTGTTGAAGCCACAAGAGGGGCTTATGGTCTGTCTGAACAATGAAGTGAGTGCCAAACAGGTATGCCCTCTACTTCATCAAGGCCCATCCCACAGCAAAGGCCTCCATCTCAATAGCTGACCAACGTTTTTCCCTGGGGGTCATCCTTCTGCTTATAAAAACTACTGGTTGGTTCCAGCCATCTGCATTAAGTTGTGATAGAACGGCACCTATCCTTATCTCAGAAGCATCTGTCTGGACAATGAAGGTTTTGGAGTAATCAGGACTTTGCAGAATGGGAGCACAGCACATTGCCTGCTTCAGGTCATCAAATGTCTTCTGACAGCTAACTGTTCACTGAACTTTCTTAGGCGTCCTTTGGAGGTGAGATCATTAAGGGGAGTCACTATGGATCCATAGCCCTCAACAAACCTCCTATAGTACCTAGTCAGGCCCAAGAAAGCTCTGACCTAAGTCTGGGTAGTGGGAGCAACCCAGTCCATGATGGTATGGATTTTGCTCTCCAGCGGCTGAACTTGGCCTCCACCTACTTGGTGGCCCATGTATACAACCTTAGTCTGCCCTATCTGGCACTTTGTGGCCTTGATAGTGAGGTCTGCCTTCTGCAGGGCCTTAAGTACATTTCTGAGGTGGACCAGGTGATCTTCCCAGGTGGAGCTAAAGACAGCAATATCATCTAGATATGCTGCACTATAGGCTTCCAGACCTAATAAGACTTTGTTCACCAACATCTGAAATATGGCTGGTGCATTTTTCAAGCCAAATGGCATCACAATAAATTGTTAATACCCACCTGGGCTTAAAAATGCTGTTTTTGGCTTGGCATCCTTAGAGAGTCTGATTTGCCAGTAACCTGCAGCCAAGGCAAATATACTTGGCAGAGGCCAGAGTATCAATCAGCTCATCTGCCCTTGGATGGGCATCAGTCCTAGTGACTGCACTGACTCACCTGTAATCCAGAGAGAACCTCTTCTCGCTCTTACCATCCTGGGTATGAGGATTTGGCACAAGGACTACAGAACTAGCCCGAGAACTATGTGAAGGGTCAGTGACCCCCAAATCTAGCATCTTTTGGACCTCAGTCCTGATGCAGTCTCTGACATGGTCAGGCTGTCTGTAGATTTTAGTCTTCACAGGCAGGCTGTCACCTGTGTTCACTTCATGGGTACACCAGGTGATCTGACTGGGTGCCAGAGAGAACAGTATCAGCTTGCTGTTGACCAGTGATGCTGTCTGCCAAGACTACTCCTTCCAATGATCCATCAGCAGGGTCCTGAGAAAGGAGATCAAGGAGAGGGTCACTCTCTTCCTCCTGTCCCTCATCAGTGGCCATGAACAAGCTCATGTCAGCCCTGTCAATAAAATATGTTAGGCGGTTCACATGAAGTACCCTGATGGGGTGGCTAAGTCAACTAAGTAGGTGACCTCACCTTTTTCTCAAGTATGGCGTTGGGGCCACTCTACTTGCCCTGGAGAGCTGCTGGGGCCACAGGTGCCAACACCCACACCTTCATTCCTGGCAGGTAAACAGTCAGTACAGCCTTTTGGTCATGCCAAGCTTTCTGAAGCTCCTGGCAGGCCTCAAGGTTTTTGCTGGCCTTCTTCATATACTCAGCCATATAAGAATGCAGGACAAGTATGTAGTCCACTATGTCATGTTTAGACTTTCCTGTTTTCAGTTTTTATTTTTGGTAAATTCTGGTGGTTTTTTTTCAGTGTTTTCAATACCTTAAACAAACTGGTTATCAGTGGTTACACATTTTCGCCCCATTAAAAACAACAAAAACAGTGTTTTTCCAGTGTTTATGGAATGTTTTGTTTTTATTATTGCCTGCTTTCTGCACTGAGATTGCATGTGTATAAACAGTGTGCATACATGGTATATGATGTCCAAATACATTTTTACAAATCAAACTTATTGTAGCACACCATACAATACTACTTTAGTGAGTCTTTGGTCATGTGCGCTCGCTCTTTCCTTCCCATGTACATGTTTATCTGTGAAAAGGGCCTCTCAACATTTGCACTTGAGACTGGCAACGCCAAAACAGCCAGTACACAATTTGCTAACTCTGGCCACTGACTTAGCTTTCCATGCCAATGCTGGTGCACCTGAAGATTGTGATTCTCTGGGACAGGTTCTGCAAAATATGCGTTGAACTGGGCACATATGCCCTCAGTTATTGAAGCGGTCCAAAATGAATCAGTACTTTTCAAAGTCCGGAGAAAATTCCCCTTTACGGAAGGGATCTAGAACTTGTGCAGAGTACCTCAGTGAGGCTTCATTGACTTCAAATGCCATGGTTGGTGAAGGGACATTTCTATGCATCATTGCAAGCTATTTCTCATGCACTGTAAAATAAATTTTCCTGAATTGCTCCTCTACATTTCTTTGATTACCAAGTGGCAAGAATTCTAACATGAAACATGTTGCAGTGCCAACGTCACTAAAAGTGTCGGCCAGCCTACTCTCAAGGAGATGTTTCACATCTACATCAATTATGCTGAACACTTGGTAGACAAGGGTGTTTTCAGACTCTAGTTTTCTGAATATGTCCACTCATGTTTTCCTGTAAAAATCTAAGAATGCAGTAGAGTGTACTTTTTTCACATCACTATCAATATGCGACCAAAGATCCTCACATTTCTTGCCTTTGGCATCATCACTAAGCAAAAAGTCTGTAGACGGTCTCCACATGAATAATATAGCATTCACAGCCTCTAGGACTGAGAACCACCGGCTAAATGACACAGTTGGAATGACTCTTTCTTTGATGCCATACAAAGCACAAAATGAGAAATATTTGCGTTTTAGTTCCAGCACATAATGAAACAGTGCACCAGAATCGACTACAAAGTCAATAGAAATCTTCATTAACTTTGACGATTGTAAAGATGCTTTCAGCATACCATCTAGCAGGTGGTAAGGATCTCTTACAGGGAAGCACTTCAGCTCAGGTATCGATTTTGACAGACCATCACACAACCTTTTCATATACCTAGCTGAATTACTGCAAATACAAACAATATCACTCCAATCTTTGTTGAACTTGGTAAGAACGTTTTGCAGCAGCACTCTAAGTGTCACTGTGTTCCATGTTTTCCAAACGTCTGGTGTTATTTTTTCACCACTATCCCAGATGCTTGATGACAGCACTCTTTTCACATGTACATGTCACTACAACTTGCATTGAATGTTTAAAGCCTGGGGTGGTTGACAATTCACCTACTGTGAATACTGACTTGCTAGAAAAGGGGGCTGATGTATCAAAGGGTTTCACTTATTCTCTGTCTGTGGGTAAATGTGATGGTACATATTGGAAAAATTCTTATGGAACCAGCCATTTTACCTATCAGTGAAAGAATCAAAAGTAGCCAAAATATCAGATATGACTTTGATATTTCCTGATTCTCTACAGTTTATTAAATAATTAAATAGGACCTAAAGCATGCTTCTAAACCCTGCATCTTTAGACCAAGGGCCACAAAACTGAAAAAAGCAAAAGGAAGAAGAAACAATATTTTAGTGACATCCCTAAACAACAAAACTCAAGCAGAATAATGTTAGCCCAGTCTTTCTTGCTGCTGTCTTGTATAAAATAGTTACATTGTATTGGCCCCTTCAGGAAGAAATAAAAATGATTCTTTCACTTTTTCATTTCTTTGAATGACATTTCATTTGCGGTTGCAAAGGTGTTTTTTCAATGTTTATATGTTTACACTGGTGAGGGCTATTTTCCTTTCAGTAGGGTTTTATCAGTTATTAGAGGTTTAAACCTAAAACAGGATAGCCTAGTCATGTTTAAGGGGGTTTAGAGGCTGCTCCTATCCCTCCTTAACAAGACACAGTTGATCCCTAACTGGATGTCCAAACAGAAGTTCAATTGGGCTGCAGCCCACCCCCTTCTGAGGAACCTCTCTGTAGGCAAACAGAAGGCAGGGTAGTAAGACATCCTATTTTCGTCTCTGCTTTTCTGGGAGTCCCATGATCAAGCCCTTTAGGGTCTTGTTGAACCTTTCAACAAGCCCATTGCACTGTTGATGATAGGGTGCGATAAACTTGTAGTTTACACCACACCCCTTCCACATAGCAGTGATGTAGCTAAACATGAAGTTAGTACATCTGTCTGACATGACCTCCTTAGGAAAACCCCACTCTGGAAAAGACTCCCAGAAGGGCTCTAGCCACCACAGAAGCTGTAGTGGTCCTCAGGGGAGTAGCCTCTGGATACCTAGTGGCATGATCCACCACCACTAGTATGTAACTATGTCCAGATGCTGTTGGAGTTTTTAAAGGACCTACAATGCCTATTCCTACCCTCTCAAAGTGAACCCCAACCACTGGAAGAGGAATTAAAGGGGCCTTTATAGTGCCACCTGGCTTACCAGTGGCTTGGCAGGTAACACAGGAGTAACAAAACTCCTTGGTATCTTGAGACATGTCGGGCCAGTGAAAGTGAGGGACAAGCCTGTTCCAAATCTTGCTTTGCCCAAGATGTCCTGCAAGTGGAATTTCATGCCAGGGCCAATAGAAAGCCCCTGAATTTCTGAGGTATGACCAACCTCCTGGTGGCACCAGGCTTGGGGTTTCTACTTTCAGAAAATAGGAGCCCATCTTCCCAATAGATCCAATGGGACGCACTGACATTCCCTGCCTCCTCAGCAGGAGCTTGCTGTCTGAGCTGTTCAAGAGAGGGGCAGGTTGTCTGCTCCAAACTCAAGACTGCCCTGGAAGGGCCCCCTGCCCCCAAGAACTCTGCCATGGCTGGCCCAAGTTCATCTGGGACAGTCCCTTCACAGGGGCCAAGGTAATCTCCCTCAGGAGACTGATCCTCATTGGGAGCCTGGGAGGAGGATAACTCTTTACTCTTCTTGCTCCTTCTCTTGGGAGCTGGCTGGTCCGTTCTTGCAGGATCCAGAGCTCCCCAGTGCTTAACTGTTTGGCCTGAGCTCTAGTAACAGCAAAGGCACTGGGTGAAATTCCCATCATCTCTGCATGTGTCCTGAACTCCACTTCAGACCAGGCGGAAGTCTCTAAATCATTGCCCAACAGACAGTCCACAGGTAGGTCTGATGAAACCACAACTCTTTTATGGCCAGTTACCCCTTCGCAGCTGAGATTCACAACTGCAAAAGAATGATCAGTCCTGACATTGCTAGCATTGGTTACTTGGTACATTTGTTCAAGTACGATCTGTTCAGGGGACACAAGTTTCTCTGTCACCATAGTGACACTGGCCCCTGTGTCCCTGTATGCCACAGCTTCTTGACCTGACCATTAATGAGTGGCTGTTGGCTGTACTTGCCCAAGTTAGTGGGACTTACAAGTAAAGTGGCAAGTTACATGACACTGTCATATACTAGAAAAGCTTGAGTGGGTGTTCTGACTAGGCCAGAACAGAACCCACTTCAGAACCCAAGGTTATCCCTACTAATCCTTTGGGAGCACTACTACTACTTGTACTGGTGCTAGGGGCGCTAGTTGCCTTAGGGGCATTAGTAGTAGTCTCCTTAGTGCCAGATTTAGAGCAATTGACAGCTCTTGCTCTATGGCCTTTTTCCTTACACAGGTAACACCAAGGTTTCTTGTTGGAAGAAGAGGTTTGGGACCCATCCCCAGAGAAAGATGTTTGGGGACCTTGTGAAGACTCTTTCTTGTCTTTACCTTTCTCCCCACCCTTCTCTTGGACCTTAGAAGAATCTTGCTTCTTCTGGCCACCACAATGAGATTTCTGATTGACCCTGGTGCGGGCCCATTTGTCTGCCTTCTTTGCCAATTCTTGGGGAGAGGTCAGATCAGAGTCCACCAGGTACTGATGCAGTTGTTGATTTTGACAATCATTAACAATGTGCTTCCTCATCAATATACTGCACAGTCCCTCATAGTCATTTACATTACTTCTATGAAGCCAGCCTTCCAGAGCCTTAATACCACTGTCTACAAAATCTACCCAGTCTTGGGTGTTTGCCTTCTGTGTGTCCCTAAACTTAACCCTATACTGTTCAGTGGTTAAACTAAACCCATCTATGAGGGCACTCTTCAAGACTGAGCAATTGTCTGTATCTTCCTCCCTAACAGTGAGAAGTTTGTCTCTAACTTTGTTAGCAAGGGAGAGCCACAGGATAGCTGCCCACTGCCCTGGGGGATCCTTCTGAACTTTACAGGCCCTCTCCAAAGCAGTGATCCATTTATGGATGTAATCCCCCTCCTGGTAAGGGGGGACTATCCTTCTCAAGTACCTAGTTTTAAAGGAATGTTCCCTGACCCTAGGTTCACTAGTGCTGCCACCAAGGGACCCTAGTCCCAAATTCTTCCTAGCCCTCTAAACTTCCCGGGTCTCCTTTTTAAGGGTCAACTGCTCCTTCTTGATGTTGAGCTTGGCTCTGTCAAGCTTGATCAGGTGGTATTCACTTTCCAAGGAGTCCTCACTCTGGCTAGAGATGAAGGTCCCTATTGAGTGGTTAGAGGAGGTTGAATTGACAGAAGAGGACCTAGATCTCCCCTGGACTCTTTGCACCCTCACAGGAGGAATAAAGGAGGACCTACCTCTAGGGACTCCCTCTGTATCATCTGTACCATTCCCTGGGGGATTAGAGTTCACCTTTGAGGGGTCTTTGGACGCTTCCTGGTCAGGATCAGAATTGGGGTCACTGGGGTGAGCCTTCCCTGACCCTTCTTCTTGGCCTCCACCAAACCCAGAGTTATCCTGTTCTTCTGGCCTCTCAGGATTCTAGAGTCATGCTGCAGGAGCATCTCCAAGAGCTGTTCTGTGTTTCGCACTGGCTCTCAGTGCGAAAGAGGGTAAATTTTAAAGCCCTGGTGCTGGCCTTTAAGACCTTTCACAACATAGGGGCTCCTCACATTAGGAATAGAATTCAGCCCTATGCCCCATCCAGAACCTTGCGGTCTTCGACCCTGCGGTTGTCGATTGTGCCAAAGTTTATTCGTTCGCGTATGGGGGGACGCTCCTTCCAGGTGGCAGCCTCTAGGCTATGGAATAGCCTGCCGCCCTTCCTGAGACAGGCGCAGGATCTCCTTAGTTTCAGGAGAAATTTAAAAACTTGGCTCTTCCAACATTAGATGAGGCCTACCTGCTGTTGTGTGCACTTTTCTGTCAAGGGGTTCTGCTAGCGCCGGGACACTCTCAGGAGTAGCCGTGCGCTCTACAAATACCCAGTAACATAACATAACATAACATAACAAGGTTGATACCTGTCTTGATTTTCCTAGATGCAGCTATGTACCTGATTTCCTGGAACTTGAGACCACTGTACCTAGAAGATTGAGATCCACTGGGCTCCCCAACTAAAGACATGGTGAGTAGGTGTAGTGTGGTGTTTCACTTACCTACCCTAGTGAAAACTAAACTTCCAAAGACTGGAGAAAAGGCTGTGCTAGACCCTTAACTAGTGGCCTTTGATAACCATAGAAAGCTCTCAAAGTGGTAGCTGTGGAGAGCAGCCTTCAGGCTTTTCTTGAAGGAGTGTTAAGCAGCTTGTTTTACCAGTTTAATCTTAGGGTGTAAGTTACATGAAAGAAAACCACACAGTGTTTATATAAAAATACTTCTATGTATTACACAACATTCACTAACACATTGGTATATCTCCTACCCGAGGATATCAACACAAATACACAATAATACTTCAAATGCAATAAGCCAAGTAGCACAAAATACAGTGATCGCCAGGGGGAGACCAAACCATATACTAAGAAAATGAATGCAAACTGTAGGAGAGGACTGGACTTGGACCAGAAGACCCACAAGGAACCACCCAAGGTAAGTACCCAGGAATCCCACAGAGGTTGTGTGCATAGTGGAAACACAGACGCGTGATCAATGGAGGTCAGTGTGGAAGTCGCGGTTTTAGTTTTGTAGAAGAAGGAACTTTCCCAGAGGACCCCAAAGAATTCCCTTGGACGTCCGAAGGTTAGAGAGCCACCCCACCCTTGGATGCCCAGGAGACCAGGTTACCTACACCAGGGAAGCCAGTTGCATAGGGGCGAATAGTCGTCGGAAACCTCTGTTGACGACAATGGAAGACTTGGAAGAAGGTGCCTCCTTGGAACAACTCAAGGGTCCCTCCCAAAGGAGGGGCTGGACAGAGGGGAAGATGTCCTTGTCCAGTTTCGCGCCAGTGCAGGAGCCAGTGGCTCCCTTAACTGGCTCAAACTAGAGTATGCAAGGTGGACACCAAATGTGCCCTTCTAAGCAGTCTGGTGGCGCTGACAAGCGCTCCCACCCCCCCTAATACACTAAGGCCTGTTTGGGAGGTCGTCACACCTCCACTTTCCTACATGTATCCATCCAGAACTACGCTCTAGAGGTCATTAAATCCTTACGTGGCGAACACCGCAGATTGCGGAAAGGAAACAAATCCTTTTGTTATTTAACCCTCACACACCCTATTGGCGTCATGCTTCATCATTGGGTTCACCCTGACTCCTAAAGGTCAGGGTGGGCTTGACCGTATTTCAGGGAGCTCTTAAGAGATGTAGGCCAGGGGGACTTAAAGATAAAAATCCTACTTCGTTCCCCAGGTATCCCTTTTATTCTCGGGGACGTAGTGGATATTAAAAAAACAGTAAAAACTGGTCTTTCTTGGAGTAATGTTCCTATGACCCTAATAATCTGCCAACATGTTTCAGCCCAAAACAATAAATGGCCTCAAGGGTCCTGGGCTTTCATCAGGGCTCAAATGGTTCCCTCCCTGGCGTTGACAGTGATTCACTCTATATATATATGTTTTGAAGGAACAGATAGCTGTACCTTCGTGCATCATAAAAAGGGGAGAATACATATCTCCCTTCTTCAGGTACGAGAAAAAATTCCGCCCTAATCGGGGGAACAACTGGTATCTCATGGATAACGGCGCAGGCAGCCTTGTAGTCACACGTACTTCAAAGGTCCTACCCCCTGGGCCACCTATTTGGTCTCTGTATATCCCGGCTCTTGCGTCACACCTCCCTGCGACAGGAAACCTAATGTTCTACCTTCCCCTGCTCGAGCTTGGCTCAGCAGCAGGAGGGTCGATTGTGTCTGTGGTCGGTAGTATCACTAGCTTACAGTCTAGAAGCTATTACCGTGAGTAAAGGGGGGTACCTCAAGGGAGCCCCCAGTACATGGGATCATAACTTCCAACACTGGAATTGGTGTTGGAGTATGATTCCAACATGTTTGATACCAAACATGACCGGGTTCGGTGCAGACACTATATAGTTAGACATCTCGTAATAAATGATATTCACTATGTGTATTAAAATGGCTAACTGCACTTACAAAGCCTGGAGAATCGATACAGGGGTTTGTAGGGGTGTCCTGCTCATGCAGGAGCACCCTCACACTTATAACCAAGCACCCTACCCTCAGGACTGAAGAGCCTGCCATAGGGGTGACTTACAGGTTTTAAGTGTAGTGACCTCAGATATAAGGAAACTTATATCTGTTGTGAGGGGTGCTAGCACCAACTCACACAGGCTTCAATGGCCGGCCTGTAGTCACAGTTTGAGTGGTCTCTCATGGGTGGCTCAATACATGCTGCAGCCCAAGAGAGACCCCTGGAGTACCTATGCCCTGGGTTCCTCAGTACCCTACACTAGGGACTTACAAGGGTACACCAGTAGCCAATTGTGGAGGTACAGAAGTAGTTGCCATAGTTAATTTAGGGCGGAAGCACAGTGTCTAGGGTCCTGATTTGCAGGATCCCAGTCAGACTAGTCAAAAAAATAGACTGACACTAGCAAAAAGGGGGGGTAACCATGAAAGCAGGTCCTACTTGGTATGTTATGTTATCAGGAATTTATAAAGCTCGCGGCTACTCCCAAGAGTGTCCCGGCGCTGAGATAAAAGACCACCATAACAACCAACAGAGATCCACCCAAGCCACAGAAACGGAAAGACCTAGAGCTGGAAAAGCCACGTCTTCAGATTCTGCCTAAAAGTAAAGAGGTCCGGGATCTGTCGCAGTGGGGGAGGAAGGCTGTTCCAAAGACGAGATGCTACTGCTTGAAAAGATCTTCCCCCTACCCGGGAGAGCATGACCTTCGGAGTCGAGATCAGATGCTGGGTAGAGGACCTCAAAGTACGTGGAGGAATGTAAGGCTGAAATCTTTCTCTTAGATAGGGGGCACCAATCTTATGGAAAGCTTTGAAAACCAGGACTAGAGCTTTAAAGTGAATTCTTTTTCGCACCGGAAGCCAATGAAGTGCAGACAGGAGATGAGACGTATGCGTCCTGGGTCTGATCAAAAAGATGGCCCTGGCCACCATATTCTGAATAATCTGTAGTCGGCCGAGTAGGTACTCTGGAAGTCCCAAGTACAAAGAATTTACGTAGTCCAGTCTCGACATCACGAGGGCCTGGACTACTGTTTTCCGGTGGGAGACTGGAAGTAGGGGGAGAAAATTCTTCAGCATTCTCAACATCCCAAAACAGGTGCCTGCCACTGATTGGACTTGCGCCTTCATGGAAAGTGCAACATCCAATTTGACCCCCAGGTTTTTCACAGTAGTGACCTCAGACGAGGGGGGGGACATGTCCTGCGGCCACCAGGTATGCCATGCTTCAAATGGACGAGGGCCAAAGAAAATAATCTCTGACTTATCAGAGTTACACTTCAAGTGGTTGCGACTGAACCAAGAAAAAACCTCAGAGAGGCAGTTATTTATCCTGGTCCCATTGAATTCAAAACCCTTCTCGCACGTGAACAACAGTTGAGTGTCGTCCGCTTATGACACTATTTTAGCGCCATGCTTCTCGGCGAGAAGGGCAAGGGGGGCCATATACAAATTAAATAATGTGGGACTCAGAATTGATCCCTGCGGGACCCCAACGTTCAAGGGGGGATTTCTGCGGTGAAAGGTGGTGACCAGACTGTTTGAGAGCGGTTACTTAGAAAGGAAGTAAACCATTTCAATACCGTGCCTCCGACCCCGCCCCCATCAAGTCTTTGCAGAAGTCTCTTGTGGGGAACGGTATCGAAGGCAGCGGAAAGGTCTAACAACACCAAGACCCGTACACTGTTGATTTTTCCCTCTGTTCCTTGATTATTACAACCCTGATATTTTATCGAAGACTTTTGTATACTCTAACCTCAGTCGTACGCTGTGTCTTCTAAACATTCTATTCTTGCTCTCACCAGAACTCACTCTGTTACCTATGGGGACAAAGTGTTCTCAGTTGCCGTGACAAAGACTTGGAACTCTCTTCCTTTGCAACTCAGATTGAAATCCAATCCACACCTCAAACAATAAAAGCAGATACAACATACAAAAATATCTTAAAATGTTCACTGAAAAAGTTCAAGGATAAAAAATTCTAACACCCTTTCACTTTCTACCACCTGAAGTAGGTAGACCTTTAGCAGTTTATACTATTAATATGAGGATCCAGTCCTCCAAGGGCTCATTTAAAGAGCCACCAAACCTCTACTCTAACCAAGATGCTTCAATCTTAGCACACAGTAGAGACATTGCACCTCACCACTTGATCATGAGTGCATTTATTTACTTCACTAAGGGCCATATGTATCATTCCAAATTGCAATCGCAAATGCCGAAATTCGCAGAATTTCAGCGTTTGCGATCGCAATTGGGCTTAGTGGTATGTATTAATGAAAAACTGCCTCGCAAAATAAGGAATCGCAAAATTTGCGATTCCCTATTTTGCGATTGCATTTAAGGAATCGCAAATTGCGATTCCTTAAATGCAATGTAAGAAGCACCAAAAAAGTGCAATTTGGCCTTAGGAATCGCAAATTACCACCAACTTCAAGTTGGTGGTAATTTACATTTCTTTGAAAAATGCACTTTTTGCATTTTTCAAAGTGCAATGTGGCGGACATACATGCCCTTAGGGCATGTATGTGCGCCACACGTGCACCCATGCTTATTTCAGGGGTGCAACAGGGTGACCTTTGACACCCTTGCAACCTTGAAATTGCATTCTCAATTTGCGATTCTCTAATTGCTAATCGCAAATTGAGAATGTCTTCCCATTCATTCCTATGGGCCTCTAGGCCCATAGGAATGAATGGGGAGGGTTTCCTTAATTGCAAATCGCACTTTGCGATTCGCAAATAAGGAATATGTAGGATTCGCAATTTTATTTGCTAATCCTACATACATCTCGTTTTGCGATTCTCAAATAGCGATTCTCTAAAATTCGCTATTTGAGAATCGCAAAACCTAACTTTGATACATATGGCCCCAGCAGATTACCTTACACGCACCAAATGTACAGGAGGTCGTGATAATGTAGGTGTCACGCAGCACTCACTACTGAACCCCGTGCACCTGAGACAACTCCCCACAGGAGCTGTATGCCTTTGCTACAGCACTTTTACTGGGCCCCCGAGGCCTGCATGCCTTGCCAAATATGCATTGATGAATGAGCTGCCTTATAACTGTAGCAGTACCTTGGTGTTCATGGATGCTGCGCACCACAGTAAACTGTTCCTATAAAATGCCTAAGATTGCACAATTCTCCTAGAGCATGCACTTGGATTTGCACACCACGTGCTTTGAACCTCCAGTATGTCATGCGCACATCCCTGAACACCGCCTCATGTATGGTAATTTCAGATTACTGTGAGTACTAAGTCACCCTTGTAATGGTGCAAAGATACACACAGAACTCCTTACCTGCCATGGCCTCCGATTCTGCTCTTCTTCATTCAGCACCGCTTAGATTTGGTACAAATTGTTATTGTGACACTTAGTTCCTGGTGCCTGCCTTTTTTCATTAAAATTCCATTAAACTGTTTCTGCCTACTATCCAGTATACGTAAGTGTAATAAAGCGAGGCGGCACAGAACGTCTCAGAAAACAGAGTTCTCTCGCAGGGGATTTCCATGTATAATCATAAGCACTGGATAGTCCCGCCCACGTGCGGGGACGCCGGAGCACTTTATCCAGTGTCTCTTCTTAAGTGTAAATGTTCGCCTTTCTTTGGGAAGGCCTGCACAGTCACTCAAGAACGAAAATATTATGCAACCTGTAAGGAGGAGGCTACAATGGACAAATTCTTCATTTTGTAAATAAAAGAGGTTGTCAAGAGAGGTGTCTATGCATGTAAATGCATAATGCGTTTATAAAACAATTCAAATGTCTTTCACAAGCCCTTCTTTAGAAGAGTATAGAAATGAAGATGCACAAGATAGTGTAGCCTCATAGGCTGTCATTGTAAGAGCTGAAAATAGACATGGTGTCGTTAAGGCCCCAGAGACCTCCAGTATCCCATCATGCTTGGCTGAAGGCAGTTACCTCAGTTCTTTTATCCGGCACCTGCTGACAGGACCTAGGAGAACTGAACTTGGCCTTTCTAAGGCTTTTCTCTTCAAAATTCACTTGTGAATTTTATCTAATACCATGTCACTCGACGTTTTTCTACTCTCCATGCATTTTTTGCATTTTTCTGACAAGAATTGGGACATTTTGTCTTTTAAAATGCCCTCTGTATTTGAAAAGTGCCCTTCGTGTAGGAGAAAGAAAGCCAAAACGGACCATCATAGTGTCTGTATTCTTTGTCTTCCAACAAGTCATCTTACTGAAGACTGTCAACACTGCAAAACATTTTCCAGGCAAACTCTACGTGATAGAAAGAAGATTCACCTCCAGGGCGCGGAAGAACAGCGCAGGAAGCAGTTGCAGTCTGCACATGATCCTAAAGAGCGAGGAGAAGATCAGTCCTCTACCAGAGCTCCATCTTCAACCTCTGGTCCAAAATGAGATCTACAGCTCGAAAACTGGGTCATTCTGTGTCGACTTCGAGACGAGGTATGGCACCGACCTTTTCGCCGTCAGGAGCTGGTTCGACGTCGACAGAGAGGAGAAAATTGACGCAGAGACGGGGTAGGTCAACATCAACGACTCACCTGCCGTCTACACAGAGCTGCAGATTGCTGTCGAGAAGTAGGTCGACGTCGGTACAAATAATTCTTTCAACATCAAGAAGCAGTTCGCCGTCGAGGGGGCACCGACGTTCGACGTCAAAGAGACAGTCGATGTCAAGGAGATGCCAACGGTCGACGTCGGGGAGCAGATCTCTGTCGCACTGCCATAGGAGGTCGATGTCGAGGAGCAGGTCGACGTCTACAACACAGCAAAGGCAAAGGAGACGCATTTATTCATTGCCAGGGTTTGACTATTCCAGGGTGATCTCTCCTTCACCTAGAGTCTTACCAGCTACTTCTTCACCGCCTCCTCTGACGCTACCTCCACTGATTTCAACTCCTCCACCTCCTCCGACTCCACCGCTTCCGCTGCCTGCACAAATTCTATCTGCACCACTACCTCTTTCGCCAAGTCTAAGGCCAAGATCACGTTCTAGGATGCCCCATCGCTCTCGCAGCCACCGTACGTTGCGACATTCGTCATCCAGGAGGCATCATCATTGCCATAGGTCACGCAGACCCAGATCATGGTCACAATCTCCATTGATCCAGATAGTCGTCCTCCACCTCTAGGGGACACTACTTACCTTCCTCAACAGGCACTCCACCACCTCGAGTCTCTCTCATAGATGGCATTAATACTTTCCATAAAGTCTTAGTGAGAAGAGCAGCAAAATTGAATGTGCGTGCCTACCCCGACCACATCAGTGATCTTTGAGACGCTACAGACACGCACAGCGCACAGACCACTCCTTCCTCTAGTGCCAGTCCTCTTGGAACCAACCATGGAACTCTTCCTGACTCCTGCTTCAGCTAAGTCATCTCCATAAAGAATGCAAAAAAAGTACAGACCACCTGAGCAGGATCCACTCTTCCTACGGTCGATCCACCTCCAGACTCGGTGGCAATTTTAGCAGCAAAGAAACACCATGCTACTACACCTACCTCCTCAGTTTCACCGGATAAAGAGAGCAAAAAGTTAGATTTGGTGGGCCGTAAAACATGTGGTGCTGCAGCCACTTCCGTGAGAGCAGCTAGTGTAACTGCTCTTTTAGGACGCTATGATAGGGCATTATGGGAATCAGTACAGAAGTTCGTCAATGATCTGCCCAGAGACAAGCAGGAAGATTTTCTGAAGGTAGTTAACGAAGGTTTGACGGTATTGAACCAGGTGATTAGTCCAGCGGCGGATTCATGCCTTCTGGCAGGTCATGAATACTGCCATGGTGTGGCCCTCGTAGGCATGCGTGGCTCCATCTCACATCTTTAAAACCGGAGTCACAGCAGCGTATCATCAATCTGCCCTTCTGTGGTTCTACTTTATTCGCAGTCAAGCGGATGAGGAAATGGCCCGCATGAAAACCGAAATGGACACACTTGAGCGGTCGGTCTGGAGAGGCCTAAGGAGCACCGCAAAACATTCTGCCCTGACCAGAAGAGATACAATTCTCAGAGGGTTCAAACCCCTTCCTGGTATCAGGGAAAACAGCAACGTCCCTATACTCAACACCGTAGGCCACCTAGAGGAAGAGCTTCAAAGCAATCAACTCAAGGTGGAAAGGCTACCATAGGCACAAAACCCTGAACTGTTTCTTCCACCTCTTCCGTTACTCCAGCGGGGGCAAGCATTTCAAATTTCCTGGCAGAGTGGCAACAAATTACAAACGATGCCTGGGTACTGAATATTCTTCGCAGTGGATACTGTCTCAAGTTCATAAGCCCTCCTCCTACTGTGCCACCAAAGTAATCCAATCACCATATTAAAATGTTAAGATTGGAAGTCAATATCTTACTTCAAAAACGTGCGGTGGAAGCTGTTCCTCACCAATAACGGGGAACAGGCATTTATTCCCGAAAAAGAACAAGCACAAATTGAGACCCATCCTTGACCTCAAATATGCCAACAAATGGATTTGTTGGGAAAAGTTCAGGATGCTGTCCTTACATCAAATCTATCCCAAACTCCACCAAGGGGATTGGCTGTGCTCCATCAACCTTCAGGATCCTTATTTTCACATCCATTTGCACAAAAACATCGGAAACCAGAACATTCTCGCAAGTCATGGCAGTCGTAGCTGCCCATCTCAGGAAACACTGGGTCTTCGTCTATCCCTATCCAGGCGATTGGCTAATAAAGGCAACAACTTTTCAGGAAGCGCAGCTCTATTTCAACTGGTCATGCAACCTCATATTACGCCTGTGAGTTAAGATCAATTGCAACAAATCGCAACCAATCCCTGTTCAGACCTTACATTATCTGGGAACCTCCATTGACACCGTCCAAGCAAAAGTGTATCCTTTGGAGGAGAGATGTTTATCGATCCTTCAGAAGTGTTGCGTTCTTATGACAGCATCTCATCCCAAGGTGAGGATGTTTTCATCTCTCCTCGGTTCAATGGTCTCCTGCATTTTTCTCACTCCGAATGCCCTTCTCCACATGCGACCTCTCTAAGAATGCTTAGAAGACCAGTGGGATCAGCTAACAGGCAGTTAGGATGGCAGGATCCATTTGTCCCTGCATGCGAAACATTCCTTTAAATGGTGGTGGCCCCGATCAATCTGCTGCAAGGAATGCCTTTTCTTCAACAGGTTCCTTCTCAGATAATAGTGACGGATGCATCGCTTCAAGGCTGGGGAGCCCACATGGGTCATCTATAAATCCAAGACAAGTGGTACCTAAAAGAGATGTCGTATCACATCAACCTCCTCGAACTTCGAGCCATGCATGTAGCTCTCAAGACCTTCCAGCCATTATTCAAGTCACAGATCCTGCTTGCTCAAACAGACAGTACCACCACAATGTTCTACCTCAACAAGCAGGGGGGGGACAAGGTCCAGGCCATTGTCACTGGAAGTCCAGTCTATATGGAATTGGTTATTTGCCCGAAACCTGCGGATCACAGCAACTCACCTTCCAGGCAAACAGAATGCACAGGTGGATGCCCTCAGCAGACTTCTACAAGAAAACCACGACTTGGTCTTACACAACAACATCGTTCACTACATCTTCAAGCTCTGGGGCACGCCCACCATAGATTTGTTTGCCCCCGCACAAAACAAAAAATGGCACGACTTCGCCTCGAGGTACTACTAACCAGGGACACTGGGGAATGCCCTATGGATCGACTGGTCCAGCAAATTTTATTACGCTTTTCCACTGATTCCCCTAATCCAGGTGATTCTAATCAAGCTCTCCCACTCGAATGCCAACATGATACTCATAGCGCCAGAGTGGCCACATCAGTGGTAGTTCACATCTCAGACTCCCATGCAGACCCGACCCTCTGACTTAATTCGGAGGCCAGAGAGTACACCCCAATCTCTTCTCCTTAAATTTGGCTGCATGGCTCCTGAGCTAGTACAATAAGGACATTTGAACCTGACACAAGACTGCATTGTAATCCTGAAAGTGGCCAAGTGATCATCCACCCAGTCAGCGTATGCCTTAAAGTGGAAGAGGTTTTGCATCTGGTGTTCCTCCAAAAGTGTGGATCTTACAACTTGAACAAGATGTTATTCTTCCATACTTAGTACATCTTGCAAAATCTGGCCTCCAATTCTCTTCCATAAAAGTTCTCTTGGCAGCTCTTACTGCATACTGCAAATGTCCTTCACAAACCTCTTTTTTCAAAATCCCCGTCATCAAAGATTTCCTAGAGGGTTTGAAGAAGGTGTTTCCTCCTATTAGGCGTCCTTCCCCTCCATGGGAGCTTAATGTAGTCCTTTCCCGCCTTATGCAGGACCCGTTCGAGCCCATACACAAGGCATGTCTCCAACACCTCTCTTGAAAAACCCCTTTCCTGGTAGCAATCACATCAGCACACATGGTTAGCGAACTCCACATTTTCCATTCTTCCAAGGTGGTTAAGAGAACTCACCCAAAATTCCTCCCTACGGTAGTTGCAGATTTCCATGTTAATCAAACTATTTCATTACCCACATTCTTTCAGAACCCATCCACACCAGCCGAGAGAACACTTCATTCTCTAGATGTATGGAGGGTGTTAAAGTTTTATCTTGATAAAACACGTGGAATCCGCAGATCAAACCAATTATTTGTTCATTATGGTCCGGTCCGCACTGGTCTAGCCACTTCTAAGCAATCCATTTCAAGATGAATTGTTTCTTGCATTCTGTTATGTTATCAGAAAGCTAATAAAAAACTCAATGTCAGACCTAAAGCGCATTCCACTAGGGGTAAAGCAGCCACTGCTGTCCCAATGCGGAATATTCCCGTTGCAGAGATTTGCAAGGAGGCTACATGGAAGTTTATTCACACTTTCGCCAAACATTACTGCCTTGATTCTGATGCTAGGACAGATGTCCAAGTAGGACATGCCTCTCTCAAAAATGTATTTGCTTAAAGAGCTTCTGGAAATCACTCACTGTCTTCTCCACCACTATAAGTAGGGATGGGCTTTGCTATTCTTTTCACTGCTTATGACTTTACATGGAAATCCCCTACAAGAGAAGGAATAGTTTCTTACCTGCAACTCCAGTTGTCTCGTAGGGGTATTTCCATGATAAGTCATAAGCAACCCTCCTTCCTTACCGGTGAAATAGACAGAGATACCCATGGATCTTTTACATATTATCATTCTTTGCCTCAAAAAGAACCGAGGTAACTGCCTCTAGCCAAGCAAGATGGGATACTGGAGGTCTCTGGGGCCTTAAAAGCACCACGTCTATTTTCAGCTCTTATAATTGCAGCCTATGAAGCTACACTGTCTTGTGCTTCTTCATATCTATACTCTTCTAAAAAAAGAGTTTATGAAAGACATTTGAATTGTTTTATAAAAGCATTATGCATTTACATGTATAGACACTTCTCTTGGCAACCTTTTTTTATTTACAAAATGAAGAAATTGGCCATTGTAGCCTCCTCCTACAGGCTGCATAATATTTTCTTTCTTAAGTGACTCTGCAGGCCTTCCCGAAGAAAGGTGAACATCTACACTTAAGAAGATATATTGGATAAAGTGCTCCGGGCTGCCCACACGTGGGATGGACTATTCAGTGCTTATGACTTACTATGGAAATATATCCTTATAAGATAGCTGGAGTTACAGGTTGGAAACTTTTCCTTCTTTCATTTGTTTGCTTAGGGTATAGCAAAACAGGAGAAAATAAGGAAAACCAGTGCATCCAGCAACCGCCACTTTCTAGCTCCTCACACATTCCAACGTTCCATCCTGACACCAAAAAACAGAACCCAGTAAAGACTGACACACATTTTACCACACATTCCCCTTCTCCCAAGAAAGATAATGTTGTCCAACACATAATCACTAACTACAACAGCAAATATACAACCAAATACAAGAAGCTGTGAGGTACCACTGACAATTGAGGCGGGATGGACCAGAGTCCGCCATTCGCTAAATACCTGTTACAGAATCCTGAAGTTTCTTTGGCAGATATCTTGCACAAGTACCGTAGCAAACAACTTTTTTATTTCATATTAGGGCCCTTAGGTTACGGCGACATGATTGAGTGTCTGTGACTACAACTCTTGCATGCATAAACATTGTATGGAGCCAGTGGGATTGTGCAGACGTGGTGGTAGGGCTTCATGTCCCAAGACTTTGCAAGATAGTTGTTGTCTCATTTATTTGTTTGACATGAGTAAGTAAGAAAGTAATAGTTTATTGTCTGGTCAATTAAAACCTTTACAATTACGCCTAAAAGAACAATTATCGCAGCAAAATTCATGATTTAAAACTAATTAAAAATAACATTCCATGAAACATCCGTGCATTATGCTTACATCAATGATGCGATTACCAGCAATTTTTGTCTAATACAGTACATTGATAAGGGGTCTCAGCCTTTCGGTATATTAATAGATTGCCAAGTGATTTGCTGATACTGTCCTTTTTCAGTTGCTAAGAGTTTTTTAGGAAGGAAGTAAAAATCTAGAGGGCTTAAAATTTAATAAAACAAAGACTTAGTTCTCAGTAAAGGGGTAATAAATGTGCGGTTGTCAGTTGCTTTCTGGATAGTGGCAGCAGTGGATTGCTGTTGACTGTTACGCTGAAGCATATGTCTTCCGGGTGAGGGGTAACCGAGATATGTGTTGTTCACTATAAAGTGATACTTAAAAAGTCTTTATATTGCAGTGATGAAGTGTTTGATGGTCGAGTTTCTCCCGTACCGCATCCATAAATTGCACAAAGCGGCACGCTAGCTGAACGTCTCCTCCTCCGAGGCATGCCATCACAGCTTGTCTACAGGTTCTTATCCCCTTGCTTACAAAAGATGGCTTCAGTAGTCGACGTCGTTCAGCTTGTACTTCTCTGCAGATGCACAAAAGGTGTAATACACTTTCATTGGCTTCCTCACATAAACGGCAAATTGTCTGACCTGGCGATCGTTTCCAAGGGGGAAGGTGCGGCAATGATGGTAAAATGCCCATTCGGAGATGAAGATATTTTTCTTTCTTCCTCCTATTGAAACCTACGCCTAGGTAAGATTGCGGGGAGGACTTCACATAGCTTTGCACAACAAACCTTCCGTGGGTTCTTTCTGTGAGTGCTGCCTTGTCCTCTACTAGGGATAGTTTTTTCACTGTCTTATTTACGATTTGTTTAAAGCAATGGTAGGATCCTGAGGCCGCCCAAAGTTCCTCCAGGCCCAGGCGCTCTTTTGAAGCTCTCAAATAGCTCATAGCTGCACAGTCCCTCTTTCGATGTATTTCGTTCCATAGGTAGGAATTCAGTGTTCCGCTTTGGCCCTTTTGATCCTGTACCAGTTCTTAACATAAGCTCCTTTGCGGGCTAATTCCTGGCTTTGTAGGCCGAATTCTAGCCTTATTTGGGCTGGCGAAACATATTTGGGTAGATTGAAAATCATTCTGGCCGCTCTTGAGACAGTGCTGTCTAATATAGCCTCATCTCTTCCCCTTAGGCACTCATGCCCATAAGTGATGGCCGGAATGAGCTTTGCTTGCCAGACTTGTAAAAATGGAGTAAGATTTAGGCCGGTAATTTTGTGTTTTATAGATTTAATTGCTGCCGCAATAGAGTTGCCTCTTCTTTTGATGACCTCTTTTTGTTGGTTAAGTGTGCCTCTGTTGTCCATTATCACTCCTAAGTATTTGTATTCGTCAACTACTTCTATTGTTAAGTTTGCCAAGTGCCAGCGGAATTTGGAGGTTTCCTTTCTTGGATGAATCCTCATAACCTTCGTTTTATCGTAGTTGATGGTTAAACCATTTTTAACTGAATATCTACTGGTTGTGTCTAATAGATGTTGAAGGCCGATGGGGGTTCGACTAATCAGCACAAGGTCATCTGCATACAGGAGGTTAGAGAGTAACTGCCCACCTATGTTTGGCGCATGCGAGTTACAAGTGTCCAGTTCAGACGATAGATCAGACATGTACAGGTTAAAAAGTGTCGGCGCCAAGACGCACCCCTGTTTGAGCCCCATGGTTGTTGGGATTTTCCGGGACAGGAACTTACCATCTCCTAGCTTAACTTGAACCCACGTATTTGTGTGGAGAAGTATTAACTGGTTTAGGAGAGCAGATGGTATTTTTTTGTCCTTGAGCTTGTGCCATAGTTTGCTCCTGTCAATTTTATCAAACGCTGACGAATAGTCAATGAAACACATGAATAGAGGGTGCTTTGCGGATTTTGCCCCTTCTACCAATAGGGACAGGGCAAGTATATTTGTAGTTGTTCCCATGCCCTTGCAAAAGCCCGTTTGATTGATGGGAATAATTGATTTTTCGTCTGTCCTGGCAATGAGGTCTTCCAGAAGTAGGCCAGCGTAGTATTTCGCCTCGATATCGATTAAAGCCACAAGCCTGTAGCTGTTTGATGAGTTCTTGTCCCCCTTCTTGTCTATTGGGGATATGATTGACCCCCTCCAAGAGTCCGGGATGACGTTTCCTCCTGCGATTTGGGCAAACAACGGTAGCAGTTTGAAAGCCCAGTATTCCGGGTCTATTTTGAATAAGCTTGGTGGAATCCCATTAGGGCCCGGGGCGCCCTCCCGCTTGCCTTTGGCTATCCTGGCCTTGATCCGGTGAGTTGTGAACAAAAGATGCTCATTTCCTGATGTAACGTTTTTTTTTGGAAGGAATTGCCTCAGGAATATAGTGTGTGCTATGCTTCTGATCAGAATTGAAATGATGAATCAGGTGAGAGGCCCAAGCTTCCTCTGTCAGGTGTGAATTCGTTTTTGGAGCGTTTGGATTGGCTAGGCTGTTTATTGTGCGCCAAAATCTTGCGCTATTGTTTGATTTTGAGTCATGTAACAGTCTAGCCCACAGGTTTTTGTCCGAATCCCTTTTTGCCTGCCAGATTATTTTTTTCTTTTCTGTTTGAAGTTGCGCTAGCTCCTTTTGTAGACTTGGGTCCTGCCCTGTGCGCCGAAGCCTGCGCAATGTTTTGTTTATTGCTTTCTTGAGATTACGGAGATTTGAAGTTTTAGTGATAAGAAAGTATTTATCTTGACGGTCTGTTTGTCGTTGAGGCTGGAAGAGCGCTTGCCATGTGCTTTGCTCCTAGTATTTTAGTGAATTGTTCCCAGTGTGT
Source organism: Calotriton arnoldi (assembly GCA_963921515.1). Taxonomy (NCBI): domain Eukaryota; kingdom Metazoa; phylum Chordata; class Amphibia; order Caudata; family Salamandridae; genus Calotriton; species Calotriton arnoldi. The sequence continues at coordinate 1,065,051 of CAWUFW010001104.1, forward strand.
TATCTCATTTATGCCGGTCTCATCCCTTTGTTCCCATAATGACTTCGCTGAGGCCAGTAGTTCCTCTGGTTGGTTGGTTTTGAATTTGATCCTCCTGAAGTTGTCCATATATATAGACTCAGGGTCCTCAGCGGGCTGGTCTAATGGTGATCCAGTTATTCTTGTGGATATTTCTTGTGGCAGGTGGTCACTTTGATCTTGGATCCCTACCTGGTAGCCTGTGATCCTACTGAAGAGTGATAAAGATACAAAGGTATAGTCTATTAGCGTGCTTGCGATTGTGCTGTGAAATGTTGCCGCCGGGGGCTGATCTTCCGGAAAACGCCCATTTAGAGCCACAAAGCTTAGGTGTTCCAGATCCTTGACGAAGTTCCTACAGAGTACTGATTGTTGCTTCTTGGTACACGGCTCCTGACAAGGAATGTTCCAGGCGGTATGTTGTTCCTTGAGTAGGTCGTCCCTCATCTGTGGCCCAATTAGGTGCATGTTAAAGTCACCTGTCAGCAGTAAATTTGAAGTCGGTTCTTCTGAGAGGAACCTAATAGTTTCTGCAACCACCATTTTGACTCCTTTAATTTTATCGTGAGGATGAATGTAGATGTTTAGGAGTAGTATTTGTTGTATAGTATTTCCATCCCGTATACTCACTTTTAAGCGCCTTAATTGCGTTGGTGGAAGATGTGAAAGTGTCAACATCTTCAGTCGCTGTTATTGTTTTTATTGATGAATAAATTGTTAGACCACCCTTTAGATGTCCAAATTTGGAGCCTTTCACTGCTGGAGTATGATGGGTTTTGAAACCAAATAGATGGAAGGGTTCTTCTAACCATGTTTCTTGTAGCAGAATGAGATCGAAGCCTTGAAAGTAATCCAAGAGGTCTTTATCCAATGTTTTATTGCCCAACCCATTTATATTCCAGGAGCAGATTCGTAGGTGATGATTACTTGGAAATGGTTGTTTTACCCTAAGTCAAGTGCTCACCTCTTGTTGGTTTATCGTCCTCGCTAGGCAGGACCAGTCTTCCGACCTGATTACTCGATGTTGATCGTTCCTTCCTAAAGGTTGTGCGTCCGTACTGCGCGCGCTTTTAAGTACTGATTGTGGCTGCTGGCCCGCTAATGTGTTAGCTCCATTTGCTTGCTCTCTTTTGTTTAAAATTAGTGGATCCGGGTAACCAGGCCTTTGATAGAGTAATATTTTTATTCCCCATGCTTTTAATTGGGGTTCTTCGTCCAGAATCCTCCTCACTATTTCTTCTGAGGACCAGGTTGCCTTGGTTATTTCTCTGTCAGATATTTCTTTGATGTTTTTAAAAGCTATTCTTTCCAGATCATGTGAACTTATATCCGCCAAGTTTATAATCGCTTGAAGTAAATGTAGAATATTCCCTCTGTTAAGGGTATCCCCACGACCTCTGGATTTATATTCAGGGATAAACAGAATGGAATTGTTTTTAAGTTGTAATTGGCTGGCGGTTGGCAGTTTTGCCTGGATAGCTGGTTCCTCTTTGAGTTGAGGGCTGGAAGGATCCGCTCGGAGACTGCAGTCTTCCCTGGTGGTAGTAGTTGCTTTCCTTGAGGTGATTACCTCTTCGGGTTTTTTCTTGATACAATGTGCTGGAGCTCTCGTACAGTCGTACTTTCTGGCTTCATCTGATGTGTTTCTGTATAGCCCTGTTAGTTCATCCGCTGTTAGAACCAGTTTAGTATCTAAATCCCCTGATTTTGGAGTTGTCAAAGGGATTGGTTTATTGTTTCCTTTTATTATCCCCGGAGTGGCTGTCTCTGCAGATCTTTTTTTGGTGGATAATGCAGAAGCTCTCGTGCTTGTATTCATTGTGCTTCCGTCTGCTGTTTTTGTAGATGGCCTTGTAGATTCATCTACTGTCTTATCCAGTTTGGTTTCTGAATCCCCTAGTATTGAAATGGTCAAGTGGCTCAATTTGTTGTCTCCTTCCTGGGACCATAGTTCCATTGTTTTGCTAGCAACTTGTCCTTTTGTCCCAGGTCTTACGCTACCTGAATGGAAGTACTCCACTATGGTATTTTTCTTCTTTCTTACCTTTCTCCCCTGCTTGCGACTTTGTGTTTGGTCTTCTTTCCCCCCGCGTGGGGCTTTTCTGAAGCTTCTGGTTCAGGCTTTATTTGTGATGGTTCCTCCGGGTAATGGTCATGGTTATGTTCTGGGCCCCTTCTGTGCTCTGGTGGGATGTAGCAGCTAGGATTCTTGCTTTTTCGATCAGCAGTTTCTGGGTCAATGCTGAATGGTGTAACAATTGGAACCTTGGCGGGTAGTATTTCGTTGTCAGAATCCTTTGGGAGATCCTTAGCCCCATTCTATGTAGGCCTTGTCCTCCTGACTGCAAGTTGATCCCTTTGAGGGCCCTTTTGTTTGAGCCTCCTGAGGTGTGGTGCTGGGGCTTTGTGATATTTTCCTGGTATCTGCCAGGATATCCCCCATTACCTCTGGGAGGGTGGAGAGTTTGTCAACAATAGCAAAGCAGGTGCAGTGTGTTGGGAATAGTTGCGTGTCAGCCTGGGCCCTTTTAATCAGGTTATTCATATCTGCTAGTCTGTTGTCAATATTGGAGATATGGATGGCCACTGAGTTAAGGATCGATAATTGAACGTCCATTTTCTCAGAATGGTACTGCATTGACTTGATGGAAAGCTGCATGGTGTCTAGTAAAGATTCCCAGAGCTTACCTGAGTCTAGTTGATTAAATCCTTTGATGTCAATTCGCTGAGCAGGGGTGACCTTTGCCTGCCAGGCGGCAGGAGAATGGGAAATCTCTTGCTGATCTTGATTGTGAGTTGTTTGGGCTAAGTAGCCAGCTATTGTGCCTTTTGGGACATCTGTGGTTCCCAATTCCCTGTCCCTATTTGTATGGTCTGGACTGCTAAAAGAATTGTTAAGTTGTGAGTTAGGCTGGAGGGGGAGGTCAATGCTGGAGCAGTTGGCTAAGATTGAGCTGTCCCGTTCTGGTGATCTTTTGTCCTGTCTCCTTAGGATCTTTGCCCCACTGGGGCTGATAGCAGTGTGCCGTTCTTCTCTTCCTGTCTCTGGGCTGGTGTAGTTTGAGTCCTTCAGTCCCCGAGGTGTATGCATGCAGCAATGGCGGTGGAGGATCAGTACGATTTTCTTCCTCTTTGTACATGACTTCATTATGTATTGACGTCGGTCCATAAGCCAAGTTGACTGGACACTCATCGAGTGCCTCGTTGTGGGCTAAGGGTGAAGGGGTTGAGCAGGGGGCAGTTACAAGGCGTTTTTTTAGTACTTTGAGGATTGATATCAAAAGTGAAGTTTGTTTTCCCAGAAAAGATTTTGATGATTGGTTCAAGTGGTATACCTGTGCCAGGGTCGGTCCTAGCAGAAAGTACTCCTGTTTTTGTTGTCTGATTTACCTCAAAAGCTTTTTCCATTTTTGAGGCTTGGCAAGATCCAGTTTGGTCTCTCTTTGTTAGGACACTGGTTTTTTGGGTGGGCACTAGCCCCCCTTGCTGTTCTTCCCAGTGTGGGGTGCTTGTGACTATGGGCTTTTCTCTGTTGCCTTCTGTGCCTTCGCTGGCTTGAGCAGGCGTGATTGCCTTGGGGCCTTGATGGTCCGTTTTCTCCGGGCACAGGGGGGAAGGGAGGCCGTTTAGACTTTCGTTGCTTGTAGAGAGGGCTGCCCCTACGTCCCTCAGAAATGCAAATTTTGTGAAGATCTTCGGCTGATAGCTGGTTGTTGTAGTTTTTTTTTTCTCGATTCGGGGCCTGCAACATCTACCAGAATCTGGTTGGGATTTTCCTCCATCATTAAGTTTTCCTTGCTGGATATGTCAGTTAAGCCTTTGCTCTTTTTTTTCCTTTTATTCAGTATAGATGTAACAGTTTGTCTCTCCCTGCCTGATCTCATCTCGTCAAAACCCTTGAGCACCTGTTGTTCCTATTGTACCAGTAATTCTTATGATCCCTATTAATCTTTAGGCTTTTTGTTGTGGGTTGTTGTAAGTTATTATAGGTTTTTTGTAGGTATGTCGGCCCTTGTTTTTTTTGTTTTTTTATGGAATTTTTTGAACGGTGATCCTATTTTCAAATTTTCCTGTCCGTTTGGTGTTTGATTACAACCCTCTGATATTTGCTGTTTATTGGTTGCTGGTTATTGTTTATCTTGTGCTGATTTGTTGTTTTTATTGTTTGCTGCTTGTTTGTTTATTTCGACTTTTTATGACTTGTTGTTTTTGGCTGCCTCTGGTCTTTCCTGGAGTAATTCTCTTCTCTTCTCTTTTGGATTTCCTTTGTACTCCGTTGGGCTCCTTTGGGTTTCCTTTGTTTCTTTTGTTTTATTATGGTTGTATGGGTTTAATATGGTTTGTTCTTTTATTCTTGTCTTTTTACTGCCTTTTCCCCATGTAGTTACCGGAATACTGGTGGTAAACTAGCGGTGTTGCCAATGGTTGCTGGTGAGTAGTGAGTAGTGTTGTATGAATCTATAGACCATAGACTACTAAACTAGGAAGCAGCTTCAGGGGAGTTCAAGTTTTGGCAGTTTCGGCAGTTTTCGGCAGTTTTAGTGCTTTTGGCGTTTTGTTTGGCGTTTAGTGTTTTATTTTGTGGTTTGGCAGCTAACGTTGCCCCTCTCTCCTAGAAGCTCCTTGCAGCTCCTTGAAGCTCGCTGTGAGACAGCTCCTGTGAACACTCGGAGCTCTCACAAGACAGACTGACAGACTGCTGCTGCTGCATAACCCGAACCTCCACACTAAGCTTCCGGCCCCCCCAGCCTCCCAGCAAAGGTGCAGGGCGGGAAGCAGGGAACACGGTAGGTGGATGGGAGGGAGGTAAGGAGACACGCCAATAACTTCTAGGCAATTGGGAAAAGCACTCCGCAGACGCTCGCGCTTACCCTCTGCTGCCACTCAAGGTCCGTGACCTGCAGCCCCGCCGCCCCCGTGGATCCGGCGGACCGTCTTTGTTCCGCTCGCTGCCACCCGCCGCCCGGGGGGGACCGGGGGAAATCGCCCCCCGCTCGGCTGCATGGTTCGGCTCGGAATCGCGGCGTGTCACGTGCAGTCTTCCTCCAACCGGCAGCGGAACACCAATCCGGCAGCGAAACAGAGGAGGGGGAACAAGTTGGTGCGAGAGATCATGTTTGACATGAGGTGTGGAGAGCCTCTTGTCTTGAATCATTGCAGAGTTTCTCTGACAGTTATTGTTGTCCTTCTGTGTCTCCGTGGGTATTAGAGTTGGTTTTTGGTGAATGTGTAAGCTAGGCATGTTGCATATTGAGTAATTGTGAATTATGTTTCCTGTACTTTATATGTAAATGAATGGCTGTTCTTTATTTTGTTGTTTGTAAGAAAAAAAGTTGTGTAGTATCCAGTGTGTTCCCATCCTCTGTATGTCTGATCTGGTGTTTGCAATGCTAAAAGCGAATGATGTAATAGAATGGTGGTGTGTGGTCTGCAATTGAAGCTAGGACATATGGACCTTTGGAGGAAGGAGCGCTTACAGGACCTACCTGCTCTTGCTGTAATCTAAGGGCCTAACATGGAATAAAGAATTTACCTCCTACTTAAAAGTCTCCAGATTCTTGTATGAGGCACCTGCCCTCTAACTACAACACTCTCACTGAGAACCACTAGGGTAAAAAACTGATTCTAAATCTGGTTATTTACTGCTATGGTGTAACAAAAGTTGTTACCCACGATTGCTATGTCATAAAGGAATTCCAGTTTGCTCCTACAGGCATCTCTGAAAGCCTGTCATTGCAGCATTGGCTTTCTGCTCTGATGTAAGGCTGAGGGCACAGCTGTGGGGGTAAGGCTGTGTAGGATGGCACAGAGGTTGGTCTGTTGGGTGCTGTGTTATGGAGGGCTCCACATTACTCCTTTACCCAGGCATAGCAGTTGAAAGCAGGGGCAGATGTTTTTGACAGCCGTACATAACATAAAACAGTATGTTGGTAAAAAGTGAATAACAGGGATATTTTTCATCTCGAATTTCTGCGTGACATCATAGACAACTTGAGATTTTCTCTTAGTGTCTATTTGTTGTCACCCAGAACTGCTCAGTGAAAAACATCAAATTTATTCACTGTCCATCTATATATAAATTACATGTAGACCTTTGGCTAGAGCCACATCCCCTCATTCTCCCAAGGCAACAGCCTGGTTGACGTGAGAGTGCTCACTGGTGTAAGCAGGCCCCTCAACGGTATACCAGGAGCGTAATGTGGGGGCGGGGGCATTCACATAACGGAAAGCACATCTTCAGTTTATGATGGCATTGTGAAGCAGAAGTGGGAGGTGAGGGGGTCTCACCATTCCAGGCAACAACAGTCTATGTAGCGTGCCCAGTTTCAACATATGTGGAGTATAGCCAATTTCGTTTAAGTGGAACCCTGCCAACCAATAGGACAGCCATTGTAACTGTCCAGCCAAGCAATAGGCCTTAAAGTCGGGTGCACCTATTTCCCCATGACCCCGCCCCTCCTCCCTCCAGGTGGTAACTGAATTTTATGTAGGCTAACCCGACATTGTCCTGTGCCCCAGATATGAGGTGAACCAGCAGGGAATTCAATGTCCTAAAAATGGCCGTGGGGACAATAACTGGCAGGTTGACAAAGTAGGACAATAGACTTGGCAGCATCAGAATTTTAGATAATGTTACTCCAGTATTGGAACTTTCATAGATTCACATGCTTGGATCATTCCCCGTCGTTGAGATGGGAGTCCCCGGTACATCAAAAAAGCAATGCTAAACCAATATAAAGCAGAAACTAGGCCTAGGCCCATTTCAGTTTTGTAACCCATATCTCTCGTTTTGTAAAAGAGACCAAAATTGATCCTTGAACCAATCAGGACCCATTACCCTCTAGAACACCCCTGAGAGAACCTTAGACCTTCAGATTTTCTACCGCATGTTGTGCTAGGGAGTCTCCTCTGAGCTCTGCTCAGTTTTCTCTTATTCTTAGTGAATTTAGAAGAGTTCTTGGCTTCATTTCAATATTCAAGATCTACAGATTCATTTTCAGTGCTGATTTGTCATCATTCTAGCATAATTATGTCAGAAAAGGAAAAGAGGGTCTTTTTAGATCCTGTGCTACCTGCTCGAAGAAAAGGCTTTATACAGATGACCCTCATGAAGACTGTATTTATTGCCTATATCCCAACCATAAGGCAAAGGAATGCATGGTATGTCGTACCTTTTCTAATAAAACCTTGAGAGATCGTGAAGGGCGCCTTCTTATATGGCTTCAGAAACTCAAAGCCAGAAAGGAAGTGATTTCTAGTGAGGACAGTGATAAGGCGTCCTCTTCTTCCTCATCCAGGAGGTCCCATAAGAGGAGAAGATCACCTCACGCCAATTCTTCTGGTGAGCGTCCAGGAAAGGCCCTTAAAAAGACCTCCCATGGGTCTCATGGGCGCAGTCCTTCAAAATCTCCTCATAAACATGAGAAGGAGAGGAAGGAACATTCTTCGGGGGATAAACAACTAAAAAAGGCGAGTTCTGAGCCGCCTAAAACACCCCCTCAGATCAAGCACTCCTTCAAAAAGCCTTCTTCAGTGCCTCCTGAAGGAAAACCGTCGACAAAGGCTCCATCGTCGACGGTACAGTCGACGAAGAAACCATCTCTATCGTCATCGACGAAGGTTGAAGTCCGATTGTCAACGAAGAAGGTGTCAGCGTCGACGGTAGGGGCTCCGTCGTCGAAGGTTTTGTCACCACCGAGTACGGTGTCGACGCCGGTATCGTCGACGACCGCGTCGACGACAACGACGACTACGAAGACGTCAATGACAGCGCCGACGGCAAGGTCGGCGACTACAACGACGACGATGGTAACAACGACTTTGTCGGTGGTGATACCGTCGCCGATGGTTTCCAAATCACCGTCTACGGCTGTTTCTCCGACGATGGTGTCGTCGGCGGTCTCGTCGACGGGCCCGTCGACGAGGGAAAAAACACCGGGTAATACAGAAAAAATCAGATCAAGGAAAATTACACCGGGAATTACTTCACCTAGCAAAATTACACCTCTTTTACCTTCTCACCTTTTGGAAGAGCAGGATGAAGAGGAAGAGGATGATGGGCCCTTTGGCTATGCGAGTAGCCCGTTCCAGTTGCACGTGAAGTGTCAGGAGGATGATTTTGAGGAGGAGAATGGAGAATATCAGGAATATACTGCTCAGCAACAATACCATCAAGATTATCAGGAGGAGGTAGTTTGTATGCCGTCCTCTTATTAACAGACCTACAATTCATGTTGGCTGACTACAGGAAGAGATTTCCCCCAGCTGCTGTACCTCAGGAAATACCATCAGTGGTTCCTCGTCCACGTTCTATTCCGTCTACTCCAAAGAGGGTTCAAACTATACTTGCGGAACCTTTACAGAAATCACCTCCATCGGTCCCTCAACAGGATCCGGTTACGACAGATGATGATCAGGAGGAGGGAGAGCTTGGAGATCCAAATAGAGAGTGTGACGACTACCTCATTCCCACTCCTTCTTCTCCTGTGCCGATTGACTCACCACCAGAAGATATCGGTGGTTTTCATAACTTGTCAGAGAGAGCTGCAAAGAGATTTGATCTACCTATGCCGGCTACCCAAACAGACTGTTTTTTATATGACTTTAAAGAGCCCTTTAGGAAATCAGTGAGGGCTATTCCTATTATAGGTCATATATGGGAGGAAGGGCTCAAGGTCATGAAGACACCAGCGACAGTGACACCAGTGCTATCCAGGTTGGAGAAGAAATATAAGGCCCCAGAGGATGCTCCAGTTTGTTTGGTGGGCTATCCCAGACCGGATCCGGTTATTTCTGAGGCAGCTCAGCGGAAATCTAAAAACCCATCAGCACTCATTATCACACCACCTGATAGGGAGGGCAGGCACTTGGATAACGCCGGTAAGCGGTTTTCATTAATGTCAGCTCTGTTGGTCAGAGCAGCTAATGCCCTGGCCATACTGGGCAAATATGACAGACAGATGTGGTGTGACCTGGCTCCTTATATGGATCAGCTTCCTGAAGAGAGCAGACCTGAAGTTAAGAAAATTCTCCAGGAGGGCGAAAGAGCATCTGCAGAAGTGATTGACTGTGCAATGGATATCGCAACTACAGCATTTAGATCGCTGGGGGGTGCAGCGGTTTTACACCATCAAGGATGGCTCCGAGCTACTTCATTTAGACTGGAAGTTCAAAATAAGATCCTAGATCTTCCATTCGATGGAGAAGCTTTATTTGGGAAGCACATCGATGATGCGCTGCAAGATATTAAGAAAGATACGGACACAGCGGAGGCTCTAGGGGCGCTTCAATATCGGAAGGTGCCCTTTAGAGGAGCTAGAGGAAGGGGCCTTCCTTCCTACAGGGGAGGATTTCAGCAGTATAGATACTCCTCGTACGCTGCTTCTTCCCAGCCGTATCGGCAACAGTTTGTTCAACGACAGCCACAGTCTGGGGGGTGTTCTAAATCTCCCCCCAGAGGAAGAGCAGGACGTCAGGGAAAGGACACCTCAGGACATCAATGACGAACTTCAGGCTCCGGCTATTTTCATTCCCACCTTTCCGCAAGTTCCCTAAGGGTGGCAAATTTCTTTTCACTTTCACCAATAGCAGAAGATAACCATGGACCGATGGGTCCTCAATCTAATACAATTTGGCCATACGTTGGAGTTTCTCAATATTCCACCCTGTACTCCACCAGGACGGCAAGAGGTAAAACACCTTCATCTCATCCGTTTAAAAATTCTTACAATGTTCCGAAAAGAAGCAATAGAACCGGTGCCAAACTCCCAGAGAGATTCTATTCCCGTTTCTTTCTGGTACGCAAGAACTTACGACAATGGCGTCCGATCCTGGATTTGAGAACTCTAAACACTTATCTCAAAAAACAGTCCTTCCGCATGGTCTCTCTTCAGGACATTCTATTACTTTTAAACCCAGGGGACCATATGACCACCTTAGACTTACAAGATGCTTATTTTCACATCCCCATCCATCCCTCCCACAGGCAGTACCTTCGATTTGCCGTAGCCGGAAGCCATTACCAGTTCAAGGTATTGCCATTCGGTCTCAAGTCGGCTCCAAGAATTTTCACCAAATGTCTGGCTCCAGTAGCAGCTTTTCTGAGGAAGCAAAGACATCAGGTGTTTCCTTACCTGGACGATTGGCTAATCAAAGCACCTTCACACGCAGCTGTGCAGTCGTCCATGGTGGCATGTACAAGACTGTTTGCAGAGTTAGGCCTGACTCTGAACGAGGAGAAGTCATCTCTGCACCCCTCCACGAACATCACCTTCTTAGGAGCAATTTTGGACACCACAATAAACAAGGCATTTCCCTCTCTCTCTCTCTCTCTCTCTCTCTCTCTCTCTCTCTCTCTAGGCAAATGAAACTAATTTCACTGGCCCGATCATTCGCAAAAAGAAAGTCACTTTCAGTTTGCTGATACAAGTCACTCCTGGGAACAATGTCGTCTTGCATCCCTCTCATTCCCTTCTGCCGGTTGAGGATGCGTCCATTGCAGGAGGAGTTGAATTGGCAATGGCGTCAAGCAGTAGGATCCTTCGAGGATGTCATTACGGTCACGCCAGGGATGATTCACGCAGTGTCTTGGTGGACCCAACGTCAAAACATTTCCGTCTGTCTTTCCTTTCTCACCACGCCGGCTCCACATGTGATCACCACCGATGCTTCCCTGGAAGGTTGGGGAGCCTTCCTTCAAGACCTCCAGGTCAGTGGGCGTTGGCAGTGTCAAGACCAGCAGCTTCACATCAATTTGCTGGAATTCAGAGCAGTGAGATTAGCATTGCAGGCATTTCTGCCGAAGATAAAGAACTCGACTGTGCTGATCAGGACAGACAACACAACGGCAATGCATTATCTCAACAAGCCAGGGGGCACGAGATCTTTTCCCCTATCTCAGGAAACCCAGTGCATCTGGAAATGGGCTTTGCAGAACGGAATTTCGCTGAAGTCAGAACACCTTCCGGGGGATCAGAATGTCACGGCAGACACGTTAAGCAGACTCAAGTCTACCTGCCACGAGTGGGAAATCCATCAGAAAACTCTAGACAACATTTTCTAAAATGGGGCAAGCCAACAGTGGACCTCTTTGCGACAGCTCAGAACAAGAAATGCCGGTACTTCGCAAGTTGGCGTCACCAACCAGGATCCTGGGGGAATGCATATTTGATGGCATGGTCAGGCATCTTTCCCTACGCTTTTCTGCCGATTCCCCTCCTAGCACGTCTGCTCATGAAGATCAAGACAGAGCCGTGCAGGATGATCCTAATAGCCCCATCGTGGCCCAGACAACATTGGTTCACAGAACTTCTCCTTCTTTCGGAGGCACAACCTGTTCTCCTCCATCCCATTCCATGTCTTCTGACGATGTCGCAGGGACAAGTGCTACATCCAGATCCCAAATCACTTCGCTTAGCAGGATGGCTCCTGAACACTGTGAGTTTCAACATCTAGAGATTCCATCTGAATGCAGGGAAGTTCTTTCGAATGCCCAGGCACAGAGTACAAATAAGACGTACAGGATGAAATGGAAGAGATTCTGTATATGGTGCCAGGATTCTAAAGTTCATCCTCTAATGTCCTTGTCTCATGAGATCCTTCCTTACATTCTGCTATTGGCAAAATCTGGACTAGCACATGCGTCAATTAAAGTCCATCTAGCTGCTATATCTCGCTTTAGGAGGACATCCTCGGGGCCATCGTTATGGTCCGAAAGAATCCTAAAGCAGTTCATGAAAGGCCTATTCCGTACTTTTCCTCCGGTTAAGCCTCCACCACCTCTATGGCATCTCAATATAGTGTTATCGCAACTCATGAAACATCCCTTTGAACCCATTCATAAAGCGGACCTTAAGTTCCTTTCTTGGAAGGTGGCTCTTCTCTTGGCACTGACATCGGCCAGGAGAGTTGGAGAAATTCAGGCCCTGACCATACAGGAACCATTTCTACAGTTTAGGGATGATCGAGTGGTTCTTCGTCCCAAGTTTATCCCCAAGGTGCCATCAGACTTTCATTTGAATGAACCTCTTATCCTTAAGACATTCTTCCCTCTGACAAATACTGCAGCGGAAAGAGCTCTTCATTCGCTGGATGTTCAGCGTTGTCTGAAATTTTATCTGCAAAGAACTAAAACTTTTCGTAAATCGTCACAGCTTTTTGTATCTTTCAGCGCGCCCAGAAAGGGCTATTCTCTTTTCAAGAGAGGGATTGCTCGATGGATCTCAAATGCAATCCAGTATTGCCATCAAGCAGCAGGAAAACCTCTAAGAGCACGGGTACGTGCTCACTCTACGAGAGCAATCTCTGCATCTACTGCTTTGTTTGCTGGAGTACCTATCCAGGATATATGCCGGGCTGCTACCTGGAAGAGTACTCACACCTTCACCAGGCATTACTGCTTGGACGCAGCCGCTAATAATGATGTGGCGGTAGGACAAGCGGTGCTGAGGAACCTTTTCCAGTGACGGTGAGCTCTCTCCTTCATCCCTCCTTCCTTTCTACTGTTAAACTACGCACATTTTATTTCATATAGATATCTGTTGGGGTGGATGTTTATACCTGATAAACGTTTGTTTTTTATGATGTTTTAAATTGGTAGATTTAAGCATGGAGTTTTCTTTTATCTGTTTGGGGACAATGGTTTTCTCACGTAAAGCTTTCTTCCATGCAGATTGCCAATTTAAAACACACTCTTGCATTTATTTAAGCACAGGAAAAAAATGTGCTACTGACTGCTAGCTACTCTGATTCAAGCATGTGAATCTATGAAAGTTCCAGTACTGGAGTAAGAAAATAAGTTACTTACCTGTAACTGTAGTTCTCCAGTATTGGAAGCTTTCATAGATTCACATGCGACCCGCCCTCCTCCCCTGACCCACCTTTGTTTTTTTTCCCCAGGGTTATCTTTGGCACAAGTGCTCGGAAAATCTGGAGGTCTAAGGTTCTCTTAGGGGTGTTCTAGTGATGGGTCCTGATTGGTTCAAGGATTAATTTTGGTCTCTTTTACAAAACGAGAGATATGGGTTACAAAACTGAAATGGGCCTAGGCCTAGTTTCTGCTTTGTATTGGTTTAGCATTCCTTTTTTGATGTACTGGGGACTCCCATCTCAACGACGGGGAATGATTCAAGCATGTGAATCTCTGAAAGCTTCCAATACTGGAGAACTACAGTTACAGGTAAGTAACTTATTTTCTTATCCAGCCTGCTACCGACAAGGGCAATGTAACACAGAATTGTATTTGGGACTTTAGTGATGTGATGACTTTCAGTAAATTTCCGTCTATCAAATCCATGGGTGATCTGTAAATTTGGATGCCCAGGTATCGAAATCAACGGTGTGCAACTGGTATGGTCTGCATGCCTAGTAGCAGTGTGTCATGAGGCACAGTGTCCTGAAACGAGAATGCATGAGATTTAGCGTAATTGACTTGTAGGCCAGACAGGGTGCCAAAGGACCGGAGTAAATTAGAAAAATGTGTGAAGCACATACTCAGGTCGGGGAGCGTAGACTATCATATCATCTGCAAACATGGAGACTACATGGATCTGAGGCCCTTGTGGGATGCCCCGGTCTACAGCTGTCTGCCTAAACCTCTAAGCCAGGTATTCCATTGCCAGAACGAACAATAGGGGTGATAGTGGGCATCCCTGTCTGGTCCCTCTGTAAATCAGGTACTGTGACAAAATATGCCTCCCTGTTTTGGCTCTTGCTGTGGGGTTAGTATAGAGGAGTTTTCCCCCGTGGTTGAAGGTGGGACGAATGTTAAATTTAAGCAGTGTTGATAACATATAATCCCACCCCAAGGTATCAGATGCCTGTTGAAGATCTAGGGAAAGGCAGCTCGCTGTTGGGTATAATCTCTGTATATTCAAAGAGGTACTCCGTCGTGGAACGAATCCGCATTAGTCAATATGCATCAACTCAGGGAGCAAGGGAAGTCGGCGTCTCACCAGCCCTTTACCCAATATCGTATACTCTGTGGTCATAAGGGAGTGCAGTCTACAGGAAGTAAGGTCTTCAGGGTTACAGCCAGGTTTAAGTAAAGACGTGACCAGAACCTAGCATATGGTAGGTGTCAATGAGCCCCCTTCAATGGAGGTATTGTAAAGTCTTTCCAACTGTGGAATTAACCGGGAGGCGAACGTGGAATATAATTCAATGGGTAAACCATCTATCCCAGGCGTTTTATTACACTCAATGTCCCCAATCACATAGCATAGTTCACCAGGTGTCAGAGGGGCTCCCAACTCCTCCCTATTCACGGCCGAGACTTTTGGGAGCCTCAGATCTCGCAGGAAGGCCTGTATGCTACTAGAGGTCCGGGGGTACGAGGGAGCATCGTAGAGCCCAGCGTAGTATGCATGGAATGCCTCATTGATCTCCAACTGAGTAGTGCAATGTATAATGGAGGGCAATATCACTGAAAGGACCGGCATTAGAGATGGTATCGGCCATACCATAAGGGCCAATAATGCACCTGCTTTATCACCTGTGTGTATTTTCTGTATATATGTTTTATGATCTATAACCCTCCAAGAGCTCTGCATATTTGATTTTGGCTTGTAAGGTGTCTGTGTGTGTCATCATGTACTGCTGCATGTTTGAGGAGCCCTAGTTGTATTTCAGTATGATGGAGGTCTAGCAAAACTGACTGTTGGGCCCCAGTAACTGTGGCAATTGACACCACCCTAATCACTACCTTAAACGCTTCCCATTCTATTGGCGTGGAGGACGCAGTGCCCTCATTTTCTGCGAAATATGTATCAATGGTGGTGGCAAAAGTGTCTTTAAAGACTATGTCCTCTAAGAGAAGCAGTTCCATGCACCATGTCGGGATAGGGGTCCAGGTCCAATGCCATGTCCAATTCAAGGGGGTTGTGGTCTGATAACTTTTTACCCAGATAGGTTGCATGCGTAATTTTCTCTTGCAGTGGTGAAGGGTAGAGGACACGGTCCAGACGTCCATGTAATTTGTGTAGAGATGAATAAAAGGAATATTCTTGCATACCTATATTGCGAACCCGCCAAACATCAATCAAAAACCAACCCAACAAGAAGAGTGAGAGCGATCTAGATCTATATCCATAACTGCATTGAAGTAATCCCGATAACCCATGGGAAGTGTGACCATTCAGCCAGCACAAAAGACAAACGCGTCAGGAAGACATCCTGGTTCGTATTTGGGGCATTAACACTACCCAGCTCTGTTTTCTTGCCATCCAACACTCCTCGGACAAAGATATATCGACCATGGGCATCTATTTTAGTGTCACTGGCTTCAAATGGTACACCGGCCCTCAACCAGACAGCCGCCCCACGGGCGAATGTAGTGGCAAACAATTGACCCCTCCATTTCGTCCAGAGTTTAATTGCTTTGGAGGTGGAGAGATGTGTTTCCTGTAAATAGACTATATTTGCCTTGCAGTGGTTAAGTGGGTTGAGGATTCTGTGGTGTTTGGGAACAGACCCCATACCCCTGACGTTCCAGGTCAGTATTTTGTAACACTGTATAACAGTTGGCCTGTAAACAAAAGATAAGTAATATATCTCAGGAGACCCCACAGTATACTATACAACATGAGACATTGAAGCATAAGTGATGGCAAAAAAGAAAAGAACACTTTTCTTCTATTATACTTCTCTACTGTTTGTGCATACAGAAAAGGTTCTTCATGAGCCATGTATATCAATAGCTTTAAGGAAGTGTTGAAAGTATTCTCTTCAATACTATAACGTCAGCCTGGATAGTTAACAAAATACATCTCTTTGTACAATTTATGGTTTAACATGGATAAAGTAGTCGTAAGAAAACATCTTTCAATGCTTTAAGGGGTTTATGATTTCCATATTAATCTTGTATCCTTTTTTCCACTTCCATCCTTTTTTCCACTAGCATTATTACTTCTATGACAGTTTTTGTACCCCTGGCATACTATTTCTAGAACATTGTTGATATCCCATAAATCTGATAGAGACATCTAGCCGCAGATTCCTTACCTTTGAACTTCCAGGCGTCAGGCTGGATCCGGAAGATTTTTCTTAGCAGTACCCCTGTGCGCCAGTAGGTGGCATCGGTCAACTCAGCGTGACGTTGTCGGCGTCACGTTCGCCGTGACGTCCGCATCGTCAATATAACCGCCACTGAAAGCCTTGTGGTACTGCAACTAACAGGGTAGTGTGGGGTCGTGGACTCTCTGTCAAGAGGCTCTGCATCTCTGGACTTGGCTGGAACAACAGGGCATTTCCCTGGTGGTTCAACATCTGGCCGGTTCTCTGAACACCAGAGCAGACAAACTCAGCCGAAGGTGCCTTGCGGATCATGAGTGGCGTCTCCATTCGGAGGTGGTACAAGGTCTCTTTCAGCAGTGGGCAGAGCCTTGGTTAGATCTGTTCGCCTCTGAAGAGAACGCGCCATGGCAGCAGTTTTGCGTGTTGGAATTTCCATGTCGACTCTCGCTCGGCGACGGTTTTCGTCACGAGTGGAGCTGGGGTCTTCTGTACGCCTTTCCGCCCATACCACTCCTGCCCAGAGTGCTCAAGAAGATCAGGAGCGACTAGGCACAAGTCGTTCTTGTGGCTCCGGATTGGGCACGGAGAGTCTGGTATCTCAAGCTTCTAGCTATGAGCATTGATCTCCGATCAGGCTGCCCCTTCGGGAGGATCTTCTGTCGCAGCAGCAGGGGAGGGTCCGCCACCCGAACCTGTCCACTCTCCGCCTCCTTGCGTGGAGATTGAGTGGCTTTTGACCTTCCTCCTGAAGTCTGCGAAGAAATTCGGGCAGCTAGGCATCCCTCCACAAAATTGGTATACGCCTGCCGATGGAACAAATTTTGTTAATATTGTACAGAAAGGTCTATTGACCCCTTATCTGGCTCTCTGTCAGATGTTCTGCTTTTTATCCTTTCATTGACTCAGCAGGGCTCTGCTCTGGGCACTCTGAAGGGCTACCTTTCGGCCCTCTCAGCCTTTCTTTGGCTGTCAGATCAGCCTTCACTTTTTAAATCCCCTCTGGTACAGAGATTTCTGAAGGGGTTAACCCACTTGTTTCCCCCCTTCTCCCTTTCTTATGCCACAGTGGGACCTCAATTTGGTCCTTACTTTCTTGATGTGCGCACCGTTTGAGCCGCTGCACAACTGCCCTCTGCGGTTGCTCACCATCAAAACAGCCTTTTTGGTGACAATCACCTCTGCCAGGAGGGTGAGCGAACCTCAGGCACTGTCATCACAGCCTCCTTACCTGACCGTCTTTCAGGACAAAGTTATAATAAGAACTATGGCATCTTTTCTGCCCAAGGTTGTAACACGCTTCCATCTAGGATAGTCCGTTACTCTGCCCACTTTCTACGCACCTCCGCACCCTGCCAAAGAAGAGGAGCATCTCCACCGTCTGATCGTTATCGTTCTACCTTGATCGCACCAAAGAGTTCCGGGTGGTGACCAACTCTTTATAGGGTACGTGAGAGCAAAGAAGGGACGTGCTGTTCAAAAGAGGGCCAACTCTCGTTGGGTAATTGTAGGAAAGTAGGATCTGCTTTCATGGTCACCCCCACTTTTTGCTGGTGTCATTATATTTTCTGACTAGTCTGACTGGGATCCTGCTATTAAGGACTCCAGTCTCCATGCTTCTTCCCTAAATTGGACATGATGAGTACTTAGGTACACCCCAGATTGGCTACTGATGTACCCTTGTAAGTCCCTAGTATATGGTACTAAGGTACCCAGGGCATAGGCACACCAGGGGTCCCCCATGGGCTGAAGCATGTATTATGCCACCCATGTGAGACAGCTCAAATTGTGACTACAGGCCTGCCATTGCAGCCTGTGTAAACTGGTGCTAGCATCACTTACGACAAATATAAGTTTCCTTATATCTGAGGTCACTGCAATTAAAACCTATAAGTCACCCCCAAAGCAGGCCTTTCAATCCTGAAGGACTTAGTGTGTTGGGCCAGGGTGGGGGTTCTTGCCAGCGCCACTAGACTGCTTTGAAGGCCATATTTGGTGCCCTCCTTGCATATTCCAGTTGGAACCAGTTCAGGGAGCCGTTGGCTCCCGCTCTGGCGCGAAACTGGACAAAGGACATGGGAGTATCCTCCCCACTGTCCAGCCCCTCCTGTGGGAGGGACCCCTGAATCTTCCCAACCCTTTCCTTAGGGTACTTAAGGGCTTACCTGTGGGTGGTTCCTTAGATTCGCCGTGGGACAAGATTCAGATCAGAAACCACTTTAACCATCTGGGTACTTTGGACTTTGCTTTGGGAACCAAGACTGCAACTGGGAAGACTACTGCTGCTTCTGGCCTCGTCGTCCTGCCAGTCTTCTGCATCGTCCGTGCCCATGCTCCATGCAGGTTCTTCTACAGGCATGTGGACATCCAAGACCCCCAAAAGAATCTCCCTTGAAGTGAAAAAGCCACTTCCCTGCATCTGCAGGCACCACAACGAAGCTAACCGGTCTACTTTTCCCGAGCTCCTACGGACTCTGAAAGGTTCAGCAACACGTGGTGGTTCTGCAACTCCCTCGAGGCCTGCACTGTCTTCAAAGTAAGTTTGAAGCCAGTATCCCTCGTCTGAACCGCTGGAGCAGTACCCCTGTGCACCGCGTTGACTTGCCGTTGTCAAGGCTCGTTGATTCTCTTCACCAGAGATCTTCGGGCTCCAAGAAGCTCCAGCCTCAAGCATCTCCTGCAACCAAGATCTTGCCTGCACTGCATCCTCTGCACCGCGGGCTTTCATCATTTGGTGAGCTGCTCGAGGTCCTCTTGCGACTCCTGTACCTTCGGCCCGTGGGTCCTCGTGAGGGTCTTCTTTGGCTCCAGTGGGCTCCCCTGCTGGCTCCGGGCCTGCTCTGACTTACCTGCTCGTGGTGAGCCACTTGGACCTTGCTGGTCCTGACGGATCACTGACAGAATATCGAATACATGAATATCGACCTACAACAATATCGAAGTAAAAATATAGAATGACAAAATATCGAATGCCTATCTACAAACAGGTAAGTACAAAAATATCGAATCCAAAATATAGTTGTAAAAAATATAGTTAGTCAAAATATCGAATTTTTTAAATATCTTAAAAGTAATGTAAAATTAATGAAATAATATATATAATTAACTAAAACATACTTAAAAATACTTAAATAACTTTAAAATTAATAAATAATTAATGTAAGTTAAAAAAATAAACATACATTTTTATTTTTTAATACATATATATATTAACGTAATATTTATAAAAAATATTCAATATTTTTAGCGTAGGATAGCGGGAGGGTAAAATGTACTATTACCACTCCAGTGAGTGCAACAGTAGGGAAAGCATTGGATAGCGGGAGGGTAAAAATCACTATTCCCACTCCAGTGAGTGCAACAGTAGGGAAAGCGTTGGATAGCGGGAGGGTAAAAATTACTATTCCCACTCCAGAGAGTGCAACAGTAGGGAAAACGTTGGATAGCGTAGGGGTATAAATTACTATTCCCACTCCAGAGAGTGCAACAGTAGGGAAAGCGTTGGATAGCGGGAGGGTAAAAATTACTATTCCCACTCCAGTGAGTGCAACAGTAGGGAAGCGTTGGATAGCGGGAGGGTAAAAATTACTATTCCCACTCCAGTGAGTGCAACAGTAGGGAAAGCATTGGATAGCGGGAGGGTAAAATTACTATTCCCACTCCAGAGAGTGCAACAGTAGGGAAAGCGTTGGATAGCGTAGGGGTAAAATTACTATTCCCACTCCAGTGAGTGCAACAGAAGGGAAAGCGTTGGATAGCGGGAGGGTAAAAATTACTATTCCCACTCCAGAGAGTGCAACAGTAGGGAAAGCGTTGGATAGCGTAGGGGTAAAATTACTATTCCCACTCCAGAGAGTGGAACAGTAGGAAAGCGTTGGATAGCGTAGGGGTATAAATTACTATTCCCACTCCAGAGAGTGCAACAGTAGGGAAAGAGTTGGATAGCGTAGGGGTAAAATTACTATTCCCACTCCAGTGAGTGCAACAGTAGGGAAAGCGTTGGATAGCGTAGGGGTAAAAATTACTATTCCCACTCCAAAGAGTGCAACAGTAGGGAAAATAATGATTTAATATTTTAATAAAAATAAAATAATTATCAATACCAATAAAAAATTAATTAAAATGACTTACCAATTACAAAATATTTAATAATTAATTCTAAATACCAATAAATATTATTTCTTAAAAATTAATTACCTATTAATAAAAATTAATTACCAATTATCAAAAATTAATTACCAATTAATAAAAATTAATTACCAATTAATAATTTTTTTACCAATTATTAAAAATTAATTACCAATTAATAAAAATTAATTACCAATTAATAAAAATTTATTACCAAATAAGAATTAATTAACAATAAATTAATACTTAATACCAATAAATAAAAATAAATAATTACTGATTTACAATTAAATTACTTCCCACCCTATTCCCCTATAAACCCACAACCCGCTCTGAATAATAAATTAATACAATTAATATAATTATCAATTAAAAAATTAATAAAAATTAATTACCCATTAATAAAAATTAATTACCAATTAATAAAAATTATTTACCAATTATTAAAAATTAATTACCAATTAATAAAAATTAATTGCCAATTAATAAAAATTAATTACCAATTAATAATTAATTAGCAATGAATTATTTATCAATACCAATAAATAAAATTTAATAATTACTTAATTACATTTAAATTACTTCCCACCCTATTCCCCTATAAACCCACAACCCGCTTCAGAACTAAAATGCACAATTAAATTAAATATAATTAATAATTCCTAAAAATTAATATTTAATTTACTATAATTAAATTACTTCCCACCCTATTCCCCTATAAACCCACAACCCGCTACAGAATTAAATTACACAAAAATTAAATAACATAAAATTCATTACTTTATAAAAATTAAAACATACATTACAAAAATAATACATACTTTTAACAAATATACTAACACTTAAAACACTATAAAAAAATTCGATATTTTTAACAACTATATTATGACTGTCGATATTTTGACAATAGATATTTCTTACCTGAATTTCGATATTCTTAACCACTATATTTTGGCAATTCGATATTCTGTCCATTCTATATTTACAACTCGATATTTTGGCAATTCGATATTTACAATTCGATATTATGTCTGTTTACCGGTCCGGACACCGCACCTTTTTCGCTTACTACATTTGTTGCTGTTGCCAAGGCTTGTTGCACCTATGCACCCAGCTTCCCTGGTGTAGGTATCCTGGTTCCTGGGGTGTCCACGGGTAGGGTGACTCTCCAGCCTTCTGTCTTCCACTGGGTTTCTTCAGGGTCCACTGGGAAGAGACCTTCTTAAAAACTGCAACCGTGACTTTCCCATTGAGTACGCAGCTGTGTTTCCACTCTGCACAAAGCCTCCGTGGGGTTACAGGGTACTTATCTTGGGTGGTTTCTTGGGTCCCCAGCTCTTCTGAGTCTTCTGGTCGTAGTCCCGATTTCGGTCGCAGTTCGCATTCCACTTCTTTAGTATATGGTTTGGTTTCCCCCTGGAGACCACTGTGTGTTTGTGCTTACCTGTCATTTGAAATATTGTGTGTATTGTGTTGATATTTCCGGGTAGGAGACATACCAATGTGTTAGTGAGTGTGTATAATAAATATAACAATTTTTACAACTACACTGTGTGGTTCTTTTTCTTTTAACCTACACTATATGATTAGTTCTGGTAAAACAAGCTGCTTAACACTCCTTCTGAACAGCTACCACTTAGAAAGCTTTCTATGGTTGTCTAAGACCCCTAAAATAACTATAAGGGTTGTCTAGATTATTGCAAGGTGCTTCACTTAAATAGGTGTGCACCATATGCTAAGCCAGCCTCCTACAAATCACAAATGACTTTACTGTTAAAATCCCGAAAAAGACGAACAGCAGGTTCATTGTGCAGACCAATTGCACTTCTTAATATAGATGTTAACATTCTTTTTTTTTTATCATATCTTTTTATTGAGTATATGAGCACAGAGAAATAACAGTCCAGTCAACAGTATCAGGCTATTGTAAACATACATAATAGGAACAGACTCTCCCATTTACCACAAGTTGAAGACTCAACAGCATCATAAGTCTACATCACTACATTCAATTGCAGCTACACTCCCGCCTATGGCAATTGCAGAGGACCTCAACCATGACTCGGCGCATAAGCCGCCCCTGTATTCATTCCAGT
This sequence comes from Calotriton arnoldi, assembly GCA_963921515.1. Classification (NCBI taxonomy): domain Eukaryota; kingdom Metazoa; phylum Chordata; class Amphibia; order Caudata; family Salamandridae; genus Calotriton; species Calotriton arnoldi. Next base: position 1,087,301 of record CAWUFW010001104.1, read on the forward strand.
GGCCCCAAATCTTTTTCCACTTACGAGGACAACCACGACTCTCATAGATTACCCTTTCTGCCACCATACACCAGTCCATATCTCGTTTCCAGTCGTTGAGCTGTGGTGGTGATTCTGCTCCCCACAATCTCACTATGTTCCTCTCGGCCACCATGAGGCCTAGGGTTACCCATATTTGCACCATGTGTCCCAGATCCGTGGCCTCCCACACATTCAGAAGACCCCATCCGGCCGAGGGAGATGCATCACCTCCACCCACACACCATTTATACAGGCCACCACTGAGGTCCACTAAGTCTGTATTACGGGACAGTCCCAAAGTATGTGGTAGAAGGTGCCCTCTCCCCCGCAAGCAAGCTGAATCAAGCCTCTTTCCCATCTTGACTAATGTATTACAAGAGACATAGGCCCTGTGCAGTATTTTGAGTTGCACCAGGCGAAATCGTGATCTGATCACCACCTCTTTAGGAGCAGCTAAGGCTTCCTGCCAGCCTTCATCCTCTATGTCTCTAATATCAGCTTCCCATTGTTGCCGGAGCTGAAGCAATGTGTCTGGTGCATTCTTGATCAGTTTTTATACGTTAAGGAGATCAATTGCCATGTAGTCATCCAATAGTCTGGCTTCTAACGGGGATGCTTCTGGGAGGCCCTCCCGTTTAGGGACCACTGTCATTGGGGCATGGTGGACCTGAAGGTATCGAAAGGTTTCTGAGGCAGCTAGGTCATATGACTTCTCTACTTGGCACAAACCCTGCCCCTCTAGTTCCCCAAGTCAACCTTAAATTTAATCCAAAAGAAGCTCCTTGCCTTTTGCCGGAGAGATCACGATCCCAGAGTCCCCAGGGTAACTCTTTGTAAAACCAGAGCTGCCGGGGGTCTAGGCTTACTGAATATCAAATCCTAAATCCTGGCTGCTCAGATTCACCCCACACTGGACTGGAATCATAATCTAGAAGACAGAAGCTGGGTTCATATAGAACAACATTTATCCAGTATTGGGGTATCTTTCATAGATTTACATGCTTGAATCATTCACGTCGTCGAGGTGGAAGTCCCACTGTATCATAATCAAGCAGTATGTAAAATTACTATAGGCTATAATGGTACTAGGCCATGAATTTAATAGTCTATCAATCTCCTTTTTAAAAAAGGACCACACTTCAGATACAAGCAATCAGTAGCTAGCACCCTCTAGAATAATCCCAAGAGAGGCTGAGTCCTTCACATTTTCACCGCACGTTGTGTGTGAAGGTAGTCTCGGAGTCTCCCTGAGCTCTGCTCAGTTTTTTTCTTCAAACTACTTCTACAACTTTGGATTCGCTTCTTCTACTATGTCTGATAAGAAAGGCCTTTTCCATCCCTGCAAGACCGTAGGAAGAAAAGAATTCATGTGGATGACCCACATAAGTACTGCATCTATTGCCTCCATCTCTAGCATGAGGTAAAGCAGTGTAAGATCTGCCACACTATTACTCTAAAACCTTAATGGATAGAGAGGGAAGCCTGTTCTTGTGGCTTTAGAAAACAAAGTCACTCAAGACCTCTTCAGAGGAGGACAGCGATACTTTTGCCAGATCACATAAGAGGGCCAGATCGCATGAGGATGCATCTGAGGAGGTCATAAAGCATCATAAAACCTCCCATCAGGCTAAGGACTCTCAGAAGAAGGAGAAGCATACCAGAATCTCCTCAGAGCCAGCCTTGTCTTTGCCATGTACTCCTTCTGCTAAGGAGAAAAGGCACCCTCATGCTCCCTCTTCAGATCCTGTGAGGCAATAATCCTCTCAGAAATTACCGTAGACGATGCCATCACCATCTATGACACGCTTGTCAACGACGACAACCAGTACTACTATCTCATTGTTGAGAGCATCATCGACAGCCACGTCGACTATGCCCACCATCTGCGGTCCCGTTTTATCGACAAGACCTCAACCGCCGACGAAGATCCCATCGACGCTACTGATGATGATTCCATCACCCAAGGCACCTTCGACGATGACATCTCCGACACCATCGATGATGAGCTTCTCAACGAAGATCCCGTCAATGACAACTCTGCTGCCTGTGGTTCCGTCGACAGCAGTCCCGTTGACAAGACGTGGACGACGCCATTGAGTCGACGAGGACACAGTTAACGTCAACGTTGACTAAGGTGCAAATAAAGGTAACCAAGACTTTCCTGCACCCTGAAATAACTTAACCAAGCAAAGTCTCGCATTTGCCCCCAAGCCACCTACTGGACCTGCAGGAATCTGAGGATGAAGGTCCATTTGGGACAGTGCACAGCCCTTAGGATGCAGCCCTCAAAATTGCTATTCCGCAAGCAACTTAAAACTTAGTTTTTTAGGGACATCCCACGTAGACTGTTGCTGAGAATTGTTTCTTTTATTAGGGGCGTCACTCTACAGAGAGGAGAATTCCTAGCACGGGGACACTCTGTTGGAGTAACCAGGCGCTTTATAAACTATTAATCTAATCTAATCTTCTGAGCTGTACATTCAATGGCAGGCTTTTATGTTACCAGCATTATTGCCCTCAATTGCAAAGGCAGTTTGAGCCTTATGAATATTACATGAGCCTTCCTACACAGGATACTGCTCACCTACCATCCTCATTAATTCAAGACCTGCAGGCTATGCTTTTGGACTATAGGAAATGATTTCCACAACGTAAAGAAGAACATCCTACAGCACCACCACCAATGCCTGCTTCCCCTCTCACTCCAATGATGCCGGTGCCTGTCACACCCAGAATGACACCTCGTCCCCTGTCTGCATTACCACCGAGAGAAGATTTATCTTCCTCAGATGGGGATAGAGATGAGGGTGAGATTCCTGACCCTCCGCTACCGTCAGATGACTGGGATGGCTAAATTATCCAGACACCATCCCCACCTCCTCCCCATCCAGCTGGTTCTCCTCCTGAGGACATCGGAGGTTTTCACAATTTAATGGAGATTGGCTACTAGATTTCACCTCCCTATGGCTGTAAAGCAGTCTAACTGCTTCCTATTTGACTTTAAAGAGCAAACATGAAAGTCAATCTGCTGTATACCCATCATAGACTACATTTGGCAGGAAGGACTGAAGGTGATGAAGACCCTGTCATATGGCCGTTAGGGTAATTGTCGGCATTACTAAGTTAGCATGAGCTCAGCTGCCATGATGCTGCTTTTGCGCACGTTACTACATGACTTTATTTTGCAAGACTCTGTTTGTGCCTTTCACATGAGAACCGTCTGCTTTCAGCATTCTCTGCCTGTTCCTGGAGTTTAGTCTGAACACGATGTGCAAGGTCGATAAACAATGCCCCTTGTTATTCTGTTCTGGTCAGTCCCTAGCACCTAGACAAAACATGCTAACACAGGTGCTACTGCTGGAAACTCGTGCTTTGATATTATGGGGATGCATGTTGTTCTAAAACACACTTGGAGAGGGACCTTTCCAGGGAGAAGAGCTATGCTGTTCCTATGATGTAGAAATACCATCTAGGCACTAAGGTATGGGGTCTGCTGACAAAGCCCAGAGATCTTCTTTTATATAATAAAACTTCTTCTAGCCAAGGGGAGGGTGGTTAGGCCTTAAAGTCCTTTATCCACTGTCTGTATACGATGACATCACCCTTTATAATCTATGGAATTGCAACGATGCTAACTGTTTTAGTCTTATGCGTTTTGCTGCTGGTAGTGGCCTGTATACTGCATTATAGAGCACTATAGTTAAAATAAACATTTTGAATTATAACAGTGACTCTGTCAATTCTTATTGTTGAGAGGTACGAGTGAGTGAGCGAAAGGGTATGTCTTGCTACCGCGATTCCTGAGAGAGTCGGGAGTTTTGTGTTGTGGGTTGTCTAATCATTTGTAACTTCGTGATTATGTAGGAGAGCGAATGAGACACTATAGCTAGTTGGTTCTGGGATTTTGGGTACTGAGGCGGTAGGAAGGCTCAGCCTCTACACACCGAGGTCCTGTTTTCCTGCGCATAGTTTTGTGTATGTGCAGAATCCCTGCAACATGGCGCCGCCAACGTTTGGTCTTGTACTTATCTGCGAGACTCCTGAGTAGTGCTTGTGCTTGTCCACAATCCCCTCATAACTGTTACCAGAGACAGTTGTGACGGTGTAGCCTCCTATACTGTGAAGTTCTAGGTTTTTCAAGCTTGAATTCTAAAAGGCTCTTTTTCTTACTTTTGTCAGTTATTGCGCTGCCGTTCGTAGGTTGTTATCCTCTTGCTTTGATTATGGTTGTTGCCATAACGGCTCCGAACCGCGCTCCAGTGACCGCTTATTTGACTCAACATGGAGTCCCTAATGGTGGTCCTGATCTTATTTTTGTTGTTGAGGCGGATGCAGCGCACTGCTTCGAGGTATTTTATTCTTGGGTCACCTTTCCGGCAGTGGATGGAACTGATCATTTCTTTCACGAGTATACTGCCATCGCACTACTGCGGAATTACCGACCTTATCGATCTCTTGAAGTTCCGTTAACAGCTTGGCAACACACTATATGGTTTAATGGCGCCCTCCCTCACCCTTTGACACCGGTCCGTTTAGGCCCCTTATCGATTGATGGGGCCACGTGGCCCGTTTTGGCTGGGTATACCTCGCATCCAAATTATCTTAATGTTCCAGTCGCAGAGCTACGCGTATTGCACACTTCGTTAATACGTGTACATATAGAGCTGTTTTACAGTTCATGTCGCGCAACATGCAGGTGGCACCACCTGGATTTGCAGCACAACCACCGGGGCTCGGTGGTGTAGTTATCAGTCCTGTCATGATTAATTAAGTGATGGGCAAGTGTCCGCAAAATAAGGACGAGCTTCCTTATTGGCTTGCTGAAAAATTTGGGCAACTCGAAGCTGTTTTTCCAAATACCACACCTGTGGAGAAGCACAGGATTCTCACCATGAGCTTACCTAAAGGCTTTGTTCCCGAGTTAGCTGATTGTAACACTTGGGGTAGAGTGTTTGCAGCGGTGTATTCGATGTGTTATGGTACTCCCTCAATGACTGTTCTCCCTTCCGTGATAAAACGTGTTCAGGATGAACATGGGGCCGAAGCTGCCCTGGAGTTGGTGATGAGACTGGTGGGGGTGTTCGATATTATTTGCGATATGATCCTTGCTAATGTGAAGGGTGAAGCTGTAAGCTTACAAGTGGCACAACGCTTGGAGGCTGTTACTGATGCAGACAAACAGAGCGAATTGCCAAAGATTATTGCTTAAGCTTATAAAACCTTAGGCCGCAATAGTCTGGGAATTAAGCCTTTTACTCAAACTCAACAAAAAGCCCAGACTGAAAAGGATGGGCGCCCGTTCTTCCCTAAAGAGAACTGGAGAAATAAAAAACAGGGGCTGCAACAACAGAAGCAAGGTTTGCGTGCTGGCTCACCGACACCTGATTCTTCTGAGCAAACGTATGATTTGCGCGACAGTGCGAAAATTAAGACTCCTGATAGATTTCAAGTCCCTGATCAGCGCGCTCCTCGTTCTTTACAGGACCCATCGGACTCTCAAGTCGGTGGTGGGGAGCGCCAGGATCGCGGCAAAGGTGCGACCACGCAACAGAGAGGGGATCAACCTCGACAGTTTGACGTAAAAGCCAAACAGTAGGGACTGCCTTGTTTTCGACCCCCGTATCAAAAGAAGAAAGTTGCCGCTTTAACAGCGAAGTATGCCACAGACGGTGAGAACGCTACTCCTAGACTGGACATGGGCAGTGACTGTGCTCGACAGTGCGGTGAGGTTACCATAGTACGGGAGGCACTGCGTCCCTGTCTGGAGGCGAGAGCAACTGATACATTTATTACAGTAGAAACAGCAAATACTCGTGTTGCGCCCCCGGATAGACTCTATGAAATTATCTTGCAAATTGAGGGTGATATACAGCATACAATTACAGCGGTTTTCTGGGAAAATCTCACCTCCTCTTATGACATTTTGTTGGCGAAGGCAGATTGGCCTCCACCGTTTGTTCTGGCCGCTTCTAGAGGGGAGGACGTGATACTTCCGAGTTTTTCACGTTATGTCCCTGAGGAAGCTAAACAGGCTTACGCATCTGAGTGGGCATTTGCCCTTGCCCCAGCGGTGTACCGTAATCAGGTGGGCTGGGTTAGAGATTCACGGGCGCATGAGATACCATTACGGTCTATGCCACAGCCACAACCGCAATATCCAATCAGACGAGAGGCTAAGGCTCCTGTTTGTGACATTCTGACTCAATTGGAATATCAAAGAGTAATTGAATCCTGGATATCACCAATGAATAATCCTCTTTTCCCGGTATCGAAACCGGACGGTTCATATCGCATTGTATTAGATCATCGAAATTTGAATAATCATTGTCGTACATTTGTGGTACAGAACAGACACAGCTCTGCGCTAGTGAACAGCCTTATTCGTGAAAAATACAAAACCACACTGGATATATCCAATGGTTTCTACAGTCATAACTTGGCTACTGAGAGCCGTGACTTGACAGCATTTAGCGCCGTCGGAAATCAGAAAACATTTACGCGCTTGCCTATGGGGTATAAGAACAGCCCCGGGGCTTTTGCTGTACGTGTTGTGTCTTTGTTGCACAGCATAGATCCAGATGCGTTCTCGTACGTAGATGATATTTATCTGACGGACGACGACCTGATACCGCATCTTGTCCTAGTCGACCGAATTATTCTGTCGTTTGCCGACTATAGATACAAATTCAATTTTGCTAAATCACACATCGCTTGTTTGGCGGTGCTCTTTTTGGGCTACGAGGTCAATAATGAAGGTAGGGGTTTAGCCCCCCACTTTCTGGAGAAATGTGCACAGTTGCAACCTCCGTCCACACTGAAGAAGCTTCAGTCTTTGCTGGGATTTTTACATTTCGGAAGGACATACATCCCCGATTATGCCCAGAGTATCAAACCGCTCCATGCATTGATACAAACGACATATTCTTCTGCCTGCTGACTTCCGGAACATACCTCTATTCTACAATTTTTGCAGTCAGATCTGCTAGCGACTAACTACTTGTTGACGCGTGATAATTCCACGAACCTGGTCATACGTATTGTACAGGCGACGGTGGGTTTCACTTACTTGACGTTCAACGAAGGCGACACAGTGCCTATTGCATGCAAATCACATTTGTACACTGCAGCGGAAATGCGATTTCATTACAAGACCGGAGGCTACCATTATGCATATTTCTTTTAATGCTAACTCCAAGCAGCCACTTAGAAGCAATACATCATAAAGCGAAACAGATCTAGAATAGAATCTTCTAGATGTACAATAGCCATGCACATAGGATAGTCTGCCTCTTTTAAATGCGGCTCCAGGCAGATAAGTACATTTTCTCTTCACTTTCATGTATGACTTGTATCTTCTAGAATGAGCAACTACATGTGTATGTATGTTTTCTCAACTTAATTTGTATACCTTTCTGAATACACTTGTGCCCTTTTTAACTTAATTTGTATACCTTTCTGAATAGACTTATGCCTCTTTGACCTCAAACTCCTCTTAAATCTCGGCTCACACCTAACTGATTTCCATTTACGGAAATCCTGCTCCCCCCGTTTCCGCCCTTACCCCGGACCTCACACTGCGTTTCCACCCAATCACGGGCTACCCCGAAATACAGACAAGTCGGGAACTCATAACAAAAATCAATAATTAAAATAAAAATAAAAACATTAAAAACCTTTACCCCGTCTGTAGTTGAGGGGCAACCTGGGCAATGCAGTAAATCAACAGCTGATCGCTCGGAAGCATATCCAATGTCAGGAAGTCTGGCAGTTGGACCCTCCTGTGATCAGCTGCTAACTGCGACCGCAAGTGCTCAAAAGCTATTTTTACACCAAAAACCTCACTTTACAGTAAAGGAGCATATAAATTTAAAAGACCTGCTGTAACAAAGCCTTAATTTACATAAGCTCCTCTAACAAAGCCTTAATTTATATAAGCTCCTCTGAACCTTACTAATAAGTTAGGTTGCCTGCCTTCTAAGCCATCTATATAGATTACTAAGTACTACAACCCGTAAAGGAGTATAAAATCTAACATGTCTGATGTAGAATCAGATGGTCTTGAGGTACCTACCCCTAACATCAATAATGAAGAAATTAAAAAGATTATTCAACAAGAGATGCTCTCCTGCATGCGCAAAACACTCAACCAGGTCATGTCAACCAAAAAACCCTTAATTGAGGAAGAAGTTGGCACTATTGAAACCCAGAAAGGCCAAAACGGGGAATGCAATAAAAAAAGGGGGCAAAAGATTAAAGAGAAAGAAGAACATTGAAAGAACAAGCCCCATGAGCACATTGGGAGGTCTAAGCATCTCAAATAATTTGGGAGGCCTTCGCACCTCATCATATAAAGGAGGTCTAAGCACCTCAAACTATAAGGGAGGTCTACGCACCTCAAAAATATCAGGTGTCCTTAGCGACACAACCTATCAAGGTGTCCAAAGCGGCACACAATATCTAAGTGCTCGTCATGATACACAAGATCTTGAAATTGAACCACAAGGGAACCAAAACATGAACCCGTTGGAAGAATATATCCTTGACCTAGACCAGGATGATTTAGACTTCGAGAGTCCCCTATCGGAGGCAGAGCTCCCTTCATCCTCTAAAGAAATTATAACCAACCCACTGGGTGAGGAGATGTTCTCTCCACATAATATCAAACACCCGAGGAGCTCAGAATGGTGGCCCCAAGATCACGTAGCCGCATTCATAAAAAGATGGATTAGGACATCCCCTAGAAAGAGAAACACAAAATATCCTAAGGGCAGAATGTCCCAGACCAGTTGTTCAAGAAAAGGTATGCCTGACACACAACCTCGACCCATAATTAATCAAATTCCTATTCAAACTGGGTAGAGACCCCAGGAAGGGCATGAAAAGGTCACTGAAGGCCTGCCAGGATCAAATGCTTGATATTTTAGGCCCACTGACTAGAATAATTGATATGGCGAAAGACAGCCACATTAACAGTACACCGTTAGACTTAGATCTACTAAGCTAAGAGGATGGAGTCAGAAAACCCTGATCCTATTAGGGAACGCGAATGCAGGGATAAATGCAAGCGACGAAGAGTAGTCCTTACCAAGATCAACCCTAAGCTGAGAGACATGGCTGACAAAGAACCCTCAGCAAACCCCAAAGGACTCTGTTTGGAGAGGACATGATCAAGATCTTAGGCAAATATGTTGCAACCTTCACAGCCCTAGACAAAGCTCAGAACAGCATGCGTCGAGTATTCAACCCTTTCGCCAGGGCCGGCAGAAGGGGCCGCTCTACCGGCCGTGCCTACCAAAGGCCCTACTACAGACAATGAGGATTAGGTCGACTCCGATTTTTTTTTACAGACTTGGAAAACAATTACATCAAGCATGTGATCTTGGCAGGCCTTCAGTGACCTTTTCATGACCTTCCTGGGGTCTCTACCCAGTTTGAATAGGAATTTGATTAATTCTGGGTCGAGGTTGGGTGTCAGGCATACCTTTTCTTGAACCACTGGTCTGGGACATTCTGCCCTTAAGATATTTTGTGTTTCTCTTTCTAGGGGATGTCCTAATCCATCTTTTTACGAATGCGGCTACGTGATCTTGGGGCCACCATTCTGAGCTCTTCAGGTGTTTGATATTATGTGGAGAGAACATCTCCTCACCCAGTGGGTTGGTTATAATTTCTTTAGAGGATGAAGGGAGCTCTGCCTCTGATAGGGGACTCTCGAAGTCTAGATCATCCTGGTCTAGGTCAAGGATATATTCTTCCAACGGGTTCATGTTTTGGTCCCCTTGTGGTTCAATTTCAAGATCTTGTGTATCATGACGAGCACTTAGATATTGTGTGCCGCTTTGGACACCTTGATAGGTTGTGTCGCTAAGGACACCTGATACTTTTGAGGTGCGTAGACCTCCCTTATAGTTTGAGGTACTTAGACCTCCTTTATATGATGAGGTGCGTAGGCCTCCCAAATTATTTGAGGTGCTTAGACCTCCCAATGTGCTCATGGGGCTTGTTCTTTCAATGTTGTTCTTTCTCTTTAATCTTTTGCCCCCTTTTTTTATTGCATTCCCCGTTTTGGCCTTTCTGGGTTTCAATAGTGCCATCTTCTTGGAATTGGAATAGATAACAGTTCCATGTGAATTGGAGGTATGGTTGGAACTCTGAGGCCATGGGGATTGTGAAGTAGGCATCTTTCAAGTCTAACTTCACTAGCGAGTCCTTTTCTAGAAGCATGTCTCTCAGAAGGTAGATACCCTCCACTTTGAAGTGTCTGTAGATGAGAGATTTGTTCAATTCTCTCAGGTTTATGACTGGTCTTCAACCCTTGTCTTTTTTCTCTACCAGAAAGAGAGTGCTTACGAATTTCATTCGATCCCATGGTACTTATATAATTGCTCCTTTCTCTATCATGGACATGACCTCTTCCTCTACTATTTTCTGTTGTACTGTAGCAAACTTTTTAGTTTAACAATATGAGACAGGGCTTACTTACAGATCAATTAATTGCTACAGATCAGCTATTTCAGCAGGCCAAACTCTAATAAATGGCAAGAACATAGGGAAAAAATGCCATAATATGCAGAATTGTGAAAAGTATCAAACTAAGGAGACCACCTAAACCTAAATACGAAACCCTATGGGATGTTAAGTTACTACTATACCCTTTCACTACCTGAGAACAGCTACCTAGATAAGAAGAGACTTTCCATAAATCTAGCGTTTCTTCTCTGCCTAATCTCCTGCCGTAGAGTATCAGACGTTAAAGCACTAGAAGTAACTCAGAGTCTATGACACTTTTGGTGTCAATTTCGAGATTATTAAGAGAACTAAGACTATGTCAGATACAATTTTCAACACAAAGTTTAACGCATACAAAAAACCTTGTGTGGTAGATTGTAAGAAAGAATATGATGCAAGAATGAGCGAACATCATGCGAATGGTGTTAACCAATTACTTATCTCTTTTGTGAAACCCTTCAAACCCATTACATCAGCTTCTATAGCAAGATGGGTTAAATATGCAATACAATCAGCTGATATTGACCTAAAAAGGTTCCAGGCACTATCAATGAGGGGCGCTATGGCTAGTGAATCATTTTGGAAAGGGGGTAAACTAGATAACATTCTTAAAGCAGCTGATTGGTCAAATTCTAACACTTTTGCTAAACACTATTGTAAACCTATTAAACATATGGCAGATGTAGTGTTACTAAACTACAAACTACCAACTTGCATAATGGTAGCCTCCGGTCTTGTAATGAAATTGCGATTCTCCTAATAACATGACAAGAGAATCTGGATTTCATTAAAGACACGGAGGCTAACATTATCCCACCCTTCCCCTCCCGTGGGTGGATACATGAATGACTGAACAATAGATGCATAATTTATGATACAACCTTTATTCAATGTATTGTTGAAAATTTCATACAACCTTTATTCAATGTATTGTTGAAAGTTTCATACAACCTTTTTCAATGGATTGTTAAAAATTTCATATAACTTGCCCGCTTTGATATTACACCTTTCTCAGTTACATGACAACAGAGCACTTATACTCTTTCTTATTTCAGATAACTCAACATAACTGATTCATCTATACTCCTGTTTCCGCAAGGAAGATGTTCAGAAAGAATTAACTCTGTGTCCCCTTCATTCAAACTTCATTGTTTCTATCCGTTTGGAATGCACACAAAAAAAAAGAAAGAAAATGTTATACAGAAGAAGACTTACCTTATTACCTCGCATTTAAAAGAGGCAGACTATCCTATGTGCATGGCTATTGTACATCTGGAAGATTCTATTCTAGATCTGTTTCACTTCATGATGTATTGCTTCTAAGTGGCTGCTTGGAGTTAGCATTAAAAGAAATATGCATAATGTTAGCCTCCGTGTCTTTAATGAAATCCAGATTCTCTTGTCATGTTATTAGGAGAATCGCAATTTTCGAATGTTGAAAAGATTTTGACTGCGGTCCAAATGGCGATTCTGAAAGAACGCTCGCTGGCGCACTGGAAACGCATTCTTATGGTATCGCCTGTCCCTGCTTTAGAAGCAGTGACTAAGGCGAGTGTACCGAGCTCTAAAGCTTTACATCCCCGTTGGATACAATGGGCTACTTCTTTGACATCGGCTGATGTCACGTTTATCTTTGATCCTGCTCTTCAGACACAGGAGTTTTTGCAGTATGAACATGTTCATCCTCCTCCGTTGTCGTTGCTTCCTTTGGATGAGTACAAATGTATCATTTATACCGACGGCTCGGCTCAACCGGCCACCGGGTCCAAACATGCTTATTCAGCAGCTTGCGCTATTGTGGCTGGTTCAATTGTAAGTGGTGAATTTAAGTCTTCCATTGTGCATACACAGGCACTTGCGGACTGTACGGCACAATTGGGGAGTTGCGTGGTCTTGTTCTAGCTCTTGAGTTTGCTGATCCTAATTTAAATACTCTTATTGTGTGCGATTCTTACTACTGCGTCCAGTCTTTTAATGACAACTTATTCTTTTGGTCTCAGAATGATTATCGGGACTCTAAAGGCAGTGCAATAAAGCATAAAATGCTTTGGGTTCGGTGGCAGAGCTTAAAGAATGTCTGCCACTCACATGTTAGAATAAAAATGTCTTTGCTGTGTTGTTACATATTGTTCAGCATAAGTTAGCATTTGCGGCACCATTTTATGTTTGTCCGCCATTTTGATCCATGAGCGAAGCTAATCTTTCTCTCTGCCTCTGCGAGAAGCAGCTTTGGTAATTTTCCTTTCCCCAAGATTGGGCCTTGCTGTACTAATGAATACACTGTTCTTATTAGCGCATACCTTTCCCGCTAGATAGAGGCCTGCTCCCACTAGTCAAGCGATGGGCGCAGGCAGAACGACCTTGGCATAGAGATAGTGTGTGTCCGGTCTCAGGATCGAAACGTATCCTTCTGTACCTCCTTTGTGCAGCTGCCTTCATCTGGAAATTTCCAGTCTGGTCGTGCCTTCTTTGGTTCTGAATCGTACATAATGTATCACCATGTTTTCTGATGTCAGTCCTCTCTGCAGCACCCCTAAGCGACTGGGCAGATTGGGCTCCGCTCGAGTGTACCTGAATAAATACTTGGTTTGTATTCTCTACTGTCGGACCAACTCTTCATTTGTATGGACGGCTGAGAGGTGGTCGCGAGTGACCCGGGTGGCCCTAATCGGGTCACTTCCTTCAGTTGGCGCCCGAACAGGGACCCCATCGGGCGAGTGACCCTTCCCTGGGGGGAGGTCGAGGCTGCGGTCGGGTTGGACGGAGGGACCAGGGATCTCTGCACGAGAGAGTTCCTGAACTCGCAGCTGCCCCTTCTGTCCCGCCAGACGGTGGCTCGCCCAGCGGTCATCCGGACTGGGGTCTTGAACAGCAAAACCCTTGGATCTGACCGTTTGGTCCGAAGAGTCGGCAGTGGAGAATAAAATTGTTTGACCTGTGTGCACCAGGTGAGTTTGTTTTGGTTCTTTGTGGATATGGTACCATTTTGGTTTGTATTTGGCACGGTCTGAGGACCGATTTTGGTACGAGGTGTTTGTGAACACTTCGCCAGGCAGCATAACGAATTTGGCTCACTTTTGAAAATGCCTGGGTTCAGTAGGTTTTTGGTTTCTTGTTGTCGTTGTTGTTCTGCAGATGCTCGATTGGAAGAAAGTCAGCCAGTGCCTCCAGAAGGCATTCCGAATTTTGATATGTATGTGAAGCATGGCCTTGGCCCTATTATGTTTAGTACGCTATGGCACAAATATACGAGGGACAATGCCAAGTTGAATGGTCGTTGACAGGCACTTTTGATGAACAAAAAATTGGGTTTTTACAGGAGAAGTTGTTTGCGAAAAGAAGTAGACAGTCTATGTTTGATTCTCTCCGAACGTGGCAAAAGGAGGCTAAACAGAGGCGAATGAAAACAGAGAAAGAGGCCCGGAAGGGGAGAATGCAAACATTGACTCAGAAAGTTGTAGCACATGATAGAGAGAAACAAGAGATAGGAATTGAGTGTGAAGATAGGAGGTTTCGCTTGAATATTGATAAATCCTATGTAGCCCGAGAAGAAAATGATACTTTTGTGGAAGAATTGCTAGATACTAGACAGCAGCATGCTCTTAAGCATATGTCGGCTACTTTGATCGGTCTTTGGGAGCAGTGTTTCAACGATGCAGCACTTCAAATTTTATATGATATTAAGGATTATGTATATATTACTGATATGGCGCCTGGTCAAGTTTTTAGTAATGTTGCTACATTGGTTGCTTATCGGGGTAGACTGCTTGAGAAGAGTCCCACCCCGGTATCTCAGTTTCCGATGCGGGAGGTTCACCCTATCTATCATCCCGAAATACCAGAGCTAAGGGATCAGCATAATGCTGTTACTAGACCAGGGGTAGCGGCCCGTTTCCAATAACAGTGGGTTTATACTCCATGGAAAAGGAGTGAGGTTTTGTCCCTTAAGACTCAGTTACCTGAAATGTTTTTTGGTTTGCTGGTTCCGGTTGATATTTGGAGACAAGTACACACAGGATCATGTTGCGGAATTGTGTGGTACCTGGGATCAAATTAAAGTATGGGATCAGGAGAGGAAGCCTGGTGAGAAGCCTAAAGCAGAGATACTTGCTTTGCCAGGCCACATTATCATGTATATGCATTCTCTTATCCCTCCGAGAAAAGTTGACTGGGACAAGTTATCGGCTTGCCGTCAAAAGAAAGATGAGAGTGTGTCTGTTTTTTTTACTTGGTTTGAAGGTGTGTTTTTAGACTATAGTGGACAGGATTTGTCGATCGAAGGTGGCATTCGATTGTTTGTTAATAGATTTGTTTCAAATTAGCTTCTTGAGATTGCGACCCCATTGCAGGCTTCCGAGAGCACCTGGTCCACCTCTTCCCCTTCTGTTATTTTGAATATAGCACAGTATTATGAACACAGGGAAAATGAGGATAAGGAGAGGACGGAGAAGTAGCACAAGGATTTGAAGACGAAGGTGTTGTTGCAGCAGGCTTCTAGAGGGAATGGTAGAGGACGTGGTGGTTTGGCCCGGCAGCTTCCACGTACTGGCAGGAATACTACGCCTGTAGGGCCGAATCACTGTGCGTATTGTAAAGAGGAGGGACACTGGTGTAGCGAGTGTCCTGTGCTTTTGCAGAAGGTGGCGGTCCTGAGAGGACGAGGTTTTCGTGGACGGGGTCGTGGAGCTGGTGGCCAGGACAGGGCTCAGAACGCTGGGGCCCCACAGGGTCCCTCCGATCAAAATTATTTTGATGACCCTCGGGGAGGACAGTATTATCATGATGATTATGACACGGATGAGGTGACAGGGATGTCTTACAGCTAGGACAGCCAGGGACAGAGTGAAGGACCAGTTTCGATACCTGTAGATCAACGTGGTCCGTATGTTAGTGCGGAGGTGCATGGTTCAGCTAAGGAGTTTTTGGTGGATACAGGTGCAACAAACAGTTCTATTTCTCGTTCCTTCGTCCCTGGGGCGGCTCTGTCTGGCCATAATAATGTTTCGGTATGTTTTTCTGGTGTACCGGTTGTGAGCCCCATTTCAAAACCTCTTGCGTTGACTATTGATCCTTTCACTGTGGATTCGCCATTCTTGTTGATGTCTATCTAATTGTGGAGAAAACTTGATGGGTTTGGACTTCTTGAAGAAATTGCATGCCACGATTTATTGCTCTCAGGCAGGTGTTTACATGACAATGGGTCCGGATGTTTTGCGCGATACGCAGTGCCTGTCCAAAGAAGCACTTCTTCCTGCGGAGTTTAAAGATGTACCGCCCACTCTTTGGGCGACAGGTGACACAGATGTGGGACTGTTACAGATCCCACCAGTTTCGATCCGAGTTAAAGACAATGGTATTTTTCCTCGCATTCCTCAGTATAAAATACCGCAGGCAGGTGAGCGAGCTTTATTGCAAA
The DNA here is from genome assembly GCA_963921515.1 of Calotriton arnoldi. Taxonomy (NCBI): domain Eukaryota; kingdom Metazoa; phylum Chordata; class Amphibia; order Caudata; family Salamandridae; genus Calotriton; species Calotriton arnoldi. The sequence goes on from CAWUFW010001104.1 coordinate 1,103,247, forward strand.
TTATACAGGACTTGCTTGAGAAAGGAGTGGCTGAGGAGAAGACTGCTAATGTCTGTAATAGCCCTATTCTTCCCATTCTCAAACGGACACCTTCGGGTTCCTCTGATGATCATGTAGATGTTTATCGCTTTGTGATTGACTTGCGGGAAGTTAATAAAATAGTGATTCCCCAGTTTCCGGTGGTCCCCGACATTACGACTCTTTTGACAATGATTCCTTCTTCTGCTACATACTTTTCTGTCATTGACTTGAAAAACGCGTTCTTTAGTATTCCCATTCATCCTGACAGCAGGTATCTGTTTGGGTTCATCCTAGCTGGTAGAAGTTTTAGATTCTGTTGCGCTCCTCAAGGCTATACAGAGAGTCCGATTATCTATAGTCAGGCATTGAAAGGTCAGCTGGATTCCTTGTCGCTCCCTACAGGTAATGTATTGCTTCAGTATGTCGATGTCTTGCTCAGCGCCTCGGATACAGAACAAGGTTGCAAAGACAGTACAGTTAAATTGTTGTAACATTTAGCTCAACATGGCCATAAAGTATCCCTTTCCAAATTTCAGTATTGTCGACAGGAAGTCACCTATTTAGGTCACCTACTGTCGAAGGAGGGTAGGAGATTGACCCCTGAGCTCATCAGTACCATTGTTAAAATGCCCATTCCTCAAACTCAAAAAGATGTGCGCGCTTTTATTGGCATTACTTCTTACTGTCGCCAGTGGATTCCAAATTATTCCCTGCTAACCAAACCTCTGCTCGCTTTGACTACTAAAGATGTGCATGAACCCCTGCCTTGGACGCGCGAATGTCAGCAGTCTTTTGAGCAATTGAAAACTGCGCTTTGTTCGGCTCCAGTGCTTGGCACGCCTAACTAGAGCAAGCCATTTGTATTATATGTCCATGAGACGGCTGGTTGTGCGCTTTCTGTTCTAACACAAAAATTTGGAGATAAGCAACGGCTGTGTGCTTACTTCTCTGCTGTGCTCGATCCAGTCGCAAGAGCCCTCCCGAGCTGTCTAAGCTCGGTTGCGGCTGTGGCCGTCTCGATAAGACAATTGGCTGGACTCGTGCTTGATACCGATCTCACAGTCATGGTACCCCATGCTGTGGATACACTTTTGAATAAGACAAAGACACAGCACCTCACGAGTGCACGTCTGACAGGTTATGAGCTAACGCTACTCGCTAAACATATCACGATCAAACGATGTGCCACTCTGAACCCAGCCACGTTACTACCCCTCCCTTCTGAGAATAAGGAGATTGACATACATGATTGTATCTTCCGGACGGAAGAAGAGACGAAAGGACGGGTAGACGTGACTAATGTTCCCTTATCTGACCCCCACGGGGAACTGTATGTCGATGGCTCTTGCTTGAAATTACCAGATGGCACTACAACTGCCACATACGCAATTACTACGCTGCGTACGGTATTTGAGACATCACGAGTGCCCTATCAGTCGGCCCAAGCTGCAGAGCTCGTTGCCCTAATACGAGCCTGTGAATTGAGTGAGAGACTGGTTGTTAATATTTATACTGACAGCCAGTACGCCTTCGGAGTCGCCCATAATTTCGGGCGACTCTGGGCAGAGAGAGGGTTCCTTACTTCCCATGGGACAAAGATTCAACACGGTCATCTTATCTATAGGCTTTTCTCCGCTTTGACACTCCCTAAGAAATTGGCAATAGTGAAGTGCAGCGCCCATAGGAAAGTTACTGATGAAGTGGGTAAAGGGAACGCTTTTGCAGATCAGACAGCTAAGGAAACAGCCCGGACTAGGATGAAAAGAAAGTTTGTAGCAGGCCCTGCTTGGTGGGTGCCCGAGGTCACCATGTTTGAAGATACGCTTGAGAATGTGAAGGAAACCCAGAGTGAGGCCACAGTGGAGGAATTAGCAGTGTGGCAAGAAAGTACGGCACAATTGAACGATGAGGGATGTTGGCTTGACAAGTCAGGGAAGCAAAGATGGATGTTGCCAGATGCATATGGTCTTCCTGTAGTCACAATGGCTCATGGCCCAGCCCACATCAGTGCTAAGGGTATTTGCAAGCTGTTAGACCCGGTATGGCAGAATGACAACATTTCGAAGACAGCTACACATTTGGTGAAGTATTGCATGGTGTGCATGATGCACAATCCTGGAAAGGGTACCCCTACACCACCTGGTAATTTTGCACTACCTACTTTTCCTTTCAAGGTCCTTCAGTTAGACTATATTGAAATGGACAGGGTCAATAATTTGAAGTACTTGTTGGTGGTTATTTGTGCATTCAGTAAATGGGGGTTGAGGCTTACCCAACTAAAGATAATACAGCCATTGCGACTGCAAAGGTACTCCTGAAGTAGTTCTTTCCTCGCTTCGGCTTTGATCTGGAGTGATAACGGAAGTCACTTTAATGCCAAAGTCATACAGCTAATCTGTGTCGGTTTGCACATGAAACAGAAATTCCATGCTACAAACCACCCACAATCAGCATGTTTGGCTGAGAAGTACAATGGTACTCTCAAACTGAAGTAGCAAAGATTCATGAGACAACAGGGTTGCAGTGGCCAGATGCTTTACCATTAGCTCTTTTGTCGACAAGAACAACAGCACATTCTAGGACAGGATTGTCACCGTACAAGGTCGTGTTTGGACGCCCGGCAAATGTCTGGGGCGTCCCGCGTCCCCGTCGGTTCTCCGATATTGAGTTCCCCTTGTTGATCGACTACCTGTGCCAGTTAACTCAAAATTTGCGTTCTATTCACCAACAGGTCCGGGAGGCTCTGCCTGATATACCAGAGGGACCCGGCCACAACAGTCAGCCTGGTGATTGGATTCTGGTGCGGAATTTTCAGCGGAAGAAGAGTTTGGAGCCGCGCTGGAAGGGACCTGTACAAGTCCTTCTAGCCACCAGAACAGCAGTCGGGGTCGCTGGCCGAAAGAACTGGATCCACGGCACTCACTGTAAACGAGTGCCTCCACCTTTACCCTATGACCAATGGGTCGCTGATGGCGTTGGGGACACTGAGTGTGAGAAGGTCCCTCAGTTCGTTCCCTTCAGCGAAGCAAAATTAACGTGGACCCAAACGGATGCAGAGAATGATGATGCCCTAAATGCAGCGGTCCCTCCAGAAATTCGAGCCATTAAAGAGCCGCTGTTTGCTGACCTCTCTGTGCCTGGATTCACCAGGTACAATTTGCGCCCTCGGCTGGGGAATAGTGCACCAAAGGAGACGTCAGATTAGTTAGGGATGGACTCCTAACTTAGTTAGCGCTAACCTCCCTGTGGTGGTTTGCCCTGGTGCGGTAATTTTGTGTTACATATGAAGTGCTTTTAACTTCTTAGCTGCTTTTATTCATTGTTTCTGTTACCATGTTTTTAAAAAATTCACGCTGATATTAGCTTTTAAACATTTTGGGTCTAATTGCTTTTACCTTCTTGTTTGAAGTGCCCGACCTGCGTAGGTCGGTCTCCTCGCATCCTCACTTCCTTCGTGGCACTTCCGCTGCAGTAGGCGGTCTAGTGGATAGGGGGACGATCAGCTGCTGCACAGCAGGGCTGATCGGTGGGGAGAGGAGTTAACCCCATATCAGGCAGGCTGGAGCAAGCGCGCAGCGCGGGCGCGCCGCTGGCGCGCCGAAGGCGCGCCTAAGGCAAGCCCTTCTGCGCCCGTCCGAGCCCGGCCGGGACCAGGGGCCAGAACCCCTGGCCCGCACATTATATATATACGGCTGACCAAATCTTGGCCTTAGCCCCCAGGCCTTTCTAAACAACAATGTAGCAGACATTTTAAGAGCGGAAGGCTTATTGTCCAGTCTATATGTAGTGGGGAAAGCTGGTGTTATACACCACCCCCAGGGAAAGTCTGTTAGCCCACATGAATTACGGGTAGCAGTTTTAAATACCCGCTCTCTGCAAAAACACAACTTGGAGGTTTTTTCTCTCCTCCAAGACAACTCTATAGACATCTTGGGGATCACGAAACATGGCTTAAAGATTCCTCAATATCAGACATGACAGCAGCCCTGCCTCCAGACTACACAGCCCTATGGCATAACAGACTGGGAGACACAAGAGGTGGGGGGGTTGCTTTGTTATATAACAAACAACTTACGCTGAACACAATAGTCACCGATAACATTGAGGGCGCAGACATTTTGGGAGCTAAGATTCTCTTCAAGACATCCTGCCTAGTCCTAGTGGTGGTCTATCGCCCCCCTCAAACCTCTACTAAATTCCTTGAGCGCTTTATAGATTTAATGAGTGACCTTCGTTCTCGGTACCAAAATGTTATGGTAATAGGAGACTTTAACCTACATTGGAACCTTGTACCTAGAGATACCCATGCTATACAATTGGAAGAGGCTCTGACCACCTTGGAACTTAGACAACTTATTAAGGCCCCCACCCATGAAAAAGGTCACACCCTTGATCTAGTTTGGACCACTGACCCCTCTACCAGTTTAGTAGATATCAGTCCCTGTGTTTGGTCCGACCACTTTTTGATCAGGTGCGTAATCCCCTTGCCGGTAGGACCCTCTCACCCCCCAGAATGGAAAGTCTTACGTGGGTGGAAGAAAATAAAAAAGATGTCCTAGTTACAATCCTGCGTAATTCAGCTTCAGAAAACTTAGTGCAGGGCACCCTTGACCAGGAAAGTGAGTCCCTCGCATTTAGGATGAGGAATGCCATTGACAAAGTTGCTCCTGCTCGTAGAGAGAGAGTGAGGCACAAGGGCAAAGGGGCGCCCTGGTTTAATGCGGCACTCAGGGAGGAGAAACAAATGCTACGTCGGTTTGAGAGAGCCTGGCGTAAAACATACGATCTAGGCGCACTCGCCGAATACAAAGCTAAGTTTGCCACATATAAAAAAGCCATCATAGCCACGAAGGCGGAATTCTATGAATCCAGGATCTTGGCCGCCGAGAATAAACAGAAGGAGACCTTTCGGATTATAACTGAGCTAAGACAGTCACCTGAACAGAGTCCTTTAGGCTGCCTTACAGATTGCAATAAATTTCAGACTTATTTTTTGCACAAAGTTAATGACCTCTTGGCAGTCAGCCATCAAACCCCTGCTGTCCAGATCCCTTCTGTGGCGGCTCCTACGCTTCCTGCCTATGTTACACCTCTTTTAACCTTCCCTGAATTAGATCACGACTCTCTGTGCCTCCTCATGGCACGGACCAAGTCAGGTTCACCTGCGGACCCTTGTCCACCTATGGTGTTTCGCTTGGCACTTCCTGCTGTGGAAAAGGAGGTCCTCAATTTATTAAACCGATCCCTTAAAACCGGCCTTGTCCCAACCAGTTTTAAAGAGGCTAGAGTTAGACCTCTATTGAAAAAACCTGGGGCTGATGCAGCAAATCTTAAAAACTTTAGGCCTATCTCTCAGCTCCCTTGCTTGGCAAAGGTGCTGGAGCAACATGTGCTGAAAACCCTCACTCACCACCTAGAGAGCAATCGGCTACTTCATACAAAACAGGCTGGTTGTAGGGCTCACCACAGTACAGAGCTAGTGATGTTGGCAGTCCTGGATGAACTTAGGCTGATGGCAGATACAAAAAAACCATGTGCCTTGGTTCTGCTGGACCTGTCCGCGGCATTTGATACGGTCAACCATGGCCTACTCTTGTCGCGGATGGGGGAACTAGGAGTTCAGGGGATAGCACTTCAATGGCTCACTTCTTATTTATCAGACCGATCGCAAAGGATCCAACTTGCCGATCAGGTTTCCGATTCTGGTGAGCTGACGTGCGGCGTCCCTCAGGGATCGTCACTGTCTCCCCTTCTCTTTAATGTCTACCTCTACCCCCTAGTGGCAGCTCTATCCGGCATGGAGTGCCAAGTCTTTAACTATGCAGATGATACCCAAATTATCATCCAGATTGCTAACTCCCCCTCGGCCCATGTTCGAATACAGAACATTTTGAAGTTTACAATAAACTGGATGACAGCCAATTCCCTCAAAATAAACCCCGATAAAACTGAGGTTTTGGCTGTCACCACAGATACTAACCCCTGGAGTGACCAATTCTGGCCTCAAGAGCTGGGCCCTACTCCAAAGCCAGCCTCAGTTGTAAAGAGCCTAGGGATAAAATTGGATGCCAAACTTTCCATGTCCCACCAAGTTTCTGCTGTGGTGGGAACATGTGTGGGGCTGTTAAGATTGTTACGCAAACTTGCCCCCCTTCTGTCGTTTACCGCACTTCGCATGGCAGTGACTGCACTGATTATCTCTCGTTTAGATTACGGGAATTCACTGTATGTTGGCCTTCCAGAGAAGGAGCTAACAAAACTCCAGGTAGTCATGAACGATGCTGCCAGACTGATTTTCAGGCTTCCTAGGAGGGCCCACGCTACTGTGTTACTACAGCAGCTACACTGGCTCCCAGTGAAGCAGAGATCTAGATTCAAGGGGCTATGTATAGCCCATAAAGCAATCTATGGACAGGCCCCAGCATATATTAAAGAACGCTTGGTAACTTATGTACCAGGTCGCTCCCTGCGATCTTCAGATGCTGGGTTATTATCCTGTGCTCGCTTCTTGAGCTCCTCCAAGGGGGGCAGAGCTTTCTCTACATTGATCCCCCAGCTCTGGAATAAGTTGCCAGAAGGCCTCCGCAAAGAACCAGCACTTCTCCCTTTTAGGAAAAAATTAAAAACCATCCTCTTCATAGAAGCCTGGGGCACAAATTTGGCCTAAGCTAGGGCGCACTACTCAGCAGAGCCGCTATGGTGCCTTCTCTCACTGCGCTTAGAGACCAGTTGGTGATATGCGCTTTAGAAGCTCCAATTAACATTAACATTAACTGTGTAAGTCAGGGTGTACTTTGCTATAGTACCAACGGTGTTAGTATAGGGTGTTGTGAGATTGGTGCACTGTTCTGACATTGGACAGGATAAATTGAATGTGCTCCCTAGGAGGGGGGTAATTATCCTGTGCGACGTGGGATTCATCACGAGCTTAGGACTAAGGAAGCTCCACCGCCGGTGTTCAAGAGCGCCAACGTTGATAAACAATAGATGCCTGCACCAGTGAGGCTCTGACGGACACTGGGAACACTTACCTTTGCTATCAGTTTTATTTCATTCCTCTTCTTGCTTCATAATGCATCCGTTTGGTCGACCTATTGAGGAGGAGGTACAGCCGTTTGCATCACCGCGTTTAGCACTGGGTTGGTCAACAAAGAGTGAAATAGTTTTCATATTATTTGTTGTGATTACGCTAATAATAATACTTGGAATATCCTGGTTTCTAGAGGAGAAGTATTCTGTACTCTCTTTGGTTGTTACGACGCCCACTTCCCCATAGCATGTTTTTGTCACTTTGGCTCCACACAAATTAGCTCATAGGTTGTCCTATACCGATAATGTTTTTATACAAATGTTGCATCAAGTTCATAATGTGTCCAATACAACTAACTGTTGGGTTTGTGGATTGCTCCCCTCAGTTACTCATAAGAGCAACAATTTGTTGTCCCTGCCATTGTCATATATTGGTAGCTGTGAAGGTTGGTTTGAATTGTTCATTATGGTACACTACCATTTCCAACTCTCTACTCTGGTTATGACACTTGTTGATTCTCGCACTGTGGTGGAGTATATAAGTTTTCATCACAGGTTTTCTCCCATAGGACTGGCAGGACAAGGGACCTCCGGTACATTGTCTCCAAACTCTTGTATGAGCAGATATGAAAAAGTGAAGAACGAAACATGGCTCCGTATGGAAATGGCTGATTTCCAAAGGTTCAACACCTCTGAGTATTTTCAATCTTTCCAAGCTCGTAATATTACTAATGACAAACCGATGCCGGTGTCCGTGGTCAACACAACAGCTAGTTTCTGTGTCCAGGGGACTGGGGAGGTAAAGGTGGGGGAGAGCAAATGCAATTTCACCTACAGGCTGAGAACGATTAATAGTCCGCCTTTGATTCTACCCCATAATGTCTATTTTGTCTGTGGATCCCAAGCTCATGTCTGGCTTCCAAGGGGATGGTCAGGCAGTTACCTCTCTTTCCTCCTTCCCCCTGTGCATGTTGCCCCGTCCTATTATCATAAAGATCATCAGCTGCAGCGTAGGAGTACATACTTGCCCCGAGTCAGAAGGGTTGTTGACACAAAGGATATAGATCAGACTGAAACCACCACACAACACAACAGTTTGAGGATGCCATAATGGGTCTTCTACCTTTTTGGGGCCCCATGGATAATAGTCTTCAACTTCGTCGGCTAACAAGAGTAGTGGAGGGGGTTATCAATACAACTGCTGGAATAATGACAAATATCACTGCTGAGCTCCAGGCTACGAGATTAGTCACCTTGCAGAACAGGATGGTGTTAGACGTTATCCTTGCAGATCGGGGAGGGGCTTACGCATCATTGGAAGTAGCTGTTGTGTTTACATACCTGACCACGCCCCAGCGTGTATGCAGTTATACAAAAATTGCACAGGCTTTCGTCTGACATACACCAAGAGACAGGTACTTTCACCCTATCGGGGTGGTTCTGGAATATGCTGACAACATGGGGTTGGAAGATCCTCATCTTTTTGATTGTGGTTGCTAGTATTTTTACATGTTGCCTCTGTATACACTGTCTCCCAACTTGTTGCACCTATTGTGTAAATGTTCTCACCCCTAAACAGAAAATATGAGTCCATGATACTAGTGCTGCGATCATGTTGCAGGAGGACATGATGCAGATTGACGAGGGCATCTTTGCTTGTACATCATCCCTTGCAGTTTCTGTTCCTGATAATGAGTATATGGATTGTTCCGAGTATTGATATCCTTTTGCCTATAAGAATGTTATGAATTTTCCGCCCACCATATAAAAATTGTTAGTGAATGCTAAAAGGAGAGTCTGTTAGAATATAAATGTCTTTGCTGTGTTGTTACATATTGTTCTGCATAAGTTAGCATTCGCGGCACCATTTTATGTTTGGCCGCCATTTTGATCCATGAGCGAAGCTAATCTCTCTCTCTGCCTCTGCGAGCAGCAGCTTTGGTAATTTTCCTTTCCCCAAGGTTGGGCCTTGCTGTACTAATGAATACACTGTTCTTATTAGCGCATAACTTTCCCACTAGATAGAGGCCTGCTCCCACTAGTCCAGCGATGGGCGCAGGCAGAAAGAGCTTGGCATAGAGATAGTGTGTGCCCGGTCTCAGGATCGAAACTTATCCTTCTGTACCTCCTTTGTGTAGCTGTCTCCATCTGGAAATTTTCAGTCTGGGCGTGCCTTCTTTGGTTCTGAATCGTACATAATGTATCACCATGTTTTCTGATGTCAGTCCTCTCTGCAGCATCTCTAAGCGACTGGGCATATTGGGCTCCGCTTGAGTGTACCTGAATAAATACTTGGTTTGTTTTCTCTACTGTCTGACCGACTCTTAATTTGTATGGAAGGCTGAGAGGTGGTCGCGAGTGACCCGGGTGACCCTAATCGGGTCACTTCCTTCACACACAGGTTATACATACTCTTGGCCATCAGCGTGTGGGAGCACATGCTGTTGGTAATTCTTTGGCTGACGAGGCACGTCAGCCAAAGTAGCCACGTGTTCCGTTGCAGCAGTTACAAGATCCATGACTAAGATAGATAATGAATTTTGGCAGCTATAGCTGCTACGAAGGATGGAACTGCTTATCCGCGGGGCTTCCATTCAAAGTATTCTTATCATATATCTCCAGAACAAGTTCCTTATGCTACAATTCCGTCAGTCGGGGATTGGCTGATTCCCAACATGGACCGCAGGCTTGCTTTGATCATAGCCGCACACGAGGGCATGGCTTCTGCACATGCCGGGGTCTCTGCGACAGTCTCTATTTTACAGCAACGTTATTGGTGGCGTGGTTTATTTAAACAAACCCGTAATTATGTGCTTTCTTGTGACATTTGTCAACAAATCAAACCATCTACGGTTTCACGACCACCACAAACACAGCTATGTATTTCAAATCAGCCGTTTGGCTGCGTATATCTTGATCACTGCGGTCCATTGACTTCTGATACTGCATATAAATATATCTTTGTTGCAGTTGATTCGTGCACTAGATTCCTATGGGTTTGGCCACAACGCAGCGCTGACGCTCGAAATGTCATTAGAGATTTGCGTGTCTTTGTCGGGACGTTTGCCTGTGGCACCTTCCATTCTGACCAAGGTCCAGCGTTCGCCTCTAAGGCGTACAAGGGCGCGATGAGGTCTATGGGGGTGCTGGTGCAGTTTTCGTCTCCATACAGGCCTGAGGGCAATTCAATAGTGGAGCGAATGAACTGTGACTTAAAAACATCTTTGACAGCTAGAGTCTTAGGTACTGGCAGGAAATCGCTGACCCATTTGTATGGAGTTCAACGTGCACTTAATAATCTCCCAAGAAGATATCTGGGTGGGCGGACCCCATACGAAATGCTCTTTGGCATTAAAATGTTTGTGCCAGACCTTGATATCTAGACGTTGTGGCTGCGGCTGCAACCTTTGACGTAGATAACCATTCTTCTATGTTACAGGACCTTCAAAAGACCCGTGACAGCTACACAACAGAACATATACCCTCTTCCAATGGCACGGCAATGCTGATTCCGGTCGCCGTCTGGCTTCCTAAGATTGGCGATCTGGTACGAGAAAAGCTGGAGAACAAGAAAGAATTTGGTCCCTCTTATCGTGCACCAGTACTTGGATTGAAGGGTACTCGTACAGTGATTCTACCACCTTTGCCTAGTCGCAAAGAAAACAGATACATTTCAGTCGACAATGTCAAACGACACCATCTGGCCGATTCTGAATAGAGTGACTCCTAGTGTTTCATGCAACGCTATTTCTTTGAATCCGATGGCTTCAGCCTCTTCTACTAATGCCTGTGTCATTGCGGGTGAGATGAGGACTACTATTGACCTTTTGCCTGTTGTGCCTTCATCCTCTTCCAATGCAGGCGTCGAGTATGCTTATCCTGCGGATGAGTCCCACATTGAGGTACTGGACAGTCCTTTGCATCATCAAGCTGATCCTGCGCTACCGCTGTTAACGAACGTGGGAGCAAGCGGTTATTTCGGGGACCATACGAGCTTCTCTTATGACTCTTCGTCCTCATCTTCCTCTGTGGCAACTCCACCAACAAAAACGAGTATTTTCATCTCTTGGTTCACAAAAGACTTACATAGTCCCACCCTGGATCTACATCTGGTTGGTGCTTATCCTAATTTTCCTCTTCATGTCGATTGGGTTTGTGACAGTATTCTTTTTGCTCATCAATGGTCATTATTTGCCAGAACGTTCTGCTGTAAAGTTGGTCGACGGAATTCTGGCTCCTCATACATCGTCCCATATCATGAAATGTGATCAGGCACTTGTGAACATTTTTACTGTTACAGATGGCATCGTTTGGGATAAAGTTGCATTTGAAGTCCATGGTCCGACGGAAGTCCTCAAGATACCATACTTGTTTCACGTTTCCTTAGGAGATGTGCTAACACAAGACATGCATTCTGATGATTGGGATGTACAAGCAGTACATTCATTGTTTTCTGATTTAAAGTATTATGCTGCTTTTGATGCTGTATATTTATATTCAAATTCTGCCAATTATGCTGAATTATTCTGTTATCAACATTATGGCCATCATTTCTTGCACAAAACAAACACGTTAAGACCTGCTTTTAATTACAGGCAGTGGGAACATTGTCCAACTCCCTTACAGGGAAGTTCAAAAACGCTTAGAAATAAGTTCACCTATTTCACTAGTTACAACACGTCCAATCCAGAATCCTACTTCTTTAAATTGAACTTGCCGTCTCAATCTAAATTTATTCTGACACACACGAAATTAATCTATTCCAATTCCTTTAGAACTGAATTGGCCTTACAGGGTTATGATAACTGGAAATATACCATTGATTTGAAATCGATTTGGGGCACTAAGGCTTGGCAGGTCCAAGGAACCGAAGCTTTGCATCGTGCTTGCCTAATTCCGACTCAAATACTATTTTTAAATGACACAGCGCACCAAACTTCTTGTTTTGGCTTGGCTACTGCCAAGAATCTGAATATTCCATCCATTCCGTCAATGGCGGAGTATGATAATTGGCGTAAACACACCAATAGTACTATTGATGCATTACAAGCTTTGTTTCGAAATGACAGTTTCAATATCTCTGATGTTGACCCCTCAGGATGGTTGATGTGGCAGACCAATTCAAATGCATGCCAATTGCGTTTTTATAATGCAACGACTGGTTTCACACAGACTAGACCAGATCCTCGTTACCCACATTCACATTCGGTCACCACATATTCGGTGGGAAAATTGTGCCAACAATGGTTGGAACACTCTACTCTGTCGTCAGTGAAACAACACCTGTTCCTCTTGTCGAGCGACATGAATTTGGCTGATTTTATCTTAGGTCCTAGGATTGCGAGAACGAAGAGATTCCTCTATGCAGCATACAATGAATTATGGAAACTTTCGTAGATGGAAGCAGCGTTCCGTCTTTGCCAAATTGACAGAGCAAATTTAGAGAAAGTCCTTGCAGTAGTCGACAATAGCATAAATACACTGTTTTCCCGCATTTATATCTTAGATAATATAGTTTCTTCTGTTATTGATATTGTTCAAAATGATGTATCTGTGTTATATCATGGTCAAAATCAATTACGATCTGTGATACAGTTTGCATGGACGTTACAGACTCTCAAAATGGGAAAAGTACCTTGGGATTATTTGAATGCTTCTGCTTTGTTTTTACCATTTAATCTAACTGATAAACAGAGATTTATGTCCATGAAAGACGCTACATAAACGCTGTTACACATTGAACAATTAGAACACTTGCCATTTTCAGTGGCGGAGACCGATTCGGCTGTATGGTTAATTCATGGCGTTATCTCTCTCCCATTTTCGCTGTTTCAATTTAAATCTTGCATGAAACATTTTCCAAGTGGCCACTTTAAACCCCCGAGTAGTACGTTTCTCCATAAATTATGGTCCCTACCTTTCACCTACAGATGTCAACGGGAGGATAAGGAAGTTTTCCTAACAGGGGAGGACTGCGATTTCACAGTAGGACATTCCCTGGTTTGTAAACACGTTAAGTTGCACAGCGCTTGTAATGTGTCCGCACCTAATCTTGCTTGTGTTTTTTAAAGGAACTCCCGTCCCGGCAATAATTCCCTCTCTCACATTGCTTTCTAACGGCAGTCATCTTATTTTGAATAACCACGACTGCTGTGGTTTACGGGCAGGCATCCCGTATATAGTAACAGTTTCACAACGTGTTACTTGTTGTAGCAATGTGCTTTTTCCATCCCCGCATGGGAATGTAGATAGTTCCATTTGGCCTTCCATTCTGACTTTGAAAACAGATTTCAATAAATTAAGCAGACTCAAAGCACTATTGTTTCAACAAGAAGTGGCTCTCACTTCGGCTCGAGAGACCTTCGAATTGCAGGTGGCTAGAACATCTAGTGAGATTCAGTCTCTGCTGAACACGAATCTCCCACTTCAGTTTGGGGAGCTGATACATCAAATATTGAATGCGTCTGACACGGAAGGCCTTGCTCATTTTTTTAAACTTGTGGGATCCGGCCTTGTGACTTCTTTTCAGACGATTTTTGGAGTAATACCGGCCTTTATTCATTCTATTTTTTCCAGCGCATTTGGAGGGTTCCCCTTAATCCTAGCGTTGGCGGGTGGCGTCCTGGTTCTCCTGCTCCTGTTGCGCAATGGCTGCCCAGCATGTGGTAATGCGCAGACACGGCCAGTTGCAACTGTACCGTGAACGAATGCAACAACTTTTTGTATGCTTGCCATTAGCGACGCTGAGCGTAAGTTATGGATTAACTTTTCGCTTTGCCTACTTCACTCGCGTGCAACCTGTGTTTTACTGCCAGCGGTGCCCTTTCTATTGGGCCTTGGATTTATGCCTCTCCAATACGTCATGCGCGGACCCGGATTATGATCTGTTAGTGGGTCCATTACTGGCCCACGACCAGGCCTGTTCTCGGGATGACCGTATGGCACGTGCGGCTGCACTTGGAGTGTTGGCTGAGTGGGATATCTGTGCGGCTGCGCAGAACCTCTTGCAACGGAGTTTCATCGAATATCAACCAAGTTGCCCGGATATGCTCTTAGAAGCATCAGATTATGAGGAGCATGTCTGTTCCTTCGACCTACTTGATTGGATGGCATTCCTTTTTGCTACTAACAATGGGGATGACCTTTTGGAACTAATTGCATTCTCAAGTTCATGTACTTTGATGGATTTTCCACCTCCAAATTAATCACGTTCTCCGTGAACAACAAAATTTTAAATGACTAAATGTTTTTTGTTTTTTTAAATTTTCCAATTTGGTTTTTTCGAGCATTTCTAGACTCTGCTTACCTTTGAACTCTGTTTGGGTCTTTTGTTTATGTACTACGACCTTACCAAGGGGAGGGTGTCATATGGCCGTTAGGGTCATTGTCGACATTGCTAAGTTAGCATGAGCACAGCTGCCATGATGCTGCTTTTGCGCACGTTACTACATGACTTTATTTTGCAAGACTCTGTTTGTGCCTTTCACATGAGAACCGTCTGCTTTCAGCGTTCCCTGCCTGTTCCTGGAGTTTAGCATGAACACGATGTGCAAGGTCGATAAACAATGCCCCTTGTTATTCTGTTCTGGTCAGTCCCTAGCACCTAGACAAAACATGCTAGCACAGCTCCTACTGCTGGAAACTCGTGCTTTGATATTATGGAGATGCATGTTGTTCTAAAATACACTTGGAGAGGGACCTTTCCAGGGAGAAGAGCTATGCTGTTCCTATGATGTAGAAATACCATCTAGGCACTAAGGTATGGGATCTGGTAACAAAGCCCAGAGATCTTCTTTTATATAATAAAACTTCTTCTAGCCAAGGGGAGGGTGGTTAGGCCTTAAAGACCCACTGTCTGTATACGATGACATCCCCCTTTAGAATCTATGGAATTGCAAGAATGCTAACTGTTTTAGGTTTATGCGTTTTGCTGCTGGTAGTGGCCTGTATACTGCATTATAGAGCACTATAGTTAAAATAAACATTTTGAACTATAACAGTGACTCTGTCAATTCTTATTGTGGACAGGTACGAGTGAGTGAGCGAAAGGGTATGTCTTGCTACCGCGATTCCTGAGAGAGTCGGGAGTGTTGTGTTGTGTGTTGTCTAATCATTTGTAGCTTCGTGATTATGTAGGAGAACGAATGAGACACTATAGCTAGTCGGTTCTGGGATTTTGGGTACTGAGGCGGTAGGAAGGCTCAGCCCCTACACACCGAGGTCCTGTTTTCCTGCGCATAGTTCTGTGTATGTGCAGAATCCCTGCAACAACCCCAGCCACAGTGGCTCCTGTCCTGTCTCGGATCAATAAAAAGTACAGGGCCCCCAAAGATGCCCCAGCATGCTTGACAGGACACCCTAGGCCTGACTTCCTCATCTCTCAGGCTGCGCAGAGGACGTCCAAAACCCATCAGCACCCATTACAACACCTCCCGACAAGGGAAGGGTGTTGATTGGACACCATTGGCAAACGCTTCTCTGCGTGTCTGCCATTACTGTGCGAGCTGCCAATACTTTGGCTATCTTAGGCCGATATGACCGCCAGATGTGGCTGATATAGGGGGTATTTTGGACCTCATTCCGGAAGACAAGAAGCAAGAGGCTAGGAAAATTGTATAAGAGGGAGAGCGTGCAGCCTCTGAGGTAATTGACTGCGCAATAGATATAGCCACCACAGGCTTTCGACAGCTAGCCAGCGCAGCAGTTTTAAGGCGTCTGGGGTGGCTTAAGGCAATATCATTTCGGCCGTAAGTCCAGTCTCAGATCTTGGACGTGGCATACGATGGGGATTCCTTATTTGGCAAACATATAGATGAAGCTTTGCTAGCGATCAAGACCGACACTGATACCGCTAAATCCCTCAGCAGCCTGCAGTACAGAAAGTTGCCCTTTCAGGGAGCAAACGGACTGAGTTTTTTAGGGTATAAGGGTGGATACCAGCGCACCCAGCAGTACCAGTCCTATCAACCACAGTTCAGGCAAGGTTACTGTAAGAGGCTGGCTCAGTATATAGTGCACACCTATGGTAAGGCACTGTGCACTGAGTCCAGGCATCCCTTAGTGATAGTGTTTAGGTCCCTGAAAACCAAAGCTCTCAAGGGATAGCTGTGGAGAGCAGCCAAGGTTTATCCAGAAGGGTGTAAAGCAGTTGCATGTACCACTATAGTTGGTCAGTAAGCTTTTCACACAAGAAAGAACCACACCAGATAAGTAGAAAAATACTTTATATTTATAACTACACACTAAACACTAACTTGGTATATCTCCTACCCAGAGATATCAATTACACACAAAGAACACTTAGAAAAGAGGTAAGTAGCATAGAAAAACGCACGGGCCCAAATGGGGGGCCAAACCATATACTAAAATAGTGGGATGCGAGGTAAGTACCAAAACGGGACTATTAGTACCCAAAATTGGAGGACCCCAGGGGAAGAGAGGAACCACACAAAGTGAGTAGCCAGGAACCCCAAGGCGCCCGGGTGCAGAGTGGTTACAATGTGTCCATAGGACAACACAGGGTAAGTCAGGGCTGGAAATTTAGAGTTCTAGGACCCTTCCCAAAGGATGCCAAAGGAACCACTTGGGTCAAGGAAGGTTGAAGAGTCACCCCACCCATGGATACCCAGAAGATATGAATCCCTGCACCAGTGAGCCCGGGTGCACAGGGGTGAAGTGGTGTTGGAAACCTCCGCAGACGCCAATAGAGGGTCGTGGAAGTACAGGAACTACAGCGTCTCGTGGACCAGGCCGGTGGAACCAGGATGAAGAATCCAGACGGGTAGAGCCTGAAAGCAGAGGAGACAGAGTCCAAACAACCAGGAGGTGACCAAGGGGCACAGGAGCACAATACCAGCCCTGGTTGAAGGTTCATGGTGTAGCACGGAGTATAAGGAACAGCAGCTGTGGAGACCAGACGACGTTGTAGGAGCCCGGGAGTCTTCCATGAGCTGTCCCACGCCAGTCGATGAGTACAGGAAGGTCAGTGGCGGCAGGACCACCAACAAGCCTGGGCAAACGCAAACAACGGGTCGGCCGAAGGAGATGCATGGTTGCAGACCAGCAGGGTCTGAGGTACTAGCCCAGCAAAGGAAAGTCAGGACCGGCCCTCAGCATGATGGAGAGCCAGCAGGAATCGGTGGAGCCCCCTCAAGGACCATCTGGCAGCAGGCACTGGAGGTCGCAAGGAAGCCCCAGCACCACACAGGAGATGAAGGCCACGATGCAGAGGATGCAGGCAGGACGATGTGCTTGGAGCTATGCAGTGCTGGAGTCAGGGGCAACTTTGAGGTTGAGTATCTTCGGTGAAGAGAGCCAACAAGCCTTGGTAA
This sequence comes from Calotriton arnoldi, assembly GCA_963921515.1. NCBI lineage: Eukaryota > Metazoa > Chordata > Amphibia > Caudata > Salamandridae > Calotriton > Calotriton arnoldi. The sequence continues at coordinate 1,120,628 of CAWUFW010001104.1, forward strand.
CGCCAAACAGACGCAGTGCACAGAGAGGCGGTCCACGTTGGCTGGCGAGGGATTACAGCCTCCCCACTTGCAGGGAAGACTGGTCAGTCCTCTAGAGAACCAGCAAACTACCACCTGTGTTGCAGAGCCGGGCGATGTCTGTTGGACAACAGACTCAGCAAACTGGTTGTCAGCGTCGAGGTGCCTGCAGATGCAGGGAAGTGAGTCCTTCACTTCAAGGGAGATTCCTTCAGGCTGGGATGCAGACTGAGTCCTTGGGGACTCGGAGGATGCACAGCCATGGAGTTACAGATCTTTGGAGAAGCACAGGGACGAAGATGCAGCAGTCTTGTCATGGGTCCTGGCTTGAAGACCAGCAGAGTTCCAGTGTCCACCAGCAGAACAATCATCAGCGACAGGCAGTCAGTTCCAGAGGTTGTTGTTGCGACGAATCTAAAGACCTACCCTCAGGGGAGACCTCAAGTAACCCTAAAAAGGGGAAGGAACTCTTCTGTGGTGACCCACCTATCAGAGGGGGTCAGAGATGGTACTCAGATGTCCTAGCCAATCAGATGCTCCCAGGGGTCAAGATTCAACATGGCAGAATCAAGTGGCCACCTGGAGGAGCTCTGGGTCCCTCCCTAGGGCGGAGCTGGACAGCGGGGTGGTCACTCCCCTGTCCTTTGTGTAGTTTTGCAACAGAGCGTGAGACAAGGGCTCCTGAACTGGATTAAAATTGGTCTATGCGTAGAGGGCACCAAATGTGCCCTTCAAAGCAGCCTGGTGGTGCTAGGAAGCGCCCTCACCCTAGCTAATTCTATCTAAAGGAGAGGTGGTCACACCTCTTCTTCGCAGGAAATCCTTTGTTCAGCTTCCGCTGCCAGAGTTAAGCTCATCAGCAGGGTGGGCAGAACACTGTATAGGGTCGGCAGCTGCGCGGACTGGCAGTCAGACCCTGTAAGGCTACACATGTAGGTACTGGGGGGTATTCTAAGGAGCACCCAGTACATGGTATCATGCAACTAACACTGGATTCGGTGTAGTTGCATGATTCGAACATATTTGATACCAAACATGACCAGGTTCAGGGCACCCATTATGTAGTTGGACATCTCGACTTGCCAGTGTCCACTACACACCTTATAATGGATGTCCTGCACTTACAAATCCCAGAAAATTGAGTCCGGGGTTTGTATGGGTACCTCTGCTTGTGCAGGGGTACCCACACACTTAGAACCAGGCACCCTGCCCTTGGACTGAAGGGCCTACCTTAGAGGTACCTTATAGGGTAAAAATGCAGTGACTGGGATATAACGGAAACCTTATATCCAAAGTGAAAGGTGCAAGCACCATTTCACGCAGACTGCAATGGCAGCTCTGCAGACACAGTTTGCATGAGCTTCTATGGGTGGCATAATACATGCTGCAGTCCATAGGAGACCCCTGGTGTACCAATGTCCTGGGTACCTCAGTACCGTATACTAGGGACTTATAATGGTACCCCAGTATGCCAATTGTGAGATGTACAAAGTACTTACCAGAGAATTTAGAGGAGCGAGCACTGCCACTGGGGTCCTGATTAGCAGGATCCCAGTGAACTACAGTCAGAACATACTGGCCCCAGGCAAAAAGTGGGGTTATCTATGCCAGAAAGATCCTACTTTCCTACAGTTACCAACACCTGTCATATCACCAGGCCTCCATGGCGGGTTTCTCCAGGGAGGGCTCCGGCAAGAGAGCGCCTTCGCAAAACCGTGACATAGGTTGCAAATAGTGACCTCATTTTCCATCCCGTTGGGGTGCAGATATCCAATCATATTCATCAGTGGAAGAGCATAACATCGGATAAATAGGTAAGGGACTTGGTCACCTATGGCCATACCTTGGAGTTTACGGAATAAACCACCAAACACTTCACTCATGGGAGCCCAACCCCCTTGTCTTCACTTACTAAAGAAAGAGGCCAACATGATGCTCTCCAAAGGAGCAATAGAAAAGGTTCCAATGGTGCAAAGGGGAAAAAGATTCTACTCCCATTTTTTCCTTGTAGGCAAGAAATCAGGAGAGTGGAGACCTATATTAGATGTCAGGAAACTAAACAAATTCCTCAGAAAGCAGACCTTCAGGATGGTTACTCTTGTGGATATCCTGCAGCGCCTTAACACTGAAGATTACATGACATATCTAGATCTGAAAGATGCATACTTCATATCCCCATTCATCCCAAGCATCGAGATACCTCAGATTCATTGTAACTGGTACCCATTACCAATTCAAAGTCCTATCTTCGGCCTGAAGTCCGCACCTCGAATATTCACTAAGGGCCTCGCTCCAGTAGCAGCTGCCCTACGAACCCAAGATCATCAGGTATTCCCTTACCTAGACGACTGGCTGCTAAAAGCCCCCACTGCATCACAAGCCGCCAGAGCTACGGCATCCTGCCTATCGCTTTTAGCAAACTCAGCCTCACTTTAAATAGACAAAAGTCATCACTCACTCCCAGTCAAACAATAATGTTCTTAGGAGCCAACCTCAACACACTCCAGAGCATCACAAACCACATCTCTCGGAAGGCCTCAATTTTCTACCCAAGATTCCAGATTTCATCGTCACTACGGATGTGTCCATTGACAGCTGAGGAGGCCACTTGCAAAACCTCCAGATCCAGGGCAAATGCTCTTCTTCTCAAAAAATTATGCACATCAACAGCCTGGAGCTCCAGGCCATATTCCTCTCTCTATAAGCTTCCCTCCCAAGGATTGCAGGGTCCTCTGTGCTGGTTCGTACAGACAACACAACCAGCACGTATTACATCAACAAACAGGGAGGAACCCGGTCTCTCACATTTTCTCAGGAAGCCCAGGAGCTTAGGGCCTGGCTTGCAGTTCACGGAATATCCCTGAAAGCCGAACACGTTCCGAAACTTCGCAATACATTGGCAGAAAATCTCAGCAGGGTGAATAACAGTTGCCACGAGTGGGAACTGGACCAGCATCAATTTGACAGTCTTCTCACGATGGGGGAAACCAGCGCTGGATGTTTTTGCAACAGACAGCAATACCAAATGCCAGTTCTATTCCAGCATATTCCCTCTCCCAGGGTCGTGAGGGAATGCCCTTTCGATGCTTTGGTCCAGGATATATGCTTACGCCTTCCCCCATCCCATTGATTCCCAGGGTCCTCCACCAAGATGAAGACAGAACACTGTTGTCTCCTACTGATCGCCCCCAGGTGGCCCACGCAGCACTGGTTCTCGGAGCTTCTCCTCCTCTCAGAGATCAAACCAATTTGCCTTCTGCCAACGCCATCTCTTCTGACCATGAGCAGGGGTCAGATATGCCATCCGGAGCCAGCAGCTCCTGAATTCTATTAATTTCGCAATCTAAACATCACACAAGAATGCAGGAATATTCTTGCTAATTCTAGAGCACAATGCACCAACAAGACTTACAAATTAAAATGAAAGAGATTCTGCATTTGGTGTCAGCAGAACAGCTTGCATCCGTTCCACGTTGCTCCAGAGCAAATCTTGCCATATCTCCTCTCACTGGCCAAGTCAGGCTTAAGGCATGCCTCAGTGAATGTCCATCTTGCGCATATTTCTAGATACAGATGCTCTTCTCACGCTTTGTCTCTCTGTTCTTCAATACTCGCGAAGCAATTCATGAAATGGCTCTTCCGATCATTCCCTCCAGTAAGAGCTCTGTCTCTAGAATGGCACCTCAATGTGGTCCTCTCACAGCTGATGAAGAGGCCCTTTGAACCGATTCATAAGGCAGAGTTGAAATTTCTTACATGGAAAGTTATTCTTCTACCTGGTCTCAAATCCACCAGAAGGGTCAGTGAGATGCAGGCTTTTACCACTAAAGGACCTTTCCTTCGTTTCACGGATGCCTTTGTACTTCTCAGGACTAATCCTAAATTCACCCCCAAGGTTTCTTCCGAGTTTCACCTGAATGAGCCTGTCAATCTCCGAACTTTCTCTCCTCATCCGGTTACACTGGCAGAACAGACACTGCACACTTTGTACATCAAACACTGCCTCAAATTCTACCTACAAAGAACTAAAAGCTTCCGCAAGACTGACCAGCTACTAGTGGCCTATGGTCAGGGCCGTCACGGCAGTGCAGTGACAAAACCAACCATTGCCAAATGGATCTCTGCAGCGATTCAATTTTGCCATGTTGAAGCTGGCAAACCTTTATCAAGAAGGACTAAGGCGCTTTCTACTAAGAGCAGTCGCTACTTCAGCTGCTCTGTTTGCGGGCATTCCACTGGACAAGATATGCTGTGCTGCAACGTGGAAGTGCACCCAAACGTTCATGCAGCGCTACTGCCTGGAATCTACGCAGTGCAGTGACGCAGCTGTGGGTCGGGCGGTGCTATGACATTTGCTCCAATAAGGGGAGCCTTTTTAAATACATGTGTTTGTTTAACTTGCATTACATATATAACTGACTGATTATAATGGTTACTTGTACTAGTTAATGTTCATGCATTAATGTTTCATCTCATTGTCATTCTCAAGAATCATCATGCTTACCTATTTTATTCATGTAGTTATAAATCTTATATACACATGTATATTTCTATGTTTATTCTGAAAAGCATTTCTCAGCAAATGTATATTACTCCTACCCACCATCCTTTAAGGATAGGTACATCTATAGGACACTGCTTGCTATTCTGATTCAAGCATGTAAATCTATGAAAGATACCCCAATAAGAAAATAAGTTACTTACCTGTAAATGCAGTTATCCAGTCTTGGTATCTTTCATAGATTCACATGCAACTCACTCTCCTCATCTGAGAGGCTCCCCTTATAGATCGGGATTATCTATCCACACTTGTGCTGGAAAATCTGAGGGACTCAGCCTCTCTTGGGATTGTTCTAGAGGGTGCTAGCTACTGATTGGTTGTATCTGAATTTGATCTGTTTTTAAAAAGGAGATAGATAGGCTATTAAATTAATGGCCTAGTACCATTATAGCCTATCATAATGCTACATACTGCTTGATTATAGTACTGTGGAACTCCCACCTCGACAATGGGGAATGATTCAAGCATGTGAATCTATGAAAGATAGCAATAATGGATAACTTCAGTTACAGGTAAGTAACTTATTTTCTTCTCCCACATACTATACACATCATATTATAGCTTCCACAAAGAGCACATTTTGGAAGGCTCTTTGCACCCTCATGCTGCTAGACTACTGGCAGCAGGTTACTCGAAAGGCTGTTTCCACAACTTTCCCATCCCCACTGAACCCATAATTCATAATTCTGACTTGGCACGGACCCTCACAGACCCAAGATTCAAACCTTATAACGATGGTAATCATCCTTCTTTTGGGGATTTTTTTGTGGATAATTAGCTATGTACCCGGGAGGAAATGCAGAATTGGGCGGGCACACATGGGGTGACCAACTGAGCCAAAATGGAAAAGACCACACTGGAAAATACATTTGCAAATAAAACAGTGAGAAAGGGGATAACATGATTGCAACGAACTCTCACAAACCTGGCCTCTAAAACAAAACATAGCTATATTGCGCTCTGAAAAGGACACCTAGAGCATCAAATCATAGAAGAAAAAGGTGGGGAAATCTAGCAGAGGGCCTCGAAAACCTCTATCAGGACATCACATAGACAGAACGAATAGAAGATACTCACCCAGTGGTGTCTACTCCTATGCGTTTACATACAATGTTCGGCAGCTTGAGTGCTTGCTGGAAAAACTGCCGTAAAAGAGGAACCTTCTTTCATATGTGGTGGTCCTGCAGATGTATTCAATTATACTGGAAAGAAAATTGATCCCACATTAGACAGATATTAGGTATCACACTCCCCTTTAAATCCACTAGTTATACTTCTGGACGAACTTGGTGAAAATAGTGAATACCTGCTCACCATTCCAAGAGGCAAACTCATCACACATTTACTGGTAGCAGCGCATTTGGCTCTCGCCCAGATATGGAAACGACCGACTACCCTGCATACGTTTGGTGGGAAAAAGTATGGATTTTCTATGCCCTGGAAAAACTGAAGGTAGCGGTGCATACCAGAATAAGCAAATTTGAGGCCACCTGGCTGTCTTTAAACACCTTCATGAAACGGGACAGGTCAATAGCAGTCAACTAACTCTGTGCTGCACCAGAAGTGATCTGCTGAACACAACTTTATATTTTGTCAGCAACATCCGATAGCTCCACACAACATAACAACTCTGTTTTAATACCGCAAAATGTTTCAGTGTGTACCCTTTTCAGTTAATACTAGGGCTTAGATGCTGTATATGTCGGTAGGACCGTGTGTGGTACACTGTCATTTGTCTGGTTTCTTACATGAATATTGTAACTGTGAAAATTGAAAATAAAGTGGTTAAATAAGAAAATGAAGTCTTAGAACTCCAGAAGAGCAAGGTAGTACTTTACTGTTATCGTTCAAACTCAGATTTTTAGTAGATAGTTGGTCGCACAGTAAATACTGCCGTTATGTGGGAAACACATTCAGTTCCCCTTTCTTACTGGCATTTGAATGGCATCCTTAGTTAATTCAGCTCTTATGCTCTGTTTATAGTCTCCAGGCATGTGTTCCTGCTGCCATCACCACTGCTCCACCTTTTAATATCGGCAGGCCAAGTCCACCATTCACTAGGGAACAGGATGACTGTGTGCTGGCAGCCACTCCGGTGGTTTCTATGGTGACAGATAATGCAGGTCGCAACCCGTGCCAGAGTAATCAGAGTGCTGGGGTTGCTACACGGAGACAGCTTTAATTTCTACGTTAGTGAGAGCTGCGCGATTGAACGGGGAGCCTGAAGCTCTCTCACTGATAGACAAGCCGTTATCTCGCTGACAGCTTTGCATGCAGGCAGCTTCTCCTCGCTGGTCCATTGCTTCCCTTTCCTTCTTATGACACCTACGAGCAGAACCCCGTCCTTTCAATTTGAAACTGCTCTCCCGGTACTCCAGAGGGCGGGAGTCAGGAGGTTTATTACCAGTTGCACAACCCACCTTCACATTTGCCTTAACACTCGAAGTGCTCTTTCAGTGAGTACAATCTATCAGAGCTAGAGATTATGTTTCGGCATTTATTGGTATAGAGGTCATAGACTTATCTTGTGCTACAGCTCATGGACACTCACTGCTTCTGAAGGCCTTTCCAATCTGCAGGTGTTAGATAGGGATTGGGTATTTGCTGGTGCTAAATGGAGGTCAGTAGTATTTTTGGTCCTGCGCAAAGATCATAGGTTTTTGCTGGTGCTAGGATGAGGTCAGGGATATTTGTTAGTACTGGACAGAGACAATGCAAGCTTATTAGTGCTACGCAGATGTCATGTGTATTTGTTAGGGGTTGATGACTGTAGCAATTTGTGTAACAGATCCTTAATTCCTCTTCCAGATGAGTCACAGTTTTTAATAACAAGCATTGTGTTTATAATAACAGTCATTGTCAAAGCCAATAGGTCCCGCCTTTGCTATCCATTGGCATTGACAATGTTTTTTAACTAAACTGTACAGCATCCCAATAAAAGAAGCCTATGACGCAATTTGTAGGTACGCACACCACACATGTGCACCTACAAAATGACACAGCCGCTTTTTTCATATTTGCAGATCCAGCCTGAATTAGTTAATAAAAAGAAAAAAAATGTGCATGTGTGTGTTTTTTTTGGGCGGGGGGGAGGGGGTCGGCGAGGAAAGCAAGAACACGGGCGGGGTGCGGTGGGGACTGAAGAGTCACGGAGTATGGAAGCAAAACAGAAGGTGCGGGTGGGGGAAGCAACACAGAGGGCATGGCGGGGCAAACGGGTGAGAGGGAGAGAGCAACATGGAGCGCGGGGGATGGTGAGAAAAGCAAAGGGGCAAGAGAGAGAGACTTTGTCGCTGGGAGGGAGTTGAAGTACACAGGCAAGAAAGCAACACAGGCGGGGGAGCACACAAGGGGGAAGCGCATCACGGAGGGGGCGGGAGAGAAGCATATGGGCGCCAGAGAGCAGTGCGGAGAAGGGAAGAGAAGCACACTAGGGAGACAATTGGAGACACATGCAGTCTCGTAGAGCTGCATTTTCCGTTCAGCATCCTATGTTGATCATATCATCCATGGTCACCGTGCCGTGTCTGATTTTCTTAACCATTTCGCAAGCAGTGATTTCATGGGCAACAGGCTTCGTGCAGTCTCTGGGAAGCACCAGCCGATGTAGTCAGCAAGTTGAGTTGTGGTCATTGTAAAAGTGAACATAGTCGCTGCAACATACCTCTAGCACTGGCACATAAATGGGTCAAAATGCAAATAAATTCCAAGCTCCAAATTTTTTTTTTGTAAGTTCTTTTTATTAAACAAATAATTGGTGCACCATCACAAGCATCTGGACACAGGGTATATTATCAGTTTTATACATAGTACAAATAACAGTACATTTCGTTCATTCGCACACCCTGTCCTACTATTCTTGGTCTACCCTTTGTTGTGGTCTTCCCTGTGTTATTCACCCTGTTTTAGCCCTATATGTTTCCCACGCCGACCATATCTTCTCCCACTTTGCTGGGCAACCTCTACTCTGGTAGATCGTTTTTTCTGCCTGTTGGCACCAATGTAGGTCATTTCTCCAGTCTTTATTTCTCGGAGGGTCCTCTTTTCCTCAATTTCTAGCAATATTTCTTTTTGCCACTGCTGCCGATAGCATCAGCCATGTTCTGGTGTGTGTGTGCCATTTAACTTCCCTGGTCACTCCCATTAGGTGCCACCTTGCATCTGTCGGAACCTGCTGCCCCACCACCCAGTCATAGTCCGAATCACTCCACTGCAGTAGCAATGTATCATGGGACAGGCCCAGATTATGTGGAAGAAGGTACTTTTCTCTTTGCACCCCCTAACGCAGTGGTCCGAATCGCTCCGGCCCAGTCTATTCTGAAGTGTTCTAGGGGCATATGACCTGTGTAGGATGCGAAGCTGCACCAACCTGAACCTTAATCTTATGGCAATCTCTCTAGGGCTTTGGATGGCCTCCCTCCAGTCCTCATCCTCCAGGAGCCCAAGGTCTGATTCCCACGCCTCCCTCAAGGGGACTAAAGGGTGCGGGAGTTATTCATAATCTTCCGGTAGGTGAGAAACACTGCTTTGTCTATCATCGATCTAATAATAACCTGTCTTCCAGTGGAGAGTACTCTGGTAGTGTATCCCCTTCTGTTATATGTTTCCTCAGGGCATTTCTCAACTGGAAGTAGCAAAGCCTTTCTGACTCTGTTAGTTGATATTCTGTCTGCAACTCTTCAAACGTAATCATTGAGCCCTTTTTCCATATGCCCCCTTAGCCGTTCCACACATGTAAGGTGCCATTTCTGGAATCCATGCAATTTCCCCACTTCCCTCTGCATATCGCTGTCCCAAAGTGGGGTCTGTTCAGTCAGCTTGGCCCTCCGCCGTAATTTTTTCGTGGTCTCCCACCAGGCACGTGCAACCGTCTGTGTGTGTGGTGGATATGATTGCTGAGCGTTTTTACAGTATAAGGCCATTAGATAGTTCCCATTCCCCATAGCCTGCCTGTCCACCCGGTAGGCCGGTTCCGCCACAGGTGAAAAAGCCCAATCATTGACATTTATCAACTGAGATGCCAAATAGTAACTTTTGATGTCAGGGATCGCCAACCCACCCTCGTAGACCCCTTGTTGTAATTTTCTTAGTGCAATGCGTGGGACCCCCGTCCCATATTAGATTTCGAAGCTCGCCGTCTATTGTCTTAAATATTGAATCTGGGATCTAGTATGGCATATTTTGCAGTACATATAGCAGGCGGGCAGGGCCATCATCTTAAATAGGACCGCCCTGCCCATTAATGAGACCAGGAGCTGTCGCCAGTGGGCCACGTCTTCTCGCAATCTCACCAATTGTGGGTTCAAGTTCAGCGTCAGGAAGTCCGCCTCTGATTTGATAATGTTTATTCCCAGTTATCTAAATTCTTCCCTCCGTTTCAGTGCTGTACATGTCGACGTTAGTGTTGGTTTTCCAACGTCAGAGGGAATACCAATGATTTATCCCAGTTTAACTGGTAGCCTGAGTAGCTGCCACATAGCTATAGTATATGCATGAGTGTATGTATTGTCTGACGCGGTTTATGAGCGTATAGCAGTACATCATCCGCGTAGAAGGAGATGTGTTCCTCCCATCCTCCTCCTATGTCAATCCCATATACCAGAGGGTCATTGCGTATCCACGCAGCGAGTGGCTCCATTGCCATTGCAAAAATTAGAGGAGAGAGTGTACATCCCTGACGTGTCCCTCTGTGTATCTTAAAGGGCCTGGACACTGTCCCGTTTACCCTCACCCGTGCTAATGGGTCACTGTATAAGAGGGCTATCCATGCCTGAAAGTGCGGCCCGAAACCCAGCCTGGTCAGGACCTCGAACAGGTATGGCCATTCGACACTGTCGAACGCTATACTTGCATCAAGTGCCAGTACCGCTGCTGCCTCCCCCTGCCTTGGCGCATCAAGTGCCAGTACCGCTGCTGCCTACCCCTGCCTTGACGTTATTTCGTGCATTACTCCAAAGAGTCTCCTAAGTTTCAGCCTAGTGCTTCTATGTGGTATAAATCCTGACTGGTCCGGGTGAATTATATTTGAGATTACTGGTTGTACTCTATTTGCTAGGGCTTTAGCTAGTACCTTAGCTTCAAAGATAATCAGAGTTATGGGCCTATATGAGCTGCACCGCTCCATAGGTTTCCCTTCCTTGGGCATTACTGCTATTGTGGCCAATCTGATATCATCAGATAATTTGCTCCCTTCTAGCTCTGATTGGAATATATTTTGCATCGGCTGTGCCACTTTATCAGCTACACATTTGTACAACTCCGTGGGCCAAATTTTAAATATGAGAGCAAGGCACTAAAAGAAAGGAAGTGGCAAAATTGGAGTGTTTGCTTTAACTCGTTTCTGAAAGAGAAAAATGAGTTCTCCAGCTTCTTGGTCAGATAATGAGAGTGATTGGAATATATGCCTTTGTGTACTAAATACACAAGTTGATAGGCAAGTCTGCCATTAATAAATAGTCAGCTAAGCATGTAGTACAGGAGTAATTTCATCAAAGCAATCCAGTGCTGAAATAAAACATGCAGCAGAATGAAGTTTAGCTTTGAGAGGGGCAAGTGGATTTTTGGGGTTCCAGAGAGGATGTAATTTCCATTGTCTAATTTTGACAGGACCAAACTTTTACCTACTTGTTTGATGTCCTGTCTGAGTGAAAATATTTGATCCCACAGATTAGTCTGAGCTGATGATCGACATTTCTGGCTATGTTGTTAACCTGACTATGAAAATTAAGTTGATTGTCAAGAATGAAACCGCGAGCAGGGCTTTTAATGGCGCCGGGTCTTGCCGGTGCTCAGCACCGGCAGTTCTAAAAAGCAGGTGTTGAAACGGGCCCCTATCGGGCTCTCCATTTTGCCCTCATCCTCAGGGTAAAAAAAAATCTTAACTCCGCAGCAGTGCCACCCTTCACTGCCTTTGAGGTAACTTCAAAGAGAGTCGTTACAGTTCTTTCCCAGACTCATCATTTTAAAACTGAATCATTTTCAATATTCTATACAACGAAGTCATAGTTGTTACTTTTTAATCTTATGCAACTAACAGCCATTGACAAAGCCAATAGTCCTGACTTGTTGTAGACGCAATGTTACTTGTTGTATTATATATCTGGATACAATTCAGAAGCAGCAAAATACCAGTCGGGCGGCACACTATGGTAATCACAGATTTTTAGCTTAAGTGTTTTTAAGCCAAGCCCTTAATAACATCGGCCGCGCCCCTTTGAGAGAGCCCCCAGTTTTTTCATCCCACTTAAAGCCCTGCCCGCGACTTGGAACTTTCAATAATAGTCAGGGTGCATACAAGGGTGGAGGTTTGGGGTGGGGAGGTGGTGTGTGGGGTGTGACACCACCCTAATAAATAGTTTCTGATAGTTGGGTCCAGGGTCCTTCAGTCATGTGTGGCACTGTGTCAGGTTTTCACAGGAATTAGCAGCCCTCATAGCACAGACACACACCTCCATGAAACTTTGAAGAGCTTATATACAACATCTCCTCCGCCTCCATCTCACACAGAACACGCCAGTAATAAACAGAGGAAATTAAGCAGCACCTCTATTTTTCAGAGGGAGATGCAGTTGAACATCAGAACAAAATAGCACAACTTCCCTTATTGTATTTATATGTTTTATAACATCAGTGCAACTCCTGCAATTACATCACTGATGAAAGCACAGTGCATGGTGTGGGTGCAAGTTATAGTTACTTTAAGGCACCAGTTAGAGTCCCTTGATATAACTGGTGAATTCCAGTGGTTTTGTTTGTTTAAAATGGCATGTTTTAACTGATATTTTCACCTAACTATGACATTCCTTTAAACTTTGTTTTTTCCCCAGAAAATATAACTGACATTTTCACTTATAACGTTCCTTTAAACTTTGTTTTTTCCAGTTGGGGCAGGGAGAATATATAAATATATCACTAACATCCTTCGAAGATTATTACTCAAAGACACAGCACTCCCAGCCTGACTAAATGTTTGAAGCAAGAGAAAAACATTGTTTGTTCACTGTTTATGTTTATGCACTTGGGTTAGATGTATATAATGAAAATTAATCCAAAATGGCGCTGTATCGTGAGCAAGGTTGCTGTGCAACCGAAACGGGTAGGTAGTTCCTTGCATGCCAAACTAAAGTGATTATTTTCCAAATTGCCGGGAGTGCCGAGCCCTTGAGTAATAATCCTCGAAGGATGTCAGTGACATGTTAGCACGAAGGCAAACACGCTGAAGACGGCACCCCTGACTTTCAGGCTGCACGCCTGCATTCACTACGAGAGGAGATATGTATATATATATATATAACACTCCATTCCTTGCAACATTCTGGTTATATCCACCAAATGGAGCCGGTGCGAGGCAGGGTGTGCAAGTGTTTCATTTATAATTCTAGGGAACATTTGTGCCAGTATCGCAATCCCAAAACAAGAATGTTCGATGTGTTTCAGAGATTTATTTCTCTCTCTCTCTGAAACACATCCAGGAGTGCGAACATTCTTATGTTGGGATTGCGATACTAGCACAAATTTTATCTGACACACACATATATATATATATATATATATATATATATATATATATATATATACACACAGATGTGCACAGTGTAATATGCCAATTATTACCTTTATTAAATGTGGGACTGTGACATGACTCATGAGCAGTTTGGAAATATGACTTTAACATGCATTAAAAAAAAGATATTCAGTGAAAAAAAAAAGGTTAAAGTGATGTTATAGTTAGATGTTGAAATAAGATATGAACTTACGTTAAGAAACAACAACAAAACACTGAAATTCACCAGTTATAATTTAGTAAACTAACTGTAACTGGTGCCCCCATCATGAACTGCTTATGACATCAAATTTTACATCACTCATGACATGCTAAATTACATCTTTGATGATATCACTGATCACCATGTCGCAACATTTTCTAAAGATGTTGCGGCCAGCCAATCACATTGTTGCTGTACCTTATCAGTCTGAGGATCCACCACACTAAAATGGCAGGCCGGAGGAAAAGCTCCCACAGCCAATTAAAATCAAATATTTTTGAATTTTGAATTCCGAGTACCAGAAATCTCTAACTTTTAACCCATTCATGACCACCCCTACCAACTTTTTAAATGAAAAATTCTCGATTACTAGTGAATTTATTTAATCCAAATTTTAAAATAGCATGCTTTCTGGGCAAAGTTCTGACTTTGTGCCAAATTTGGTGTAATTGCGTTCAGCCATTTTTTCTGTCGCAGATAGCACACTTTCCTGAGGGAATTAATTTTGGAAATTCACATTTTTGGGAAGCCCGTCCCCCTTTATCTTGCTCTCTGCTTGATGGATCAGTGCAAACATTCTTTTCTTTTACGGTAGGTTTCGTGCACATTTGTCAAACAGTGCCAAAGTTATTAAGAAAACAAAAATGCCTTCCCAATGAAAAGTCTAACTTAACTACAACTACACTAGAGCTATTTCTGTCAATTATAAAACACACACCCACACATGCACCACCAGCACAATGTGACGGTTACATGCTGGGCTACCTGATCAAGGAAGGTGCTGCCGTACGGGAGCCTCCATCCCGCTTGGGTTAATAATAACTAACAGTATGAATTGAAAATGAGAAAAACAAGTGCACTCATCTAGTTTGATTTCAAAGTCATGGCTTTATTGGGCAAAAGCTCACATATGCTTTTCAGCCTTGAAAAGGCCTTGTTCATGGAAAGAAGCCATATTGTTTAAGTACGCACCAAAAACACACAAACGTAGTAGTGTGACGACATCACAGCGTAAACAGAAAAAAATACCATATGTTGTATTTCCAAACTGCGGCATATAGTTCGACAACTTTTGTATATTCATTAATTTCAGTCAATTTCCCAATCTAAAAAATAAACCAAATTCTAACTCAAACATATAGCAGTGCACAAACAAAAATTCTTAAGTATAAGATTTTTTTTTTTTTTAAACGTTTTCTTTCATACACGTTGAAGAAATACTATAATACTTTATCTAATTTCAATACGAATAATAGCTGTGCAGGATTAATTAATACATTAGCCATGCCGTTGTTGGACAACGTGAACATAGTATTATAAATAATAGTCATATGTAAACCTTCAAAAATTATTTATACACTATTGTGCTATCAGGCTGAAATAAACCCATACCCTTGATTAAAGTGCAAAGTGCAGTACATAGCATGGTTCACGGAAATAGTGAAAATAATTTTTACTTCAACAATAAAACATCCCATTATGCATAAATGCAATATCTTGTACTTTCTGATAATGATGTTCGGATCCAGCCTTAATGTCCATATCAAAGGCCATAATTCAATATCGAGCATTATAGAACATGATGACATAGCTTTATACCAGAACCAATCCAGCCTAAAAGTAAAAAAGTGCAAAAAGGGTTGACAAGTCTATGATCCAAATGCTAAGACTGTGGCTCAAAACTAATGGTATATAAGGCTCAAATTAGGTCTGCACTACTCCGAGCTGACAAGTTGTGCATTCCCCACTGCCAAAGAACTGTTTAATATCATGATCAGGCTAAAATGCTCTCAGGCCGCTCGGCAAGCCTGTTTTCCATTTGAAGAAAGTTATCAATTATATTTATATCTAAAGTACATAAAATATGGCACAAAATGTCCCAAGATTCTGTCAGTAATCCTCATCAGCAGCACACTTTGATACCATTAACCATGCCTTTCTGCTCACCCGGCAGGGCCATACTGGATTAGGGTGTAGAGTCTAAATCTTGCATGTCACCAGACAATACACCACTTGCCTTTAATCGGACTAATAGGCTTTCAGGTGCTCTCAATAAGTTTGAACTTACCTTGTTAACATCCTATTTGGCTACTATTCACTGATGAATGTTGGCAGGATCCTTAAAATTAACTCTAATAATAATAATGAAAATAATAATAATGTTTATTAAGTGTTTAGTTAATAAAAACCATTACACAAACATTTGTTCACTGCATATCATAAACATAAACAGTTTTTTTACTACCACTCTAAAACGTAGTCCTTGACTGTTTTGTCAAGTTGAAATTAACTCATCTAAATTAGAGGTTTTGCTGACATTCAGGGAATTAGTTTTATGGGATATTTCCATCTGTTTTTTATGGGTCTTTACCCCACTCCATCTGAGGATATTAATAACTTGACACTGGCCATTGACAACACAGTGCCTGGATAAACAGTTTGCAGAAGGGGCGAGCACCTGTTAACGCCACTTTAAAACTATGTGGAATGTTGCCTTTTTCACAGCCCCATCTAACACAGTAGTGAATGACCTTCCTTAGCCACTCTTGGAGTATAACATTGATTGGGGCTTGTCAGGTGGGCGTAGCTTGATTCCAGTGGCACAGTCAGCACTGGACCCACTTCTGGGCATACTCTTGCCACATAGGGCGGTACATCAAAGGCCCAAAAGGTGATGAGAGGAATGCTTGCAATAAGTCCAAGCTCTGGAAATTGCTTGGGGTAGCATTCCAACCCATCATTCATTTGCCCACCATGCCACCTTAGTTTGGACCCAGCCATATGCAAATCAGTTGTGACCCTTCTCCATTAGGAACAGTCCTGCCCAAACTGCCAGGCCAGGTCCACCTTGAACCGAAACTCAAGAAACCCAAGACCTGTGCTTACTGTGCCACTGGAATCAAGCTGCACCTGACTGAAGATCCTCATTCATGGCAAAACCAGTCTTAGTTTGCTTGTGTTCCTGTTCGGGGAAAACCTGGCCTGGCTATTCAGTCTGGACTGCTCCCAATGGAGCAGGGTCAATGCTGATTTGGATATGGCTGGGTCCAAACTGAAGTGGCATGGTGGGCAAAAGAACAAATGCTGCTTTGAGCGATTTCCAGCGGTTAGACTTATTGCAAGCATTCCTCCCATCACCTTTTGTGTCTTTGCCCTTCTTCAATATTAGCCATAAGATCTGATAATTACTGTAAGACAACTGGAACGTAGAAGACATAAAAACCTCTGCCTAAGGTGATGGCAAATTAAATAAGGTGGGATATTTTTAAATGACAATATATTTCCAGAATAAAAATATTTTAGGCAGAGTATATGTATCCAAGAAAGGGCAATATACACTGTGCTGGAGACTGTTGGACTTGGCCCTTTTTGCAGGGTCATCCCTAAACTTTTTGCCTTCCTCCTATATTTTTTCTGACCTGTTGTTGGCTGTTTTATGACTCTGGGCACTTTACCACTGCTGATCAGTGCTAAAGTGCATATGCTCTCCCCATTGTAAATTGTGTTATGGATTAGTGACTCCATGATTGGATGATTGGTTTACTTGTCAGTCCCTAGTACAGTGCACTCAGAGTGCCCAGGGCTTGTAAATCCAATGCCGCTGGTGGGCTTGCAGCACTGGTTGTGCCACCCACAGAAGCGGCTTGTAAAATGTGCCTCAGGCCTGCCATTGCAGAGCCTGTGTGCAGCCTAGGGCTGCCATGTCGACTTGGTGAGAACACCCACTTACCAGTTCCTAAACCTTCCCTTTACTGCATGTTGGTCACCCCTAAAGTAGGCCCTAGGGCAGGGTGCATTGTAAGTATAAGGTAGGACATGCCCTGGTGTGTGTAGCATGTCCTAATAGTGAATTACAGCCATTTTCGTTTTTCACTATTGCAAGGCTACCTGCTCCCCATAGGCCAGAATGGGCAGACTGACTATTACACCTTATAGTCAGAACTGACCCAGGGAACATGGTAGAAAAACGAATTTAGTATGCCTGAACTCAGAATGATAAAATACATCTTTTAGTGAAGTTGGTTTTAACATTCTGTGTTTGAAAATACCACTTTTAGAAAGTGGGTATTTTCTTGCCTAAACTTCCAAGCCTGCCTCTGCTAGGTTGTGTATTCCTTGTCTGGAGATTGAGTGACAGGGGCTGGGGGTGGCTACAGGAGACAGGGTGAGTCAGCACAGGGCTGAATAGAAAGATCTGCATCCAGAGTGGAGGGAGGAGTTGCACCTGGGTCTGAATAGGGCTGTGCCTGCCTTCCACAATGCTGGCTCCACCTCCTGCCGGGCGGCTGAGCACTCTGCCCCACATTCTGAAAGGAAAGAAGGAGTCAGAAAAACAAAGTGCTCCAGGGCTGACCAGAACTGGTTTTGGACTAGGCAGAGGCCTCTCTGCCTCCAGAGAACAAAGAGAAACTGTGTATAAAAAGGGGACCCAGACCCCTAGGAAATTAGATCACTTTGGGAAACAAGAAGAAACCTTTGCTGAGGAGCGGAACCAAGAAGAAACTGAGGAGAAGACTATCCCTAAGCTAGAGGGATCTGCCTGCAGTGGTTGCCTGACTGCCAAAGGAAGGAGAAAGGACTTTGTGTGCACTTTTATTCAACTTGTGAAGGATCTCCAAGGGCTTGAGAAAAGAGCTTGCCTCCTGCTGAAGTCTCAGGGACAACAGACTTCAACCACCAGCTCCCCAAGAATCCTTTGGAAGTGCCTGCTGCTGTTTTAGGCCTTCTGAAGGGACTGCGTGTCGCAAGGAGCTGGAAGCACGACTCAAGAGGGAGAAGCGTGTCACCGTCGCAGCCGCTGCCGTCGCATCACGGAGATGACGCCGCTGTAGCTGTCGCATTGCACCGCATCTCGAGTAACGTCCCGCAACCCCGAAGAAGCGTGTCGCAGCCGCTGCCGTCGCATCGTAGATGTCGCCGCTGTAGCTGTCGCATTGCACCGCATCAAGAGAAGCGCCTCGCATCCACGGTGAAGCGTGCCGTCGTCGGAGCTGCTGCCGTCGCATCACGGAACAAGGGTGTCGCCGCTGCAGTTGTCGCATCGAGCGGAAGCGTCTCGCAACGTCGGAGAAGAGTGTCGCCGCCAAAGCCGCTGTCGTCGCATCACGGAACAAGGGTGTCGCCGCTGCAGCTGACGCATCGAGTCGAGACTTCCGCAACATCGGAGAAGCGTGCCGCATCATGAAGAACTTGACGTCTTTATTTCTTTGCACCAGAACTTTGTCGCATCTCCATCTCTGCAACACTTCCGTTGTAGAAACGTGACGCATCGTAAGATACATTGACTCAAAGTGTCGCATTTTAAGAACTGAAGAGAACTAAGCTAAACCTACCATTTTAAGTACAGTATTGTGGATTTTTGTCGTTTATGGTCTTGTGTTAAAACTATATAAAGAATACTTATTTTTTATATAAACCTTGTGTGGTGTCCATCTGTAGTGTTGTCACTAGATTACTGTATGTGTTCACAAATGCTTTACACACTGCCTCTGAGATAAGCCTGTCTGCTCGTGCCAAGCTACCAAGGGGGTGAGCAGGGGTTATTTTAGGAGTGTACCCCCCTACCCTGACTAGAGGCGAGGTTCCCTATTTGTCACAAGTACCTACCTGTGCCAACTAGAGACCCCCAAATCTAACAGAGACACAAGGACATTTTAAGCAAGAAATTAGGAACACTTAAAGGATACAAGAAACTAAGCTTGGATGCAATTCTTGGGGAATCTGGATTGTCAGGGAATAGACCAAAAGGAGATAAGAGATTGGTATACCCGGGTAATAAAGAAAACAGTTGATTGTCTGTTGATTTCCCTTAATACAAATGTCAAGTATACATCAAATACGAACCCAAAATGTATCAAATTCCTCACATGGTTTAACTGGAAGTGTCAGTATTTGAAAAGGAAATTGAGAAGTTAAGACAGAATAAGGAATTCGTGATCAATGCAATTAGGCAAGAGAAGCTCCGACAAACAAAAGCAGAATATTTCACTTTAATAACCAAAAATAAGCTATTGTAATATAAGGGGAAATTAGAAAAAATGATAGCAGTACTAGTTACAAAGGATGCAAAAAGTTTGAAAATTGGTCCAGAAAGGGACCGACAAGGTTAGTAGTGCACCAAGCTCTATGGTCCCTTAAGATGTACGGGTAGACATGTATCAGCTATATATGTGAACAAAATGTTAGCGCCCCCCCATTGGGACTGGCTTACATCTGATGAGAAAGCACAAACCTGACAAAATACTGCAATAAAAAGGCAATAGCCTCCCTCAATTTATCAAGGGGAGTGGGAACTGACATATCAGCAATAATTTTAAAACTACTTGTGCATCAATTTCTTTCATGTGGCATTCAATGCCTTCACTAGCTCTGGCCAGTTTCCTGTAAGGTGGAAAGGGGTGTTAATTAAATCTGTTTTAAAGAAAAGCGATCACTCAGATACCAAAATTATCGCCAAATTAGTCTACTAGACATGGGGGCTAAAATATTTGCTAAACTAATACTTCAGTATCTGGATGATTGGATTGACACCAGTTATTTAATCCCAGTTGAGCAATGCGGTTTTAAAGAGGAGCCCTCAACTGTCACTGTTTTAGTCTCTAGACGATGGTCCGAAAGGCAATAGAAACACGAGGGAAGCTATTTTGTGGATTTTTGATCAGCTTTCGATTTTGTTGATAGGTGGATATTGTGAGAAAAATTACGTGGGTATGAATATTCCCATTAGCCTATTAGCTGTGCTAAAGGAACTACATCAAGGGAACTAGGCCAAGGTAGAGCTAGATAAAACAGAGCACTATCATTGAAAATCCCAATTGAGAACAGTGTACAAAATGTCCCCACTATGTTTGCACTTTATCTGGTTGAATTGCCTTGAGGCCTTACAGAACACACATTCCTTTTCACCTAAGTTGAGGGGAAAACATATACTCTGCCTATATACTGATGACCTCGTCATCTTGGATGTGATGCAAGTAGCGCTTCAAAGAAAATGACAAGTATTCACTGATTATTGAAAAGCAACATGATTTAATAATAAATATTGGAGAAAAAAAAATATCCTGGTAATGGGGAGAAAACGCAAGCCTTTTAAATGGCCAATAGGGGAAATGATGGTAGACAAAACCCTCAACTATAAATACTTAGGCATGCTGTTCAATAAAAAGGAACATTATAAAATGCATGTGGATGCCCTAAAGCACTAACAACTGTGGGGAGTAGGTTAAACAAATTTAAGGGAATTTAGAGGTCCTTCAATAGAACCAGTGTTGACCCCCCTCAAATGTTTTATTTTTTGTTTAAATCTTTTTATTGATTAACATTTTTGCACATTTTAAGCATACAGTCAGAGCAGTGCTCATGCATCAAGAAAGAAAGAAAGAAAAGTGATTGCCAACAGCATAATGTGTAGTACCCAACAGCAAAAAGAGAGACAGATGAGTAGATCACAGCGACCACAAGAAGTCATAGGACAGTGTCCATGGACAGGGCGGATCAGTGCTGATGAGTCTCACGGCCGGGTGGCATGCAAACGGTTCAGATATAGTGCAGTTCGAACCAAACTGGGGACATAGGGTACAACAAAATGAGGACAACATAAGTCAAGGAAGGGAAAGGGAGTCGCTTGAGACCTGCTGCCGTATCTAGTGTAGCCGGGGGAGCCAGAGCTGCCAGGACCCAGTGGCAATGAAGTTCTGGAACAGGAGAGTCAAGTCAGCCTGGAGGCCAGTGCTATTCAACACCCCTGCCGGTGGGGGATGAACTATGGGTACCGGCCCCAGATAACGTATTCGGGTCCCCTGTGTTAGTGACCATTTCTTGGAGCTTGGAAACCATTGTGTCCCACTGAGGCGCTAGGGGGAATTTACGAATGCCGAGTAGGTCCTCCCTACGTAACGCCACACCCTCCGCCTTAGCCCAATTAAGCAGGGATCAGCGCCAGGCAAGTGACTGAGGCGACAGAGGGGATTTCCATCGCTTGGTGATCAATCGTTTGGCCGTTATTAGACCCAGGTCCAGAAATCGTGTGGCGGCTCTATATTTTTTGTTTCTGCTAAAGAGGTGTAATACATGGGCTTCCCAACTGGGGGGGAATGACTCGGGAGATGCAAGTTGTCAGGGTGACTGTCACATTGCTCCAGTACTCATTTAAGACCGAACAATGCCAGAGCATATGGAGAATGTCGGCATCTAACTGCCGGCAGCGGGGGCAAGCCGCGTCTACGCGGAGGAAGTACCTGTTAATTTGAGCTGGGGTAAGGTAAGCCCAATGCAGCACGAAGAATTGAATTTGTTTGAACCGCTGATTACGCGGAATGTATGTCGGGCTGCCTCGAACAACAGTCCACTCTCTATCTGTGAATGCCCTCCCCAGGGCCCCCTCCCAATGATGCCGAAGCCGAGTGAGGTCAGCCTCCGTGTGTTGCCGTATGGAAGATGCGAACCAGCGCGTCAGGTGTCTCCCTGTCCCCATCACGTGAAGGTATTGCAATGTGTGGTGTATGGGATGCTCCTGAGTGAGTGTACCCCATTTAGACGATAACGAGGCTATAATTGTTCTATGTAGTAAAAACTGCCCAGGGCGCAGGTTCCCTTCCTCTATGAGTTCCTGGTATCGGATGAGGGTGCCGTCCTGGAAAAGGTCTCCCAAGTCCTCTATTCCCTCCGAGGCCCAGTGTTGTAACTCAGTCACAGTCGTGTAGGTGTCCCCTCGTGGAGTTTCCAACAATGGGATAGCGGGTGCATATGGGATGGTGGTTCTAGTGAGAAAAAGACTCCTATGGAAGCACCTGTATGCTACGTTGAGTCGAAGTGTGTCGGGGGGTCTGGACTTGGAGCAAGGATGAAAAATTTGTAAAAGGCTACCCTGCGTCAGTGGGGGCTGTAAAGAAGCTGTGTCTGGTAAGTAACGGGATGATATCAAAACATGTTCCCAATCGTAATTTGCGATCGGCTCATCTCCAGTTGCTATCTACCCCTACTTATAAGCTCAAACGTCAGGGAGGGTGCAGGTTTTCTTATCTGGCCCCTAGATTTTGGAATTCTCTTCCACTAACAATTAGGTCTTGCAATAACTTATTGGGCTTTAGAAAAATGCTCAAGACATGGTTGTTCGAGCAGGCGCATGCTTAAATCCTGCCCTGCTGTGACTCTGATCAGGTTTAGCGCCATGAAACCTCTGGGTGTACGTGCGCTTTAGAAATATTTGTTAACATAACATAACATAACATAGCCACCTGGCAACCCATTGCAGCTGGGAAGCTAAGTAGTATTGCTCAAAGTTAGGTACCGCTAGGCCACCCAGTTCGGTAGGCAGGTAAAGTTTCCCCATCGACACTCTGTGGCGTGATGTTCCCCATATAAAGTCTCGCACAACCTTTTCCCATTGCCTGAAGAAAGGGGGGGAGATGATAAGGGGTAGAGCGGCGAAGTAGTAGAGAAGGCGGGGAAGGACTACCATTTTAATAAGGGCAATCCTACCGGAGATCGCCAATGGAAGAGTCTTCCAGAAACCCATCTGTGACCGAATCGCTGTGGTGGCCCGGAGTACGTTCCCATCGAAAAGATCAGTTCTGTTATGATAAACTCGGACCCCCAAATAGCGGAAAGGGTCCACACACCAGGCTACGGGGGTCCCCCCCAGTACATATCCCGGATCAGGAGTCTCCTTCAAAGATGGTGAAAGTATAGATTTCGCTGCATTGACTTGCAGTCCCGAAGCACGTGCAAAATGACTGAGGGCTTGGTCAAGTGTGAAGGGATGTTATGAAGGTCTCGAGCATATATCAGCAGGTCATCTGCGTATAGCGAAATGTTGTGGGTGCCATCTCCCAGTGTAATCCCCATGTCGACGTAGGCGCGAATATGGACCGCCAGCGGCTCCACTGCCAACAGGAACAAAAGAGGGGACAACGGGCATCCCTGTCGGGTTCCACGTTGCACCTGAATTGGATCTGAGACATAGGGCCCCGTCCGAACCCGGACAGACGGATTGCGGTATAGCAGTCGCACCAAACTAAGAAAGTAGGGTCCGACTCCAAAACGGGCCAGAACGGCGAAGAGGAAATTCCAAGCCAGCGAATCGAAGGCCTTCTCAAGATCTAATACCATGCAGCCCGAGCGAGGCCAGTCAATCGAGGCATATTCCGCCACCCGAAAGTAACGTCGTATGTTCAAAGCAGTATTACGCTGTGGACCGAAGCCATTCTGGTCGGAGCGCACTAAATCAGGGACAAGCGGGGCCAGCCGATTGGCCAAGACTTTTGCCAGGATCTTATAATCCGTGTTCAGTATTGCAATCGGCCGATAAGAGCCAGGAGACGTGGGGTCCTTACCAGGCTTCAGCAAAGAAACTACATTAGCGGTACGCATGGCCGGGGGTAGAGCCCCATCTGAGATTGCCTCTGTAAACAGCGAATGGAGATGTGGTACTAAATGTTCTGCATAAGTTTTGAAGAACTCGGCCGGGAGGCCATCCGGACCCGGCGTTTTACCGGAGGACAAGGAGCGCAGCGCGTCTCGTATTTCGTCCTCCGTTAGGGGGGAGTCTAGCTCCAGGAACTGGTCAACTGTAAGAGTGGGCAACTCCACTGTGTCCAAAAAGGAATCCACGTTTTGGGCGTTGCCCACCAGTCGGGTCTCATACAGTCGAGTGTAGTGTTCAGTCATCAGTGTGTGAATGTCTCTCTGAGTACTTCGCTCCTGGCCCAGGTCATTGATTAGCAACTGTATGGGGCGCTGGGGGTGTTCCTGCCGGATCAAGGAAGCCAGCAACCTCCCGACCTTGTCCGTCGCAGAGTGAGAACGGGCAGAGTGTGCCAAATAATTATAGTCTCTCCAGTAGTGCCTCCCGCTCGATATGGGCAGCATCCAGGCGCTGCTGTTGATCCGGGCAGTTGACGACCCGCGTCTCGAGTGGAAGCAGCTGCCTCTCAATGGTGGATAGTGAAGTGTCGAGTTGTCTGCGGATACTCCAAGTCTGCCCCAGACAATGGCTCCTAATCACTACTTTAAAGGCCTCCCATTCGGTGAGAACCAAATCCGTGGAAGCCGTATTGAGTGCAAAATAACTGGCTATCGCAGCCTCCAATGAGCCGCGGAAGAGAGGGTCCTCTAGAGCCGCTGTCTGCAGACGCCAGGCCGGAATCGGAGGAGGTCGTGCCTCCCAGGCCAGGTGCATTACCAGGGGATTATGGTCGGAATGCGTCCGACCAAGGTAGTCAATAGAGTGTATCAGAGGGAGTAGGGCCGTGGATGTGAGTATGCGATCGAGGCGTACATGCAGGTTATGGACCGGGTAATAAAAAGAGTATACTCTGGAGTGCGGATGGCGTTCCCGCCAGATGTCCGAGTGCCCAATTGTCCATCCAGGATTTTAAGAGTTGCACGTTGGAGGAGGCCGTAGTACGAGTGAGGGGGAAAGGAGCGGTCAAGTGAGACATCGAGCACCGCGTTAAAGTCACCTCCCAGGAGCCACGGGATCTCCCTCCACCGGAGCAGTACCTCCGAAAGGTCACTAAGAAAGGTGCCCTGCGTGACATTGGGGGCCTATATGGAACCCAACAAGACCGGCTGGCTGTTCAGCTTACCGCTCACTAAGACGTAGCGCCCCATTGGGTCGGACAGGACCTCCTCTTCCTCCCATGGAACCCCCGCCTTGACCCATATCACCACTGTAGGAAGATGGAATCTGACTGCATGGTTGCCCCCACTTTTTTCCTGGTGTTTTGCTGGTTTTCTACTTAGTTTGGCTGGGATCCTGCTATTCAGGACCCCATCCTATCTGCTTTCCCCTTAAATTGATTGCATGTACTTTAGGTACACTCCAGATTGGATTCTGGGGTACCCTTATAAGTCCCTGGTATATGGTATACTATGTACCCAGGGCATAGGTACCCCAGAGGCCTCCCAGGGGCTGCAGCATGTATTATGCCACCCCTGAGAGGCCATCCAAAATGACACAACAGGTCTGCTACAGCAGCCTGTGTAAGGTGGTGTATGCACCCCTTACTGAGATATAGGTTCCCTTTATCTCTCCATATCACTGCACATGTAAAGCTATCAGTCACCCCTATGGCAGGCCTTAACAATCCTGAAGGCAGGGTGCTGGGTTTCATGTGAGAGGGTGCCCATGCATGAGCAGGGCCCCTCTGCAGCTTTCGGAATCTTCATTCCGGGGTTGTCTGAGATGCAGCCAACCATATACTCTTAAGTGCATTATAACCTCGCGGTAAATGCTAACTTGAGAATGGCTGCATGGAAACATGTCGTGTTTGGTGTCAAACACCTTGGAATCATACCTCCACCCCAGTAACTGGGGTGGGAGGTATGATTCCACCCTACCAGAGGGAGAAACATGGCACCACCGGTACACCCGGTACCAGCTTAACAGAACCCTGGCATCACAAAATGGATGCTGCAGCCACAGACACGAGTCTGCCCTCCTGCTGCTGGATGAAACTCCGGCAGGGGAGGCCTGGACAATAAGTTTCCTGTCACAGGGAGGTGTGACCACCTCCCAGACAGGCTTTAGTGTATTGGGGCTGGGTGGGTGCACTCCAAGAGTGCTTTGAAGTCTGCACTGGGGGCACATTCGGTGTCCCTGTGCATAGTCCAGCTCAAACCTGTTGCAGGGGCACTCAGCTCCTGCTCTGGCGCGAAACTGGACAAAGGAAATGGGTGTAGCCACCCCTCTTTCCTGACCCTCCCATAGGTGGGTCCCCAGAGTTTGTCCCACCCCTTCCTTGGGTATAAAGTAGGAACCCCTGACTACAGGACTTTAGATTTACCTGGACGAAACTCTGCTACAGAATCCCAGAATTTTAACTATCTACACGACGTTGGATGACCGAAGAATCTCCCTTGGAGTAAAGGAGTTACTCCCCTGCTTGGCAGGCACCAAAGACGCATCTGTCCAGTTGGCATCTCTGAAGCTCCTAAGGACTCAGAAGAATATTGCCACACAGGAGGTGGGTTCCCTTGGTCTCTGAGGTCGATCTGTGTGCTCAGCAAGTCTGAGGCCTGTATCCCTCGTGGAGACCGTGCAACCCGAACCCCTGGACACCGCGACCATTTGCAGAAGCATCAGCTTTGAGACGACCTCTGAGGCTGAGCTTTGGGTTACTTGTAGCCCTGACCCCAAGCAGCAATTCCACCGAAGATTGCCAGCCTACACTCCACGAGCGTTCCGTGAGCTGGCCCTTTGTGTTTTCTCTCGAGGTCCCTTCGCGATCCCTGGTCCGTCGACTGGTTGGTCCCTGTGAAGGCAACACTAAGATTAATTGGGCTACCCTGGTTGCTCCAGACGTGCCCTGACTCTCCATCGCTTGGGGAGTCCCCCGGACCTTGCTGGTCCGCACCAAAGCATCTTTACTCTTCCTGCGTGGGTTGCTGTTGCCAAGGCTTGTTGTGTTCAATCCAAGCACCGACACCCCTGCACTCGACATCCTTTGTGGGACAGCTCGAATCCGGCTCCTGGTTGTCCTCGACGTCTCCTGGACCCCGTGGCTGCAGAGTCAAGCTTCACCTCTTTGCACCTGAAGCACCCGACATCGGTGGGCATTTGATTGGTCCGCTCCTGGTCACTGGCTAGTGACCCAGACTCTGTCCCCTCTGCTTTCAGGTTCTTCACATCTTCGATCCAGGCTTGGATCATCCCGGACACTTTTCTTCTTCACGGCAGCAGCACTTTGCAGCAGATCGCCATTGAAATCAACGACGATTCCCGACACCATTTGACACCTATGCACCCGGCTTCCCTGGGTAAGGTAACTCGAGTATTCCGATGCTCCTGTGGGTGTTGGCCCTAGAACCCCTTAAGTCCAAAGGGGTTTGCTCAAAGTCCTCTCCTAAGTGTCCTTTATCTTTAAAATTCCAACCGCGACTTTCCTCATAGAATCCTACGGCGCTCGCAGCTGTGTTCTCACACTGCACACGTCCCCCTTGGGTGGTTCCTTGGGGTCCCAGCGATTCTACGTGCTCTAGGCACTGTGTCTAGTCAAGTCGTGGTTCTTATACCACTTTCTTAGTATATGGTTTGGTCTCCCCTGGAGCCCACTGTGTATTGTGCTATTTACTGTCGTTTTAATACTGTGATATTGTGTATCTTGGACTCTAATCTCATAAAGAGATTAGTAGTGAGTGTTTAGAAATAAATACATATATTTTATATATACCTGGTGTGGTTCTCCTTCCATTTGGTCATTCAAGAGGTTATAATCTGGTAAACCAAGCTGCTTTACACTCCTTCAAGACTTAGCCTGAAGGCTGCTCTCCACAGCTACCACTAGGATAGCTTTCTATAAAGGTTGTCTTTAACCTAATCATCAATAAGGGTCGTTTGGACTGGTGCAAGGTGCCCACTATAACTACTGGACAGCATATGCCAAGCCAACTTCTCACAACCACCCCTCTAGCCATGGATGAATAGTTGGTAATATATATCTGGCCCCGCCATCGACGACGTAAGCGGGTAGCCTCTACAGTCGTCAGGTGTGTCTCCTGTAATAGCGCCACACTCGTCGCGTGACGCTGCAGGTAAGCGTAGATGGCGTACCGCTTGGAGGGTGTGTGAATGCCCCTGACATTCCAGGTTATTATATTAAGATTGGTCATCGGGACAACTGAAGTCAGCAAGTCCCACCCGTGTACTGTGGCGCCCCCTGTGCGGTGAACCGCCCCAAGGAGGGAGGATGTAAGGGCAGCAGGTCTGTGTGTGTGGCGACTCGTGCAGGGGGAAGAAAATAATAATGTAGATCTTTAGGATACCATGAAACAGTAAAAGAGCGGATCCCCAACATGAGGAACTGCCCAAACAAGCTTGCCATATCATGGCAACAGGACGAACGTCGTTATATGACTGCGGGGAGAAGTGCCAGTGGAACAGAACAAGGAAGGGGGGGAGAGAGAAAAGCAGGTACAGATGCGATCCCCCTCAGTTACCCTAGAATAAGAGGAGTTAGGGCATCAAGAGTAAGACAGGAGAGGACATGGCCCAGAATTACATCATTTTGTAACAAGAGCTAAACGGAAATAATGTCATCCGCAGTTTGGGGTGTGACAACCGGTAGCGGAGGGAAATCCGCATCAGTTAAGCAGTCCGGCGTGGAGCCCGAGTTTCGAGACTTGGGCAAGGACCCAACAGAGATGGAGATGGGGCAGATTGAAGGGCCGCCACCGTCTGCAGGGCCCCCTGTCGTTCCATTCTGATCTGGTCGGGGTTCGGGGCTGATATGAATGTTCTTGCGTCCCTGCTCTTTTTCCCACGCCTGCCTCGACGGGGTCGCTCAGTTGCTCGGGATTCATCTGTTCGTTTGGGCGCCATTGCCAGTCCATGCTTCTCAAGCCAGTCCCAAGCCTCTGTAGTGGAGTCAAAGTACCGGGTGTTGCCATCTTTGATAACCCGGAGACGGGCAGGGAAGAGTAGAGAATATCTAAGGTCCAGCTCCCGGAGTTGTTTCTTCACTGCGTTGAAGGTGGCTCGTCTCTTCTGGACATGAGCTGTGTAGTCTGGGAAAAGGGAGACAGTCACATTCTGAACTTTAGGGCCGGGATGTTTGCCAAGTTCCCGCAGGATGACATCTCTGTCCATGAAATTCATTACACGGAACAGGAAAGGACGAGGACGGGTCCCTGGAGGGGGTCTGCGCGCTGGCAGTCTGTGGGCCCGCTCGATTACGAACTGCGGGAAGAGCGACTCCGGCGACAGCAGATCTCTTATCCAGGCTTCCGTGAAGATCTCCGGGTCCCGACCCTCTGCTCCCTCAGATAGACCAACCAAGCGGATATTATTGCGACGCGATCTTCCTTCGGCGCCGTCCACCTTCTCCTCCAGGGTGCACACACGATCTAATAGGTCCTGAAGCGCGGATGTACAGTTCCGAGAACGAGGCTGAAGTTCTGCCAGTGCGGTCTCCGCCTCACGACCCCTGTCTGAGAGCTTGTGCTGGTCGGCCCGGAGAAGTGTGAAGTCGGATTTGAATCCTGCCCTCCAGGGAGGTACGTGTGAGATCCAATGCGTTGCCAATCCGTTCAACTGCCGCCAAGACAGTATCCAGTTTGGTTGCAATGTCCGGCGGACTCATCCCTGTCACGGGCCCCGGAGCCGCATGGGCTTCCCCGGTCGGACCCCCGGAGGGGGCATCCCGGTGGGTATTGGTGCGCAGGCGGCCCATGACAATCTGCTGGGCGCTCGGCATAGGGAGCAGGTGGAAAACGGCGAGTTACTGAGGGCTGCACGGCCCTATTGCCTCACCCCTAAGGACGACGAGGACAGGAGCAGCGTAGGCCCGAACCGAAGGCCCAAACCGACCCCGCGCTGGTCTCCACACCACCGTAGGTAGTCTGTTCCTTCCAGTACACACAGTGCCGGAGAAAGGGTGAGGAGGCCCAGGCCCAACCAACCCCCGGACCTCTCCACCTCCACTAGTCCGTGTCACCACAAATGCACTGGACGTGACCGTGTCGAGGACCATGCAGCAGGCAGGAGGCCCTCCCTTCGACCAGCGCTAGACTCACCGCACTGCAAGTTAACGTCTGGGCCCCTCCAGTGGTAGATCTGCCTCTCTCAGGGACCCCACTTCGCACTCACACGGCAGCGGCCGGGGCGGGAGGGGAAGGGGTTCAGCTCCCACAGGCACGCGTTTCAAGACACAGGGGACTTCGCCCAGAGCTCCCCGAGCCAGCCCGGAGCGGCCCCCAAACGATGCCTTCGAACACCAGAGTTTCCAGGGAAACAGATTGTGCTAGGGGAGAGGTGCCATGTGCAGATAGCTCGTACCCGGGTTACGCCCCCCCCAGGGGCCACTGCCAGTCGCCTGTCCTGTACTCCAGGGGCGCTTCCGCCTGGACACCGGGTTCGTGCTACAACCCCGGATTCCAAATAGGGGCCGTAGCGGGTAACAACAGGAACAGCTTGTTGATCAGCATGGGTAGTGGAATGGGCCCCGGCGACTCCCCGAGGCCGGCGCGAATGCAAATAGGCCGCGCTGCGATCCCAACAGTGTGTGCAGGTGGGGACCCTAGGCCCGACCGACCCCCGTAGCTCCCCACCGCAGGGCAGAGGTTTCATCTACAGTCCGTGGGCCCACCGCTACAGTCGTGCCCCGACCTCTAGGCGGAGGGCAGGTGGGGGCCCTAGGCCCGAACGACCCCCGTGGCCCCCCACCGCTGGGCAGCCCCTGTAATCGGAGTGTATGAGGCCTACCCCCGCAGCAGCGTCGCGATCACCACATTGTGCGCAGGTGAGGGCCCTAGGCCCGGCCGACCTCCGTGGCACCCCACCGCAGGACAGACGCCTCAGCTGCAGTACTCGGGTCTATCCCCGCAGCCGCGCCCCGACCACCTTGTTGTGCCCAGGCAGGGGCCCTAGGCCCGACCGACCCCTGTGGCTCCCCACCGAAGGGCAGAGGCGGCAGCTACAGTCCAGGGGCCCACCGCAACAGTCTCGCCACAATCCCAAGCTGAGGGCATGTGAGGGCCCTAGGCCCGATCGACCCCCGTGGCCCCCACCACAGTGCAGCCCTCGCAATCGCGGCCTACAAGGCCTGCCTCCGCAACAGCGTCACAGTCGCCACGTGGTGCTCAGGTAGGGGCCCTAGGCCCGACCGACCCCCGTGGCCCCCCGCCGCAGGGCAGACACCGCCGCAACTGCTCGTGGGCCTACCTTAAAGGCCGATGTCACGCTGGACGTTTCTAGGCGCAGCAGCCAGCGGCCACGGCCTCCGCAGCAGCGGGCCAAGCTCTCGGGGAAGGCGCCTTTGTCGGCCGGTTCACCCCCAACCTCAGCCGCTCGGTAGTCACAGGCCACTCTCTCCGGGCTGCTCCGGGCAGATTGTGACGGCGCGTCTCAGCGCCGGGGCTACGAATACACCGTGGGGACCGCCACGGGCGGCTCAGGCACTAAGATCGTTGCGCCCGCGCCCGCAGCCCGACCGGGGCCAAGCTCCCGCAAGGGAACAGGCCGCACCGTCCGGGGCCGCCGTGGAGCGCCGCCGAAGCCCGAGTGTCTCTTGCTGGCAACCACAGCGTCTCACACGCTCTTGTTGTGCGTATCTGGGCAGAGAGAACGGCTGAGAAGCCAGGATGCACAGGATAATTGGGGGATTAAGCCAGACCCGTCCGCCATCTTCGGTGCTTGGCCACGCCCCGACCCCCTCAAATGTTTTATGGGGCAGAATTCCTATGCCTGAGTTCCATGTATGATTGGGAGAAAATAGAGGAGACATGTCTTAAGAACCGATTAGGTTTCCCCTATTTTCCATGGTTCAATCAATAAGAATTGAAGCTAAGCTGAACCCTTGATACAACAGTGGCAAAAGTAAGCCTGTGATTCTGACATACATAGTTAATTGGCTCCAAAACAAAGGTTTCAATGCGCTGTGTGATGGAAATTTGCCACCGTGATATACTCTGGGCAAGGGATGAAAGGAAGCTTGGAGTATGGTTCAGTATTGTAATTTAGATAATTTTAAAAGTGATGTCCCCCTGCCTCTGACTAAAACAGGAATTAGATGAAAGGAGTGTCATGGAATCAAGGGTTATAGATCTGAGCTACCTCAACACAAAGCGTTCAACAAACATTCTTAAAAATTCCTGGTTGAATTGCACGGCGTACTCCTATCTTACTAGCCTGCCAAACCCAGTGCTGAAGAGAGCATTCCTGAAATTCTGTGAAGGCCTAAATCCCCCATATGCAGTTCAAATTTAGGGGAAAGCCCTAATGGATGAAGACGGGAAGTGGGGGTGTGAGTTAAAAGTATGATGCACCACTGTTCATGTTTTAATGGATTGTTTATATTTTATCACAATAGGGCACACTTTTTAAAGTTTAAAGCTTGTTCCATTAAAATATGGTGTAAGACTCGGATGGAAGCCCTGCGATTTTTATATGATATGCAATATTTGGATGTAAAGTATGCATTAAGTCGGTTTTTACTAGCAATATTGACATAGATAGCACTGGGTGCATTATTGATTTAAGTAGATCCACGATTTTCTTTTTTAAACAGTTTTTATTATGTCAATTGTCAAATACAGTGCAGAGCTCTGTAACCCAGAGACAGACTGCCACATGTTACACCTAACATATTGCGTTGACTTTTAATATATACATTATGCAAAAATTGAAATAATAAAGAAACAAACCACCCAACCCCTCTGCACTGTCTTTGCATCACACTGATAATAACACAGATTGTTATGGTCTCGTAGGTCACCCATAAATACTTTATCTTCAACAGGACTGAACTCGGGAAGAGGCTCCAACTCCGCAATGCTGGGAAGGATGGCGTGTCTAAACTGCAGGTATTTAAAAAATTGGGTTTTCGGCATCTGATAGTCATACTGGAGATCCTGGAAAGATTTTAAGACCGTGCCACGCATAACGTCCCCTAGGGTAGAGATCCCAATGTTATCCCAGTCTCGGAAACCCCCCAGGCCCGCAAGTTGTGGCAATCTACCATTGGACCAAAGGGAGTCTCCCGTGTCAGCCTGCCCCACCACCCCATCCTGCGCAGGGCCTGCCTCCACACCTGGAAAACTACCCTCGTGGCGGACGGCAGTGTCTTGCGGATAGAAGCCGAATATAAGACCGTATGTAAGGAATAGGATCCCAGCTGGCACCGCTCCACTGCATATGCTGGATCAGAGCGATCCCCATACCACCATTCGTTCAATATCAGGAGTTGCGAGGCCACATAGTAGGACTGGACATCCGAGGTGGCCAGCCCACCACAATACGTGGACTGAAAACACTTCCGTAGCGCTACCCTGGGTGCCCTTCCTGCCCAAAGAAACTGTCCCAGGACCGAATTAACCTGGCGGAACCAAGAGGGCCTAACAGGGAATGGATGATTCTGTAGCTGATATAGCAAACGCGGCAATGCGACCATTTTAAAGATGGCCGACCGACCTGGAAGATAAAGGGGCATATGAGACCACATTCTCAATTCGTCGCGCACCCGCGCCCAAACCGATGCAACATTACGATCCCAGGACTCCCCCGATGAATCAGACAGAAAACCCCCCAGATATTTCATACCGACCGCGGTGACCTGCACCGCAGAGGTCCAGGTACCCGATTCTACCGGATGTCCCAATGTCCACAGCACGGACTTACTCGCGTTCATAAATAAACCGGAGCTCTCCCCAAATATTTCCTTAATACGCAGCAATCTAGGGCCCGTCCTATTGACGTCAGTCAAAGAGAAAAGAACATCGTCCGCGTAGAGTGCGATACGGTCCGATAGTCCCTGTGCCCATTCGAAGCCCGCCACTTGTGCGTCAATCTTCACCCAGGTTGCCAAGGGCTCCACCGCGAGGGCAAAAAGAAATGGTGACAGCGGGCACCCCTGACTGGTACCCCGCCCAATAGGAAAAGTGAAGGAGGCAGCTCTCGCAACCCGGACCGATGCCGTGATATGTGTATAAAGAAGTTTTAAATAGGCCAAGAAGCGTGGGCCCAAATTCAAATTATCCAAAAGCGCAAAGAGATACGTCCAACTAAGGGAATCAAAAGCCCTATCCATATCCGCCAAGAGAAGAGCCGCTGGCGTCTCCAGCATCCGAATCGAGTCTATAGCGATGTGCGCCCGCCGAATATTGTGCCGTGTCGCCCGTTGAGGCATGAAGCCCGCCTGGTCTGGATGGACCAGCGAGGTGATATGGGAGCGAAGGCGAGTGGCCAAGGCCTTGGCCAAAGTCTTGGCCTCAATGTTTAGCAGCGAAATGGGGCGGTATGAAGAGTGTTGGTCCGGAGGACGGCCCGGCTTTTGGAACACGACCACCTCGGCGTGTCTCCAGTCCCTTGGAAGGCATCCAAGCTCCCGCGCCTCCTCCACAACCCGAAGGAGATGGGTAGATCCACGATTTTTAAGAATGGTTTAAACTGGTTTTACTTAAAGGATGAAAGTGTAATGAAATTTATCTGTAGATCAAAATGTGGTTTAATCTCTATATGATGAATATATTTATTGATTATAAATTGGTTTCTAGCTGAATATTTATGTAATATAAATGCTATATGTATGGAATACTTTTGATTGTTTAATAGACCATGGTCTTAATAAACTTTTATTTTACTGCTACTCTACATGAAACTAAACAAAAAATGGTTGCTGTTTCTGTCAAATTCAAAGTTAAGAATGCCACAGTGAGTGGTGGAGAAAAATTAAGTTGTTAAAAAAGATTTGTGATGAAGAGGCACTTGAACCAGATAGCTCTTCAAAGAGGATATTGGCCATCTTTTTCAGCTGAAACCTTTCATGTCAAGAAACATTAAAACATGCGGCTATTCATTAATGTAAGAAAATGTTTAAGATGACATTAAAAGAACATTGTTAGTGGGAATTTACATCAGTTCTGAAAGTGTAGCCAGATGGAAGCCAGAGTATTGATTCCTCTATCTAGATACTGCAAGTCTAAAATAGGCTTTTTAGTAACTGGCAAGATCTATTGTAAGCTTACAAGCTTCCCATCAGCTCCTTTATTGTTTTTTTCCGATAGTGCTGATAAATATGGCATAATAGTAAGAAGGATATCTCATGCATCTGTTACCCACACACGCAAAGAGGGGCACTTTGTTCTACCATGTATACAGTCTGTTGCACAGTAGGTAGGGAATTACTTCTGAAAACCATAAACAAACACCTGACTGTCCAACTTTATCTTAATGAATTAACTGGCGCAAACACATCAAATAGACACACTTACTTCTATGGAATTGATTTTATATTCTCCAAAGTGCTTGCCTTTTGTTTTTCTTTTGGCACCATGATTTATTTTCAACTTTATATTTTAAAAGTTCTCTTGAGGGTACATAGAAGATTAAATTGGCGTTTAAAAATTCCATAATCTCACTATTTTGTACCATCATCATACATGGTTACATTAAGAGTTGAAGTGGGGGGTCTCGCCGCTTCTTATCAGCAAAGGTCTACCAAGTTATGCCGTTTGGAGGTATATATTTTAGTGACAAAGTTCAGAGGTCATTTTCATACACTTTCTGCATTTGACAAATAAGTCATATGTAGGAATGCTCCTACCCAGTATTTTACTGACAACCTGTATTTTTATGTGAAGGTGGCTAAAAATATGAAAAATCAGCAAAAGGCATTACGTCTTTAAACTATAAACAGCAAATACAAGAAGAAATTACTTTAAAGTATGGCTCCACTTTACTGGAATAAACTGCCCCTTTCCATCTGCTCCTGTGTGGAGGACGGCAAATTTAAAATGATGTTAAAAACATGGCTGTTCAATGCTGCTCTTTAAGCTTCCGACAATGTTGATTCCTTCCCCCATTGTGCTAAGTGCCAAGATGCTCCCCCAGGAGTGAGTCACACGCTATAGTAAGTACTCGGTAATGTTTTGTAAACTATTCCTTAATAGTAAGTCAAGCAAACAGATACAGAATTGCCACATTATAAAATACAGACGATTTACACAAACTATTATTTAGGTATCAGTTCCTGCCTCATCAAAATATCAAAACACGAGCAAACGGGTGGCATTTTCTCTGAGAAAGGGTGCAATCCTGGCCACTCTTGTTTTTAGTGCAGAATTTAGTTTTTAGTTGGCAGTGAATAAAAGTTCTCTTCCAGGGGATCCTTGTCAATAGTCATAAGCACTGAATAGTCACACCCGCGCGTGGGGACCCCGGAGCACTTCTAAATACAATATATATATGTGTAAAAAAACCTTGTACATAGCACATACCATTTAAATATATATATATATCTGAGGCCTATAGAAACGGGTAAAAAATGGCCAGATTACATTTACTTTTTCTTTTAAAAACATAGCATAAATACCATTCATGCAGTAAGGAACACAGCTGAGTAAAGGAAGCCTTCTCCAAAACCTATATTTAAAAGTAAAAAGGAAAAAGAATATGAGGCATTGTTAACCAATAGGCTGCATTGGAAGAGTAAGCATAAAAAACTGGCACTGTGCCTTTAAGAATCTCACAGGACCCCCTGTATGCAATTTTCGCTTATTGTTAATCTATTAATATGGGATGATTTTAACCACTTCTAATTTATGCATGTTGATTTGAAAGCTTTTTTGATATGATGGGTAAATTGACGTGACGAAAGGGAGATGAGAGAGGTGATCCCTCGCTTTGGCAACACCGCATCCCAAGCAAGTACCAAGCGTGAGCAGCACCAATACGCACTTTGCATTTTACTTCAGCAGCTTGCACCTCATTATTTCCTGACATTTGCTTTTGATAATGCTATTCAGCAAAAATTGAACTTTGCATTTTGCCACGTTTGGGATAAGTACACTGGTGCATCCTGGGGCCTGTAGTTAGAGAAACAGGTCATGTGACCACTTGGAGCACGTAACACCACTCACCTGTGATCAAGACAGCACATGTTGAAACGCGTAAGGATATGGGTGGTTTTGCTGCAACGCGGATAAATAAATATCCAAGATTGAGTTGAAGTCGGTGTTGGGCTCAGATTATTTCTTTGGTAAAAGCCTCACAACAGGATTCTCCATTCCTGCCTGAGCCCGCCCTGCAGTGTCGGGGGCCCCCAGTAAAATGGAGCTGCTTCTTGGTATATTAACGGAGGGGGCCTGACCCGCTGGAACGACGACACCAGCCAGTGGATTTCCAAGGCTATTTGGCGTATAGTCGTGAAGAAAGGGAGATGAGAGAAGTGATCCCTCTCTTTGGGAACAGCACATCCCAAGCAAGTACCAAGCGTGAGCAGCACCAGTACGCACTTTGCATTTTACTTCAGCAGCTTGCACCTCATTATTTCGTGACATTTGCTTTTGATAACGCTATTCAGCAAAAATTGAACTTTGCATTTTGCCACGTTTGGGATAAGTACACAGGTGCATCCTGGGGCCTGTAGTTTGAGAAACAGGTCATGTGACCACTTGGAGCACGTAACACCACTCACCTGTGATCAAGACAGCACATGTTGAAACGCGTAAGGATATGGGTGGTTTTGCTGCAACGCGGATAAATAAATATCCAAGATTGAGTTGAAGTCGGTGTTGGGCTCAGATTATTTCTTTGGTAAAAGCCTCACAACAGGATTCTCCATTCCTGCCTGAGCCCGCCCTGCAGGGTCGGGGGCCCCCAGTAAAATGGAGCTGCTTCTTGGTATATTAACGGAGGGGGCCTGACCCGCTGGAACGACGACACCAGCCAGTGGATTTCCAAGGCTATTTGGCGTATAGTCGTGAAGAAAGGGAGATGAGAGAAGTGATCCTTCTCTTTGGGAACAGCACATCCCAAGCAAGTACCAAGCGTGAGCAGCACCAGTACGCACTTTGCATTTTACTTCAGCAGCTTGCACCTCATTATTTCGTGACATTTGCTTTTGATAACGCTATTCAGCAAAAATTGAACTTTGCATTTTGCCACATTTGGGATAAGTACACAGGTGCATCCTGGGGCCTGTAGTTTGAGAGACAGGTCATGTGACCACTTGGAGCACGTAACACCACTCACCTGTTTTCAAGACAACACATGTTGAAACGCGTAAGGATATGGGTGGTTTTGCTGCAACGCGGATGAATAAATATCCAAGCTTGAGTAGAAGTCGGTGTTGGGCTCAGATTATTTCTTTGGTAAAAGCCTCACAACAGGATTCTCCATTCCTGCCTGAGCCCGCCCTGCAGGGTCGGGGGCCCCCAGTAAAATGGAGCTGCTTCTTGGTATATATATATGTATATATATATATATATATATATATCTGCAGCCTATAGAAACGGGTAAAAAATGGCCAGATTACATTTACTTTTTCTTTTAAAAACATAGCATAAATACCATTCATGCAGTAAGGAACACAGCTGAGTAAAGGAAGCCTTCTCCAAAACCTATATTTAAAAGTAAAAAGGAAAGAGAATATGAGGCATTGTTAACCAATAGGCTGCATTGGAAGTGTAAGCATAAAAAACTGGCACTGTGCCTTTAAGGATCTCACAGGACTCCCTGTATGCAATTTTCGCTTATTGTTAATCTATTAATATGGGATGATTTTAACCACTTCTAATTTATGCATGTTGATTTGAAAGCTTTTTTGATATGATGGGTAAATTGACATTATTTTTAATTTGTTGGCATTTATTTTAACATGTTCTCCCTACAATATACTTTAGTAGCAGTAAGGCTATGTCTAAGTGCATGTACATGCGGTTAGGACAGTCATCTGCATAGAGGTGGTTTTCGGAGTTTTCATACTCGTATTTTTGGCTCATCATTTGTCTCTTCTCGTAATGTTAAGCATGAGAGTTATTTCCTGTTTTAGATGAAATTAAGATTTTATTGACCTTGGATCTTTGTGCAGTGTTATCATCAGATCGCACTGACACCTGACCACATTTACTACCACTCTTGTCACAGTATTCCAGGCATTGAATTATGCTGCCTTTCTGTACTCAATGCACTGCTTTCCGGAGACTCACCTTTTGTCTCATGGCACGCTATATTTGAACTTACAGCGGTTTCTCATATCATTGATGCGTTCTTCAGGGTGAGCCACAGTTTGCTTGCTCCTTAATAAAGAATGAAAAATTTCCTAGCTATCGTAACGGGAAGTTTCAATTCTATTAAGGAAACGGAGGCGTGGATTAGGCTTTACCTTCTTACACTTTTATTCACAGCAGCCTTTAAACAATCAGTGGTTTTAACAACAACAAACTACATTTCCCTCGAGTCTTTGGGAAAAGGTAAAACAGTTCTTCTAATCGGGATGCTGCACGTTCCAATAACCCTCCGAGGAGACTCTCTATTCCCCTCTTTCTTCCTGCGAACAGAGCCGCCGCTCACAAAATTCACTCATGTTTAGAGTATTACGTCCCTGAGGAAAAAAAGGGAACAGTGTGAAAAATCTAATGACCGATATTTGGACAATCTTAGAATAGCATTATGAAGAAATCTAGCGAACATAATGCATAGAACAGTCAAGCCGATCAACGTAAAAAGATAATATACCATTCCATAGAGGGAATATTTCTAAGATGTACATCGCGCTGGGTG
Source organism: Calotriton arnoldi (assembly GCA_963921515.1). Classification (NCBI taxonomy): domain Eukaryota; kingdom Metazoa; phylum Chordata; class Amphibia; order Caudata; family Salamandridae; genus Calotriton; species Calotriton arnoldi. Next base: position 1,159,971 of record CAWUFW010001104.1, read on the forward strand.
GGCCTTCTAACCATGATAGAAGCGAGGGTGGGCTAATCCTCTCCTCCGTGTCCTTAATAGAATTGAAACATCCCGTTACGATAGCTAGGAAATTTTTCATTCTATGTCAGGTCCTGGAGGCGAGGATTAGGCTAGATTAAAGCTTTTCCACCACTAATGTTGCCAGATTTGAGACTGGTTTAAAATGAAACCTTTTAAAAGTAGAATACGAGGACCAAATTTGCCGTGTTAAGAATGTCCTTGAGGCGAGCTCCCAAAGAAAAGGCCTTATATGCCATGGCTCCCCTCACTGAGTGACCTCCAAATTAAGAGGTATCAGTACCAACCTCTTGCATTGTCCATCTAACCCATCTGGCACTAGTAGTGGAAGAAACCGCCTTATGAGGTTTGGTAAGAACAATCAACAGCTGTCTCTCTCTGTGAGAATGAACCTCCTCTGTCATAACTTCATAAGCCTTTATTGCTTTAACCACACAAAGTTTTGAAACATCTGGAAAAGCTGGGTAGGACACAATCTTTGATTACATTTCGTTCTTCGAGCAATATGAAAGTTCAACCCGTCCACGGTAAATACTCTACCTGTTAAGTCTAAAGCTCATACATACGAATCCCTTCGGCATGAGACTAAGCACAATAAGGTGGCTAGCTTCTCCAACAGTTGTTTCCTGGATAGGAGCCTATTAGAAGGCCATGCTTTGAAAAGTTTCAGGACCGTATTTATGTCCCACAAGACAGAATATCTGGGTTCTTGGGGCACCGATAACCTAATACCCCTCAGGAGTTTGCAAACCAAGGGATGTTCCCAACCGGAAAACCATTCACTGGCATATGGCCTGCAGAAATAGCAAAGCAGAATGTTTTTTTAATCTATAGGCTAAGCCCTCCAAAGCCAGAGCCGAAAGCAAGTTTATGACATGGACAACGTCCGCCCCCAAGGGATCCATCTGCTGTTGGACAAAAGAATCCAACCATCTAGACCAGGCAGAATGGTATATTTTATTAGTGCTGTCTGCCCATGCTTTGGCAAGCAAAGAGGCAGCTTCGCATGAAATGCCAGGGACTTTACAGCATTCCGTGTAACCCTCCAAACCATGAGGCGACGAGATCCCGCTAGAACCAGGTGATGAGGATTGCCTAGGGGATCGTGGAGGAGATCCGGAAACAGGGGTAGAGGGATTGGAGAATCCCAAGAAAGTTCCATCAGAGCTGGAAACCAGACTTTGAGACCTCCAGATCGGAGTGATGACCGTCAGATCTGCCTGTTGCCTTCTCACTTGAGTGGATACCCTCATCATTGCAAACGGAGGAAACGCATACTCTGGCTCCATGCTCCAGTCTTGGAGAAACATGTCCGTAGACACCGCATTGGAATCCGGATGCCAACTGCAGTATCTGTCCAGTTGGGAGTCCAGGCAAGAGGCAAACAGGTCTATGGAGAAAAGGCCCCATCTGTCTTGAATTTGCTGAAATACTCTGGGGTGCAGCTTCCACAGAGTGACATCCTTCCAATGACGAGAATGGCAATCCACCACCTGATTGGAACTTCCTGGGAGATGTTCCGCGGATACTGAAATCTGGTTGGCCAGGCAGTAATTCCAGAGGGATCGCGCTAGATCCGACAGAGCCTGCGACTTTGTTCCGCCCAGGTGGTTGACGTAACGAACTGCCCCCACATTGTCCATTTTCAGAAGGACCAAGCACTGGACCTTTCCACATGTCCAATATTTGACCACGAAAGAACCTGCCATTAGTTCCAGGCAGTTTATATGGAGGGTTTGTTCTGGGGCAGACCATTTTCTGCCTGTTGCAAATTCTCCACACCGAGCTCCCCAACCCGAGCTGTTAGCATTTGATTCTATCTCTAGATTGCGTTGGAGCCAAAAATCACCTGACCATTCCAGGCTTCCATGTAAGCAATCCACCACTGCAGCTCCCCCTTCCGCGATTTTCAGGCGTTGAAGTACCCGATAGTGCAGGGGGCCTGGAAGAACGGCCTATATAGAGGATGCAAGAAGACCTACAATACGCCCTAAGTGGCGTAAGGAAATCTGTGGTCTGGCCAGTGATCTCCTGAGCTTGTGTCTCATCCTGGATAGCTGTTGGGGGGGAAGACTGAGGGTACCCCTCTTCGAGGCTATCACGAACCCAGAAATTGCATGGATTGAGACGAGGAGAGTGCAGACTTTTTCTCGTTTATTACAAAACCCAGAGACTCAAGCAGATCGATAGACATATGAAGGGTTCACTCAGGCTTACTGGGCATTGGTTCAAGATCAGGATATCATCCAGATAGACGATCAAGCTCACACCTCGAGCTCTCCAGTGTTTGATTGCCGGCTTCAGTGCCTCGGTGAAACACCATGGAGTGGAGGATAGACCGAAAGGAAGGGAGGCAAATTCGAAAACCTGCGCTCATCATCAGAATTGTAAAAAGCGCCTGTGAGGGGGAAAATGGATATTCCCAGATAGGCGTCCTTCAGGTCCAGACGGACCATCTAATTGGCCATTTGCAAAAGGTCCCTGAGAAGATGGATTTCCTCCATCATGAAGTGTCGATAAACAAGCCACTCGTTGAACTCCCTCAGATTGATACCAGGACGCTGGGCGCCATCTGACTTTTCCACCAAGAAAAGGTTACTGAGGAACCCATTGGGGGTCAGCATAGTGGGGAAATTGCGCCCTTTCCCAGGAGTTGGCCGATCTCCTGGTTCACTTATTTGGACTGCTTCTGTGAAAAAAACAGGGGTCGCAGTTTGTGAGGCTGGAAGGGAGCCCCATAGAATTTTATTTGAAAACCTTGCACAGTTTGGTGGACCCACACATCTGATGAAAGAGCCTTCCAGTTCGGCAAAAAGTGAGCCAAACTGCCCCCTATTATTAGCCCCTCTGAGCATTGCAGACTCACCTTGGGAATTATTTGTGGCACCGTTGCCTCTGGTGCCACCTCTGGCATCCCGACAGCGGGGGTAGAACCTCATAGGGTAGAAGTTCCCGAACTTGGACGAATCCTGCCATTGTCCATGATGGGCGTCCGTTCCTCTAGTGGAGGCTTGATGGTAAACAGGGTCTGTCAAGCGCCCCCTGCCACAACTGGCATTGGCAAAAACACAGGGAGTGAACATCAGTTTTATGGATGTCTGGCCTTGTCTAATGAACTGAAAGTATTAACAAACATGCACAGTTCTCGAATAAACGGTTCCCCAAAGAGGTTCCCCTGGGCCACAGGACCCCCTTCAGATGTCGATAGCTCCCCCAGCTTCGGATAGATCTTTATTTGAAGCGACCTGTGCTGCTCAATCGAGACCGCACAATTGGTGTTCCTGAGGAAAATTATTGCTCGTTGCGCCCAGCTGGACAAGGCCTCAGGGGAAACTAAAGAGCCAGATGCCTTAGCATCTTCCGCCATGTCCATAATTTTGGCCAAAGGGCCCGCCACATTGAGGAACTTGTCCTGGCAAGAATGCCAGGACCTATCAATACCCTTCTTGTGGTTAGGAATGTGGCCATCTTTGTATCTATTTTGGACGTTAGGGCCACCTTACCCTCCAGAGATGGTCTAGGGCATTCATTACGGAGACAACTCCTAACCTCTTTATCAAGGGGTTTCCATAACCTGGCCACAATGTAAGCAGCCACTTCAGGCGCTGGACACCATTCCACAGAACGCAGATGCAACCGGTCATCTGAGTCTAACAGGTCAGAGTCAGGTGGCTGGGGGACAGTGTCAGCAGCGGGCTCAGAGGATGGAAAGGGAGTGTTTCCCGAGCGCCTTTGCCTGCTAAGGTCCCCATCCCTGTCAAAGGTGTCGGGAGAATCATCCCCATCTCCTGTATCAGTGGGGGTAGGAGGTAGTTGGGTCTTCCCCATGGTACCTGGGGCCTGAGAGTCAGAGTAAGGGGGCTGAGATTCCAAAAAGGCCTGTTTGAGATGCGCAAAAGCATCAAGATCGACCCCAGGGTCGTCCGAACATTTGCACTTACCATCAGGGTTGGATGCAGCTGGCTTCCCTGGAGGTATGGGGGCCTGGGCCCAGAAGAGTCTTCCCTCTGCCCGAGGGGTTTTTGGAATTGTGCCTGTAACTACAACATTTTCCTCTCCAAGGGCTCTATTACATGTGAGATAGCATTCAGAATTGAGGCATCCATGACCCTACAGAACTGGTCATCAATGGGGAAGTATGTACTCCTCGGAATCCTCAAAAGGTTCCATAAGGATGCAAGATCCTTTAATACAGGGGTAGTAAACTTTAGGGCTAGCCCTCAATGTATTGATTTCCCCAAGGGGAAAGGCTAGGTATATGTATTTATCGGCCGCCCTGGGGGCCTTGGGACAACATCCAATTGTACATTAGGCCAGAAACCGCCAGGGACATGTCCCACTAAATTCAGGAGGTGAGTCTTACCCACACTGCGGGTGTTATGCTCCAGGCGGTGACTCTGGGTTTAACTGCCGTTATTAATAAATGACACAAGCCTTCCCCATGACAGAATTGCAGCCGGGCGTGCTTCACTCTCACTAGCGATGAGTGAAATTAACGCGCCGGGAAGTAGGGACGCACGGAACGAGTTGCAAATCGTGCACGGGCCCCTTGGCGGTGAGATGAACGTACCGCACACAAGAGCCCGGCAAAGGAGAAAAGCGGCCACGTAGGAACGGTACAAACGCTCCCGTGGCCACGCTGCAAGAAAACAGATAAACTTAAAATATTCACACCAAGTACACACACAGCGGCAGAAAAAATCCTTGCGGGTCCTTTGAAATCACTGCTTAATCAATTAAAAAACACAGAAATGTTATAGAGTGAAAGGTACATAGCTGCAGGCTGCTGAGCAGCGAACAAAGAGGGGGATAGAGAGTCTCCTAGGAAGGTCATTGGAACGTGCAGCATCCTGATTGGAAGAACTCTATTACCTTTTCCTAAAGAATCATGGGAAATGCAGTTTGTTGTTGTTATAACCATTGATTGTTTAAAGGCTACTGTGAATAAAAGTGAAGGAAGATAAAGCCTAATCCTCGCCTCCTGGTCCTGACAGAATTGGCTTCTCTTTCATGCCAAAAACCACTTAAAGCTAAACACCCTCAAAACAGAATTCCTCCTAATTGCCCCCCCCCAGCCAAACAACCATCATCCGCTAGTGGATGAAGCACCTAACTGCACACGACGGCCAACCTCGAATTATAGACTCTGTGAAATCACTAGGAATAACTTTGAATAATAAGCTTAATATGCAGAATCACATTAGCGCAGCAACGAAAGGAGCACATTTTCAGATGAATACCCTGAGAAGACTGAAACCCTTCATACCCGCAAATGACTTTAAACAGGCAGTTCAGACTCTTGTAATTCCCAGAGTGGACTATGGGAGTGTCGCTCTCTGCGGCCTTCCCAGATCTACGACAGCCCCCCTTAGAGCCAGACAGCTGTGCCAGATTATTAACACTTCATTTACCACTGCTGTGGTTCCTGTGCTCTGGAAACAGGCTAGGGTCTCTCCCATCCTTACAAAACCCTCGTTGGACCCAGCAAAGCTGGAAAATTTCCGGCCAATCTCCCTCCTTCCGTGGGTGGCTAAGATTGCTGAGGCCCATGTTAATAACATCCTTACTAAATTTCTTAATACCAATAACATTCTGGACCCTTCGCAAAATGGGTTCCGTGCTGGTCACAGCACAGAGACAGCTCTTCTGGCAATGACTGTTCACCTACGGACCATCCTGGCCTCTGGTCATACTGCGGCTCTGATTTTACTTGACCTCAGTGCCGCGTTTGACACGATTTCACACGCGATTCTGCTACAACGTCTGGAGGCTGCCGGGGTAGTGGGCCTCGCACTCGAATGGCTTAAGTCATTCCTGAGCGATAGATCCTTCCGCGTGTCAGCCCCCCCGTTCCTCTCCCAGCCCCATTCCATTGGGCAAGGGGTACCCCAGGGCTCTGCTCTGAGCCCCGTATTGTTCAATTTATATGTCCAGCCTCTTGCTACGGTGGCCAAGAAGATGGGCCTCACTATGGTCTCATATGCTGACGATACGCAGCTAGTGGTGGCCCTATCTGATGGTTCCCCTCTGGACGCCCTCAGGTTTAGGAGCGGCCTGGCCGCTGTGGCAGAGTGGATGAACTCTAATTGCCTTCAGTTGAACGCCACTAAAACGGAGGTATTGTTGGTAGGGAAGGACAGGAACCTCTGGAATGAGCAGTGGTGGCCAAGTGTGCTTGGAGACACCCCCACCCCTAAGTTGGTGGTTAAGAACTTAGGGGTCTGGATGGATTCCACCCTCAGTTTCCAAGAACATACTAAAAAGGTCGCGGGCACTTGTTTTGGTCTCTTGCGGGGTCTCAAGCCGCTGCTGAGGTTTTTCAACCCGCCTACTCGCCAGCTGATTGTCCAGTCTGCTATTCTATCCAGACTGGACTACGCTAATTCGCTCCTCTTAGGAGCCAATCAGGCTGAGGTAATGCGATTACAGCGTGTGCAGAATGCGGCTGCCAGAGCCCTCTTAGGGCTCCCACGTCACTGTTCCGCCACTGACGCCGTTCGGCGGCTTCACTGGCTTCCGGTGGCCAAACGGATCCAATTTAAGGCACTTTGCCTATCCTTTAAGATCCTGAAACTTGCCTCACCCGGCCTCCTTGCCAATATGTTAACCCCCTACAAACCCACGCGCGAGCTGCGATCCTCGGGGCAGTATTTAGTCACTGTCCCCCGGGTGAAGCGTGTTCGGGCCGGTGGTCGATCTTTCCACTACACGGCCGCTAAGCTATGGAATTCTCTGCCCCCTCAGATCCGCTGCCTAAATCACTTGTTGGCTTTCAGGAAAGCTATTAAAACCTTCCTCTTTCCACTAGCTTAGGCCGCCTACTCTCTTCTCCTGTTGCCTACCAGTCTCTCCTTTACCCTGCTACTCTCTGTGGCTGGCAGCGCCGGGACGCCTCTTCGCTGGGGCAGCTGCGCGCTTTATAAATCTGGCTAACATAACATAACATAACAGAGCCTCAATCTACTCAGCCGCTAGACTCATCACAGGCTCCAAAAGAAATTCTCACATCTCCCCCGACCTTCGTGCCCTCAACTGGCTACCTCTCGAAGCCAGAATCTAATTGAAAATTGCCTGCATGACACACAAGGCACTGCACCACAAAACCCCAAGATATCTAGCGGAGAAATTGGTACCATCGGGTGGTATCAGAACTACTAGGAGTTCCGATAACCTTCTACTGAAACCACAACGATTTTCCAAGAAGAAAACATACAACCGTACCTTCTCAGGAATGGCCCCCAGGATATGGAACGCCTTGCCTCCTGACACGAGACTGAACCCCTCCACGACATTTTTCAAAAAAGAAGTGAAAGCGATCCTTTTGGCCAAATTCACTTGAACTATTTTTACATTCATGTATATATGTGCTTATCTATATTAGCTACCATTTCTGTATTTATCTAATTCACAGTATTTTTATGCTTATGTCTACCACCTATATCTGCCCTGTAAAGCGCTCTGATACCCGCAAGGGTCTTGTTCGCGCTATACAAAACACTCAAAATAAAATAAATAAATACATTTTGCCTCCTTACTATAATATAGATCATGCCTGTTTTTCTGGGCTTAGAGGTCTCAGGCTCTTCATGATGAAAGAGGCCAGGAGCTTTGTGGTCTGTGGGAGATGAGCAGACAATCCATCTCAATGTTTACGTGTGTATCCTTGGCCACAGGCACTTGTCCATTTGGTGCTTCTCAGGCCAAAAAGTGACCTACTGCTACTGGTTTAGTCAATGGATGTCTACAAACAAATCTTCCCACTTGAATCAAATAGATGTGATTTCAAGCCTGTTACTTACACTGGCCATTACAATGGTTTCTGAAAGCGGAATGGAAAGGTGCAGCACAGTAGAGCAGACTTGGAAGAGGGAGGCAGCAGCTATGGCTACCACTAAACCCTGTGCATTACTGTACAACCTAAGTGCTTACATCCATACATGTGGGTCCATCTATTGATACCTCATGTCTCATGTAACTAAGAAGCATACCGCATGGGGAGTTAGATGGCTCAGTCTTGACAGATAGACAGGCACAGATTGACATAGCAATCCAGTAAAAAGTGTCAAAAAAGCATGCACCGCACAACTATTAATCAGTTGCCAACAACCATTAGCCTTGTCATCTCCTGGCCATGAGGATAGTAATCACCCATGTTTAAAGGGCTCTTAGTTTGGGTGTACTTCTATAGATCAACTGTATAGCACTCTGTTGGTGAGCAAAAGGCAAAAGCATGTACAGCATCTATCAGGGAGCTTATGACACAAGTCTCCTGCAGGTGAAAATATGCTGGATCAGTCAGAATGAGAAAATCAGGAGCTGGGTGTGTGCCAAGGGCATTTGCCCCTACAGCCGGTGCAAGTCACATGTCTTCTCAAAGCTAGGTCTCTCATTGTGAAGATCTGTTATGGAACCAAGGATGTATTAGTCAGTTGATGTCTTCTCAGAGCTAAAGACTATGCAGTCAGAGGATCTGTTCTCCCTAATGCCATGAACAATGCTCCGTTTCTCTTTCAGTTGCCTTTGCTCCCGGATGATGAGCTGCCTTGAATTGCTTATTCCCAGGCTTTTGATGGATTTTGACTAATTGATCTTCCCTCTCATTCTGCTTCTCCTGTTTATCATTGCACTGAAGCATGCTAGGTCGTCATGGCGCCATTTCCACTGGGGAAGGCGGGAGGTGATGGTGGTGGGGAAGGGAGAGGGGGCGGATGTGTTTTAATGGCTATTATTTCTTGCAGATTTCTAGTTTTCTTTACCTTGTTCAACCCTTAGCCATAATGGTGGCTGTAGGAAGAGTGAGAACGTTGGCTCGACAATCATTGAACAGGGGAGACAAGAAAAGGGAGTGGGATACTGGGAGCATGAAGAAGCAGGAGGGAACCTCTCCACCTCTGATCTTCAAATTGTCTTGTTCAGCTGAGTGGAATACAAAGCAAGTGTGTCTGAAAGCTGGAGCTTTACCTTGCACGCTCGATCCACGGAAGAGGCAGCGAGCGAGACCGACACACTGTCACTGCTAAAATGAACTGTCACCTCCCATTTTTCAGATGTGTTGGGAGGGATAAATTGCGGCTCTGAACTGAGTGGCCTATCGCTGATTGAGTTCTGCTGTCTCCGAAACCCGGTAAACAAAGCAGGTTCATTGCAGGACCACCCCTGTCCTGGGGCTTGTGGACTTAACCCTTCCAGAGCAGATGCAGAACTAATTTTAGCTGTCGCTGCTCCCGAGTTACCCGATGAGCCACTGGTGGCATTGAGGCAGAAGAAAATTTATAAGCACGGCCACTGGAATTATGCGTTAATCAGGCACTGGAATAAGAGTGTGTGCATACGGCGTAGTATTGACAGAGCTGTGTGGTTATCCATGTATTGGAATAATCCGGTAGGCTGCGTATATATATACTGGAGCATTGTCAGAAATGTGTGTCGATTGCCGTAGTGAAATAGCAGGTGCGCGGTGGAAAATATGACGGTGCATGGTTAGATCGAAGTATGGGCTGTTTTAATAAAGTAATGGTTTGTTACTTCGGTACTGAGATATCGGGGTGCCGCAGGTTATAATTGAAGTGCATTGAAACACGGGGGTGTGTTTTTCATTATTTTTTTGAATCAGGAGTGCTACAGTTCAGAATAGCTGTCGATCTGAGGTACCTACTCCACATTTGAAAGTGTGTGTGTTCCCCTTAGAACAAAAATAGCACCTGCCTATATAAATTTAAAAATATAGGAGACTGTTTCATTATTTTCTAGGTTACTTTTTGTACATTTGAAATGACACGTCATTTCCATCAAAGCGTTATTATGGCATTTTGCGGAAAAAAGACGATTATAAAGTACAGTTGAAAGTAAGTGTTCCTTTAAGGCATGCCTAACTATGATAGACTTCTGACCATTCAGATGTTGGAAAGCAGTACATATGTCCTTGTACACCACCTCAATGACCTCAGACAGTACCACAGTGTACAGCTTTTATAACATCTACTTAAGTTAACATCAAAGTGAACACTGTCAAAATAACCAGTATCTCGACCATTAAAAGTAACTTAGACTGTTACATGTCCTGTAGCAGTATTGAAATGTATGTGAGAACATACTAAGAGGCAGTGCTTCACTTGTGCCCATGGTTGCTGGTGGTGGGCACCCACTAGAGTTGGGCGAGCCACTGTAAGCTCGAGCCAGGCTCAAGCCAGAAACCTGGCTCTAGCTTAGCTCGAAGTGTGTTTAGAACCCCGAACCCAATAACGAGCCGAGCTTTCATGTGGCTTCTGCCTGCCACCATCCCTCTACCCAGGATGTAGTGTTATGGTCAGACCTGCCAACTCGGGAATCAGGTTTGAGTTTCGACCGCGGCTCCGCATCATGTGGTTCTGGGCAAATCACTCAATCGCCCTATGCCTATAAACAATGCATGTGACCTTGTGTAATGTAACTGGTGCTCATGCAAAGCGCTCCAATAAAATAATTAAAAAAATTGGGTCGAGTTTGTGCTGTATTTTGAAGAAAGCAGAAGAGGTAAACATAAAGCCTTAACATAAGGAAAGCCAAATAGATACCCATTTACTGGCTGCTTTGTAGAGAGTAAAACCACAAAATCTGGATAAATTGCAGCTTCCCTGCTTAAATTGTGTGATCTTAGATAACTATTTTATTTCACAAATACTTTTTTTCTTCATTATCGCGTATGAAAGCACTTTCGAATATGTGATTTTAGACTACAAGTTGAACAATTAGCACTTTTAAAAAGTACTTCTCAATGCAGTGCTATAATGTGCCCTATTATTGTCAAAGCTTCCATGTTAAAGAAAGACATTTTTTTTCACTTTGAAGAGACTATCCTATTTCACGTGGTTAGTTGTATGATTTACATAACGCATGTTTTTAGGGCTCGGTTCGTGTACAGGCTTTAAGATCCAAACCAGACCTTTGTCTCGGCCCTCCCTGTTAAAATTGTTGGCTCTCCCACCTCTAGCAGCCACGCTCATTTATGGGGAGTGGGACTTTTTTTGATTATCAAACTTTAACCCAGAGCAAGAGAGAGTAATGTAGAAAAAGGAAAAAGAAGTACAAAGAAAAGTAGGAAAACAGTGACTAAGGGAAATGGGGATGGAAAAGAACCTACGCGAGTGAGATAAAGAGACAGGGATTGTAGGCTAGTGGAAGAAGGATGCACGAGATGGAATCAAGATTAGGCACACTTTCATTTGACTTCACTAGCTGCAGTCTCCTAAGAAAAGCTTTGGGCCCCAGAGCGTATTTTATATATATTTTTTACAATGTACACTAGAACATGTTGAGGCAGTACAAGGTGTCAAGGGTGGGTGCTATGTGAATAAATGTGCAAATACAGTGACATTAATAAGAGATTAAAGGAATGACACAGCCTGTCCCGCATCTCCTCAGAGTGGACCACTATAGGCTAAAATTGAAGGATTTCTCACAGCAGTTTTTCTCATTGCCTAAAGAAAAGAAAGCAGTCGTTTTTTCATGGGAATGGGGTATTTATCAACACTGCATGAATAGCTTACCTCTTAGGGTAGTAGATGTTTAATGATTGAGGATATCAAGTTGTACATTTGACACTAGTTGCTGCCTATTGTGCAGATTTAGGGCAGAATTAATTCTTAAAACATCTTTGGGGATTATCTGGATTTGCCATAGAAGAGGTATGTCTTTCTGAGGATTTGAGCCAGATTTTGAGCCCAACCTTCTTTTGCCTGGAACTGACAATTCTGGGTTGAGTTGGACGCTGTGTGAGAAGCTGAGGATTCAACAAGTTGTTCTCTTTGTCTCTTGTAGGTTTGTCCCCAGTAGGTTAAACTGGATCCTTATAAATTCAGCTCTATTGACCCTGTAGATGTCAATCTTGTTGCCTGCTATCTTTATTATATACCTTCGTACCTTGTTTGACCTTTCCTTGGGTTGCAGGTGTCTCTTCAGTTGTATTCTGGTGGCACCCAAGTATATCTTAAATTCTCTTCTGAACCCATATCTGGCAGATATTTACAGTCTCTTGGGAAATATTCAGGAGTGGAAATCTTCTACTTGTCTGCAGCTTAACGGTTTGAAGAAGGAAATCATCATCTTTGGCCTAAACAACAGACCCAAGTGGGCTGCCATTCCTCCACCCCAACAGGAAGCTAAAATCAATCCTTCCATTACTGCTCAAATAAATCAAATATTTGTAGCTGAAGCAGCAGTAAATCTCACATTATATTACTGCATTGCCACCTTCTGTGGACACCCTAAGGTAACTCATCTTTTAGCTTCAAAGGGCTTACAATACATCTGCCAGAGCTTTTTCAGTAATCTGACAGTCTGAACATATATCATTTGCCTCGTGGACTAAGCACTGAAACTTATACCAGTTGGTATTCTCTTTAAGACTGCATTATACCTTTATCTACCAATTCTTAATACACACATAAGTCGCAGAGCCCTGTTGTCAGTTCCCAAAGACCACCTTAGCTCCCATGTCATTCCTGCTTAATGCAGGCTCTTACACTCTGAACCTTGCTGCAGTTGGACATCAAATTCACCCCTGCAGTCTCCATAACCTGCCTCCCACTGACAGGCTTCAGGAATAATCATAAGGCTTGTTTGTTTGGATGGGTAATTTTAAAGACTAGTGGCAAGAGACCTTTTTGGGTAGTATGCACTATACTATACATGGGGATACTGTAAGCCATATGGAAAGCATGATTTGTTCAATATCTGGCTGGAATTGCATCTCAGTTACAGGGGCTTTTTTGCACACTAACATGACATTGTGGGAGGTCTAACAGGGTAGTTCATTGTATGTAAAGGTGAGTAATGCCAATAGGTATTTAGATCTCATTATTCTCCTAACTATTCTACATGTTTATAGCATGTTAGATAACATATGAAATGAAGTTATTTCTGCATGTAAAGATTAGTTGAGTCACTGCTGTTCTAAAAAAGAAAAAAAAAGCCGGGTCTGACCTCTCATGCTTCAACATATTACAAATTGGGAAGTGCTGATATATTATTTTATTCATCACATTCAGGGTATTTTACCCCATATTCCCTCCTCCCCCGTGAGTCTGTGAATAATTCATAAAGTCCTACACCCCTGCTATTGGTGATTGTAAAGTGTCTACATTTTGGTTCCCCATAAGACTGATAGTCCTGTGCTACAGAAAGAAAGGCCTTTTCAGGATACATTCCTGGTATCTTTTTTTATAGAGTTTTAAGAACTTGACCCGAAGATATCAGGTATCAGAGCGCTTTACATGAGCACCAGTTTCGTTACAGATGGATACATTCATTTTTTTTTTTGGTAGGCACGGGGAGATTAACTGATTTGCCCAGAATCACAGGATGTTGAGCGTCCATGCCGAGACTCAAACCCGGTTCCCCAGCTTCAAGTTCGACTGCTCTAGCTGTAAGGCTACATCCTCTCCCCATCTTATAGCCTTCCTATCTTCACCGCAGCCCCCTTTACTCTGTAATCCTCCACCTAAGTTAATAAACCAATATCTGGTTTCCCATGGGATATTGCCTGTGGAGAGACGAAGAAGGGCCTTTTCAGGATACATACTTAGCCTCCCATTCATCATCTGTCTCCTCCCCCCCCTGCCTTATATAGGGAATGTGGAAAACAAAAATTTCCACCCATTACCTTTCTGTTTGTTGTAGCTGACTCCCTAAGTATGACAGGTATGACCAGATGTGGGTGCTGTATTCACTGTTTCAGAGGACTCAAGCTGGAATATACTGACAAAGCTCAAATAGGTCGAAACCGGTCTGATCTTGTGTCCCCACCTGAAGGGGGCTTTCCCTGGCAGTACGAGAAGGAATATTCCCATAAGGAGTATTGCCAGTACTGTTTGTATAAATAAGGCCACTGTGTATAGTGGCATTGGGGGTGAACAAGGATGTACTGCATTGCGGCTCATAGCAATCCAAAACTAGTGGGTGAGATTAATTCAAGTATTTTAATCACCTCCTTGTTTGCTATTTTGGGAGTGTGACTTATTTTCCCAGAGGCCTGCCCACTGAATGGGACTGGATGTTGAGCTGTAAATGGGAATGGTTTTGTTTAGAATGCTATTGCTATTGGTCCAATCCCTTATGGTGGGATCACAAGCCCTGCCACCTTTAAATAGAGTTCCAGCCTCCCTCCAGCGCTTTCCTCTGCTCAAGGCGTTGTGGGCAGTTGAGCTTCCCTCCAGCGTTTTCCTCTGCTCATCCTGTTGTGAAAGAACAAATGATGGACAGAATGCTGAACAATGTCAAACACTCACCTCCAGTACAGAGATCTGGGCTTAAATCCATCGTTGTTTTGCTCACCACGCCATTCCGGTTTGGACCCAGCCATATGCAAATTAGTCTTGACTTTGCTCCCCATGGAAACAGTCCAGCCCGAACTGCCAGGTCAGGTCCTTCCCGGACCAGAAACAAGCATCCTAGGACCAATTTTGGGGTATCACCCCTCATCAGCCAGGATGGCAGTTTGGACCGGACTGTTCCCATGAGCAGCAGGGTCAAGACTGATTTGCTTATGGCTGGGTCCAAACTGGAATGGCGTGGTGAGTAAATAAACAATGGACCTAGGCCCAGATCTCTGTACTGGAAGAGGGTGTTTGACATTGTTCAGCATTCTGTCCATCATTTGTTCTTTTCACAACACCATGAGCAAAGGAAAACGCTGGAGGGAGGCTCCAATGCACTGGCCAATCTCCTTCTGACATTGCAGGCACACACAAGCAAATCTTTTTTTACACAATGTGGCTACGCACAAGCAGATCTTCTTCTTGGCATTACAACCACACACAAGCTGATCTTCTTCCGGGGAAATGCATCCAAGTATAGGCTAATCTACTTGGCAATAAGGCCAAGCACAGACTGTTTCAGACTTGGATCACAGTCCTGGCTTCAGCTATCTCAGGATAAGTCATAATGGTTCTCTCTGGAAGCAGAAACCGTTTCCAGAGAGACTGTAGGCCCACATGCACTGAGGATCGCTTTCTGCAGTTTTCCTCTCCTGGAAGACCAACCACCACTGGGGACCCACTGCACCTTGCTCCTCCTGGACAGTCATTCCTCTAACGTGGATACAAGGCTCCTCTCTCTCTCAGCAGACAGGCTGGTTCTACGTGCTTCAGAACAGGTATACAGCTTTTCCAGCAAGGGGTCAAACTCAGATGATGTCCCCTCATCTCTGAGAAACTGGCTGTCAGGCAGAAACCAGCTTTGGCTTCACAGTAGCCCTCTCAGTCCTCTGCAGAAGGCTCCTTTCCTTTGTCGTAGAGGACTTGGAACTCAAATAACAAATGGGTTAGTGAGCTCTCACTTTTATATAGAAAAAGCGGAAAGGAGCACTGCAGTGTTTTGCCTAGAATGGAGGACCCACAACAGAGGCACCAAGAGCTTTGGGGTTTTAGCACCTGGCTGTCATCAGCCAACTGGAAGTGTAATCAGGAAAAGACAAAATGAGGGCTTCTTCTAAAGGATCCCCTTCACATTGTAGAACAGAGTCAGAAGTCCCACATTTTGACACTACCATTCTCCAAATGGCAGTTCAGAAAGACGAATCAGCAGCTCCTTGCTCAGGAAAAGGCCTAATTGAATTTCTAATGGAGCATTCTCTCCTCTTACTTCACTTCAGTGTCTGTGTTTCTTCCCTGCTGCTTCAGGAATGTCAGCAATAGGCTTCCAGTCCATGGGAAGACAACCTTTTCTCCATCTTGTACAAATGCCAGCATAGGGGTATCCAAAGTGGATGCCACAGGCCTCCATTACTCTCACTATCTTTCTCACCATGTATGTACGATACATGCTACATACTCAAAACGTGCACAACATTCATTGGGGATGTTAGTGCTGCAATTTAATTAAGCATATAGAAGAGGTACTTTACATGCATGGGCCAGTAGGCCGCCACTCTAGTGACACAGCTAAAAAGTTCTGGTCACAGCTATGGATTAATGAAACATGGTACGTTGCCACCATCGCTCTGTGTGCTAAACCCATGACAGTGATATTAGTCCACTGTCTTACAATGAGGGCGTGCTTGGTACAACTCTGCAGGGAAGAGGACAGTTCCAGGACCTTACTCCTGTCAAGGAACAGGCCTAGGCCTCTGCACACACTCTAGATTATCGTGCCGCTATAGCCAAAACCAAAAATCAGTATACCAGATACATGCAGCCTGACACTCAGAGCAGGGATAGATGACCGTACACCATGCAGCGGTATTCACGTCCCAAAACAATATCTTTAGTGATTCTATCATTCTGACTCCTGAACCTAATTCCTAATATTACATATGATTTACCTTTAAACAAGGTCTGTATTTCTAGCTCTCTTGGTGCAACTCTGTGTTGTGTTAGAGCTGAAATTCAATAAAAATGTATGTAGTCTGATAGAGACTTCTAACTGCAGATTCCTTACCTTAGAATCATCTCCAGGTGTCAGACTGGATCCGGAAACTTTTTCGTGAGCAGTACCTCTGCACGCCAGTAGCCATCATTCGGCTACGCGTGGCGTCATCTGCACCGGAAGTGAAGTCCGCGGTGCCTATATAGACTCCACCCCAGCACGCAGACGTCAGTTCTTTTCTTTTCGCACCAGTCACCGCAGTTCCGGATAGAGCTACCCCCAGTCAATTTTTGATTGAGCTTTTTCCAACTTTTGTCGACATCTTTTTTTAGAAATCTTTTCCTGGTGTGGCAGGGATGTCCACTTGTAAGGCTGGCTTCATGCCCTGCAGCGCCTGTCATCAACAGATGTTGGTGACGGATCCGCACCTTGTTTGCCCCTGGTGCCTGGAGGGTGACCACGACGTGAAGACCTGTGCCGATGCCGCACCATGCACCCCGAGGCCTTGAGGGAACGGTCCCTCAAGCTCCTTGCCTCTCGACGTGCGACGCTGCGACAGTCTCGATCCCGGTCGAGAGGAAGCTCCCGGGATTGGTCGCAGAGCCCACGATACTCGTCGCACTCGAAGTCGTTGGACCACTCAGGTAAGGTCTTCAGATGAGACAAGGAAGTATCATCATTCGAGGCTGTTCTCAGTGATTGACCCTGCTCCTGGCCCGACTACGAGCCTCCCCGAGTTTACGGGAGTTGGAGCGACCCCTGCTCAACTCCGGGAGTTTTGTGAAGCCATGCGCCTCATATTTCAGCATCCTGTCCTTGCCGTTGTGCCTTCGGGCCCCACAAGTTCGGGAATGGGTCCCTACTGGTTCCACGCTGGCGGGTCTGCTACCGGCACCAGTCCCGTACCATCTCGACCTTCCCCGGCGATTGTCCCGATGATGACACTCGCGGCGCCATCCCCAATCTGATCCCCAACTCCGACAGAAAGCTGGAAGGGTGTCATCCAACGCTGACTCCAGCATCGACTAGAGCCATGCCATCCAGGCTGGAACCTGATTCCTATTGCTATGGGCTAGGACTCAGGGAGGATTGGAAGGAGTCGCTGGACCCTGAAGAATACCAGTCTTTAGAACCCAACATGGACTGGTGTGAGGACTTGGGGAAAGCCAGTGGACTGGACACTTCCCCAGATACTGGCATGCTCTCTCCCCTTACCATGGCTATGGAGGAGGGAGCATAGTTTACTATGGTGGTGCGAAGAACGGCCAAGGTCCTGGACCCTCAGTGGCAGTCAAGATGAACATCTTGACAGAGGTGCTTCAGCTGGGAGGACCTCCTCAGAACTGCTTCTCCCATTTAATGAAGCCCTTACAGACGTCCTGCTTGGGACTTGGTCCATGACCAGCATAGGGGATCCTGTGAACAGGACAATTGCCTGCCACCACCGCCCTGCCCCAGAGGACCCCAACTTTCTCACCCGATCCCAGAGAGCTTGGTGGTCGAAGCCTCTACTTTGCGTGTAAATCCTGGCGCATTCCCTACCGCCCGCCGGATAGGGAATGCAAAAGGCTGGACACCTTAAGCAAGAAAATGTCCTTGAACACTGTGCCTTTTGGACTTTACTACCATGCTCTATGGGATTCGGTTGAGCAGTTGCTACCCATGGTTCCGAAAGAGGCCTGGGCCATACTTGCCTAAGCTGATCTTGATGGGAGAGATGCAGCTAAGTTCACAATCAGATGTGGGCTGGATCTCATCGACTCGCTAGGCAGAACGGTTACATCGATGGTGGCTTTACGGTGCCACGCCTGGCTGGGAACAACTGGCTTTCCAGAGGATGTTCAGGGATTGCTTATGGACATGCTCTTTGATGGTTCCCGTCTGTTCGGAGACAAGGCGGACTCATCACTGGAGTGCTTCAAGGATAGCAGAGCTACTGCCAGGTCCTTGGGCCTTTCTATGTCCCCTCGCCAGCCTAAATCCACCTTTTGATCCTTTTCGGTCCATGAAACAGGCTTCCAGCTGCGTCTTTACACACCCAGCCACCATAGCGTGCAAGCTTCCCAGCATCTAAGGCTGAGGACCTGGTACTCACAGACCTTGTAGGTCTGGCAGCCAGACGTCAGGGCAATCCACCACCCTGGCAGCCGCAGGCTCAAAACCCCTTTAGTTTGCCCTCTTACCATAATGGGCACCCAGTGGAAGGCAGGATACGCCATCACCTGTCCCACTGGAGGTCTATAACATCAGACTGATGGGTTCTTCAAATTGCCCAAAGGGGCTATTCCCTCCCCTTTGTTACTACCCCTCCACCCATGCCACCTGCTTCGACAGGCTGACGGAGTACCATCTTACCTTGCTCCACCAGGATGTGACGGGTCTCTTGGCCAAGGGAGCCATAGAAAGGGTGCCGATGCCAGAAGTAGGTCATGGTTGCTATTCCCGCTGTTTTCTGGTGCTCAAGAAAGACGGAGGCCTTTGTCCTATCCTAGACCTCCAACCCCTCAATTTCTTCCTCAAGAAGGAGAAGTATAAAATGCTCATGCTCCCTCAAGTCATGTCTGCGCCAGACCCGGGAGACTGGATTGTAGCATTGGATTTGCAGGATGCATATTTCCACATTCCCGTCCTGCCTGCCCACAGACGTTACCTGCAGTTCATGATGGGCCACGAGCACTTTTGCAGTGCTCCCTTTTGGCCTTACCAGCGTCCTTCGGGTGTTCACCAAGGTGATGGAGATGTTTGCAGCTCATCTGTGGAGAACAGGGGTGTCAGTCTTCCCCTATCTCAGCGACTGGCTGTTGAAGGCAGGCTCACCCAGGCTGTCGTCTCCCACCTCTAGACTATGGCGGACCTCCTGCATTCGCTAGGGATCACTATCAACGTGCCAAAGTCACACCTGACTCCCTCTTAGATGCTTTCTTTCATCAAAGCTTTTCTGGACTCAGTGCAGTTTTGGGCCTATCCTCCCGACATCGATTCCAGGATATTCAGGCGAAGATACAGATGTTTAAGCCTCTGTCCTGGATTTCGGCGAGACTGACTTTGAGGCTGCTGGGGCTCATGGTCTCGTGCATCCTGCTTGTGACACATGCCCGCTGGCATATGCGGGCTCTGCAGTGGTACCTGAAGTTCCAGTGGGCGCAGCATCAGAGGAATCTTTCCGACATGGTCCAGATCTCGGAAAGAACTGCAAAAGATCTGCAGTGGTGGTTGACGAACAGTGATTGGGTCAGCAGCAGACCTCTCTCTCTTCCCCAACCAGATCTGACAGTGAGGGTAGATGTGTCACTTTTGGGTGGGGCAGCCATCTGGGAGAAGTGGAGAGCAGAGGACTCTGGTCTCTGGCAGAATCTGGACTCTACCACAACCTTCTGGAGTGCCAAACGATCTGTCTGGCATTGAATGCCTTTCTACCCTCAATCAAAGGAAGGCTATGTTGGAGGCTGGCTTAGTATATGGTGCATGCTTATGTAAGTGTAGCACCCTGCACTAATCCAGACAACCCTTATGGTGATTTTAGTGATCTTAGACAACCTTGGAAAGCTCTCTAAGTGGTAGCTATGGAGAGCAGCCTTCAGGCTTAGTCCAGAAGGAGTGTAAAGCAGCTTGTTTTACCAGTAAACACTCACTAACACATTGCAATATCTCGTACCCAGAGATATAATCACAATAAACACAATACTTTGATAATAGAACACGTAAGTGGCACAAATACACAGTGGTCTTCAGGGGGGAGACCAAACCATATACTAAAATAGTGGAATGCGAACCACGACCTAAGTCGAGACTGGACCCACAAGACTGAGAAGAGTCGGGGGCCCAAGGAACTACCCAAGGTAAGTACCCAGGAACCCCACAGAGGCCGTGTGCAGAGTGGGAACACGACTGCGTGCTCAATACAAGTCAATGGGTAAGTCGCCGTTGCAGTTTTTAAAAAAAGAAGGACCCTTCCCAGAGGACCCTGAAGAAACCCCGTGGAAGGTGGAAGGTTGGAGAGTCACCCCACCCTTGGATACCCCAGGAACCAGGATACCTACACCAGGGAAGCTGAGTGCATAGGTGCGAAGTGACGTCGGAAACCGCAGTAGACCACAATGGAGGACTTCAGTGAAGATGCCGCTGGTGAAGAAGGTGAAAGAGTCCGGTGGAACCCAAAGATGGATTCAAGATGAGAGGTACCTGCAAGCAGATGGGACAGAGTCTATGCCACTCAGGAGTGACCAGGAGGCACGGAAGACGAATGCCCACTGATGTCGGAGAGGCAGGAGAGTTGACGGTGCCCTTGAAGTTGCAGCTATGCGGACCAGGCGACGCTGTGGAGGACCAGGAGCCATTTATGGGCTGTCCCACACCAGATGACAAGAGTCAGGGGGTCGGTGTCGGTCGGGAGCACCAACAAGCCTTGACAGCGGCAACCAACGTAGTGTGCAAAAAAGGTGCAGGGTCGGGACCAGCAAGGTCCAAGTGACTCACCACGAGCAGGTGAGCCAGAGCAGGGCCCGAGCAAACAGGGGAGCCCACTGGAGCCAAAGAAGATCCTCAGGAGGACCCAAGGGGCGAAGGCACAAGAGTCGCAAGAGGACCTCGAGCAGCTCACCAAAGGATGAAGGCCCACAGTGCAGAGGATGTGGTGCAGGCGAAGATCTTGGTTGCAGGAGATGCTTGAGGCTGGAGCTTCTTGGAGACTGAAGATCTCTGGTGAAGAGAGTCAACAAGCCTTGGCAATGGCAAGTCGACACTGAGCACAGCGGTACTGCTCCATTGGTTCCGACAAGGGATACTGGATTCAATCTTGCTATGAAGACAGTGCAGGCCTTGAGGGAGTTGCAGAACCACCACCTGTGTTGCTGAACTTTTCAGAGTCCGTAGGAGCTCAGGAACAGCAGTCCGGTCAGCTTCGTTTCGGCGCCTGCAGATGCAGGGAAGTGACTCCTTCACTTGGAGGTCCACAGGTCTCTAGAAGAACCTCTATGGAGCACAGGCACAGATGACGCAGAAGACTGGCAGGACAACGAAACCAGGAGCAGCAGGAGTCTTTCCAGTTGCAGTCTCTGTTCCCAAAGCGAAGTCCAGTGAAGTCCAAAGTACCCAGATAGTTGAAGATGAAGTGGTTTCGGATCTGAATCTTGTCCCATGATGAATCTAAGGAACCACCCACAGGTCAGCCCTTAGGTACCTTAAGGAAAGGATTGGGATGATCCAAGGGTCCCTCCCAGAGGATGGGCTGGACAGTGGGGAGGATACCATGTCCAACGGCTTCCTGAACTGGTTTGAACTGGAGTATGCAAGGAGGGCACCAAATGTGCCCTTCAAAGCAGTTTGTTGACGCTGGCAACCACCCCAACCCTGTCTCAATACACTAAGTCCTGCCTGGGAGATGGTCACACCTCCCTGTGACAAGAAACCTATTTTCCTGCCTTCACCTGCTCGAGCTTGGCTCAGCAGCAGGAGGGCAGAATCGTGTCTCTGGTCGACAGCAGCCATAGTTTGCGGTCCGGGTCTAGAAGACTGGTATCGGGAGTACTGAGGGCCTCCCGCCGGAGGAGATTTACAGTGCATGGAATCATACCTCCTTGGGGTATGATGACAGCATGTTTGATACCAAACATGACAGGGTTCGTTACAGCCAGTTTAGAGATAGCTATCGCGTGATGAAGGATGTCCACTCTATGTATCTTAATGGCTGATGCACTTACATCCCGGGAGAATGGACTCTGTGGTTTGTAGGGGTTTCGTGCTCATGCTGGGGCACACTCACACTTATAACCGAGCACCCTACCTTCAGGATTGAAAGGCCTGCCTTAGGGGTGACTTATAGGTTTTAAGTGCAGTGACCTCAGATATAAGGAAACATATCTGTCGTAAGTGGTGCAAGCACCAGCTTACACAGGCTGCAATGGTAGGCCTATAGTCACAATTTGAGTGGTTTTCCACAGGTGTGCTTAATACATGCTTCAGCCCATGGGGGACCACTGGTGTACCTATGCCCTGGGTACCTTAGTACCATATACTAGGGACTTACAAGGGTACACCAGTAGCCAATCTGGAGTGTATCTTAGTACTCACCATGTCCAATTTAGGGAAGAAGTACAGAGTCTGGGGTCCTGATTAGCAGGATCCCGGTCAGACTAGTCAAGCAAAAAGTGGGGGTGACCATGAAAGCAGATCCTACTTTCCTACAGGCCAGTACAGGTGTTTAGAGACAATACCACCGCCATGTGGTACTGTAATAAACAGTGCAGGGTGGGGGCGTGAACCCTTTGTAAAGAAGCACTGCATCTCTAGACATGGCTGGAACGTCAGGGCCAATCCCTGGTGGTTCAACACCTGGCGAGCTCTTTGAACGCCAGGGCGGACTAACTTAGCTGAAGAGGCCTAGCAGATCACGAGTAGTGTCTCCATCCGGAGGTGGTGCAAGGTCTCTTTCAGCAGTGGGGAGAGCCTTGGATAGATTTGTTCGCCACCGCCGAGAACACGCAATGCCAGTAGTTCTGCACACTGCAGTTTCCAAGGCGACTCTCACTCAAAGACGCTTTTTGTCTCAAGTGGAGCTCAGGCCTCCTGCACACCTGTGTGCCCATACCACTCCTGCCCAGAGTTCTCAAGAAGATCGGGAACAACCGGGCCCAAGTCATCCTTGTGGCTCCCGACAGGGCTCGGATGGTTTGGTATCCAGAGCTGTTGAGCATGGCCATCAGTCCTCCGATGATGCTGCCCCTTAGGGAGAATCTTCTGTCACAGCAACAGGGGAGGGTTCTCCACCTGAACCTGTCAAGGCTCTGCTTACATGGATGGAGATTAAGCGGCGATAGTTGACAGCTTTCGACCTTCCGCCCGAAGTCTGCAATGTTATTTTGGCCTCCAGACGTCCCTTCACCAAAGCGGTATACGCCTGCCGTTGGGGCAAGTTTGTGGCATGGTGTGCTGAGAAGTAGGTTGATTATATTTCTATTCCCCTCTTTTAGGTCCTTCTTTTTTTCCTTTCCCTTGGCCAGCAGGGCTCTGCTCTGGGTCCCTTAAACGGTTACCTTTCTGCTATTTCAGACTTTCTGCAGCTGCCTGACCAGCCATCCCTCTTCAAATTCCCTATTGTGCATAGGTTCTTGAAAGGTTTACAACATGTTTCCTCCTTCACCCTTCATCATGCCTTAGTTACCTCAGTAATCTAAACCTAACGTTCCAGATGCTCGCCTCTTTTGAGCCCTTGCATAACTGTCCTCTAAGGCTCCTTACCATCAAGACGGCCTTCCTGGTGCCAATAACATCTGCCAGCAGGGTCAGTGAGCTTCAAGCTTTGTCATCCAAACCTCTATACCTACCTGAACATCTACACAGACAAGCGGGTACTTCGCACTAGATTTTCTTTTGTGTCAAAAGTGGTTACCCATTTTCATGTAGGCCAGCTCATCACCCTGCCTACTTTTTACGCTCTGCCACATCCCTCTAATGAAGAGGAGCGACTTCACTGACTGGATCCGAAAAGAGTGTTCTCGTTCTATCTTAACTGCACTAGAGAGTTCTGGGTGGACAATCAACTCTTCTTGGGGTATGTCGGAGCAAAAAAGAGAAAGGCTGTGCAGAAGCAGACCATCTACCGATGGATCGTGCTCTACATTAATATCTGCTACACATTGGCCAATAAGCAACCCCTAGAGGGTTTGCGCGCTCATTCCACCAGAGTTAAAACTGCAACCACTGCGTTAGCATGGGGAGTTCCAGTCCAGGATATCTGCCAGGCAGCAACATGGGCTTCTTCACACACATTCACAAAGCATTACCGCCTGGTCGGTCAAGTTCGTCGGACCAGGCACTTTGCTCATTCTGTCCTGCAGGACTTTCTAGTGGGAATCAGTTTTGCAGACTCACCTCCAGGAAGGTGTTCCTTGGGTATCAATTCTAAGGTGAGGAATCCACGGCTAGAAATCTTTATCAGATGAACAAGTTACTTGCCTTCGGTAATGTCTTATCTGGTAGAGGCTCTAACTAGCCACAGATTCCTTACCATCCCACACATCCTTCCCGCTTTGCGAACGGAATTCTAGGGACAGTGCTTTCCCCTTTCAGGGCCCTATTTTTCCTTAGTGGTCAGTGTTCTTCGTGTCTCCGCGCTACTGGCATGGAAAGTTGTGAAAAAAACCTGACATCAGCGCTCTAGGGGGGCGCCTATATAGGCACTGTGCATTTTACTTCCAGCACGGAGCCGAACAACGCCACCTACCGGCATGCAGGAGTACTGCTTACGAAAAAGTTTCCAGATTCAGTCTGATGCCTGGAGATAATTCTACCATAAGGAATCTGCGGCTAGATAGAGTCTCTACCAGATAAGGCGTTACCGAAGGTAGGTAACTTGTTAATTTGTGAAACAAGTATTTGGAAATATTATGTGTTACCCGCTACCTTCATTCTTAAAGGAATATTGTCTGTGGCTGAATTAGTTTTCAGTCATGACAGGCTCAGAAACTGCAACATTGGAAATGCATTTTAGAATTTACATAACAACAAACTTTTGTTCTCCACCTAAGTCGATACATAAACATTATGCATGTAAAAACAAAGATTTTATGATGGATACTTTTAACCACAGATTCCTCATCTTTAGAATATTCCCCAGGTGCCTGTCTGTATCCGGAAGGTTTCACAGCAGTGGTCATGTACATCTCTAGGTGGAGCCTTGCAGCACTGCGTTGGCCTCATTCATCCCTAGAGGTGATGGAGTGGAGCCGCCTATAAGAGCCATCCCTGCGTATCGACCTTAATTTCTTTCTTTAATTGCCTTTGAGCGTAGATCTGGAGATCCGTTCCCTTTTTCATGGGTTGACGATTTTTCCCAAAATGTTGTTCCAGTGTGCAAGGAAACGATGTTGCCACCGAAGACTACAGGATTCAAACCATGACGTGAGTGTCGGAAACAGATATCAGTACCGGACTGACATGAGGTGTGCCTCTGGTGTTTTGACTCAGAGCACGACCTCAAGTGCTGTGAAGAATGTGCTCCTGTGCATCCAAAGGCGATTCGTAAAAAGGAAGTGAAGCTGTACGTTGCCGAACATAGAAAGACCATGTGTAAGTCCCACTCCAACTCCAAGTTATGAGCGTAGACCTATTCCTGCTCTTGAGTCCGCTCCCGCAACAGGTCTTCTTCAAGATCAAAGTTGTTTGGTAAGTCGAGGAAGCGTAAGAAGATGAATTGGAACTCAACCCCATCCCACCACTCTCTGTCTAAAGAAAAGGCATGAGGACATTGAGATCACTCCCAATTCCCGACTGAGGAGCCAATTCGGCAGCTGGTCCCGATGAGCCCAAATTTCCCAGGCCTTCAGCAGGTCTATCCCTTTCAGGAGGCCATGCTACATGTTTATGGCACTCCTCAGGCTCTCTCTGGCACGCCTTCTGGCCCCAAGTATCCACAGGGGGCTCAGTCATGTTATCT
This sequence comes from Calotriton arnoldi, assembly GCA_963921515.1. Lineage (NCBI taxonomy): Eukaryota > Metazoa > Chordata > Amphibia > Caudata > Salamandridae > Calotriton > Calotriton arnoldi. The sequence goes on from CAWUFW010001104.1 coordinate 1,185,784, forward strand.
CCGGCGAATCCATCCTCTGCGCCATCTGAGCCCCTAATACGCGCCTCCGGTGCAGCAGACTTCCATTCAGGCACAGCGACCTACTCCGATCCTTCTTTCATCAACGCCAGTCCTGATGGTGCCGGATTGGAATCTGATTCCGACTTCGATGTCCAACCCTGTGACGACTCTGTCTCGACTCCAAATGAGGTCATGCTCCAATCCCTCTAATGCGCACACAGTCCCCGTACAGTCTTATTCAGATAATGCACTCCCTGTAGGAAATCTGCCTAGTCACCCCCTATTTTTCACCTTTTGCTGGCATTAGAACATTTTTGCACTTTAACCTTGCTAACCAGTGGTAAAGTGCCTATGCCTCCCTCTTTATACATGTTTGAATTGGCATATTCCTATTTGGTATATTTAACTTGTCTATAAGTCCCTAGTATATGGTACAAGATGTAACCGGATCCTGGAAGTTTAATGCCACTAGTGGATTGCAGCACCTATTGTGCTGTCCACTACAGTGGTAGTGAAAACATGACTTCAGGCCTACCAGCGAAGCCTGATTGCAGTTCCGCCTGTCAAAATAAACTCTTTCGAAAGGTAAAAGCCTCCCTTTTAAATATTAATAAGTGATCCCTATGTAGGCCCTGTAGGCAACAAGGCAGGGTGCTTGGTATTTCAAAGTAGTACATGTAGAAATGTAATGTTAAAGTTCCCTTACAATGACTAGCATCCAAAACATTTTTTCAGTGTGGCAGAGCTAGCTGCCCATGTAGAAAACCAGAATATAGATTAAACATCCAAATAGTTTATCTTGGGAATGTGACTAATTGGAAAACAATTGTACAACTATCTGTAATAGTTATTAAAATCCAATTTTTATACATTTGAGGTGCCTGGAGTCTAAATTTGCATTTGCTCTCCCACTTCTGCCAGTCGGTAATTAGGATTTAAATACATGTATAAAAGTTGTGAAGTGGTTCCCAGGAGCAAAATGTAGGCTGACTTGAATGGGCAGAGATGACTCCTCTGAACTGATAGAAGATAGAATATGCAGGCTGGGGTGTGAGCATCCTTTTTGACATTACAGTGTCAAATCCTGCTTGAATGTCAAATCCTGCTTGACTGGTCTGCTGGGTTTTTCATATAACACTGGGGGCACACATGAAAGGAAGGGAAAGAGGATGTCAAAACAATGCTTGTATATCCACTGTCTGTTTACTTGAAAAACTTACTGTTAATCTTCCTGACAGGACAGCTTGGGAGGAGCTGTACCCTGCCCTGATTACACTTCAAAGGGCTCTGCCTGAAGTACATGCAAGAAACCTGACATCATGTCTGGCCTTGCCCTTTTCACCCTAGACAGTTTGGAGCCAAACTCAGGTAAAGAGGAAGAAACTGACCAGAACCAGTTTTGAGGATAGGTAAGGGAATTCCGCCAAGCAAAGGCTTGGCACAGGTATAAAAGTGAGTCTTAAGAACATCTAATCAAAACACCCCTAGACCTGTGGAAGATTCATAACAAGGACTGTTCTGCTGCCATAAGGCCTGCCCTGCTGCTGTGAGGACTGCATTGCTGTCTAAAGAAGGAAAATTGGACATGCTTGCCTTGATCCCAGGCTGCCCAGAGTGACTCCAAGGCTCAGACCTCCTGTGTGAGCTGCAGGGACACAACAAGCTTCCAGACAGCTCCCTGGAACTGCCCAGCTGACCAGCACTAGCTAGACCTGCCTGAGCTCTGCTGCTGGCCTTTGCTGAACTGAGTCTTGATCCCCAAGAAATGCCCCACCCCCCAGGTTCTGGACCCTTGGTTGGTATCTGTGAACTCATCCTCAAGAAAAGTTGAAAATCCTGAAGTTCCTCACGGATGCGAAGTGACCTCTTCGTGCCGAGAGTCAACCACCAGCGATAACCGTTAACCTGAAGCTCCAGTGGGACCGGCTGTTCGTGCTAAAAGTGACCACGACAACCAGCAACACGAGACCTGCACTATGTGCCAACAGCAACCTTCTGAGACGGTCAACCAGCTTGAAGCTCCAGCGACTACCATCTCTTTGCACCACCGCAACGACTATCCGGAACACCCGACCTGCTCCTCGTGGCAAAACGCTCCTCCTTGTGCCCCCCTCCAATGTGAACAGAACCTTTTGTGCCGGACTTGAGAAGGTAAATCTTCAGCTGGATGAACCTGGTCCCTGTATCTCACCTGTGCTCCATCACGGTCGGCCTGAACTTGTGACATTCCCCCCGTCTAGCACAACCAGATAACCACAAGTGTGGCTTTGTGGTTCTTGGCACTATTTTCACCTTAAAAATTAATATCTCCGGTTCTACTGATTAGACTTTCGGTGTTTTTCTATCATTCTAATTATTAAAATGTACTCTATTTTTCTAAATTGGTTTGGGATTTTTCTTCTATTGTATTTTCACTTTTTTTCTGTTTGTGTGTTGCAGAAATACTTTACACATTGTCTCTAAGTTAAGCCTGACTGCTTTTGTGCCAAGCTACCAGAGGGTTAAGCACAGGTTAATTTAGTGACTTTTTTGGTTCACCCTAACAAGGACTGTGGTTATTGTCTGAGTGGGTCTTCCTACTCCTCTTAACTAGCAACCCAATTTCTTATAGTAGTATTTAGCAGTGTGTGTTTAATAATAGTACTTTTCTTTAAAAAAAAAAAAAAGCACTGACTTGGCCATAATTTATTATGTTTTTTTTTTCATGCCTGCGAATTGGGATTGAGATAGTTAAGTGCTTCAATGGGATACTTAGGTCCCAGTAAAAAGCCAATTTCAGACCCATTACTTGTGAAGGAGTCACATCACTTACACTTCCCTTCTGAACACTTTTTTTTAGAAACTGAACTACAGTTCGTGTGTTGACATTATTCTCCAAGGCCACCTTGGGCTACTTTGCCATATAGTCGATAAGCACAATGGCATAGTTAGAGGATCCACCCAACGCCTTGAAAGGGCCACTTATGTCTAGAGTCAACTGGTGATGGCTACATCTCCTTATTTATCACTTATTACGCACGCCACACAATCCCTCATAAAACATTTCACCTCCTTGTCCAGTTCTGGACACCAAAAATCCTCCTGTTTCCTGTGTTTTGTTGCACAAATTGTTGAAATGTAAATGTTATGCATTCACTCTGCCAGTGTACTGCTCTATGTAAAGTTAGCATTCGCTGCACCATTTTGTGTATTCAGCCGCCATTTTGAGTCATGATCGAAGCTAATTTCTGTCTCACTCTGTCTGCCTCAGCAGAAAGCAGCTGCAATATTCTTTTTGTATTCCTCCAAGGTTGAGTTTTGCTGTACTAATGAATAAACAGTTTTTGCCATCACATACCTTTCGCACTAGATTGGCCTGCTTCCACCCTTAGAGCGGCGGGTACGGGCAGAATAACCTTGGTGCTGAGATAGCATGTACCCGGTCCTGGGATTGCAACTCATCTTTGTGTGTCTTGTTTGTTCACCAGCTACCAACTGGAAAATTCCAGTCTGGACATGTCTTTAGTGATTCTGAAAATGTACAATATACGTTGTCCTGGGTGTAGAAGTCAGTCCCTCTGCAGCAATCCAAGGAGGCTGGTCAGACCGGACTCCACTCGAGTGTATTAATAATAAATACTTTGGTTTATATTCTCTACTGTCTGACCGATTCTTCATTTGTTAGGAAGGCTGAGAGGTGGTCACGAGTGACCCGGGTGGCCCTAATCGGGTCACTTCCTTCAGTTGGCGCCCGAACAGGGACTCCATCGGGTGGCCCATCCTTGAGTGAGGAGGTCGGGGCCACGTTTGGTTGGACGGGCGGACCGGTGATCCCTGCACGAAAGAGTCTTCTACTCGCAGCTGCCCCTTCTGTCTGACCGGGCGGTGCCTCGTCCAGTGGTCATCCCGACTGGGGTCCTGAAAGGCGAAACCCTTGGATCTGACCGTTTGGTCCGAAGAGTCGGCAGTGGAGAATAACTTCGCTTAACCTTTGTGCACCAGGTGAGTTTGCTTTGGTTCTTTGTGGATATGGCGCCATTTTAATTTGTATTTGGCATGGTCTGAGGACCGTCTTTGGACAAGCGCTTGAATTTGTTTGAGTTCTTTGTGAACATGGTACCACTTTGGTTTGCATTTGATGAGGTCTGAGGACCAATTTTGGGAAGATATTTGCAAATATCTGCTCGGCGTAAATAGTGAACTTGTTTTCTTTGAAAATGCCGTGTCTTAGTAAGGTGTTTAGTTTGGACTGTGGTTGTTGTTCTGCTGATGCTCGATTGGAAGAAAGTCAGCCAGCGCCTCCAGAAGGCACTCCAAATTTCGACATGTATGTCAAACATGGTCTTGGCCCTATTATGTGTAGTACGTTATGGCACAAATATATGAGGGACAACGCCGAGTTGCAGTGGACTTTGATGGGCACTTTTGATGAACAGAAAATTAATTTTCTACAGGATAAATTGTTTGCGAAAAGAAGTAGGCAGTCGAGGTTTGATTCCCTCAGAACATGGCAAAAGGAAGCTAAACAGAGATGAATGAAAGCAGAGAAAGAGGCCCGGAAGGGGAGAATGCAGACAGTAACTCAGAAAGTCATAGCGCATGATAGAGAGAAATTAGAAAAAGAAATAAAGTGTGATGATAGAAAATTTCGATTACAATGTGAAAAGTCTTATGTTGCCCGAGAAGAAACTGATACATTTGTGGAGGAATTGTTAGATGCTCGATCTCCACCCCCATACGCCCCGCAGAAAATATATCCTGCTATCCGACAGCCTCAGTCATCTGTTTCTTCTGTCTCTGCTGCCTCTGTTTCTTCTACTATTGATCAACATGTTTTGGCCACGGCGCCTCCTGCCCTTTCTTTGGCTTCACCTTCTGTGGCTACTATAACTGCCAGTCTCCCTGCTGCGCCTATTGTTTCGGCATCTCTCGCGCCAGCCCTCACACCTACGACACAGTCACTAGCGACATTAGTGCCTGCTCCTTCCATTACTACTCCTTCCCTGTTCCCCCATTCCCCGACATTACTGAGTAGCGGAACGCCCGTACGCGGAATAGGGGAGCACAACTGGGCGACTTCTAGGGAGCGACTGGGGCGGATATTGATACGATCTGATGTGGAAGATGAAGAGAAAGGGGTGGTAGCCAATCAGGCCGCTCAGTGGGCTCGTCACCCCATTTACAGTGTGAAAGATGTGTGGAGTGTAATGAGAGATTATGAGCCATTTGTGCAGCAGCATGCCCTTAAGCACATGTCGGCTACTTTGATTGGACTTTGGGAACAGTGTTTCAATGATGTAGCACCCCAGATTATGTATGATATTAGGGACCATGTATGTGCTGCTGATATGGCACCTAGCGAGGTTTTTAATAATGTCACGTTGCTGGTCGCTTATCGAGGTAGGCTGCTTGGGAAGAGCCCGAAGACAGTGTCCCAATTCCCGATGAGGGAAGTCCACCCCATATATCACCCTGAAATACCAGAGCTACGGGATCAGCATAACATTGTTACTAGACCCCGGGTAGAGGCCCGGTTCCAGGAACAATGGGTTTATACTCCATGGAAAAGGAGTGAGGTTTTGTCCCTTAAGACTCAGCTACCTGACCCTAGGAAGAATCCTTCTGCATATTATAAGGAATTGACTGAAGCCGCTTCCACGACAGTGATGACGCTTGCGGACATTGAAATGTTCTTTGGTTTATTGGTGCCTGTTGATATTTGGAGGCAGGTGCACACACAGGACCACGTTGTAGAATTGGGAGGTACTTGGGATCAGATTAAAGCATGGGACCAGTAGAGGAAGCCTGGTGAGAAGCGTAAGGCTGAGATACTAGCTTTGCCTGGTCGAATTATTACATATATGCACTCTCTTGTCCCACCGAGAAGGGTAGATTGGGACAAGTTAAAGGCATGTCGTCAGAAGAAAGATGAAAGTGTGTCTGATTTTTTCACTCGATTTGAAGGTGTGTTTTGGGATTTTAGCGAACATGACTTGTCGGTGGAGGGAGGTGTCCGATTGTTCGTTAACAGATTTTGTTACAAACCTGCTTCCTGAGATCGCGACTTGGTTGCAGGCCTCAGAGAGCACTTGGACCACCTCCTCCCCTTCTGTAATATTGAGTATGGCACAGTATTATGAACACAGGGAAAATGAGTAGAAGGAGAAGGTGGAGAAAAAGCATAAGGAATTGAAGACGAAGATGTTGTTGCAACAGGCTTCTCGAGGAAATGGTAGAGGACGTGGTGGTCCGGACCGGCAGCTGAGCTCCAGGCTACGAGGCTTGTTGCTTTACAAAACCGGATGGTGTTAGACGTCATTCTTGCTGACCGGGGAGGGGCCTGTCGCGTCATTGGCAGTAGCTGTTGTGTATACATCCCAGACCACGCCCCCAACGTATATGCTGCCATACAGAAGTTGCATAGACTTTCATCCGACATACACCAAGAGAATGGTACCTGGACACACTCTGGATGGTTTTGGGGCATGTTTGCGTCCTGGAGTTGAAAGATCCTTGCTTTCCTAGCGGTAGTCGCTGGTATTTTTCTCACCTGTTGCCTCTGTATACAATGCCTCCCAGCCTGTTGCACCTATTGTATCACACTCCTTACCCCAAAGGGGAAGGCGCCCATCCATGACACTAATGCTGTGATTATGACCCAGAAAGAGATAGATAGTTTTATGCAGCTAGTCGAGGGTATATTTGAAGACTCCTCTTCCTTTGATGCCGAATACATGGAGTATACACGCTATGCTGCACCGTCCATTCTCTCAAACACAAACTGGTTAGCTTATGCTAAAAGGAGGGTCTGTTGAAATGTAAATGTTATGCATTCACTCTGCCAGTGTACTTCTCTATGTAAAGTTAGTATTCGCTGCACCATTTTGTATTCAGCCGCCATTTTGAGTCATGATCGAAGCTAATTTCTGTCTCACTCCTTCTGCCTCAGCAGAAAGCAGCTGCAATATTGTTTTCGTATTCCTCCGAGGTTGAGTTTCGCTGTACCAATGAATAGACAGTTTTTGCCATCACATACCTTTCGCGCTAGATAGGCCTGCTCCCACCCTTAGAGCGGCGGGTACGAGCAGAGTAACCTTGACGCTAAGATAGCATGTACCCGGTCCTGGGATTGCAACTCATCTTTGTGTGTCTTCTTTGTTCACCAACTACCAACTGGAAAATTCCAGTCTGGGCGTGTCTTTTGTGATTCTGACAATGTACAATATACGTTATCCTGGGGGTAGAAGTCAGTCCCTCTGCGGCAATCCAAGGAGGCTGGTCAGACCGGACTCCACTCGAGTGTATTATTAATAAATACTTTGGTTTATATTCTCTACTGTCTGACCGATTCTTTATTTGTTAGGAAGGCTGAGAGGTGGTCACGAGTGACCTGGGTGGCCCTAATCGGGTCACTTCCTTCGAAATAGTTGCACAAATCCCCACATAACCTTGGTAATCTAATTCCAATTTAGTTTTTTAGGCCTATAGGGACCACCAACTGTCCCACCCTTCTTATTAAACCTTCCTCATATGTGAACTCATGCGCTACCTGTACTCATGGTGTCATTTCTGGATTTAATTTCTTGGGGTATGGCCATCTGTTCACCACCCATGACATGACTTGTTTTAGAATGATTCCTCACCCAATCCAGTTCTCCACTTTTTTCCAACCAGATCTCCCTGCAATGCTCATTCAAAGTGTTTGGTCATGCATACCGCCTCACCATCATCCACCGTTTTTTCATCCTTATTGCACAGTGGCATCCTTGATAAAAAAATCCGCCACTACATTTTACCTGGCACATATTCATTAGTGTGGTTGTACTCTTGCAAATAAAATTGCTGATTTCCTATCCTGCGTGTGGCCTTACCTCTCCATCATCTGCTGAAAAGACTGACCAAAGGTTTATGGTCTGTCTGAAAGACAAATGGAACACCTCAAAACATATGTCTGGTAATACTGCACAATGCCAACCCTTCTTTTTCAATGGTGGAGTATGTGAATTATGCCCCACAGAGTGCCATTGTGGCAACACCTACCATCTTGTCCCTTCCATTTGCCCTCCTTTGCATCAGCACATCCCCTAAGCCCACATTACTTGCGCCCCTTAGAACAATATTTGCATGTTTAGTATCGAACAGTTTTAGTGGCTTAGCTGATACAATGTTCACACACACCTTGTTAAATGCATCCTGACCCTCATTACTCCACACATATGCCACACCCTTCTTGAGCAACTCTCCCAACTGTGCTTTTTTTTCCTCTGAAATGTGGGGGAAACTTTGAATAAAATTCAGTTAATCTTAAAAAGGACTTCAGCTGATCCATGCTCACAGGTGTTGGCGCCTCCTCAATCGCTTTCAAAAATTTCATCTTATTTTCCATACCTGTCTTGAATATTTGGTGGCCCAAATAGTCTACCCCTGCTTTCTCAAACTTATATTTCCCAAACCGAAGAGTTAAGTGTTATGTCCCGTGTAGAGGCCCTAATGTAGACCGGTTCATACATGCCCTAAAATGGACGTATTCATATTTGCCCTAATATGGTCATATTCGTACTTGCCCTATTAAGGTCATAGCCGCATATGCCCAATTATGGTCATAACTGTACATGTCCTATTATAGTCATGATTCCTTATATAGGCATGATCTTTCACCTACATTGGTCCTCACTAGTACACAACGTGCTCTGAGGGCTGAACGTTATCTATCCTGTGGTTTTGAATACAGCAGGGTTTTTTCCAAACACAGGCCCACACTGTACTCATCAATTATGCATGGCTCTCTAGGAATACACCACCTGCATAATATGTATGTACAAAGTTCACCCCTGACGTCTTCCTCATGTCTAACGACAGACCAATACACCGAGAATCTTTAGGGTATAAATACACCACATCTTGCCCGGGTAAGACAGAGGGAACCGAGACTTCCATGCTGACACACTGACCAGAGACGCTGAGGCTCCTGCATGCAGTCGCTCCAGCTGACAGCGGTCTGACACAGCCCTTGCGGGGTGTCCAACTCGAGACCAGGACGGGGTCCCACACTCTCTCTATTCAGGTATGGGGGTTCGACTAAATCCTAGAAGGATTCTTGGCTCTTAGGCTTTTAGACCTACACATATGCTAGGTACACTCCGGTACATCTAGTTAGGCATCGTAGGAGTACGTGCACTTTCATAATGCTTTTATATTCATGTATGTATTCATGACTATTGTAATATGGTAGAACTGTTCTATCCCTTTGCTTTTATCGTACTGCTGATAATATATCACTGCTATTGTCTGCTGGTTACCGCAGCACATATATTTTACACTAGAATAACAACTGTTCAATAAATACTTATTGAAACGCCCGACTGTGTATTCTGTGTAACTCTCTGAGACAAACCGAATAAGTAAGCACGAGTGACTGAGCGAAAAGTAGTATATTGTTTCCACGATTTTGAGGAATTTGGGTTGTCATGATCTAAGGTTGCCAGAAACTAATCTCTCCCCGATAAGAGGAGATTCTAGTGGCACTGTGAGCTAGCTAATGCAAAACAATCTAACATACGCGGTGGGGGTGCACAGAGTCCGTCTACCACCAAGCCCACAGCTTATGTTATAAGCTTAAAAACATGGCTATTTACACAGACCGCATGAGTTAAATAATCTATTCTTTCCAGCACTAATGTCCCTTCTGTCCTCAGTCTTTCTAGCGCCAAGACACCTTCGGGCAGTAGCTGCGCTTTATAAATCTGATTTACAATTACAATTACAATGTTATACAAACTCGCAGGTCCTGCATGGGTACTATAGGAACTACATGACATGGCGCCACCAACGTTGGTTTGGTACTTATTTAACAGTAGAATCTGAGTAGTTCAGTTGTGCTATTCTCAGAGAACCTACTCACAAAACCCCACAGATGTCTGGAGTGGGTGGGCACAAAATCCGCCGCAGCTGAGTAGTACGAAAATACTATTTATTGGCTGTAAGTTATTCGCGCTTGAAGGACATACAGTTCCTACAAATTGTGCATTTAAACCTTATCTTAAAATTTCCTTAAACACCCTTCTTCCACTTAAAAATGGTTGAACAAGCAGAAGAAACAAGGAGAGTTGAAACAGACCTCTTCGGTTTAGGAGAAGAAGACCCTGAAGATGCAATACAAATTGCACCAAATTTCAGAAGGGCAGTCACCATAAAACTTCTAGAACATGACTTAAGAGCCAGGGGTGGTAAAGTAATTTTCGTGATTGAGGCACACAAATCCAATAAAACAGAGGTGTTCTATTCATGGGTTACATTCCCAGCAGCGAATGCAGTTACAGATGTATTTCACTACTACCTAAAAGATGACACACCAGAGGACTATACTCCTTTTGAGGAGTTAGAGATTCCGCTCACTTACCAGGAGCATAATTACTAGTTTAAAGGCGCCCTACCCCACGTACGAGGAAGAGCAAGATTAGGCCCGCTCGGAGGAGCAAGAGCCACATGGCCCATATTAGCAGCATACACACCGCATCCTGACATTAACACAATGCCACAGCCAGAATTACTCGTACAACACAAAGATTTAATTAAAATCTACAGAAACCTCACACAATTTGTGATGAGGACTTTAACAGTTCAGCCTGCACCAGTTGCAGCACAAGATACTCCAGTCCAGAGTACAGTTAATAAAATTACTCCCCAAACATTACACGCGGTAATGGGCAAAATGCCAGCAAAACGCGAACAAATCCCATTCTGGATAGCTCAGAAAATAACTCAGCTTGAGGCAGTATTCCCGAAAACTACCACCTGTGATAAACACAGAATTCTAACAATCTGCTTGCCCATGGGTCTCACACCACAAGTAGAGGACTGCACCTCTTGGGGTTCAGTCTTTGCTGCCATATATACCAGAACACATGGTATCCCGTCCTTAGCAGTAGTACCTGACGTATTGAGACAGATACAAAATGAGTACGGAGCAGAACCTGCCCTAAACTTAGGGATGAAGTTACTAAATAACTTTGACCAGGTATCAGTCATAATACTAGCTAACATTAAGGGGGAAGCAGCTTCAGTGGCGATCCGCCAACGCCTAAGGGAGTTCAGTCCAGAGGATCATCAACACGAACTACCCAAAATAATTGAAACTGCGTATGCAGAACTAGGCAGAGACAGTTTAGGAGGGAAAGCATTAAAACCACAACTGGTGGGCAATCCTGAAAAGGACACTACAAAGCAGACACCTACTTCTTCTAAAAAGAAGTGGGAAAATAAAAAACAACAAAAGTCTAAAGACAACACATCTCAATCCAGAGGTAGGTCTCCTCAACAGGAGCCCTCTTAAAGGAGGTATAACCTCAGCAATAGGGATAATATTAAAAAACCTGACAGGTATCAGGATACTGATACTCGTTCCTCTCGTTCCTTTCAGGGTTCATCAAAAAACTCTGAGAGGGAAGGACGGTCAAAGGAGCGTACAAAGTCCAGAGACACGCAACGCGCTGCGGACTACGCACCTAGAAAAGAAGATAAATCAAAACCTCAGTTCAAAAAGAAGAAGGTAGCAGGTCTCAAGATCAGACATGCCCAGAATTCTGAGGACACAGCTTCTGAACGGGGAGTGGGCTCTGACGATGCTAGACAGCGCGGCAGAAGTAACGATAGCTCGCCAGAACCTGAAGGAATTTCTGGTGACAGCGGAGTTGAGTGAGTATATCACGGTGGAAACACCTGATATTCGGGTAAGTGTCCCACATAAGTTACATGAGATAACACTCCGGATGGAGGGGACAAGCCCAGAAAAGTTAAAGGTCTCTTTTAGAAAAATCTGTCATCTGGTTATGACATTCTATTAGCAGAACAAGACTGGCCGCCAGCATTCGTCATGGAGTGCCCTAGGGGAGAAACTGTAATTTTTCCAGCCTTTTCCGACCTCGTTCCCATTCACCTAAAACATGCATATGCGCAGGAGTGGGCGGTTGCCCTAGCTCCAGCATTGTACAAAAATCATGTTGGTTGGGATGAGGATTCAACCCACCACGTGATCCCGTTAAAAGTTTCCCCAAATGCTCAAAGCAATACCCTATAAAGCAGGAAGCTAAAAAACAAGTCAGGGAGATTCTAGACCAATTAGAATACCAAGGGGGTGATAGAAAATTGCACTTCACCTATGAACAATCCTTTGTTTCCCGTAATGAAACCTGACAACACATATCGTTAAGTTTTGGATTACAGACATTTAAACACTTGCACAAAGACATTTGCAGTTCGAAATGCACACAGTGCCGCATTAATGAATAACATTGTGCGCAAAAAATACAAAACAACACTAGATATCTCAAATGGATTTTTCTACCAAAATATAGCGCCTGAAAGCAGGTATCTGACAGCATTCAGTGCGTTAGGGTCCCAGCGACAATTTTGTCGACTAGCCCAAGGGTATAAAAACAGCCCGGGGGTATTTTCAGCAAGAGTAACAGAGTTACTCCAAAATTTGGATGAAGAAGCATTGTCCTATGTGGATGATAATTATCTGACGGACGATGACTTACCGAGGCACTTGACCAGGGTGAAAAAATCAAAAATTGCCCACCTCAGTGTCCTATTTTTAGGGTACGAGCTGTCAAGTGAGGGAAAAAGCCTAGCAGCAAACTTTTTAGAAAAGTGTGCGCTGCTCCAACCTCCCAAATCATTAAAGAATTTACAATCAATTCTGGGGTTCCTAAATTTTGGTCGAACATACATTTTGAATTACGCAGAAAGAGTAAAACCTTTCTACGACTTAATAAAACCTGATTTTTCTGTCAGACAATGGACACAGGAACACACAAATATCCTGCGTTCCCTACAGGAAGACATGATGGCTTCTAAACATTTACAGACATGCGTAAACGCACAGAACTTAGTGATCCGAGTAATAGCGGGTCAATGCGGGTACACTTATTTAACTTTTAATGAAGGTGAAACAGTACCAATCGCATACAAATCACACCTGTACACAAACGCAGAAATGCGTTTCACTTCAACAGAAAAAATTCTGACAGCAGTGCAGACCGCTGTAGCAAGAGAAAGAGCTCTGGCTCAGGGAAAACGCATAATTGTCGTGACCCCAGTACCAGCTTTAGAAGCTGTTACAAAAGCTAGCATTCCAGATGGATACAGTGGGCTTATTCTCTTACTGCAACGGATGTTGAATACAGATTTGATCCAAGTTTGAAAACACAGGCATTCCTGCAATACGAACAAGAATATCCTCTACCAAATGAAATTTTGCCTCTAGATCAGCATGAATACATTATTTACACTGACGGATCTGCTCAACCAGCCATAGGGAGTAAGCAAGCTTACAGCGTGGCGTGTGCGATTGTTAAAGGTCGCATGCCCGATGGAAAGTTCCATCCGAGTTGCACTAAAACGCAATCTCTAGGAGACTGCACGGCTCAGTTGGCAGAACTCAAAGCACTTATACTGGCACTTATAAATACGGATCACGAATTCCCCACACTTATTGTGTGTGATTCCTTTTACTGTGTACAGTCGTACAATGAATATCTACATCATTGGGAACAAAACGGGTTCAAAGATGCAAAAGGTGGCACAATTAAGCATAAAATGCTATGGGAACAGGTAGTGAAGTTGAAAAACGAACTACCAAGGGCTCACGTGATACATACACTGAGTCATCAGTGTGATGGCGTTCACGTTGAAGGGAATTCATTGGCTGATGAAGCCGCAAAGGGGGCTGTTTGCAAAGCCGCCGTAGCTGCAGTTACTCGTTCAAAAACGAGGGTAGACGGCGAGATAATGGTAGCTGTCAATGCTTCACGCAAAGGCAGCACAGCAGTACCTAAAACATTTCCACTCAAGTACTCCTACAAGTTAGATGCACAAAACATTCCATATGCTCAGATTCCTGGAGTGGGGGATAGAGTAATACCAAATATGGATCGTAGGCAAGGCTTAATTCTAGCAGCACACAAGGGTTTGGGTTCTGCGCATACAGGCGTTACAGCGACTATTTCTTTACTGAAACAGTGCTACTGGTGGCCAGGGTTAACCAAGCAGACCAAAGACTATGTCTTGAAATGCGACATCTGTCAGCAGATGAAAGGCTCCACCGTAACACGCCCAGCACAGACACCATTGCTGAAATCAGACAAACCTCTCGCATGTGTGTATTTGGACCACTGCGGACCCCTACAATCTGATGGGTCCAAGAAATACATCATGGTTGCAGTGGATTCCTGCTCTAGATTCCTATGGGTTTGGCCTCAGCGCTCGGCTGACGCTCGAACTGTTATAAAAGATTTGCGAGTCTTTATCGGCACATACGCAGTTGGCACGTTACATTCTGACCGTGGTCCGGCGTTTAGCTCTCGGGCTTACAAAGAGGCCATGGAAGGAATGGGTGTAGCATTGCGGTCCTCCTCTCCGTACCATCCTGAGGGAAATTCTGTTGTGGAGAGGAAAAACCGGGACTTAAAGCAATCTTTAACAGCTAGGGTATTAGGCAAGGGCGGTAGATGGGTCGATCACCTTTATGGGGTACAGCGAGCGATCAATAATCAGCCAAGAAACTCTCTAGGGGGTGTCACTCCTTACAAGGTCCTATTTGGGACGAGAATGTGGGTACCTGATCTTGATTGTGAAGGCACAGTGGCGGATGAAAAACCATTTGATATCCATTATCGTTTGGCTGTTTTACAGGATCTAAACAAATCCAGAACACAACAAAGTAACGTGCTCCAGAAACAGGCCGCCACTGAGGAAGTCAAGGCAATAACGGCAAGACCTGTCTGGATCCCAAAAGTCGGGGATCTGGTCAGAGAGAAGATTGCTGACAAGAAAGAATTTGGGCCATCCTACAGAAAGCCTGTACCGGTCCTTGCAATCCAAGGCACAAGAACTGTACTTCTGCCGCCTCTTGCCGAAAAAAAGGAGAAAAGATTTGTCTCAATCGACTTAATCAAATCACACTATGTGGCCGATACTAAACAGTAGGCCTCGTGGACTCCACAGTAGCAGACGCCCTCCTCTCGCTACAATCCAAGAAGTCCAAACAGAAAGACTCATCACTTTTGAAGAGCCACCTGTACGGAATGAAGGACTAAGCAACAATGGTATGGAACTCGTTCCACTTCAACAAGAAATTCATCTTCAAAATGAAAATCAACTTAACAACGAAGTTGCAATCAGACCGACTACAGACATCTACGTCAACATGCCTCGTCAAGAGCAAAATCCGATTTCAACAAATCCCGATGCAATTCCAACAATTAATCGAACTGCTTCTGGCTATTTCATGAACTTTGATACGTTTTCACTGGATCCAAGTGAGCCGGAAACGACGGCAGCCAAAAAATCACTCAAACAGAAACTCACTGACTTTTTGAACTTTTTTAGAAAGACTTACCTGGTGTCACCTTGGATTGAACTATGGTATATCACTGGCATTTTATTTTTTATTTTCTGGCTAGGTTTAATTATAACTTTTAGTATGCTTATTAATGGACGATACCTCCAGCAGAGCTCTACAGCCCAAAGAGTCAATTTGATTTTAAAACCACACCAGTGTTCACATCGTGAACCAAGAGACTTGTCTTCAGTGAACATTACAGCAGTTCCTATACCAGACGGTATAGTATGGGACAAGATTGATTATGATATATTCGGTCCGACTGAACTTTTTTTTTTTTTTGTTTAACAATTTTTATTGAAAACAAAACAGCAGCAATCGTGACATCGCATAAACATTTCAGCTGGAAATATAGGCATTTTAGGATTACACAAATAACATTCCGCCCAGCAGGAGCCCCCAAAATAACATAGAGCGAAGGGCTGAGCATTCTAATGAGGGGTACAGTCACTTCGTTGAGTCTGGGAACATCACTCGCACACACTCTTCTAGTTGGTCCGGAGGATTATGTTATCCCATCTGTGCCGTCCTCCTCCAGTAATGCCTGCCTCTCCCGTCTAAATTCCACTGTAGGGGAAATGCAGATGTCCCCCCTGTATTTATTCCAGCGTCCCCATTTTTGATCCCATTTACGTGGACAACCTCTATCTTTATATACAGTTTTCTCAGCTACCATGGCATGGTCCATGTCCTTAGCCCAATCTCGCAATTGTGGTATAGTGTCCACCCCCCACTTCTGGGCGATGTTCCTTTTCGCTATGCACCACCCCAGAGTGGCCCACGATTGTTCTGCTTGGGTGAGGTCTGTTGTCTCCCAGATATTAAGAAGGCACATCTGGGGTGATGGATGTATGGGTTTATTAGTAGTCCTTGCCATTTGTCGGGTGACGTCTTTCCAGTATTGTTGTATGGGGGGGCATTCCCATAGAGTGTGTATGAACGTACCCAATTGATTACAGTGTCGAAGACAAAGTGTATCTGGCCGTCGTCCTAATTTAAATAACAATTTGGCATCAAAGTACACACGATGGAAAATCTTAAGCTGGACGAGCCGGAGTCGCATCGGGATTGCCACCTCCCGAGGCGAAGCCCGTGCTTCAGTCCAGTCTTCGTCAGGTATTGCCCCCAGGTCCGCCTCCCAGTTAGCGCGCAATTTCCGAGTTGGGTCAGCTCGGTTATTGATCAGTTTTTTGTAGGTTAGGGAGATAGCCTTGCGGACCATTGGGTCCAGTAACAACCTATCCTCCAGAGGAGAGGAATCAGGGAGGGGGGTGTCTGTAGGGAGGGCACAATCTATGGCGTGACTTATTTGAAGATATCGGAAGTGTTCTGACGGTGCTAGTTGGTATTTGAGTTGGAGATCTGCAAATGAAGCCTTCTTGCCCTTGATCCACATATCTCCCACCGTGGAAATGCCAATCGTGTCCCACTTGTCAAATCCTGCACAGACACTCAGCCGTCCCAAGATGTCGGGTTCCCATAGGGGGTAGCCTTTGTCAGACGCCCTTGCCATCCCATCCGCCGCTGAATCCCGTGCCACACTTCTACCGTACGGGCCGTTGGGCCAGTCAGACCTTGTTTTCGGGGGTTGGAGTTTAGCGCTCTATTGTAGCTTCCCTTCCCCATCAGCCACAGATCGGTGCGGAAACTGGGGTCAGTATGAGACCCAAACACCCAACTGTTGATGGCAATTAATTGCGACGCCTGATAATAGAGGCGCATATCCGGCAACCCAATGCCTCCATCGTACCATTCCATCGTGAGCTTATTTGTGGCTATCCGGGGCGGTCTATTATCCCATAGTAAATCTCTAATTGCTGCCTCAATCTGCGAAAAATAGGTTCCGGGGACCGGGATGGGAGTATTCTGCAGGGCGTAGAGAAAACGTGGTAGGGCTAACATCTTAACTAATGATGCCCGCCCCAAAAGGGTAAGGGGTAGTGTCTTCCAGTGGATGACATCCGATTTAAACCTCTGCAGCGGTCCCCTCAGATTCTGTTCATAGAACACTGTTACATCAGTTGTGATAAAAATGCCGAGGTATTGGAAACCCTGGGTCGCCACAGGAATGGTGTAGCCTCGCGGACTCTGGGGTGGATCACCCCAGAGGGAATACATCTGGGATTTGGCCCAGTTTATCTGGTAACCAGAGTGGGCCCCAAATATATGGAAGATATGGAGAACGCGGCGGAGTGAGCGTGCCGGTGAGGTAAGATAAAGTAAAATGTCATCCGCATATAGCGATATGCGGTCTTCGTGTCCGTCTGCCCACTTAAAGCCTCTGATACCGGGGTCTCCCCTGACCCAGACTGCTAACGGCTCCAAGACCAGGGCAAAGAGGAGGGGCGATAGTGGGCAGCCCTGCCTCGTACCACGGCCAAGGGGGAAAGAGCCTGAGCGATGGTTGTTCACTGAGACATGGGCGGTAGGAAGGGTGTATAACAGTCTGATCCACCCAATCAACTTGGGCCCGAGTCCAATGCGATTCAAAACCGCAAACAGATAGTCCCATGCCACGGTGTCAAATGCCATTTTGGCTTCAAGCGCGAGCAAGACAGCCTCTTCCTCCATCGTTGTCACACGACCCAACGCGCCATGGACGCGGCGTAGGTTACGGGCTGTATTGCGCCCCGGCATAAATCCCGATTGGTCGGGGTGGATCAAATCAGTGAGATATGGGAGTAGGCGGTTAGCCAACAGTTTAGCCAAGATTTTGGCCTCTACGGTAATCAGGGAAATGGGTCGGTACGATGTACACTCCTCCGCTGGTTTACCGGGTTTGCGGATGACTACAATAGTGGCAGCGCGGATATCTGCTGGGAGAAGGCCAGCTTCATAACATTCGTTATAGAGGTTTAGTAAATGGGGAGCGAGTTTCATAGCCATGGGTTTCATTAGTTCAATCGGAAGCCCATTTGGGCCCATGGCCTTACCCGCCCGGATATCTTGAATGGCTTTCTGAATCTCTTCAACTGAAATATCCGCTTCTAAGGCCTCTTTATCTGTTTGGGAGATACACGTGACCTCAATAGTAGCAAGGAGATCTGCCGCCCATGTCGACTGTGAGTTCTGCGGCGTGGTGTATATGTGCTCATAATATTTTGCGAACGTTTCTGCAATGGTCTGAGGATCGGTGGTCAGGACATCACCGGGCCCTTTGAGCGCGCGCACCCATCTCGCTGACTGTTCCTTGCGTTCCAGCCATGCCAATAATTTACTGGTTCGCTCTCCCTGCTCGTATATTTTATGACGGGTGGCCAGAGCACGTCTATTGGCGTCCTCTAAAAGCAGTTGTCTATAATCTTGTCTCTTAACGTTGAGGTTATGGTGAACGTCTTGATCCGCGTTTTGCGCAATGGCGCGTTCGAGGTCCGATATCTCCGATTCCAATTCACTCACTCGCCGATTGCGCTCAGCCCTGTGGCCCACCATCATTGCCAAGGCTCTCCCCTTTATCACTGCCCCGTAGGCGCCCCAAAGTGTAATAGCTGATTTCACAGACCCTGTGTTTTCCTCAAAATAGTAGTCGGTATCTTTCCGTAGGTTTTCCCGAATGTATGGGATCTTCAGCGCCCAAGGTTGGATCATGATAGGGCCAGGCTGCACCACACGGCGAGCTCCAAAAACTGTTGTAACAGGGGAATGATCCGACACTCCCCTCGCAAGGCAGGCGGAATCTGTGAAGTCATGTATGTTTTGTGCGTGGGTAAACAGGTAGTCTAGTCGTGATTGGCTGCCATGTACACCGGATTGGAAAGTAAAGTGTGTGTCGTGCAGGTCATGTAATTGTGTGCTGTGCGCGGAGTCACGTCTGGGCGGGAATCGGTCTATTTGGCCATTCATTGTCAGGTTAAAGTCACCTCCCATCACCAGTGTACCTACAGGTAAGTTCAATAATAGCACACCAATATCTGCTAGTGTCAAGCGTTGGAGGCCCGGTGGGGCGTACACGGAGATAACGTTGAGGACTCTGCCTTCCCAGATGCCCGAGCAAGCCACATATCTACCCAGCGGGTCAGTCCACGTATCTTGTATCATATAGGGGCAGCCCTTTCGAAGGAGGATCCCCACCCCTCTAGACCCGGATGTAAAGCCAGAGTGTGCAGCCATACGATAGCCCTTTCTATCCAGGGCCTTACAGGAGTTACCTATTAAATGTGTTTCTTGGAACAACACCATATCCAGCCCCAGACGGTGAATGTAGTGTAGCACTATTCCACGCTTGATTTTGTCCCCCAGTCCGTTGACATTCCATGTCATGAGCCTAAGTCCCTGACCTCTTGCCATCAAACACCAATATCGATACAATGGTGTGAAAGGGGTGTGTCAATTGGTTGTAACCCATAACGGTATTTCTCTGTGTTGCTCCTGTTGTGTCATCACGCCCCATGGCTCCATTAGGTGTGAACTCAGTGACATGAATATCAATACCAGCTGTGGTGCACTGGTATGAAGTGTCATTTCGTATTGCTGCATTAAAACAATAAAAAACATCCCCCCAACAAAACAGACCCAAACAAGCCCAAATATGTAATAACTCACCCCCCTCCCTGCCTCCCTGCATTACGGGACTAAAACCGCCCGCCACCCCCAACATGCAGAGTGCCTGTCGCCCACCCATAAACAATTCTAGGGAACGTGAGCTACCCCACTCCCATCACAGTTGCAGACAATCAATTTGTTCCTTGTCCCCCAACCCGACCCCACCCCCAGCACTATTTAGAACTCTGGGCTCAACCCGGATAATTGACCATCTCCAAACGGTGTCTCGGCCCAAGATTCTATATGTCCCTGGTCTCAGACCCAGAAACGGACACCACCAGGTAAAAAAAGCATAACGATAACATTTGACAATAGGCATTCAAACACTGAGTCAGTCCCCTCAGCAGTGACAAGGAATGCCGCTTCGCCAGCAAGGGTAGCTCCCTCCCTCCGCCCGATCAGACCCGTACCTGTTACTCTCGCCCTCAGAGGTTTAGGCATTCGAGTCCACAATCAGGAGCATATTGGGGAACCCTCGGGGATCAAGAGCTATCACACCCAGTTTTACCAGCATCCAAGGTTAGTGCCCCCCGTGTGGTCCTGGGAATCAGAGTCTGGGTGTGGAGAAGTACGTTTCTGCTGGCGCCAGTCTTCGGCCGCATCCGCCGCCGAGAGTCCCTTATTCGCATTTTTCCCCACTGTACGCCATCCCTCGAGCCAGTCCCATGCTTCCTCCGGGCGGGTAAAGAACCATGACTTCCCTTTGGCTTCCACTCTTAGCTTGGCAGGAAACAACATTGCGTATTTAACTTCTTGAGCTCGGAGAGCTCGTTTCACCTCCAGGAAGCTATGCCGCTGTTTCTGGACACGCAGTGTGAAATCGGGAAAGAACATGATTTTACTGTTGTCGATGGTTAGCGGCGGGGCCACCCGTGCCGTTTGGAGAATGAGATCCCGGTCTCGGAAATTGAACACGCGGGCAAGAAGTGGTCTTGGGGGCGCCCCAGGCCTGGGCCGACCCCCCGGCACCCGATGAGCTCTTTCGATCGAAAAACATTTAGAAAGTCCTCGAGGCTGAAGACGTTTGAGGACCAGGTCCTCGATGAAAAGGTCCGCTGCTTGCCCCTCTGCGTGTTCCGGGACACCTATAATGCGAACATTGTTCCGGCGCATTCTGCCTTCATAATCATCCAGCTGTTGAGCCATTGCATCGTGGGAGGCGCGCAGTTCAGTGACTTCTCGCTTGAGAAAGCTGGTGTCATTGCTCAATTCTTTAGTCGTGCTCTCCACTGTTCCCACGCGTTCAGCGACTTTTTTCATGTTTTCCCTGATCAGCCCCACATCGGTGGCCACTGTGTTGATTTTCGCCTCGAGGGATGTTTTAATGGCAGTGATCGCTTCAAGGAGATCTTTATTCGTGGGTTCCGTCATGTCACCTGAGGCCACCGCCGCGTCTCGCTCCCCGTTCTGTTGTTTTTGCCAGGCGAATTTATCTAGCTTGGTCTGCGTAGCTGCTCTGTTGCTACGTCCGGTCGCCATGGTCACCGCTTCGCTGGCCCCACCCGGCGCTACTCTCCACCGCCTGCAGTGGGGTCTTCCACCCGGCCTGTCGGCTTTCGTGGAACGCACCCCAACCAGGGGAGTACCCCACAGGGAGTATAATGTCAGATGAGTTCTCGTGGCGCCCCACCAAACTCCGAATCCAACAAGAGAGGGTCTGGGTGGGTGTAAGCCTCTAACTCCTCCGTTTTCATGTCGTCTTTTCAACTATAGCGTGTTACTCCGGCCGCCGAGGCGGTCCCAGCGGGGCCATCGGAACACCGCAGATATCCGCCGCAGTGTCCAATCTCACTGGACCTGGTGTGAGATTTTCCTGTTGTTCTAGGGAGCACCCTTGCTCCAGGTCGTCTGGGGCCCCACCCGTTTCCTACTCCCGGCCTCTATCACACAGCGGGGGGGAAAGGAGTAGCGGGTTCCTACGCCGAGCCTCGTCCGGCCACCGTTGTACCCCACACCGGAGGCGTCAGGTACCCAACCAGCTTCTGGGTCGTTTATAGGCCCCGTGCTGTCCCGAATGTATCCCCTCGAGTGTAGCAGAAAAGAGTGCAGGACCAGGGTTAATGGGCCTCTGTATCAGGCCCGCTCGAGCCACCGCGGGACCACGCTACTGTTGTCTCAGGTCCGCGGTGATTTTCCGAGTCACTAGCGGGACTTGTGTTATTTGTGGCCGGGCCCACTTAGTCCTAGGGTTAGAGGCCACTGGGCCGCTTATGGCGCTACTCACACGGACGGGCCCATCCTGGCCCTATGTGCTCGTCAGCGCTCACTCTCCGGTTCCACCCCCTCTCAGGCCTCCGATCTGTCCCCGCTGGGCCCAGGGTGAAGTGCCGGTTGTTGCGTCTCGGCGGTTCCGCCAGTCCCCAGGGTGGTAGGCCGCAGCCGCGGTCTCGCGTAGCTACGCGCACCAGCCGAGGTGCACCCCCTCCAGCGGGGACGCCGGGGAAGACCCGGTCCGTGGAGCTCGTCGCCGGTGCAGCCACCAATCAGGACCAAACTCACACACAATGTCGCTAGGCGCCACCAGACATAGGAGAAGGCTGTAGGGCGTAGATCAGATCGGCGGGACCCTGGATTATCCGGATAATGCGGGAGTGGCGCTCCGGAGCCGAGCTACCGAGCGGCCATTCCCATCGGCAGTTAGCCACGCCCCCTGACTGAACTTTTAAAGCTTAAACATGTATTTAAAATTTCTTTAAGTGATATCATTACCTCCAGTAAATTTTCTGATGATTGGGACACTGAAACTGTAAATGCTATGATGTCTGATTTAGAAAAAACTGCCGCATTTCCGAACAATGAAATGTTAGAAGGTACTTCAGACTATGATACATTGTACTGTTACCAGCAATATGGTCATCATTTCTTGCACAAATCTATAACACCTAGAAATGTATTTGAATACCACCAGTGGGAACACTGCCCAACACCTCCGAAAGGTAGTTCACAAGCATTTGCACAGAAATTCACATACTTCTCAGGGTTTAACACATCTGACCCGAAGTCATTTTATTATAAAGTGGCGAAGATTTCAGCTCAGAAAATGATGTTAACAAACACCAAACATATTTACTCTGCTTCCTTTATGGCCCAGTTGTCTACACAGGGTTTCGACCTATGGAAGAACACTATAGATCTGAAATCAATCTGGGGTTCTAGGGACTGGCAAGTCCAGGGAACAGAAGCGCTATTAAGAGCATGCCTCATTCCACAGCAGATCATATTTCTGAATGAAAGTGTGCAACAGACATCCTGTCTTGGACTAGCCAAGAACAAGGAACTGAACTCACCCGGGTTTCCTACACCATCACAGATGGGTGGTGGGCAGATTTCAACTACACAAGGGGTAGGATTAGATGACATTCTCCAGTACAACAGATCAGATCCTGATTGGACGAAATGGCTGATTTGGTCCATTGACACAAACACCTGTCGACAGAGATTTATGAATACAACCGAAGGGTTTAGTATCCATGGGCCAGATACCCGCTATGTACAAAGACAACACCCAGGGGTAGTGACATCCTATAGTGTTGAGAAGTTGTGCCTTGATTGGCTAGAGACCTCAACACTAACAGAAGTAAAACATCACTTGACCGTACTCACACCTGATGTAGACCCTAGGGATTTCTTGTCAGGCCCAAGGAAAACACGTCAGAAACATTTCATATATGCCGGCATTTATGCCTATTATAATGAAAACTGGAAAATATCCCAACAAGAGGCCGCAGAAAGGATACAGGAGATAGACCGTATTAACTTAGAAAAGGCATTAGCTGTAGTGGATAATGGGTTAACAACTTTGACCTCCAGGATTTACTCCTTAGGCAACATTGTGTCCTCGGCAATCGACATATTAGAACAAGATCTGGCCTTGTTACAACACGGGCAATCTCAACTACGTTCTATTATGATGTTAAGTTGGACGCTACAATCTTTGCGTGCAGGCTATGTGCCATGGCGTTTTATAAACACCACGTCTCTGTTTTCAGAATACAATCTGACTGATAAACAGACAGAAATGGCACAAAGGGGAGCCAAATATACAATGCTGCGTATTGAGAAACTGGAAAGGTTACCATTCACTGTAGCCGAATCACCATCAACTGAATGGCTAATTCATGGCCAAATCACTCTGCCGGTCACTACGTTTCAGTTTCAATATTGCCTTGAGCAAAGGCAGGCAGGCACATATGAAAAAATGGGTAAGGGATACATTAAGGAAACTTGGGAGTTACCATATAGATACCGATGCCGGAATGGGGATCGAGAAGTGTATCTGAGTGGTACAAACTGCAAGAACGCTTTAAGCGGTTCTCTCATGTGTCAGGATATTTCACTACACGGAGCCTGTAACGGTTCAGTAGCGAACCTATCGTGTCACATGACTGGGACCCCGGCTGCCGTGATCAGGCCGGTTTTCGAGCTGCTCTCAAATGGGAGTTACTTGATGCTAAATGATCAAGGTTGCTGTGGGATGCTTCCGGGCGTCGCATATCTGGTCACTGTTAACTCCAGGGTTACTTGCTGTATGCGAGTATTGTTTCCGCCACTGAACACAGTCAGGGAGGCGCTGTTATGGCCTTCACTGAACGTTTCTTTCATACAATTTGATACTCTGAGCAGACTGCAAGCCATGCTTTTACAGCAGCCCGTGCCCTTAACCTCCGCTCGAGAAACCTATGAACTTCAAGTTGCAAGGACCTCGACTGAGATACAGGCGCTTATACGAACAAACTGCCCCTTTCATTTCGTAGAAATGGTGGGACGTATCTTCAATATGTCTGATACGAGCGGTATTGTACACCTATTTAAGACCATAGGGTCAGGACTGTTAAGCACCTTTCAGACAGTCCTCGGAGTAATCCCACATTTTATACACTCCGTATTGGGAAGCGTATTTGGAGGATTCCCGCTTATCCTACTGCTGATTGCAGGGGTCCTATTCATAATACTGCTGCTACGCAAAGGACGGCCCAATTCCCGAGGGAATGGCGAAAATGCTCCAGGAGCGGAAATACCGTAAGCGCATGGTATAACTTCTGGGCATTTCTTGCCTGCGAGAACTCAATGCCTCCTGGTTTCTATCCTTTCAACCAGTCTGGGTAGACTGCATCTTACCTGTTCTTCGATGCCTGTTTTGCGGAGAAGAATGCACGTTGGATCTTTGTCTGACATTTCCATCAGATGCCCCTCCGGACACGGATGCAATGCTGGAGCCCATAAAGGCCCACGCTCTGCGTTGTCCCCAGCGTCTTCCGATTCTGATGAATGCATTCCTGGAGACTCCTGCTGGGTCACCTAACCCAGCAGGAGCCGTTTGCTCCTGCTGGGTTAGGTGACTCCTCCACAGGCACCCAGGTTACAACTGCCGCACAAGCTGCCGCAGCACCGACTGTTGGCAGTGCTACATTCCATCTATGTGCGATTGACGTTCTCTGTGAGGCGTTGGATTTGTCGTCTGCAGCGGCTAACACCGATAATGTTGTGCTTCCCAGCCAGGACGCTTAATCTTGAATTGGCTCGTCGTGTCCTGGGAAAGAATTCGGCTTCTTCACTCATTTCAAAACAAACGAGCAAAATTGAAACATTTCCTAAGTTGACACTTTCGCTTGAGAAAAGCATGGCCTTCTTCCGCTTTGAGTGAGGCAACTTATATGGAGAAACAAAATAGACATTCTTTTAGTGCCAATTGAAATTAGCTGAATTACTAACATTTTAGAAAAAAAAATTATAGGGATTTTAAAACCATGTTTTTATTTGTTTTAAATATGATTTTAAATTGTCCAGATTTTAAGTATGGTCATTGTTATCCAATTCGAAAGAGGAGTGGGTGTTATGTCCCGGATAGAGACCCTAATGTAGACCGGTTCATACATGCCCTAAAATGGACGTATTTATATTTGCCCTAATATGGTCATATTCGTACTTGCCTTATTATGGTCATAACTGTACATGTCCTATTATAGTCATGATTCCTTATATAGGCATGATCTTTCACCTACATTGGTCCTCACTAGTACACAACGTGCTCTGAGGGCTGAGCGTTATCTATCCTGTGGTTTTGAATACAGCAGGGTTTTTCCCAAACACAGGCCCACACTGTAGTCATCAATTATGCATGGCTCTCTAGGAATACACCACCTGCATAATATGTATGTACACAGTTCACCCCTGACGTCTTCCTCATGTCTAACGACAGACCAATACAAACCATACTGAGGACCGAGACTCTTTAGGGTATAAATACACCACATCTTGCCCCGGTAAGACAGAGGGAACCGAGACTTCCATGCTGACACACTGACCAGAGACGCTGAGGCTCCTGCATGCAGTTGCTCCAGCTGACAGCGGTCTGACACAGCCCTTGCGGGGTGTCCAACTCGAGACCAGGACGGGGTCCCACACTCGCTCTATTCAGGTATGGGGGTTCGACTAAATCCTAGAAGGATTCTTGGCTCTTAGGCTTTTAGACCTACACATATGCTAGGTACACTCAGGTACATCTAGTTAGGCATCGTAGGAGTACGTGCACTTTCATAATGCTTTTATATTCATGTATGTATTCATGACTATTGCAATATGGTAGAACTGTTCTATCCCTTTGCTTTTATCGTACTGCTGATAATATATCTCTGCTATTGTCTGCTGGTTGCCGCAGCACATATATTTTACACTAGAATAACAACTGTTCAATAAATACTTATTGAAATGCCCGACTGTGTATTCTGTGTAACTCTCTGAGACAAACCGAATAAGTAAGCACGAGTGACTGAGCGAAAAGTAGTATATTGTTTCCACGATTCTGAGGAATTTGGGTTGTCATCATCTAAGGTTGCCAGAAACTAATATCTCCCCGACAAGAGGAGATTCTAGTTGCACTGTGAGCTAGCTAATGCAAAACAATCTAACATACGCGGTGGGGGTGCACAGAGCCAGTCTATCACCAAGCCCACAGCTTATGTTATACAAACGCGCAGGTCCTGCATGGGTACTATAGGAACTACACAACATAAGCCTCTCTTGTAATATCTGCAATACTTTCATTAGTCAGGTAATATGTTTGTCTACATTGCCCCCATAAACCAATATGTTGTCTTTACAAAAATATCACTTCCTTCATATTCACAAGTGTTTCTTCCATGAGTCTGGAATACTGAATCTGCTGTTACCAACCTGAACGGCATGTGTTTGTAACAAAACGTCACCTCAGGTGTAACAAATGTGGTGAAGTGTTTTGAATCCTCGATGAGGACCACTTGGTGATACTCAACCGTTGGTGATATGCAACCGATGTATAGAAAGTTGTGAATACCACTGCACCTTTCAATGTACAAAACATCTCGGATATGATCGGTAAGGGCTTGCGATCAATCCAAATGTTGCATTTTAGATTGTGTAAGTCCACATGCAAACACAACGAACCATCACTCTTTTTTGTTTAAATCTGTTTTATTATTTTTGTTAAAGAAGCATGAAAATGGTTAAGGGGTCGACAGTTCAGGACCAGAGACATTGCCAATCATACATCGACATCACATGTAGTACAAAAGGAGGCAACATAAGAGCACAAAGTTCGTCGCACATAAAATTGTCACGTGCAGTAATAAACCGGCAAAAAGTCACAATCAGAGGTCAAAAGGCTTGGAGATCTCAATGCTCGGGTGACGTTACTGAGCCCTCGAGGGTTTCTTACTGCAGGATTCACGACTTGTGGCATTGGCATAGGCGTGAGTTCGTCTTATAATCATCAACAAAAGAATACATTGAGGAGAAGAAAAAGAAAAAAACGAGAGGGAAAAAAAAGAACATCGGGACAAACCATCCCTAACTTGGGTCTTCCAAGTCCTCCCCCATTCCCCCAAATGAAACAACAGTGTTCACATCTCCCATTAACGAACCCACCAGATCCTAATTGGTATAAAGGGCTGGCATGGCACCCTCGTCTCACTTGGCTTTTGCGGAGTGTTAAGCTAGGATGCTGATGCTGCTTTTTTACGTACTGCACGTCCTGCCACTAATTCCATAAATGTGTATTATGTCTTGTTTCAGGAACGCTAGCCCTAAGATGCCTCGGCAATCGCGTGCTCTATAAAAGTTTACTTACTTACTGCACCCAGTTAATCTACTCTCGCTGCAGCTTCTGCGTGGTCTGAGTGTTGTTCATTTTGGAAGTGATGTAGTATAGTGTCCCAGTTAGCAGCTATAGGGATCTTGCGTAGCCCCAGAGTATCTTCTTTGTGTAATGCAGTACTCTCAGCTTGGGCCCATACAAGAAGCGACTGTCTCCAGGCTACCAGAGGAGGAGGCTCAGGTGATTTCCAGCGTCTTGTGATTAAACGCTTAGCCACCAAGAATCACTAATCAAGAAAGCAGAAAGTGACCTACTGTCTCTTGTTTCTCTGAAAGGGACTCAAGATGCACGTCTCCCACATGTGCAATTCTGCGTGGCCTGTGCATACGGTCAGTTGGGTCGTTACGTGTTGCCAGTAAGTGGTGAGTTGTGGACAAGCCCACGACACATGAAGGAAGTCGGCATCTAGCAAATGACACCTGGGGCAGTGAGCGTCAGCTCATTGAAAGTATATGTTAACCTTAGCAGGAGTGAGGTAGGCCCTTTGGATTATGTAATATTGGATGAGGCGGAAGGAGCATTTCGAGGGACACGGACCGGGCTCCCCAATATGGGAGCCCTCTCCTTATCCGTGCACAAACTGGTCAGATGCTCCTCCCAGTGTTGTCTTAGAGGTGTGAGTGGTACTGCCGTGTGTTGGTGTAGGGAAGCTGCAAACCATCTTGTGAGATGCCGACCTGTCCCTATAACAGGCAGTTACTGGACTGTGTGGTGTATTGGAGGTTCCACTAACATGTACCCCCATTTGCCACACAGTGTTGCAAGCAACGAAGTGTGTAATAGAAATCGGCCTGGAGGTAGTCCCTCCTCCGCCATTAATGCGCCATAAGCTACTAGTGCACCATCTCGGTAGAGGTCCCCCACAGTGTGCAGGCCAGCCTCCAGCCTAGTGGAGAACTCCTCAAGCGAGGTGGTGGTACCGCCCCAGGGTGTACCTAACAAGGGTAAAGCTGGTACACATGGGGTAGTGGATCGTCTAATGTACAGGCTAAGATGGTACCTTATGCTGACGACACTCATATTGGTATCTCTATTTCTTCAAGTATAGAAACTGTGGCTGGGAGATTTCACAACTGTCTGAAGTACATCATGGGGTGGATGCATCACAACTATCTCAAATTGAATACAGACAAAAGGGAGGTCATGGAGTTTGGAAAAGGGCCACCTCTCTGTAACCAATTATGGTGGCCAGTAGAAGCAGGTCGCCGCCCGGACCCCTCGGTAAAAGCTAGGAACTTAGGTTTTATGTGTTATGACCAACTAAACTTTGCAGCACAGATCAACCTCTTGACATCTTCTTGCTTCTTTCTACTAAAGACCCTGCGCAAAAGTTTGCCTTTTATTGTCAGGAAATCTGTAGTAGTCGCACAAATTCTTTCAAGAATCGACTACTGCAACGCGCTCTTTCTGTGCATTGACAAACGCCAACTTGTAAAACTTCAATCTCTACAGAATGCCCCAGCGCGAGTGCTGCTCAACATTCCCAAATACCACCCTATTTCCAGCAGCATCAGGGAGCTTCACTGGCTGCCGGTCAAGCAGCGCATCGAATTCAAGGCTCTATGCCTGGTGCATAAAGCTTTGTATGGTGGAGGGTCGTCGGACCTGCAGAAACTCTTCCAATGACACTCCCCACAGCAGAATCTTAGGTCTGCCAACAAAGGATTAGTCCAGGTCCCCAAAATCCAAAAAGCCAGATGGGGGGCAAAACCCTCTCCTATCGAGCGGCTAAGCTCTGAAATTAACTACCGGTCGCCACTAGGCTACAACCTACTAGACCCCTGTTTAGGAAAATGCTGAAGACCTGGCTATTCCCCTTATAGGATATTATTTATTATTATTATTTATAAGTTTTATATAGCGCTGGCTAGACCTGAAGGTATCAGAGCGCTTTACATGATCGTGAAAGAATATAGTAAATCAAGAACGCAATAACATATGAAGCGAGACTCAATAGATTATAGTACACATCAAAGAAGAAAACAAAGAACAATTTGAGAGGATATAATAGACAACATAAGCAAACAAACAGCCGACTATGACAGAGGGTCTAGTCCTGTACAAGAGATAATTAACCAAGTTCAGTAAGCTAAGAGTGAAAGCATTTGTTGAGGAGGAGGAGTTTCAGGTCTGAGGAGGAGTTTCAGGTCTCTTTTGAAGCAAAGGAAGGAGGGGTTGCATCGAAGATCGCTAGGTAGAGAGTTACATACGCTCGGTGCATTTCCAGAAAAAGAGTGAGACTTGGTTGGTTGTTTTTTTTAGATTGGGAGGCAGGAGCAAAAGTGAGTTGGAGCTTCTCAGAGATCTAGTAATCCATGGTTTCGTAAGTTTGTTTTCTAAGTAGTTGGGTGTATGGGAGTGAAGGCCTTTGTGGATGATACAGGCAGTCTTGTAAGTACATCTTCCTTCGATGGGAAGCCAGTTGAGGCTCCTGAGGGCAGGAGTGATGTGTTCGAACCGTTTAACATCTGTAATGAGCCGGGCTGCCATGTTTAGAACTGATCTAAGGGGGTCGATATGTAGCTTTGACACCCGAATCATTACACGTGATCCAGCGATCTGGGCCTAATAATTTTCCACAAACTAGGCCCAGGTTCATTACCCACAAGCCCCTTCACGCTGTGATTAGTGAATTTCCAAAACAATTACCAAAATCCAATTTGTGTCTTCATTTCTATTATACCAATTATGGCGATGCGATCTTTATGTAGATGACAGGGTTTGGCAAACCAATACTTGTTTCTTGAATAAATCATAAACTAAGAAACACCGCTAATAAAGACAGACACATTTGTATATTTATAATGTTTATCTAAAATAATGTGGAATAAATGCTCATCAATAACAAAATACAGTACAAATCACAGATCATCACGGAGCAAAAACATTAGAGAAATATGATCAATCAAACATCTCAAAATGACAATGCATAAAGGAGTGGAAAGGCGAAGAGACATAAGGTTCAGAGACAAAATACAGTTGCAAATGATTATGCAAATTCAGTTTTCTGTCTATACTAACCCAATTGAATAGGAAATCTACTCTCTGGCCATGAGAGCAGTAAGGCCCCTCAAGAAGAGTTGAAGAGGCATAGACTAAGTCAGGAATCAGCAGACAGGAACAGCCAGCTCAAGAATAGGAGACAGCATAGAAGGCCTCTCCTCACGCAGGTAAGTAAGACACCAACTAAACCAACAAACTCTCCAACAAAGCTCCTTCAGACTCCTAAACCCCTCACACCAGGAACCTCAATTATACCCTAAAACCCAAATGTCCAACCCACATTTGTGTCAGAACAGAGGATTTCTCTACACATGATTGGTTAAGGAAGGGGGTGTACTGTCACACCACTCTCGTCATGTCCCTTAGCTCATCTTCTTCATTGTTCATTTACTCTGCATATCTACTTCCACCCCAGGAAATACAAATTCGAGCCTCTGTCATTACATTTGTTTCCTTCATCCTAGTCATGTAGCAAATTATGTGTCTCATTTATCCGTTCGCACCGCATGGTAAAGGAAGTGTTCTTTCGCTCAAGGAAAATTTTGTTTCTATCAGTTGTCTCTTGGCAGGCACACAGGACTGGCGAAGGACACTTGTCTTCCACTGCCATCATCTTGCTCAGTGTTATTTTGCAGAATTTTATTCTAGACTTTGTTAACCCCGTGTTTTCCCGCAGAACAGAAAACCATGCTTCTATGAAAAACAAACACAGGCATTATTAATCACTTATGATGTTTTTCATTACGCATCCACCCCATATTACATCTATCCATGCGCAATCCACGTTAGCATCATTTTTCTAGCAAACGTTAATAATGCGCACAAAAGCAGCATTAGTCTTTTATTTTTTTCATGTCAAGAAGCATTTTGCGGCCTACTTCAGTGCTTTAGTACGCTCTTGTGCAATAGCATTTTCCCTCATGTTAGGCTCTTTTCCACATTAGTTTTTCATCGCACACAGTTAGTAAACGTTACTGAGGGTTCAATTCGAGCAGGTTTTATTTCGCGAAAACCCTGCTCCATCAATCCCCCCTTTGATGGCGTTATGAGCCATCCCCAAAATACCCACCAATACAGATTGTCACTTAGAAAGCAGTTGTTCTTTCTCGTTTTATCATTATCCCATCTAAATCCTTCATTATTTCATAATAATTCCCTTTCTTGTCCTCTAATTCTATCTCTTCTCTCTTTCTCTTTCTCTTTCTTGATCTTCATTTTACATCAGAAGTCTCTTTTCTGCATTTACAACATTTATAGATCAGAAAAATCATTTGTACTGCTGTAGCCACTGCAATGATAGGCATTAGTATTCTCCCTAATACACTGTTCCCAAAGGCAGCAAACCAATTGCCCATGGTAGAAAAACTCTTACTAAGTTTCTCCCAAGCACCATCAACCTTTAGTTCAGCCAAACCTTCTCGAAGATTCATAATGTTCTTTATATACCCCTCTAAACTCTTACTCTTGTTGGGTATATATGTACAACATTGTTGAATCTTTAACATATTACAGACTCCACCCTCTTTGGCCAATA
The DNA here is from genome assembly GCA_963921515.1 of Calotriton arnoldi. Classification (NCBI taxonomy): domain Eukaryota; kingdom Metazoa; phylum Chordata; class Amphibia; order Caudata; family Salamandridae; genus Calotriton; species Calotriton arnoldi. Next base: position 1,218,376 of record CAWUFW010001104.1, read on the forward strand.
ATACATCAAGGGCAAGTCGATTTTGTAAAACCATTGATCTAATCGCAACCATTTCAGTATCAATCATCAAAAAAAAACCAGCAGTATCCGTTGATAAACGATCAACCACTGTGGACAATTTTCTAATTTTGTGCGAGTTTAATATGACTCCAACTGAAGGTATCAATGCTCCAAAAATATCTCCCACTATTTCTGAAAAACTCGCTCCTCTTTTATTACGTGTTAGTCCATTCTTTACTTCATTGATTCTGTCATTTTTATCCAAATGGTACACCTTTGGAAATACAATGCCAATATAGCAACATCCATACCAATGTGCAGGCAACCTATAGTAGGCATTCTTACCACACACATAATAGATTCCTGGAAAGACAGGATCAGTTCCTCCTTTTATTCCCCTTCCTCCCGTAATTAGGAAAGTATGATCACATTCACTAGAACCAATGAAATAATTGTTATGATCAGTTTTTAGTCTAAGCAAGCAAAGCTTCCCTCTATGATGCCAGTCCAGGGTCATGGCAGCGTATGTCTCACCCTTTTTGTAATCTCCTTCTCTGAAAACCCATGGAGGAACATGAGACTTTTGCTCAGCAGCTTTTCTCTTAAAATCCTGCCTTCTATCCTCTACCATGTTAATGAATTCTATTTCTTCAAACCGCAGTCTACAGGTTAAATTGTGTCTATGAGCATATACTATATCAATTGTTTTTGTTGGGTGAAAAATTCCCCCATATATTCTGCATTTTCAGCACTACTCACTATTCATGTTCTTTCTAATAGGAATTTCAGAAAACACTAAATCCATGTTAGAATAATAGTACTGTAAACTACCTCTCTCGTAAAACAGATTGGTTAGTACGCTACAAGACACACCATATGTTAAAGGTAGGTGATGATATGTCACCCCCTCTGAGACAGACAATGGTAATTGCATGCACACGTAACAATCTCTCGCATCCATTGTGTCAACATACTCATACAACAACTTAGTAAATACATTTAACGAAAAGTCATTAATTGATTTATCTTGATGGCAGATGCTATCACCTTCCATCTTTTCTATATTAGTATGTGAGATTTCTTTACGACTTTTAAAATCTACTTTTTCACTCGACACACCATTAGTATTATTTTTATGGTTAGTTACCATTAAGACAGGCACAATAACAATTAGTGTTAACCACACCAACATTAGTAATAAAATACTAAATAAGCAAGCATTAATACATCTACGTTTGAACCTACGATTTTGATATCCAGTCTCTGTTATTTTTGCCATTTTAAGGAAAAAATTCATATCAATTGAAAAAGAAAAACGAAAAACTATAAAAACTATTTTTAAAAACGATCTAAGTAGTGTATCCAAACACTTCAAGCTTTTTCTTCTTCTTTCTTCACCCTCTCTTTTTCTTTTTTTATATCTTCTTCACAACCTTTGATTTAATGTCTTCTTTTAGTTCTTTTTTCTTTGAATGAATTCTTTTAATTTTCCTGCACCCTTTAGTTTACACAGTCCTCTTAGGGTGGCTCAAATCCGTTTGCTTCACTCTGCTTTGTACCAGTGTCTTCTTTGCTCTGATCTGTATGCTCAAATTCCTCCAACACCACATGTGTCCATTCTGGCGCTGTGTATTTTCTGTTTGGAATTCTTACTCTCTTAGTTTTCCAAACTAATTCTTCTTCTGATTCACTTTGTTCTGTATTGTTTGGTACTTAAACAATTGTGTCTGGTATTTTCTTTTTCCGAGTGTATTTAATTCTTTACACTCCTTTTGGCCACACATCACCTTTTCTTGCTCTCTTAACTTGCACAGTTCCCTCTGCTTCAGTATCAAGTTCCCAAGTTCTTTTATTCAGTTCTTTTCTCTTTTGCACTTGCTCTTGATTCTCATTTAACACTCCTCCATCATTACCTTCAACAGCAGTCTCACGAGACCCAGTAGCTGGTGCCCACTTTATTCGACTTTGTTCTTGATCATCCACGTGTTCAACACTCTCAGAATCTGTAGCTTCAGACTCTATGGTTTCACGTTCTACAGTTTCTGGCTCTTCTTGACTCTCTGCCAGTCTCTGCTCTTTTTCTTCTTGTCTTTCAAGTGGACTTGGGACTCTTCTTGTGTGACTTGCGTGTATCCAATTCGGTAAGCCGCCACACTTCACTGCTGTCGTTGTCATCAGTATAATCTGGTATGGGCCATGCCACCTAGGCTCCAGACACGACTTTCTCACATGTTTCTTCACCAGGATCCACTCCCCTGGACTTAAATCATGTGCTTGCTCTTGCTGTGTTGTGGTTGTACTTTCTCCAACCTGATGAGACACAGAACGCACCACATCAGCCAATCTTTTGCAATAATCAAGCACCAAATCATCAGTTATATTCATCAGTTGATTCGCTGGTACAATCGGCTGTCTCATTGCTCTCCCCATTATAACTTCATGAGGGGATAATCCAGTCTTTTTATCAGGAATGCTTCTCAGACTCATTAATACCAATGGTAAAGCGTCTGGCCATTTCAGTGTTGTGGATGCACACACCTTCGATAATCTCGATTTAATAGTGCCATTAATTTGCTCGACCACACCAGAAGCTTCTGGTTGATAGGCACAATGCAGCTTTTGCTCAATTTGTAATGCTGCGCAAATCATCCGAATTATTTCATTATTAAAATGAGTACCTCTATCCGTTTCTAAAGAGACTGGAAATCCGAATCTAGGAATAATCTCTCTCAAAAGCAATTTAGCAACTGCTAGACTATCATTTCTTCTTGTTGGATATGCTTCTACCCAACGAGAAAACAAACAGACAACAACCAAGACATATTTCGGTCCATTACAAGGAGGCAATTCAATAAAATCTGCCTGCAATCTAGTAAAAGGACCTGCTGCTTTTCCAACCCGTCCCCAACTGACAACAGTCTTTCTACCTGGATTCTGCTGCTGGCAGACTACGCACCTCTGGCAAAGACTCTCTGCAATTTGCATTGTACCATAACTGTTTGAAGAGCCTAATCATAGCATCTCTTCCCACATGAGTCACTCCATGGTACATCCTTGTAAATTGTGAAAGCAAACAATCTGGCATTACTGGTCTCTCATCTACATACACCCATATTTCATCTTCTGGTCTCTTTGTACATCTTGACTTTATCCAAAGCTCGTTTTCTTCCTCACTGGCTTCTTCCTGCAATTGTCTAACTTCATCCCATGTTTCTAGAGAGGAGAACATCAAGTGACAATTTGTATTCTTTTTTTCTGTTCCTTTATTGATTGAAACTGAATTTTGTGCACAGAAACGAGCCACTTGGTCTGCGTATCTGTTGCCACTAGTCACATAATCATCTCCTGATTTTTGTGCTTGGCATTTGACCACTGCAATTTCTGTAGGCAATTGTAATGCATTCAACAAATCTTTTACTTCCTTGCTGTTTCTTATTGGGGATCCTGAAGAAGTCAGAAATCCACATTGCATCCACAATTGACCAAAGTCATGCACCACCCTGAAACCATATTGACTATCCGTAAATATGGTTATCCTCAAATTTTTGCCAATTATACATGCCCTGGTCAAAGCGACGAACTCAGAAATTTGTGCTGAATTTATCCCTCTTAGACAAGATGCTTCAAGAACCATGGCCACTGTACATACTGCATATGAAGCACGCAATGCACCCTTTTCATCTCTCAGACACGAACCATCCATAAACATCACACAATCTGATTCTGGCAATGGTGTATCTTTTATGTCAGGCCTTGGTTTCATACACAACTCTGTCACATCCTGACAATCGTGATCTACTTCATCCTTTACTTCTTCACAACTCGAACTCGGCAACAAAGTCGCTGGGTTCAGTGTCGTGCATCTTGTTACTGTCACATTCTCAGCACCCAAAATCACTCTCTCATATCTAGTCAAACGACTACTTGTCATGTGCTATGTCCTCGTCCTTGTTAGCAAAATCTCAACAGAATGTGGCACATACACTCTCAATGGATGTCCCATCACAATTGATTCACTCTGCTCCAGACTCACACAAGTTGCAGCCACGGCTTTCCAACAACATGGCAACGCTGCTGCCACTGAATCCAAAGTAGCAGAAAAATATGCCACTGGACGACGCGCCATTCCATGTGTCTGCGTCAAAACTGAAACTGCACATCCATCTTTCTCACAACAGAACAATGCAAATTCTTTAGAATAATCTGGCATTCCCAATGCAGGTGCTCGGCAAAGACTGTCTCGCAACTCAACAAAAGCCTTCATGCTTTCTTCATCCAGTTCAATCGGATCGACTACATCTTTGTGAGTCAATCTCTGTAATGGCGTGGCTATCAGTGAGAAACCACTGATCCACTGTCTGCAGTATCCAACCATGCCCAGAAACATTCGAACTTCTTTCTGCAAGATCACAGCAATTCTTGTGATACTTTCCTGACTCCTTTCTCAATTTTGTGTCCCAAATATTGAACCTCTTTTTGACAAAACTGCAATTTTGCTGGTGACACTTTATGCCCACCTACTGTCAAATGGTTCAGTAGAGCAATTGTATCTATCACACATGCTTCTCATGTCTTTGATGCCACCAATAGGTCATCAATGTATTGCACCAATACTGAGTCTTCTGGCATAACCAATGACTTCAGACTCTTTTTCAGAATCTGATTGAAAATCGAAAGACTCTCTGTATACCCTTGAGGAACTCGGCACCATGCCAAGACACGGTCTCCAAACCGAAATGCAAAAAGATACTGGCTATCTTGATGCAAAGGTATCGAGAAAAAGGCTTGACACAAATCAATCACTGTGAACCATTCCGCGTCACAGGGAATTTGGTAAAGAATCACTGCTGGGCTTGGCACTATTGGACAACAAGGTACCACAATCCTATGAATTTTTTGCAAATCTTGCACAGTTCTGTACTTGCCACTCGTTTTTTTAATTTCCATAATAGGTGAGTTACAAGGACTCCCTAGTATTTCTCTCAGAATACCTTGTTGAATCATTTGCTCAATTACAGGAGTAACTCCCTCAATAGTCTCAGGACTCATTTTATATTCTGCACCTTGTTTGACCAAAATTTGAATTGGATGAACACCTTTCAACAATCCAATGTCTTTCCCTGAAAAATCCCACACATCAGTCGTCACAGTATCTCTCAATTCAACAGGCAAATCCTTCGCTGTAAATAAAGGATACAAATCATTCACTTCTGTCCCTTGCCTTGCTAACATCACTTTGAAAGCAACATCCTCATCTGGTGTTTGAAAAGCAATACCATCTGGAGTACAATAGATGGTGCAGTTCATCTTGCCAAACAAGTCCCTACCTAAAAGGTTTATTTATTTATTTATAAAGTTTTATATAGCGCGAACAAGATCACGAAGGATATCAGAGCGCTTTACAATATGATGGGAGGAATAACATAAATGCAATATCAACATCCAAACAAGTGAGCGTATCCCTCTTAGGGTAAGAATTTGTTCATAAGGAATCGTTTAGCTTCCAATTTGGAAGCCTTCGTTGAAGAGATTCTGCGTACTTCCGGTGGAAGAGAGTTCCAAATCTTTGGAGCAGCGCCGGAGAAGGCTCGGTGACAAGTTCTTTTTTTGTTAAGGATGAGTGGTTTCAGGAGGAAGGGAGTGGCACTTCTTGAGGCTCTAAAACCACAGGATAGTTCAAGTTTTTGCGCAAGGTACCTGGGAGTATTGAATTGAAGGGCTTTGTGAGCCAGAACGGCAATCTTTAACTGAATTCGAGCTTCGTAGGGTAGCCAATTGAGAGATTTTAGGACTGGGGATATATGATCGTATCGTTTGGTGCCTGTGACCAGTCTAGCCGCTGCGTTCAGAGTTGATCTTAGGGGAGCCAGGGCGTATTTGGGAAGGCCACAGAGAGTAGCACTCACCGGACTCGTACCACATACCACAAACCGATGCAAATCTCTGAATTCTCCAATATGACCCTCCATTGGTTTGGTCACTGGAGTTCTAATATACTTGTTTGAAACTCCTACAACTTGGATAGTTTTTCCAGAGAGGGGTAGGTTTGGAATTTCTGCTGCTCTCACAGTAGAACGGGTAGCACCAGTGTCCACAAGGAATGTAATAGCATTACCTTCCACTTTCCCATCCACAAAAGGACTTGATTGATCTGCCTCTCGAGATGCGCCAAGCTCGCACTCTTCCTCCCCCTCAGGCACCGTCATTGAGATGAATCTGAATCACTCTCAGGACATTGCAACCAATATTGCGAAACCATTTGTCCATTTTGTTTCTTACCAATTTGTTCACTCGTGTGAAATCCAGCATTCGCACTGTATCTCTGTACCTGAGCATTCACATTATTTGGCATAGGAGCTTCAGGCACTTGTACCTGTTGCACCTGTGGTGAAACTACCTGTTGCTGTTGCAGCTGTTGTTGATTCACAACCACCTCATTCTGCATCTGTGGATTAGAATTTTGAACCATTCCATTATTTTCTAACAAGAACTTACACTCGTTCTTCCAATGTCCTAACCTGCCGCACGCATGACAAGGGAATTTTCTCTTCATCTCTTCTTTATTATTTATACCTCTACCTTTTCCCAGTAGTTGCACTTGAACACCACCATTCTGTACAATATTCAAACCAGATACCTGACCATTTTGAAGATTCTGATTCTGTCCTTTCATCTGGAAACCTGTTTGAGAATATTCAACAAAATTCCCATTTTTCTGCTGTGCCGCTTTCACTTGCGCCCACATCATTTTCTCTTTCAATTTCTTATGCCTAGATTCAATATCATCACTACAATACTTTGCATATCTCAGTATTTCGTCCACTGTTTTGTTCTGCCAACAAATCAAATGCTGCTGAATCATATTACTAATTTCAGGTTTCAATCCAAACACAAACTTATACACACAATGTCCCATATCTTTGTCAGCTTTCAAAACCACTATACTGTTTAAACACCTGTAAACGTCTCTCGTAGTAGGCATGTACTGTTTCTTTTGACTCCTGTGTCGTCCTGTCAATCTTAACCCAATCTGTTTCCTATGGGGAAATCTTACTCTTCAAATAAGTAATCACTTGATTATATTTCTTCATCACCTCTTCTGAAGGCGCTCCAGTTTTAACATCTCTAGGATATTCCTCTTTTGGCCAGTCAATTGCAATCTTGCACTCAGTCCATAAATCAGCTGGAACTACAATGTCAAACAAATTATCCAAATCTTTCAACAGGACCTTTGAGGCCTTAACAAACCTCTCTACCTGTTTGTACCACTCGACAGGCTTTTCTCTCAACCTCGGGAAATCATTTGTAAAAGACAATATGTCCTGTCTTGACCAAGGAATATGAACATATCCACCACCCGGAACTTCTCTCATTGGATATATCATTTCAGCAGGTTCTGCCTCTTTTAATGGAAGTAAAGAAGATACAGTCACAACCTTACTTGCAAGCGCTTCTTCTTTCTTTCTAGCCCATCTACCTTTCCATCGATCCAAATCACCCCATTTTTTCAAAGTATTAATCAACTCTTTTACTTGCAATCGTTTACCAGATGCATTCAAACTCTCTAAATCTTTGTCACTAAAATCCAATCTATATGTCTTTTGTAAAACTTTTGATTTCTCAATGTCCACTCCATATTCTTGTGCTGCTTCTGCCAACTTCTCATGCAAATTTCTCGCTTTCAGTGTAATATTCTTACACAAGAATAACAACTCATCATCCTGATATTTACTCAATCGCTCCGGACTTATTGTACCAATAATCATTTCTTCCAGATCTACTCTTAACCTACCTATATCTATACCCTGTTTGGACTTATTAGATGCCATTCCCCTAATCCAATCAACCAACTCTTCTGGCGAAGGTCCCACTGAACTCCCTGATACTGTAGTCGTTTCTAGGATCAATCTGTATGCTTCTTTTTGGTGTTTCAGTCACATTTTCATTTGCTGTAATATCAATCAGTGACGTACTCATCTCATTTGACTCTAGTCCACTAACATCCCTAGCATTATTCACTGGAACTGTCAATGCATGTACTCTCGAAATATTTTGACCCTCACTATACAATGGAACTATAGGACCAATTGTTACCGGAACTGATAATGCTTCAGCATTTAAACTCATCTGACTACTTTTCTGAGTCAATTCTTCTTTTGCTCTATTGAGCATTTTAATCTCTTTCTCCTGTGAGACTCTAGTAGCTGAAGAAGATGGTAAAACTAATGGAACTTGTGAAGCTTGTGGAACTTGTGGTGCGTCTATCTCAATTAATGGTGCACTTGGAGTAATCTCATCCGGACTCTCCTGATATGGTGGAGGTCTTTTCAATAACATCTCATCTAATAACTCATCATCAATTTCATTTGGATCCATATCTAGTTCTGAAGTCTCTACATTATTCTTTTTCTCCTTACACTTTTCACTAGCTTGTCCCTCAGCAACCATTACTGGATATAATCCATCTATCATTACATCTCTCCTCCACTTTTTCAACTGCGCATCCCATTTAGCCTCTGAATACCATCTCATTGTATTCCTATATTTCATCCCATTCCTATCTCTCTCCCTTCTGTACGCCTCATGTTCCCATTCCTCAAGCCCCTCATACTGCATAGGTCTAGGATATGGTTTTAACTAATTCATTCGTCTTCTCAAATTCTCCAAAATCTTTACATTGAATGTACCGTGCTTTGGGAAAGCTAAAACTCCATCATTCTCTGTATAACTCACCCAATTCTCTGGCCTGTACATGTTTGATATCCATGCTCTATCATCATGAAAGAAGCAGGCGATCTTGCAGGAGGTACAGGAAGTCCCTCTCTAGTAACTATTGGCTTGTCTTTTTTAAACAAATCCTGTATAATCTTTATCAACTTCATTTTGAACTCTCTCTTTTCACAAAAATACTTTAGAAATCAAGGAAAATCCTTCCGTAATTCTGCTCACTCTATTGGCTCACACTCGTCCAATACTAGCGCGACTCATACCAACCAACCAATCACAGCACAATACACGCCCGCTATCTGACCAATGCCAGCGCTGCTTTTTGTGACGTCAGTATAACTCCTGCGACTGACTCTCCCTTTACAAAATAATACGGCAATGTACTACAAAAATCTTTCTAAATAAATTCTTATTAGAAACGACACAAAACGCTGCTACTTTGTCTGCTCCACTAAATGAAAGATAGTTCAGTCGTTCAAGAAAACCTTTTACAACCAGCAGAATAACGACCAGCGCCACTCTACTCTCAATCAAAGTGAAAGAGGTCTTGGTACTCCTCTGGGGATACTAGCCAAAGTTTCGGAAGAGGACTTTTTAGAAAAGAGGTCTTGGTACTCCTTCGGGGGTGTAAGGCCAAAGTTTCGTAAGCGGACTTTCACTTATTTTCATACAATCTTCTATCAACAAGATAGGTCCCTTAGAATAACATCAACAGCATTTCGCAGTTCGATATTACAACAGACAAAGTACTTCTGCAGTGTGATACTTTTCCACACTATTCCTCTGCCACTAGGGCTAAATAAACATCCCGGGATCTTAGGCAACTCCGTGCCCGTACTTCCAGACTACGTAAAACAAAGACGCTAACTTTTCATGTTAGTAACCAAAATCAATAATTCAACCATTAATTTGCCAAAATAATCAATATAAATCATCAGGCTGCTACCAAAACTGATCCAGCGATCTGGGACTAATAATTTTCCACAAACTAGGCCCAATTTCATTACCCACAAGCCCCATCACGCTGTGATTAGTGAATTTCCAAAACAATTACCAAAATTGCCAAAATCCAATTTGTGTCTTCATTTCTATTATACCAATTGTGGCGATGCGATCTTTATGTAGTTGACAGGGTTTGGCAAACCAATACTTGTTTCTTGAATAAATCATAAACTAAGAAACACCTCTAATAAAGACAGACACATTTGTATATTTATAATGTTTATCTAAAATAATGTGGAATAAATGCTCATCAATACCAAAATACAGTACAAATCACAGATCATCACAGAGCAAAAACATTAGAGAAATATGATCAATCAAACATCTCAAAATGACAATGCATAAAGGAGTGGAAAGGCGAAGAGACATAAGGTCCAGAGACAAAATACATTTGAAAACTGATTATGCAAATTCAGTTTTCTGTCTATACTAACCCAATTGAATAGGAAATCTACTCTCTGGCCATGAGAGCAGTAAGGCCCCTCAAGAAGAGTTGAAGAGGCAAAGACTAAGTCAGGAATCAGCAGACAGGAACGTCCAGCTCAAGAATAGGAGACAGCATAGAAGGCCTCTCCTCACGCAGGTAAGTAAGACACCAACTAACACTAACAAACTCTCCAACAAAGCTCCTTCAGACTCCTAAACCCCTCCCACCAGGAACCTCAATTATACCCTAAAACCCAAATGTCCAACCCACATTTGTGTCAGAACAGAGGATTTCTCTACACGATTGGTTAAGGAAGGGGGTGTACTGTCACACCACTCTCGTCATGTCCCTTAGCTCATCTTCTTCATTGTTCTTTTATTCTGCGTATCTACTTCCACCCCAGGAAATACAAATTCGAGCCTCTGTCATAACATTTGTTTCCTTCATCCTAGTCATGTAGCAAATTATGTGCCTCATAAAACCGTTCGCGCCGCATGGTAAAGGAAGTGTTCTTTCGCTCAAGGAAAATTTTGTTTCTATCAGTTGTCTCTTGGCAGGCACACAGGACTGGCGAAGGACACTTGTCTTTCACTGCCATCATCTTGCTCAGTGTTATTTTACAGAATTTTATTCTAGACTTTGTTAACCCCGTGTTTTCCCGCAGAACAGAAAACCATGCTTCTATGAAAAACAAACACAGGCATTATTAATCACTTATAATGTTTTTCATTACGCATCCACCCCATATTGCATCTATTCATGCGCAACCCACGTTAGCATTGTTTTCTTAGCAAACGTTAATAATGTGCACAAAAACAGCATTAGACTTTTATCTTTTTCATGTCAAGAAGCATTTTGCGGCCTACTTGAGTGCTTTAGTACGCGCTTGCGCAATAGCATTTCCCTCATGTTAGGCTCTTTTCCACATTAGTTTTTCACCGCACACAGTTAGTAAACGTTACTGAGGGTTCAATTCGAGCAGGTTTTATTTCACGAAAACCCTGCTCCATCAAACGTTACTTGCTACTCTCAGCGCCAAGACGCCTCGGCATTCGTGCGCTCTATAAGTCTTTACTTACTTACTAACACTTATAGCAACAACTCCGAGTAGCAGTGATTCCGGTGGTTTTTCGCAAGTGCAGGGGTGAAAGAGTTGGAGTATCACCAAGAGTCCAAGCCGGGGACAATGTAGAAGTGCCTGAGAGCTGAAACCCAGCCACCCACCACGCCACCCATTGGAGCTGAGAGGCAAGATAGTACTGTTCCAAATTTGGTACTGCAAGTCTGTCTTGGTCAGTGGGCAAATATAGTTTTGATATGGCCACCCTACAGCAGGACTTGTTCCAGATGAACTCTCTCAGGGTTCCCTCAAGGGAGCAGTAAAAGGGAGGTGTGACATAGAGGGGCAGGACCACCATTTTGAGTAAAGCTATGCGACTCATGACAGATAGTGGAAGTGTGCAGCAGAACGACATCTGTGACCCGATTGCGGTTGTTGCTCTTACTAGATTACTGTCTAACAAGTCAGCTGCCTGATGGTAGATTCTGACCCCTAGGCAGCAAAATGTACTCGGCTGCCATATCACTGGTACACCGCTAAGGGCAAAGGCAGGGTCGGGGTATGAAGCGGTAAATGGAAAGAAGCATGATTTGGCCCAGTTAACCCGCAGCCCAGAAAGGGCAGCAAATTCATTGAGTGTCCGGGCTAGTGTACCAGATTCCGATTGCATATCACGGATATATAGGAGAAGGTCATCAGTGTACAAAGAGATCGTGTTTTGTCTCCCAGTGAAATACCCCATTTTCTGCTTTGGGTCTAAATAGCCATGGCAAGTGGTTCTATAGCTAAAAAGAAGAGTAATGGGGATAGCGGGCATCCCTGGCGGGTGCCCCTGCCTATCAAGATGGGGTCTGATATATAGGAGCCCGTCTTGACTCTGACCAACGGCGCGGTGTAAAGCAGTTTAATCAGACAAAGGAAGCGACTCCCAAGCCCATAGTGAGGCAAGGTGTCAAACAGAAAACCCCATTCCAGCGAATCAAAGGCCTTCACATGGTCTAGTACCAGACATCAAGAGTGTGGCCAGCGCCTCGACCTTCCCGCGGCTGGGATCCTTCCTAGCTGATCTCCCCTCGGGGATCCTTCTGATTGGGGGCGACACTAACGCAGTTATCAATGCAGACCTGGACCGTTCTAGTACCGGGTTGGGCTGTAGGGGAGAGAGGGGCCTGGACGGCTTTGTTACGGCCATGGGGCTTAGTGACCTGTGGCGCACCTGTAATCCTTCCCACAGATAATACACGTTGTATTCAGCCCGGCACGGGTCCTTCTCACGACTGGACTACCTATTCACCCGCACTGACCAGGTGGGAGACTTTGACGCACCCCAGATTATGGCCCGTGGGATCTCCGACCACTCCCCAGTCAGCGCCACTTTGAGAGGCCCGGCGACCAACAGGCCGTCCTTCCCACGGATAGATCTGTGGCGCCTGCGGGACCAGACCCTCGGGGATAAGCTCCGGGAGGGTTCCCGTCTCTATTTTGAGGGAAACGGAGGCTCGGTTGACTCTCACATAACATTGTGGGAAGCCTACAAGACGGTGCTGCAAGGACAGGCTCAGGCACTGATTGGGGCCCAGAAGAAGGAGGAATCCATACAGATTACTAAACTGGAAAACGAAATCGAACAAATGGAGCGCGAGGTTGGCATCGCCTCAT